>JAHLJT010000631.1:75126015-76482209 GCA_031308135.1 Acheta domesticus | reverse complement strand
GAAGTAAATACACGGTAAGTTTATGTATCTGTTGGCACAGTCACAAAGCTAAAGAACTTTCAGCTCAATTTTCTTTCTTATAATGTAATTCCATTTTTACAGTCCCGTATACGTACGTATATATGGAGTAATATACGTAGTATAGGGAAAGTTATTTAATGATGCGCGAAAAAACAGCGAATTTTCGGCAGAAAAATATTAATTACCGGGCTCTGATTACGAACTCGTGGTGCTGCAAAAGGAACGCAGGTTTTTCCGAAAAAAATAATTTATTTCAAATTAAAAACTATTGGTGCTACAGAATGCCACAGACTTCCCTGTATTAATTTTATATTTCCTTGGGTCTGCGCTAGCTTTTCGGAATTGCCACGCACTCTTGCCAGCTGCCATCTATCGCCACCCAATTTACATTTTTTTGAAATTATCCTAATTTTTCGGTTTTCTAAAAGTAGAACGAAAATATTAATTTTGGAATATTAGAGAACACTAAAAACCTCGTCCTTTGGCAATTTTCTTTAAAAAATTATTTTAAAAATTTGAAATCGTTTTAAAGAAAATTGCGTTTTAGCGCTACTAAAAATGCGAAATTTTAAGATCTTTTTCACAGAAAATTTTTGAGTTTTCAAAAAACTTCATTTGAAGGCGTTTGAAGCACTTTCACTTACAAATACAACAGTGTTTACAAATTGTTGGACATGTGCATATTAACGGTGTGACAGATCTTTACAAAAATTACATTTACGTAATTATGCAAAAACAAAAAAAACTCGAAATAAACTTTACGACATATTAATGAGTGCAATTAGCAATATTCGTTCCAAAAGTTTGAAAAAAAATTGAAGCCATTAATGAGAAAATTGCGTTTGACCTTTCTGAAAACGCGGAATTTTGAGCTAGTTTTCACAGAAAACGGTTGAGGTTTCGAGAATCTTTACTTGACATTATTTAAAGAAAATGTATTCATTAATATAACAATGTCAGTAAATCGCCGCTAATGCAAATATTGACATGAGAGACAAGTCAATAAAATTACATTTTTGCAATTTTTGAAGAAACAAAAGGCGTTTATGTCATCTAATAGATTAGTTAGCATTATCTCTACCAAACGTTTAAAGAAAAATTTGAAGCCGTTTTTGAGAAAATCTTCTTTTTGTCCTTTTACTTTCCCGTATACGAACGTATACACGGAGTAATGTACGTAGTATAGGGAAAGTTATGTAATGCTGCGCGAAAAAATTAATTTTCGGCGGAAACAAATTCATTGCGAGGCACTGATAACGAAAAAGTGGATAAAACCGGTTGCTAAATTAAGAAAAAAAATCCCCTAACAGGTGGTGTTGCCAGAATACCCCGAAAAGCCAATTGAAAGGAAAGCATCCGTCCGGTCGTCTGTGAACACTGCTAGCGCCTAAACCATAGATACAATTTCTTCCAAAATGCATATTCCCCGGTCGATCTGGTTTGAGTTAAAGCTTGAGATTTTGAAAAGATTTTTCAAAATTTGGGGGACTTTACATAAAGCGCTCCGGACATATTCAAATTTTTTACAAAATCGGCTCCAAATTTTTTCTTAAAATTTCTTGTAAGAATAGAGCAAAATACTCTTATTAAGGTGGCGTAGGTCCGATTTTCACGGATAACTGAATTTACGAAAATTGTGAAAATTTGAATTTTTTTCGGCGTCTTTCTGCAACTACAAAATTGAAGATATAAATTTTTCCTTCAAATGAAATTTGTTTTCCAAAATGAGTTCTTTGTTCAAGGTCATGTACATTCTTTTGAAACTTTTCGTAGTTTTCACGCAATATTGCGTGCAATATGTGCAATTTTAAAAAATTACAAAAACAAGATTTTCTCAAAAACGGCTTCAATTTTTTTCTTTAAACTTTTGGTAGGGAAAGTGCTAAATGTACCCTATGAGATGACATAAACGCCAAATTGCCCTATTATTTTTTTTCAAAAATGGCAAAAAAATAATTTTTTACTTTCCCATATACGTACGTATACAGGGAGTGATATATGTAGTACAGGGAAAGTTATGTAATGCTGCGCGAAACTAGTGGTGCTACAGAATGGAACAGACTTTTAGTTCTTTGTTTCAGGTCATGTACATTCTTCTTTGTTTCAGGTCATGTCAATTAGTTTTCTGTTTCAGGTCATGTACATTGTTTTGAAAATTTTAATAGTTTTCGCGCAATATTACGTGCAATATGTGCCATTTTTTTTTTAAAGTACAAAAAGAATATTGTCTTAAAATCGGCGCCAAATTGTTTCTTTAAACTTTTGGTAGGTATTGTGCCTAATGTACTTTATTCGATGACGAAAACGCCATTTTGCTCTATTCTTTTGTTTTTTTCAAAAATTACGAGAATGTAATTTTTTTGACTTGTCTATCACGTCATTAATATTTAAAGTAGTGACGATTTTTTAACATTATTATATTTAGGAGTAAATGTGCTTTAAATAATATCAAGTAAAGTTTCTCGAGAACTGAACCGTTTGTTGTGAAAAGTAGCTCAAAATTCAGACTTTTCAGAAACGCTCAAACGCCATTTTCTCATATATCGCTGCAAATTGTTTCTTTAAACTTTTGTAACTGATAGTTCTAATTGCACTCTTTGATATGACGCAAAGTTTATTTTGAGGTATTTTTTTTCCAAAATTACACAAATGTAATTTTTTTTGAAAGATCTCTCACATCTTTAATATGCACATCACCAGCAGTTTGTAAAGATTATTATATTTGTTTGTGTAAGTGCTTCAAATATTTTGATGAAATATTTGAAGCTTTAAATGAAATATTTGGAAAACTCAAAAATTGTCTGTGAAAAAGAGCTTTAAATTTCGTATATTTAGTACTGCTAAAACGGCATTTTGCTTTAAAATGGCACATCGTTTTTAAAAGAAAATTGCAATTTTGGACCAAGTTTTTGTGTTTTTTAATAATCTAAAATTAATATTTCCGTTCTACCATTAGGAAATCGAAAAATTAACAAAATATCAAAAAAATGTACTTTGGTCGATAGATGGCAGCTGGCATGAGTATGTGAGAATTCGGAATAGCTAGCGTAGACCGAAGGAAATACAAAACTAACACGGGAAAGTCTGTGCCATTGTGTAGCGCCACTAATTTAAAATTGCACTACCAGTATGTGGGAATTTCAAATAGCTAGCCCAGACCGAAGGAAGTACAAAGTACAAAACTAATATGGGAAAGTTTGTGCCATTCTGCTGCACCACTAGTTGGATATCACAGCCCGGGGCGAATTTTTTTCTTCCGAAATTTCGCAATTTTTTCGCGCAGCGTTACACAGATATCCCTATACTACGTATTTTACTCCGTACATACGTATGTATACGGGAAACCGATCAATTTTTGGAATTACAGTATGTGAATCTTTAACTTTGCAAAGTTTGGTTAAGAAAGGATTAACAGTTTTGGAGCAAATTAAATGTTTAATTTGTGAAATATTAGTATGTTTTAACTGTAGCTACCCCCTTAAAAAACAAAGAAGTTATAAGGACATAAAGAGCGCTAGGAGTCGAAACGACGCCTCTGGGCGTTCTAGTATTAAGTGTTAGGTTGTGTATATAAATTCAGCTACTTAATTCTCATGTTTCAAGCAAGAAGGATTTAATGGAATGATTTAAAAAAATTTGCGATTACAATTTTAACAGTATTAAAATTGCTTGGAAAAATTACATTACATTTGCTCAAATGCCCAATATGTAACGGCGAAAGTTCAGAAAATTATCACAAATTTACGCATATTATCTTTTACTTATTTTCTCTTTTGTATTGGATTCCTGTTAATGTTATAATTTTCAAATATGGTAATAGTGATTTAGTCTAATAATTTCAGAAAAAACAGCATTTATTCTGTATTACAATATCTTGGTATACTGTTGAACAAATTTTGAAATGTCTATTGGCGACTTTTTACTTAGAACTACATTTCTCGAAACCTAGTGAAATGAAGATTTTGGTTCAAGTGACTGTAGAAATTAAAGAAAAATTATTTGACACTAAACGATCAGTAATCATGTATGTTATTAAATTCGTGTTGCTGACTCAAACTTTCTTGAACATTACAGCGTACTCTTTGCAACTCAGTTTGAACCAACTTATGCCCGGAAAGCCTTTCCTGCGTTCGATGAACCGAGATTTAAGGCCACATTTCAACTATCGATTGATCCTCCTCCTGGATTCAGTGCTCTCAGCAACACACCGATACTCGAACGAAGAATCAGAAATGAGTAAGTATGAGTGTCCTTTCAACATTAATCTAAAATGCTTTCGTCATTCAGTGATTTCACTAATTGCAACTCCCAGTCCAAACTAGTTTTTTTATACGATGAGTTTTCCTCCATATTATCTAAAATGTGATTAAAAATATGATTTTTAACATCGCGAGGAGTACGTTAAATATGAGTGGAAGCCTACTTCATTATACCATGTTGTGAAAACACATTTCATCGACATAGTATTTTGATGAAATGAAATGAAAACAAATTCTAGCAATTATTATAAAATAGGATGGTATACACATGTATTATAAAATTATGAGAATGAAATTTTGGATCATTATTACGCAGCATTTTTTCACATTTCTTTTACTTTTCGCTGTGAATAGGGTGAGTTATATGCTATAAAAAATCTCTTATACATTTTCAGCTACACTGATTTATTTACACATCCACCGCTATCTTGAAATCATGTTTAGGAATGGAAGAAAAATCGACACGATCATTTTTCAAGAAACGCCGAGGATGTCGGTGTATCTCTTGGCCTTCCTCGTGTACGAGGAGGACACCTACGCTCACACTACCACAACCGACACCGAAGTTCCTATAACATCGTGGGCACCCAAAGGTGACATCGACGCCGGACAGGCGCAGTTCAGTCAAAGCGAGACACCGAAAATCCTCAGCGTCATGGAGGAGTACACCGGCATCCCCTTCGCTCAGGGGAACCTGGAGAAGATCGACGAAGTGGCCATTCCCGACTTCACGGCAGGCGCAATGGAGAACTGGGGGCTCATCACCTACCGCGAGGACACGTTGCTGGTCGACCCCGAAGAGGGCACCGCGCACGATCGCCAGTACGTGTCCGAGGTCATCGCGCACGAAATCGCGCACCAGTGGTTCGGAAATCTGGTCACCCCTGAGTTGTGGGACTTCGTGTGGTTGAGCGAGGGTTTCGCTCGGTATTTTCAATACTGGATTCCCGGCCAGGTGAACCCCGATTGGCGCATGGAGGAGCAACTGCTGGTCGACATTCAGCAATCTGTGTTCGAGGTCGATGCGATGCCGTCTGCGTTGCCCCTGACCACGCCGGCGTACACTCCGGATGAGATTGTGGAGCGATTCGGAACGATGAGTTATGACAAAGGTATGTGATAAATATTCTCTATCGCATTGGTGATAAATAGAAAAGCAGGAAAGAGAAGAGGAGTGTCAGCCTTCGACATTGTTATTTAAATTTCTTAAACTTACCTTCTTCACTTTCCAGGCAATATACTGTCTTGGCGGACGCGAAATGAATACTATACAAACCGTTCATATATTTTCTACACATTTATTCAAACTGACAACTTTACATAAATGTACATGGTACATACGAGGGTCGGTCAGAAAGTATTGTCCCACTTTTTTTTCTCCAGAAATACGTATTGGAAGAAACGGAAATTTGCACAGAATATTCATATATAATTATTCTACTTGCTCTGTTTTTCCACATAATTTCCATCGACTTATACAGCTTTGCACTACCGTGAAACAAGGGCGAGCATGCCTTGCCGTTATCACGTCTTGTAGCCATTCCTTCACTTTACGGATCATCTTCAAATTTTCTTCTGCGAATAGCATTTTTCCTTGGCTCAAAAGATGGAAATCGGAGGGGGCTAAATCCGGGCTGTATGGTAGATGGGGAAGCATAGTTCAGTGTTTCACCCATTTTTGTCAGTGCTTCTCTTGAAGCGACACTTGTGTGTAGGCAAGCGTTATCGTGCAAGAGCAAGTTTTGTGCACAATTCTTCAGGGATCGAACTCGCGGAAATTGTTCCTTTAGGGTATTCATAGGGTTGTTGTAAGAATATCAATTGTTGGTAATATCTTTGGGCCTAGCATCATATTGAATGCCGCCCACAATATCCCAAAAGACGGCAATCAGCTTGTTAGGACTCGTCGCTAGAAGGAGATGCCCGGAGCGCGGCAAATCACGGGGATCATATACTTCACTTTCCGAACCTCAAACGATACTCCTCGGGACAGAAGAGGTGCCATACACTGCACGTTAGCGTTTCTGGAAGTTCACAACAATTTCCTTTTCCCCAACGACGAAATCGACCACAGCAGGCTGTCAGTAATGCACGTCGTCTACAGCCGCCATTTTGACAGCCCATTAAGGGACTGCCATCTGTAGAACCTTTCACTGTTGGGGTCGTCGTCCGATCTAAGAGGAATCTGAGTGGACACAGAGCTTGCCTCGGGGTTATCCCGTTTACCGCGCCTCTCGTTTCGCCATCTTCATTTTCATATCCGTTACTCACATCATTTTCACCATACCTACAATGATCATTGATTGTTAGTGATTCCGGGCGCGTCAACTACTAGGGTCATTAGTCCCATAAGTGGAGTGTATGCTTTTCCTCGGGAGATGGCGGTGGTCTTCCCCCGCTTAATGGCAGGATCCGACGCCGACCTACCGTCGGCTAGCTGGGTTTTCCCCAATCCGGTATCTCCCACCAACGGGTCACCGCCCCAGATGGGACTAGCTGTCAATTCAAATAGTAGTATAAAACTAGGAATTTTTTCTTTGTGCCTATCACGAAAATTAGGTTTCCTTCTTCGCGGAGCATATAACATCATTTTATCAGTGATTACACATTATCTACAATTTTAAATAAGTAATATTTCAGTAATACAGTTTCCATGTACTGTTACCCTAAGACTAAAGATATTCTTAAAAAGTATCTTTCTACACTTTTATTGTTATATTACAATTGATTTTTTATTAATTGTATTTTTCTCTCGTATCCATTGCTCGCCTTTACGCTGACATCTTTTTTTAACTTGTGGATACTACATACGCAGTATAGAGAAAGAATTGTACTGCTGCGGCAACATATGGCGACTTTTCGACAGAAAACGGACAGACGGACGGACGGACGGACGGACAGACGGTCGGATAGACTGACAGACGGACAGACGGACGGACAGACGGACAGACGGACGGACGAACAGACGGACGAACAGACGGACGGACAGACAGACGGACGGACGGACGGACAGACGGATGGACACACTGACACACAGATGGACGGACAGACGGACGGACACACGGACGAACAGACAGACGGATGAACAGACCGACGGACAGACGGACGGAGAGACGGACGGACAGACAGACAGACGTAACGGACGGACAGTCGGACGGACAGACGGGCGGGCAGACGGACGGGCAGAAGTATATTGTATGTAGTAAATGAATAATATTTACAATATTTTCTCTTTAGTACATGCGTAGTAATAATGTGAGAAAATAAACATTTGTTTGCTTCCAGGAAGTGCCGTGATACGCATGATTAAAAATATTTTGGGAGAAGAAAATTTCCAAAAGGCTTTACAATCATATCTTGATAAATGGTAAGGAGATCTAGTGTTAAGTACAGTAAAACTGGCTCAATGCGGAACATGCAAAATGCGGAAATCTGACTAATGTGAACGTGCATCGTGGTTCAAACAAATGTTCTATTGAACATTTGTAACATTACATTACATTACAATGTATAATGTAATCTTGTCTAATACGGAAAAAATACTGGATGTTCGGCATTGAGCAAGTTTCCCTGTAGTAGGTAGGAAAAAATAAACGCAAAGTAAAATTGTACACGTTTTGTATTATACGAATTACAGTAAAATAATAAAAATACTATAAAATTTTTCATTAACATTGTAATTAACGAAATATATCAAATACCAAATTAAATAAATGTACAATGCCTTATACAGAATGTAGGGATTGATGATTCATATTATATATTTTTCACCTCAAGGGTAAAATAATCAGATTTGAATCAAATTGTTCTCTTAAAAATTATTAGATTCGTAACACACTGATAAATTCTCACAATTGCAGATTTGCTTGAAATAACTTGGAAAATTCTGGCTACGAATCATTCGAACAGCCTTCCACTATTTCAATAAAACTCACATTTTCAACATTTCTTCTAATTTTTCAACCTATCAACAATCCTACCAACAATAATTCACTGTATTATTTATTTTCAAGATATCTTCACTTGATTCGCTTTAGAGATAACTGAAAGTGAGAAATATTTATTGAAATTATTAATACTGATGCAAAAATACTTTTATTCTTACAATGCTATTTAACTATTTTTGCGTTACTGATAGGAAACTGATCAGAAAAGCTTAATTGCAGTACATACTGTTTGTTTTCTATTATCTCATAAAATATGTGAACATCATAAAATAGAACATCATAGATACCATCTTACCAGAGAGGTTTTATACAATGTACGCACTAAACTACAAACCACAAACTAAACTACGATTTAACGACATTCACTTGACGCACTAATTTTTCAAAACAAAATTGAATCATATACATTAACATCTTCATGTACTCGGCACTGTAAACGCCATCCTTTGAATTTACGAGCATTATTGTCAACAGCCAACGTAGTTGCACAAGTGATGTCTATATGTGTCTCCCGCAATATTAACCTAGTGGTGCCAAAACAACATGTACTTTCTCGCCTGTACTTTCACGCAAAATTACCCGAAAAGGATTCAAATTTTAGAAAAATTGTACATGACATTTTTCCAAAATCTATCTTCAAGGAACATATTTCATTACGGGAAAAATCTCTATCTTCATAATTGTAGTTGTAGGAAGACGCCGAAAAATTTGGAATTTTTGCAATTTTCGAAAACGACAGTTTTCAGCGAAAATTAGCCTGCACCATTCTCATAAACGGACTGATAGATGGACAGACGGGCGGATGGACGGACGGACGGACGGACGGACGGACGGACGGACGGACGGACGGACGGACGGACGCACGGACCGACGGACGGACGGATGGAGAGACGTTTTGCCGATTTTTCGGTATCAAAGACTCACAAAACATGGATTCTGTCTACATCACATGTTAGAGAATTTCCCCCCTAAATTTAACAACTAGATTTATCTGTTTTATCGTTACCAGGGTCATTTAATAAGAGTTTTCCTATCGAAAAGTCGCCATTTTTTCGCACAGCATTACATAACTTTCTCTTTACTGTGTAAGCGGTAGCGAGAAAGTAAAAAGGTCACTTTTTCTAGTCTTTGAACTTTTTTTCATATTTCTTTTATTTAAAATAGAAACCATATTGGCAGAGATTTGTAAAGTTTCATTAAGAATGCAATTACGATCCCCTGCCTCCGTTTGAATTTGTATCAGTACAATTAACTATTTGACAATTGATGAAACCATTCCGATACAATTATTCCAGTCAGTTGTTTTCTGCTCTTTATATGATTTCCACTTGCTGTGGTCGTCAATACATTTTCTGCATGTTTAGAAGAAAAATGACACAGCACGAAATAAAACTACATTCTTAGTATGTCAAATGGCTGGAAAGTGTTAATTGTAGTAGAGGATGGTCACAAAGCATGTCTCATTCGTAAACTCGAAATTGTGGTGAGTGAATTCACTTCCCAGCCTTGTACCGTAAATAAATATTTTATTTTTTACTGATATGTTATTATTTTGTCTTTGATACGGAGCTCGCATTATAATGCAAAACTTAGGTAAATATGAATAATTAAAAATTAGGTATAAACTAAAATCTTATATTGTACCACGGGCGTTACCTGCTTTTAATGATCTCGGGCGGCAAAAAGCCCTCAGTAGGCCAAAGATCCTTGGGCTTTTTGGTGCCTCTCGGTCATTAGATCTCTTACAACGTCCTTGATGCGTAAATAACTATTGTGTCTACACAGGAAATTCGACAATGCGACTCCGGAGGACCTCTTTGCGGCTTTTCAAAAGTTCGCGCCTTCGGACGTCACGCCGGAGTTCTTCTACGAGGCCATCGCAAAGTGGACGCAGCAGGCGGGTTTCCCTGTGCTCACGCTCGAAGCCTGGAGTCCCAACAGGGTCTTTGTCACTCAGGTGAAGAGAAATAAACTAATGGTGCTCAATAACATATAATGTTTCGTATTATTAGTTACGTAATATTATAAAACTGCAATCTCTTACTCGCTCATCCACAATCACTTGGAGAACGACCAAACACACGGAGCGTCAGAGTAAAACTAGTGGTACTACAACAGCACGTACTTTCTCGCTCGTACTTTTACGCAAAATTACCCGAAAAGTTGTACATGACCTTATTTCAAAATATATCTTTAAGGAATAGATTTCATTAAGGGAAAATTTGTCTATCTTCATAATTGTAGTTGTAGAATGACGCCGAAAAAATTTGAATTTTTACAATTTTCCCCAATATTCCCGCATGGTATTGTTCTCCTGCATTTACAAATTTTCTATTCCATTACCTCTACATTATTCGTTATTGTATTTTGCATAGACTCTTATATACACTGTCTTTCATTCATCCTCAAACATTTTGTCGTTTTCCATCGTTCGGTCTGGTCTTTTTCACACAACTCATCTCCTACTCCGATATGAAAATTAAAACATAGATAACCCAACATTTTCAGAAACGATTCAACCTAAGCGACGTCAACAGCTACCCCTCTCGGCTCACGGAGCTCTACTCCGTGCCGTACCAAATCCATCACCAGAGCGGAGCGAGTTCCCCGCGACTTTGGTCGACTCCGGAGACGTCCATCAATTACGAAGTGACCGTGGAGTCGACGGAGCAATGGCTCGTGGTGAACAGCACGGGCTACTTCCGCGTCAACTACTGGGCCGCCAACTGGCAGCGGCTGGGGGCAGCCCTGAGGGCGGCGCCGTCCGCCCTGGCGCCCGCGGAGCGCGCGCAGCTCGTGGACGACGCCCTCAACCTGGCGCGCGCCGCGCTGCTGCCCTACGCCACCGCGCTCGACTTCGCGCGCTACCTGGCCCGCGAGACGGACTACGTGCCCTGGACGGCCGCCTTCTCCGGCCTCGACTTCCTCGGCCGACTGCTCGCCAATGAGGACGAAGAGGGATTGTTCCCGGTAGGTGCCGCGTCCTCTCCGTGGTTCACACGTCCGAGTAGCGTGTTTGCAGTTCTGGTTGCTGTTGTTTTTATTGTTGGTAGTAGTAGTTATGGTGGTGGCGTTAATGGTTGTGTTAGAGGTGGAAGTATTTTATGTTGTGGTAGTAGCTGTGGTGATGCTGATGGTTGTAAAATGTGTGGTGGTGGTGACTTCGACGATTATTGTGGCATGGCGGTGCTGATGATTGAGGTGGGAATGAGAGGGGTAATGTCTTTGGTAGTGTTGATAATTGCAGAAATTACTGAAAGTGTTGCCCATGGTGGGGGTTGCGTTGTTGCCAGTGATTGTGGTGGTGGGAGATATCCGGGGCATAGAAGTAAGCAGCCCCAATAGATCTTTCCGCGTTCCAGCCCCCGTGGAGCTACGCCTCGCACAGATATGTCTGTAGTGACGGTGTTATTGTTTCTGTTCATTTTTTGTTTTCACTTATATATTTTGTGCTAGTGGGCGCAGTATTGATGACTGTTGTGGCTTTTATTGCTAGTGTTGTTGCTGGTAGGAGTGTCTAGAACAGAGATGGAGATGGTTAATAAAGAATTGCGGTGATGGGGGAAATTAGGGTGGTGGCGGAATAATGAATGGTAGGATGGTGGGGGGCCTATACGGTGGTGGGGGTTGCAAGATGGTGGAGGAGATAAGATGGCGTTTGTGCAGGTAAGGTGAAGGTTGTGGAGGTAGTGGTGGTGGGGGTGGTGGTGAAAATATTGGTATGTAAAATGGTCGTTGTGTGTAAAATAACCGTGATGTGTAAAATGGTCGTGATGTGTAATATGGTCGTGATGTGTAATATGGTCGTGATGTGTAATATGGTCGTGATGTGTAATATGATCGTGATGTGTAATACGGCCGTGATGTGTTTTTGGTCGTGATATGTAATAAGGTCATGATGTGTAATATGGTCGTTGTGTAAAATGGTACATGTGCTTCCCAATGTGTGTAAGTGTGTGCTTATGTGTGTATGTGCGTGCGTGGGTGTGTGTGTGCGGGTGAACTGCTGCTTGCACGTGTGTGCGCGCGCAGGCCTTCCTCCTGGAGCTGCTGGACGGCGTGTACGAGCAGCTGGGCTTCCCGGACCAGGGCTCGCACCTGGACAAGCTGCTGCGCGCGCAGGTGCTCGCCCGCGCTTGCGGTGCGGCCCACGCGAGCTGCCTGGAGGAAGCGCGGCAGCGCCTCGGCGCCTTTCTCCTCCACGGACAGGAGTAAGTCGAAAGCTCCGTGACGACAGACGGGCGTTTAGAAAGGCAGTATTGATGTTTAGGCTGTTACAATAGACTATACTTCAAAATGGGACCAAACATTTTTCAAACTGGGTACAAACACACTGAAAATGAGAATAAACACGAGCACATTGGGATTAAACACAAACAAACTGAGCCGTAACAATTTCAAATCGAGAAAAACAAAGTTGAATCGGCTAGAGTTTAATTTGTTGGTAACAAAACTAATCCATATTTCTCCGTGTATGGGTAAGGGAATAATAATAATAATAATAATAATAATAATAATAATAACAATAATAATAATATAACGATTTACATAAAGAAAAAGGAAGCAACAAAATACAAATGTATGCTTTGATTAATTGTGCTAGACAGTCTGTAACACTTTTGATAACTCAGGTTGGGCAGCGATGTAGATGTGAGGTTCCAGATCTTCCTCCAACTTGAAACAAGTACAAGTGATGGCACAAACACGTTTGATTCTCAACCACATGAGTTAATCATATTGAAATACAAATGCACAGTTGATAATTTGGCCACAAGTGATGCACAGTTCGCTTAACCAATGTTAATGATTATATTCAATTGGGGCATTATGCAACTCTAAGATGGCACACACACGTACTTAGGCCGTATTCCACTTAGAATCACACACACACACACACAAGTAACAAGTTTAATCAGTTGCAGTGTTATGCAACTCTAAGAAGACACACACATTGAGTGGATACGGCCTATGCACGCAGAGTCACACACGTAATTAACAACTTTAACTAGTTACTTTTGCTCATTACGAGACTTCAAATAGTGAGAAAATATCTCACTCAAGTAATTTTTACATGCAAACTACGTGGAGTCTGGATGCGAGGCACACGTCTGGCCCTCAAGAGACCCTCTCAGCAACTGATTTGCGTTCGCGGCGACTCAAGCGTCGCGAGATCTTTCTGCCCACTGCGCTTAAGAGTAGGGTAGGCGATTGGCCTATCATTGATCAGCAATTGAATTTGTTCTGGTACCTTCTGGAACAATTGAAAAACTGTAATTCTGCAAAACTGTTTCAATACAATTAGAGACTATACTGATCGTGAAAAAGAAAAATAATGTTTATTGTAACAAAACAAAGATATATAATGAATTAGATTACGTTTGCATTGTATACATTTAAAAAAATATTTAATATGCCTGTAACAAGTAATGAACTTCAGCTTCCGGGTCAATGACCCCCATCTCGATCAGGTTTTTGTCCAGTTTCGCTGATCCATTGAGCAAATGCTGAGATGGCCCCTTGTTTTGCTTCTGGACGTAAATGTAGCTTCACTGTGCGCACGTTTTGTTGAGCACTCCTTTTGCTTTTAGTTCATTTACAGTTGAAATTGATTTTCTATAACTCGGGAAAAAACATTTTTCAAATATTTTTATTTTTCTAAAATAATTATTTTCTAAATTCATTTTTTCGTTGTTTTTTTTAATTCTGGCCCTCAAGAAAATGTGCGCAGATAAATTTCTTTCCCCACACGTTTCCCCGTACAGTTTTTACTGTTTTTGACAAATAAATAAATAAATAAATAAATTCGTCACCTGGGGACGGTTAACCCTTAGCTGCTGACATAGGAAGTAAGTCACACTATTCGACGTGGAGTCCCGTGGACTCATAACATATTGTTTCAAATATTATAGTATTTATTTGTATTTCAAGTGAAGAACATTGAAACTTACGATTAATGATGACTAAAGAAAACATTAATCAGGATATACTTGTTAATAAGTTATCTAATGAGAGAATATCATGTGATTAGGAATGGTTGAATAAAGTTAAGCAGATCTTTAATTTAACGAATTTATCTTCATAATAAATATTTATTGAACATTAAAACACGTATTAATGAAAATTACTATAACTTTAGAACTGAAAATCAAGTACAAAAATGTTACTACCGCAAACACAAAAATTCTGAGACAAGTTTCTTTAGTCATCTTTTTCTGCACAACTCTTGCACAATCGTTGGTTCTTTCTGTAATAATATTTTGCATTCTGAGTTATTTCTTATTCGAATTCTTCATTCTCAAGAAATTCCTATTCATTATCGTCTTATTCTCCAGATTCTAAACAAAATTGCCCGTATGATGAGTAATGGTTATTTTCAATTTGATGATCTGAAGATACTCTCAAGACTACTGTACATTTGCTCCACCCATTGCGCAATATTTTCTTCCAAATCATGGTCATTAATATTTTCACGGCGACGGTGGTGGTGGCGGCAGCAGCAGAGCTGGTCCCGGCCCCGGCGGCGGCGGGGGCGATGGCGATGATGATGATGATGATGATGCCCGACGCCGGCGGCGGCGGCGTGGCTGAAGCCGCATGGCGGAAGAGGGCGTTCCATGCGTAGAGGCGCGGGGGAACAACGATTAATTAATTTTCTTAATTAAGTTTTTTTGTGTTCGCGCGAATGAGAGACGCGCGAATTTTGTGTTCGCGCCCCCATAACACATTGGTGCAGCATGGAACTCCCATAATTTGGCGGGAATACCACAAAGAGTGCCCAGGTGGGCGGAAGTCACAGGAACTTTATCCGCGCAGAGAAAAATGTGCTAACAATGCTACCCTTGGGAAAAAGAAAAAAATGTTTAGACACTAGTTGCCTAAACGTTAATATGCGAAATATAAAGCGAATATTATAATATCATTTTGAAACAAAGAAAATTGCTTCTCGTATCGTCACAATGTTATAGTATGAAACCTATTATAATGTACCTATTTTTAATACGTCCGCACCACCCATTTTTTCGGATGATCTAAAAAACAAAATTTAAAACTAGTTTTCTAATAATGATTATATTCCATACATACAAAGATTGAAAATGCTTCTAAAAATATTCGAAAATATTTTTTTTATTTAAATGTTTAATAAAACCATTGCAATAAATTGTATTATTCATAACACAAATTTTAATTTCGCGAATCATTATTTTAAAAAAATGCATCGTAAAAGAGTTAAAAAATTAAAATGTAAAGATCAGTTTATTTGTTGTTTTAGCGGCGTGAGGGTATCGAGATTTGAAAACTAGTTCAAATTAGTAATGCTACAACAGCATATGCTCTCTGCCATTATTGGTAAAAATGTCATAATATTATAATAACAGTTTAACCTGCAAAAGTGTATCCCTCACGCAGAAATGTTTGCCTGGTGTGTGTTTCGAACCCAGGCACTAAGGGTACCAGGCACGAAGCAAGAACTATAGATCATCTCGCTGATGTTGTGGTAACAACGGCCCAATTAAGTGTATCTCCAAAAATTAAAATTTAGTAACAAATTCGAGAGGCCTCGATACTAGCCGGTTCTCTGTACCAGCTAAATACTCATTTCTCTGACTGCAACTGCGTGACTAACTGCACAAATTCAATGCAATGATGAAACTGAAAAATAATACTCTCTTATCCTTCAACGAGTCAGTGAAAAGGCGCTCTTTACCTTTGCGTATAGTGGCAAACAAAGACTTTTGTTTCAGGATTGTAGGTTAAATTCATGCTACACGTAGCTTATTTACTGCAGAACTCTACAAAATCTACAATCACAACTTCTGATAAAATAAATATTTAACACATAGATTAAATAATAACTTTCTAGTCATATATTTAAAGTGAAAATATGATGAACATGGTGATGTATTACATTTTCCGATGTTGTGCAAGCTTAATTTTTTCCATTTTTAATGTTCTCCCACAACCAGTATTTTAAAACAAGATTAAAGAAATTCTTAGGCAGCATTTGTAGATATTAATATGAACAAATATTTGGTGTAGGATAGAACCAGATCTACGCAGCGTCGTCTACTGTTATGGTGTGAAGGCGGAAGGCACGGACGTATGGGAGAAACTCTTAAGCCGACTTCAACTCACCGAGAATCCAGGGGAGCGAAGCTTGCTGATTTCGGCGCTGGGCTGTTCCAATGATGTCGACATCCTTCAGTTGTAAGTTTCTACTTCAGTTACCAGATGTTTGATCTATTTAGTTGGTATGCTTTTGAGCCTACCCCGGCATATACTGTACACTTAAATATTACCATAAAAGACAAAATAGGAGATGCGGTAACAACACTCCCTCATTTTTCATCCCATTGTGTAACCCACACATCAACTGTATTACACAAATTTCAAATAAACAATTGATTAAAACAGCAGTATGAACTTTCTCGTAATACTGGTAACGGTTACGTAGTATTGTAATAGTGCAACTTTTATCCCAGTAACACTTCAACCATCAGTCAAAAAATGGTTAACCAAGGAGATCGAAAATCTTGATTCGACCTATCTTTCACTAAAACTCAGGCATTGTTCGTCAAAAGGAAGCGTTTGAATAGGGTCTAACTGGCTTGATTCCTCCAGATACCTGGAGTATTCCCTGAAACCCGAGGTGGTGCGCTCCCAAGACGCCGCCGCTGTCTTTACTGCTGTGTACAGTAATCCACGCGGCGTCGACCCAGCGTTGGACTTCCTTGTCAACCGATTCGCAGACATCCAGAAAGCGTAAGTATCGCTCCTGTTAGCAGAACCACGCCGTTTTTACGATGGTATTGGATTTTACGAAAGATTGTAATTACATTCGTCGAATTTGCGTTGGATTGAATTTTTACTCATTAGTAATTCTATAGGAAACAAAATGTATTTATAATGGAAGAAGAATGTTATGTCGCAAGTCTTGTAGCTCGGAAACGCAGCTGTTATGTGTAAAGGCGTAAATGTGTACGTGTATGTTTACAGGATATCCGGGGGCAAAATGTCGAAAATTGGAAAATAAGCTCTTAAGACAATTTCACGAACATTTTATCTAATAAACTACTTGATACTCTGAACAGCTGAGCCGCAATAATCACTCCAAAGTTGGTTTAAAAATATTATTTCTGGGCAAAAATTTACATTGCAAGAGCATAGAAACCCTCCAGAAATATGTAAATTGTTGATTATTTACAAAAGAAATGAATATATTTGTTCAGAAAGAAAAATTAACATTTTAATCATTACAGTTTTGTCTATTGTCGATTATTTTGTGTTATGTACTATCTTTAATAAGACAAATTCATAAATATCTACCTTCTTGATGACACCTCCACAAGTGACTTCTCACATATTTACTTCAAAATGTCTCGTAAATTCTGTGAAATAATTTTTACATTTCGATTTTTGAACACTGAAAAGGTTTCAGACATTGCAGATACAATACAACCTTTTACTGTGCAGGGAAAGAGCGAGTAATGGGATACTCACTGTTTTCGTTTGGTAAAGTGTAATATAATTAAAACTGAGCGAAATTTCATTGCAAAAGTCATGATATTCTGCAGATGGAAAAGTAGTATTAGAGAATGTGAGAATAAATTAAAATGAAATTTGTGATTAATGATAATCAACAAGCATTTAATGTTTTGTGTTACTAAGTTAACGTTGCATTTATCTGTCTTTAGTAATTTGATGTGACACACAAACGCCTAACAAATCTCAAGGTTCGTATCATAGCATTAGCTTACGAACATTTTAATTTGGAAAATATTTACGTAAACTTAAAAATGGAAAACAATATACATTTTCACTAAGTCCCATTAAACTGAGTTATTGGTGGAAACAACACCCCCTGATTATTTAGCAAAAATAAACAAATAATATTGACATAAATTACACGACTACATTATGTATTGAATTTCAATTACAGAAAAGATTTAAGGCTAAGCTAAAATGAAAGCTTAGTATTCCAGTCAACTTCGTCGAAATCTATTGATTTGTTTCGTAACCTGACCAGTGAACACAAGTATAAAGTTGCATTGTAAAACGCTGTTCCATTATATTTGAAGTGACCGTTCATAAAACTGCACGCACTCCAGTGCAAGAGCAGCGATTGTTTTTTTCGCAGCATTTGTTGGTAGCAGAATTTCACCGATACCGAAAAAGTACTTGAAATGAGAGCTACGACCTACAAAACATGTGAAAGCGCCTCAGCACAAGATTCGAAGTTATTAAACATATTTATTTTTACTGTTACGTTAGTGCTTGTTATTTCCTTCCATATCGACCTCGATATTCACTGCATAACTTACCTGAATCAAGAGGATCATGGTGACAAGGGAAATATGAAAACAGTTGAAATATTGAAAAAGCCCTCGGGCCTTTTGTACCGCTCGATCGTTAGAGCCCTTACAACGCCCTTGGTGCATAAATGGCTAACAGAAATAACAACCAGAGAACCAGTGGCGTACCGTGGGTGTCAGCCGACCGAGGCGGAAGAAAATTTAGCCATCCCCTTAGTAAGATATTTCAATTTAAAAGACAAAAATATACAAGCTTCAACAACGCAGCAGATAGTCAAACGCACAACTACATAAACAAAAAACGTAAATAAAATATTTAATTCATAGTCGAATGTACACGTACACAAACAATACAATTTTCAAGAACGTTCAATAATTGAACAATCACTACACGTACTTATGAGCACTAAAATCACAGTTTGGAACGCGCATATACGATTAAGTTAATGTGAATTGGACGACTGACTATCCATCAATGAAACTTTCAGTTGTCAAAGCGACATCGACGGACTTCCCTAAAGGGACTTCCCCGTATTGGAATCTAATCTGCAGGTATTATTATACAATATTATGATATACCAAAATATTATATATTTTTTTCAATAACATTGGCTGTAAGTGGGTTGGATAAAAGGGTCTGCAAATGGCGATATACAGCCTTAGCAACGCCGGCGTAGTGGTTGGCAAGGTCAATAAACTGCATTCAGGCGTTGAATAGGTGGGGGGCGCTAGCTAGATAGACAGGTAAAATAATGTGGGATTGGTCTGAAAAGGAATGACTGTCGATGGCGTGGCTACTTGGTTTGATAAGAGATGAATGGATTGGCTAAGGGAGAATAGACTGTCGAATTTTGTCGTTTGTTTTAAAAAAGAGGAACGAAGGACGGATACCGAAGCGTTGAGGGCGGAAAAACGGTGGAGAACAGGACATTCTGATAGAGGTCGTCGAGTAGTACAGATCGCTCGCGAGATTAACATAAGGGAAGTAGGACTTGTAAGTTTTGAGTGAGACTCAATAGTTTTTCGGACTCTGAAAGTGAAGGTGCAGAAGTAAATTCGCGTAGGACTTGGAAAGTTTTCTATATTGCTGTGTCGGACTTTAATATTTTACCACTAGTTGGGGAGGACTAGGAACACTCAATATCACGTAAGAACCAATAGATATTCTAGGCAGTGAGGACTGGATTCGTCGGCAGTGTCGCAAGATCCGAAGAAAGAAGCAGGACTTGGGATCATCTCCATTCAAGTGGAAGATACTGCGGACCGTCGTTGATCAAGACGTTAGATCAGTACTGCAGTACAAAAGTTTTATTTAAAAAGGTCATAACCTAGAACAATTGTCAAAATTGTTAAATAAATTGTTGAATTTTTTTTGGAAATGAAAAGATTTTCATTTGGTCAATCACAATTGTTAAGTAGTTAGAAATAGATAATTATTCCCTTTCAGATTCCTCGCCATACTGTATAGTTGGCAGATCAAGTAATCGGCTATCTAGGCGATAGCGATTATCCATAACGGGACCCATTGACCCAGCTAGCCGGACATTTATCCATTTGTTAAAATTAGCTGTGGAAGCATTGGCTTTAATTAATGTAACCTGTTCCTGGCGCCCAAAATTTTACTATAAATTCGGAACGGGTCACGATTATAACCGTCCTAAGGTGAATGATGTCAACGATCTCGTAATAGTCTATGATGAGACATTGTTGGTACATTTCAATATTGAACACTAGTATTTATATGATGAAAGTCATTATTGCTGAATATTAGTCATAAACAATCCATGCCCTAAATAAAATACGGGTAATCCCTACAAGTCCATACAGATGGTGTTGCCAGTCGCTACAATGAGCAAGATGTCATTATTATATAATTATTTAAAGAAGTCGTCACACAATAACTAATGAATGATTCTGTGCATATTTCAATCGGTTGTGCGTAGGCGCGACAAAAATATGAAATGAAATGCTTCAAATTATTACAATATAATATTATTACTATTTATGGTGAAACTTTGCCGCCCGGGGCGATCCACCTTTACGCTACGCCACCGCGGAGAACAGTCTGTTAAAATAGTAATGGAGCATGTTTCCAAGAAATAATTGCCTATACCTTCGCAACGACTTTTTCATAAAAAAGGGTAAACATAAAAAGTACTGTTTAAATCATCAAGGTTATTAATCCCGATTTTGTATATGTAACGTGTGTCACTGAATGTTTGCCTGGATTACTTTACAAAGCCAGCAGAATTTGTTTTAATTGTAGAACGATATATGTTGTACGGGAAAACTCGTTAACGCTATTTAAAATTAAAGGAAATTTATTTCGTTTTACCTAATAAATGGAGTATCTATTGTAATTTGTATTGGTTATTGTTTTGCAGATATGCTAACATGCGTGATATCAACAACATTGTCCGTGGTATTGCGATGCATCTTTCCAATGAAACACAAAAAGATAAGGTAGGTAATTATTTTGTGTAATTTGACACTGCAGTTTCAAAAAAGTCCACCAGCTATTGAACCATCGTATTTACAAAGTTTTGTACTTACGTTCGAAACATACCATTCACATTCATCAATCATGAAGTTACAAACTTAAAAACATTAGCGACTGAAAACCCCACAGGGACGCAATCCATGAAATGATAAAGGAATTTAGGGAAATTGACGGCGCTTAAATTAATCATTTTACACTACAAATTGAAAGATGTTTATTATTACAAAATATCCGACCCCGACAAAGATTAACAAAAGTATTAAATATCAATAAATATTTTCACCGCGAATGTTAGATTTTTCAGGTAAGTTAATTGTAGGTCTTCAATTTCGTAAATCCCCGTGAAGCAACCATCTCTGCTGTCAAAGTGCCCTATACTTGACAATGCGTTTCAGCGTTGCTTCTAACCTTATTCACAATTTGGACTTTGAGAGGAATCTCGGTTGTTCAATACATTCAATCGATTGAACTACATAAACCTGAGCGGAAACCGTTACTGAATACAATTTTTTAAAACATCGTCGCCGAAATCGTCGTCGTCACCAAAATCGTCGTCGTCGTCGACGAAATCGTCGTCATCGTCATTGCCATCTCCATCAGCTTCATCATAATCTCGGTTCATCATAGTCTCGTTTCATCGGAGATCTCCAGTGCGGAAAGTCAAAGCGCCAAGTGCCGCAGCGGAGGACGAAGAGAAAGCGGTAACAGTGGTTAGTGGATAGTGCTAGCGTTAGTGGACAGTGCTAGCTCTAGTAGGCAGTGCTAGCTCTAGTAGGCAGTGCTAGCTATAGTGGGCAGTGCTAGCTATAGTGGGCAATGCTAGCTATAGTGGGCAGTGCTAGCTATAGTGGGCAGTGCTAGCTATAGTGGGCAGTGCTAGCTATAGTGGGCAGTGCTAGTGGTTAGATCTTTTGCTAGTGGTTAGTGCTACAGCTAGTGCTAGCACTTAGTGCAGGTGTAGTGCTTGGTAGGATATGGCTGTTGCAGTGTAGAGACAAAACGGAACGGCAAGCTTCTTGATGATCTCGAACCGCCGAAATTACCTTTCGCTAGTACGTTTAGAAAGTGATGTAGAAATTACCTAACCTCCAACTGTCCGTCAATCACAATCTGAGCACTTCCGGTACATCAATCGAGAGAAATGATCATTCGATGCGTGTTGGTCTTTTGATGGGGAACTGATATTTTTTCGGACACAGTCAATAACTTCTAAGAATTATCTCTAAAAAAATTGTTTTGTCTCGTTTTTCAAGCCCGCTTTAGGCGACTAACCATACGTTCTATTCCTCTCGAAAATAAATTGTCACAATTCTGAGTCGGTTCTCTTGATGCTTTTCTAGAAGAATTCTAGGGAAAAAACGTGGTTTTGATGTATCTATGAGTACATATAAATTTCTATGTCCGAAAATGGGCGAGCAACTGTAATACTTATTTAAAATTTATTTTCTTTATGATTTTATTCACTAAACTTTTAACATGAAAATACCAGTCACAAGCGCAAAGCTCCGCTAGTATTACACTTGAACGTCACCATGGCGACATGTAAGTCACCATGGCGACGTCACTGTGGCGACATGTAAGTTCCCGATTGGAGGAAATCTCAAAAGCTGATATCTGCCAGAGGCAGAGTTGAATAAATCGCAGTATAAGTGAAATCTTTCCCATTCATTTTTTAAATGCCAACAATTTGTCTTCCAGATGATCCGGTTCTTGAACGCCCAAGAGTCTGTACTGGGGGAGAGTGGCCAAATTGCGGAGAATACAGTGCGTGCAAATGTTGAATGGCTCTCCAACAGAAAAGAGGAAGTGCTGGCTGCGCTCCGGCACACCGATAATTTATGAAGTGCAAAACCTGTACTTCCCATTTTCCTTCAGAAGCAGTTGTCAATGTATTCGTAAGAAAATTACGTTTTCAATATTCAACCGTGAAAAAAGTCCATTTAAAATAGCATAATTAAGAATTGGAACATATTAAACAAGGGACTGTTATTAAAAGTAGAAAAAGTAGTTACTCTAAATATGAGTATTTTGAAATTTGAATATTTTATATCTAAATCAAAATATTTTTGTTAATATTTTGAAAAAGAAAGTATATTTTTTTATTATTTTAGTGTATTTAACTCTTAGACAAAACTTGTAACCTACGTACTCTTCAGTTTTGCTTTTAGAACGCGTTTTCCAATGAAATTTATCTTTGTAAAAGTATATTTTCATTAAGCTAGGAACACTTTTTGTAAGCTATCAAAATTGACTCCCTTTTGTGCGAGAACAAAATAAGTAATCCTTTATGATAAACAAATATTATAGGACTAAATATTTTGAAAATTATGAAACAAAATGTAAGTAAATAAATGCTTTGTATTTCACTTCTCACAAGGTTATTAAAGTAATTTGGATACACACTTGCCACAATAATTCCCAGTATCCCATTTTTCATCATTATTTTACAACGGAATTTTGCATTGCAACAGTGTTAAAGTCAGAACTTGAAAATATGAAGTATTACTTTCATACAGCGTTATTCAGAGTAATATTTTACTGATAGCTAGTTACTGTTCAATGTACATGTGTGATCACAAATAAAATAAATACCACAAATCACTATTTGTATTTGCTTATTTAAAGGAAAATTTCATTATTTAAACGAAGAAAAAGAGTAATGATGTATGTGCCCTGTCTAATAGTAAAATCTCAAAAAATCGTTTAGGGCTATACATTACTTTGGCATCTAAGCACAGCATTAAAAGAATCCCAAAGAGAAATTTTCGATTTTACCTCTTAACAAATTCATGGATCAATTCCTAGGCAGAAGATTCTGTTGGGGAGTCACGGTCGACGGCTTCTTAAACACAGGTTTTAAATTTTATTTTAAACTTCTGGTGCCACAACTGATCATACTTTGTCGTGTAATTTGTAACTTTTGCAATTTTTGAAACTTCGGAGAGTTTCAAGAAAATCAAATATCAGTCCTTTTCATAAGCACTATCCTACTTTGCACTATTTAGGAAAAAAATAAAGAAACATTTGGAAGCATTGTTTAAAATATCTTATTTTTAAAATTGCGTTTATTTCACGCAAAATTCAGGGAAAACTACTCATATTTTCAATAAATTGTAGGGTCACTCGGGGGCTATTATGATACAGAAAATCAAAATTTTCACCTCATCATCTATATCGTTTAAGTAATGAAAAAAATACTGAATATGAGCCTTTTGGTGTTAAAGACGTGTACGAAGTAAACTAGTGGTGCTACAACAGCATACACTTTCCCGCATTATTGAAAACAGCAACGTAGGATTGAAATATTGCACTTTCTGTCCTACTAACACCTTAGCTATTATTTGAAAACGTCCAATTCAACCAAGAAGTGAACAACTCACTGTTTCCATCGCAGTGTTGTCAAAACTATGTGAATTCTACAATTGCATAAAAATATAATACAAAAGTTTTGTAAACTTATATCGGAGAAAGAAGCCTGAAACCAAATAGCTATATCAAGTCACAACAATAGATATCAAGTCACAAAAATACAATAGATAAAACATACAATAAAATGTTCAAATTGTATCCTATTATAAATTCTAAATCCACTTTCAGTATTGAATGTGGATTACTAATATATTCATCTACTATAAAACCTACAATTTCATAAGCTAGTCCAGTTTGGTGTAACGTAGCCTTCACTCCTTCAACAAAATTACAAATAGTGCAAAATAAACTTTTAAGAAAAATTATCAAAGCCCCATGGTTTATTAGCAACGCACAATTACACAGAGAATTCACATTAGAACCAATTAGAAAAAATTTAGAAAAACAAAATTCAACATTTTTTTAAAATTCTTCCTGAAACTCATTGTTCTTCACTTTTTAATGTAGGCCAATCTTATAATGCAGCAAATAAAATTAAATCTCGTTTCCCTAGAGACATATTTAAACCTCCGTAAATCAGAAAGATTTAAATTATTTTAAATAAATAATAAACTTCATTACTATATTTGCTATTTTCAAACAAAAGATAACAAAAGTTGCAAAATACATCAGTATCATTAGCCAAACAAGGTAGTTACGCTATGAGTGACGGACTCTTAAAAGTTCTTATATATTGAAATGTACCAACAACGTCTCGTCATAGCCTCTTACGAGATCGTTGGCATCATTCATCTAAGATGGTTATAATCGTGACCCGTTCCGAATTTATATCAAAATTTTGGGCGCCAGGAACAGGTTACGTTAATTAAAAACCAATGCTTCCACAGCTAATTTAAACAAATTGATAAATGTCCGGCTAGCTGGGTCAATGGGTCCCGTTGTGAATAATCGCTATCGCCTAGATAGCCGATTACTTGATCTGCCAACTCTACAGTATGGCGAGGAATCTGAAAGGGAATAATTATCTACTTCTAACTACTTAACAAATTTTGATTGACCAAATAAAATTTTTTTCATTTCCAAAAGAAAAAAAATTCAACAATTTACTTAACACTATTAACAATTGTTTTTGTCCTTAGGTCATGACCTCGTTTTAAAATATATCTTTTGTACTGCAGTACTTATCTAATATCTTGGTCGCCAACGCCCCGCAGTCTCTTCTCACTTGAATGCAGGTGATCCCAAGTCCCGCTTCTCTCTTCTAATCTTGCAACGCTGCCGACGCATCCAGCCCTCACTGACTAGAATATCTACCGGTTCTTACTTGATATTCAGAGTTCCTAGTCTTCCCCAACTAGTGGTAAAATACTAAAGTCTAAAACCGCAATATGAAAAAAAAAACTTTCAAAGTCCTAATCGAACTTCCCGTTGCGCATCAACTTCCAGAGTCCAAAAAAAACTATTGAGTCTCACTCAAAACTTACAAGAACTACTTCACTAATGTTAATCTCTCACGAGCGATCTTTACTACTCGACGACCTCTATCAGAATGTCCTGTTCTCCCTGTTCTTCCGCCCTCAACGCTTCGGTATCCGTCCTTCGTTCCTCTTTTCTAAAACAAAACGACAAAATTCGATTGTTTATTCTCCCTTAGCCAATCCACTCCTCTCTTATCAAACCAAGTAGCCACGTCCTCGACAGTCATTCCTTTTCAGACCAATCCCACATTATTTTATCTGTCTATCTAGCTAGCACCCCCACCTATTCAACGTCTGAGTGCAGTTTATTTACCTTGCCAGCCACTATGCCGGCGTTGCTAAGGCTGTATATCGCCATTTGCAGACCCTTTTATCCAACCCATTTACAGCAAATGTTATTGAAAAAAATATATAATATTTTGGTATATCATAATATCCATTATAATACACTTCCGTGGAAGGCAGTAATGCCAAACAAGCAGAATACTAAAAAAAAGTCACAACAATTACACGTAATTCACAGAAATTCGCGACAGCGGAATGGAATTCAATTGTTGCATTGTCGATACTTCATTAAAAAGCTAGTAATTTTCATTTCCAATATTTGAAAATAAATTATTTTTTTAAAGATTAATGTGTAAATGTATAACAAACGGACGAATGTAAAAACAAAGAAATAATAAATTTAAAACCTAAAAATCCGCGGTCTAATCATAAGATTCGCTGTTTAAACGGCGCAAGAACAAGCTTTTAACCAGTGTGCTCAATTCCCTTCGAGACATTGAGGCACATTGTGACAAAATAATGTAATGTCCGTGTGGTGGTCTCCGAAGTCCATTAACCGATGCCTCAAAAACCTTTTTTCAGCCTACTTACTTCTAAATATACAAAAATCGTCTTCTCAACTTTTGTGTTATCCAGATTTAACTGAATATTGAAATTCAGATTTTCAACGGCGGATCAATAAAAAGTATTTTTGTATTTTGAAAATACAAAATACTATTAGAAAGTATTTTTGATGCAAATACAATATACATTATCAAATATCTATTTTCGATACAAAATACAAATTACAAAAGTATCGAAAATACGTATTTTAAATACATGTATTTTCGATACTGCCCAACTCTGGGAACCCACAACCTAATCAAACGATGAAATTAGTATCATTAGGTGCACATTTAGAAAACAGAACACTCATTAATCTTCTTTTCAATAATTACACTAATTGCTCCTATTACACATTCTCTGAGATAATTTACCAATGCACTCGGTCTAACTGCTGAGTCCGAATATTTGCGTTGGAATAATGATGTTTACATTGAAAACATGGCCAAGAATCTGCAAACAATATTATTTAAGAACAATGAAGCAAACATTTGCAGATCAAAGATACTGGATGAAGTGTCGGTGAGTACTCGTGCATTTTAAGTTAGCCGATTCTTAGCTGCAAAGACCTGTAACTCCTGTAAACGCATTCGTCAATTAGAGTAAACACAGGAAATTTCCTATACGGGCTCAATGATAGACAATA
Organism: Acheta domesticus; assembly: GCA_031308135.1. Lineage (NCBI taxonomy): Eukaryota > Metazoa > Arthropoda > Insecta > Orthoptera > Gryllidae > Acheta > Acheta domesticus. The sequence goes on along the minus strand of JAHLJT010000631.1, from coordinate 76,454,791 downwards.
ATGGCTTTCTAACAGCAGGCGTGAATACACCTAATAAACGTCAAAATTATTTTTATCTTAAGAAGAAAGCAAATTAGTGCGAAGAGTATTTGAATGATTTCCACAAAACGGAACGATTACTTTGTGGATTCTTCCTGTGATGCACTAGCTTTGAAAAAAGAGTTTCCAAAATATGTTTTTCTTTATTTAATATTTTAGGTATTAAAATACTAATATTTTCACGAAACGATGAATATTTGAGATCTTTTGTTTACATGGTTAATGAAAACCTTTCAACGTTAATGTTAATGTTACACGACTAAAGTAAACGGTTCGCACGTAAACGTCTGAACGTATTTGACATTAATTATATTTTATGAAACTTGGCGATTCACTGTTCTTTTAGTTGTTAACTTCACGAAAACAGGGTCTCAGCTGCCATTTACGATCCTTTAGAAACAAACTTGTAATTACTATTGCTATTAAGTTTCTGATTTTTATATACCAATCAAGTTTTCTTTCTGGCGAATGCATTGTCTCATCTAGACAATTCGTCTTGGCGTAAACCAGTAGCCTATTGAAATAAGTTCTGGACACAATCTGAGTATTTGGAACAATACCACTTCATTTTTAGAAACAAACACAAGACAATCTCAAAATTTTCACGAAAGTTTCGATACTCAACTCTTTTAGAAATAATGGAACTTTATCTTTTCAACAACCACTCCGAAAAGATACTCTAAAAATTCAAGAACAGCATTCAAGGTATTCAGCACGGAAGAGTATCAAACAATGGAGATCTTGACTCCGGAACATATTCAGTCAAATCCGAAGAAAAGCGCACCTGAGGAGCTCAAACCGGGAGCAGACATCCCGGTTCCACATGGTACAGATGAAACCAGAGCTTTCTCCGACGATGAAGGTAAGGACTTTTGAATCTCATTCTGACACCATCTCGGATTGAGACATGTAAATACTTACAAAATTTAACCAAACAATGATATCGCAAAAATCTCGTAAACTTTATATAGTATAAGACTCATATCTTGCGGTAGGAAGTGTTAAATTTTCAATTCATATTTTTAAATTAATTTTCTAAATGCCATATTCATTCAAATTTTTATATAAAAGATATTTAGAATTACTGATATCAGGACTGAAACTGCGCTTATTTGTTATGTAGTAATATCCTTTTTATAATGATCGACGTACAATTTTTTACAATTTTTATATTCACAGCCGAAGGCTGTGTTCTTTTCAGAAGATTAATGAAAGTGACTAGATTGAAATGCGGTAGGTTTATTGGACGCAATCTAATCAAATACAGATGATTCTCGTAATATTTCGTATAGAATATGTTGAAGATGTAGTCTTAGAGACTAGGGAGTATTATTGAAAGATATTTATAATTATTTCATTTTAATGAAAAAAGCAATTTTAAAATTGAGCATGAGAGGAACTCAAATATTTCTATTAAAAGCTTTAAACCCAAAACGTTTATATTTCAATGCAACCTCATCCATGCAGAGGCGTATCCAGACGATCATTTAGGGGAGGGGCATCGTATATTTTTGTTAAACCATAAACATAATTCTTATTATATTATTTATGGACTGTATATATTATTCAATATTATTGTTTAAATAATTACATAATTCGAACATAAATATTTAAATCCACTTTGCCACATAAAGGAAGGTAAACAAAAACTACGCCTTTTACCCCCCCCCCGGTAGATCCACCAGTGGATCTATGTATTAACCGCCAATGATATGAACTCGTATACTGTACGTAATTATAAAATTCATATCTAGCCTTAAGAAAACTTTATTGATTGTCACACTCTTCCTTCATGATTTTCCAAGAGTATTTTAAAAATTAATATGCACTATGTTGATCCAATTATTTTCTCATCAAGATATTTGACGATGGATGTGAAGCGAGTAGGATAATTTGATAATTACTGCTCTTTTTATGTGACATCCTGGATTGTAGCGTTCCTCTTAATATCCAGGCCTCTGGCGTTGAAAGATTCAATTTCTCCTTAAATAAAGCTATACGAAATCGTATTTTTCATAGAGAAAAGTCAGATTTCTCAAAACATGGGATTAGATCGGGTAAGAGTGCGATGCCTCGCTGATGTTAAAACATTGATTTTTGAACACAAAAATATGAACTTTAAAATTAAATTTCCATTCAGAAAATTTATTACTTACCATTAGGTCGGATGTTGATCAATTAATCCCTTTTTGACTTAATAAAAAGCTTAAAATTTTAAGCTGGATATTCATGATTCTCTATGTTAATCAAGTAATATTTTGAGATAAATACCTAACATTCCTCTTTAAACCGTGATAATTAACGTCAAAGATGGAAACGGGACAATTGACCAGGTGCAGATATTTCACAATTTAAGCTTAGGTCAGAAATTACAGGCACGTTTGCCCATGTTTTCATATTCCCGTAATCCATATTTCTACAAAAAGGTGTGATCTAAGTTCAGTAAAAAAATTCTCTAAAGCACGGTCCAGTTTCCGGTACACGATACAGTTTTGGTACAGTTTTCGGTACACGATACAGTTTTCGTACAGATTGGACGTACAGAAAACGTGCAGTTCCCTCCCATCTTCCTTTGTCACTGTCTCTCCCTCCTTCCCTCACCCTGTCCCTATCGGTCTCTGTTTGTCTTTGTCTCTGCCGCTCTCTATCCTTCTCATTCACATTGACCTGCAGATTCTGCACGTCTCTGACCAGGCGAGGAAATATCGGGAAGTGCCGGACCACCAAAAAGGTAATAGAATGTTATAGAAGAGCTCATTATGTAGATTCTGTGTGAGAAACGTTTCTCTGAGGCATTTGGCCTCAAAAGTTTAGTTTTTAAGGCCCTAGAACGTCTCGTTTAGGAGTTATTTAACGATATAGATTCAAAATGCTGCCGAGTATGTTGCAGGTTGCATTTGACGAGAATATTTAGTTTTGTTCTACATGTAACGGAGTTACAACAGAATTAACAGCACATAAACCTTGTGGATGAAAAAACACGTGCCAACTTTACCATATATATTCGTTTCAAAGTTGGGTAATTTTGTTTCATTGCAGAGGTTATTTGGGGAGATTTCGTAGTAATAGTAGTGGGGAAAGAGCTCGCAACGCATCTAGCAACCCTGTCTGCGCGCGCAGAGTCGCTGCCGCTGGCGTTCAACGCGCGCCTGCTGCGGCTGCTGGGCGCCGCCCCGGGCGCGGGCGGGTGGCGGCGGGCGCGCCTGGGCTGCGTGTGCGCCGTGCTGTTGGGCCAGCAGGTGTGCTGGGTGTCGGCGTCGGCGGCGGGCGACGCGGCCGCCGTGGCCGAGGCCATGGGCGTGGGGCTGCTGGGGCTCAGCAGCAACGTGGCGTTCGGGACGCTGGCGTGGAGCGCCGCCCACCTGCTCGCCTTGCGCCGCGCGCTGCGCGCCTGCCCCGCGCCGCCCGACCAGCTGCGCGCGCTCGAGCGGCGCATGCGCACCGTCACGCTCGCCTTCCTCGCCGCGTACGTATTCCTTCCTTTTATCCAGTTCCTTTCCACACCACATTGCTCTTCCAATCCAACCGGCTTAAGTGGCTCGGGGCATCAGTTGGCCACCGCAGTGCCGCTGACTGGGAAATTCTAATCCCGACGGTGACAGGATTTTCGGCACGAGCTAGATAGCTGGATCGAATTCAGCCGCTGTCTGGAAGAGAATTCTAGCGACCGGCTGCTCTGACCGGCAGTTTTACGCAGTTTCTCCGACAAACATCAGACGAATGCCGGAGCTGTACCCTAACAAACTTTCCACGCTCGCGATCTTTCCTTCCTGATCCTGTCTTATCCTTACTTGCACACACATTTACATGCATTACGCTCTCACACGTGCTGGGAGACTAGTCAGGAGCTTAGCGCTTGTTCCTACTGGGGCAGTGCCCGCTAATAGGAGATACCTAGTTCGGGAAAACCCCACCAGCTGCACGTACGTATAAAGCATGAGTAAGGCGGCAACGGATGTTGCCATCCAGCGGGGGGAAAGATTCTCGCTATCTCTCTTGATAAAAACTACACTTACGGGAATAACCCAAGACCGTTGACGCGCCCAGAATCAATAATCAATCAATCTTTACATCGGCACCGCCTTCTCGCGTCTTCCACTCGGCAATGAAATGCCCACTTGCACGCTTGCCTTCCTCACGGCGTGGTGTGTGTGTCTGTCTGTCTCTCTCTCTCTGGCTATCACTCTCTCTCTCCCTGTCCCTCTCTATCTCTCTCCCTCTCTCGCCGTTCATGGAAATGTGCATTGCGTATTTCCTTCTTTTATTTTCCTTGCTTACTAACACCATTTCTCTCTGAGCACCGCCTTCTCGCATTTCTCGTCGCGTAAATATTTTCGTCCGATTTCTCCCACCATCCCTTTCTTACAATTTGCTTTGAGTTTTCTGTCTTCTTCCATTCTTTTGTAATTAATATTCTTCTCTATTTTTCTCTCATTTCCCCTTCCATTTCTTATTTATCTGCTTTCCACCCTTCAAAACAGCAATTATGGAGTTCCGCAACTATCGCATTCTTCATAGCATATGTACTATTTTTCTCGCTGTTGTATCTGGCACTGTATTTCTTTTTCTTCTCGTTTCTCTTCCACGACACGTTCCCTAGCTCCCAATCTTAAAACTGTCCTGTTAAACTGATTCTCACTGTCATTCTCCGTCCCGGACGCACTTCCTTTGTTGCTTCTGTTTGTCTCGCTTCCTTCCTTTCATTCTGTTTATTATCTTCCTTATCTTCCACGCTTCATTGTAACCCGAGCACTGCTCCACTCGCCTTTGGTTTTGCGTGCGCTTTATCTGCTTCATACGTCCCTGGCTCATTTCCTCTCGTGCTTTTGTTTTCCCATTATTATTATTATTATTATTATTATTATTATTATTATTATTATTATTATTATTATTATTCCATTACATCACGACTAAAGATCTTATGAGTCGGCTGAATATAAAATCTACTCCAGGTTGCAACCAGCTACCTAAGGAGCAGATTCGGTGAGTATCAGTGCCTCTACAATACTTTACGCAAAATGTGGGCTGTTCCAAATAAAGCAATTTCTTGCACTTCCCAGTCTTTTGAATTACCTGGGAGTTTAGACAAGTTCTTACTCAAATTTTGCGGAACAAATCCCAGAGCTCCGATAACTATCGGGACGACCTGTGCTTTTACGCCCCACATTCGGCTGATCTCGATTTCCAAACTCTTGTATTTAAGACGTTTCTCGGCCTCCTTGGTAACGACGTTTTGATCGCAAGGTACAGCAACATCGATAAGTAAACACGATTTTTTCGCCAAATCCCGGATAACTATATCCGGTTTGTTTGCCGCTATCGTGCGATCAGTTTGAATTTGTTGGTCGTACAATATCGTACACAATCCAACAGACGTCACCGGTTTCGGTGAGTGTTCGTACCACTTGGGGCATGTGTTTGGAACTTCGAGGGCGGTACAGATCTGCCAGTGGAGGTAGCTACACACCCTGTCATGTCTTTTAAGGTATTCGGTCTTTGCTAGGATTGGACAAGCTGAGACAATATGATCAATGGTTTCTACTTGCTCCAGGCAAATGCGGCATTTGTCATCTTGGGAAATTTTGAGAACCGCTTTATCATAATGTCGTGTTCTCAAGGCCTGATCTTGGGCAGCTATTACAAGTGCTTCCGATTCTGGCTTCATCCTTCCCCTTTTAAGCCACATAAATGATTGATCTTTATTGATCTGCACCTTGTCCATTCTTTTTAGGTATTGACCGTGGAGTGGTTTGTCTCTCCACGATTTCTTTAACATTTTTTGTGTCTCACACTTCATGTTTAGCAGCATCAGAAGTTCAGTGTCTGTGTTATTCGACGTGTCTTGCCTAGTTTTCTTCGCAATGTTTCTTGCTACACTAACAATGCCTCTGTTTCCCATTCTTCGGTCAGATTTCATGACCTGCCTCATTAGAGGGTCGTCTTGATGGCTGACTACATACTTACCCAACCCGACTATTGCGTTGTGCTTATTATTATTATTATTATTATTATTATTATTACTATTATTATTATTACTATTATTATTATTATTACTATTAACGTATCGACGATTTCTGATCACGCTACACGTTCCCTTCGAGTCTCAGTCGTATTCCACCCCGGAGAAAGATAACATGCGTCATTATTGGGATCAGCTTTTCGACGGTAAGACAAGGTTATTAAGCCTTAAATTAGGAATTATGAGGTGATAGGATATCGATGAGAGGTGATCTTGGAATTTTTGAGCCATCCCAACATTCGCCTGTATGACCGAAGGAAACCTCGATAATCCCGGTCAGGATGGCCGGCCCGGGGATCGAATCCAGGCCTCCCGACTGCGAAGTTCTAAAGTTGTTTTCGAATATTTTCATTTTGTCTTTTTGCCTACTTTAACTTTTGAAGCTTATTTTTCCTCATATTGACCTTTTTTCCCTTTTTGTTTTTCTTTTTCGCCTGTCTCGATCAATTCGGAAAAATATCTGCAAGGCTGGACAACCAAAAGGCACTGCCACATTTTGTCTTTTTCTGCTAGCATAGGCACGATATCAGGCAAAAAGTGGATTCCTGAAAATGTTAAAAATTCCTGTAAGAAAACAGGATGAGACCAGACAAGATTTTTGAATTTTTTTCATTGATGCCGACAGATTGTTCGCTAGCGAGGAATTCTATCCTACTATTGTGTACGATCTCTGATTCCTTTGGAGGACAGAGCTCTCTTTATATGATATATGATATGATTCATCTCAATGTTGGAGATTACACCAGTTCGAAGAACCAAAATAATAACGTTTTTACTAATTTCATTCTGGAATTCAAAAGGAAGTCCACAATAGCATTTGGTAGAGACAGCATCGCGAATGAAACTGTGTCGTAGTCGTCATATCAATTTTGATATAACTAATAATAATTGCAACTAATAATAATTTAATAATAAGTGCAAATAATAACTAATAATAAGAGCAACTAATAATATTCAGTACTGAAAAATAATACGTGAAACTGAAAAGTAATAATTGATAGATGGAATATAGAAAAACTCTGGTGCTCAAATGCAACAGACACTTGCGTGCTCCGAGACACCGAGTACTATGTATAGTTGGCGTTTTGACCGACATACTGCGACCTTCCTCAGGGCGAAAACGAAGGTTACAATGCCTCGGCCAAGTCATTGTTAACCAGAGTTAGAACAAAAAATATCAAATTTTATTTCTTATGATTTTTTATAACTATTTATAGATGGCTATTTTTTGTTGTATTCATGCCTTTAGCACCCTAATTTTAGCCATAATAAACGTCTTTATGCATGATTATTTTGGTAAAATTTAATGCCTTTCTGCCTGCCTTTGGTTAAACAAATACTGGAACGTCCGGGCTCTACTGATGACAGTAATCACATCAACTTTGTAATGTTGAGACGTTCCTGACATTGAGTTACGCTTCATCAAATTTAATCGATTCATTAGAAACTCTCGATTTTAGCCAACCACCTTTAAAAAGCCAGCTTGAAAAGTGGGTAAATTTGACTTAACCACTCAGCTCACAACACTCCACAATCAGATGTTTGCAAGAAGTTTAGTTGGCCATTTCGAAAGAAAAAAAATAGTGCTGCTAAAACAGCACATACTTTCTCGCCCTATTGTCACACCAAATTACGCGAAAAGTTCTCAAATTTTCGAAAAATTGTACATTAACTTATTTCAAAATCTATTTTCAAGAAACGGATTTCATTAAGGGAAAAAAGTTCTATCTTCATAATTATAGTTGTAGGAAAACGCCGAAAAAATTTTGAACTTTTGCAATTTTCGAAAAATCAAGGTTTTCAACGAACATGAGACCTGCACCATTCTCTTAAAAGTCCGTCACACTTTCCAACAAAAAAATTTAATCGAAAACGATGGAGCTATTTTTTTTTAAACTTAGTGCCTCAGGGGCTTCATGTGAAGTACCCCCAACGCTAAAATATAGTTTTCAAATTCCACGGGCCGCGACATCAGTCCGATTTATTGGAGAATATAAACTTTGGAGAAAATCGGCGGAACGGTTTAGCTGCTAGCGTTGTTCACGGACGGGCAGACATTTTGTCGTCATTCGATTTTTCGGTATCAAGGACCCACAAAACAAGGGTTCTGGCTACACCTCATGGTAGAGGATATTGTTTCTAAATTTAGCAACAGGATTTATCCACTTTTTCGTTGCCAGGGCCATGTAATAAGAGTTTTTCCGCCGAAAATTCGCCGTTTTATCGCGCAGCATTTCATGACTTAACTGCGTAAGCGGTAGCGAGAAAGTAAAAAAAAGGGGCTGTTAAAGGCAAAGCGCACGCGCATGCGCAGGTACAGCGTGGCGGGCGTGGGCATGACGTCGCTGCCCTGGCTGGTGCCCGTGGGCTCGGAGTCGGAGCTTCCGCCGCTCCCGCTGCCCATCCACTTCCCCTTGGACTACTCGCGCCCCGCGGGCTACGCCTTCACGCTCGCCTTCCAGGTTTTGCTTTAAATTTATTTGTGTTTTATGAGTGTTCATAGTTTAGTTGGACGGTGTTATGCATCAACCGGTTCGTCAATCTTGCGACATCATACAAGTTTTGAGATAATCGTGTTCAAAGGTTTTATTACATTTTCAGCTCTAAAAACTGTAATTTAATTATTTAATTCACTGATGCGCCAAACTACACAATCATGAGTGGAATATCTGGCGCTTACCACCTAATGTGAAATTAAGAACAGCAGACTCGAAGATCTAGGTTTTAAGCTGGTTGTTGCGAAACATAACATCCCTGATGTGACTGATGGCGTTTACATTTTTCATTAATTATAAGGCTATTCTTACAGATTTGGCACCAAAATTTTGCGTACGCTTAGAACATGGTCCAATGCAACTGATGGAGTCCATATCTCATTTTTTTTCAAAAATGGCACTTAGCCGGTTGATGCATAACACCGTCCAGTTTTAAAACAATTTTACATATGTAATGATTCCTTATTAAATATTTTATAATAAACTTACAACTATTACAATTGAAGAGGATTTCCGTTAAGATCCTCTAATCAGGTTACAATTCAGCGAAATTTATGAGAAATGTATAATTGAGATATTTGTATTTAATTCTGGTCCGATGGATAAGGTTTTTTCCAAGTCTGAACAGCACCAAGGAGGGTGTTTGATTTAACTTGGAGTAAAAGGTAGTGGATAGAAACGTAATGTGCTGTGGTAACGGTTCGAGGTTAAATTCCTTATGGAGTTGGAGATTGGAAACGAACCATGGGACGTTGGCTATTGCTCTAAGGATGATTCTGTATTAGTAGAATTTTATTTATATTGGTTTTGGAGGCGTTAATCCACGTTGGGCAGATGTACAGTATTAGAGGTCATATATGACGGAATTCAATGGTATTGGGCTATTTCTGTGAATTAGTGATTTTAGCTGCAGTAATTTTATTTTGGCTTGAGTTACTTTCTTATCTATGTGATGCTTCCAGTTTTGTTTGGTTACTAATTGAAGTCCGAGATGTTTAACAGGTATTTTGGGGAGGGTAACCACTTAAATTATATTGTTGTTTAGTATCATGTGAATGGGTGGGGTATAAGGTCTTAGGATAAATATTTTAACTGACGTTTTACTTGGATTTGACTGGATCTTGGATTTAACTGGATATCCAGTTATCTAAAATGTTAAGTTATAATTAAATTCTATGTCTAAATACATTGTTGAAGGTATCGCCTTCCAGGTGTAGATTATTCGCTTTCATCTATGCATCGAGTCACACCTAAATCAATGCCAAAGTCGACAAATCAAAGGCACACAAAGAAAAAATTAGATGAAAAAAATGTAGGCACAAACGAACGTTTTCGACATCATTTTGACATTGTAAGACAAATAAAGCTATCGCGGAGAAAAATATAATGTATCAAATGCTTTAGCGAAATTTTCTTGGTTTAAAACCCAGAAAATTTCGCTAAAGCATGCTCACATTTTTTTACAATGAACGCACATCTCCCAAATGGGAATGTACAAAAAATTCAAAATTTACTTAATTAATATGTTATTATGATTAATAAGTTAGTGCCTATTTGGCCGATTTTTCCTGTTGCTGCGTATTTCTGTATTTACAGAATTTCTTCATATTTATTTAAAATAGAGACTTATCTATAAAACGTTTCATCATTTCATAGAATCTATTTATTTGTGAGCGTTCATTGATTCGAAAGACCTTGTCACAGTTTGATTTTTTTATAAAGATGATAAAATATTTGTGAAAAGTTAGGGCATTTCTTGATAACTTATTTTGTAAATCAGGCTGAAGAAATACAACAAGACATATTGTTTTTCACTAAGGTGAATATTTACTTCAATTATTTCTCTCGCGAAGAACGCCAAATTATATTATGTTTGCACAAAAATTATATGTTTTTTTCGTTTCAAACATGCCTCTTCTGATTTTTATCAAGAAAGGTTTATAGAGAAAATGAAATATTGTTAATTTTAATTGGATATTAAAATGCATATTTCAGAATTTTTAGATCATAAATGCATATTTTTAAAAGTATATTTCAAGATTTTTTTAGTGCATAAAAATCTTCTCCTTAATGATGAGTAAATCCCTAAGAAATACCTGGCCTCTCACTGGCTAAATTCAGCTGACAGATGTTGCTGGCAAAAGTGTTCAGAATACAATATAAACACCGCTTTTTTCACTAATAAAATTATTTTTTTATATCATGAAGCGCGAAAACTCACAATTGCGGTCGTAAAATAAAAACATGTCCACTATCAACGGGAAGGCACAAGAGAAGATACCTCGGGAAGGGAATCACTTAACAAGAAAGAATTCTAGCAACTCGAACATGAATTACTTTCCAAGAACTGTCACCCGTAACACAATCGTCGTTTTTGAGGGAAGAATATAATCAGAATATTGAAGTAAAACAAATCTCTAAATCCTCCTCTAAAACATATCAGCATTATTTATAAATATCTAAATATCTCGGAGGATTGTCAAACATTGACCAAAATGTGGCGTAATAAATAATTTGATGAATTGTAATATAACAGTATTCGTTCGGCTCAATGATAGAAAGCTTTCTTCCGGCACCTTAGGCAGCAGAATCGAATCCGGTGAAAGACGCTTTGCTTATTCGTGATTTTTTTTGTCAAATTAACGTATTGCAATACGGATTTTTTAGCGTAATTAAATAATTTATTTTTATTTTAAATCATAGTTTATCCTTCTACTAAACAGCTTTATTTTGTATTTTCCTATTTTCTGTACGAGTATATTTATTTTATTCTAGGGAACATGGGGAACACATGACTAATAAGGAAACCAAAAGCGCCACCTCCGAGACAAATAGGTGTCTCTCTCTCACTAATGCGATAACTCGCTCTCGTTTGCATGGTGAGCGTTGTCGAAAAATGAATGGGGGTTGAAAGTTCCGTTTGCTTGGTTGTGAGTAAAAATATTGATTTTTCTTTCATTACCGAAAGGCACCGCTGCATGCTTATCTCATTTGGACCTGCAGTCGTAACTACCACGGACAGTTGAAATTCTGAGGCCTGATACTTAGAAAGGCAGAAAATCAATAATGTCTCCCAACAAAAGAGATGAGTTTATTCAACTCTCTTCTGAACTATAAAACTGTAGCAAGCAGAAAGACATCCCTAGCATAGTTGTATAATAATACTAGAAGCAGTCGTATTTTACGTATTTTATACAAATTGTATTACTAAATCGAAATTACATAATCGTCAAATATGTAATTTCTTCAGAATTCAAGTATTCGTCTTGTTTGCGAATGCTAATTTTTAGTGCTTTATGCAGACCATTGGCAAGACAAATGTAGAATGTTGTAATTTAGACGATCTTGTGGCAATGTAGAATGAATAAAAATATCTATCTACACCGGGAATCGAACCTGCCACTTCTCCAGTTCTGGAACAACACTTTGGCACTGAGCTGTGCACTCGCTTTTCTCGTGCCTTTCTTGTAACAACACATTTTAAATTAATGAGACTTGAATGTAAGATTACGAATACAAAAAGTAATGTCAATTTACTTTCATGGGTAGGAAACACGGAAGTTTTTTAGCTCTGTACTACTAATGTGAGCTCTCAATGAGCGTTAAAATATGTTATAAGCTCTCTAATCAAATGCATTTAATCTTGATAGTTCGGTCTAGAGAACGTAGATATCGCTGACGGCGGTCAGGAATGTCCATCGCCCTCAAACCGGCGGGCCAAGGCATTTTCGACGCGAAATTTTATGTTTCCACGACGGTACATTGCACCATATATATAAACGTACGTATACAAGAAAGTAAAACAATTCAGATTGTGTTTAGGTGGTTTGTGGTTATGTCATGTCATTACTGTTACGTAGTGAACTAGTTTGCAAACGGTTTTGAAGCGAGAAGTGAATGCAAAGTAAGAATTTGGGCCATTTTTCTTGTGACTTTAACTTGACATGCCAAAGAAAATAATTACATTCGACGAATTATTCGGTAATTTGGTACAAGAGAATCCTTGTTAATAAATTCAAGGAAATGCGAGCACTAATACAACAGCTATTTGCATATATAAGTACATATACAGTATAACTTGCTCAATGCGGAATGTGTATAATGCGGAAATATGTCTAATGTGAACATAAATTGCGGTCCTGCCATACGTTAATGCTAGTTTCACGCTGCGTAATGCAGTATCTTGTCTAATACAGAAAAATATACTGGTCCCTTGAGATTACGCATTGGTCAGGTATATACTGTATAGTGTGTGTGTGTGTGTGTGTGTGTGTGTGTGTGTGTGTGTGTGTGTGTGTGTGTGTAAGACAAATCAATAAGAAATTCGAAGAAAAAGCTAGATCCCGTGGTGGAAAGATCTTTCCACAATGCTAGAAACAAATTGATCAAGTTTCAATACCTTGATTTCTGATTGGTTTAGGCGAAACTTAGTTTCAGCTTACGTTCGTCATTGTGAATGTTTTTTTTTCTATACATTTTGCTTGCCACAGCATTACGTTACGTTTAAGTTTGCAGTGTGGAGCGGCATTTGAACTGCGAACGCAAAAGCGTTTCTTGCCGCAGCTGGTGATCCAGGTGGTGTACGCGGCGGTGATCCCGATCGCCGGCTGCGCCATGGTGGCGTTGATGGCGCACACGGCCCTGCGCCTGCGGGCGGTGGCCGCGCAGCTCATCGCCCTGGGCGGTGACGCGGGCGGTGGGCGGGCGACGTGGGCGGGTGCGGGCCACCGCCTGCGCGACTGCATTCGCCAACACCAGGCCGCGCTCGCGTAAGAAATCCAACAATAGGTTTCACCGGACTGCGTTACCTACGCTCACTTCAGAAATTGAGTGACGTCTTTGGATGCTGAGGGATTTACTTATAGTTATTAATATTAGGCCGATAAACAGAAAATAAGCAAACTACTGTTGTTTGTGTTTTGGACGTATGTCGTTGAATACTTTACGTATTCAACATGTAGCATTCCTTAAAATAAGTGTATTCCTACGCCATTTTAGCTACAAATCATTTGTTTATTGTTCCGTTAACGCTAAGTCCCCCGTCCGTTAAGAGTGACTTTTCGTTCCTCTCTTTAGTTGTGTTAAATCGATATTACAAGAGTACAGTATTACGAACTAGTAATGCTACAAAACAAACACATTTTCGCCCTATTTATAAGAAAACATCTTGTAAACACAAGCCACACCTTTCATCCCGACTCCGTCATTAAAATTCTCGGACTAGTAACTTTTCTAATCTGTTTAGTCTCCTTTATCTTTTCGATATTTCCAACCCTCTCCCCAGCTACGCCTAAAAATATATATTTCCTGATTTTCTAAATTTTTACAGTCCTCTAATAGTAGCATTGAAATATTACTTTAAGAATATTGTAGAAGAGTAAAATGTAGTCCTATATTGAAATTTTCATTGAACAATTTGGTACCCCTTTTACAAAATCTCGTTGAAGCGATTCCGAAAATTTGCAGTTTTGAGCTCATTTTCAGACAAGTTTTGAATTTTCGAAAAACTCCATAAGAAATCATTTGAAGTTGTGTTGTGAAATCTAATACTATATTGCCTTTAAAAATGTCTTAAAGGCGCCGACAGGCAACGGCTGGGAAGTGGAGGGGCAATACCAAAAAGCTAGTCTTGACTAAAGAGATTAGAAAACTAACAAGTTCTTGAAAGTGTGTGCCATTCTGTAGCAGCACTAGTTTTCCAATTTACGGGTTTCTCACTAGAAAAAAACTGGTCAAAATTCGAAAATTTTCAGGAGACACTAAAAACATCATAGCGTAGAAGTGCATAGTAATGAATTTATGATTTCCCCTGCCTTATTTCTTTCAATGTGTCTGGTACTTGATAAAATAAAAAGTTACAGGAGATAGCGCCAGTTGTAGGGAATAACTTGGTGAAATATCTCAAAATATGGAATTTTGGACTTGTTTGGTACTTGGAACCCCTCACTTGTAATGCAATCGATTCCGGTGTCCACCATTGACACACAACCCCAATTGGTGTTCTCTGGTTTCCGCAATGGCACTGTCATAAGTCTATTAATAAACCTGCATCCACAAACGTTTGTGGTTGGGGAGCAATTCGTTCCCTTCCCTTTCCTATCAATGAGAATTCTGCGCGTGCGCAGGCTGGTGGAAGAGGTGGAGCGGCTGCTGCGCTTCCCGATGGGCGTGCAGCTGCTGTGCAGCTCCATCATGTTCTGCACCATGGCCAACCAGGTCACGCGGGTGCGTCATACCATCTCTCCGGCAAAATTACCTCCTGCGCTACGACAATCGCGCCTTTCAGGACTAAAATAACTTTGCGTTAACTGTTCCCCCTGTTATTTATATGTAATTTGTTCCAATATCACTTTATAGTTGTATTTATCACTTCAGGGGAATGTTGAGGGGAAGAATCATTTCGCGACATTTACGATCCCAATTTAACACCTGATCTGTTCTTCTTCCTCTCTAGTCTATAACCTTGTCATAATCCATCACGTGTTATTGGAAATAAAACACGCTACAAATCATTTGCAATTCCTCCTGTTAGCTTCTGTTATTTGGAGTCTAAAAATTGTATTTGCTGTGTAGTTGCTGCAAGAGTTCACTTCTTCCTGAAGTCAGGGTGAACCCTGATAGGACTGTAAATGGTTTATATAAGAATACAATACAAAAAATGTATTTCAATGCAGTTAATGTTTCGTCCACAAACAAAGACAATACGTGCCCGCCAAGCCGTTAGAAGTGAAATTTCAAAGATACTGGGATCGAAATTTTGTGGGGTAAAAGCATTTTTAAATATTTAATTGTTTTTACACTCTCTTTAATCCCTAGTTGCCAGTAATACCTAGTTGCTAGTAGTAAGTCTTCAATTGGAATTAAAAATTAACTAACGGATTTATTTGGATTTAGCTAAAATATATCTTTATGCGTTTATGATAGCTTCTTTCTTGGTAGGAGCATTTTTAAGCACCTCTCCTCTCACTAGAATATGTGTATGTGAGGTGTCGCGGCGTGGTGAAAGTCGCAGGAACTAACACGTAAAAGTATATTAATTATTTCATTGTCTGAAGAACCACAGACGTATCGAGTTGTAGTTTGCATCATAGAATGGGTTTTGACCAGACAAAGTCGAAAGGTGATGAATGTTTTCGTTTCCGACGAGTAGTTTATTCAAAAAATAAATGCTGCTATTTTCGTTCCGCTTCTCTGCCTTACTCTCACTGTGCCCAAGTAAAGAAGTTTTCAATGCAAAAGCAGCACAATACTTGCACAGTGCAGTGCCTGTAGCAGAAAAAATGCTGCTGAAGAAAAATTAAGAAATTGGTTTCGCAAAAAGTAGCACGCATACTGCTCAAGAACAACAAATAAAAAACTCTCCTTTAACATTGCGGCGAAGTACATATTTTTACAAAAGCAGTCCTCACAAATACTGCAATAACATAGTGTAGTGTGTGTAAATATAGTAACAGTATCATCATAGTGAATCACTGAACATCACTATATACTCACAGTATCACAGTTTTTTTGACAAACTAAGAATAAGAAAAAAGTTGCTGTTCCATCGTTAAACACGTGAATAACAAATATTTAATGGCAGCCGACCTCTTCCTTGGAGCATTGCTGTCGCACGTCGTCATTTGTGTCGTAAGCAGTGGCCAACTCAGAATGAAAATTCAGTCGGAATGCGCAGTGTGAGAGTAAGAGTGAATCAACTATTCATATTTTTGAAAAAATTATACAAAATGTATACAAAACTCGAAACCCATTGTTTCTGTATTTTTACCGAGTTTTTTGGTATCAAACAGGTTCACATATATCTCCCCCAGTGTAAAGAGTGCGTAGTTTTCTTCCAATTTCTGCGCACGTTGGAAATTAGTATACTGCGATTTTTCTAACTTTGCCCCTCAAGGCCACTCAAATCCCATCTTCGCGATGGAATATGTCAAGGTATTTCGCATCTTTTTCAATAGTTTCGTTAGATTTCGCATGATCGCGACCTATCAAGCAGTGCTTGCGATCATGCGACTTCTACAGGCAAGGCCGAGAAAAACGCGAAATGCCGACACATATTCCATCGCAAAGATGGGATTTGAGTGGCCTTGAGGGGCAAAATTAGAGAAATCGCAGTATAATATAATGGAAAAATTCTTTCCGTCGTGGCCGTCCTCAGGGCGCCGAATCGCTGCACGTGCCAGTCCGCGAGGGCGCGCTGCTCGTGACTCTAGTCTTGCAGCTGTTCTCCTACTGCTTCATGGCGGAGGTCGTGAGCACGGAGGTACGTATTGCCATAGGTTGATTAATTGATTCATTCATTCATTCATTCATTAGTGATTCTGGGCGAAAATTATCGATTGAGTAGTGATATTGGGCGTTTAACTACCAAGATAATTAGTCCCGAAAGCATAGTGCATTTTTATTGCGGGAGATGGCAGAGATCTTCCTCCGCTGGCTAGCGAGATCTGGCGTCGACCTACGTCGGCTTGCGGGGATTTTCAGAAAACATCAGTTTTATTGGGCGGTTTTACTTAGACATCGGCATCTGACGTTACCCAACCTTAGCGAAGATAGTCCCCCGGAAGAGCGACTTTGCAGGAGCCATCGAGCACATCGACGATTCTCAGAGTGCTCGACGGGCATGAGAGAATGCGGGGAGCTATTAGCAGGTCCTTGAAGTGTCGGACTGGACAATACTTCGGTTTTTATTTCTTGTCGAGTGTGTCAATAAAATGGAATATCTCACGGTTTTTCGCGTCGTTCTCCGTTGTGCCGCCAGGAGTCGCATGATCGCCAGCACCGCTCGATACAGCCGCGATCATGCGACTCCCAGCGACACAACCGAGAACAACGCGAAATACCGTGAGAAAGTCCATTTTATCGACACCCCCTCCCCATGCGCCAAGAATGAAAAACCGAAGTACAGCGGAGCGGAGGAGCGGAGCAGAGCCAGTTTGGGCCGGACTGGACCGATTAAGGGTTGTGTTGTTATTTGTATAGTCCTGCTGAGCGCTCTTTTCGAGGCGGATACACGTCATAGTACTTTCATGGTCGCTAATTGTCTGTGGCCACGCGACAGTGCGGAGAAGTCATCTTACTCGCTTTCAGATTGCTCGGATAACGTGAACAGACTTAAAAGCAATAACTTTGAGTATATGCAGTGCGTAAAAACAATTAATGACCGACTAAATCTCCCGAAAAGACATTTCAGTATGAATTTCCTTGTCTCCGTAAATGGACTAGTCAGTATATATTTTGACTTGATTTTGGTTGCAATATTTTTACCAAGACAATATTTTCTTTCCAATGTAATGACAACATCTTGTGCTCTGCATACAAAACTTTTTTTCCGTTTCCTGCTTAACTATTCCCGAACACTGTCGATTACGACTTTGTTATCCATATCTCTTTAAAATCTTATCTAAGCTATTCAAACATAGTAATCACTGCCTAATCCGTACTAATCATCGAAAGTGTGGCAGTAGATTCCGTTCCAATTCGCTGAAGGTTGCCGTCGTTTCTTTGTGTGTGTATGGGGCCGTGTCTCTTCCAGCATCCCGTTTTTAGCTCTCGACCGGAAACTATCGCTTTATTCCTGTCACCAGGAATTAAGAATATTTCTCTGCAGTCACTGTACTGGACCATCTAATGGTGTTTATACACCACACATTTGACATGGCGAGCAGTTCCATCTGATGCAGAAAGCGAGCAGTCCAATCTGCTTATTTCTGCATGAAAACTTTCCAGCATGTTCGATTCTTTCGTGCAGAATTTGTACATTTGACTCAAGCGCATCTTTTGAGATCAATGCTCACTAACGAATTTGTTTAAGCAACACATTGGAAATTATCTAACAGTTTCAGCTGTGTGATTAAGTGCAATTGTGCAGTTTTTGGAATTTTGTTTATTGGCACAATAATAATGTCACTGACACAACCATTTTTGACGCTACAATGATGCCGACTATTCCATTTTTTCTTCGTATTTTTTTAATACTTAAAACTCACACGCCCAGAACGCGCACACATATTTCGCCAACGAATGTACTCGGATGGCACAATTCATTGGTTAACTGGCAGAGTCCCTGGTGGCGTCTTGCGACAACTAGTAAGGAAAACGTGCAAACACAACTTTCGTCTTCGTATACCTGCTGTTTGTGATCTTGAAGTTTCCATCTAGTTAAAGCCTGTGACACACGAGCGTTGCGTTGACGCGCATCACCTAACGCTTATAACATGAGTTGCGTCGACGAGCGTCGATTCCTAGACACACGAGTCCCTCAACGCGCGTCGTAGATGAACACACGAGCGCTCTTCACGACGTGCGTTGTTGCCACGCGCGTTGGTAAAAACGCACAGCTAGCAGATGTCGAGCGATGCAAGCTAGAAAACGCGCGTTATCTTGACTTACGCTGTAGCTTCAGCGGCTTACTTGAGCTGTTGACACCTCACACGTCGCCAAGAGCGTACGTGTGCAGTTTCGAAAAAGATAGTCTTAATCTACGACGCATGTTAAGTGACTCGTGTGGGTAGGCGTCGACGCAGGTGACGTCATCAGCGTTAAGTGACGCGCGTCAACGAAACGCTCGTGTGACACAGACCTAAGAGTGTGCGATGCAGGGGCAGGCGGTGGCGGCGGCGGCATGGGGCTGCGGCTGGGAGCAGGGCGCGCCGGTGGCGTTCCGCAGGGACCTACTGTTGGTCCTCCTGCGCGCGCAGCGCCCCACGCGCATCACCGCCATGCGCGTCGC
Organism: Acheta domesticus; assembly: GCA_031308135.1. Lineage (NCBI taxonomy): Eukaryota > Metazoa > Arthropoda > Insecta > Orthoptera > Gryllidae > Acheta > Acheta domesticus. Next base: position 76,435,509 of record JAHLJT010000631.1, on the reverse strand, counting down.
CGACCTCTCGCTCTTCACCTTCGGGGAGGTAACAGTTACTTCTTACTCTTCATTTTCATGTGTTCTCTTGCAAAATGTTTGAGTCGAATTATTTACGTTTCTTTAATCATCTTATTTGAATTATTTACATTTCTTTAATCATCATATTATTTGAAAATGGCAAATATCTGAAACAATTGTTGTTCAATAAAATTTCAAATACATTTTTTCTTCGTATGACCAAAATTTAACAATGCCAGGTCGTCAACAAAAATTCAATACAACTTAGTCGTCCGCTGTTCCAAATCACGGTCCGAAATCACACAGCAGGGTCGACTACAATAACCAGGAAAATAACCGGTTAAGAACAGCGAAGTTCTAAAGCAGAAACGAAATAAATAGGCGAAGCGCTTGGAACATAAAGAGGGCGAGCACCGTCCCTCCGTTTCTTATATTTCGTCGTCAGTGGAAGGTCTTCCCCTCCTGGCAGAGGCGTATCTACGGTATGGCACACATGGCACGTGCCATGGGTGCCACTCATAAGGGGCGCTATTTAGAATATACCCGCTAAAACTAACAACAACTATCCTAATTGGAAGTTTCGTGACAGGGGCGCGAATTCTATGGTTGCCAAGGGCGCCTGAATACCTAGATACGCCTCTGCCTCCTCGACATCCCCTCATCCGCCGCGCTGCTTTCTGCTCTAGATCGCTGCCCTTCTATACTCCGATTCAGACTTAGCTGAACTTCAAGATCACGATCTGGAAGGAGAGCGGAACACTTTTATTCAATGGGAAGCTCCGAGAGGGCTTAATATTTGGTATTGGTGCTCCCGATTGCATAACAACGACCCCCTTTCCTTCCAGTTCGCGACCTTGAAGTGCAGCTATGTTTAAATCGGAGTATAATCCACAGGCGAGGGGTAGCTGCAAGAGGTAGGCTGGTATGTGGCTCAGATTTAACAATATTCAAGGATTTTACAGTTTCTTTGGCACTACTGATATATTTTATCAGTAACCGTCTCTCATAGTTGAACCTTGCAATTTCTGAAAACAGATTTTGCTGATTGAGTTGAGAGAAATAATGTTCATTGCTTTCGATGAATAAAACGAATTGGGATAAAAAATGGGTTTCAGTTCTTGCAAATATGCAAGTGGTAGACGCATGCTAAAATGTTAATATTTGGTGAAAACGAATTTGGTAAAAATTCTCAAAAGAAAGATTAAGAAAAAGAATAGAGAAATATGAAGAATTTATAATAAATATGCACAATATTGTGATAGTAATTTCTTTAATTATTATTCTAAAATAAAGAGGGATTTCAAAACACAGAAAATTGAGAAAGTTTTTATCTTATCCGACCGTCTTTTCAGAATATTCACTTATATGGTCGGAGAACATTAAATATCTCATTAATATATTCAATAGACAACAGTACAGATTACTGAACTTTACTACTGAAGTTATAGAAAGAATGTCCAAACAATGGATAAGTAAATGAGATTAAAACATTTTCCTGGCCAACTCTTCGGTTGCAGTTTCCGATGAAACACTTTAAGGCTAATCTTCTAGGGGAAACATGGTAAAAATAATATATTCGTGATTAAAGGTGGGCGAGAAAATTTCCACTTCTAATTTTGACATCTTTACATTTCTTAAGCAAAACTGTATTGTTTTAAAGGTGGTCGAGGAAGGTATAACTTTTTTCTGGTTATACTTGTTTATGAAGATATTGACTGAAAAACGAAGTCACATCACAGTGAAATTTTATTGCAGTATAGCGCTTTTTCAATTGAAAAAAATATATACATTTAATTCAAGATATAATTTTTTAGATATAAGTTTTCGTCGTAGAGACTGGGCTGGGCAAAATACTTTAAATTTAGTATTTAAGTACTTTGCTAAAATACTTTATAATAAGTATTTAAATACATACATAAAATATATTAGGACTTCATCTGCTAAATACATAAGCATTTAAAATACTTGAAGTACTCAAACTACTGTAAATATATAAGTGATGTATATATTTATTACAACAATATACTGTAATTGTCAATTACAGTAAATTTGTAATTAAAAGTCATACAAATTTCTGAACATTAATTATTGTAATGTATTGTAACCATAAGAATAAACATTTTCAAATATAAAATGATATCAAAAATATGTATAACACAAAGAAATGGAATTTCCTTTTAAAACGACTAGTTTTTCAAACAAGTCATTCAAAAATCCCTTAGTTGGCGAATGTACAAAAACCGTAGTGGAAAAAAGTCGTTCATCTGGCTTGGATGAACATAAACTAGGGTTATAATGAATAAACGCTTTTTTTATTGCCGGATAATTGTCCATCATTTTTAATGATTTAGATTTATCATTTAAAAGTAGAAGAGAATTGAAATTCAACAGCTGAAAGGAACTTTTTATTTTTGTTTCAATGAGGTGCATTCACCGACGGAATCAAACGAAAAGAAACTATCCTCGTTCTAAACGATCTTCTTCTTCTCCTGCATTTGAAGTATTTCTTTTTTAAAATACGCCTACTTTATGTATTTAAATACATCTCTAAAATACATGCCCAAAAAATTCAAAAATACATTTCTTCAAATACAAAATATGTTTAAAATACGTATTTCAAATAAAGGTATTTAAATACTGTCCAACCCTGCGTAGAGACAATGTAAGTGCACACTGACAATGAACATAGTAATTGTATGTTGTTTTTTCAGGTGATGAAGCTGTCGTACTCTTACTACAACCTCTTAAATGAATCCAACAACTAACTCCTAAATTATGGAAAAGACAAGACGTTCAGCGATGAGATTTGGAAACATCAAATTAACTTATTAAATTAATAATTCGTGTTGTCTAGTTATAGAATATGTTAAATATTTTGTCCGAAGTGAAACCATCACTTCGAGAATTGTAAGTTACGAAACGAATACGGGAATCACCTCGTTGCACGTATTGCATATACTATATTTTCACAGGCTGTAAGCAAAACGCTTTCTGAACTCATTTGTAAAATTACTTCTATAAAAATGTGGGTTTCTACGTGTTGCTATGCGTGGGTAAAGTTAGCATTTTCTTAAAACATCTAAAAAAACTTGTCACCGTACGTAAAAGATTTTCGCACTGTGACGTCACAGTGAAAAAAGTCTTTTATGCACGGTCGGTAACTTACAAGAGAAAAAAGAAAATTAAGAAGATATTAATGGCAAACATATTTTAATTTCACTATTATTAAACCCTCCCCAATAACTATTAACTACTAACTAATAATTAGCACGTAAATATTAACACATTATGTATTATGAAACTCATAACTCCCTTAGATGTACGCGAATTTCTCAACTGATTGTAAGTTTTTTCGTAAATACCTTAGGGATTTGAGGTAATAAATTAGATACTACAGCGTTAGCAGATTCAAACAACTCCTGTGGAATGTCAGCATTGCTTTTAACCATTTTAAATTCAATAATAATATCCACGATGCACCAGTTTTACAATAGGAACTCGTGTGAAACAACAAGGCTTCACGACCTTATGTCGCGGGGGACAGGGGCTCCTGTTATACAAACGTTAACGAAGGCGTGGGTTCCTTCCGAATAAATCATGAAGAGTAGAGACAAAACGAACCGTGATTCGTAACATAAAGTTTTATATGATCGTAGAAAAGAATATTGTTTAAATTTCGTGAGTGTAGTTATTGATTTTTGCTCGATCTTGATTGAGGTGAGAGACCGCTAGGTCAACACCACCTAGACATACTTTATGTCTAGGTGGTGTTAGCTAGGTCAAGGCAAAAAAAAAAAAAAAAAAAAAAAACTCAACCTAGATAGAGCGAAAACAATAACTTCACAGTTAATATAAATAAACACTTAATATAAAAATAACTAGTACAGAAGCTAATGATTGGTGTCAACACTGTTTGTCTATTGTATGTTAATAATAAACAAAGACGTCACCGTGCAAGATAATTGCGAAACGTTACAGATGTTTCGCTCACGCTTCACAATGATTCGCGCAAGCTTCGTAATGTTTTGCATACCATTAGAAAGAAAGAAAACTTTCCTATACGAACAAAAAGCACGAAAAAACACGCACGGCGCACAGTGTGTGTTAAAAAGTGTGTTAAAAAAGATGTATTTTTACTCTGTTGTAAAATGTTTGAAATAAAGTTGCACTAACGCTATCCAAATATCTTCTTGTTTCTTGTGGATTAAGGGGAGAGGGCACAATGAAATCCCATAAAGGATTTATTTTCGTTTCTTGGCTATATAAGTAGATCAAATCTTGCTCATTTCAAATATATTAAAATTATTTCTTCTGGGATGCCTGGAATACCATTTATTTCTTATTTAAATGTCCTAGTGCGCATGAGTCACACACCCCTTTTTTGACACTATCAGTAAGGTATGGCTATTTTTTCGTAAATTTGAAAGCATGTTGGGTTGTTAATGAGTTTTTGAAACATACTCTTGTTCATATGTTGACAGCATTGGTATTTTCCGCCGAAAAAGATTATCTAAGATATGGTGCAGAAATTTTCTAGTGGAGCAGTAGTAAGAAAAGGCTTTTTTCAAGTGACGTTTGCCGAAAAAGTACTTATTTTGTAACTAATGTACCATTTTTCAGAAACTATTGTTTACAATTTATTAAAATTTACAGGATACATTTATTATAGTATTGGTAATTAATTGACATTTTATGTACAGATTCTTCAATAATAAAAGATATAAAAAATAACGTTTGTCCAAATATTCTGAAAAAATCAGGGCAAAAGTTATATTTGAAAAAAATACTGAACACTGTGTCAATACTATTATCAGGCTCGGTAAAATAAATATTGCATCTTGTTCCTAAAACCAACTAACTATTGTATCGCAAAGATAAAGTCATATGATTATTTCAACTTCAACAAATTATCAATGAGGTTCAAGAATTGTTTGAAAGTTGGTTTTGATATTAATATTATTCTCTGTTATTATTATTATTATTATTTATTATTATTATTATTATTATCATTAATAGATGATGTTAAGATTTATCATTAACAATATATTTCGTTCGTGAATAATTCATAATCCTCATTTTTCGCAAATTAGAGATAAATTCCAAAATGCTCTTAATATTACCTAAGACTAGTTGGTATATATTTTCACATTGACACTTTGACATTTGATCCCACATTGACATTTTCGATTTATTTACAGAACAGCAGCGAAATAGTTAAGTAAGATGAGATAGAAAACACAAACTATTTCAAACATGCCCAGTTTATACTTCTCACCCATATGTCACATTCAGTTTCTACTGTTTTTGACGAAAATAAGTCGGATCAAATCAAATTTTCAAAAATTAACGAAATATCTGTATCTGGGTGTAGACACAGGGTGCGAACATTTTCTAAGCCAATACCCATCGAGCCGTCTGTCCCGCCCCTCGCCTCGGTCAGATGCGACGCCCAATCTGTTGCCCCTTCACCCAGACACAGTAAGGCCCCTCACCCTAATCACGTGCTGTCCCACTCTGCAGCAAAGCACAGCAATTGAAATTTTCAGACTCGCTCCCAGTTTTTTCATCTTAACCTGTCACTGGTGATGTGCGGTCACAGTGACCGGCGAGGAAAAATAAACTCACTGTCCTCTCGACCGGTGCAACACAGGACGTTTTGGTGTACAGTACCTTCTTATCTCTGGAAGTTCATATTTGGTTATACACGTTTATACTTAGTAAATATTTTTCATTTAACAGTGTATTTTCTTATTAAAATAAAGTTTTTTTTATGTAGTCAATATCATTTCAAAGCCCTTCTATTCGAATTTCAATAGTCAACTCTGAAGAAACAATATGGAACAATATATGACCTGAAATTCTCTCAGTGAGCAATTAAAAGTTATATTATTTTCTGTTTATTTTATAAAGTACAAACTCTTCGATTTTTCTCTGTATTATGCTTCTGTTAACGTGAAAAAAATTTTGAATTCTATGTGAAATTAAATAAGGAATATAATCAGTCTAATATTGTCCCGGTCACAGTGACCGCACGCCACCGGTAACAGAAGTTCAAAGGCACATCACCAGTTGACGGTTAAATAGTCTGATTTTTAGTGAGTATATTTGAAAGATGACGATTCAGTATACGCAGGAAACCAATCTCAAGGAAGAAGACATCCGTCTGACTTCTATGAAGCACCATGTCATCTACTGAAGGATTCGTGAAAGGCAACTGAGGAGCTTCGTGGACCAGCAAATGAAGGCTTAGCGGTTGAGAGAGGTTTCTTCATTTCGGGCGATGAACAAACAATGTCCGTCTGCATTTTTAAACAAACTTCAAAATAAGAGCTTGGTACATTTCTCGTTATTGTTAGACATACAAGGAAGGAAATTAATCAAATTAACTATGAATGAAATTGCCAAGTAACGAGGACATGTTTGAATTACGCAATCGAATTTATATTGCAAAGGAGTTCCATCTACAACACATTCTTAGAATCAAAGAATCTACCCCTTGCACACAGAGCAGTTAAGGAATATAAATGTTTCACACCAAATAAAATTTATATCAGACATCTTGCTAATGATCTTCTTCAAATGTGAACGTCTTTGATGTTAACTCACAGAAGGACAAACACCGTACAGTGGAGCGATAAATAAATGAAAACAATACGTATTCCCCTGACATTAAATAACCTTCTATAATAAATTTAACAAGTGATTAGTTTCGTAGCATAAGGAAATTTACGAAAAGTTCAAAAGTCGTTCACAATTATCAAAAGGGCGACTGCTAAGATGATTAATTACTAAACAATGTTTATATTTTTTCCATATTCTTCTTTCTATGTATGAATTGTTATTCATTACTACGCTTTCTTGTTTGCTTTAAAGGTCCATTTAATATCGCCAGAAAACTTCAATCAAACTTTTTAATATCATCTAAATTGCCACGCATTTTATCTCTAGATATTATTTACGCTTTTTATAATGACGGTTATCAAAAACTTTATATAAACAAGAGCATTTCAAATATAAATAATGGATCACTAAAGATGTTAGTTTATTCGGATATATCTAACACCAAGATAGTCCTTTCAGTTCTTGTGTGCAACCGTATCGACAACTTAAACTTCATTTTCAGCCTTTGACTGTATTTTTGTGTTTTGCATTTTCGTGAAGCAGAAACATTGACCAGTTTGACACTTCATACGAATTCACCACCACAGGAACAAGCATCAAGAGTATTATTCACGTAATGAATAACACTCGGACACGTTCAATAGCAACAAAACGTAAAAATATGTCGAGTTTTATTTTTCAATTCCCTTAAAATTGCTTGAGAAACATTCTACAAGTTTTTTGTAGTGGGTTTATTCACAATTTGTTCAAAATTATATCAATTAATAATACACGAATAATATCATAAATTTTGTTTTGCACTGTTTTCAACTTCAGTTCGATTACTTCAAGAAAATTTGTTCAGTCACTTGCAATGAAGAATTCGTGTGTTCATTAAAACTACTTTCATAGCTTGAGCCGCAAAATATACCTGAATTAGAACAAGATATATAAAATCGAGTCGGAACGTACAGATCTTCCTAACGATTGATCCCCCTATTAATCATCTTTACTACTAATCTACTAAACTTTTGTTAGAATATCGTGTATTTTCGGTATTCATCAATCCGTCGATGTGGTCAAATTTCTTTTATCTCTAACGTCTATCCGTAACATCCCAAAACTGAGTGCACCTAGCTAGTTCATTCCTACATCTTCGCAATCCACCTCTTTCGAACATACATTCGTAAATCTCTAACTGCACCCAACTTTCCTTCAAATTTTCAATTCAAACTATTTCATTAAACCCTTATCAGAGAAATTTCACAACACCCAAAATTCTTCTTAAGCATCAAGCTTCAAAGCTTCTTAAGTGTTCAAAGCATACTTCCTACAGTACCCCGATGAATCACTAATCGCAAACTTTCGTTCAAACTATCAATTCAAAGTATTTCTTTAAACGTTTATCAGAGAAATTTCACAACATCCAAAATTCTTCTTTTCGTCATCCCATTTCAACCAACAATCGATCGCTCTCTCAATCTACACAGGACATCTTTGGGCGTGTTCAAAGCATACTTCCTCCAGTACCCCGTTTCCCCTGAACGCCACAACTCGTGACAACCTCCTCCAAAACAACCCTATGGCATCTGAAGGCGTGGTGTCGCGGGCGGGGGGCCGGGGTGAGGGGCCGTCAGCGGAGCCGCTGGCCTTCTGCGCGCGGATGCTGCGCGTGCTGGGCGCGGGGGCGGGGGCGGGGGGCGCGTGGGCGCGGCTGCGCCTGGCCGGCGTGTGCGCCGTGCTGGCCACGCAGCAGATGGCGTGGGCGTACGTGAGCGGCACGGGCGGGCGCGCCGCCGCCACCGAGGCGCTGGGCATGGGGCTGGCGGGCCTCACCAACAACGTGCCCTTCCTCGTGTTCGCCGCGCGCGCCCGCCGCCTGGAGCGCCTCCGAGTGGCGTTCGCGCGCGGCCCGGCGCCGCCCGCCCAGATGCGCGAGCTGGAGAGCAGGATGCGCACCATCCACATCGCCTTCCTCGTCGCGTACGTACAGCTATCACATCTCCGTTTGAGTGATTGAATGATTGATTGATTGATTAGTAGTTCCGGGCGCGTCAACTGTTAAGTTCATTAGTTCCGTAAGCGAAGTATACGTGTTTTATTGCGGGAGGTGGCGGTGATCTTCACTCGTCGGATGATGAGATCCGGCGCCGAACTACATCGGCTCATGGGGTTTTCTCAACTAGGTATCTAGCACTAGAGGAGCACCGCCCCAGCCGGGACAAGCTGTAAGCTCCCGACTGTCCTCCCAGCGGCGCGAGTAGTAAATGTGTGTATGTGTGTGTGAGTGTGTGTGTGTGTGTATGTGAGTAAGTAAGGGGTGAGAATAAGATAAGGCAGAGGGAGGAAAAATCGCGCCCGGCCCGTGGTCCGTTTGTTAGGCTCCGCCATTTGTTTGGTGTTGATCGGCGAAACCACGGAAAACTACCGATCAGAGCAGCCGACCGCTAGAATTCTCCTCTAGACAGCGGCTGAATTCGAGCTATGTAGCTAACGTTGAATATCCCGCCACCATCGGGACTCGAACCCTAGGATCTTCCGATAGGAAGCACTGCAGAGGCATCAATTGATGCCCTGAGTCACATAATTCGGTCTCTCAAATCTCGGCTTCAGTGTGTAAGGGTTAATGGGAATCGGACTGTTATACCAAGATCGCGGGTTGCAACCCAATCGGAGCCGCGCGAGGGCGAAAAATTCCTTCGTACGCCTTCCTTGGGATTGTAAATCCGGCTGTCCCAGGCCATAGATTTACTGAATGTAAAAGATCCTTAAGCCTAAAAGAAATCTCCGAGTTAAAATCAAACCGCTTGCTTCGTCGCCCGAGTGTTTCTTTCTCTGCTTAATGGCGAAATGAGCGTAAGGAATTTGTGGTCAGGCAGAAGAGCACGACTGATGACCTGTGACTCACCATGTAAAATAAGACTTGATCGATTTGAATTGATTGCATTGATTTTCTTCAGCCCCAAGGCAGCAACCATTGGAGCGACTCGATCCGGGAGGTCCTTCAGGGCCAAACCCGCCGGTGGCGGATTTTCGACACTAGCTGTACACAGAATTTAGCTGCTATCTGCAAGAGAATTTTAACGGGCGGCTATCCTAATCTGTAGTTGTTGTTTTTTTGTCTCCCATCAATACCAGGTGACTACCGCAGCAGTACCAGAACAAACGGACCACGGTCCGCGCGCGACTTTTCCCTCCTCCTCCTCAGTCTCCCTCTCCCCTTACTAGTACGTGTGTTTATGAATAGTATAGATGGCTGAAAGCGTCGGCCTAACCGTCAAACTGCGGGGCTAAAGTCAAATTATACTTTTTCATTCTGAAAAAGAATCGAACACACTCAAAAGTTTTCGTGGAAAAATCTTGCAATCTGGCCTGCACGCTTTGTGTATGACCAATCTGCACGAAAACTGTACCGTGTAAAAGGGTCTTTAAACGAAAACTGTACCGTCCCGAAAACTGTCCCGTAAACGAAAACCGTACCGTATAAAACGGCCTTTAGATTTTCTTCTTCCTGTAAACGAAAAATGCACGGTGTAAAAGGGCCTTTAGATTATCCCCATCCCGAAAACGAAAACAATACCATGTAAAGGGGCGGATCCAGCCGATAATTGGGGAGGGGGATCACATTTTTGTTCAATAATAAACCTACATGTTATTATATTGTATATTTTTATAGTGTATATATGATACTATTCAATATTATTTTTTAAATAATTACATAATTCTAACAAATATTTGAATTAATTTTGGCAAATAAGAAAAGGTAAAAAAAGACGTTTTTCTATACGTCTTTTCGGGGGGGAAAAGCCCCCACGCCCCACCCCCTGAATCCGCCACTGAAATGGGCCTTCCTGCTACCCCTTCCCATCCAAATCACCATTAAGGTACTGTTTTGGATCTTTCAAGCCCTCGTTAAATCGCTGAGCGCGTGGCGTGGCGTGGCGCGGCGCAGGTACACGCTGTCGTGCGTGGGCATGACGTCGCTGGCGCTGGCGACGCAGCTGAGCGCGGCGACGCTGGAGCCGTCGCTGCCGCTGCCGCTGTGGACGCCCCTCGACCGCTCGCGCCCGCTCGGCTACGCGCTCACCCTCGCCTGGCAGGTAACGCACCCCCAGCCCTCAACGTCAGTGGGGTCAAGGTCTACTACTAGTGGCAGTGGCACGCGTCGTGGCAGCGTAGCATGCCACGAGCTGCTCTGCGCAACTAGCGTCGGGACAGGAAACTGTTACTAGCCCCGCCGTTTTACACTAGCGATGGCGTTGTCTCTGGTGGTGGGGTAATAAACTGCGTGGAGGGGTGATTTCGTCGTGCCACTCGTGCCACGAACTCCCGCTCGTGGCATCGACCTTGACAACACTGCTCAACGCAGCCTCAGGCGAAGGTCAGGTGGCAGTGGTTGCCTAGATGTAGCAAGGAACTCGAGAAAAACCATCCTTATTATTAATTTCCAACACGCGCAAAAGAAAACTTTGTAGACTCCAGCTAGGTGATAGGTGTCCGTGTTGTCTTAAGTATCAAGAAACTCAAAGAAAAATTTTATATTATTACTTTTCAACACGCGTAGAAATTGGAAGAAAACTATGCAGCCTTTGGCCGTGTATCAGCTGTCAATAGTTGCCCTAGATATATCAAGGAACTTAAAAAATAAATAAATAAATAAATAAAATAAAATATATTGGCGCTAGTATCGTTTCCGACGAACTCTGTATTTCCGAAAATTGCAGAATTTTAACATTTAAAAATCACAAAAATTAAAAATAGAGGTTTTTTCTCTAAACAAAATATGTTCTAAAATGTAAGCTCTTCAGAAAAAACAGTGCAATTACTTTAAGCTAGTATTTTTTGCGTAATTTGTGCTTGAAATTTTTGCAATATTTATAAAAAATTCACAAAAAACATTGGGAACGCTTAAAATAATGGTGCAGGGCTCATTTTCGTTGAATTGTTTGATTTTTTCGAAAATTGCAAATTTAGAAATATTGCGAGAAAGTATGTTGTTTAGCACCCCTATTTTATATCTCTATCACGTCGTTACAACTTACTTTACCGGCGCTTTGTATATATTACTGTATTTCTGAGTAGAAGTTCTTTAAATTATAGTTTTTTAAGTTTCTCGAAAATTCAAAACGTTTCTGCGAAAATTAGCTCAAAATTGCGCATATCCGGAATGGCTGGAACGACATTTTCTCAAAACCTTTTTTAAAATTTTTTTACGGATAATGCTAAATATATGACATAAGATGACATGAACGCCATTGTTCTGTATGACACCACTAGTTTCTTTTGTTTTCCAATGGTTCAAAAATAACCAACAAACGTTCAAGTTTTGTACTAGTAGCGTAATTTCAGCACGCTTGTTGTCCATTTGCGGTTGTTTGATTGTGCGTGTAGTTGTCCATCCAGATCGTGTACATCGTGATGATGCCGGTGGCGGGCTGCACCATGGTGGCGCTGATGGCCAACGCGGCGCTGCAACTTCGGGCGGTGGCGGCGTCGATGCGCGCGCTGGGCCACGCCCCCTGGGCCAGCGCCAGGCGGCGCCTGCGCGCCTGCGTCCGCCACCACCAGGAGGCGCTCAGGTCAGCCGCCCTACCACGAGACAGGGGGTGACATGAATGAAAATGAGCTATTACTTCTTTCTCGAACTTTCAAAGCAATTGCTTCAAGCAGTATGAATAAAAGACGCGAGTAATTGCTCTTATTTTAAGCAATTTCTCCATTGATGAGTAACTACTCGGCCGAGGAGCAATTGCTTATTTTTCGTATGAATAAAATCGAGAATTCGCTTCTAGCATGAAGCAGTTACTTCGAATTTTCGGAGCAACCTCTGTATGTGACTCAAATCGTATTGAATGGATACAAGAGAGGTTATACACGACTGTTGTGAGCTGGTTGTAAGGTTTTAGGTAGTGAGTGAGTGACTGAATGATGGAAGATTTCCTACGATTTCGCCAACTATGCACGGCAACTGTACCACTTAACCTAACACGGTCGACGTCAGGAACAAGCACGCGTCGTCATGATGAAAAGACCACGCGCAACGCACCATGCGCGACGCGCGGTAAAGTAGACAAACAAAACAGACGAAAATCGACCAATCACAACAAATCAGTTAGTGAGCAATTTCTTAGAGAGAGAAGCAAATGCTCCAAGTTTCGCAAAACTTTTTATTCACATGAAAAGAAGCAATCGCTTTTGAGAAGTAGTTGTTCCTACTTGTACTCGTGAGCAATTGCTTTCAAGTACTTACTCATTTTTATTCATATCACCCATGGCCTCAACCGAGCTAGAAAATACTCATACTCGTAATCGCCGAGGGTCTCGGTGGTTATGACACGGAGGTAAACTCCGAAACCGTGCGACCAATCTCCATGAAAGTTGGCACTGTTACTTGTTTTTTAACCCAGAAGGTTTATGTGCTGTTAATTCTATTGTAACTACACTACATGGCGCTATAAAAAAAAACAAAATATTTAGGTCAAATGCAACCCGCAACAGAATCGGTAGGATTTTGAATAGGTATCGTTAAATAACTCTCAAACGATGCGTTCTAGGTCATTAAAAACTAAGATTTTGAGGTCGTCATCAAAGAAACGTTTCTCACATCGTAATCTACAGGATGAGACCTTCATAAACATTCTATTACATTTTTGCTGGTCTGGCGCTTCCCGATATTACCTCGCCTGCTCAGAGACTTGCAAAATCTGCAATGAAATGAGAATGAGAGGGACAGAGAGCAGCAGAGACAGAGACAGGCAGGCCCAGTGTGAGGGAGGGAAAGACAGTGAGAAAGGGAGATGCGAGGAGGAAGAGGGAGATCAAGGTCTGCCGAGTTTTTCTAGTACGACATAAAGGGGCTGACTCTAGGGTCTCAGAGCTCTTGGTGAACGCTCGACGAACTAGGGACCACATGGCGCTGCTTTGACAGCCAAAAGTTGCTTCAATTTGCTGCAAAGATCGAGGCACTTCAGCCACTATAGTCTAGCTCGTGGCATGCCCTACTCTTTGATTTGGGGGATGCAAGAAGAAATGTCTATGATCCCTTTTCATTTTAAAGCCCTATTTTCACGGTCACTTTTCTGCACAGAAAATGGATGGATAAGGGATGTTTGTTTCTAAACTGTTTTGTTTCGGTATTGAAACTGGATGAACGAGATCTAGCGCTTTACACTGTCATTAATTTTTTTGCACGTAATTGTGATGCACATATCTTCTCTGGGCGCAGCAAAATGCGCAGAAAATCAATAAGTTGAACATCGCATCCGTGGTTTCAAATTAAATTAGGTTATTTTAGGACTGAGCGACATTAGAACACAGTACATGTTTTATTTTTTACTACACCAATCACTTCACATTACAATTCAACAGATTCGAACGCTCTCAAAACTGCACAAAGGAAATAAATTGCACCACACATAGCAAACTAGAAAAGTTCCGGAAAGTGACTAGTGCCCGGAGCGCAGTAGTTAAACTGAATCTTTACCGAAAAATGAAGCTTCCGTCATCTTTCTGTACAAAATCCAACCCGTCTGGTCCGTCATTTTTCTGAACCGATCAAAAGCGATGAAACATTGGTCGTGTATAAAGGGCGTTACTTACAGTAGTAATGGATAAAATAGTCAAAGACGGAAATGATATGACTGGTTTTAGAATGGAATAGAAGAATTCTAACATTGCAAACTATGTTGATATCGTCTCAATAGAAGAGTAAAGGAGATCTCAACACCTGTTTTGCAAATTCGTAATTTGTAAACAAGTTTACATTAAGGTGCAAATTGAAAATATAAGGAAAGAAAGGTCAATGAGTTTTACATTATTAATGAAATGATTTGCGATAATTAACATATTTAAGTTATATTTGACTTTCAACTAGTTTAGCGTGGCAACTCCGATGAGTACTTTGATGTTGATTTTTTTAAATTGTGTTATTCAAGTTCATAATAAAAACAAATTTTAAACACAATACAGTTGCCTTGGTTCTCGGATAAAAAGTTACACAAAAAAGTATCAATAGATGAGCTTGAAACGGTGAATTTCACCACATAATTAGTTTTAACTATCCTCACTCTTCTGAATCTTGCCCTGAGGATTCACATAATGCCAGAAAGGCAGTAGAGTATCAGAGTTTCACTACTGTACGTGTGTCAAGCTCCCCCCTACACACACACACACACATAGAGAAAAGGTTTCTAGAATTCCTCCAGTATGTTCTAGAAGGATTCGGCTATACATAATGACTAGTTAGCGGATTTTGCATAATTTTGTCCGTTGCTTCATTGCACAGCTCAGAGAAATTTCTTGACATTTGATTAGAATTTGATGTTAAATAGATTAATATGTAAATGCATATTTGGCCAATTTTTCCTTTTGGTTGATATTCGTGTAACTATAGGCGCATATTTTGCATATTTCGTTAAAACAGAGACGTCTATAAAATGTCGCAGAATCAATTTATTTGTGAGCATTCATTGATTTGAAGCAGCTTGTCTAAGTTTGCGGTTTTTTTTTCTATAGATGATAAAATACTTGTGCAAACGTAGGATATTTCATGATAACATATTTTTAAACCAGCCAGAAGAAATACAACAAGACGTACTACTACAATTATTTCTTTTCCGAAGTAGGGTAGATTATATTATGTTTGCACAAAAATATCTCTTTTCATTCCAAAGATGCTTCTCCTGAATTTTATCAAGAGAGATTTATAGAGGAAATGAAATTTTGTTAATTTTAATTGCACATTAAAGTGCATATTTCAGAATTTTAGGTCATCAATACATATTTTTAAAAGCGCATTTCAATATTATTAGGGCATAAAAATCCTCTTCCACATGGCAACTGATGACATGATTTGACAATTGATTTGTCTCATCGGGAGGAATCAAAAGATCTATTTGTCACATTCATAGTTTCATTAATTCTCTCCAAAAACGCATTTTTAATGCTTAAATTTCCCAAACAAGTTTTTGTCTATAATTATTTTTCTTTTTGTCTATAATCTTTTAATGTTTTCTACCGGTATATGAGACTTAGAGCACAAGATGTAACACTTGATGTCACTGCAGTGTCTCTGATCAGGAGGTCCTAGAGTTCGAGTCCCTGACAGCCGGCTGTTCTGATCGCTACTAGTAGACCCCAACCAGGTATCTCCCACCAATGGGGCACCTCCCCAGCCGAGACAAGCTCCAAGCTTCCGATTGGCCTCCCGGCATGTAGTGTGGTGCACGTAAGTGTATGAGTAAGGGGTGACGATAGGACGAGAAAGACGAAGGGAAGATCGCGCGTGATCCGTGGCCTGTTTGTTACGGCTCTGGCATTCGCCTGGTGTTGATCGGAGAAACCACGAAAAACCACTGATCAGAGCAGCCGGCCGCTAGAATTCTCCTCCAGACAGCGACTGATTTCTGCGTAGCTAGTGTCGAAAATCCTGCCAACGTCGGGACTCGATGCCTAGGACCTCCCAATCAGAGGAACTGCAGTGACATCAGTTGATGTCCTGAGCTACCTAAGTTTGTGAACCAACGAAATGTGAAACGTACTTGCTATTGAATGCTGCGAAGTCAGCGCCAGGTTGGCTCGTGAATGCTCACATTCATGTGATGTGCAGGCTGGTGGACGAGGTGGATGCGCTGCTGCAGCTACCCCTGGCCACGCAGCTCGTGTGCTGTTCCATCATGTTCTGTGCCATGGCCAACCAGCTCACCAAGGTGACACAGTTCGAACCTTTTAATTTGAATTTGTAGGATCTATATTAACAAATTTGCAAAATTAATTTGTATGATAAATAAATACATTCATTTAATGCCCTCTGACTGTTTGAAATTATTTTGAAGGAAAAAAACGTTTGTTTCATTAATAAAATATTTTTGTTATAAATTGTATTACTCTAAATCATCGTTAGTCATGTCAACGTATCGTAGTGCATGTGATACGTCAACACTGTACACGTATCATATACATTTTCTGCCCTAAAATCTCTAATAACATTAATACACAGAAAAATCTTTCTCCTTCGTTAAATACTATTTCATTCTATTCTATTTTAAATTATTTATATTCCTGTTTTAACTAAGCTTTAATTATTGCTCCAAACAGATAATTTGTGACCTTTTAAATATCACAAATAGGCTCTGTATGCGAATATATTCTGATATATAATAAAAATACGAATAATTGTTGTTAGCAGTTTAATACAGTTAATTGTAATTAACAGTTTTTTATATTTCATTTAAATGAAGGTGATAAATACCGTCAATATAACCTCTGAAAACGCTAATTTTAGCTGTACCACTGCTTCGGGAAACGCTAATTTTATCTCTCACTGTGTCATATCGTAATGTGTTAGCTGATGTCATGTCTCATCACTATCATTTACAACACAATATGTGGTAATGAATTACAACATGTATAACTGACTGCAAGAAAAGATTATTGCACTAGTAAATGTGAAGTACCCGAGCGAAAGTGTTATGATCCAAAATTAAGATCGTGTTGCATTGAAAATTTTACGTACAGCTGAAATTTTATGGATGTTTTACGCCTTTTAGGCATTCGTTTAATTGTATTAAAATTTTTCAATTGAAAATTCACGGTCGACATTTAAAGAACAACGCCGAACTAAATAAAAACCATTACTAAATAGTAACTAAATTAACTGAATTAAATAAAAGCAAAATTACGAAACAGGCCAAACTAAGATATTTTTCTTGGGCAAAATTGGCGCTTCATGGCTGGAACTCAGAATCATGCTGTATCTTTGGTTTGCATTTTATGTGGAGTGACGGAGACTTTTCTACAATATCGTGTTTGCACGTGCGTGTCTTTTGCTTGCACGTGTGCATAGGGGAAGAGAATTACTGTGCACTAGTTTGCACCTTTAGTGGTCACCTTTCTAAACACTTGGCGTGTGTGCAGAAGGATATTTCTGTACTCTTACTTTTGCACTGTGTTCAGGGGGATTTCTTCCAAGTGGGTGCAGAGGAGACATTCTGAACATATATGTTGGCACTTGTGCGCAAGGCGAGCGTTTTGTAATTTTAAAGCTCGAACACACTTGTAGGCCTGTTGCGCGATTTTGGTCTCTGATACTTATTTAGCGATTTGTCTACAGGCCAATCTATAGATAAATAGTGGTTGCCTAGTCCGTTACTAGTCCAAAAACTGCAGACCTATGGCCTCCCGTGCGGAATGGATGAACATTTCGACAGTGTAGACGTTTTCTTAGACGAGACGCTAGTATTGCACCTGCATTCGAGACCTTCAGTTGTGGAATTAATTTTTGCCCTCAGTACTCCCTCACATCTGATGTATATCTTCCAAATTAGTTGGCGTTAGTCGGATGAAATCTGGAAAATATATTGCATCTTCTAATCTTAATTTCGTAAATATCCTACTCTCAAATCTATGTCCTTCTGCAAGCACCTCGCGCATTAACAAACGTTTGCGTTATCATGACTTTTTATTCAAAATTAGTACCAAACATCCATTCATTCCACGCATAACAATGCTGCCCATGATGGTTAACATATTTTTCAAAAACTAGTGTGGCCTACACAATAGACTACCTCGAGATACTGTTCATTGGCAGGCGCGGAATCACGGGAAGGAAATGAGGCAACCCCCCCGCCCCCTAAAATTGTTCAGTAACGATTAATTTTAACTTGTTACGAAACGCTCGAGTAAAAATATCTTCGGATAATCAGTAAATCGAATAAAATCGTATAGCAGCATGAGCTAGTGTAGCCCATGGCATTTTACAAAATCTGTTATGACACCTTCCATCAAAACATTTTGAATTTTCCCTCCCAAACTTCGTCTCCGGATCTGCCCCTGCGTAACAATTACCCTACGTAACAATTGCCTACTTGTGAGTTCTAAACTTTGTAAGCGTGCACAATGACCGGGCCTTTTATTAATACATCTGTTTGCCCATGCGCTCCGGGGCGGGGGCCTTTCTGACCGCTTCCTTGCGTGTGCTGTCGATGGCAGGAGGGCACGTCGGCGACCGCCATGACGCGCGAGGGCGCGCTGCTGGTGCCGTTCGTGGTGCAGCTGTTCGCCTATTGCTACGTGGGCGAAGGCGTGCGCGAACAGGTGAGTTTCATTCAGGGGTACCTTACATGAAGCCCCTGGAACATTTTCAAAACTTTCTCAAAAAAATGGGTCCATCTGAAAAAAAAATCTTTGCGTTTTGTTTAATTTCTTCACAGAGGGTCTGCCAATGGTAACTATGAACGTCATTGGTCCTACAAAACAACAAATAACAGACATGGTTCAAGTTTTTGTAAACTCAGGCTGTAGCCAATGTTTACAACAGTTTATCTGTTGTTCAATTCATTTAGTAATACCATCTTATTAGAAACTGTAAATGCGAAATTTGAAACAATTTTCACAGAAAATTTTTGAGTTTTCGAAAAACTTCATTTGAGGTTATTTGAAGCACTTGCACTCACAAGTTCAATACTTTTATAAATTGCTGGAAAAGTCCATTTTAACGGCATGAGAGAACTTTCAAAAAAATTACATTTGTGTAATTTTTGAAAAAACAAAAAATGCCCCAAAATTAACTTTACGCCATATTAAATAGGGCAATTAGCACTATCCGTTCGAAAAGTTTGAACAAAAATGTGAAGCCATTTTTGAGAAAGTGGCGTTTGAGCGTTTCTGAATATACTGAATTTTGAGCTTGCTTTCACAGAAAACTATTCAATTTCCGAGAAACATTATTTGACATTATTTAAACTCATGTACTCATTTACATAATAATGTGAACAAATCGGTACTAATGTAAATATTAAAGATGTGAGAGCCAAGTCAAAAAAATTTCATTTTTGTAATTTTTGAAAAAACAAAAGAATATAGCAATATGGCGTTAATGTCATATCATAGAGCACATTCAGCACTATCCCTACAAAAAGTTTAAAGAAACAATTTGGAGTCGATTTTGAGAAAATCTGGTTTTTGTAACTTTTTAAAATTTCAAATATTGCGTGCAATATTGAGCAAAAACTACTAAAATGTTCAAAAATATTTATATGACCTTAATAAAAGAACTTACTTTTTACAACAAATTTCATTTCAAGGAAAAATCGCTGTCTTCAATTTCCTACTTCTAGGAAGATGCCGAAAATTTTTTTCGAAAATTCAGTTAACCGTGAAAATGCCACTTTTATAAGTGAATTTCACTCTACTCTTGCAAGAAATTTAAAGAAAAAATTTGGAGCCGTTTTTGAGAAAATTTTGAAAATGTCTGGGGGGCTTCATGTAAAGTAACCCCAAATTTTGACGAAAGTTTTTCAAAATCGCGACGCAGTAAGTGGACGCAGATCGACCGGGGAATATCCATTTTGGAAGAAATCGCACGCATGGTTTTGGCGCTAGTGTTTTTCACAGACTGACGGACGGACGGACGGACGTTTTGAAAAAAAACACTTTTTCGGTGTCAGGGGAACTCAAAACGTGTATTTACGTTAAAATCTCAAAATCGATTTTCCGCAGCATTACATAACATTCCCTATACTACGTATATTACTCCGTATATACGTATGTATACGGGCAAGTAATTAGTGGTGCTACAGAATGGCACAAACTTTCCCGTATTAGTTTTCTATTTCCTTGGGTCTACGCTAGCTATCCTTGCCAGCTGCCACCTATCGCCGCCCAAACTACATTTTTTTGACATTTTCTGAATTTTTCAGTTTCCTAACGGTAGAACGAAAATATTCATATTAGAATATTAAAGAACATATAAATATAGATCTAATAGGCATTTTCTTTTAAAAATTTTGTGCCGTTTTAAAGAAAATGGCGTTTTAGCGCTACTGAAAATGCGAAATTGGAAGCTATTTTTCACAGAAAAGTTTTGAGCTTTCAAAAAACTTCTTTTGAAGTCATTGGAAGCACCTACACTCACAAATATAATAATGTTTACAAATTGCTGGTAAAGTGCATATTAAAGATTTGATAGATCTTTCTAAAAATTCAATTACATTTGTGTAATTTTTGAGAAAATAAAAAAATAACTCAAAATAAAGTTTACATCATATTAAAGCGTGCAATTAGCACTATCCAAACAAAAAGTTTGAAGAAATTTTTTTCTAGCCATTTATGAAAAAACGGCGTTTGAGCGTTTTTGAAAATGCAGAAATTTGAGCTAGTTTTTACAGAAAACTGTTGGGTTTCGAGAGACTTTACTTGACATTATTTAAACACATGTACTTTATATATATATATATATATATATATATATATATATGTAAACAAATTGCCGCTAATGTAAATATTAACGACGTGAGAAAGTGAAAAAAAATTTCATTTTTGCAATTTTTGATAAAACAAAAGAATACAGCAATATGGCGTTTGTGTCATCTCACAGAGTACAGTTATCACTATCCCTACCAAAAGTTTAAAGAAAAAATTTGGAGCCGTTTTTAAAAAAATCTTGTTTTTGTAATTTTTAACAATTGCACATATTACACGCAATATTGCGCGTAAACTACTAAAATTTTCAAAACAATGTATATGACCTTAAACAAAGAACTAATTTTGGAGAACAAATTTCTTTTGAAGGAAAAGTCTCTATCTTAAATTTTCTACTTGTAGGAAGAAGCCGAAAAAATTTCAAACTTTCACAATTTTCGAAAATTCAGTGTTATCCGTGAAAATCGGACCTATGTCACCTTAATAAGTGTAATTTACTCTATTCTAACAACAAATTTAAAAGAAAAAATTTGGAGCCATTTTTGAGAAAATTTTGAAAATGTCTGTGGGGGGTCATGTAAAGTACCCCAAATTTTGAACAATCTTTTACAAAATCTCAAAGCTTTGACTCAAACCAGATCGACCGGCGAATATGCATTTAAGAAGAAATCGTACCTATGGTTTAGGCGCTAGTAGTGTTCACAGACGGACGGACAGACGGACAGATGGATGGACAGACAGACGGACGGACGGACGGACGGACGGACGGACAGACGGACGGACGGACGGACGGACAGACGGACGGACGGACGGACGGACAGACGGACAGACGAACAGACGAACAGACGGATAGACGGATAGACGAACAGACGGACAGACGAACAGACGGACAGACGGACAGACGAACAGACGGACAGACGGTTTTTTCGGTATTGAACCCACAAATAAGGCATTCTGACTACACCACGTGTTAGGGGATTTTTTTTCTTAATTTAGCAACTGGTTTTATTCACTTTTTCGTTCTCAGCGCTCGGCAATGAATATTTTTCCGCCGAAAATTCGCCGTTTTTTCGCGCAGCATTACATAACTTTCCATATACTACGTAAATTACTCCGTATATACGTACGTATACAGGAGAGTAAAAAGTTATATAAACAAGAAGTGGCCTTTGTCTTTCTCTTGAAATAAAGTACTCATTTGCTATCTTTATCTACAATTTATTTCGGTTGCTCTTAAAGGACTAAGAACCATTAAATCCCACGGATGCCGGCCGTTAAATGTGAGTCTTCGTTCCTCTGTTTGGTTGCGTTAAGTCGATTTTATGACGACGTTAAGAATTACGAAAGTATATCGTACAACCAGTTTATACTGTTAAGCTTTATGGCGAGTTTTCAAATTTGTACGAATGCAATAAAGCTTAACATTACAGACGATTTGAATCTCCAGTCTAGTAAAAGTAATACGAAGCCGTGTGCGCGCGCAGGGGGCGGCGGTTGCGGCGGCGGCGTGGGCGTGCGGCTGGGAGGGCAGCGGCACGCCGCTGGACGTGCGCAAGGACCTGCGCATGGTGCTGCTGCGCGCGCAGAAGCCCACGCGCATCACCGCGCTGCGCATCGCAGACGTCGCTCTCTACACCTTCGGCGAGGTGAGGTGAGCGCAGGTGGGGAGGGCGCCCTTGGCACTATGGTGGTTATCAAACATGCAACTCGTCGACAATAAAAATAAATGACCTGGCTGGGTCGGAGCACCGTCGACGATATAAACTCACTGCCGTCCGCAATTGGAGGGAATCGAGTGTGCCCAATATACGAACTAATGGTGTCACAGAATGGCACAGACTTTCTCGTTCTAGTTAGTTCTCTAATTTCTTTGGGTTGGGCTAGCTTTACGATCTTCCCCCTTCTTGTCACCTGTCTACGAAAAAATCCACGTATGGTTTAGGCGCTAGTGGTGTTCACAGACGGACGTTTTGAAAAAATACAACACTTTTTGGGTATCAGGGGATCCCAAAACGTGGATATCTGTTTAAATCTCGAAATCGATTTTCCGCAGCATTACATAACTTTATCTATACTTCGTATATACGTATTTATACGACAAAAAACCCTAAGTGTAGCACTCCAAGAGTACGTGAAAGGCTTCTGGGGAGTACGTGAACACTCCTGTAGAATATCTGTAGAAATAAACCACTTATCTGAAAAGTTGCTTCTCTCTTCCATGTCTTTTATTTATTTTTACTATTTTCGACCATTTAAAAAAATTCTTCTTTTATGTAGGTTGGAAACCTGATTTTCTTCACGCTTTATCGCGGGTTTCATTAGATATTGACTGCATATCTTCTCTCTGCCTTTTTTTGCGGCCTTCTTGGGTTTCTCCTTCCTAATGGTGTTCTGTAATGATTAATTCCCTAGCTTTCTTCCCCAGTCTATCGTCACTCATTTGTGTGATGTGATTAGTCGTTTATTTTTCCTTCTTTTCACAAATTTGGTAATATTTATTTTACATTTACTGGTCTATCCTACTATCGATCGTAATGTGTTCATTTCTACTGTTCGGTTAGTTGTTTTGTTTTCTTCGTATCAAATGGGATTTCAGCTCCTTATATCAAAATTAGTCTTGTCATTGTCTTATAGGTTTAAACTTTGCCTTCTAAGGTATTTATTCTTCCAGGCTACATCTCTTAAGTAACTTGATACGCGAGCACATTTCTTGGCCTGCTCCCTAGCGCCTTTGCATGTATGGGAATCAATGCAGATATCCACTTCCAGATATTGGAACTTCATCACTTGCTCGATGACTTTGACTTCTATTTATAATTTGCATCATACATACTCCTTGGATATTCCCATAGATTTGCTTTTCTCTGTTTAAACTATCTTATTACACAGTTTTGCTATCCTTATGAATATATACAATATAATCCGCAAAATATCTTCAGACTCAGCAATAGGCACTGCGTCATCTACTTAGCACACTATGTTTATTTAGTCATTACCGATAATTTAGCCTTCCATTATGTTTTCGCTGTCAGTTAATTTATCCATTACTAAGTTTAAGATCACCGGACTTAATTAGCCGCCTTTGAGTATTCCACCCGCAGATTCTATTTCATATGTAGTTTGGTCTTCTACGCTTACTTTAGTTTTAACGTCAGCATATCTCTCCAATAGTTAACCATAATTTTTAGGCACTAGTTTGACCCTCAAAATTATGGTAACGTCTCTTAGCCTTACGCGATCGAATGCCTTCTTGAGATCTACAAAACACAAGAAAGCGAGCTTGTTCTATTCGATCGCTTTAACAACTATTTGACGGCCTATAATATAGCACAGTTGTTGATCTTTTTGCCCGGAATCCTTGATGTTCATTAATTCGAAGTTTGGCTGCAATTTTGTCAGTATTATTTTCGTCAGTAATTTTAATATGGTATTCAGTAGGGTTATACTTTCTCTGTACATCATACTGTAGTTATTAGTGTCACTTCTCTTCTCTTTTTTAAAGATCGGCATCGTAATACTGATTTTGCAAACTCATGGTACGCCCCTCAGTTCTAATATTTTATTAAATAATACTTTTGGTCATTCTTTTAATGTCTCTCATCCATACTTCTACATCTCATTGCTTATTTTATCTTGAACCGGGCTTTTCTTCTAATTGCTGTATCTATACCATTTTCTGTAATTTCTATTACGTCATCCCAGTTGTCATCCATATTTAGATTTTGATTTACTTGGATTTTTTTAATACATTTTAAAATGCCGGTAAGCAGGAATGCAGTTAGCAAGCAAAGTTGAAAAAAAAATTAACATGCTCAAAAAGTCTACCTTATGCTCAAGAAGTCTACATCCTTATTACACATTAAATATTGTTAACGTTTACTTGTTAACGTCAGTACTGCTTAAGTAGGATTAAAGTTACTTATGTCAGGATTACATCAGTATCAGAGCAGACCGCGAACTGCCAAAATTCAGTATTCGTACCGGGACTCGGTTGTTGGATTCCGATAGCAGTGCACCCCAGGCCATGCCCAGTACTGATTATTTTAAAATTAAAATATAAGTTCATTGTTTAATAAAATTTTCTTCTGTTTCACAGACTATGAAGTTATCTTACTCATACTATAACTTAATGAGCAAGTCAAACGACTAAAGGATTAATGAAGAAGAACAACGCAACCTCAAACTTTGGAAGTGACAATTTTAAAAGTTTTAAATGAAGATACTGTATACCCTCCAGGCATAAGACATAAACCCAAAACAGACTGTTCGTTGCAATACATTTTATTTTTTTAAATTATAAATTCATTGTCAATGTACCATTTTCATGACTTTTTAACTAATTACAATTTGTACTGTAAGATAAACTCCAGGCGGATGCTCAACTGAAATTAAATAGTAGCCTCTACCGGAATATCGCATGACAAAACAAATTTCAGACTATATTGTACCTACCTAAATACTTTTGAACGTGACATCCTCACATTGGAAGCATGCACGTAGGAGAATCTTCATTCAAACTCAACTCTGATCGTTTTGATACTTTTGTCAATGCTATTCCCTTGAAATTATCCACCGAGTTGCTCAAAGAAGATATCTTGAAGTCATTCAGCGCGCACAAACTTATATTACACGTATAATATTATGCAACATTTTCATACAGACACTCTCATTACATTTATGACACCCGCACAATAGGTAACACTTGCGGTCTTGAAGCTCGTTTCCAATCGCAGAGTACACATTCAGTAGTCGATGTTTACAACCAAAGAGCATTAGAGTTACAAACCCGCGGATTTTGCAACATTATTGTAGGTATCGGTAAATAAATTCTTTGAATTTAATTAGGGATTATCCGCAGTGTAAGAAATAATTCATAGGCTTACCGTACTCTCTGACAATGATTAAATACTGAAGAGATTCTTATTCCTTGTCGGATCCGAGTTCACGAATTGAATCCGTTGAATCCCAAGATCGCGAGATGGGTGATGAAGGCATTCTGTTTCGTTGTTCAGATGAGAATAGGGCGTATTAATTAATTAAAAAATAATTTGGGCATTAAGTACGTTGGAAATCATGAATTGAATAAGTTTAAGGATGTTTTATGTTAATTGTGTATATTGAAAGCTGAGCCCTGTTATGAAATTGGGTATGCGTAGCGAAGCGTTAACTCGCCTTAAAAGTTTTAGGTTATAAATATGCCATTCCGTTCGCTGGTCTAGGTTGTTGTTAGTCATGCTCTCACGGATATGAGTAGATTCCTCAACATGGGTACAATAAGGGGTAAGAGTCGCAAATAATTGGGACTAGTATTGATAATACAACCTCGAATATTATGTGTATAAAATGACGTGTACCACATTCACGTTAAAAAAAACTGTCATTTTACCACAGCAAAAATAATAGGTATGGTATAATAATTAAAAGTTGTGTATTAATATATTCATAGAAAAACTACATTGGCATCGTGAGTGTAATGCAATTTTATTAAGAGAAACATTAAGATGTAACTGTTTTGTTACACATGGTCATACTTTGTTCATTATTGGAAATATTAAGTTTTAATTTATCAATAATATTTTAGAGATTACACTTTCTTATGTTTTATTTATTATTGTCCCTAGCGGGTAAAATTTTTCTGAGCTGTTAGCAAATATTGTCATTCCATAGAAACCAGAATTGTTCCAGAATATGCAAACTTCACTCACTTTATTAGCATTGACAATTTAATACTAAACAGAACAGAACAAGGTTTTTAGCTGTTTTTTTTATTTTCTATGTAGGAAACGTGTAGAGCACTTTCCCGAACAATTTTTAGTGTGCACCCTTGCTGCTCAAAATTTTAAGATAGTATTTCCCAACTTTCCAAGCAATTTTTCAAGCAAATTCATTTCTGTGATTTGGATGTTTTCTGCATAACTTCATTCAATTGTAATGTTTACATGCTATGCATTTTTTAAAAGATCTTAGTAATTGTTGAGCAATAAGGAGAATTAAAAATAAAATATTAAAATAAAGTAATTGTTTTTAAACCCATTAGTGATGTCTCATCGATAACACAACAGTGATAATAAACACTGATGTTCAAAATTAAACCACTGATGCTAATAATATTGAAAAAACCATGGGTGTTTTACAGATGGTTTAGTAATCTATAAGATTAAATTCAGGCACAACAAAATTTAAATTGACAGTGGCCACCTTTATTAATTTATAATTAAGGATCAACTGAAAACAAAGTAAAAAATAAGAACAATGAACACACTGTGTAGAAAGCAGTGTTCTTTTGGTTTGAACATATGAAGTGACAGCGGCCCCATCTGGTATTATTTCATATTTTAACTTTCACAAAATCTCAATTATGGAAATTTTTCATTCAAAACAAAGCCTTGAAATCATTAAAACATCAAGCACAAAACATTGATACTAAAAAACAATGGCTTTAAAATATTGATGTTGAAAACATCAACATTGAGGTCATATCCTTAATATACATTCCTACATACTAAAATACTTTCTATTTATAGCTTGACAATGGCCCATGACTGATATTTTCATTTAACGTTAAAATCTGTAAAACAAAATGTTCTCTTATTTTTATGTGAAAGGTTTTTTTCTTTATGTAATCTTTTATTTTACACCCAAACTCTTCATTTCACAGAAAATTTCAGAGTCCTTTTCCACCTGGAATTCTTTAGCACGTTCATAGGTTAATTTATTTTTCAAAAATTAATAGTGTAGTTACTTATACTTCATAACATGGGCCATTGGTATTGTATATGATGTACTAGACATATTTGCAAAGGTAACTTTAAATATTTAAGGAGCTGCATGTCCTTGCCTGTTCCATGAGTCAAATGAAATGTTATTCCTAAATATAATTCTTTGAGTTATATCATAACTACAGAATGTATGATTTAGAAAATATTTAAAGAGATGTAGGAGATGTTCAGCATAAAATTATTACAAGATAGTTCTGAGAGCATTTTTCACTTTACATGTTCCTCTCACTTGCATCTATAACTTCAAAAGGAAAAGAAATACCTGTGTAGATTATGGTACTGAAACAGAAGGAGTTAAGGAATTAATGTGAGGAGGAAAATAATAAATAAAACACATATTTCTTTACTGAGATAGCTTTATGTGAAACATCTGATGTTGCTAGAATGGCACAATGGCTGCTTACATTATATACACTGTATTTCAGGTTTCCCTTCCACATAATTCTGATCAGACTCCTGGTTATTTATTTACATAATCACAAAATAATTTATATACACCAATCATACAAAAATGACTAAACATAAACCAAAAGGGCAAATATATAAATTGTGGCACAGACGAGATGAAAGCTGCACGTGAAGCAACATGAGCCGAAGGAGCTCATGACTCTACTACATGAAACTAACAAGCACAAAGAGTAGGTCAACACTGTCTTTGGTTTTACGCCATCTGGCAGACTCTTCTCTAGCAGATAATACTTGACACAGTCCACAAGACTAAGGAAAGACACATCAACGCAGCCAGGGTTGGAAGGATGACCAAGGTGTCTGGCACCAACTGATACGGATGGCTGTAGATACGCTGGACATTCAGTTACTACTAAAATGTGGGTGTAGCAATCATGATCATTCCTCTCAGAAGAAAGCATTAGATGCTGTCATGTTCTATAAATATATTTAATCCAGCAAATCTAAATGGAACATTTTCGAGAATGGTAGTAATGTTCAAAGTAGTTTTCATTACACATTATTAACATGTCTTATGTAATACAACTGCATTACGAGCAGTAAAGATCAGTACTAGTATAGATGATTTTATTTAATGTATACATATTTTTCATATGTCTTCGAGTAGAATTAAGCACTAATACCTAATTCGAGGTAAGTTATGCAACAGTTAGGACAATGGGCACTTTTCTTAACATTCTCGTGTAATGTATGATTACATCTTTGGTTTTTATGATTCATGATGTTGGTGCCAGGGAAGAGTAAAGGAAAAGGTATTAAAGGGAAAAAGGACACCACAGTGATTCTCAAACTTCTCATTTTCACAGAATGAAAACAGATCTTTCACACTTCAAAAATAAAAAATAAAAATTGGACATATAATTGTTCTTGTCCCAAATGTTAATTTACATTACAATTACGAGCATAGGGCATGTGCATTATATAACATACAAGAGAGCTACCCCAATTTCAACAAGTCTACATGAATAAAATATATCTCAATAAATTTGAAGATTTTAAAACTTAATTTATAGGTTCTTAAAAATTGAATTATGTAATCTTTGAAGTTATCTCAAAAATCAAACACCACAAAATATTGCACATCAATAATTTTTTTAGAAATTTCTGCCTCTAAAATTACATTTAATAGTATATGCAGTCAATGGTCATAATTGCTATGTCAATATTAACACACTGAATACCAAATGAACACGAAAAAACCTATAAAATACTACTTGAGAGACATGCCTCATTTCACGTTCTGATTAACTCACAAATCAATAATACTGGCATCATACCCATTTCTTTCATCTGTCATCAATGAAAAATCAAAAACATTCTACACAGTGTGTAGGTTCAAAGTTTGTGAGTCTCAGCACATGCAAGTTATTTTCTAAATTTACTTCCTACTGCTCTCATGGAATGCTCCAGTCATTCACAACAGTTTGAGAAACTCTGGGCAGAGGTGGGTTGGGGTGTGTGTGAGGGAGCAGGTCAGGGCCAGGGGTATCGCGGGTATACCCGGCTCCGCGCTCGTGCGCGGGGGTGGGGTGGGGAGGTGCAACTACGGCCTCTGGAGCGTCTCGGGCAGGGCACGAGGGCGCAGGGCAAAGGGCAGTGACAGCTATCGCTCATGGCAAGGGGAACTGCTGCACAATAGATGTATTTCACCGGAGAAATTTACAAGCTCAATCTCACTGCACCCGCTCACTAACAGGACTTCACTTTCGAAGAAACGTATATCTTACATGAAGAACTGCTAGGCAGTTGCTTGCATTAAATGCAAAACTAGAGATAAGTAGAATACCATAGAAGTAAAAGTATTTCCTTTAACTTCTAGACATCAATAATACTTAATGATATGATCATTACTTGAATCTTACAAAATGAATTTTACTGAATAAACTTTTGCTTTGTAAATAAACACTGGACATGAACTAATACATAAAAAGTATTAACTCAGACTTGGAAGACACCGTGTGCAATACAAAAGCAAAGTAACTTTAAATTTCAATGCTTCGTTTCTAAGACTACAATTTATTCTAGTTCTCTTTCTACTGTTCCAGTACCCGATATGTTAATTTTATCTCATCTTAACTACTAATAAGAAAAATCACCTCTCATAAAAATATAGACCATATTCTTCAATCACAGAACTGTGGCTCTTTTCAATGGCACCACAGCACCTACACACTGTTATTATTAGTGGAAAAATCAGGAAAGCAATGTCTACTGGACATTACTAAATAAAAAACCTCATCTCAGTCTGTACCATCTTCGAAAAAGACGGCATATTAAATAATCAGAAAATATGACAGAGAACATCTAGAAAGAAAGAAATTTCAACGCATTGTTCTGTCATTTTAGAAGCAATACCTCCAACCAAACATCTAGAACAAATCTTACGTCGAGATTCAGAATCGATTCATTTGCATCTTCAAGTAAGTACCCGAAGAGACCGAGTGTATTTTTCGAGCGAAATGCATCCGACCGTTCCTCGTGGCAGGGGCGATAGCCGAGGCAGGGCGGAAGAAAGCTAGCGGGGCGGAGGGCGGGCCTGGGTGCGGGAGGAGGGAGGGGGGTCGGGGAAGGGCGACCGCTAGGCGGCGTCAGCGCCAATCACGGCCGAGCGGGGCACCAGGCCCTTGCGATCGCCGCGGCAGCACAGCAGCCACTCGGCGTCCACCTCCAGCACCACGCGCAGGCGCTCGCCCTCGTTGAAGGAGAGGTGGCCGCTGTCCGTGGGCAGGCGATGGCACAGCGTGCGCACGAACCTGCGAACACGCACCGGCCTCCATGGACGAGAGTTCTCTCGCCCACCAACAGTCATGGGAACAACTCACAAGGGATAAACTAAATTAAGAGTAAATGAAAGTCTTGGGAGGGAGAAAAACTTAACACAGGAACAAGAAATTGAGAAAATGAAGAGTGGAGTTTCCTCTGTAGTCGGTGGTTTATGTGGGGTTTGGCGTTACTTTTGAGGTTGGGATCTCGTCTCAGGGTTGGGGTTTCGTCTGGGGTTGAGGGTATCGTCTGGGGATAAATAAGTAAACAAATAAATACTTTATTTGTGGCGAGGCTCAGGCCATTTAG
Organism: Acheta domesticus; assembly: GCA_031308135.1. Classification (NCBI taxonomy): domain Eukaryota; kingdom Metazoa; phylum Arthropoda; class Insecta; order Orthoptera; family Gryllidae; genus Acheta; species Acheta domesticus. Next base: position 76,404,391 of record JAHLJT010000631.1, on the reverse strand, counting down.
CCTGCTCTTCCGCAGCTCCATCTCGGGTGGAGGGTCTCGTCTGGGGTTAGGAAGTCTCGTCTGGGGCTGGGGGTCTCATCTGAGGTTGTGGGTCTCGTCTCGGGTTGAGGGTCTCGTCTAGGGTTTCATCTGGGGTTGAAGGCCTCGTCTGGGGTTGAGGGTCTCGTCTGGGGCTGGGGGGTCTCGTCTGGGGTTAGGAAGTCTCGTTTAGGGTTGGAGGATCTCATGTGGGGTTGAGGTCTCCTATGGAGTCTCTGAGGTTGCAGTTTCGCTTAGAGTTGGGGGGGAGTCTCAAATGGGGTTGGGGCTCACCTAGCGACTCTGGGCGTCGGATGGGTCTCCTCTGAGGTTGGGGAAGGGGTCTGCGCTGCTCACCTGGGCGTGGGGTGGGCGTGGGCGTCACCGCGCGCGCGGCCCTGGGACGAGGAGGCGGCGCGGCGGGTGGCGGGCAGGGCGCGGGCGGCGGGGCGGGCGCTGGGCGCCCGGTAGGGCAGGCTGCTCGGGCGGGCGGCCGCGGCGCCGGGTGCCGGGCGGTCGGCGCGCGAGGCGCGGGCGGTCGTGGCGGCGGCGGCGGAGGGCCTCTTGGCCGGCGCGGGCGACGCCGCCGCGGGCGTGGCGCCCGAAGACGCCGTGCGCCGCGCCGCCCCCGCCACCGGGATGGCGGACGGCCGCACGGGGGAGCTGACGGGCCGCGGGATCTTGGAGCGACCGCCTGCCCCCGCCCCCGCGCCGTCGGGCGACGTCGTCGTCGCGGCGGGCGACTTGGGCGATCTGGGCGACGGGGAGCCCGGCGCGCTGCCGCCGCCTCCGCTGCTGCCCTCCTTGCCGCTCAGCATCTCCCACTTCATCTGCAGCCGCCGGAACTTGCCCCCGCCGCCCAGGGCGGGCGAAGGCGCCGCGGCGGTGCCGGTGGAGCCCGTGGTGACGGCGGGCGAGGAGGCCTGCGCGGGCGCCGGCGCGGGCGACGGCGAGGGCGCGGAGGCGGGCGTAGGCGCGGGCGCGGGCGGGGCGGGCGGCACGGGGTCGCCCGTTGAGGCGCGGGGCGCGGGCTCGAGGCTGTCGGTGTACTCCTCGTCTGAGTCTTCAGCAGCCAGCCGGTCGAACGCCTGTGAAATGCAAGCGCCAGGTGAAGCATTGTCTCAATATAACACGGCATACAGAAATGCTAAGTCTTTAAAGTAAATAGGAGATAAATATGCCTACGTGATAAATAACATTAAGTATTGTCTTTCGAAACAATGCGACGTAATCGCGTGTGCAAATGGGAACCGTATACAACTTTACATTCTAATATTAGAATATTTATGTATTTCGAGTTTACGATGACATTATTTTAGTTTAGTAACTCGCGAATACATTAATTAAATCTTCGCTTTTGATGTTCATTGGATGTGATTCCTTCCGGTGTCTTAGGAGAGGTGCGTTTTTGAAATTATGGTCAATGGCGTTGCCTTGCTCACTAAAGATTATACCGCACACAAAACGAACTCGCGGGCGTCTTTCGACGTGCAGGGGAAGCTGTGAGGGCGTGGCTTCTTAGCGCTATGCAACGGTCAACTGACGCCACACGATCTGTGCCATATGAGTGTCGTGTCGTAATCATGTAAGAAGATCATCAACTGTCACAGATACCGAAAGCGTAACGATACCACATTGAACGAAGGAGACGAAGTTGTCCGGCAGCAGCCAAAGGACATACAGGAGTTACAGCCAATAAAATTTAATCGCGTGCCCACTTAAGATTTAATTTCTACCCGGGTCGTATCAAATTATGCATAATATATTTTTCAGCACTCACGTATGGAAATCACTACTTCCCTTTACTATTTGCATTCGAAAATTGCACTTTGCGGTATCTATGGCATACTCATTCCAAAATACCGAAATCAGTTCCTATTTTCGTCTCATTGTGAGACAACGCCAGGCTCTTTTACTCTACTAGTTAATTAATTCCTTGAATATATTTTTATTGAAGTGGATGTCATTTCTGTTAAGCATCCGAAAAGTGATGGCTGCACAGGGCAGCCACTCATTTCCTGGAATAAATTTCCCTGAATTTTCCCGGGGAACAGAGGATTCTTTTAGACACTCAGATTATTAGAGTATTTCACACTACTTAAAAAATAAAGCAAGACTGATACATGTTTGACAGCTCTCTAATTTCCAGGTAATAAAGAACAAATTTTAAAAAATTGTCAACAAATAAAAACTGAGTCACTATTCTTTCGCTGGAATTCTTTTTTTTTTCCAAGAATATCTAGTTATATAACTGTCTGGAAATTTTCCACATTATTGTTCCTGCATATTCTTCTGTACATTCCCTGATTTTCCCCTGACTTTTCCAGAGTAAAGAAATTCCCTAATTTTTCCCGGATTTCCATGTTTTCTAGAAAGTAGTCACCATCTTGCAAAGAAGCTATTAATTGTAGAGTGGTCGAGCATACTGATCTAAGTCCCGAAAGTTCAGATTTGCTTTTACTCATCCCAAAATAATGCAATTCCCAAGGCCAATGCAGAGCTATTGGCTCTGAAACTTAAAACCTTTCCATTTCTTTGCAATCTGCAACAAAACGCACGTTTTTATTTACCGTGTATGAATCTCAGAGTTTCTTCCCGTTTCCCACAATTCTGATGTTTGGTACTAAGATCAGCTTGCTCGACCACTCTACAATTAACAAAATCACAGAACGCGCGTCCGAAAGGCGGCTTGGCCGGGCGCGACGGGCGCACGCACCTGGAAGAGCTTGGAGCCGAGGTGGATGCCGCTCCAGCGCTTGCGCACCGTGCTGGCGAGGTCCGTGACGAGCGAGAAGCCCGCGCCGGCGCCGGCGGCGCCCGCGGCGGGGGCGGCGGCCGACGGGTTGGTGCAGGAGCGCGGGCGCGCGCGCGGACGCTCGCCCGCCGCCCACCGCCCGCCGCCCGCGCCCGCGCCCGCCCCGGCGCCGGCGCCCCCGCCCGCAGCCAGCAGGTCGGGCAGCGGCTCCGCGGGCGCGACGGACGCGCCGCTGCAGTTGGGGTGGTGCGACGCCGTCTCGCCCGCCAGCGCCTGCGCACCGAGAACAGGACGCTCGAAACGATGCTCGAGGCAGAGGCAGAGGCGGGATTCAGGGGAGGCAAGAGGGGGCAACTGGCCCCCCAATGTTGGGACAAATTTTAAAAAATATATATTTTAGACATTCAATTTCGCCGATCTTCAAAGCTATTTTATACACTGCGATTTTTCTAACTTTGCCCCTGAAGGCCCGTCTTCAGGATGGAATATGCCTCGGTATTTCGCGACGTTCTCAGTCATGCCGTTAGGTATCGCATGATCGCGACTGTATCAAGCAGTGCTTGCGATCATGTGATTTCTAGCGGTACGACCGAGAAGGACGCGAAATGCCGTGTGGTATTCCATCCTGGCCGTAGGGGTTCGAGGGGCAGAGTTAGAAAAATCGCAATATATAAAGGATATATAAAGGATATTTTTTCTGTTTCGAGAAGAAATTTAATAATAATAATTAAGCGAAAAATAATTTTACCAAGCTTAGCTAATAACATATATTAATAAATTGATGAACTTTCGTTCAGTATTATAAAATACGAGTGATAATTTTCAGCGTTTCTATGAATATCCCGTATTAATTACACCATCTTTGTGTCAATCATCCCATGTCAATAAAGTATCTTGCAAATATATTTTGCTTTTAAACGTAATGTCCTTACACATTAAACGGTTTCATGCCTAAAATCATGAGTCATTACACTCGAATTAACAGCGAGCAACTCTTCGGCCAATCTCAAACAACTGACGTTCTCGGTAAACGTTCGCTTCCTTTGATGTGTCCATAGCTGATACGCGGTGGTTAGGGTGAGCACCGAATGTTCATCGCTCGGCAAAGGACAAACACCTCATCCACGCTACTCGGGATTCGACGAGCGGTCGTTCGCTGCTTGTCGAATGCCGAATGTAAGGAGCCTCCTTTAGATAGAACAAAAGTGACAGTCCGGGACAACTACTACCAGCAATTGAACATCATACTTTACTTCACCTTCACTGAAACAGGTGTTCAGTTAGGCCTCTTCATAAAACGTTCATGTTCCTCGATGGCTCCCCTAAATACGTCAATATTGGTCGCGAATAAGGTGGTGAACGAACGCACCTCACAGTGAAATCTCAGTTTGACACAATACTTATCTCAAAAATAATTTGAAATATACTGCTTGTAAAAAAAATGGATTTTTAAATAACCACAAATAGCACGACACTTCCTTATTTCAATTATTTCTCGAGCCGCACATTTTCGTCGGGCACTGAGATCGCATGAGGAAGCGCCGAAGCCTTTTACATCTGAACAAAATGTAAATGAAAGAATGAATGCATGAAGAAAGGATCGCCAATTGACATAATTAACGAGCGTATGGACAGAACCTTAAGTTACGTATGTTGCCATCAATTGATACGCAGTTGCTATCACTTTGGTTCCATCTAGGGCTAAATTCTCTATCCCCCGGTTTCAGCCATTACTCTAAAGATTTGGTGGTACATAATTAAGTTAAATTAAAATTTAGATACTTAATATATTCGTACTGTGCACATTTCAGCTAATTTATTTTCACACAAAAATTTTTGCAAAACTTTGGGGTAGAAAATGTTCTAAATGAGCGGTATTCTTATCCACTTTGTTCAAAACCTGAAATGTTTGTAAGACAAATAATTATGTCCTAAGCAAAAATCAGCTCTGTAGAAATATCTTGGACGATTAAAAAAAATCACTCATATCAAAGTTGTCCCAAAACAAGTTCAACGATATACAAACAAATTCTAGTAGGATGTAAAAGAAAAGACGAAGATAAAAATAAATTACTAAAAAAATACTAGAAGTGGGTATACACCTCACACCACTAAGGTATTCGAGGATTAGTAAAAAAAATCGAATCGATGTGTGTGCTTCATCAGAAGTAGAACACGTAGAGCAATTGTAACCAAATTACTTTTGAGCGATCGAAGAATAACTTTGGAGGGGGGAGATTCAAAATGTTACTCCCAAAGGCTTTTTTTAAAAAAGTTACGTAATGCAACCCGCACTTCACTTATGCAGTAGGAATTGCCTTGCAGCGGGGAGCCAGGGGCTGAGGGTGGCGAGAACGGCGAGAGGGATGGGATGGGAGAGAGGACGGGATGGGATGGAAAGGCGGGGATGCAGAGAGAGAGAGAGAGAGAGGAGATGGAGAGAAGAGAGCGGAGATGGGGGAGGATAACGGGATAAATGAAGGCGGGGCAGGAAGGAACCGAGAAAGCGTGGCAAAGACGAACATAAATTTACTACACCGTACAAAATTCATTATTGTTCCTGCACAAGAGATGATTGTGATAAACGAAAACCCGGATTAATTCAGCCACCACCAAATATCTCCCACCAGCGGGGCACCACTCCAACCGGGACAAGCTCTAAGCTCCCGATTGGTCTCCAGACATGTGTGGTAGTGAGTGCATGTAGTACGTAAGTGTACGTAAGGAGTACGACAAGAAAGAGGAAGGAAAATTCGCACGCTGAGTGTGGCCCCTTTGTTAAGCTCCGGCTCCGGCATTCGCCTGATGCTGACCGGAGAAACCACTGAAAACGACCGCGGATATTCGTGTGGCCGCATCGGACGAGTGCGGAGGCGAGTGCGGAGGCGAGTGCGGAGGCGAGTGCGGGGGCGAGCGCGGGGCGAGTGCTGGGGCGAGTGCTGGGGCGAGTGCGGGGGCGAGCGCGGGGGCGAGCGCGGGGGCGAGCGCGGGGGCGAGCGCGGGGGCGAGTGCGGTGCGAGCGCGGGGGCGAGTGCGAGGCCGAATGCGTGGGGCGAGCGCGGGGAGGGAGCGGGGGGAGGCTGACCTGTCGGAGCAGGGCCTCGGGCGAGCGCCGCGGGCTGCGCGGGGGCGGCGGCGGGGGCGGCAGCCAGGGCGCGGACGCCGCCGCCGCCTCCTCGTCCGCGGACGCCGTCAGGCTGCTCTGGATGGAGCGCACCAGCTGGCGCAGCGTCCACTGCCGCGCCGCGCCGCCGGGGGCGCTGGCGTTGGTGTTGGCGTTGGCGCCCGGCGCGGGCGACGCGGACTCGCCCGCCGCCTCCGGTCCGTCCTCGCAGAAGGCCGCGGAAGGCGCGGCGCCCTGCGGGACGCAGCCGCTCAGAGCTCAGCCACACAATTCGTCGAGATATCTCATTGATTTGTCGTTTTGGGAATGTGTTTTTGGAATGTTATAAGAATAACTCTTCCTTTTGAAAAAAATACTGGTACATTCCCACAGAGACTGTTTATTACAATGTGGGAAAAGCACATTATCATAGGTGCTCCAAGAGTGCTTTGGAAATTGTTGATAAATCCTCAACTTCCGAAGCTTGGAGAGGATTTATCTCAGGATTTCCAAACCACGAGTGGCATTTAACAGGTTTGTTCCACGAATGAAATTATGTCCAACGGATTTCCAAAATGTGCCAAATATTGAAAATAACTGAAAGCACAGTAAAATCAAGGACATGTTATAGTGCGTACGCGGTTTCTTGCACATCAACACAGCGATCCGCCTCCTATGATAGATGAGTCGCAGCTTATTATTCGCCAATAGGGAGGTGCGGTAAGAAAAATCGGATAGAAAAGGGGATATATTTTTTAGATATATCGCTCTGATTAGGGTATTTTATATGTATAGTTAAACACTATTGGTTTTAATTTCACGAGTGGAATAGTCACTAATAATCTTATATTAAGTTGGCTGTCCGGGTGACGCCGCGTCCATGGCAAAGGTGCCGACGTTTCGGTCGCCATTCTGCGACCTTCCTCAGGACGTAAGAAGGTCGCAGAATGGCGACCGAAACGTCGGCACCTTTGCCATGGACGCGGCGTCACCCGGACAGCCAACTTAATATTGACTCCGGCCGCGGAAGCCTACGCTCTCACTAATAATCTTGTTTTTGAAATCTCCTGCCATTATCATTTCCTTTCTCAAAATTTTCTGTATCGCATTGATTTGGTTCTTTGAGTTTACTCGTATTTTATTATTTTTGACAGCATTTTATTACAATGAAAAATGTTTTTATATTTCAATATGGGCCATCAAAAGTTCTCGAATATGTTGACCTCATGATCATTATGCATTTTCATGTCATGTGAACAACAGTGTTTTGATCAGAATAGTTAAAAATCACAAATGTATTGGCTATTGTCACAATTTCTTAGCTCTTTTTGAATGCTGCTAGTCATGGAGAATAAATATTTATTATATGTTCATAAAAATAATTGTGTTCTTGGGGTCTCATAAATACAAATTGTGCTCGTATCTGCATGAGAATGAAAATAAAATGTGTGTATTGTTTGTTCATAAGATTTTTCTTAAAATTACGATGAATGAATTTTCCATGTACTGAATAACCATAGCCAACAAATTTCAGGATTGATTGTTGGTACATAATTATTATGTAGAATGTAGTCATCAATACAGAATTCCACAATATTTCTATTTGCACACATTTTCTTGGGTTCAGGCACCCATATCCCCTTCTCTTATACCACTGAATTAAGAATAAAAGATTTGGTATAAATGACTTAAGTGTGGAGATAAAATGAAATGGAATAACTCACACATTGTATGCCAACATTTGAATCAGTTGGGGCTTTGTCTGTAGAAGCATTTGTTTCCAAAACAATGACATAGTGTTAATGCAGCACATACATTTAAGTTCTGAAAATAGATTGTCAGGAAGTGCAATAATTCCATTTCATTTCACTTCCATCATCAATCAGTCATCCCATTTTGTTGCCTCTTCACTCTTTAGGTCAAATGAACCATTGAGATGATTACTGTAAGATCATTAAACTGTGACGAATGCAATATCTGATTCTGTAACTCAGTCAGTAAGACCAGAGCTGCTCAAATGTAAGACTTTGGACCAAACTCTCATGGGCACCCCCTGCAGTGGCCCGTGTACCACTCCCTTTTCTGGACACCTGACCAGATAATTCAGAAGACATAATTCTCTTCCTCTTTTGCCTCTTTCAGCAATGCAAGCAGTGCCTTCCCTCCCTCCCCTTCCTCTGTCCAGCCCTCGGGCTGACTCAACAAAAATAGAGGTTACTGGTTGTCCGCACGATAAGCGCTGACACCAGACTCGCAAAGTGGGTCGCCTGCAGGCGTGAGTTAAGAGCATCAGTCAGGGTAACAGAAAGTCAGAGGCTAGGAACCCAATGGCATCGAATACTTGAATTTTGGAATGATCCATTTCCAGTAAAAAGGAAAGCACTTGCAGGATGACCACTCATTTATGCTGTGCTATTTTTTTGAATAATATGGATTTTTATAACCATCTCAACATTTTCCCTGTCTTCTAAAGATTCTTCCACAAACTGCCTAATTTTTCCGGACTTTTCCAGAGGAATGAAATTCCCTCATTTTCCCCGGTTTCCCATGATTTCCAAAAAGCGGCAATGAAGTAGGTACCTGCGGCGAGAGCTGTCGCAGGCGGCGCAGGCTGGCGTGCAGGCGGCGCGCCTCGTAGAGCGGGTCGAGGCGGAAGGGCAGCAGCGCGAGCGGCTGCAGCGCGGCCACGACGCGGTCGAGCGCCGCGCGTGCGGCGGGCGCGCCGGCGGCCGCCGTCGCCAGCAGGCCCGCGCCCGCGCCCGCCCCCGCGGGGGCGTAATGGCGGCGCAGCACGCGCTCGCGCGTGCGCACGAACGCCAGCCACGCGTCCAGCGAGCGCGCGTTGAGCAGCGCGAAGGCGAAGGCGTTGAAGCGCAGCGCGCCCTCCGACAGCACGTCCTCGCCGTTGATGCGCAGCACCAGCTCGCTCAGCGCCTGCGTCATCGGACCTGCGCACGCAAACGCAGTGGCGCAGCTTCAGTTGGTGTCACCTGGGGCGAATGCTGCCACCCCCCCCCATAAATTAAGTATAAAAATATCTATTACTGCATTGATTGTACATTATGTTATTAAAAATTCACACATATTTGCACATGATAGTTATTTATTATACATCAAAAATTCTATGTAATTAAGAAAAATTGCAATTAAATCATAATCTATACTTATGATTTAAATGTATACTCATTACATTAATATAAATAATTTTTAACTAAACCATAAAAATTATATAATTACAACAATAAAATATTCAAACTACTAAAACTAAGAAAACAAACTATTAATGTACAAAAATTTTAAGTAAATGCTTTAAATTAAATAATTTCAACTATAAAATTAATTGGTGCCACCCGAGGCGCGCCCCTGCCCCCCCCCCCCAGGTACGTCAGTGGGCGCATGCGCCGCCAACACTTGAAGGACAAGAATTGAAACGAAAAGGTGGCATGCGACAAACGTCCTGCCTCTTCGTTGGGCAGAGTGGAGCAGGTGACGGCAACTTGCATACAATACAGGGCGGGATCCACGCGCACACGCAAAAAAGACTTAAAAGACTCGGTAATACTTTTTTTTAAATTTATTTCTTTTTTGACATTTCGACCTTTTTTGGGGTCCTTTTCAAAAATCTGCAGTCCAGGTTTATTGAAACCACATCATAAACAAACAGCGTTCTGATAAAAAATTGTCAAAGGAAAGAAATCACCCTGGTCAAGTCACAAATATCATTTGACCAACATTTTTTTAATCTGAATGCTTAGTCTTTTTTATTAAAGTAAAAAAATGCCATAAAATAGATTAAGTGTTTCCAGGGAGGCAACCAAAGTCAGAAATAGTGTTAATGGTGACAAAGACACTCAAGAGTTCAGATTTGGTACATGTGAAGACATGAAGAACAAAATAGTTATCATATATAGTGAAAATTTATAAGTTTACACGTTCGTACATTTTTCAAGTGACAATGTCATGTAATATCAATACATTTGAATGAATTCAAAACACTACATGTGTTTTGGAAGAAGAATGGAGTTATCAATCATATGAAATGGTATCATCTACTCAATGGGAAATGTATTAAAAACTAACCGTATGAATATCAAGTATTGTAACTTAAAGAAATCTTGAACTAGGTTTTAAAGATGGCCAAAACATAAATTTGAAGAATGCATACGTGACTAGTATGAATGTAAATAATACTTATGTTTGTAATATGATGAGTGAATAGTTATGTTAAATAGGTTTTTCATTGTTATTTATCCGTTGTTGTTGGTTTATTATAATTTGCATGTGATATTAACGGTGTAAAAGAGTTACATGCAAATTGCTAAATGTTTATTCAATGTTTATTAGAATGTTGTTCTGCATCAAAATAAAAATATCTATTTACTGTGAAAATATGGATGTATATGGAAAATATGTGAAAAGCTGGATGAATAAATACTGAAATGAGGTAGGGACTCAATTAAAAGATTGACATGTTTCCCAAGTTTTCAAATCAGGAATCAATCACCCCTGTCGGAGGGCTGCATGTACCTCACTCAACCAATTTAAACCTTTGGCACTTAGATCCTTGTCATAAGTGAATTTGTTGAATAATATAAACAATTACCTACTCTGAAATATAATATTTTAAAGTTTGATAAATAGTACAAGCAACACAAAAATGTAGTTTAGTAGATACTTTTTACCATAAATAAACACAATTTTTATAAAATTGTTTCCTTTAATCTATTCAACACTCCCTCTCCATTCCCTTAAATAATTTCCAAGTTTCTCTTTGCAGTTATCACACAAAAGCACAAATACTCCATCACACAAAAGAAGAGGCACAATTCTTTTACAAAATTGCAACTCATGTAACTCATGGGTATTTGAGCAAGCATGTGGAAGTGATTTACAACTACCGGTGTTTACATAAATCATACAACAACAAGCCCTAGTGAGACTGCCCACTTTATGTAGTGGTATACTGCGATTTTTCTAACTCTGCCTCTCAAAGCCCATTTTCACAATGAAATATGTCACAGTATGTCACATCTTTCTCAGTTGAGCTGCTAGGTATCGCATGATTGTGACTGTATCAAGCAGGGCTGGCGATCATGTGCAAGCAGTGCTGGCGATCACTAAATCAAGCGGTGCTGGAGCCAGCAGTGCTGGCGACTCCTAACAGCACGACTGAGATAGATGTGAAATGCCATGTGATATTCCATCGTGGTAATAGGGGCTCGAGAGGCAGAGTTAGAAGAAACGCACTATACCTTTGTGTAACTCTCAAAGTAATTTGCAATCATCAGTGGCTGTGAACTCTGCATACCATAATGCGCACGTTAAAAGTTTCTGGTAATAAAACCACTGGACCCAGCTTTCCTGACCACTTATGAGAACTTAGCCCTTCTTCTAGGGTGGCTTCAGAAAACACTTAAGGCGACCATTTTAAAAATAAATGACAACAATTTTTTAATTGTACGTATATACAGTAATACATATTTAATTTTTGCAGTATTCTCAATTAATAACAATTTCAAAACAAAACATCTAAACAATATTTTTATATTTATACTGGAATTACTATTTTCTATTGGAAATACTAATGAAAATTTAAACTCAACTTTCAAAATTGTATATTAAAAATAAGTAATTCTAAATATTATCCTTTTCCAGCGCAATGAAATTCCCTGATTTTTCCCTTTTTTTCGTGTTTCCCAGGAAGAGGCCACCCTGAATTTTTATCTTTTGACGTGACAAGCCCTGTGTGTCCCATGTTTATTTTCAGCGGTTTGAATTCCCTGTATTTTCCAGGTTTTCCCTGATTTCTTTTTCAGAAATCATTCACCTTTAATGAAGGAAATAAGTGTTTCTCATGCCTTAGAAAATTCCTATTGGTGTGATCCCTGATTATCATGTATTACCTGCTACTCCTCATCACTGTTAACATACTTACCTACCCTAGCCTCTTTGTATTGTCTAACAACAACTTCATCTAGCTACAGTACAAAACCCACCACAAATCTGTTCCTACTTCAGACTTTACTGTTTCATTTTGGATAATGTGAACATTAAGTGGCTAATTCAGGAGTTAGCCAGATTTGCATTTTGTCCATAACATTTTTCACTCTCATTTCTTTATAAAATCCCACTACTTAAGACTCACAAACCTGTATGTTGTGCTATATTTCACCTTTCAGTGAAGGATGAAATGTGATGCTGCAAATGAAAATTACCTTGTTGGGCTGATGCCTCCACGACCTGCCACACAGAGTTGGGAATAGCACCAAAAGGAGTGTCCAAGCGCGCTTTCAGTCCATCACCCAGAACTGCATATAATGCCGGGCAAAGTTTTGTCAGGGCAAGCTCTGCAGCAGCAGGAGCTGCCACAACCGGGTCGTGAGTGGTTGAGAAAGTCGCACCAGAGCATCAACAGCCCCAGCCACTGCCATCACCAATCCTGCACACACCACATGCAACCATGCAAAGTAGAAAATATACAGGAAAGTAAAAAGTAGTAACACACTTTTCCACTTACATTACAAAGAAAAGGATTTGGTTTTATTGCCAAATTGGAACTGTACAACATGGAATCTTGTTATGAAAACAGATTGCACAATCATCTTGTCTAATTATATACACGTGATGTCTAATTATAACACAATCATTTACATACAATTAAATTCAATAACCAATCACAGGTGTATTTATCCTATAATCCAGTAAACATGTTTTAAAGAAAATATACATCCCCAGATATCAAATGTTTAGTATTCAAACAGAACATCTTCAGATAGTATAACTAAAACAATAGAGGCCATTGAAAATTATTGAAATGCTCCTTAAAACACCAAAAATTCAAGAAAGGATTACACAATAATAATTTGCATTTATGTAAACACAATACCGTTAATGAAGAAATGCTGATATTGATATGGAGATAAACAACTTTATGTAAAATTAAACCTCAAAACCCTCTAATTTACAAATACTAACAAAATTTTAAGATTGCAATGGAGTTGTATTTACCATGTTGTTTTTTTTCAAACAGTTATATACAGGAGTTATAAAGAGCATGTTATTACAGTTTATTTTTAAAGAGATGGGGGTATACATTATCCAAAAAAATCAATAGTAAGTAGTGGTATGCGCGGCAGTGGTAATATGATTTAGTAGCTTTTCCTAGCACTTTCAGAATCCCAAACATACAAAAAAATCAATATTTAATACTAATAAGCCATGAAGATTCAAGAGAAACTTCCACTCACCTCGCTGATGAGCCAGTTCAGTGTCAGTAGGTGATCCAATAGAACCAATGGAACCACTACTGGGGCTCATTTCATGATCTTCTCTGAGTGGTGATGCAGCTGCTCTTTCTGCAAAGCTCACGCTCTTCTTGTGAGCAGGGCCACATGCACAGCCAGCTGCATGATGTTCTGGGGTGTTGTGAGGAGTGCGACAGTCTGTTCCTGGTGCAGTTGGTTGCTGGCCCAATAAAAATTTACTAACCTGTACATAAAAACACCAAAATTAATTACAATTGAGAGGTTTTGCAAAGTTTTGTTGTTTTCTCATGAATGAATAAAAATAATTGTAATTATTTACTTTCATTAATCATTATTAGAAAAATGCTTCAATCCATTTCAAATATCAACTAAGGAGCCAAGACCTGATTTAAACAGCCCACATTCCTTCAATTGGCCTCAATTCTTTTGAAAAGTATGTTTCATAAATTTCAATATTAATACTGAATTTTCATCACCAAGAAGAAATAAAATAATGTTTCTTTCTTTAAATTCATTCTATCATTACAATGGCGCTTACATACAAAATTGCAATGGAAACAAAATAATACAGCAATTCTAAACAAAAATGAATTGCTTCAATTGTCTGGCATTGTAATTCCAAATGTAACTAATGCATATCATGTTACAATGAAAGAATTCACTTTTCCCCTGCACAGGCTTTAGGGAGAAAGGAATTAAATAGTAAAAATACCACATTAGAAACAATCTATTTATGATAAAAGTAAAAAGTAAGAAAGAGCCTTAACTTAAGTAAACTAAACTAAACTAAACTGAGCAGTTCCTAAACATTCCAATACAGAAATTGTAAAGGTTTTTTTTTGTATTGTAATAAGAGGAGGTTAAAAGCTGCTATTTATTAATTAATAAGACATCCGAGGTAGTCCTCCTTTCAGAAATATGTTTGAGAAATCACCTACCTGCAGCCGCAGGCGTTGCATTTGTGTGTCATCCCATCCAGTGGTGCTTCCATCAGTAGCAGCTGCTGCGGCTGCAGCTGCTGCAGGGCCTAGAGCTGACAGGGCACTGACTTGCAGCAGCTCCTCAAGAGATAATGCAGCTCCTTCGCCTTCCTCGTCAGCCTCCTCCTCATCATCCACTAGCTCATCTACAGCAGCCACTGGAGCACTGCGATGGGGCATTGGTGGCATTGGTGGGAGCACCTCTCCAATGCTTCCTCCACTGACATCATCACTTACATCCTGTAAAACATTGCACATTAGATGTACTGGCCAACAATTGGGAGGGAGTTTAATGCAATTATTTACATTTCAATTTTTTATTTAATTAAAAATGATATACAATTTTCTGGACACATGTACAACGTGGAAGATGTGTCTTTGGTCCAACTAAATGCCATCAAGAGAGATTTCTGTTGAAATTACACATTACACGTATCAAGTACTGTGTAACACATGAGAGTTGTTTTGGTTTCTGCATTAAAAAAAAGGTTATTCTAAAGTCATACAGTTTTTATGATATGTATTAGTCAATGATATGTAATGAACATCAACATATTTTTCATATTGCCCTGCTCTCTCTAATTACATCACATACTTGTCAGAGAATGTATTTGTATAATACTAATTTCTTTACAATATTAGTCACTGTCACTAATCATTATTGCAAAATGTCCTAAATCTTAGACCAAAATATTTATAATAAACAAAATAAATTATTAGACCCTGAAAAAATGTATCACCTATCTAGCAAATAATGGTTACTACAACATTGTGTATCTCTTTTCAATACTTACGCAACATACCAATTGTACTGAAATATTTGTTAGAAATTTATTTTTATGTCTAAGTTTTAGATGTGTTCAGAACATATTAGATAGCTCTTTGATTTTATAGTATAATATTTTATTGAAGGCAGGTTTCATGCACTATGCTCTTGATATTTGAGCTGAATATTAAGGACACTGAACAATGGACAGACAAACAGACAGAGGAAAATATTCTCTAAAAACTTTCAATGGACATAAACGTATTGAAAAATAAAGATATTTCAGTCCTAAAAAATGGCATGCCAATTGTGAAATTCAACAATGCTCGAGAAGAATAAGATCCATTGAGATAACATTCAGGAATTGAAGACATTTAACACAAAGACAGGTGCATAATGCAATAGAAAATGTCATTTTTACACAGAGTTAATTAGTTATCAAAGTGAAAAGACAGCATCAGGAAATGAAGAAACAAATAGTTTTATTGAATTTTTGTATCTTTCTACAAATTTAGTTTAACATACTGATGGAAAACAAAAATATTTTCCATCGTTGCACACAACCCAGAACCCAAAATTAATTCATGATTCAGTGAATGTTTATATTTATGATTAATCATAGTAAAGTGAACATAAAAAGAATGAATCAATACTGATAAATTTATTTGTATTTTTGTTGTTGTTTTTGCTGTTTTTTTGGGATTGTTTGTTTTGGCTTATGAAACCTAGGGCATTTTAATACATAAATAAGATAAAGGAAGGAAGATAAATCTATTAACATATACATTCCACAAATATCTAATTGTAACATTTCTGAATAATTACTACTGAAAGATTTAGGAGGCCACATTACAACACAAAGAGTTTGGTTTGCAGGGCAAGGCCCATATTGAATGTTATCATCTTGGGCAATGCTCTCCTTCCCATTTTGCGATTGAATTATAAGTGGAGAATACACAATGTATCATATAAAATTGCAAATGAAAAGTAGAAAGAAACTCAGCTAAATTATTTTATTACATAATAGAAGTATTATTTCCATTTGCAAATTTTAGTGTCTCTCACTTTCAACACCCGCAATCAACATCCTTCGAGTTGGTACATTAATCTGTCATTGCCAGTGCATGACAGTTTTGGCTACTCTTTATGAACGTTTCAGAATAGAAGAGATTCTCCAAAAAATTGAATCATTTTATTATTATATACTTTTAAAATTAAATCTTTGTGTTTGAAAAATTATTGCAAAAAATAAAATATATATGTCTAGTGCACCAGAAAACACATTACTTCGATAAATGTTGAAAATAATATTTTAGGTGATTTGTTCTAATATCCATCCCATCGTTTCTAAATAATATATTGAAATAATATTTTAAACAATGGAATCACCTAACTAATATATAAAAGACAAATGAGCAGCATTTTCAATAAGAAAGAATTCTAAGAAAGAGAATATGTTCACACAGGAGATAGGTATCGGTATTAATGATCATCACATACAGACAACTACAAAAGAAGTGACATATTATGATGCTACATTTGGAATCATTTCTACCAATACTGCAATGAGTCTCTTCACAGCTCCAAAGAATTATATTTTGCAACATGACTAAAAATTATCAGGCAAGCTTGCATTACTACTGAAATGAATAAAACGTAATCAATAACTTTTGCAGGGCACATATTACTATTTTATGATACCTGGAAATGAGATTTCGAAACTACACAATTTTCTGAGCAAGTCTTAAATTCTATGCACTTCTGCAATGGAACGAGGAGTGCAGTCAAAACTCAAACTTAAGCATATTATATTTCTGAAATAGCTTTTAATTTGTGAAGTTTTGAATTTAAGTTTGAATGTTTCAATGTGCTTCAATAAACTTCCATTTAAGCAACATACTTATTTGAATTATGTTCTTAAATTTGTTGGATGAAGTCTTAAGTTTAGAATTTTTCAGATATTTAGTGTGCTGTCTCTAAGCTGTCAAGAAATACATCACAGCATATCTACTACAAATATGAAAAGGAGACTCACCGCATCAACTCCTTCGTCTGCCTCCTCATCTTCAGCTTCATCAATGTCTTTCTCTGGGTGCAAGCATGCTGCTAGCCTTCGCGCAGCTTCCTTAGCATCACTTGCAGTTCCCAATGTTTGTGCTCGAGCTCTTGATGGGCCTAACCGGCCCAGACGCATCTTTGCATCATTGTCATATAGTCCTGCAAACTCATCATCTTCCAGCAAAGAAGAGCCTTTGCAAGCACCCAGTTCAAACATGCTGTACCGCTTGCTGTTGGTTTGGTTCTTGTGCACCTTGCAATTGTAGGCTGTGATGGTTGTTTGAGCAGGTGCAAGAATCTTTTCTGGTTGACGAAGTATACCTCTAGGTAGAGGTGGCCGAGGTGGAGAGGGAGATGACGTGATTTTGTCAGGATTCTTCTTGCCGGTTGGGAGTGAGACAGAACGCTTTGGTGGAGGAGCTGGTGTGCTCATCATGCTTCCCTCTGAGCTTACGCTGTCATATCGGTACACAAAGAGTGGATTGTAGGCTGGCGCAGTAGTTGGAGGAGGTCCTCCGCTGGAGTCAGTCAACAGCATGGTGGAAGAGCCTCGGTACCCGGAGGAAGGCTGAGTGGCGGTACTTGATGATGAACTGGATGTTGGCACACCCTTTTAACAAAATTATAAAATAATAGTTTGCTGGTGACATTCTTGTCAATCCTCTCACATGGTCATAAAACATCTTGAGGAGAGGAATGTTTTTGAGATAGATAGGCTGAGAATTTTCTCAGAATGCTAAATCTTCATATTTGATAACTCAAAAGATGATACTCTAAGGAGTCAGTAAATATGGTAACATTGGTAAATAAATTAAACTAAATTCATATAAAATAAATTAACTATAATAAAAGGTGCAACTATTGTGTTTCTGAGTACTGTGTGTATTTATATTGCCCAAGCATGAAACTCCTGACATTTCACTTCATTCTTTGAGAAACATCTATGCTTTCAGAAGATATACTCTGGAAATGATCCATCAATATAAATGAATATTGTTTTCAAAAAATGCATCTTTAACTTTTGTAAGAATCTGGAAAGTATTTTCACCAGCACCACACAAAAATGTTTCTGATGAAGTTTGAGTTGAATTTATTGGAAATACTGTACTAATCGTCAAAAAACAAAAATGAATCTTGTTAAGAGGCAATTCACCTTAAGATAGATTTCCTATTCAATAAACAATGTTCACAAAGTAATAATTCCAGTGGTGGAATAAATAAGAAAGGTTTTTGTACCAGTCTTGAAAATAACCTTTAAAAACGTTGAGCAATCGTTGCAGGTAATTCCTGCCAAGAATACTTCTGCACTTAGCAGCAATCATTTTGTTGATTATTGAATTTTTACATACCTCAAGGGGACAATGTTATTCTTTGAATTTTTAATTTCATTGAAAAGAAATTTTAGAAACATCAATAAAAGTTGAAGTCTAGACTAATAACAAATAACAAATACTTTTGTGTCAGCCCAGCACAACCACCACCATGGAAGGAAATAAATTTCAAAACCCATCTAGACACAAAACAGAAAGAGAATAAGCAATACAGTACAATTCATGTGGTTTTAGTGGTGTGTATGTATGTAAACTACATGTAAATATTACGTTTTATATGTATTACTATTTACAGCAACAAACAAAGCACCAGCAAGAAACAATATCACCAAACATTTAACAGTTCATTTCAACAAACATGCTACTAAAACACCAAAACATTCAAACAAAATGTGTAATGCTTAAAAAATGAATAAAGTACTCTAGGAAATGTTAAACAGAATTTTAATATAATATTTTTTATATTACAAAGTAAATTTCAGCACTTCGTTTGGATATTTTTCTGAATATATTTAATATTACACTCTAATAGTTACATTAGCTACTTTCATCCTAATGAACATGATTTTGTAAAGAAATCTGGTGAATAATTACACAATTCCAGTCCTTTACATTTATTTTTAGGTGCTTTTAAACTTAGATTTGTAGTACATGTTTCATATGGATAAGTCTGTGTGTCTGTCCAAACTGTTTTTAGGATTCACACACTTAACAAAAACTTAAATTTCATCCAATCAAAATACTTATTATTGAATATAGGAGAAGTTAAATAAAAAGGAAAATATTTTGTCATAAAACTCTTTTTATTATTAATGAAAAATTTAATTATTTATTCTACTATTGAACCATAAAAAGTATACTGAGTAGATAACATTTGCCTTATACAAGTGATAAATTTTGAAATATAATGATTTTGCATAACAATACAAGGCAGAATCTGTTTCAATATTTCAAAGCATGAGAATGTTTTGGAATTCAATCATTCAAAAAATATTTAAGAAACACAGATTTTGTGTCAACACAAAAATCAAAGCAACGTACCTTTGGTTCTAGAGCTCCACCAGTGTCAGCAGGGCAATCACCACAAGATGCAGGTCGTGGGCGGCGGCTCTTCGGGGTGCCATGGGAAGCTGTGTTAGTGACTGTTGTAGCAGGTGGAGGGGGAGGCGGAGAAGCACAGAAGTGTGGCTTCTCATCAACCTGCGCTGCAGCTTTCAGGTGAGCCTCCAGTTCAGGTACCTCTTCCAAGATGCGACGGCACTCTCGAGGGAGGAGTACGGTCAGTGACTCCCAGTCTTGGACATGCGCAAATCCCTTGCGCCGGAGGGCCTGGAACGACACAACTTATCAGTGATCATACTTTCTACAAGCATGGATCTATGTCAAAATCAGGGTCATCTAAAGGGAGGGTTCATAATCACTACATCTACATGCAGTTTCTAATTATCCTTCGTAATTATTTGAAAGAAATTAATTGAAGGGCATGGAGCAGTAACAAGGTAAGTCACATCGGTTGCAGGAAGTCACCCACTACAGAGAGCGAGAAATTTCCTGTGACTAATTATATTTGGCAAATTTGTGAATGTCAATATCTCAATTTTTGGTCAAAGTACGGTTTATCTTGTAACTAAATAACTGACTTCTTCATATAACCAAGGGTATGGGGTCAGTATAAAGACAAGTCACTCTTTGACCAAAATCAAGCTATAACCATTTACAATTGCATTTTGTTACTGTCCCAATCCCTTTAATTATTTCATATTATCATTAAAGTTGGTTTCACCAGCTTGCTTAACATCTACTTTTTATTATATAATACTTCATATACATGGTTTCACTAGACAGCCATATGTTGTTTATAAAAGGAACAACCCTTTGGATCATATTATGTAGTATCTCTTATTGCTAAATACTTTTCTTTCACAACTTTTCAGGTTTCTCCTTTTCCTGTCATTAGCTGCCACTTGTTTGTGTGTTCCATACAATATTACTGTTCAGTTTCCATTTCATTGCTCTACATTATGTCAAGTTTAGATCCGACTTTGCTATTAGTCGACTTTGCAAGACACAAGTTGTAGTGTAGAACAATGTAAGGCAATGCAAATTTCCAAACAGTAATATTCTATGAAACATGCGAACTAGTGACACTTGATGATGGGAAAAGAAGGACCACTCAAAAACATTGTGAAAGGAAAGTTTTTATCAATAAATGATATATAATGTGACATAAATGTTTGTTCCTTTTATAAACAATGTATGGCTGTCTAGTAAAACCAAATATAAGACTTATTATAATATTTCATATACGAAGAACACCAGGGAGGGCGTGTGGGCGGGGCTCACCTCGACGTCTGTGCAGGAGAAGGGCCGGCGGCCGGCGGCGCCCCGCCTGGCGCCCGCACGCGCGCCGGGGGCAGGGGCGGGTGTAGGGGTGGGGGCGCCTGGAGCGGTGGCCTTCTCGCCCGGCGCGGACCCGCGGATGGGGGCGGGGGCGGGGTTGGGGGCGGGCGAGGCGCGGAACGTCTGCGGCACCAGGTACACCTTGGCGTCGGTAGCGGCGGCGGCGGCCGCGGCGTCCAGACGGCCGCGTTTGTCCTACAGGTACAAGTGCAACAACAGAAGCGTTAGTTTTAAAGTTTTTCATTTTCTGTCTACCTTGGCGGTTATAACTGCTAAAATAAATGAAACAACAGTGGCGTAGCTTCAGTTGGTGCCATCGGGGGTAAAACTAATGGTATCACCCCTCTCCATAAATTAAATATAAAAATATGTATTACTGAAAAGTGTATATATTATTTAATAAAAATAAAAGTTTATTTGTATATGACATTTATTTACCTTATATTAAAAATTATTAAATTATATTATGTAAAGCGCAATAATTGAAATATATTTTTTAAATAAATAATTCCAACTATAACATTTTCGAATTGGTGTCACTCCTAAAATGGTGACACCCGGGGCGGACAACTCCCCCTGCCCCCTCTAACTATGCCACTGCGTAACAACTGGCAGTTCTTTCGATTTGTTATGGAAATACTCATTTATAGATTGTACATTAAAAATATAATTTACATTGCTACAGGGGTAATAAGATATTTTCATAAACAACTAAGCATACAATCGTACACATTGCAAGCATCATATTTCGATCGCCACGAAGCATTTTCGTGCTAAACAAAATTTGGAAAAAGAAAAAAATTGGAGCAGTTTTTGAGAAATTTTGTTGTGTGTAAATTGCATTAACTTAAAGCGAAATTACCCGAAACTATTTTGTTTTTTCAAAAAAATGTACAAGGAATTTTTAAAGATCTGATTGTTTTGACCAGATTTTGTTTAAGACAATAATCTCTACCTTCAATATTGCAGCGTTGAAATGTCAACATTCCAAACATTCAAAAATACGAGTAGTTCGCTGCAAATTAGCGTAGCGCCACGTATTTTACCGTCCTTTGATATATATGAGGATAAATATTTAAAGACAAAATTTGGAGCCATTTTTCAGAAAATAATTGTTTAGTAAACAATTTGAAAAGTGCATTTTAAGCAACACATTAAAAATTATATTTCATGCAAAATTTCGAGAAAAGGACTCTTTTTTTGTCGAAGAATCGCATATGATCTTATTTTAAGATTTGTATAATATTTTAATAAGAAAAAAAATCCTTTTCTTCAATATTGTAGTTGTAGACGCCGAAAAATTTTTGAACTTTTGCAATATTCGAAACATCATATATTTCAACGAAATTGAGACCTGGGCCATTCTTCCAGGCGCCCTTTAATTTAAGTTACTAGACACACATTACTTTAAGTTATCTGAAAACAAACTTTAATCAATTAATTTGGAGCCATTATTGAGAAATTTTTGGAAATATTGAGGCATCAAGTAAAGTACCTCTAAAATTCAAAATATCCATTTCAAATACGCAAGGTCCCGACTTCCTTTAACACGATCGAGGAATATCTATTTTGGAGAATATCAGCTGAACAGTTTTGGCGCTAGCATTGAGCAAAGTCGGACGCTCAGAAAGACGTTTTGTCGTCAATGGATTTTTCGGGTCCAAGAACCCACAAAACAAGGATTCTGGCAACACAACGCGTATTTATGAACAAGATTTATCCACTACCTGGGCCCGGAAATAAAAGATTTCCTGTCGAAAATTCGCCATTTTCCGGTGTACTATTACAATACTTTCTCTTCTTACGAAATAAGGTGAAAACAAAAACTCACTGAATACTACTTTCTTTAATTACTCTCTATACCGAGGCCAGTGTTGCTGGGTTATTGAATTGTTTACAAAAATCTGTTCCAATCGGGTCAGAAAAGAAAAGAAACGGTGAACCAAACCACAGCCATCCGCTCCGTACGCGAGCCTACCTGCAGGAAGGTGAGGTCGGGCAGCGCGTAGTTGGGGTAGAAGACGAAGAGCGGCTTCTTGGCTGCCAGCAGCTTGGCGACGCGCGGCGCCGCCCCGGGGCCCAGCACCTTCAGCGGCGGCGGCGGCGGCGCGGGGGCGGCGGCGGGCGGGGCGGCGGCGGTGGTGGTGGACGTCTGCACGCTGCGGTTCATGAGCGCGGGGGCGGCGGGGGCGGTCTGCGTGGCCTGCGCCCGCCGCTCCTCCTCCTCCTCGTCCGGCTCCTCCACCGCCGCCTCCACGCTGCCGTTGTTGTTGTCGGCGGCGAGGGGCGGGGCGTAGCGCGCGGGGCAGGCGGCGAACGGGGCGGAGTTGTTGTTGGCGCTGGGCAGGCGCGGCCGGCCGGCGGCGGAGGGCGGGGGCGGGGCCGGCGCCGGGGGCGCGCCCGACAGCGACAGGGGCCCGCTGCTGCCGCAGCTGCTCGCGCCCAGGTCCAGCGCAGACTCCTCGATCTGAAGACAGGAGGACACCGCTGTGACACGTCCGCGTACAACCGCCAAGTCGCGACTGCGGACGGTGCACGCGGCAACCGCTCATCCGCTTGATTCAGTATTTCCGTAAGAAGCACGTTCCGCGCGGTGAGTAATACGCGTTTTCATACAGACAGATGTTTGCCGAGCTCACAGTTAAAGTATGAAGTTCATATCAAGTGAGGCACCAACATCAATATCGACTATTTATTCACATTAAAGCGGTCTACAACCTAGCAAAGATGAATTAGTGAGCTGACTATTTTATAAAGATGTATCTCGATATGAAATCGGAGAAACATCAGAAAATAGGAATAGAAACCCGCATTTTCCTTTTCCGGGAAATTATTGATTCATACATATTGCATGCTTTAATACCACAAATTTCAACATACTTTTCCGCATATTGACGTTTCAGAGGTCTAAGGAATTTTTACTTATCGAGCTCGATATAATGCAATGCCCAACAAAATACGTCAAAAGAATTTTACTGATACGTCAAAAAATTCATTTTGGGGCAGTTAGAGGTCGAAGAAGTAACAACGGCGAAATTGATGCGCTTGTATCAGCCCCGTATGAGGTAGCTAACACATTTACCTCCAAGCTTTTTCTTTTCATTCTGATTATTCGTGTTTACTTATTTACTACATTTAACTTATATTTTAATCAAGTTATTATTTTTGTTAATAACACGGTGTTGCTAGGGTATTTATTTATGTTTCGCTCGATTTCCGTCATGGAAGATCTCGGATTACGTACTTAATCATGCTTTTAATTGCAATGAGACGAAAAGCCAGCACACCTCGCGACCCATCCCTACATTAGGAGTAATGTAGCTTTTTTCATTCCATGGAGGAAGTAGTACATGGAGGAAGTAGTACGTGCAAACGATTGCTAACAAGTAAGAGTGACGGTTGGACCTAACTTTCTATCTTCGTGAAATTAGTATGAACTTAATTGTGAATTAGTATGATTTTAGTATATGCTAAGTCGACGACAGCATGAGCTAGCCAGGGATGTGCACAAGGGAAGGGGACAGCAGGGGAACTTGCCCAAGGCCTAAACTTAATTGCTGCACCCGATTTTTTCCCCACACAAACAAAATAAAATGAACTTCTAATTGAAATGAAGCGCTGTTAATAGGTTCTGTTAAATGGAGAGGATAAATGAGAGGTTTACAACCATAACAGACCAAGTCTACAATTTAAAAAACTTTGATTACAAGTTAAGGAAACAATGTTCTGGCGTAGTGAACCAAGTTCTTAGTTTTTATACTGGCGGAGATCGTTTGTTTTTATTTTATTACTGGAATTAATTATCTGCTGGAAGCTTTGAAGCTTACAATTTCTCAAAGTCATGCCAAATGGACTTGACTTGTTTTGGTTGTGGACCCCTCAATTTCAGTTATGTATTTGCGGGGAAGTTTTGTTTGCAGTATGGGCCCTCTGTATCTGCTGGCTACAGCGCGAAGGAGCGTGAGTGCGGTACCTTTGAGACGCTCTCGGAGAGCTGCTCGACGGACTCGGAGCGCTCGGAGGCGTCGTCGTCGTCCTCCTCTTCCTCCTCCTCCTCGTCGTCCTCGTCCTCGTCGAGGTGCTGCTGGCGCAGCGCGCGTCCGCGTGCGCGTGCGCGGGGGGCGTCCAGGCGACGTCGCGCCGCCGCCTCCGCCAGGCTGTCCTCCAGGCAGCTGGCCGACAGCTCGGCGCCCGGCGTCGGCGCCAGGTCGTCGGCGCGGATCCAGTTGTTGGTGGCGACGTCCAGGTCGGTGTCGGTGCGCGCGCCGCCGTCGTTGCCGTTGGCCTCGCCGGCGGCGGCGGTGGCGTTGTCGTTGAAGGAGAGCGCGCGCCGGCGGTGCGGCGACGGGGGCGGCGGCTGCGGCTGCGGGGGCGTGAGCGGGGGCGACGCCACCGCCGCCCCGGCAGCCCGCCCGGCCGCCGCCGCCGCCGCCTCCTGCGCGAACGAGTCGCTGTCGCCCTCGGACGCGCTGTTGGCCGACGCCGGCCAGCACTCGGACGCCGACGACTGGTCCATGGCGTAGCCGACCCGCTCGCTGCTCTGGCTCTTCTGCTTCATGAACAGCTTGACGAGGCTGAAGTGCTGCTGCGGGGCGCCGCCCCCGTGGCTCCGCCGGCCGCCGCCGCTGGCGCTGCCGCTGCCGCAGCTGCTGCACGCGCCGCCGTCCACGGAGCTGTTGGTCTCGGACAGCCCGCTCGACGACTGCTGCACGTCGTACAGCTTGACGGTGGTGGCCGGGCTGCGCGTGTCCGACTCGGCGGAGGAGGACATGGCGGCGGCGGCGGCGGCGGCCGGGCGCAGGCGGCCCGACAGCGACGCCAGCAGGCAGCGGCGGCGGCGGCGCGACAGGTTGGGCAGGCTCTGGCTCTTGAGCGCGCCGGCCACCGGGGAGCCGCCGGGCGGCGCTTGCGGGTGGGCGTGGCCGGCCCCGCCCCCGCCGGCGTCCCGCGGCCCGCCGCCGCCCTCCGCCGCCGCGCGCCGCGACGCCAGCTGCGCGTCGCTCGAGCGCTTCTGCAGCTTGCTCCACGTGGTGTAGACGGAGTCGGAGCGCGCCATGGAGGAGTCGAGCGGGCGCGCGCGGCCGGCGCCCAGGCGGAGCGCGCGGGCGCTGGCCGCCCACGCCGCGGGCGACGACCGCCCGCCCCCGCCGCCCCCGGCCGCCGCGCCGCCGCCGCCGCCGGCGTCGAGATCTGGCGCACGGGAAGGGCGGCGTGAGAATGTCAGCCCTTTGAAAGAGCTCTTTCGTTCAGCGGTCACTGATCGACCTACTCGGCCAAGTCGCATTACTGTCGCTTCAGGAACTTCAAAGGAAAGAATATAGGATGATCCACGTATTTTTTGCGCCAATCGGATGATATTCTGACTCAGGAAGCTAATACTATGACTTTACTGTATCGCAATAATATTATGTTTCTCCAATTCTACTTTCAATGTGATTATTGGCCAAGACACTATTAGTTCTACCCCACTAACAAGCTATTGTAGAACATGGTTTTCTTTCCTGATCGTAGCTGGAGAATAGATTTTTTTACCACGAAATGCTGAGTAAATATCATTTTTGGACCTCGTTACTAAGGTATGAAATTATTTTAACTCTCAGGCCTCAATTCTGATTCTTCGGCAAATTTTGTCAAATTTCTTCTCTTTTCAATAACATACCCTTTTGTTATCTTTTTGACAAAATAAATAAAAATGTTAAAAACAAATTGAACACGACTTTTTGAACATCCTTTTCTCTGAATAATTTCTTCCTTTATCGCAATTTTTACATAAAAAATATCCTTTTGTAATCCTCGACCCCGGTACTTCCCGTGTAGTAGAAAAGAACCCAGCGACATCTACGTTCTGCTACATCTTCATACCTTGGACTTCGCAACGATCATTCTGACTCAAATTTATTGACAGTCGACGCTTCTCCTTCCCTGAATTTATTTGTATAAAAGTCGACCAAATGGCGCTCTGATTAGACAAATATTCCGAAATTGACAAGAACAGTCATAACCCTTCAGTAAGTGTGTTATTTTTTTAAACTATTTACTAACAGCTAAATCATATAGATAAATACATCACAAGAGAAATTTTATTAACTTAAAAATATATCGTGTAAGTATAGTAGTAGTAGCACAGAACGTTTTGAATAGAAGCCTTCTCTTCAGCATATTTCAGCATCTTTTTTATCCACAAGTTTCAATTCAATTATGTCTTTTTTGTCATGGCGAGACTCAAGTAAATTTTGCTACCCTTTCGCCATCTAGCGGAAAAAGAAGGTATCACTCGGGTGACGAATCAGGCGAAATGAATTTAGCTCAGACACTTTTTTTAGACTTGAGGATTTTTTACAGGTAGTAAATCTACAACATGAGGCAGCCGGTTTTACCTCCCCCTCCGAAGGGAAGCGTAGGTAGGATTGTTTCGTTCTTAAAAATCCACGGGTTTGAACCGCGCTTGGGTGTAACAGCGCGATCCGCTAATCGTTAAGCCACTGAAGCAACAAAGTTTCACCTTTCTTTTAAATCAAAAATACCACTCGCTCCCGGCCCAGCGTGGGCGTGCGCCATTTACCAGGTTCATGGTAGTCAGAGTCCTCCGAGTAGAGCGTGACGCTGCCCTCGAAGGCGATGGTGTAGTTGTCCTTGTTGGCCTGGCACGTGAGCATGATGTCGTGCTCCGTGAGCAGGTCGCAGTCCAGAGAGTCCACGCTGAAGTTGCTGCCGGGCAGCGGGCAGTCCTTCACCGGCGAGAACAGCAGCTCCGACTTGCACAGCGACATGGTGTCCGTGGACCCGGCGGAATCGTCGGCCTGCGCAGCCAACACGCCCCCATGCACCTCTCACCCCACCCCACCCACATCGATTCCCACCGCCGCGCCGCGCCGCCGAAAGGTTACGCGATAAGGTCACGGGCACCTGCATTTAGCGCTGCAGGGCAATTAGTGACGAAAAACTCATATTGTCCAATGTCCGGGCTGTAGACACTCGGCGCCTGCCAACCTCCCGCACGGGTTGTATTGATAGGCGTTTACAA
Source organism: Acheta domesticus (assembly GCA_031308135.1). NCBI lineage: Eukaryota > Metazoa > Arthropoda > Insecta > Orthoptera > Gryllidae > Acheta > Acheta domesticus. The sequence goes on along the minus strand of JAHLJT010000631.1, from coordinate 76,376,691 downwards.
ATGTGGCACTATTTGGACGCCCAAAGCTACCAACTGGTTTTAATTTACATATTTCTGAGCAGAGCGTTTTGAACAAACAATACTAGGTGAACCTCGGGAAATTAAATTTGAGTGCAATGATATTTGTTCTTTTATATTTATACTTTCAATATTTGAAATGTTTAACTTTTTAACCAATGTCTTTTTTGACTGTTTTTCCCCTAGTCCCTGATGTAAAGAAACTTCCGAAACGTAACTTCTGAAGCAATAAAATTACATAATATAGTTGTGCTTGATGAGCCTGTTTATTTATACATTTGTAATGGTTTAATTTTCAGCAATAACAAACCTGACTTTCCGAAATGAATCAGGGACTGATATTACCATGTTTCATTTCCCATGTTCACCGTCAGGAACCAACACAACAAAGGCACCAGTCCTATTTCATTTAATTTCGCGATAAATAAATAATATTATTAACTGCTTATTTATTTCGTTATCGTTCTTAGCTCACGAATTTTTTAATGTGTCAAATCATCAGGAACTTGGTAAAAGATACATGTTTTTCGAGAAATCAATGAATGTATTAATTTTCTCAAATTTTCTTCTCTCCCTTCTGGGAACAAATGCGACTTCTCGAAATCATGTCGCATTAATCCATGATTTCTGATTTTCGTAAAGACTACTCTATCCATTTATTTACAGTCTTACTAGGAAATAGCTCGGGACCAATAGGAAATTTCTACCAAAATTAATTAAATTTCCTTTTTTCATTAGATTTCTTTCAAACTCTAGGCCAAGTCTCCCGTGCGTAAATCCTGCTTTAAAATCAAACAGGTTTTAATATAATTTTATAGAATTACTAAAATAAGATTTTTCTTTACTGAGAGATCACCACTACTTCACCATTGAAATCCAATTTATTTGGTGACCATTTATTTTTATTATGTAAGAAAAAATCTTAATGGAAAGGGAAATAATTCAAAATTAAACATCCAGCTACTTCGCGTGAAATTTCATTTTGTGACTTCCGTAATAATAATTATACTTTAATGCTGTATTTTTTATGAAAACTGTGTTATAAATTAATTCCAAAAACACAAAATACAACTGACATAATGTGTTAGCCACAACAGCACACACGCAATTTAAAAATAAAAAACCGAAAAAGGAAAAAACAAAGCAAATAAAACCACAGATTTTACCACTCTGGATATTAAGGGAAGTTCGGTATACACTCACGAAACAATAGCCACCACCACCGAAATATAGCCACTAATAACATCAAACATCAAATGATATTATTATTGACAAGCAACCTTTACAAATTAACCCGTTTTTCTTCAAGTCCAATATGTACTGCAATCCCTTTCTCTTCAGAAGGAAAAGAACAGAACATATTTACTATATTAAATGCACATGCACTGAAGTATGTCACAGTTATCGGCATCGTCACCGCCGCCATGCCAAAGGGAAAATAACTACAGATGAATAAAAGTACTCGGGAAAAGCTAAGCACTTCTACAGAGCACGGAACAGTCAGGAAGTTTAGGAAAAAAGAGTTGTTGAACAGACCATCACCACTGACCCATAACCTCATTGTTAGATACGTCAAGGTCGCATAATTGAAACTGAACATTCAATCTGGTCATGACAGATTTATATTAATAATATGACTTATAAAACTTCTATTTTTCAATATAATATAAACAAATGTTTGAATATTTTCCGAACATCGACCGACATCCGAACAGTCGACAAAAATGTCAACTGAGATCAAAGAAGCATGAATCTAATGAAATCATCAACCCCACAAGTAACCGCTGGTTGGCTTGAATCCGGCCAATGGTCCGGCTTTTGCTCCTACATTATTCTTGTCCTCTGATGCCTGACATAGCCCCGTAAAACCACTATTACTTTCGCGACCCAGGGGGCGTCACAAATGATGGAATAAGTAAGTGACCTGCCAGCGATCCGATCACTTTCGAAAGCTCTTCACCGCATAAAGGAGAGCTCTCCAGGTCAGATCGGTCACGCGCAGATGGTGGATTTCAGAGAAAGATGCTCGTGCCTCGTCCCGCCTTAAGGAAGATGACGACACACTTCTTGGAGATTATCGAAAGTATTTTTGCGAGATGAATTTCATTGAAAGATGCTCGTACCTCCTCGTCCGTCCCGATGACGTCTTAAGGCTTCATGGAAACGTTCGAAAGTATTCTTGCGCTAATTCAGGTTAAAATTAATTAGTAAACATTAATTTCTGAATTGACTATAAATTGAAGAGATGCAATTTATCTGGAAATAGCGTTACAAATACATTATTGTTTACTCGTATAACTCCCCAATACAACATACAAAAATGTTTTTTCAAGTTTCTTAGAACCATGGAATTTTTGGGTCTTTTGGATTTTAAGTGCGCCTATCGCACTATGAGACTGCTCTGTATCTTCGAAACGAAGAAAAGTGATACTCTTAACCATTACGACAAGTTATCTGTAACTTTCTATAATGAATTTGTTTACTGTTCAGCAAGAAGAAAATGTGACAAAATAAATTTAACTTCAAAGTTTAATAATTATTTAATGTTCTATAAAAGTAATTGTGTACCAGAATTGATCTTTCGTTTCTCTGGTTACTTTCAAAAAGGTAATAATGTTCTTGTATTCCTTATTTCCTTCGTTCTCCATTTTTTTTTGTCAAATAGTTTCCGATTTATAACCGTCATTATGATTTCCTTTCTTCCCAGAAATAGGACTGTTTCTTAAATATACGAACTTTTAAGGAATTACCAGTAGAAAAATCTTCAAAACAATATTTTACCTATAACCAGTTTAAGAGACCAACTTAGGGGCCGGTCATTGCAAATGGAGAATACATATTTGGATAACGTTATCTATTTTTCTTTTCTTTTTTCTTTCTTTCGAAACCTTTACAGTCAAGCAGATAGCAGAATATATGGTGTAATGTACCATGTTGTGAACTAAGCTTGTAAAGTAAGATCATCAAAATAAGCACACTCAGAGTCCCGCCTTAGAGACAAAGGGAAAGAATGCGTCGAACAGCAAACGCATGCGGAGGCGAAGCCGTTTGTCGCAGGAAGAACAGCAACGCAACGCCGCGAATGTCGCGGCACAAAGTCTGTTGAAGAACTGCAGATTCGTCAGACGAATCGACAAGGCAATGCTGGTTTTGCAAATTGTGATCGGGTTTAGGAGATATTACAAGATGTTTGAGAATTTTTAATTCGTATACTTTATTAATAATTATTAATTATAATTATAAATTCATAAGTATTAATTATAATTAATAATTATAATTATTAAAGAATACTTTATTAATGTTTACTTGACACGATTAAACAGAAGTTATTTTCATGTTCGGCTCGCGCAGGATAATTTGGGAAAAACATCTTATTACATGATGATGATTAGAAGTTCTATAAAAGAATAAAATATACAAAGCCATACTAATTTAAGTTTTGTTACAGTTTTTACTGTTTTTGACAAATAAATAAACAATAATAAATAATAATGTTTTGATTATTGTGCTCAATATATGGTAACACCACCATTGCGAAGAGGTAATGGGGTGGCAAGATGAGCAATAGGGTGGGGCAAGGTTTGCAGAGTGTTTGCTGATGAAGAAAATGAACTGGCTGGATCGACTTCGTAGGAATAATTTATGAGAACATTATTACTATTTTCGAGTATAAAATATTACTGTCACGTAAAATAATGGTTATATTAACAATGTTTTAAGTAAAAAATGAAATCATTTTTAAAAAAGTCATCCATTCTAACACACATTTTAATACAAGAAAGTGTTACAACCTCATTTGGTAAGAAAATACCGGATTGATTATAATCGATTTTATAATTATCACGCAAAATCTTCGCCCAGTGAACGCTGATTTTTTCCGATTGATAGTGTTTCCAGGAGCGTCAACTGCTGAGGTAATTAGTGTCGTAAGTGAAGTGCCTGTTTTATCACGGGAGGTGGCGGTGATTCCCCAGCTCAATTGCGAGATCCGGCGCGGAACTACACGTCGGCTGGCGAAGTTTTTCCCAACCAGGTGTCTTCCAACAGTCCCAGCCGAGGCAAACTCTAAGCTCCCAACAGGTCTCCCAACATGTGTGGTAATGAACTGCAAGTAAGTGTAAGTGTGTGTAAGTAAAGTGCAAACATAGGACACGGAAGTGAAAGGAAAGATCGCGCGCGGTCCGTTACCCGTTTGTTAGGATACTGCTCCGGATTCGCCTGATATTGATCGGAAAAAGCACAGTAAATTATCGGTCAAAGCAGCCGGCCGCAAAACTTCTCCTTCAGACAACAGCTGAATTCAACCCAGTTATCCAGCTAGTGTGGAAAATCCTGCCTCCATGGGGACTCGAACCCTAGGACCTCCCGGTCTGAGCCACTGCAGTGACATCACTTGATGACCTGAGCCTCCTAAGCGGGTCTGAAAGTTTCCGAAAAATTGATCTCGTGTTTCTTAAATAATCGTGTCCATAACGCGGTCAGAAAGAGTGCGCCCCGCCCACACAAAGTTTCCACAGCGGTCCCCGGCACGGCGCGTACGGGCGCTGAGACAAGCGCCGCGCGCGCCGCAGAGATTCGAGGCAGAGATAGGCGGGCTGAGGCGGCAGCTGCCGTCGCTGAGTCGGCGCCGCCGCCATCGTCATCGCGCGCGATGACTCAGGCAGCGACGTCATGGACCGGAGCCGAGCGCAAAGGGCAAAGCGCGCCCGCTCGCGGACTTCGAGAAATTAGAACCCGAATCTGTGAACGCAGTTCCCAATCTGTGAGCACAGCTTCCACGGCAGTTGTTTGTTTTACTGGGGGGGAGCTCGGTAAGCGTTCATGTGATGCGTGCTGAACTAAAACTGTTCCCCGATTGATTGATTAATTATGATCAATAAGGTCACTACTCCCGTAAGTTTTTTTTTTCCTCGGGAGGTGGCAGAGATCTTCCCCAGCTGGATGGCGAGATCCGGCACCGACCTACTGACGGCTTGTGGGGTGTTCCCCAATCTGGTATCTCCCGCCAGTGGGGCAACGCCCCATCCGGGACAAGCTCTAAGCTCCCGACTGGTTACACGGCTTGTGTGGTAGTGTAGTGCATGTTAGTGTGTTAGTAAGGGATGAGAATAGAACAAGGAAGAGGAAGGAACGATGGCGCGCAGTCCGCGGCCTGTTTCTTAGGGTACTGTTGCGGCATTTGCCTGGTGTTGATCGGAGAAACTATGGAAAACTGCCGACCGCAAGAGTTCTTCTCCAGACAGCGACTGAATTCGGCCTAGCTTACAAGTCAGTGTCGAAACCGTCCGGACTCAAACCTAGGCTCTCCCATTCCCAGTCAGAGGCACTGCAGTGACATCAGTTGATGGCTTGAGCCACCTCTACCGGTTGTTTTCCTGAGGAGCTCGATAAGCATTGATGTGACACGAGTTTAACCTGAACTATTCTCCTATTGATTTAGAGTGACTCCTGACATTTGATTAGCTGAGATGCGGTTAGCCAATTGTGAACTTTGTTACGTCTTTTCTTTTACGAAATTTTAGCAAATTTTCCTTTCTAGTAGATGTGAAAGAGTTTGATACAATTTACAAGATTTTTTTGGATGATAAATGTAGAATTAGTTAACTAGTGTCAGCAATCGCCAACTTTCAAATGATTAACATCAAGTGCGATTATTTTCATTTCGGGAAAGGCTTTCGTCCTTACACCCACTCAATAGTTAGGTGCTTGACTGGAACGCAGTGCTTGGAAATGGTTTGGGGTCAAAGACATAATATAGCGAGCTATTTAAAGTTTACATCACTTAAGTATTTTAAGTCAAAGATAAATTGCTTTTTTTTTGTCCTCAGAACATTTACAATAGCGAATTAGTAAAATAAGAAAAGAATTTCAGGGGTTCTGCACTTCCGCTTTGGAAAGGACCATTGATTTTCACAATGACCGCGTATCATACGTCTGCCCAAATTAGACAATCTGTATTTAACCACTCATTATATCTTCAGCTGTTAAATTGCCACCGACCGAATCGTCATTCTTTACTGAAAGTGCTGACCTCACCATCAAGAATTATCCTGTTATGACAGTCACTACATCGAGTCTCCCAATCATCTTATCAGACGACACGACTCTACCCCAGGGTTTCGTTTTGTAAGGCCGTCGTCCCCAAGGGCTCCCAGCACCGCTGCACACCCCACCGCACCCCCGTCCACGGGCCGATTGATTTGCCGATTGAGTGTTTCCGAGCGCGTCAACTGCTAAGGTCATTAGTCTAGTACAGGGCTTTCCAACTGGTGGCCCGCGGGCCGCATGCGGCCCGCCGGAACTTTACCAACCAAATACAAGACAATTGCACAATTCATCTTACTTTTATTTAATGATTTGTTAATTTCTTGTTAATTTTCTCGTTGTAATAATATTTAATTTTCTCGTTGTATGTACATTAATCATTAAGTATGTTGATTAAAAGTCGTATCTGATATATATTTGTTTCAGTATAATCTCAGTAGTTAGGGTAAACACCGTCTTAAATTACGATGCGGCCCGCGGCTTAACTAGAATTTAATATGTGCCTCATAAGTCCTTCGAAGTTGGACAGCCCTGGTCTAGTAAGTGTAGTGCATCCCCCGCTGAATGGTGAGATCCGGCGCTGACCGCGTCAGCCAGCGGGATTTTCCTCAACCAGATACATGGCATCAGCGGGGCATTTCCCCCGCCGGAAAAGCTCTAAGATCCTAACAGGTCTCCCGAGAGAATTCTCCTCCACACAGCAACTCGAACCCCAGGACCTTCAGGTCTTAGGTACTGGCAGTGACATCAAATGATGCCCGAGTCACCTAAGCCCGTAGGGCAGTGGGGTGTCAAGGTCTTCTACTGGTGGCAGTGGCACGTCGTGGCACCGTAACGTGTCACGAGCTTCTCTGTGCCACTAGCGTCGGGACAGGAAACTATTAGTAAAGCCGCCGTTTTACAATAGGGATGGCGTTGTCTCTAGTGGCAGGGTTATGAACTGCGTGGAGGGGCGATTTCGTCGGGGCACTCATGCCACGGACTCCCGCTCGTGGCATCCACCTTGATAACACTGCCGTAGGATTTGTCAGAGAACAATGAAAACTATACGTGAGTATGGGGGAGAAATACAACCTGCGCACGTATTCTTCACAGCTCCAGATTCCCCACCCCGTAATTTTAATATGCATTGTAGTTGAATGATGGATATAAGTACAAACCAACAAAGCGAGATTCGCAACACACGAAAGCAAGACCTTTACGCTTCCATTATTTGCATCGGTAAACGAACAACAGATTTGAGTTTTTGCTATTTCTAATAAAACAGTACCCCATACCTTCAGCTCAACTTCAACCGCTACTATAGTGCGATTTTTCTAACTTTGACTCTCAAGACCCTATGGCCACGATGGAAAATCACACGTCATTTCGCGTCTCTCTTGCTCGTGCCGGTAGATGTCACATGATCGCAAGCACTGCTTCATACGGTCGCGATCACGCGATATCTAGAGGCATGACTGAGAAAGACGCGAAATACCGTCACATACTCCATCGTGAAGACAGGTCTTGAGAGGCAGTTAGAAAAATCGCACTATAGCGAAAGGACAACTGAAGAACTCGTCGCAGGGACTGCCACATTTGGTTTGGGTTGTTTGGAGTTTGCGACTCTGTCTTTCGGGACGTCTATTTAACAGCTCAAAATTTGTAACCTGTAAACTGTAACTTGTAACCACCTACAAATTGTGCTGGCTGCCTCTTTCGAACTGTTTGTAATGCTATATTTTTAAGAAAAAGCACAAGTTCATTTTTTTAACATCTTTAAACCGGAGCATGTTTTTCAAGCTCTCTTCTAATGTGTTACACAAACAAGTCAAAACCATTATTTTAGATTAACGTTACTTACGGAATCCCATGTTTGAAATAGCAAGAGTGTGCGGAAGTTGTTTGGTATAAGAATGTCTTGAATTTGGCATACCAAAGTTATAGTTGTTTATTTGCATCGCATGATCGTCTCAATTCAGAACACCGAACCATAACAATGAATACCTGGCCTCCTCACATGGAAGTTACAAATGCGGACGAGGGTGTTCGCGAGCCAATGGAGCGACCGTGAGTCAGTGCGAAGAATACTGAGCAGTCTCGTTCTGACGGCCTTCAACACGTCCATCGCCATCTGCGCACGCGATCTATATCAGAATTGCGCTACACCTTTACACTATGTCCCCATGTGGGCGATGTGGTTTCTTTTTACAACCTGAATCTACGATTTGAGTCACCCTCCAACACGGAGACTGTCATGACTGCAGATTGAAATCGGATCTCATTAACAATGAAATCCAATAAAGATAAGCTTACCGATGCGACTCGACGTCACAAATCCTGTCAACAACTCTACAGGAAATTAACAGGTTATAATGACACGTCCATTCTCATTCTTTTTCCATTTCTCTCCTATCCCCATATTTCCCTCCAAGTTTTTCTTCCCTCTTCCCATTCATATTTATTCCTCCATCCTCCCTTGTTTTCTTTTTCTATTACCATATTCACTTATACAAACCTAGTTCTTTTCTTTTTCTCTCACTCAGTCTCTCATCCTTGAATTTCTCTTCTACTTTCATTCCCTTTCTCCTCCTCGACATCTTCTCCATTTTAAAGCCAACGCCTCGTTTATTGCATACGTAATCTGTTCCCTTTTTTCATGAATTTGGACTTCCTTATTCCGTCACATCCTCTCTTCCCCTCGTAATTTCCCTCCCCCCTCGTCTCCCTTTCTCCTCTCCTCCACTTCCTTCTATTCTCTTGCGTCCCTTCCCACATCTCTCTCTGATATCCACACCTTCGTTTAAAGACTATTTTTTCTCTCCTAGCCAGTTTTCTTCCTGACCCTCCTTTCCATTTCCCCTCACTTCTCCTGCTGCTTTCGCCCAGTTAGACCTCTCCACTTTCCTCCCTCATTGCCGTACTCTTACCTCTGCTTTTCGTTATCTCTCATCCTTCCTCTGCGTGTCGTGCACTCGTACTGCGCCGCCGCCGCCGTGAGAGGCGCGCGTCCGGTCGGGTCAGATCGGGACGGGTCGGGTCATGTCGGATCAGGTCGGATCGGATCGGGTCGGGTCGGGTCGGATCGGGTCGGATCGGATCGGGTCGGGTCGGGGCGGGTCGGGTCGGGTCGGGTCGGGTCGGGTCGGGTCGGGTCGGGTCGTGCGCACCCACCTGGGAGCCGCAAGAGGGCGGGCTGCCCGCGGAGGAGGCGTCCATCTCCAGGCGCGCCAGCAGCGACCCGGATACGCTCGCGAACATCTCGCCGCCGGGCTCGCACGCCGCCTGCGCGATGGGGCAAGGGGCATGCGCGGGGCGGGGCATGCAACAAGGGCAGTGCGTCACACCAACACCCCAACACCCCAGCACCCCAACGGCGGGTTAGCCACACTCAACACAACAATTTGTACAATTTGACAGAGGGTTTAATTTACACAAGAACAGTGGCGTGCGTACGAAATAAAAGAACAGAAACCCATCGGTGAAGGATCGAACTTAGGAGTACATACGAGCCGCGGCAAACAGTAGACCCGAGTCCAAAGACCTACTTCCCCGTCTTAACCATTCGGAACACATGCGAGGACGCGCTGGGGGGGGGAGAATTCATTACTCTTTGGAATGAGAGTAGCATCCTTTAAAGAGAACAATGCATGGAAACTTGAGGGAAAGTGCAAAAACAAAACATGCGCATTTGCTTGAAATGGAATACTCCTTTTCTATTTCGTTCATAAATGTTAACCCAGTTAACATTTTAAGCGAAAGGAAGGTTCACAATAAATTACAATTTTCTTTTAACGAAACAACCATTTCAGTGAATGTTAATATTTCGCTGATATTTCACACCGAGTTGAAACAAAAATTTCTATATGATGCCCAAAAAAAAACTCCTTTGCACAGCTAACATCCCAGTAGTACGCACGCCACTGTACACACACATTAGTGACTATTTACAACGTAAACACATTAATGATTATTTACACAAGGATACATAAATTTAATAGCCAATTAGGGGGACACATAGTTTAAATAGCCAATTGGAATGTATCGTACTTCAACGAATACAAACACCGAAGTTGTAACGCTGATCGTCATTTGGACATTTGAGTGCTAAGAGGAACCATGCACTGGCCATGGAGCTTCCGTGTAGCCTCATGCCGATCACGAACGCGCGCAAAAAAGGACACAAAAGAGACAATTAAAATAGCATGCGAAGACAAAAAGAGAAAAGGTGTGCAATCATTCATCAGCTTTGACAGCTCGAAAAGTGAACAAAAAAATTACAGAAATGCAGCACAACTCATTTTCTGCAATAGCGTAAAATATGATTAAATAAAGATATCAACAATTCGAACTAAATTATTATAGGAAAATATTTCCAGAGGCAAAGTCTGCGCATTGTGCCTGCTTCCGAGGAAATTTTATAATTATAATGCCTTCTTAAATTGGAAACTTAATATCGAAAGACGCTATCATGCCTGCCAAAAATTAATTGTTGTAAACATGTCCAAATCTTTTGTAAATTCGCTGATCGTGAAGTACCTGTTTCGCCTTCATGCAAATTAAATGCTTTATCTACGTAAAAATGCAAACTCTATTAATGGCTACTCTGAAACATGTTCATAGTTGGAACGAAGCTGAATAACACGATTCAAAATGCGAAATGCTGTCTTTGAAATAACTTACCAATGCGTCACAGAACAAATAGTGCTCGTTACAGTCACATGAAAAAATATCTAAGATATAAGAGGACAAAAAAATAAGTTTTGAGAACTGTCGACCTTGAATGCATTCGTGTGTAATATTATCCCATCTCAAAATGACAGCTTCGCAATTAATATGATGGCATCAAGGTACATCAAGAGAAGGTTACGTTATAGTATAAACAACGCACTCTCAACACCAGCTCTCGGAAACTTAAGGGATATGAATGATGGTTTCCGTTTGTAACGACAATTAGCCGATTCAGAATAGTCTTCCAAATGAAGCTTTTAGTCGAGGGTCCCCTCCGTTCCTGCATCGCATATGAAGATATTTCAAAGACACCAGGCACCACCAAGAGGCAAACGAAAAGTGAGGGAAGGCCCCGAGGGCGGAGGGTCCTACCTGGAGGTCTCCGCAGCACATGGCGGGCAGCGTGCTGAGCACGGAGTGGATGTCCTCGGAGCGGAAGTCCTCCATGTCCACCTCGGCGAGGTTGGCGTCGATGTCGCGCGCCAGGTCCTCGTAGCCCGCGGGCGCCGTCAGCCCCGACGACGACGCCAGCGACGCCAGCAGCCCGGCGCCCGGCTGCGGCCCGCCGCCCTCGCGGTACCTGCACAACAAGCCACGGACGTCTTTCAGTTGCTTGGGCCAGCAATAACACACAATTTTAAGCTGCACTGAGAATTGATTGAATAGTTGGTTGATTAGTGATCCGGGCGTGTCAACGGCTAAGATTAGTCCCGTAAATGTCGTGCGTGTTTTATCGTGGGAGCTGGCGGTAATCATTCCGCATTGAATGGTGAGATTCGGTGCCGACCTAGTGTCTGCTGTGGGTGTTTTCCTCAACCAGGTATCTCCAACCACAGGGGGCACCGCCCTAGCCGGGACAAGCTCTAAGCTGCCGAGCGGTCTCCCGACGTGTATTGTAGTGAAGAGCATGTAAATGTAAATGTTTCGCGCGCGGTTCGTGGCCAAGAGTACTGCTCGGGCATTCGTCTGGTATTGATAAAAAACAAACGGAAAACTACCAATCAGCGTAGCCGGCCGCTAGAATTCTCCTCCAGACACCGACAGAAATCGACTGAACAACCTCGCTAGGGTCGAAAATCCTGCCGCCGTTGAGACTCGAACCTAGGACCTCCCGGTAAGTGGCACTGCAGTGACATCAGTTGATGCCTTGAGCCACCTCTCCGGGTCTGATTAGTGAATCCGGTCGCATCAACTGATAAGGTTATTAGTCCCGTACATGTAGTGCATGTTTTATCGCGGGAGGTGGCGGTGATCTTCCGCCGCTGGATGGCGACATCCGGCGCCGACCTACTCGTCGGCTTGCGGGTTTTTCCCGACCAGTTATCTCCCACCAGCGGGGGCACTGCTCCAGCTGACACAAGCTCTAAGCTCCCGACATTGTGGTAGTGTAGTGCATGTAAATGTGTTTGTAAGGGGTGAGAATAGGACAAGGAAGAATAAGTTAAGACCGTCCATGGCCCGTCTGTTAGGGTAGTTCAGTTAAATGAAATGTGGATTTTCTCAGGGCAACGAAACAGAACAACGATTTTCTCAGGGCAACGAAGAACAACGAAGAAATTAATGGAATCCCACTTGTAGGACCAAGGAATTCTTACACACGCAGTTGTTTGCGGTAGACGATATCGCTCATATCTCCAATCATTCATCAATCCATCATTTCATTGACAATGGTTAAATTCTAAGCAAGTCAGCAAGATGGATACAAAATTTAACAATAAGGATAGAGAATGCATCTTTTTAGACCTCTTTCAATAGGTTACCTTCATTCTCTCGCATTCTGTATTCACACTTCATTCGCATCTATACTAAGTCCCTCACACACAAACACAATTTAATTTCCAGAAGTCTCATTGTACAGCAACGTCATAATAGTGTATTTTAGAAACAAGAGCGCATAATTCATGCAATCATAATTGACGCATTTTTAGATTCTCATGAATCAATCAGTACGTAAGTTGGTAATTATTTAACTGTGATGTATCGTACAGAAAATATATTTTCTGTGATGTGTCGTTTACAAAATTATAATCAATGCTAGAGCTCTAAATTTATCTTTCATACTTTCAATAAAAGCCATTACAATGTTATACTTACTATCCTTTGTGAACTTTACGATATTCAAATGTGTTATTCAAAACAAATTCAAATGCCTCTTCCTCTCCTATTTTTAATAATATGAAATACCTAATAATTCGTAAAATGCGTCTTTATGTTTCTCAATTAATGAAAAGACAAAAAATATAAACAGTATTTCTACAAATGTAATGAAGGTCTATATTTTCGAAATCATTAACTGCAAATTAATATAAAATTATTATTCTCATGGTTTCCTACGCTGCAGAAATTGAACGATGTTCTAAGTATGACCTTCATTTATCGCAGCTGTCATTAAGTCATTAAGTAATCTTTAGTAAACATCAATTTGTGTTTTCGACAGTTCCCAGTGTGAGAAAATATACTGATAATCAATCATTGACTCGCACGCAATACATGACCTAACGTGAGATCAACAAAAAAGTTTTATACCAAGTTTCTAGAACATCTTTGAAATCGGATCTCCTCAGAAACGTCTCCTCTGTTGCACACTGCAGGCGACATGTTAAACATGAAAAATAATTATTTTAATTTTATAATATTTTTTCGTTTCAAATAATTTATAAAAATAGTTAAGTTAAAAAGGTGCCAAATGTAAAATGCGATGGTATCGTTTACATCGTACATAATGTTAATGAAAATATACAAATCAAAATGTTTCGTTGCCTCGAGACGAAAGGGTTCTCCGTTTGAAGTTTCCTGGTTGTAAATATTGTGGTTTCTGACAGAAGCAACCTGATGCTGGTTTCAAACACTACACGAAAGAAATAAGTCCACCTCAAAATACAAGCAATCAAGTTCAGATCTTTCAGCTCCAAAAGAAAAAGAAGTTCGTAAAACGATCAAAGAAGATAGGTCCCAACTCCTGACTAAATAAGTGAAGAAAACGTTTGCATATTAAGTGATTCCATTCCATTGCATATAAGCGATTCGGGGATGTTTGAAAATAACACAAAACGTATTGACGTTTGCTATAAGAAATGAAATATGAAAATAGATTGATGGAATACGCACGCACGCAAGCGCGAACACACACACACACACACACACACACACACACACACACACACACACACACATTCAATCACAATCACACACCTTTTCAAGTTATAGGATCTAACCTGCTGCAAAGAAGGCCTACGCTGTTTGTCCAAAAAAATAAAAAAGAAGTGATACCATCTCAGAAGGTAATAAAAGCATTAACTTCAGACAGGCTAACAGAGACACACGTTTTACCATAAGGCCAATTTTTCGATGTCAAGGACCCACAAACCATGGATTCTAGCTACATAACGTTTTAGAGCAGTTATTTACTATTAGTACGGTCAAGAATTATCCATTTCTTATATCAGGGTCTCAAAAGACGAAGTTTCTTTTGCCGAAAAATCGCATTTTTAGTCACAGAATTTCAATTCTTTCTCTAATGTTTGTAAATAGTATACGAAAGAGTAAAAAGGCAGTAATCATCAGAATTAAAATGCATTCCCTTATACACAATTTTGAACAACCTGTAAATGTTGAAGTGTTGATTTTCTATTGAATTCTGATTTCCTACTGACACTTGTAAATCCACAAAAATTAGAGAAAAACGGAATTTGCATAGTTTAAAAACCATTGTTAAACTTGATGTCCTATTTAACAGGTAGTAATTACAAATTGTAAATTTCCGAGTCTCAAAGACGGCTTGACGAATATTCTACAGTAAAACTTTCTCAATGCGGAGTCTCAAGGGACCAGAATTTCTTTTTTTTTTCGTATTAGATATGTTTCCGCATTATACAACGTAATACTGCAGAATTTATGTTTGGCAGGACCGCGATTTATATTCACATTAGACAGATTTCCGCATTATACACGTTCCGCATTGAGCAAGTTTAACTGTACTTGTATACGTCGATATGGAATCTTCGCTAACACTCGAATATTTTATGAATTAAGGTCTACCACGAGTGCCTGTTCGCCCGTTCACACGGGTCTGGGATGTCATGATTCCAGGCCGCGGAACGAAGCGACAGTAGGCGCGTTCTTTGCAGCCCCGGGCGATGCGGCGCTAGCGACAGCGGGCCGCGCGGGCGGGGCGGGGGCGGGGCCGGGGCCGGAGGTCGAGAACACGGGGTGGGGGCGGGGGCGGGGGGGGGGACGGAGGCGAAAAGGCTCGCGGGCCAAGGCTGCGTCCGCACAATAGGTGCCAGCCACGCCTTCCCGCCCCCGCCCCGCCCCATCCACGGCTCTGACGCTCCCACGGCGCGAGGCGGAGGTAGAGCGGCCCCTGCGAGGTCTCGAGCCTCGGGGCGGGGCGGGGTGCAGTGGCACTCGGTGGGAGGGTGGTGGGAGCGTTGGAGGGGGCAGGGCGCGGCGGCGAGGAGGGAGGGCGTGGGCGGCGGACGTGATAAAGATGCAAGAGTCCCGTCGCCCCGTGAAGAGCGAGGCGGTCGCTAGAATAGCGGATGTGGCCGCCGGCCAAGGGCTCGAGTGCGGTGGCGGTGGAGGTGACAGTGATGGCGACGAAGACGGTGGCGGAGGAAGAGGCAGAGGTACAAGCGGGAAAAGAGGCAGAGGCGGTTGCAGAGGCAGAGACAGTGGACGGTGGGCAGTAGGCTGTAGGCGGTGGGCGGTGGGCTGTGGGCGATGGGCAGTGGACGGTGGGAGGTGGGCGGTGGGCGGTTGGGGGTGGGCTGTGGGCGATGGGCGATGGGCAGTGGGCGGTGGGCGGCGGGATGTGGGCGGTGGGAGGTGAGCGGTGAGAGGTGGGCGGTGGGCGGTGGGCCGTCGACGCGGAAACCTAGGCGCTGTGCAATGAGAGTGACGCAACTGATCGAGCTGCTTGTTGGGCTGTCGCGAAGACTGTTGAGTGGAGGTGAGCTGTGGTGGGCAATCGCAGGGTGGCCATTCACTTCCTAAAACAAATTTCCCTAACTTTTCTCGGTTTTCCAGATCATTTTAAAAATATTTTCCTCCTAAGATTTGTATAGTATTTCACGCCAATTAAAGAAAATATTAAAGCAAGCTTGAAATTAATGTATCAGCTCTCTGATTTCGCCGTGATATAGTACAAACTGACAAACTCAACAAATAGAAATTGAGCAAAAATTAATGCTATGATAGTTTTTTAGGAATAATATTGATTTTTTTAACCATTCTCAAGATGTTCCGGCTCCCAACGATTTTGTCACAAATACTCTGATTTTACCCAGACTCTTCCAAAGCAGTGAAATTCCATAATTTTCCCCGGTTTCCCATATTGTCCAGAAAGTGGCCACCCTGGACGGAGGACGGGTGAGCAGGGACCGCCTGAGAGAGGAGCAGCACAGAGGCAATCGAGAACGTCGCCCAACAGCCCTCCCTTCTCCGCCTGCCGCCGGGCGCTGCGCCGCACGGAATCTCCGCCGCGAGGTGGCATCGGGCTGCCAACGATCGGGGAGGGGGCGGGGGCGGGGAAAATCAATGCGCGCGCTGCTCCCTTTTTCTTTCGCTGCGGGAGAACAAATGAGAGCGGGTCGGCGAGATCACTTTCGGATCGGCTTCGCTCCCGATTCTTAATAAGGAAATACAGCCTTCACGCATGCCAACTCGCAAACAAACAGGGGACCAAACGCTGTGACATTTCTAACGATGAAACACAGATGTAACAAAATCGATGCACGAGTTCAAATACCGAACACAATATTTTCTGTCGAATAACTGTTTTTTTATATAATTCAAGGTATTACTATCTAAAAGTCAATCATTTATTCGGTAATAACGATTGAGGTGATTTAATTCTGTCGTTAAATGCCGATTTTTTTCGGGATATTGCCCCCTCGAGTTTTGAAACGTCCAAGGTTAGGCTGTCTGTGACAAGAATCGGGACAGCTTTATGTTTTAACCCAATAATTGCAATATATACAAACTCTTGGACAAAACAAATTGCAATTTTCCCTCATGACAAACGATCGGACTCAAAAAGGCGGCCCAGAAACATTACATCACACCCGAACGCAAAACACCGACACAATGCACGAATAATGATTAACTTGTTGTACAGTCAAGTCGAGTGAGATGGGCGAGTCAACTGACTAAAGCTTTTGTAATTCCCTCCAGCGTTCATATTCTAGAAAACTTCTTCGGACGAAAATTGTCACTTGGAACGTGACGCGCCCGTAGTAAGTAATGTTATGCAAATTTGTCCTCATTTTTATTCCAGAACTGTTGCACAAACTAGAAAATAACCCATCGCATCTCGAACTTCCTGCACCGTTGCGTCAGAAAGCGCCATCTGTGACGCGAATAACGCGCTTGGAGTTCCCGACGAAATATTAAGAGGCCGAGTTGGCTGTCAGGGTGGCCACTCATTCTCTGAAACAAATTTCACTGACTTTTCTCGGTTTTCCAGTGCATTGTTTTAAAAAATTTTCACTGATAAGACACACAGTATTTCACACTATTTGAAAAAAAATACTGAAGCAAGTCAGATACTAATTTGTTAGCTCAAAAAAAATCAACAAATAAAAATTGAGTCACTATTATTTGGTGGACTTATTTTTCAGGAATAAAATCGAGTTCTATAACCGCCTCAAAATTTCCCCTAACGCCTAACGATCCTTCTACAAATTCCTTGATTTTCCCCCTTACTTTTCCAAAGTAAAGAAATTCCCCATTTTTCTCTGTTTTTCACGTTTTTCAGAAAGTGACCACCCTGATTTGGTAAAGAATCCTGACTTGGTAACGAATAGTTTTTTTTTTCTTCAGATATAATATTAATTTTCATAACCATCACAAAACTTCCAACGATTCTTCCACTTATTCCCCGAACTTTTCCAGGGCAATGAAATTCCCTTCTTTTTTCGGTTTTCCATGTTTGCCAATAAGTGGCCACCGTGTCCGTTCCGCAGTGGCGGTCGTTGCCCGGAGTCATCGCCCGGCGCGGGTCTCGAACCGCGCCCCTCCGCCGCCTGCACTCGCCCGCGCGGCTATCGATTGCAGCGGCGCTGCAGCGCTGAGGCGGGGCGCGGTCACGCCGACGGAAAGCGACGCAATGCAACGGGAGGAAAGGGGTGAAGGCGGGAAGCTTTGATTATCACCAGAGAATGAAATAAGCAAGAGCACTATGTACTCTTTAGAATTATGCAATATTTATTTTGTACCCCTGTATACATCCGTAAAATGCTAAGGTCAGATGAGGGTTTTGTAATACGTATTTATGAGGCATCATCAACACAAAATATGCTACTTCTGTGTGAATCAAACTGATTTAAGTCAAACAATTTCGTGTTTCGCAGACTGTACATAAAGGAAAAGGGCAGGGGCATATCAATTCGTCAACTCGTCAAATGTGTAATTTGGAAACGATTCAGTCTACACTCTTAAAATACGATTTTCGCGTCTCATTGGGGTAAGAGTTATGTAGCTACCATATGCCGTAATGTCCAAATGAAACATTTTTGGTCTTTCTAATATACTCGTATTTTACGATAATCCTCCTTCCTAGCTCGGGTTGTCAGAAATGTTCGATTTTGGGTTCTAAAATGAATATGTTTTCACATTCTTAAAAGTGAGTGCAGAATGCTCTGGTTCAACTAATTGTATTTATTATTAAGAAAATGTGCGCGATCTCTCAACAGTTCTGAATAATGTTTTGGGAAGAAAGGCAGCTCTCTTCTGCTAGCTCTGCCACGAAATGGGGAGAATTGGACTGGAGAGGAAAACATAAGGCCGGGGATTGGAAAAATAAAGCGGATGGTAGGAGAATGTACTCCTTAGGGAGGAGGGGGCGGGGCAAGTATTGGGTGCAATGCGGACTAGGGCTGGCAGAGCGGGCAGTCGATATTAGGATAGGCGGATCACGCTTGTATGGCCTGGACGCAGCCGAGCAGATGGGGCGGGAACATTACATGCTTTGCCAGCAAGAGACAGGCCTGGACGGGGAAAGCGGGGCGGGGAGGAGGATCCTAACGGGGAGGGCAGTAAAGCGCTCCCCCCTCCAGGTCACTTCACTCCTATCCTCTCTCCACTTACCCCGCACCCGCATCTCCTCTGCGACACATGAGCCGTCCTGCCTACCAGCCCTCCATCCTATCTCCAAGCCTTCTAGTCCCTAACGTCAGGCCCTCCTGTCTTATCCTCAGACCCTCTCGTCCTATCCTCAGGCCCTCCAGTCCTATCTTCAGAGCCCCAGTCCTATCCTCAGGCCCTCCAGTCCTATCTTCAGAGCCCCAGTCCTATCCTCAGGCCCTCCAGTCCTATCTTCAGAGCCCCAGTCCTATCCTCAGGCCCTTCAGTCCTATCCTCAGGCTCTTCAGTCCTATTCACAGGCCCTCCCGACCTATCCTTAAGCCCTCTCGACCTATCCTCATGCCCTCCCGACCTATCCTCAGGCCTTCCTGTCCTAACCCGATTCCCAGTCTCTCTTACCTCTCCTCACCACACGTCCTCATGCCCTCTGACCATCGCTTTGTACTCACGAGCCCTCATGTGCTCTATCCCCACTGCCCTCGGGCTCCAATCTCATGAGGCCCTCGCGTCCTCAGCACGTCGCCCCGGCGGTCGGATTGAGCCGTCGCGTGGGAACCCGATGCGGAATTAACCTTGTAGCGCAGCCGCGAGTGCCATCTCGCGGCGCGGCGTGCTGCGAGCGCTTCGGCTATTGGGACGCGGAGCACGCCTCCGCTGCATCGCGAATGCAGATGGCAGCGCCGCCAAGTGCGTTCCGAAACGCAAGAGCATAACATGTCTCCGATCCCCCGCCGCCGGACAGCAGGTGCTTGCTCATGGATCGTTCGGCTGTTCATTGCACACCGCGACAACTATTGCTTGTTGCAGACTCTCCTGTATGCGAAATGTACTTAATTCCATTATTTCAAATTGTATTGGTTGGAATGGTACTTCATTTAGTTATCTCTTTTCCTATTATTCTCATTACATTTCTTCCTGTTGGAACAATGTTAAGTCTAAATTAGTGGAGCTACAATAGCTTATACTTTCTCGTTGTTTCTAAATTTGAAAATTTTGAAAAAGAAATCTGTGCTATTATTTAAAGCTTCCCTTTTTGTACCGGTGTAAAAAAATTAAAGAAAGAATTTGGAACGGTTTTTAAGAAAATGTTTTAAAACATTTGTAAATTTCAAACGAAATACAATTTTGATTAATTTTAAAAACTAATTTTGTTCTTTGAAATTAATGATTTCATAATTGTTACAAAAATGTGATGATCATTATTCATTAACCCCCTCCACTCATTCGCTTTTGTCACAATTGCGGGAACCTCCTGCCGCCTAAAAACGAACGTATATCTTTTTAGGTATTCCTAACGGCCCGAAGCGTCCGGGCTCCGAAAGGCACGCCTGCCCCGTCCCTCTCCCGCCCCGCTCCGCCATCGCTGCGGCTGCGATGAGCGCTTGCCCTCGATTGCGTGTGGGCTGGCCGAGGCCTCGTCAGCCGCAGTCGGAACCAACCGCAGCGCCTGATAAGCGCGCAGCCGGAGCGACCAGCGCCACTGCAGACCTCGCGCCCACTCATCCGCGTCACATGGTCGCCATTCCATTCGATGCTTCAGCTGTCATGAGATCTGCAGTATGATGTCGGCTCCTACACAATATGTATCCTGGAAGCCCTTAAAAGCTGATCTTCATTCATATGAAAATTAAAAAGTTGGTGATGTCAGTCATCTTGGCTTTCTATTCAGAACATAACTTTAAGATCTTTTACGTGAAATTTCGTGAACTTTTATTACGAAAGTTAGACACATTACTTTTAAATGGGATGGAAAAATGGGGAAAATGGGAAAAAACTTAAATGCTGTTTATTTATATTTTATAATATGAATGATAAACTTTCATTCACTTTCATTTGCAACATCCAAAAGACAACCACGAATTGATCGTACTTCATTACGATAACTTTTATTTTAATTCTCTATGAATCTTAGAACACCTAGCCCTCCCCTAGTAACGTAAATGACCATGAATAATCTAGACTAGCGTCTAGAAAGATGGAAGGGGTCTTCCGTTCACGTAAGTAATTTCGAATTGCTTCATCCGCAACTCCAAATAGACTTCCTTTCTGCCCAATCCGCCCCCCTGACGAGCCGTGAAACTCGAACAGCCGCAAGTCCATTCTCGCGTTGCGTCCGCGAGAGAAAGATCGTGTAGACACAACCTGCAATTGCGATTTCCCCGACCGGATGTGCTTGTCGCCTTCGATACTGCAAATTGTCGGTAGAAACGTTGAGGACTCCCTCTTCCTCTTGCGGCAGTGGTGAGAAAGAGCAAGACGACATTGCTTCTCTTCGTTACTTTGAAGTAGGTGGCAAATGGTCTGTTATTTTTCCTTCAGTTTGGATATCCTGGAGAAGTCCATTATATTCGTTCTGTACAGCTACTTGAATTCTTCTGTGGATAGGAAGGAATCTAGACACGCAAACGTTTCCTACGACATATCAATCTCCTCGCCCGCTTTTTACATTACTTTCTCACCTACCATGTACTTTCGCAGCATAAAGAAAGTTTTGCAGAATGTAACGATATTTCGACAGAAAGCTATTTTGAGTTTCTAAAAATAGAATAAGTCGATATATCTTGCTACATGCAGTAAATTACTTCCTCTAACACATAGTCAGAATACACATTTTGTCACAGTCTTGTAGCCTCCAAATTTTCAACATTAGTTCAAAACGTGGCTCCACCCCCCCCCCCTCTTCGAATAGAGCAAACGACGCTCGAAAATGGTACAGTTCTCATTTTGGTTGATCTCGCTAAATTTTCTAAAACAGGAAAGGTTCAAATTTTTGTCGTACAACTACATCATTGAAAATAGGTATATTTTCCTTATTGAAACCTGTTCTGAAAAAATAAATCTTTAAATAAGGCCATTCAGTTCTCTTTTTTAAAAATATGAGTAGTTTTCGCGTAATTTTGGTTTAAAGTAAAGGAAAATTTTAGAAAAATATATTTTCTCAAAAACAGTTCCATATTTTTTCCGATTAGAGCAAAGTACGATTATAAAAATGGCGCAGGCCCAATTTTGATTGAACTAGGTACTTTCGAATTTTTTTCTTAATTAAATCTATTCCAAATCATATTCATCAATCATTTGATTCTAAATCAATCTAATGATTTAGAATAGATTTAATTAAGAAAGAATTTAAATCAGGTCATGTACACAATTTTTTGAAGATATGAATCATTTGTGCTTGAAGTAAAGACAATTAAAAATATATTTTCTCCAATGCAGCTCCAAATTTTTTTTCTCTATTTTTTCTCTGAAAAGGAAAGTGCGCTTATGAAAATGGCGCAGATTCCATTTCCGTTAAACACTCTGAATTTTCGAAAATTGCTAAGGTAACAAATAAGGCCAGAAAGTATGTGTTTTTATACTCTCACTAGATTTTAATGTACCAATAGTGTCCGTCCTTCCCAGAGGTCATTTGCAGCTTTGAGAAGAATAGGCTGAATTGGAATTCGTTTTTGAAAAAAAAGTCAATATCGTTCATCAGACAAACCAGCATTATCTTTTGTGGGTCGCGGTACACAATTGTAATAGAAAAGCGAGCATTAAATATACATAATTTTGAGATCTAATTCACATGCACGTTTATATAGGAAAACTTCAACTTTCAGTTCTTCAGTAACAGATACTGAGTATTTCCAGATTAAAAATATTCCACAATATCGAGAATGACAAATCCTGTAAATCTACAAAAAGAAAGGGCTAAAAGGAAATGCCTACATTATATATAGGAGGGTCGCAACACGATGGGCATTGCCAAGCGCCCACCCGCTCACAGCGTAAAATGCAGCTCTCTCCTGCCTATCAGCGCAGGCTCTGGGGCAGATCAAGGGGAAAACTCGCATCTTCAGATGCGCAAAGGAAATGGAGCAACTCCCTCGAGATACAGGATATCGCGAATCTACAGGGGTCACATCCTATCTCCCATAGGACCCGGTTTATACTCGCGCATCCTTGTCGATAGAGGATAAGACGGTGGAGGATGCGGGAATACTGTTTATTTTTCGTTTCGCCAGGGCAATTTTCCTTAAATTTCGTTTCGGTCACGGTAACGAAGAGCGTCTACACATATAGAATTTCGCGTACAGTTATTATCTGGGAACTGGAATTTGCTAGCGATAAGTGATCGTTGCATTTTTTTTCTTTCGAACAAAAAATTAAAATGATGCAATAAAACGTAACGTTTTTCCTTTCTCTGAAATTTCTTCTCTCATTGCCTGACATTGCATCTGTAAGAGAGTTGAGAGCTAATTCACAACAAAACAGAAATCAACCTACAAAAACGATAAGGCAGATTTTCGCTGAATTGTTTTAAATTTTAAAAATTGTATTACTGACATCACTGACAATATTGATGAAATCACTGTATCCAATTAGTAGACACTTAAGATCATTCGATGATTTGATCATTTCTTCACCCAATAGGTCGCAAATTTACTTAAGCCATTACGATTCGATAGTTGCCGTTATAATCAAAGCGCTCGATAATAAATTGAGAAATAAGGGACCAAATATTTGTCGTTTTAGGCGGTACGTCATAACTACCGATGTCGCTCTAAAATATCTAGTGCATGCATGTAAATTGAAGAAAAGCACCCTTTGTAGGCGCAATGTTTTTAATACCTTTACGATTAATACAATTTCATACCAACGATCCTAACTTCTTTATTTTTCAACAATCCACTCTTGCTTCTTTATTTTTCCAACAAAAATATAAACGTTTATACAAACATTTACAAAATGAACACGTTTGAAAGCAATATGAAAAGCATATTCGAAATAAAACTCAGTTGCCACTTTTTCACTGACCTAATATACATAATAGCGGCGACATCGAATACTTCGACGCCCATTCAAAATAACCAACGCAATGCATCCCATGTTCCATTCACTTAACTTCTTCTACAAGAGGTGCCAAGAGAAATTTTACCGTTTTGAATTCATCTAAATAATGTCTAACTTTCTCCTTTCTCTTCAGAAGAGGCTCTTGAAAAAGAAGTAATGCCGTTAATACTGCACGAATGATTTCACTGTTACCGATAGTTGAGGACACAGTTCTTGGTATTGAAATGTTTTGTTGGTACACTTTCTTGGTACTGAAATGTTTAAATCCTTTTCTGGTATCACACTGACCTCTACAATTAAAAGTAGGCAGAGGCCGTCTTGATCATGTAAATAAGTGAATGAAAGGGCATGAATTGAGGAACATTCCAATTATGTTTTCGCAACAGACAGCTCCTAAACCAAAATCTTCCAAACATTATGAAAATCCCTTCCAAACATGCGTTAATCTAAGTAACAATTAATTAACGTGCTTAACAAATGGATCATTATCTTACATTTTTCAAAAACATATGTTTTCAAGAAATTCACTGTTCAGGTACAATTAGTTTTACGATGAATGACGGATTCATTCGCCACAGGACACTTCGAAAATAACTAATTCCCTGGCCTTAAAGTAAAAGAACGTTTTTCAAAATAAAGCAATAAAATCTTGACTACATAGTAAAAGCTATACTTATCACGTAGGACTAATTTTAATATTGGAATGTTGGAAGTTTAGCAAGTGCACGTAGGAGTAAATGGAACAATAACTCTAGTTAATTGCCACAACCCTACTTTGATCACTTTACTCATAACCTAGTGAGGCAGCAATAGGCAAGGGAAGAGGAATGTATTCTACATAACATCATAACTGAAAAGCCAGTACAGGCAGAATAGTGCTCGGGTATGGCTTTGGGGGAAGTGCTATGTAACGAAGTTAGGGGATGGGGACTTGGCTGGCTCGGAGAGGCGGTGGGTGCGGCGGGAACAATTGAAGGCGAGAGCAAGGGGGGGGGGGCGAGGGGGGCGCATTGCGTCCACTCGGGGAAATGAGTTAATTGGTTCGCCGAACGAGGACGCCACCGCTCGCGGGGCAGGGGCGCACAAAAGGAGCCCAGCGCTCAGCACAGACGCGACGCAGCCACCGGCGCCCCCGCGGGGGTTATTCGCACTTCATTATTGCGCCCTCTTGCAATTTCCCTCTCTTATTAACCGCATGGAAGCACTTCCACTAAATGCTACTAAAGTAGGGATGTATTTTCAACTCGCTTCGCTTTTTTAGCTACAAATTTGTCTCTTTAATAAGCAACAGCAAAACTGAAATATATTTAAGAAATCATTGTACAATACACGAAATAATGTAATTGATGACCTAGATATGTAGCGTAAAGTAGGTTCACAAGGAACGTGGAGAAGGCGGCACACCTATATCTTTCCTTTTTAGAGGGATGCACGACCGCACAGTACCACTCAGCTTACAGAACTTCGCACATGACACTTAGGGGGGTTCTATTTCAAAGTAAAATTTCCGAAAATAAATGTCCAATAAAGAAAGATACCAGCAAATCATTTGAATTTACTTCAGTTCATTTACATTCCTAGTTTTCAAGCGACATTTCTGGATTTCCTTTCGTATCAATTCTTCGCATCTCTTAAAAGTAACTAATTCACGCAGAATTTCTGACTTTTAAGTTGTCTTGTTTCTCCCAGGAATAACATGCCATTATAATATCACACCAAAAATGCAACTTTTCAATGAATTTTAAAAAAAATGCTTTGTCTCGTGTTAATCGAAACCTTTACCACTGAAAAAATATAATATTAAACCAGTTTTACACGATTGTATGATACAAATATAAAACGTTTAAAACCTCATTAGGGCTTCTATCCAATGGGACTCTTAGCATGTGCTTAGTGAGCTTCAGCAGGAATCCGCTCCTGAATACCTCCTCCTTAAAACCTAAAACCTCCTCGAACTGCAGAGAGCGCTGTGAGAACGCCTGGGTTCCAGGAAAGGACTCGGGCGCCGCTCGTGTTTCTCTGCTCTCCACGCGACGAGCGAAGGCGACCGAGCGCGCCACAGCAATCGCAGGCCCTTTCTTTCCGGCAGCGCGCGACCCGACATCGCCCTCAGGGCGACCTTCCGATCGGTCCCTAGATACAGAGAGTAGCGCAACCGCCGCCATTTAATATCCTCTCACCCGATAGCCCCACCAGGCAGCAATCAGGGGCTGAAGGCAAACTATTACAATTGGTGACGTTATGGAGATTTTCAAGAATATTAATATTGGTTTTGGTTAGATTCATGGTTCTCAACACACGAAATAACACATAGTTCCAATTTTCATGACAACTGGATATAAAATGGCGAGATCGGTGGAACAATGCAATGCGCTATTCTTTGTATCTTGGGACTACCGATCGGCGCCGCCCAGCGCTGCTCAGCGCCGCCCCCACGAACCAAAAGCGCACGGCCCCGGGACACGGGAGACCAACTTTCCGAGCTCCAAGGCACTTGTTAACATCTTTGGATTCTGATAATTATTCCCAATGTTATACTTTTGCTCAACGGAAAGATTTATAATACTGAATTTACATCGGTTACTGCGTTATAATATGATAATAATTTAATTACAACATATTTTTATTTATGTTTTTAAAGGAGATTAACAAATAACTCAAAAACTGAGAAACAATGAACTGCCGGTGTTCATTGTTGCTCAGTTGACTGTGTCATGTAAACGTGTACAAAACATTATTTTATAATAATGTAAAAAGTACTGTTATATTTAAAGTTATGTCGAAACACCAACTGTTCAAAACTTATTTTCATACACATATTATTTTATTTCGAACGTTTCTACACCTCCAACCCCCCAGTTCAACTCCATTCACCCTACTCAAAACGTTATGGAATGTAGTGTGTGCCTATACAATGGCACGGACGTTGAATCCTAGCTATCCAGGAGACACTATGTCCTTGGCACATGTGCCAGCGACACAGTGTCTTCCGGACAGTCAAGATCTCTACAACTACGGCCGCGGAATTCTACGTTTTCCTCAAAAATCAAATTTAATATTCGAATGATTCTTCGGCAATCTAGAAATAGATATTCGAACATTTTGCACGTATTCATTGTCAAGATTTTTGTTTCCCCGAACTTTTAAATACATGACACTTAGGGGGATCTATTTCAAAGTAAAATTTACGAAAATAAATGTTCAATCAAGCAAGATACTAGCTAATCATATGAATTTACTTCAGTTCATTTACATTCCTATTTCAAGTGACATTTCTGGATTTCTTTCCGTATCAATTCCTCGCATTTCTTAAAAAGTATTATCAAAACGTTTCAGTAATATATCAAACTTTCTGAGGAATTTTACTAACATCGAACATCTGAACAACTCATCAGAAATCGAATGCCAATACCTTGCGAACGAAGCCAACCTGACATTTCAGCGCTTCCCCGAGGCAGGCCTTCGTTTAGCTTGGCCGCTTGCTCTATTTGAATCCCACAAGTCACATTCCGAGTATCATGTCCATCCCATACACACAAACCGCCCCCAGGGCGAGCGTAAAAAGGAAAAGGAAAAAGCAGCGAACGCGAGTCGATAATGAAGAGGGCGCGCGGAGCAATTCTGCAACGGCGGGGGTGGGGGGAGGGGGGAGCGGGGAGGGTCGCGCTCCTGCGATCAATGTTGTGCAACCGCTCAACCCCGCCCACCCGCTTCTCCGTACGGCTCTACTCCACTGTCTGGCAGCAGCCAGCTCCCCTCAGATCGCTTCAGCCAACACCGCTCCGCCCCGCCCCTTTCCACGTCTCGTTCGCCCCGGTCCGCGCCGCCCTCCTCCGCTGCACTCAGCTTCTCTCTGCAAAGCTGCACTCCGCTACGCACCCCGTCACGCTCCGATCCCATACGCTCCCATCTCTCACGCTCCGATCCCTCACGCTCCATTCCGTTGCGCGTCTTCCCATTATGCTCCATTCTTTTACAAAGCGTCCCGTCATGCTCCATCCCGTTTTGCTCCTCTCCGTCACGGTCCATCCCATCATGCTCCCTCGGGTCAAGCTCCATTCCGTCAAGCTCCCTCACTTTAAGCTCTATTTCGTTACGCTCCGTCCCATCACGCTCCATCCCGTGATGCTCCTTTCCGTAACTCATCTCGTTACGCTCCCTTATGTTAAGCTCCATTCCTTTCACGCACCCTCCCCTTACGCTCCCTCACGTTAAGCTCTATTCCGTTACGCTCCATCCCTTTACGTTATATCCTGTTACGCTCTACCCATCTAAGCTCTGCATCGCTCCGTCGTACTCCACCACAATCAGCCGCGCTGCATTCCACCACCGCCATCCCTTCGCTTCGTCACCGCTTAGTCCCTCCCTCTTTCATCCACCTCCCGTCACGCCCACCACATCGTGTCTCCGCTTTGCGGCTCTTCCCCCAAACCCTATTCCTGTCCGCCCCCACGTCCGCCCGCCGGACGCTGCGGCCGCCCCCACCCCCTTCGCCCTGCGCTCATCGCGCACATTCCAACTCATTCCGACCTAGCGCGTCCCTCGCGGAAATCCTCCCGTTTCCTGATTATGACGCTGTCTCCCGTCGCAGCTAGTGCATTGCAAACGCCGGCGGAACATTCGTCGAACCGCTCAGCAATTCATAGACACGCTCGTGGAAGTTCGCTTTACTGATACGCACAAGATTAATGTTCCTTCGGCAATAAAATAAATGTGTTTCCTGATACAGGATTTTGAGATTATTAAACGCACGAGATGCTAATATATAATTTATAATTTCACATTCAGTACGTTCTCATTGCCGCAAATTGCAAAATAATTTAGGCATAATTACAATGAGGGATGATAATGTAAATCAAACGGAGAAAATTTGAGTTTGTAGGATATCAAACCATGCATGAAATACGCCCAAATTAGCATTTCACCATTCGCGGAAAACGTTTGCTATTCTCCAGTTTTGTTCACTCTGTAAACACGGATATTGTAATTTTGTTCACATACACGAAACCCTAAAGACAGTCAAAGAGCTTTTCTTTATTCAGCGGGTGAAACGCCCAAGCAAGAAACTATTGTTCTTAATTCTTCATCATGCCACAGTTCACATTAATAAGGAATTACAAAAGCCCTTTGATGATTCAGGAAGTGCATTCTCCCCTTCGTTTTTGTGTGTAAATACGCAACAATATTAATTCATTTCCCGACATACTTTTGAACATTCATTATAAATAGGTTACCTTCAGAAAGAAGATAATATAGATAAATTAAAACAGCTTGGATTTTTTTTCACGTCTAGAAGATTTAGAAACAAAGTATATGTTTTTATTTTGTAGACAAACTCAAATAATGCTTTTTTACTTCCTTACAGAAGCGTACGGATAAAAAAATCGAAGTGTGAGTGCCAAATATGGTCGTTCTACAAATGTTATGGGCGGAAATAAGTAAACCACTATGGAAATTCCATGTATACACCGAAGAAAAATGTCCTCATACTCCCTACGTCAAAAGAGGAAAAGGAGTAGTCAAGGAAACACGTTTGGTAACATTTAAATAGCGTGCAAGTATGACTGGCGCTGAAATTGGTTTCGTCAAGATACCTGGAAAAACGTAAATTATGTATATCTTGTAATATAGTACCCGAAACGTACCGGTGTCTGCCCTACAACGCAGTCGTCTATAAATTTCACGGGTAAACAATACTGCACTATGACGCATCTAATGAAGTTCATCTGACACGACTTGAATGTTTACATCAAGTAAACATTAGAAAGTGGAAAATGGGACAGAGATAAGAGAGTTCTTTCAAGACACAAAAAGAAACGGAACAAAGGAGTGCACAATCAAGCTTAGTGACGTCGTCCTGTGGGGTATTCCTTCAGCAGACGTCAACGGGATAAGCAGACTCGCCGCCCGAAGCAGCTGGCTGCGATTTTGACAAATCAGAACGGGACACCTTCGATGTCATGAAAATCATGAGGGGATAGGACGTAACTTCGGCGGAAACCCTAACGATAGAGTGTGTTTCCGAACAACCCGAATATGGACAGCACAGTCGTTGGTGGCATCTACAATAATCATTGTGATACTGAAATAGAACAAAAAAGAGCGGCAGAACTACCAACGGAAATTGTTGAGGTTTGTGGTTTAGAGAGTGGCCGAAAAACGGTCGAAGAACTGAATTTGTGACGGTACGGGCAGTATGAAAGGTTAATGGCATGGACGGTAGAACTTAAAATGTTGAGTGACCCTGCGGCAATTATACAGAGGAGGTGCATTTGAAAACGATTTCGAAGCTTAAAATCTCTACTCAAAACGCAATTATGACGCAAAATGGGCAATTTTCAGAGAATGATTAATGAATTTACTTTCAGAAACACAACGCTATTTTAATAGTATATTATAAAATCTTGTTCTACAGCAAATATTTAAATTTCATTCTTTGGCTGTTCTATTTTTGTAACTTAAACATTTGTAACAGTTTATTTTCACTATTTTAATCTTGTTTTTCAATTTTTAGTCCATATTTTACTCTTTAATTTGATCAATTTTGGTCCTATGTATGTATTTTGGTCCGTAACATTTTTGGGTGAATATTATTCCTTACAAATCCTAACCTAGTACGTAACAATCACATAATATGAAAACCTTCCATCAACGAAGCAGAAAATTATTTTTAGCTATGTTGAGCCCGTAATATCAAATGGTCAAGTGACCATCGAAGGCGACTTCAGCCGGCAGCGGTGACCGGACGCGACACCCGCAGGCACGGCCCACTTCCGCCGCCTATTCCCCTCCCTCCTTCCTCCGCCAGCGCGCAAGGCGGCGGCGGACGCCCCCACCACCTGCACTGCCGGCTTCGTCGCCCTCACCATCACCGGCCAAATTAGCTCAGAGACAGCATTACCGTTCTCTCGAGCGACTGACAGGAAGGCCTTGGAGTTCGAGTCCCGACAATGGTAGATTTTCGTCACTATCTTCATTACTAGAAAGCGCTCACTGCCTGGAGTAGAATTGCAGCGTACTTCTGATCGCTATAATTTTCCGTGGTTTCTCCATTCTACACTACGCGAATGCCGAAGCAGAATCCTGAGAAAGAGCCAAAGATTACGTGCGGTCTATTCTCCTTCTTCGTCTTATCCTCCCCCTTATGCACAAACACACACACACATGCACAGACACACACACATACACACACACACACACCAAGTACATACATTGGACTAACGGGACTAATAAGCGTAGCAGTTCACGTCTCTACCAGTCATCATCTCCACCTCCAGTGGGGGAGTGGGGGGGGGAGGGGATTCCAAGCGCATTGCACTTCCGCACGACCCGTGATGCCCTGTTTGGTTCCTGCAGGAAGGGACCCAAAACAGAGCGGCCCGCCTCCAGCGGCGTACTTGTAGGGCGACATCGCAGGCATAATGAAGATGATTGATTCATTGATTCGGGTTTCTGGGCACATCAACTGCTATGGTCATTAGTCGCTTTTGTGTTGAGAATGTTTCACCATGAGAGGTAGCGGAGATCCTCCCCACTAGGAAGTGACATCCCTTGCCGACCTATACCTCGGCTTGCGAGGGGGTTTCTACTCCAGGTATCTCCGCCACCGGGGCACCCGCTGGAGCTCCCGTTACATGTGGTCGTGTAGTGCATGTGAGAGTACGAATGAATGGAAGAGAAGAGCAGGGCACAAGGTGAGGAAGGGAAGACAGCGTGCAGTCCGTGGCCTGCTTGTTAGGATACTGCTCCGGCATTCTCTAGGTATTGATCGGAGAAACCACAGAAGACTACCTATCAGAGCAACCGACCACTAGAATTCTCCTCCAGACAGCGGAGGAATCCAACCTACCTTTCTAGCTAGTGTCGAAAATCCTGCCACGGTCGAGGCTCGAACTGGTACTGCAATTGTTGACTGAGACGCACTGCAATTGTTGCCTTGAGTCACCTCAGCCCGTGTAATGAAGAGGACGTTTAAAGCTATTTTCCTATACTAACGGAAGGAGGCTAGCCCAATTTCTTGCGTAATTTACAATCTTTTTTTTCTTTCTTTCAATCAAGGTAAACACACTTCAGTGCGATTCATAAAATCCACAAAAGGCAGTTTGGTTGGTCTGCAGGGACAGAGGAAAAGTTTTGAAAAGTGTAACCAAGAATAATTTAAAATAGAAGTAGGGAAGAATATCAGGCCAACACGAATATGAATGTATTTTGATTTTTAGCAGCCATTAATGAAGTGGAGGTATTGATCGGAGTCTTTACATCTTTCTTGTACTTCTAATGATAAGCTTGGAATGATAAACATTTCCATATTGTTACAAAATGAAAATGAGGAAACAACGCAGAACGTGATGTAATGAATGCATTATACATTTGTTATAATTACAAGAAACTGTTCATACTCCCTTCTGCGTATCTGTAAGCTTTCCTTTACGCATGTAAATAAAATAAAGTCACTATCTTGAAATTGCAGGAGGGGAAGACATTGCTTCCAGCGATATCATGTTCGTAGTTAGAATTTCCTTTTGATACGGACTCCTCCCTTTCCTGTTTCCGGAGCAATCAAAACACTATCGCAAGCCGTTTACACTACAATTTCCCAAGAACTTTTCAAACGTACTTTCAGAATACCGAAAAGAAAGCTTGCAGCATACATTAAACGCACGTAACACAAATGCATTGCTTTTTAAAGAAGAATATACTTTTGTCAATGACGAAAGTTCGTTTAACATTCGCTAATAGAAGTTAACAATTACAATGTAATGAATTCAGAATGAACTGAGAATGTAATTATTACATGTTTATTACATTTTTTCAAATTGCCAGAACAAAGCAATGAGTATCTTTGAAACGTTCAAACGAAAACATCAAAATACTCCGTCGATTTCAATCGACGTAGATGTTCGTATTTTCTAATGCCATGTAATTTCATTAAAACGAAATAAGATAGCCAAGGTGTCAAAAAGCCTGTCAAAACAAAATAAAAATAAATAAATCCTAGTGACATTCGTGATTCAGAATTATTCTCTCTATCCTCAGCCAACGCCGAGGCAATCATCTCGCAGACGTCAAATCTCCCCCTCCCCCTTTTGCCTGTTCCACTGTATCTCCAACGTGGTGATCGGGTGACTCGAGGCTGCTATCGCCCGACCTTCAGCGGGCATCGTCAGGCGCCGGCGCCGACCCGGACATCAGCAGGCTCACAAGAAACAATCTGTCCAAAACGTGGAGGAATATAATCAACGTCACACATTCTCCTCGAGTGTTCCAGTCTCCACAATCCACGAATCTCTCTTGGCATCAAGAACGAAATTTATGAAATGTTGAATTCAATAGGTTTCAAAACAATTTTAACTTATCTTAATTTGGCTGGTTTAGATAATATGATCTGAAACATTGCAAAATTTATTGTACTTATATTTCAGTTCATAGTTCAGTTACAGTTATTACTTCTGTTAACTCTAAATTTTAAAAAATGTATCTCTAATATAAATCAATAGTGGTCGCTAATGGCCACAGATGTTTTTAAAGCGACCTTAAGTAAATAAATAAAATTTAAAAAAATCTCCTCTCCATTCAAATGTATTCATTGTTGGGAGAGTTTAAGGCAGCAATGAATAAATAGATTTCAGAAATTTAAGGCAAATTCCTATTTAATCCTTAGACATACAGCCTCGAAATTAATAATGAACACATTTCTTTTATTTACCGTAATATCTTAAAAGGATTATTTCACCATTAGTGCAAAAATGCCTACTTGTTCTGTAAAAGTTTAAAATGTCTGTTTCGAGCTCTAAAAGCCTATTTAATAGCCTCAAACTCTGATGACTAGCTATAAGCACAGATAACGCAAATCCCTTTTTTTCCTTCCTCTTTCGCATATAGTATTCTTTCATTCTTCGGCTGTTTCTAGTATGCCCCTCATCTGATAATATCCTGGTAGTTCTTTTACATTTTTAGACGTACAAATCATTCGTCCCTGAAATTTTATCTCAATAGTTTTCTGTTCTTTATTTGTTTTTACTTGAGCTTATATGAATGAGACATTATGTACATGTTGCACTCATTGCCCACTTGGAATGTAAAGATTTTCACAGTACTTACGTTTTTAACAACTTGTTTTACATGAAAAAAATCGTTCCTAAATAATCTATAAGATTATTCACGACAGAAGTTATCTGCTCGGAACCAGGAAATTATCCCTAAGATATTAATATTGAATACATGTAAATGTATCATATAATATTCCCTTAATCGTCATTGGAAATTGTAAAAATGTCATGATTTTCCACTATATCATAGGTTATAGTTTTGTTCCGTTGACCTTTTTAAGAGGTTATGATTATGACTTGCAGAAAAAGTGGGTAGAATGACGTCACGTCCATCATGGGTAAGGATAATGGCCGAGTCTGCAATATGCTGCAGAGTTATGACACCGACCTTCAATAGAGATGATCTCATGATCATAATAACTTTGTTAATACTTTTTGAGAATACTGTCGTAAAGTGACATTTTTACTACAGGAAGCTGATAATTATTCGTTAGTAGGCTTCCAACGAAAAGCGAGGTGAAGAAGAAGATGGAAATCAGAGAATTTTATTAATTTAATCTTCAATTAAAATATTTGTAACACTTTCACAACTCTCTTTCATCACTCACAACAATCTTTCATCAAGAACAGTATTGAATAAAATAAATCATTTACTTTTTGATCATAATTTCATAATGAAAAAAATTAAAGGTAAGACAAATTTACTCTTCATTAAAAAAACGAATGGATAAAAAAATCTGGAAAAACGCAGTACATCCATTGTTTTGTAACAATTACCACAGACGTCAAAAATGCATTTGTTACACATTCATATTTGTGTAACATCCAGAACATTCATTGCTGGACTGTTTTCTATATAATGAAAGAGCAGCAGATGACAAACACCTCACGGAATAGTTGATTTCATGTTCCGTAATTTATTAAATCTATTTTCTCTTTTCCTGAAAGAAAACTCACGATTACCACCCGCAAATGTAACTTCTGAAATGAACATCGGACGGGAAGAAGTAGAGCAAATTCTTTGTTTCTATCTCTCTATTCGAATATGAACGATCAAAAATGTATCGCTAAACAGTTTGTAGGTACTCGGAAGTTAAATCAAAGAGTTTGTCACAAAGAATAAAATGATTTTAATTCTAGCCGCATTATATTAGAATGCTACCCGAAATATTGTCTTGTTTTAAACGTTTCAACACTTATTTCCGTTTAATGAACCCCAATTTCAATCTAAATATGATTTAGAATCCATCAGCTTTGCATCTGCACTCTCAAGCATCTTCTAGGCCAGGGATCCAGCCGATAGTTTTGGAGGGGGTGATCATAGATTTTTTTGTTAAATAATAAACATTTGTTATTATTTTCTACAATTTTTGGAGTGTATATATGATATTATACAATATTATCTTTTAAATAGTTGCATAATTATAATATAAATAAATATTTAAATCAATTTTACCAAATAAAAGAAGGGAACATGAAAATTATGCCTTGGGGGGGGGACATAGCCCCCATGCCTCCCTCCAGATCCTCCACTGTTTTCAAGGCCCATCAACCACGCAGAGCGGTCGTTAGCTCCCAGTGGCTTTCGAAACCCCTCCACAGCTGCATTGGCACCCTGAGATGCCCCAGCCATGACGCTCGCGGCTGCCAAGTGCACGCGCCGCGCCCCACGTGCACGTAGCGGAGCGGCCAGCTCTCGCCTGCGCCTCCGGTCGATACACCGACCAGTTCGATCCCTCGAGACACCAGAATCGAAGCCAATACATTCGCAAGCACAGAGTCTTCAGAGGTCCATTTTTATATATCACAGCCTTATATATTTTTCATATTATCGGCAACGGTTCAAATAGGAGCAGGGAACACTCAAAGCCAAGCTACATTACCTGCGACTTGCTTTACCATACAAAATTTTACATCTTGTTTTCTCCCATTTGTGTTCGAATTACGTGACAACTCACTAAATTATATATTGATACAAGAGAACCTTTATACCTTGTTTTAATATCTCGAAATGTCTGTTTTCTTCTTGAACTTCGGCAATTGAAATCCAGTAACTACAACCTCATTACGTCGAATATATGAATAATTTGAATTTAATATTCCCCATCCCATTCCAATCATAAAGTTCCACTGTGTAATTGTATTTCACAAAGCAATCAGGATCATTTACCAAACTCCTACTCCCACTTCGTTCCGGATTAGCAGATCCCAGTACGAAACAGTTACGCCAAAATATGATTATTTTTTATGGAACAAATTTCGAAGGGCATAATTCCCACTCCCCACATTTATTAGTGAGGAATTATGTCCATGTATTTAAGCTAAATCTTGAAGAAATTACTACAAAGATCAATCTATGATAGGTAAAACTTTTCTTGAGCTCCGGAATCCCTACCCCCACTTCTTTAGCAATTGTAGTTGAATTAAGAACAAACGATAACAATGAGCGTTGTTGACATAATCTGTTAACTAGAAATATTAGTTCACGTATAATAGAAACTATTTTGTAACAAAAGCGAGCTTGAGCTTTGATATTATACTCTTACCGACGTTATAACAAAGACCCCCACTTCTCTGGCATCTAGCAGAATGAGGGCTCAAGAAAACGTGTGAGGATAATACGACGCATGCGCGTCTCAATCGTACCTTGCTCCTGTGCACCGATCTGGCACACGCATTCTATAATTCTAAAACATTAGGTCCGTTGACACTAGTCAGCTGCGACGCTGCCATCCAATCGGGAGCTTGAAACTCACCATAGTGACGTCACTATAGTGACGTTGAAGCTCCCGTTTGGATGACAGCGTCACAGCAGATCAAGTGTCAACGGACTGAATGTTTTAATCAAAGTATATAAAAAATACTCGACGTTTCAATCTTCCTAGGTGTCGATAGCCCTTTAAAGGGAACACACACAAGTCCTCAGCACACCCACATCGCACGCGCCCACCAGGTCTCCGAAATCCTCCGCTGCACTCGCGAAAATGCTGCTCGCTTCCGAGAACCTCACATTGGCATGCATCGCTCAAATGTCACACTCACTCATATGGTCACCCGCTGATGTCGTGAAGATATCCCTTACGTAATTGGAGAGCTAATAGCAATCTGGCATATACATGAACATCAGAAGACACACACACACACACATTGAGTCTTCTTCCAGCAGTTGTGACGGCTAGCATTTGGATAATCCTCACTCAGTGCACGGGAATAATCATGTGGAAGACGGGTCACTTTTTCAACTCGCATGAGACACATTTCACAACCTTTCCTCTGACAACACTTGAAAACACGAACAATTCTGTAACTGGCACATAAAAACACATACTGCTTTGGACACACCACTCTCCTACAAGACAGAACGTTGACGATAGAGTAACATTCATTCTTTGTACAGGAACCGGTAGTTCTGGCTATCTTCTCAGTTATCAGACACTCCCACACGTGAACATACAGTAATACATTCATTCGAAGACTGAAAACTTTCGTATGAAGTCTCTTACACCTGTTCTACCGACAAATTCACACATCACCTGAAAAGTTATAAACGAACACGCATGTAGGGAAACTCTCATTTTTTCCTATCATGAGAGCCATTAGCAGATCATGTAAGTTTATACGTTTTGCTCTCTCGAAAACAGATGACAAAAGCCCTGCCTTGTACATGAAGCAAGTGATTTCGACATTTCTATCGCCATTATCGTAGGTTGATTTTCAAAATTATATATTTACTATTAATTTCAGATATCTCTAGTTGGTACGGCAAAGTAAATCGACAGTTTCCAACTTCAGATCACGCTAAAAGAGCACGAGGGTGGTAACTTAAGATGCAAAGAACAACAATATTTGTCAACAAAACGTACCATTACAAGACACAACAATCCAAACGTAACTCACAATTCTAATGTCTCCTCAAAGAAAATATCATAGTTCGTACGAAAAATTATAGCTCGTCAAATGTAATTACCAAATGACAAACAAAAGCATTCGGGGAAATACTAATAGACCTCACCCCCTCTCCTGACATTGAGGTTCATCGCATCCCGAAAGAGATCTTTTACACGTTATCTGGGTAAACCTCACATAAACACAACGGAAGACTCACGTGTCATCGTGGAACTGTTCATCTCCATACTCATCCAGAAAAACCTCAATCCGAACTTATAAAAATAAACTCTTTGGTCATCCACAACAGTTCTTCTCCATCCTCAAAGTAAGAGTGGCAGACCTGATACATCCACTACTACATTCACAACGCTCTGTCCAAGTAAAGCACTTATCAACGACTGAGCCTGAGCTCTCCTGTCATACCTCCACTGTCACACATTGACAACTCTTTGATAACGGTAAAGGCAAAACACTCATCCTTTCTCGAAGACCGCTGGCAGCCCTGACACACGTTTACTGTCATACAAACACGCTTCACAAGAAGCACGAAAAAAGCACTCACACATTGACGAGGATCCAGTGACATTCCTGACACACTATAGGAGATGCGCGTTCTCATCCCTTCGATCACTGACACGGACAGCACACCCACTCCCACTCGAAGCACACCGGTGGCTGCTGCCGGGGAAGAAAGCACTCACCCGTAGTCGAGGAACCACTGGTAGTCCTGGCACTCCTGCACGAAGTCCGCGTCGGGCAGCGAGGCGCTCTCGCTGGCGAAGCTGCCGGCGGCGTTGGAGTTGCAGTCGCGCTCCAGGGCGAGGGCGAGGGCGTGGGCGTGGGCGGCGCCGGGCGACGAGCCCAGCAGCAGCGCGGGCGACGCCGCCCGCCCGCCCCCGCCGCCGTCGTCCATGGCGCCCGTCCCGCTGGCCACGACGCTGGCGCCCGTGCCGGTGGCCGGGCTCTGGCTGGCGCGGGCCGCCGCCGCCGCGCCTGCAACACGCGCCGCACGCCCCGCCGTCAGCACCGCTGCCAACCTCCGCGCCAGCGCCCGCCGCCGCCGCCAACGCTCGCTACGCACGGCACCTACACTTCGACGTTTCTATAGTGGCCGATGACAACAGTGGTATTATCCGCGCACGTTTTCTTGGGCCCTCACTTCGCTAGATGCAATAGGAGTGGGAGGTTGGATTATTTTATAGACAGGAATATTATAACAAATCTGTAGCTCATTTTTCTATGCATAATAGATTCTACTACACGGGAGCGAACATTTCTGGCGATCAGATTTTCTCAACACAGCTCATTGTAATAATTTATTCTGAATTCAACTTCTATTAGTGAAGGAGTGGGGGGTAGGTAATTCGGGACTCAAGAAATGGTGAGCATGCAATAAGCACATTTCTGAAGCCACGAGCTCCGTTGAGGACATTAATTAAAAAGCGAATTAATGAAAAAGGTTCTTTTAAAAGGCAGGAGACGTAACAATGACCTAATGTCATTGGCCACTATAGAAAAATATAAGTATAGAAGGGATGCCAGTGACGTAGTTCCAGTTGGTGTCACCAGGATCAAAACTAATGGTATCACTCCCCCATAAATCGAATATACACACCGTCTATTACTGAATAGTCCATATATTATTTAATAAAAATACGAGTATATTTGCACACATTAGTATTAAAAACTGTATGCAATTCATCAGAATAATTGAAATATAGTTTTTAAAGTAAATAATATAAAACAAAGTATAACCAATTAACAAACACATTTTTTATAAAAACTATTTTGGAGATTTAAGGGCAAGGTTTGAGGGATCTTTTCTTTGCTTTCTTATTGTTTATAATTTAAATCCATACTAAATAAATCATTAAAATCATTTAATGCCAACTACAAAATGTTCTAATTGGTGTCACCCATAAATGGTGTCATCCAGGGCGGACCGCCCCCCACGCCCCCCTTCCAACTACGCCACTGAGTGATGCGACATCAATGTGGTTTTCAAAACATCGATAGTTTTATAAAACCCGATGTATTTAACATCAATTTATTGAAGCCGATGTTTTTTAACATCTATTTTTTTTGTGGTTGCTTTTTAATTTTTAAATGAAAAAATATAATAATAAAAACTACGTACAATAATTTTCAGAATCCATAAATTGAACATTCTTCAGACCTAAGTGACCAAGAATAAAAAAAAGAGTTAATTTGTTGTTGATAAACGTAGAATATTATTTTTATATTATCCAATCAAACAAAAAATGCTTTTTATTGTTCTAATATTTTTTTAGATTTTTTTGTCACATAAATTTCAATAATAAATCAATAAACTCCCCATCGTAAAATGAAATCGCCCCCCCCCCCACACACACACTATGTGAACACTGAGGTTAGAGGTTTCTAAATAGTTTTAAAAACATACATGTTTAAAAACACTAATAGTTTGGGTCGATGTGTTTTGAACAGTGAGTTTTAAAATTTGGACTGATGTTTTGAAACATCATCTGGCTGTGGTGCCCACGACGAGTACCGTACTCTTCGGGTGTTGAATACCTGGATTTTAGAATAATATTAACATTTTTTAATCAAATCGTTCAAAGATTGTCACCCTCGACTAGGGTCTCTTGAAATACGCCCAGTTTCTCTACCCTCTGAGCTACTCAGACGACCATTCCTTGCAGCGATATCTTATGCCTGATGTATTGCCCGTTATATGATATTCAATTCCTATCATCTTATTGGAGAGGCAATTACGACGGAAATGTGATATCGATACGTCGGAAATATCTCCGACGTAATGCCTTTTCAATATGGTGACAGGGTGATGGCAATTAATTAACTTTATTTATTGGATTTACGGAACACTCACGCCTTTTCTACGACGAAGTGAAAAAAAAGAACGCTGACTCATTCCAACAGACATAAACGTTAAGAACTTGAGAACAGAGCCGTAACTAGAATTCCCGTAGAATCTTCAAATCATCGCTCAAAGATCGCCAACACTGCAGAAAACAAATTATGATAATTCTGAGATGTTCAAAATGTAATCCAGCTTATGCAAACTCACCAACCTTAGTAACATTTCGCGAAATACAGTTACAAAAGTTTGACACAATTTCATACCAACTAGATATAAAAATGCTTATACAAAAATGATTTTCAATAAAGAAAAATCAAAGCGTCCGTATGTCAGGAACATTATATGTATTGTAGCTGAGTCCGCAATATAAGTAGCCGCATATTCCAACGCTTCAGAAATATACCATCCAGTGATTTTATTAATATAAAACTTATGTTTGAGATTCTAAAACAAATAAGACACAAATCGTGAATATGCACATGGGTAGGTAAAAATACATCTTCAGAGATTTATTTTTTAAATCAATTCTCTTGGCGGCAACAACAATACAAAGTTCCATTTCACACTTTGAGCATTTCATCGTCCATTTCATGATCGCAACTTATCAGGCAAAGAAGTGTCTTTAATTGAAGATAATGTTTATATTGACTGTCCTACTTTCTAATATATATATTTTTCCAACAATGAGCATTAAATAAAAACGATAGTAGGAATTGAACGAAACTTTTTGCATCAATATTTTTATCTCGAATAAGGAAATCCCCCTGAATACTCCATGTCTATGACTTTTGCAGGTGTTTGGCCCTGGGGAAGACGCTAAGGTGCTGTGAATTAGTACGAACGAGGAACACTAACGCACTACTGTCGATTAGTCGTTAAATTATCATACAAGAGAAACAACAACATTAGGAGCATACTGACAATCACCTTAATTATATTCACGACGTTACAAACATTTTCTGCTGCGTCAACATCAAGTCACGTTATGCTATACTCTCGACCAAACTCATGATTCCAGAATCCTTTACTTGTGACTCCACACACTTATTAGTGTACCTTTCAAGACCAAAACTTCGAGCGAGTTGAAATGTATTTACCAATGTTACATTGATTCAATATTGCATTGAGTTATAAAATGAAGATATTTAACAGTATTTATATTCCTATTATATAACCAAGAAACAGAAATAAGTTGTCCATATCAATCACGGAAGATTTTCCCCACATCACGACGTCTATGATGCAAAAAAAATGTTTTTTCCTTGGTATCAAGTTACTTCTCAAATTTCCTCTATTTTATTTTTAACACTAGGCATTAAATAAATTTCAGATGTTTAATTTATCGCAATGCCGATTCATTTAGTTGCAAGTCAAATATTGTTTGAGCATGTACATGCACTTCCCTATTCAAATGTTTAAAAAAAATTAATTCCACTCGCGGTGAACGTGGTTGACTGGCTAACAACAAAACCTTATTTCCATCTCCAAAACATTCAGCTGTTTGTACGTGCCTTTGGAGCCGTGCGGTTGGCAGCAGTGGGGCACCCAGCGCCGGCAGCCATGTTGCGGCGAGCGCTATCGACCGCCTTGGGCTTTCCGCCGTCGCCCCGCCCCCAACCCCGCCGGACCCCGCCTAGCGCCTTCCGCGCACTTCTTTCGCCTTATCGGACCACCGCCGCCGCCGCCGCCGCCGCCGCCGGTCGCACAGGCGGACGCGCGGGTGGTGTAGGGCGCGCACACGTCAACTCCCGACCGCCTTCACCTCCCCGGTCTTCGCCTTGTTAGACGCGCCGGACGCTGCTATATTCAGCCACAGGCACTCCCCTACTACGTCTTCAAATACGGCGGCGGACAGCGAACGAAAAAGTTCTTGTTCTGGACAGTTTCCGCCTTGTGTTACTGCGTTGAGTATTGCTTATGACGACTAACCGTTATATTATTTTATTTTATCGTACTACTATGTTTTTCTGAACTTGCACAGAGCAGAAGGCGAAAGAACAACGAAGACGTATCCAGTTGGTATAACTCTGGTGTACGCAGGTACGTTTTGATGAGATATGGACTGTCAACGCAGCATTATGACAATATCAGATTTCCAAGGCAGCGGCAGAAGGGAGCGACAAAGGAATGGGGGTGGGGGGGGGGGTGGAAGCAGGGACATATCATCATTTTGGGACAGGTGCATTGCAGATTTTTGTTAAATAATAAATTGCTATAACATTGTATTTTTATAGCGTATATATGATACTATACAATACTATTTTTAAATATTACATAATCCTAACGTAAATAAAGATTTACATAATTTTATTCAAATAAAAAAGGTAACAAACGTTTTTCTCTGTCTTTTTTTGGGGGGGGGGCACATGATCCCCATGCCGCCCCCTCCCCGGATCCGTCTCTGGGTGGAAGTGAAATCGTTATTAATTTTTATTGCCCCTCCCCCTCACACACACAACACATGCTACAAACTCGTTTTTCACCGGAATTTTCTCACGGATCGGCATTCTCTTAGATTTAAACCCCGGTACCCAGAGGTGGACGGTGGGACGTCTGAACACAGAAATTAAATCACATCCGCCCCTTGCAGCAAGATAATGGCAACCCTCAAGAACGTAGTTGAGGAAAAACAGGATTGAATATTTGACAAATTTATTATTTCACAAATAATCTCGCAAATATTGAAAATACCTTATAATGTAGCCCCTCAGCAATAGAATAGCCCGTACTTGTGCGTTCGATCTGTACAACTTGTTGATAAAACAGTATAATCGAAGAATCTTTTCAAGGAAAAAGTATATCTTGCTCCGAGAGACCGATCCAGAAGCGTATATACGGTAAGGCAGACAGGCACATGCCATGGGTGACACTCACTGGGACATTATGTAGTGGTAGTTAGGTAAAACAAAACCCAAAAAATTGAAGTATTCTGAAAGGGGGCGTAAATTCTGTTTGCCATGAGCGCCTTACGCGTCTGAGCACATCTATAAACCGAGGGTCCCAGAATGCTCTGTCTTGGCAACTGCCTAGCCTGTAGCGTCTAGGTCCTTCGCGAGATTGCGCAGTTTTCGCGGGACAGGCGCGGGAGGCAGAAAAAGCAACGGTAGGAGAGTATATCTTGCTCCGAGAGACAGATCTAGAGGCGTATATACGCTAAGGCAGACAGGCACATGCCATGGGCGACACTCACTGGGACATTATGTAGCGGTAGTTAGCTAAAACAAAACCCAAAAAATTGAAGTATTCTGAAAGGGGGAGTAAATTCTGTTTGCCATGAGCGCCTTACGCGTCTGAGCACATCTATAAACCGAGGGTCCCAGAATGCTCTGTCTTGGCAAATGCCTAGCCTGTAGCGTCTAGGTCCTTCGCGAGATTGCGCAGTTTTCGCGGGACAGGCGCGGGAGGCAGAAAAAGCAACGGTGGGCGGGGGGGGGGGGCAGGGGCGGTCGTGCGGAGCGCTCAGATGGCCACCGCCGCTGCGACGCAGACGCGGCGTCGTCCGGCAACAATGCGTTCGCGCTCCATCGGGCAGATCGGGCGGCGCCCCATGGAGTCCCTGCAGTACCGGCGGCGTACAAGCGACTCTGGCAGTTCTCTCGCCACGTGCTGTGGTGCGTCATGTGACCTGCTCCGAAGCAATCGGCTTGCGAAGATTTGTTTACTTTTTCACAACCAACGTTGCCGCTCATCTGACTCAACACAAAGTCGCGGAGCCGATAAGTTTAGGCTGTGGAAAATGATATCAAGACGTCGTCACCTGTCAGTGTTAATGTTTTGAGATTTAATTTATTTCACATGTAGATGGTGCAATGAGCGTAATAATGTGTGCCAACAGCGCATTGAACTGTCAGTCGCTTATATGCTGCCGGTACTGTAGGCGCGGAGCGTAGCGTATTCCTTTGCGTCGATTCCGCCACTTTCAGGCGAGGTTCGAATGTTGACTTTCGTTCGACTGACTCTTGTGTGTGTTGGGAACCATTAATATAATCCAAATCAATATTGACTGATTACTTCGTGTTTCTAGGCACGCCAACGGCTGCGGTCAT
Source organism: Acheta domesticus (assembly GCA_031308135.1). Lineage (NCBI taxonomy): Eukaryota > Metazoa > Arthropoda > Insecta > Orthoptera > Gryllidae > Acheta > Acheta domesticus. The sequence goes on along the minus strand of JAHLJT010000631.1, from coordinate 76,332,154 downwards.
TATTCCCATAAGTGTAGTGGATGATTTTTCCTCGAGAAGCGGCGCTGGTCATCCTCCGCTGGATAGTGAGATCTTGAGCTGAACCACACATGGGCTAGTCGGCTTTTCCCCAACCAGGTACACCTCCCATAGTGAGGCAGCGCTCCAGCAGGAACCAGCTCTTAAGTTCCTGAATGGTCTCTCGACATATGTGGTAGTGTTGTGTGTGTGTGTGTGTGTGTGTGTGTGTGTGTGTGAGAGAGAGAGAGAGAGAGAGAGAGTAACGGGTGAGGACAACGATAGGATAAGAACGAGGAAGGGAAGATTGCCCGCGGTCCGTGGCTCGTTTGTAAAGGTATTGCGCTGGCATTCGCCTGCTGTTGATCGGAGAAATCACGGAAAACGACCGGCTGAGCAGCAGAGCTGCCGGCAGAGCAGCCGGCAGCTAGAGTTCTTCTCCAGGCAGCGGCTGAATTCGACATAGCTATCAAGCTAGTGTCGAAATTCCTGCCACCATCGGGGCTCGAGTCTAGGACCTCTCGGTCAGAATCACTGCAATAACATCCATTTGATGCCCTCTCACCGGTCATCTCTCCCGGTCGAAGAGCAAAAATAGGGACGAGGAAATTCAAGTATTTAATCCCCTGGGAGGACGTACGGTCACAAGTCACAGTGTTAGCTCATATGCACACGTAAACGCGGTCGAAAGCGGAAACCCCAGCTCATATTGAATGCAGGAGAGAGGGCGGTTAAGCTTCTTAAGTCCCGCGCGTCAGCGTCAGCTTTAACTTGCTTGGGAGCGACCTAATTCGTAAATCGCTTCTAAGGAAGCAGTCGACGCAAAGATTTAGTCCCGAGCAGCTAGCGTCACTTGACGGGAAAAGGCTGTCTCACCAACTCCTCTTCTCTTAACAGGTTTTATGGATTTACCCTCTCGAGAGTCAAGCGAGCTGTAAACCAATTTCTGCCCTTTATAATTTCAAGTTTTCGGAATAATCTTTTAAGAGCAATAGAATACCCGGGACGTCAGCTCCTCTTTAATCTCTCAGAAATATAATATCGTCATTTTCCTCTTTGGACAGGAAATATAAGATTACTACTGAATACAGAACCGCTCTTTCGGCATCCAACTGAATCTGCACTTTTATTCTTCTACGTTTATTGTATTTTCCTATTATTTTGAAAAAAAAGGAAACATCTCTTTGTTCAATTACTGAAAGTATAATTCAAGTATCTAATTGCACTTGTTCCTACTAGCGAATTTTATAATTCTACTTTAACGAGAGGAGAAAGTAAAGGAGATTTCGTAATTTATTTCGTCTTTACTCCAAAATACACTTAAGTACATAAACCGTTTTGCTCTTGATGTTCCAACTGCAGATCCACAGAAAACGTGCGCTTACTGTGAAATATAAGTGCACTGATTTACTGATAATTTTAATTCCATTTTTGCATTGTTTCATTGATTAATTAAAACTAATTGCATATTGAAATATCAACTTCCTAAATGCTATTTTCAATAAACGAATCAGCTTTAAAAGCACTTTTTTCAGGGAGGTATTTAAATAAAAAAATGTAAACTGAATTACTAAAAGTCGAGCGTATTTTCGCTTCTCCAGCCGACGCGACGTGTCCGTCCGATCGGCGTTGCGTTCGCCCACAGGACTTCCGCAAGGGCGCTTCTGTGTCCCGGAGGAGTTGTCCGGACACCGGGAGAGGGGGGACAGGGGGCGCGGTAAAGGGGCGTGACCGGGCTCGCTCACACGGCAGGTTGCGGCCCGTCGGTCAAGAAAGGTATGCAAGATAGTATCGCCGAATGGAAGTAAAGGCAGCAGAGGATTGAAGAGACGATTGGAGGAAAGGAAAGTGAGGAAGAAGTTGATGGGAAGGAGGAAATGAAGGAATTGATTGATTAGTGATTCCGGGCGCGTCGACTGCTGAGGCCATTATGCCCGTAAATGTAGTGCATATTCGTGGGAGCAGGGGTGTGCTTCCCCTGCTGAATAGCGAGGACCGGGCCGAACTAACCGTCGGCTTGCAGGGTTTTCCCTCAACCAGACATCTCCCACCAGCGGTGCACCGCTCCAGCCGAGACAAGCTCTAAGCTCCCGACATGTGTGGTAGTGTAGTGCATGTTATGTGTACATAAGGGGTGACGATAGGACAAGGAAGAGGAAGGAAACATCGCGCGTAATCTGTGGCCCATTTGTTAGGGTACTGCTTGGGCATTCGCTTGGTGTTGATCGGAGAAACCACGGAAAAATACCGATCAGAGCACCCGGCCGCTACAATTGTCATGCATACAGCAGCTGAATTCGATCTTGCTATATAGGTAGTGTCGAAAATCCTGCCACCGTCGGGACTCGAACCCTAAAACCTCCCGGTCAGAGGCACTGCAGTGACATCGATTGAGCCACCTCAGCCGGCGAAATGAAGGAATGAAAGTTGAGCGAGGAGGAAAAGGATGAAGGTGGTCGTGAAATGGAGAAGAGGACAAGGGGCCACGCGCTGGCGGGGGCTCAGGTGGCATGCGGGCGAGACGGGTAGCGAACACACACGCAGGGCTCGTGGGCGGGCGCCCGCCAGGCCTGTCTCCGCAGGCGCACGGGCGGATGAGTGAGCGGGTGCGTGGTAGATGGATGAGAGGGTGACAGGCAGGAGAGGACGTGCAGGCGGAGAGATGTTCTCTAGAACTAGATGTGATCGTACAGTGGGTGGGAGGGTGCTGGTGGACGTGGTGCTGGAGTAGAGGGTGCTGGTGGGCGAGCTGGTGGGAGGGTGGGTGGACAAACGAAAGAGCATGCGAGCCGGTACGAAAGTGAACGAGGGGACGGTATGAATGATTGATTAGTGATTTTGGGCGCCTCAACTGCTACGGCCAGTAGTCCCGCCCGTAAGTGTAGTGCATGTTTTCGTCGGAAGATTAGCTATGATATTCCCTCTGCGGATGGAAACGACCGGCTGAGACCATCACCCCGACTTATGAGGATTCGCCAGCTCTCCCATCAGCGGGGCACCTTGCCAACCAGGACAAGCTCTGAACTCCCGACTGGTCTCTCGGTATGTCTGGTGGTGTACTGCATGTAAGTGTGAGTGTCAATACGGGGTGAGGACAGGACAAAGAAGAGGAAGGAAAGATTGCCGCGGTCCATTTGTTAGAATGATGCTCCGGCATTCGCCGGGCGTTGATCGGAGAAACCACGGAAAACTACCGATCAGAGTAGCCAGCCACTAGAATTCTCTTCCAGACGCCGCTGAATTCGTTGTAGCTCTAGCCAGTGCAGAAAATCCTGCCGCCGTCGGGACTACAACCCCGGGACCTCCGGTCATGGGCACTGCAGTGACATCAGTTCATGCCCTGAGCCATCTAAGCCGGTAGAAGCCGCGAGTGTCGATGTTGAAGAGTTCAGGGGAAGGCGGTGTTCGCGCGTTCGGTTTCCGACGAGCACTGCAGGTTGAGTGCAAAGCAGGCGGATGGGGGCGGAGTGCGTGGGGTGTCGAGTGGCGGGCGCAGCGCAGGGAAACGCGATGCCCCAGCGCAGCTGCAGCGGCCCCCCGCCGCGGCCCCCTCCGCCGCCGCCGCCGCCACAGCGGGCGACCCAGTTCCACTCGGCTGCCATAACTCACAGAGGCGCGCGCTCGCCTCGCACTCCCTCCCCCGCCGCCGCCGCCGCCACGGACACCGGCCGGCCGCCCGCGCGACAGGGACTTGTCCGCAGTTTGTGCGGTGCATGCGGGTCGGCTCGGATTAGCCTGCAGCGGGCGGCGGGGGAAAGGAAGCAGCGACGGTGGCAGTGGTGGTGGCGATGGTGATGGATGTGGCGGTGGAGGTAAAGGTACAGATACAGGTGCAGGTACAGGAAGAGGTGGAGGTACAACTACAGGTAGAGGTAGAGACAGAGGCTGAAGAAGAGGCATTCGTGGCGTCAGCGAGGGCTGTGGAGATGGACGGTGGCAGACGCAATAGCGGTGACAGTGGCGATGGCGGTGGTGGCGATGGCGATGGCGGTGGTGGAGATGGCGGCGATGGCAGCGGGTGGGTGGGCCGGCGCCCCGCGGCGGAGTAGTCGTATCAATGGTGGAGTTTTGGGGGAACGGCGGAGTTTGCAATGAAAAGCGTCCGCGAGCGAGGAACCAAACGCGAGCTGGCTGAACGTCCTCACCTAACCATTCGCAAGTGCTTTAGCATGACGTGTTCTGTTTGTGCCACACAAGAGAAGTTCCAACGCAACGGTTACATCACGCCGTGATGGAACAGATTTTGTGGTGTAGCTCTAAAGGCGAGGGCATATATGCCACTTCGTTCACGTTTGTTTGGAACTTTTTCTCAAACAGAACTCCAATCTCATAATTAGAGAAGCAAAAGTATTGAAATAATTGTTTTTTGGTTGAGTTATGTTGCACCCCTACCATTGGTCTGTATGTAGTTTTGATACTTAAAGACAAATAATCACTTAGAAAAATGACACGAAAATTATTTACATAAATGCTTTAAAACACGACGGTTAATTTTATTCCATTCCACAATTCACTAGAACTCGCGTATCTCCTTTTCTAAAGTACCATCCTAACAAGAAATTACTGAATATCTCATGGCCAGACGTATGAACACAATCATTTACGAATGCGAAATGCACACACCGAAGACGTGAAATCACATGAATCCCCAAAACAGAATCTTCACGCTTATCGCGTACTGCAGGCGATGTGCTTTGGAGGGATTATTATGCAAATCCAAGCTGTAGCACTGGCGATGTGAACGCGTAACCGAGCTGCTGGGCGGTTATCGGCTGCCGACCGCTCAATGGACCACCCATGATGGAGGGAGCGCCGACGAGATGCGACCACGGCTGCGGAGGAGTTACTCTAAGAAGGAACAACTTGACAGATTGCGAAACAAATCAACGCCTTTCAGAGCGATGTCATTGCAAGAGACAGAGATGAAGTCATATTCAAACGAGCTAACTGTGAATAAACCCACTGACAAAATGAGAGTATGGATATAACGCATTATGCATTAAAATCAAGGCGAAAAATGCATTAAAATAACGGAAAAAGGTAAAAAAAATTACTTGTTAGACGAAATAGAATAAAAAGTGCAAAAAAATTACGTATAAAAATGGGTCATTTCCTTTTGTTATAACATGAGATTAATTTCTAAACTAAACGGCATTTTTCTAAAGAGAAAAGAAAAAAATGACATTTCATTAAAATCCGCCTCTAATTATCAAATACTTATAAAATTAAACAGAATGACAGACACTTTTCTTTTTTTTTTAAAAGAAGTCCGGAAAAGAACTTTCATATTTCGAAAATATGACAAAGTATAATTTAGAGAAAGACAAATTTTAACTGTATGACAACAAAGTATAACTGCAAGTAACCTGCATGACAAAGTATAATTTCGAGAAAGCTCTCTTAGAATTAGCGTATTTTTTGTATTTTCATCAATGGAGAATTCATGAAGCTCAGCTGCATGAACGTGACAACACAATGTATCGAGGTACACAATCGCACAGAAAGAGAAGTCAGCCTCCGAAACAAAGGTGCCAGGGCGTAACAGCTTGCGCAACAGACAGAGAGAAGCTGCGTAATCGCGCGGTTTTCCAGGTGGCCACCGATCGAGGCGCGTTTCGCCAGGCGCAATCCGAGTCCAAATGCTTCCTTCTGTTCCTCGGGCCCCTCCCCTCGCCAGCCCTGCTCACCAAGAATTGAAGACCTCATGCTACGCCACAATACGTAAGTTTTGAGAAAACGGAGAGTAAAGGTTTAGACACACCATTCTACACATTGGGATAAAGAACATTAATGTACGAATTACACTGCCATCTTGCGGCGAATCTTTGAAATAAAAACCCAACATGTAGATACATATATGGGGCATTGAAAACACAATATCTCGATTTCATCAGAAATGTGGCATAGCATGTTATTTCGCTAAGGTCTTCAATTTTGGCAAAGAGCTAATGTGTGGGGGGATAGGCAATACACATGCAATACACTCTTTCGATGACAGTAATTCAAAAAGTTAAACGTGATACGTTAATTTAGCTTTAAAAAAATCATACAGCCAATCCAAATTGCTTTGCGAGCTTCATGGTCAAAGACCAGGCACGAATCTTCAGTGACCACGATCAACATGATCCATTTTTTTGTGTAGCCAAGGCTAAATTTCCAACGTATATTACTACTAAAGTAATTCATATAATAATTCACTAAGTACTATTAATTCAGATAATACTGAAGTATTTCTACTTAAATAAAACGGGAACTCACTTTCGCCTACCCGTTGCATTACAGTCATTGAGTCCTCACTTTTTAAGTTGCATTGGCTTGCATTTTTCAAAGTCAAGGGGCGAAGTTTAGACCTTGAACTTCCGCCATTAACATACGAGAGCCTTGAGTCCTACCAGTGTAAAATTTCTAACACATTTCACGCGAAAATACGAAGGGGACCTAACTTGCTTCGCTTCGCTCGCAAAACTACCTAAGTACATTTAGTTAATTAAATGACATGAATACATACCTTCCCAAACCTTTCTATCATTAAGTACTTTTGTACTCAATTCTAAAGTTACAATTCAAGAACTTACGTTTTGGAATAAAAGTTAATAAAATTATTTTAATACCTTGAGTAGTAACTTACTCGCAATACTCGTAGAAGCTAACCGTTACTACATTTTGAATCAACGCCATCTACACAGTCTTCCGGTCATTTATAGGTCCACGGCTGATTGTCAAAGGCTACTGGCGGGCAGCGGGAGCCAAGTCCAGCGCGTGAGAGGCCGCCCTGGCATCCGCCCGCTGGGGCGGCGCCACAAATAGACCGCCACGCCCCGCGTGTGGCGCCATCTGCCGCGACGCGACGGCGTTTCCGCTCCGAGATCTAGAATTCCTCCGGGCGTTCTGCTTTGCGGTTCGCTACTAGGCACATCAGAAAAGAAGTAATACAACGAGACTGCTACATAATGACCGCTGTAAACGCAACAATAATCTCTCATTTTCGCCCATAGGTTAATTTTTTTAAAACTTAATTAATTCAGAAGAAGCACTTTGTGTACTCTTCTTACCACGGTAATTTCTATTCGATTCACAAGCTGTTCTCACGTATGTCTCCTTTTCGAATATTCCTCAAAGAAATGCGATTTTCGCAAAGAACTCCTGATGTGAAACGCGCAGGAAAGAATGATTGTAAATGAAGACTATGAAAAGTAATACTAGACGTCTTACAGTTCCCTTTAAAGGCGTTTACTGGTGCATTTGGAACCTTTATATGTTTTATCAATGGGGTATGTTACTCTAAGAATATTCCTGACCAATGAAACTTCACTTCTTCAAAAGTCTGAAGTAGTTGTTACGGCGCGCTTATTCACGTCCTAATTTATTTCGATGGCCAGTAATTAAGACGATTATTGGGGATTAACATTTTAGATTCAGTAGTTATGCAATTATACGAAGGATTACGGATTGGATTAAGATTTTTGCTGATAACTCGTTCAATGCCAATTACATTTCACATTACGTAACATTCTAGGATTTATATTTCCAAGGAAAATCATGCAAGCGCAAATCAACATCACTATCACGCAGCAAAAACTGTATTTGAAGTTAACAAGATTAATGCAATAAATTCTTTAAACAAATACAAGAAAATGAAGTATGAGTTTATTGTATAATATTCGCACTTAATAAATCTGTTTTCATGTACTATTCCCTCGCACATTCGTCTGAAACAAGTAACGTCACTGTTCTCCTCAAATCATTCGCGAAAAATTACGCCCATGTTTTACTTTAAGCAGTACATCCATATACAAATAATGACTTATTCAAATGTGATCTCTTCCAGAAGCCAATGCATCTCAGTTTCCATGGCAATTCCGTTACAGGGAAGCTGCAAAGAATCTGTGAAGCTGCAAAGAAGAATATGCCGCAATCAGACTACCGCAATCGTCAGCTCAGAAGTGTTGTATCATCCGCGCACGTTTTCCTGAGACCTCATTTCGCTAGCATCCAGAGAGGAGGTGATTATTTTGTCTACGGGACTATTATAAGAAATCTGTAGCTCATTATTCGATGCAAAATGTTTTCGATTACACGGGAGCGGCTTTTTCTGTTACCAGTTTTTGTCAAGAAAGCTTGTTATCATTTATACTGAATTCAACTAATGTTTTTAGTCATAGAACCCTTCCTAACATACATCATTAAAATTTCTAATACGTTCTTCCAAAATCTAACCACAGTTTCTGGCGCATCTTGTTTCAATCTAGATAAAGAGCATCTCATAGAACCTCATCTACGCAACATTGGATAATGAAATAAATCCTCCTCCCATCAACAGTCTCCCTCTTTAATATCCGCATTGCTTAATTCTAATATTTAAAGGGATGTTGCTATAGCTACCCCTTCACTTCACTTTCACCCGAAAATGCTCACTCCTAACAACTGTGAAGAGGAGTGAGCATTGTATAATCACAATAAATAAATCAACTAATGTTAGTAAACAAGATACGGTAAGTATTCCGAAGCTCAAGAAAACGTTCGTACGCGTATAATACCTTTCCCCCCGGCCCCGCGCGGGCCAACACCAAAGCGCAGTGAGTCACGCCCACTCTCTCGATCGCCGCGCCACGCGCAGGCACGCAGTTTCACCCGTGACGTGTTCCCCGCCGGCTGCGCGCCCCCGGCCCGGCCCCCGAGGCGTTGGGCTCCCCGCGCGCGCGCGCACGTGTGCCCTTCGGAGCGCACGCGACCGCCCCCCGTCGCGCACTGGCCGCCGCTCCCATTCCGGCGGGACGAACGGCGATGTTCACCTGGGCCTCTAGGCCACCCCCAGAGGGATGCGATACCGCAAACAAAATATCGGTGTTTGAATACATTTATATTCACAATTAAATAATCGGTGTTTCGAAACATCGATGTTCACAATGAAATAATCTGTGTTTCTAAACATCTATGTTCAAAATTAAATAATCAGTGTTTCTAAACATCGGTGTTCAAAATTAATAATCGAGTAAATCAAACATCACTCTAAAACCATTGATGTTTTTCAAACTGCACTACAAACCTTTAATGTTCACTCGAGATAGTCGGTTATACTATTTTAAATAATTACCTTATTTCGACAATAAGCAGCCTAATCATCTGTTCACATCACTTTACCATTGACAAGGCCAAGTTTGTATAAATATTAAATGCTTCACAATAAAAGTGTTCAAAATGACATTAATCTACTTTCGCGAATAATTTCATTATGTAATTGCGTTAATTAAATTTCGTTCAATTACCAAAACAGACATTATATTCCAATTACGGAACTAAACCCTTGCCTTGGTTCCACGTGATGACAGTCAGCTGAGCTCCTAAATCAAGTCACCCTCTTCGTCATACACCCAGCAGCAATAAAATAATTTTACCCAGATAGCATCGGAATCCACCCCGTGTGCGCGGCGTGGCGGGGCGGCGGGAGCGAGGAGAAGGAACAGCTGCGAAGGGCGCGGCGCACAAAGGGCCTCGCCCCGCGCGTCGCCCTGGGCGCCGGGCGAGGGGCGAAGGGCGCGCGGCGGTAGCCGTGCCCAGAGAATGGGGCTCCCGCCGCGTTCTACAAGTCGCGTGGCACAGGGAGGGCGGCAGACGCAACGCAGTGAATGCGTACGGACGCAGCACGCCGGATTTCGCGGCTGCTGCAGGGGAGGCGGAGCGGAGAATATTTTTACAGAGGGACAATCGGGATAAATGTAAGCAGAGGTAACTCCAAATGTATATACTGCGATTTTTCTACCTGCGACCCTCAAGGCCACTCAAATCCCATATTCGCGATGGAATATGTCACGGCATTTCGCGTCTTTTCTCGGTCTTGCCGGTAGAAGTCGCATGATCGCAAGCATTGCTTTATACGGTCCCGATCGTGCGAAATCTAGCGGAACGACTGAGAAAGACGCGAAATGCCGTGACATATTCCATCGCGAAGATGGGATTTGAGTGACCTTGAGGGTCGCAGTTAGAAAAATCGCAGTATAAATGCTAAACTAAAACACCATCGGTATTTGTTGCGGTTTTAAGTGAATTAGGCGTATTGTAACGATCTACACTGTCGGAATTCATTCGGGGTGTCACTGAAGCTTCATTATATGTTTAACTTACTACACTGTAATTGTATTCGCTTTGTTCACATTTGCCTTAGTATAGGGCACTGCAATAAATGACGATACGACAGAACGAGTAGATACTTGTTCGAATTAACCCCCCCCCCAGATCGGGGGGTTAATGTCAATACAATTAAAATAAATTTATATTTTTTTCTTGAAATTAATGCCATATTTAAAGTCCTCGACCATTTTAAAGCAATCGACAAGAAAGAAATATGATTTGTACTATAAACTTTTGGGCATACGGATGTCCGGAATTTCCACACGAATACTGATACTTTGAAACAAATAAACACTTAACCGCAACGTGGTCTGTTTATTTCATTCTACGGCGCTTTGCAACTGACAGTACGTAGAACATTATATAAAACTGTGGAAGGGGAGCCTTATTCAGAGCAGAAAATAACTGACTGGAACCTTACAAGAATGTGTGGTTACATTTGAAAGTTTAAAAAACCAGAAATTTTCGCTCCCAAGTAATATCAGTTTAATACGGATTTACATCGATAAACGAACTATATATTTGATTTCATTGGGTTGCTAAGAAAATAGCAACACACACCTCGGCTCTGCTCTTACACTTAGCAAAAGGAAAGCGATACAATACGTGAGCAATGAAGCTACATTTTTATCCGGAAGGAAAACAAGCGGGCGTCTCAGCATTTGCTCAATGGATCAAGAGAAACTGGACGAAAAACGTAATTGAGATTGGAACAAGACAGGTTACTGATCAGAACACGGAGCGCTGTGGTGAACTTTTCAAGCATAAAGACTTGTTTTGAATTGTTTATAATACGATAAAGTACTTACAAGTTTCTATACTAGTTTTATTTCTTAAGAGAAGACGGCAGCATTTTAGACAGAAATTATCAGCACGTCCTCAAGCTGCGCGATTAGATCAATAACAAACAAGGGCATGAACAGCACATTTATCATTAATTCCAGGAAACACTAAGCTTAATACCAATCCAATTTACAGTAACGAATGTTGATAAAATCAAACTTGCTTTGCGTTTAATTTGGTCATGCTACAGGGTGGACTGCAACTTCCTATTTACGTTGAAATTCCACTTAACTTTACTGTCGAAAGCAAATTTTAATGGCTTTTTTATGTTAGTAAAATGAGATATCGATTGAATGGTAAACGCTTTATTAAGTATTCAGAGCAAATGCCTCGCCGATTGGGTTGTTCAATTACATTAATAGAACTAGGTTTCCAAAACGAAAAGAATAATATCTCCTGGATTGCTCATGGTAATTGGAACAATGAAATGAAATACAAGTACGTATATAAACTAGATGTGCCTTTCTTATGCTGAAAATCGGGCCATTATTGAAAGAACGAGCATATTTTACTTACAATCGTTTACGTTGGATATGGATAATTATTTTGTTTAAACACTCTATTTCCCTCAGCGTGCGAAATTTACAGTAAGAAGCCCCAACACCGTACGTAATTCTTGCAGAACGAAAGATTTGCACCGTACGTACGATTTTTGACTCGACAAATATTTTGTGTCCTTAAATATGGCAGTTATAATGGAACACGCTGACTTACCAAGTCAATCGACATGGCAACTCCGCAATCAATCGCGCAACTCCAGCGCAACGCTTGCGCTCGCAACTTGCGGAGCGCATTCATTCTACATAGAGATGCGACATCGATGCCGATGTTTTCAAATTATCGATGTTTTTATGTCGAATCGTCCATTGTTGCTTTAACAGCGCATTCGCTCTAGAGATGCGACATCAAAGTCAATGTTTTCAAATCATCGATGTTTCTATAAAAAGATCGATGTTCTGAAGCTGAGGATTTTTGAACATCGATGTTTTGTACTCGACGATTTTACTTTTCGATGTTTTGTTCGTGGATGAAAACTTCCTATAATCACAATTTTGTAAAAATTCAAATATGCAATAATTTAATGGTTACGTTCTCTATGTCTCCAAACCAACCAAACCCGCCACTCCCTCTTTCTTTCCGGGCGCGACCTAGAGCGAAGAATATCACGCAAGAAGCACTCTCTCTCTCTCTTTCTCTCTCCTTCCCTTTCTTTCTCTCGCCTCCTCTTTAACACTCTCCCACACACCCTCGGGCTGACTACTAACTTCATCGAGCAGACCATCCCTCCCCCGAAATTATCCTGATGCTCCGGTATTTCCTTCATCTTCCCTGAAATTTCTCATATGGAGAGGCGTTTTTAACTGTATTCAGTTAAATGTTTGTGATGGATTAACGTACACGGTCACTTTCAAATTTATTTGCGTAAATTTAATGACAGAAATTTCTAAACGATGTTTGGCAACATCGATGTTTTGTTATCTCTGTCGCATTACTAATTCGCTCCCAAATTGCATCCTGTTCCTCGCCCTCTGCACGAGACGCGAGCGAGAGGCGCCGACCCGGACGCAATTTGCGGAGCGAGGGGTCGCGGCTCGCATCTCGCTGCCGCAACCTCCGGGCATCAGGACCACCACCACCACCACAGCCCGGGACCTCGTTCACTGCGAGGAGGGGAAAATGACGAAATACTTATTTTCATGCACGCCAGTGGTACATTATATTCAGGTATCCGTAAACACAGAATGGGAGCAATCATTCAATGACAAAAATACTTGTCCGCAGCAAAAGGTTCCTGTATGCAGCATAGAAGCAGTTAGTGAAAAACGATTCGAACACTTATTCAGTTTGTTGTAGCAACGTGGATGTTTATTACGTACATTCACATATAATTCACTTCATCGACAATCAGTTCAATCTAATGTTTCCTTTTTTTCATGGAAGCACTTTCATTCCAACTCAGCTCACGTCGTAAGTTAAAATACTTTTTTTCTCAATGCTCTATACCTTACTCGTTAGCGATAATGAAGTTTCATAGGTAGTATAATGTGGGAACTACGTTCAATTATTGTTTTTTGCGTATTTCGGTCTCCAGATTACCACATATTTAAGTACAAGACATGAGGAAGTTGGAAGCATTTTTGCCAATGTAAAATTTGCATAACTCTTATCTACCTCCTCAAACTCGACAGAAACTACTCAAAACCTAACCGAATATACTCATGCTTTCTTAAAGACTAATTTCAGACCTCCGTAAATTACCCAACTGCATTAATTCTAAACATCTGATAATATAAAAAATAACCTTCAACTACTATATTTTATGTCGAGTTTAAAGAACAAATTTCACATCAATTGGACTGAATTTTAATATTAACCTCTCAAAACAATACAGCAATTAGCCAGTAATAATGACAAGTAGCGTGACAATGTATAACAAAACACAGTATATGTAATGTTGTTAACATCCCTGAAAGGCAGTACTGCCAAACAGGACGGACTAAATAAATTCTTAAAAAAACTTGTATCTGCATCGCTGGGTGGGGGCTGGGGTGAGCCGCAATCGGGGCGCGCAGGGGGCAGCGCGCCGCACCCCGCGATTCGGAGGCGCATCCATTATGCATGAGGAACTAACTGCATCTGGTGCTGCAATCGTTATGATAATACGCGTAGATCAGCCGCCCCAGCCCGCCACTCCCTCTTTCTTTCCGGGCGCGACCTAGCGCGAAGAATATCACGCAAGAAGCACTCTCTCTTTCTCTCTCCTTCCCTTTCTTTCTCTCGCCTCCTCTCTAACACTCTCCCACACACCCTCGGGCTGAGTGAGCCACCTTACTTTTCAAACAATTACTTCACAAGCCAACTTTTTTTAAATTTTTTTTATATACTCGTATATCACTTTTACATCTTCATATTTTCTTTGCACATCTGAGTAACTACATATGCATGTTCAAATCGTATGAAAAACTGGATTTTCAAACCATATATTTCAAAAATTTGTTTCCTCCGTTTACTTTTAATTTTTAGAAATATGTTTTTTCTTTCGAAGGCCTTAACTGGCAGATCATCCGGGAAAGAAAAAAGAAAAGCAATCGACAGTGGAGACATTATATAAAGTTCCACAAACTAAAACAACGCGATTAATGAAAATGCACGCATTACATGTAGCTATACATTATTGATATTTCATACAAGTAAAACTAGCAAGACCATAAAAACTTTTTGTGTATTTTGGAAGAGTGTTTCCAAAACGAATTTCCTACGAAGTTTTGACCGATAAACGAACGCATAATTTTGAACGTATATCTCACAATGAGGGCAGAGGCATCGGATCGTTAGCGGATGCGAGTGCCTGCTCAATGGCTCAGCGTATTTTTCTGCGCAGAAGAGCGGGGCCGGAGCGTCGTTGAGAGTGGAGTGGGCGGGAGGGGTGGGGCGCCGGCATTACCCTAATCCGTTCTCAGACAGCGCTCCTCTCGAAGCGGAAATCGATACTGCGGTGATGTAATTCACCCTGTAGAGCTTCGGTGAATGCAAGTATTAGAGGTCAGTGTTCTAGAATATTCTCACCGTTAATTTTGAAAGTACCTAATGAAATTCAATCAGAAAACCATTATGATTCAAAATAAATTTAACACGTAAATTGTGTCCCGTTACTAGTGTGGTTCAACAATTTAGATTTCCCTTGAGTTTAATGAGTAAGGCAAAATAATCGTTTTATATAATTACGAAATTCTACATAAAATAACTGCTGAAGACCAAACGCCATAGCGGCTACCGTGATCATAGATTAATTTGTTGCTTGTACAGCTGACGACTAACGTGAATCGGTCTCATGCACCATTCCATAAAATGACAGCAATGCACGAGATTAATTACTGTATCCCCTTTTTATTAAGGCTAATCTGGAAATTCAGTTATTAATTTCCAGTCACGTAGAGTAAACTGTTTCAGTAGTTAATGCACTGGAAAATGGCCAGTGAGCTAGCCATCATCGATTTTTACAACGCAGCCTGACATTGTGATTCATTAAACAAGCTTTTACTTTTAATGACATGCGCAATTATGAACAAGGTGCTCGGAATTGCATAATGGGGAGTCATCTAAGAGACATTTACACGAGAGGCAACAGAAAGTTCAAAAAGTCCTCTAAATCAGGTGATTAACATAAAAATAACCATTATTGCATTAAAAGATAATGTATTGCATTAAAAGATAATGCATTAATTACTGCATTGCTACTTCGACAGTGGTTTCCCAACCTCTAGCAGGAACGAGAGACGTAAATATCTCAATTTTGCTTGCTGAGTGGTTTGCTATTGTCTAATCCCAAGGCCGTCAATTCATGAAATTAAATGTCTCTCTAAATCATGTCGTTCGTATAAAGAATTATACTTCAGATTCAGATTGAAAGGGAAGTAAATAATATTCTGAAATAAACTGCGAAACACGACTTCGCCGATTCTTTCCCTTTCAAGTGCACAGCCGATTCTGCATATCGTAAATTCCTATTGAGCACAATGAGATAAAGTGGAGAACGCACGGTGCCAAGGAGCAACGTGCCTTTTCCTGGCGCGCCATCGCTCGCGCGAGATGCCAGCGCGTGATAGCGGAGAGAGCTCGCGTGAAAATGAGTAACCGCTTCCGTGCTCCGGCGCCGTTCGGATGCACTACCTGTCGCCAGCCGCTCATATTTCAGCGGCCATTCATCTTCTCCAGACAGCCAACTCGGAAATTGGGAATTCGCAGTTATCGAGCCACATCTATCGGCAAATATTCCACGCCGAATTCTGCCAATGTAGTAATTTGGATGTACGAGGTATGCGTTATTTATGTATCGCCTGTAATGTTTCACACGTTCAATCGAATTATGATATGTATTTCGTTCTCATGAGGTGTAAATGCTGACGTTGTAGTCAATAGACGAATTTTCGAAAATAGCAGAACTATAAACGAACAGAAAATTTACGATGTATTTGGATATTATGGAGCAATAAATGGAGCCCATCAACTACACTATTTGTAGTATAAAGCGTACCTAATATTTCACGTCATTCATATTAAAATGAGATTGTCGTAAACACACAGTTGATATTTCTTCTTCGGGCCTTCTCAAGTCTTTTATAGAGAATGTGGCATCAATTATGCAATGCGTGCTTGAATGAAATAATGTTGGAAATTTGATGAATAATAGTACGTCGTGGAGAAAGGCAGGAGATATAGGAGAGCTCATTTTCATCACCACGAACTTTTTATGGAGTAATCGAGATTGGCAGCTCTGTACCTCAGGGTGGAAAGTGGGTTCAGTGGACGCCACATCACGGCTCCTTCCGCCGTGAATATTTATATTCCACACGTCCATATATTCAATACATCTGTCTGGAGTCCTTGCGCCTCATCAACCACTTCACCGGGCCATTCACCGCCACCGCCCACCTCCCCTCCCAACACTTTCCTGAGCGAGGGTTCGCCCCGTCCACGCCTTCTCGTGGGTGCGCGGGATGCCATTCATCACCCAATCAGCGCCCTCCCTCCGTCCCGCCGCATCAATCCCGTTTTGAGGGGGCTCGTGTCGTTGCCCCATTCGCTCCCCCCGATAGTGAAACCGGCGCGGCACGGCGGTTGCGTGTTCGCGACCCGGCGGCGCGGCGCGGCGCGGCGCGGGGCGGCGCGGGCGGAAGGCTGGCCCGCGGCGGGGGCGGAGGGGTCGCGCGGGGAAACCGGGCCAGCGCCACCGCAGAACCGTCGCGCGCCGACGCCGCCGACGCCACCGCCACCGCCGCAGGGAAAGCGCGGTGCCGCGTCGCGACGCGCAGCGCCTCGGCTTCCCGCGTCACGCCCACCGCTCACCGCCCACCGCCCTCCGCCCACCGCCCACAGGCCTCCCACTGGTGATGTGACATCGGTAACAAAACACATTAAAAAAAACATGGATGTCTGTCATGGATGAGATCACCAAGGCAGTAGTGCAGTAGTGATCTTGAACCGGAGGGTCGCGGGTTAGAGTCCCGCCTCGGACATAGGTGTGTTTGTGTTGTATTGACGTGTTCCCCCTACAGTTTAAAAGTCACAGTGGGCGCTATATGACCAAGATGTTGTAAAACGACCTTTAAAAAAATTGACATCCAAAATTGAAACCGGTTTAGGTGGTTCTGGGCATCAATTCATGTTACTGCAGTTACTGCACCTCTGACCGCAAGGTCTACTGGTTCCAGTCCCGACGGTAGCAGTATTTTCGACACGAGCTACGTTAGTACGTTGATTTCAGGCACTGTCTGGAGGAGAATTCTAGCTGATCGGTAGTTTTCCGTGGTTTCTTCGTTAACCACCAGGCGAAAGAAGGAGCAGTATCCTCACAAACGGGCCACGGATCGCGCGCGATCTTTCCTTTTTTTTCGATATCCTGTCCTCGCCCCTTACTTACACACACTCACATGCAGTACACCACCACACATGTCGGGAGCTCAGAGCTTGCCGCGGCTGGGGCAGTGCCCCGTTGGTGGGAGATACTTGGTTACGGAAACCTCCGTTAGCAGACGTGTAGGTCAGCGCTGGATCTCACCATTCTGCTGGTGGAAGATCACCGCCAGTCCCCGCGATAAAACAGCGTTCGTTTGGTTTCAACAAGAACTGACAGTGGAACCATAAGTTATTATATCGTATTTTAACTATTACAAATTTCTGATTATGGAAATTCATCATTCACAAAAAAACCATCGAAAATGTAAAACGTAGAGCACGAAACATCGATTTAATAAAATCAGTTTTAAAATATCGATCTTGAAACCCCATGTTTCTATTAAAACATTGATGTTCTGAAAACATCGACATGGATGTCGCTTTCCTACCTCCCGCTCTCTGTGTACCTCCATGGCTTCACTTCGGTGCTCCGGACGGCCGCGCCGAAATCACTTAGTTTCATCCCGGAGCGAGGTTTTCCTCTCCAAAGCTTCACCTGAGCCTCTACCCTCCCTCCCCACTAATGCCCCGCACGCCGCATCCGGCGCCAGAGGCACGCCAGAGCGCGTCCGAAGCCTCCGCAACTGAGCCTGGGAAAAGCCGCTCCGCCCGCTCAGAACTACCAACTTTCCCGGTTTTGGCGCCGGATACTCACACAACTCGCATACCGGCTTAGGTGGCGCAGAGCCTGATGTCACTGCAGTGCCTCTGACCGGGAGATCCTACGGTTCGAGTTCCGAGAGTGGTAGGATTTTCGTCACTAGCTACTTAGCTAGGTCGCGTTCAGCCGCTGTCTGGAGGAGAATTCTAACGGCCGCCTGCCTTGATCACTAGTTTTTCGAGGTTATTCCGATTAACACCAGCAATACCTTAACGAGCCACGGACCGCGCGCGATCTTTCCTTCTCCTTCCCCCTCGTATCTTCCTTCACTATTTTCACACACTTGCACACACCTACATCAACACTTCCACACATGCCGGGTGACCAATCGGGAGCTTACGGCTTATCCCGGCTAGGGCGGTGCCCCGCTGATGGAAGATAACTCGTTGGGGAGGGGGGGGGGCGAGAACCCCCGAAAGCGGACGGGGGCGGATCTCGCCAACGACAGATCACTGTCACATTCCGCGATAAAAACATTCACTACACTTGTGACACTAATCTTAGCAATTGACTCGCCTGTAATCATCAAGTAATCAATTAAAAACAACACTCATGTGTCGGAACAAGTGTCCCTTCAATATTATCTAAAGAGTATCGGGCCGTGGACGAGACGAAGCCAAAAGCCCAACTAGGGGCCACCCACGCCACGCCGAGGACCACGGAACTCCCAGCCCTCTTCTCACTGCGTTCACCTTGAAGTACCATCGGAAATCTGACAACCCGGGCGGGAGATCCAAATTATCCCCCTGAACTTTTAAATACGAGACCACACACAAGGTCATAGCAGTCATAGCACCTATCCCGCCAACTGTCACGCACTGCCCCTCAGCCGTCGTAGGTTCCTCCTCAACGCTCATCCCCCGTCCCCAGCCGCTGGGTGTTGAGACAAAACCCGAGGAGATCGGCTGAAATAATCACAATATTGATAGCAGCTGCTAAGCCAGTGTTTGGAATGGCGGGAACAAAAAAGGCAAAATGGACAGTCGAAGTTTCCGCAATAAACGAATATCGATCAATAAACCTTGTTAAAAGTTTCAAGTAACCTGAGAAGTTAGAATCTTAACGACGGGAAGGGCCACCGTATAGCAAATTCGTTTTGTTTCTTTTGGCAATGCAAATACTTCTCCGTGGCAGACTAAATCAAATCCCAGTGAGTCCAACCGATTTTACCGGTGACAAAAACAGCCGACCGGGGAATGGCTGCATGTTTCAACGTCCGGGCAGGGTTGCGGCGATAAAAACGGGCGCCGCCAATGGCGCCTCCAGCGCGAACCTTTCAACGGTGGCGGCGGCGGCTGCAAACGAAAAACACATTCCACGAGTGTGTTGCCAACGGGAGGGGCGAGAGGGGGGGGTAACACGCCATCGCGCTTGAGTGCATCGCCGGCGCTGATCGCGTGCGCAGCCAATCGAATCCCGCGCCCTCGCCTCAGAGACCCACCACCAGCCGCCATTGACAAAAATGCTGTGGGTGTCGGCTGCCAACGGGGCGACCGACGTGTGTTCAGTTGGTGTCACATGGGGCAAAGTTAATGGTGTCACCCCTCCCATAAATTAAGTATAAAAATATCAATTGCTACATAGATAGTACACTATTTTATTAAAAATACAAACATATTTGCATATGATAGTTTTTTATAATATATTAAAAAATTCTATGAAATTAAGAATAATTGCAATATAATTTTTAAATAAATATTTTAAAATGGCTAATAATTTATCAACAAATGTAAGTTATTTATGAATCCTCTTTACGAGATTTTACGGGAGCAAACTAATTTATAATTTCATTAAAATCTATGCTTATTGCAATGTCATTCACTATTGAAAATAGAGCCAAATCAGATAGTCTTGATTAATATATAAAATGTGTAAGTAAATTATTTAAATTATATAATTCCAACTATAAAATATTGCAATTGGTGTCACCCCTAGAATAGTATCACCTGGGGCGCGCCGCCCCCCCCTGCCCCTTCTAACTCCGCCACTGCGTGTGTCGACCTTCCTCACAGCAATGCGCTGGTGGTGAGGTGTTTGGATATTGTATAAATAACTCGGCAATGGTCGAAGTGATAGCCAACGTCCAGGCAAGGCAGGTTCAGAATAACGCAGGGTTTTGACTGATGATGTGGTTTTTACTGATGACAGATTTACCGTTTTATTCAATAGGGAAGCAGATATAGATCATCGTGTCATCATGAAGAAATCTAGTGCGAGAAAAACACGAATTCAGAAAGTTGCGAAGTCAACTGAAAAGGATTACGATGAAGGGTAAGCCATCGAAAGCTGTTTACTTAAGAATAAAAACTTCATCTTGAGTTAGTTACTTCACCACAGCGAAACACCAAGCAATTCGGAAGCCATAATCTCCTAGCACATTATGATGTTTCATGCGAACATCATTCGGGGTTTCATTGTGGAATGACCGGTATTCTTGTGTGGCCTTATAAAAACTACTCGAGAGAAAAAAATTACAAAAAAAAACATTTCAAGAAACAGAAGTATCGTATGACAGTGAGAAATATTTTTTAAATATATATATTGTGACGTGACAAGCAAAGTATAATTC
Organism: Acheta domesticus; assembly: GCA_031308135.1. NCBI lineage: Eukaryota > Metazoa > Arthropoda > Insecta > Orthoptera > Gryllidae > Acheta > Acheta domesticus. The sequence continues at coordinate 76,311,500 of JAHLJT010000631.1, read as the reverse complement.
AAATGAACTTTCTTCAAGTAGAATTAACGTCCTTCAGACAACTTTTTGAACGAGTTAAGATCCGCATAGCAATCACAGAGTTTTTAATCAATGAAAAACATCGCAGAGGTTTCGCCAACTTTGAATACAGAGAACACGATACAATTACAACACGAAAGAGAAACGAAATTACCTTTCAGTATTCAAGTGTATTAATTCGAAACATTAAAATTGCTTTTTGATACTCAGCAGTGAACTTTCTATTCACATTTCTATTTAACCAACGGGGTATGGAAGGAATGCCGCAATGAAAATTTTCGCCTGCGGTACAAATAAACACAGCAATAGATGGGTTTGAAGCGGGAACAGTAGTAAGAGTGAATGGATTACGTAAATGACCACATCCGCAGGGAGTGTCTAAATTCTTTCCTTAAATCCTCTCAAGGTCTTTTCAATTTCATGGAGAGTTTATTTCTGTCTTTTACAGCCGCAATAGCCATAATAGCTGTCGCTGTATGGTAATATACAACAGGACAGGATCATTTCGGTCATTCTGAACTCCTGGTTTCAGCAAACTCCTCGAGCAGAGTACTTGGTATTTGGGTATTTGACCTCAGAGACCCCAAGAGCATCATTTCAATCGTTAGTTCTAAGAAAATCAACAGAAAGTAAAAGAATCATTGAAGGAAAAAATATATTCTAATATGGTAGAAAATAATGGGTGGAAATGCTTACGCAGCCGCGGCAAATTTACAAGCGATACAAACCAGTGTCGCGTGCGCGACTTGATCTTGTAAGGAACTCAGCGGGCGAGGGGCGAACACCGCATTGGTCTCGTAGGCGCCGTGTCGCCCGCGGGCGGTTGCTCTTTACGGGCGCGTTCGGAAAAACCCCGGCGCAGCGGCGGCGGTGGCGGCCGGCGTATTGATCCTGCGGCGCTGCGGGCAGCGCGGACGGCGAGAGCGGCGAGGGCGGCGGCGCGGACGGCGAGGGCGGCGGGAGGCGGCTTGGGCGGCGAAGGGGCGGCGAGAGGGCGATGAGGGCGGCGAGGAGGCGGGGAAGGGGTGGTAAGAGGGTGGTGCGGAGCGGTGAGGGTTGCGATGGGTGGTGAGGGCGGGTAGGAAGCGGTAAGGAGGCTGTGAGGGGGCGGCGAGGGGTGGTGAGATGACGGCAAGGGTGGCGAGGAGGGGGCGGATAGGGGGGTGGGTAGGCGGCGGGTAGGAGGGTAGGGGTGGGTAGGGGGCAGTTAGGAGGCGGGTAGGGCAACACGTACTGAGGGCAGTGGCGAGGGTGGAGGCGAGGGTGGAGGTGAGGGCGGAGGCGAGGGCGGAGGTGAGGGCGGTGGCAAGGGCGGTGGCGAGGGTGGAGGCGAGGATGGAGGCGAGGGCGGAAGTGAGGGTGGAGGCGAGGGTGGAGGTGAGGGCGGTGGCGAGGGCTGAGGCGAGGGCGGAGGCGATGGTGAAGGCGAGGGCGGAGGCGATGGTGAAGGCGAGGGCGGAGGCGAGGGAGGAAGCCAATGTAGCGCGGGTTACATTTCGGGCGATAAACGCGCGCTCCGACTCGGCAGCCTCTGAACGCGCTCAACACCAGTCGGAAGTGTTCGCGTGTCTCGGACTCCCGAGATTGCAAGCGAGGGCTACATACGACGCAGGAGCTTTGTATGCCAGACGTGACGGCGCAGAACACACGAAAGAAGGACTCGGGTTTTGTATTCCTTGAGGTCTGCTTTGAATCAAGGAAAAATAATACTGACGATGAAAGGTTCGCAAATGAATGTAATTATTTCTCCACGTACTTGAAAGGTACATTAGTAATGCTGAGTGGGAGCAGACAAGCAGTACTGCAAAGGAATATTTGCCATGAAGTAGGCTTCCGTAACCAGTCACCCGGGCAGCCGGGAGCATTCCTATGTTCTCTACAGTTAACAAGTCTCGGAAAAGAATTCAATACGCTCACTGTATCCGACGCGGCACATATGTAAATATTTGTAAGATTTTATGCACGATTAAAACTTATAAGGCATTCACATCGCCCGGGGCTATTGAGAGAGGTGTTACTTATTACGGATGAGACTTCGATCGTACGACTAGAATATATAATCGGCATGGATTTAGACATACGACATTTGTTAATATCAGTTTATGGAATTACTAAAATAAAAAACTGAAATTATGTCCATACATCAAAACAGGGAGTTCTTAGTCGATTCACCAATTCAAGCTTTATTCTTTCACGGTGAAATATGAAGAATATAATTGCATACGGCATGGAATTTCTATACTTATTTCGTTTTTTCTTTGATATTTTCAAAAGGCAAACCAGTCATCTTATGACAAATATACAATTCGTTGCACCATTCCTTGCCTATGTAATAGTTCCGAAACAACCGTAACAGTCTCTATCTCGCCCAACATCTTTATACTTGTCCGCTGCACCTGTGAAATCTTGTTTCGTGCCAGTGAAGATACGATTACAAAGAGATTATAGTTCTCATTCGTACATGTCCGCGCAGTAGCTCGAATGGAGTAACTTGAGCAGAGAAATTCCCAATGGAACGTCGAGTTCTCAGGTCGATGAACCTTGCAGTTTGCGTGGGAATGATACAAGTGAACATGATATGCGACGTCTATTCTCTGGAACGCCTAGAGCCAGAACAGACAAAATCTCCATTTCATTCGTACTATAATGAAACAACAATTCATTTTAAGGCATATTGCCTCATTATGGGAAAAAAATTTGTACCGGTAAGCGTGTAAAACATGACACACTCACTGCATACTTTAATTAATTTTAATTTATATCTACAACTTCATTGCATGTTTTGACACATAAAACAAATAGTTTCTTGAGAAATTTACTGTAAGTAAATAACATTTTATGTATCAAGATACATTACTCTTTATACTATTTTTATGGATGTGTGTATGAATATGATGCAATTGAATATTCGGTTCAGTAAACATTTGCTTGTTCTATTCGCATGGATATGAGATAAAAACAAATAATAGATTAATATGTTGCGCGAGAATATTTTAAGTCGAAAATTGCTGCAGTCACATAGGAATAGTAACGCGGGCATATAATCTGTACTAAGAGTAAAAAGAATTGTAGTTTGGTAAATCTCCAATATAGGACGCGTAAATTCAGTAATGGTGTGGAGTTTCTTGGTGGAGTTTTTATTCTGTGCAAGTTTTTGCCATTGGGATGTGCAAGGGAGTATATGAAGAGGTTATTAAATTAAAATTTTAATTGCAAAAAAAAGGGGGAAAAAAGTCCCATTAACTGCCTCAAGGATGTTCAGAAAGTTTGGAAATATGACGCTGTAGATTCGCTTGCTGTAAGCAGTGGCTTTGAAAAGAAGTATATTCTCAATTAAGCGACCTAACGCAGATTTCGGAAAGGAAATTACTGATCCGAAAATAAAAAGAAAGTAGGCAATAACTTTGACTACGGGTTCATAGTCTGGTAAGTTCAGGTCAGGAGTGCTTGTATGTACCTATCTTTTCATACCCTTGCATTCTACATTAATCAGGATGAGATTTAGGAAGAGTATATACTAACGATATTTACTCAGAAATAAAATTATTAATAGAATTTTAGACGAGCAGAGATAAACTGCATTTGAAAGTGTGGAGGCAGGTTAACAGGGCTTGGTCAGTGCTGAGCAGAATTAATTTACAACATTGTTGTTTGCCATTGTTGTTTATTCGGAAAATGTATTTCCTTCATCAGGGCTTACAACATCCAATTGACTATACACAAACTAACTGCTACATGCTGTGGATCTTGAGTTGCCCCACACGTGGTGATTATGATCGATAATTCGGTCGGATCGATAATTCGTAATTATGGTCGATAAGCATTCTTCATATATTTGAAAGGATATTATCAAGTACAAACATAACATGAAAATAATTTTATTAAAGCTCTTTGTCCTTCCAATATTTAAGTTACATTTGAAGAGCAAGAGAACAGGAACAGTGATCCATAAACGTTTGAATTTTCAGCTTTGGAAATAATTCCGGATCAAAAGGAAGTCGTATGTGAAGCATCAACTTAATTTGCAACGCGTCAAGTCTTAAAGCTCGGGGCACCGGGCGAAGAAGGGGGGGAGAGGGAAGTTGGGGGAGGGGGGATCGTAGGAGAAGAGGCCGCGACAGGCGCAAAGGGCAGGTCTGTGGCGGGCGCCGGTAAGGGGGTGGCGGGGGAGGTGGCGGGCGGAGTGGAATGTGGCGGACGGTGCGAACGTAGAGCAAGAGGGGGCAGAGACGGGCGCAGGTCTCAGGCAGGCGCCGAGAAAGGCGGAGGCGGTGGCGGAGGAGGAAGGGAGAGGTGAGGAAGGTGGGATGGGGAGAGGTGGGCCACCCGGAAGCCCCTCACTAGAGCGTGGATGGGGGGGGGGGAAGACGGAGAGGGCGGAACGGCATCCGGCGTCGAAGCCCCTGTGACCCACAGCGAAGACGCCTCCGCACGATAAAGGGCTAAGTAGTTCCCAGCGGCGACACCAGACCTCGCCGTCTCCACACGACAACTGCATTAGTCGCCATCACCTAACGACGGGGCGAGGTCGATGATTTACGCCCCGAAGATTACCACCTCGTGAGGCGACTGAGTTGTCATCCTTATCCGCTAAACGGAGACAGTTGGAGCCTGAAGTTAATTCCCTTCGTTGTGAGCATTATCACGGTTCTATAACCTGAACCACAATATGAGTATCTCGTGTCTTGGGCATGTTATCCATCACACCATCATCTGACGTTTAGAGGTTTACTCTCAATTTCTTTTAAGTACCAAAATTAAAACAGGAATTAAGCCTAAGTCACTGCGTTAATAGGAGGAAATACGTAATTTAAACACAAGTTCCTTTCCGGATTCTGTACAGATTAATAGACATATTTAAATAAACTTTAATGAATTTTGCTGTCAGACAACGATCTCTCATCAGATCTAGAGAACGTGCTTCACATTTATGGGACACTAAATATGTTTTCTCATGAAAGCAGGATTTCCACTGAGTGGAAGTTGTTCAACCGATTTTAAATTGCAACAAGATTCCTCCGAATAAATTACCGAAACGAAATATCGCAATTACGATGAATTTCGGTAGCATTTCATCGTCGGTATTGTTTTTCTCGTGTAAAAATCAAACGCGCGCGTGTTCGAAACTAATCCGAGGCCGGCGTTCGCATTGTAATGTCAAGTTGAAAGCGCGCTTTTGTTGGCGCGGGACAAAAGGCGTCTTTGCTCCCCGGCTGGAACAATCGCCACGGTCGCGAGCGCGTGCGGGGCCGCCGTAACAGATTCCGGGAATCTGCCCAATAAGCGGCACCGCGCGGTTGGGAGCCCCCGGTCTAGGTACGACGCACCGCACAATGACATGTGCTGCACGGAGCCGACCATCGGCTACTCATACAGCGCCGAGAACACATTTCCTTTTGTCATTTTCGAACATACAATCGGAATATCGCCATGCTATACCTTCCAAAGCAGCTGGGAAGAGGGTGAGGCAATACGGAAAACCTAGCCTAGAGTAAGAGATTAGAAACTAACTAGTGAGAGAAAGTCCGTACCATTCTGTATACTTCGGGTTTTCTTTCTTGGTGCGTGGGGGTGTGTCATCAAAATGGAATATCTCACGGTATTTCGCGTCGTTCTCGGTTGTGACGCTAGGAGTCGCATGATCGCGACTGTATCGAGCAGTGCTGGCGATCATGCGACTGCTAGCGGCACAACCGAGAACGACGCAAAATACCGTGAGATATTCCATTTTGATGACACCCCCCCCCACGCGCCAAGAAAGAAAAACCGAAGGGTAGCATCATGTACGAGGTAAATTTGTGCGTGGCGTGAAAACATGGCATACTGCCTCATTTCCACACAAATAATCAACGTTTCATGCAGAGTAGTATATTCTTCAACGAGCGTGGAATGACAGTTATTATTCACGAGCTGATGTTTACGACACGACACAACGTACGAGCGAGTGTCGGAATTTCTACGAGTGAATAATAACCATTCTACGCCAGTGGAAGACTATACTTTCTCTACGACTTTGAAATTGACATTTTAAATATATTAAATCGTGCCTTACTCTTACAGAACATTTCAATGTTCTCTGACCCTAACAAACATCATCTCGCAAACAATTTTGTGTTTACGACAGATACAACCTGCAGCGGTAGAGCACGCAGCGCCTCTGTAGGAGTCTGCGGGAACCCTCTGTCGTGTATAATGAACTAGGGCGAATGTGATTCATGGACAGCCGGGCGAGAATAATACAGTACACCCTTGTTAATACGAATTCCAAGGGACCGAAATAATCGGAATTCGTGTTATAAAAATTCGTATTATCTGAATATAAATGTCCGTGTTAAGATAATCCTTTGCCGGGACCGAAGTTCCGTTCGTGTTACGCGAGTTGGTGTTAAGCGAGTTCGTGTTAAGCGAGTTCGTGTTAAGCGAGTTCGTGTTAAGCGAGTTCGTGTTAAGCGAGTTCGTGTTAAGCGAGTTCGTGTTAAGCGAGTTCGTGTTAAGCGAGTTCGTGTTAAGCGAGTTCGTGTTAAGCGAGTTCGTGTTAAGCGAGTTCGTGTTAAGCGAGTTCATGCTAATGAGGGTTTACTGTATTCTCGCACGGCTTGTGGATTCGGCATCATTACTGCATCCGATAACGAGCAGAAATGTATACATTCTGTAGTAGTTGTAGTGAAAAATAATTTGTTTTGTTATTAACCTTCATGTCATATTTATTAATACCCATTGCAATTATAGTCATTGTAGTAGAGGAGGTTCACAAATGCATTTGTTTATTTTACGAAGCCCATAACTCTTGTACACTTGTATGACAACACTGAATAGGGCTGTCATCAACATTTAGGATTTCCTTTTCTATATATTGTCTCTGTCCATTGTCCATTTTCCAAAGACAATTAAATTTTTCTTTTGCAAAAGAAAGTTTTAGAAAAAGGCCAGAGACAACATAATTCACATAGAATTACAAGAGAAATATAAATAAAATCTCTTTTCCGCTTGCTATCCAATCGGTCCACGTCGGCGTTAAAAGTCTGAACAAGAGGTTCGGTGAAGTAAGGCTGAGGGTACGGCGTGGGCGGTGTGGGAACCCGTTGGCCTGAGGCGAAGGCTTCTGCCGCGGTGCGGAGAATCCAAGGTCGGATGCGCCTGCGCTCCGGCCCAGAAAAGAAGAGCAGCGCCGGCGCGGGTGACGTCACATGCGCAAGCGGACGACCTAAACAGCTGTTAATGAATGAGTCACAGGCTCCAGCCGCGCCGCGATCGCGGCCACCGCAGCAGCGTCTCGCACGCGCCCCGCCCTGGGAATGCAAAAACCGATACGGCATTCGAAGGATGGACACGTGCACAGACGCCGAGACCGCGAACGGTCTTCACAGTCTGGGTTCGTAAGGTCGCGTGTTCGAATCCCACCACGGACATAATGTTCGATTTACCGTGGGTTGGTAACGTAATGTAAGAACCGATAAGGCATTCGAAGGATGGAGACTTGCACAGTAGTCGAGATCGCACACGGTCTTCACAGTCTCGGTTCGAAGGGTCGCGGGTCCGAATCCCGTCACGAACATGATGTTCGATTTACTGTGGGATAATAACGTAATGTAAGAACCGATAGGGCATTCGAAGGATGGAGCCATGCTCAGATGCAGAGATTGCGAACGGTCTTCACAGTCTCGGTTCGAAGGGTCGCGAGTTCGAATCCCGCCATGGGGACATCTTTCATTTATCGTGGAGAGGTAGGGGATTTTCCAAACCACCATCCACCGCCTAACAAAATAACTGTTCCTGTCTATTCTTCGCCTACCCAAATGTGTGTACGTGAGGGCAAATATGATGGTCAGTGGTCAGTTGGAGGATGCAATGAGACTCATAACTGTGAGATATTCGCCATCTCTCACAGAAGTACCCTCTGTTACAAAGTTCCCAAACGTAGCGATGGTCCTACGGGCTCCAGCGGCAGGTGCATGTGGTCCGCGAAAAGCCTAAGGGTCCCTGATCTGAGAACGCATGGGAGGCTGAGATAGGTGGCGCAGAGTATTTAAATCCCTGAGAGCGAATGCGGAGGGCAGGAGGCGTTGCTGTTAAAATGCTCTGTTAAAATGTTCCAAACGTCGCTACGAGTATACAGACTAGTCTGGCAAGTGGCTGGCACAAAGGATCTAAACGCCAAGCCGCTGCCGCCATGAAGGCATGGGAGGCTGGGGTTGATGCCCCAGGATGTTTGAATGGCTGACATCGAATACTGAGGCCAGGGAACGTTGGTGTAAACCTTAAGGGGCAACCCCAATATGTTCACAATGATGACGTGTATAGGCGACCCGTGGGGAGACTTGGTTCCTCCGAGTAGCAAAAGGACAAGAGATCTGAAAAGTACGATGGATGCTTGATGTCCTCAGTGACGGGAGGGAGACCCGAATTAGGAAGTGGGAGAGACTGTTGCGGGAGTCAATGGAACAAATAATTGTGGCGATGTTATAATTAAGATAAAATAAGTATTGGATTTGTTACCGAACGACGCCGATCTCCCGCGTCGGCTTCATGGTCCCAGCGACGCGTCTTGACTTTAACTTTTATCTGTAAGCGGCTGCCGAGAAATACTTCACGCGACGTCATCACTGAATATCGCTCCCATCATGTCTAATGAAATCTCTAAAGTCCAAGTTAATGAAACATATAATTTCAAGCAAGTCAAAAGACAGTCTCTATATATACCGGCAAAAGTCCATCACGTATTTTACGGTTTTGAAGCTTGTCGAACATGATGCGATAATTTTACATACCAAAACCTTTCTTAATCCGTCGCCAAACTTCTTAACACTTCACGGCTGCTGCAGCACAAGTTTTATAAATTATTTGTGAGATTATTCACGCAGTCATATCAGTCTATTCATGCTTTCAGATCAACTCTCGTCAATCTTTGGTGTCCGTAGTAACTAGTTCTCCGATCAACTTGTCGTCACTTTACTGTTATTTCAGCATGTTTCCCTTACGTGATTGGTTATAACGTAACATGAATGTTAAAAAATCTAAATGGGGTAAATATTAATTAAAATAATCCGTGTATCAATTTACCGGTTTTTATTAATGGATTATGAGTTCAAAACAAACTTTACCATCGTACTTCATCCGAATTTGTCTGCATCCATCTAAAAAAATTCGTACCATAAAACGTTTTATAAGACAAAACTATTAATTTAAACTATTTTTTCTGTTAATTGGAATGTAGATCTTCCTCTCTCACCTTGTATTGTCTATGGCTTTGGCAATAGTCTGGCACTGTCATATTATAAATGCTCACTCTATCACGGAAGTCGTGACAATGTTTCAAACAATGAAGAAAGAATGGTGTCCTACAACAGGTTATTCTTATTCGTATCAGCATCTTTGTACGTCGTAGATTTAACACTGTACGCTTCATGAAAACATGGCGTACAAGAATGTCATCCTTACTCGAACAATGTAGATAATATTCATGCTATTATTATTGTAATCTGATACAATTCAGAGCACAAGGACCGCAGTCGTAGAAACATCCCGTCTGTGCCTAGGACAATGAGAAGAGAAAAGCGACAAAAAAAACACATTCTCCATTCTGATTAATGAATGCATTCAGTTCTGGACCATTTATTACTCGGGTTCATAGCGTCACGCCATTACATTCAGATGTATTATGCAGATATATCATCAATTCAGATAGTAGATATTTCTGAGAGTCCATTAATAACCTAAGGCACTTTTCTGATTCGGCACAGTGCGTAATTAAGACTCGAGAAAGAAAAAACCCAACAAAATACTGTCTCGCTTAACCAAGGAAAGTTTCGCAAAATGAGCAGTAAAAACGCACAAATCATCTCCGAAAATGGAGCGGAAATTTCGAAAGCGAAATGATCGCAAAAGGCGGCGAGCGTCCGACGCGGCAGGTCGTACGGTCGGCTGCCGCCCCGAACCCCGCCACGCCACGCCACGCCACGCCTCATGGGCCGCCAAGGAGATTCGCCCCCGTAAGCCGTCGGCCTGGGAACCACAAGCGAATCCGCTCAACCTGCCACTTACAAGCGCGCCTCTTCTAACAAGCTGGCATTAAAAAAACCGTCGACCGAGAAAGGAGTCGTTACCCGGGGCGATAATTAAGAATTGCGAGGACACTGCACCGACTATGAAGAGAATGAAAAACTGCAGCAAGACGAACTGGCGGCCTGTTAAGGATCTTGTAGACATCGGCAAGCACATGTCGAGAGAAGGAAAATTTTCGAGGACATTATCGCAACATTTTTGGAGTTAAGTTCCTATGTTTTATCTCAGGCTGATTTAATACGAATGAAGTAAAACGAAATCAAAAAATCTGAGAGACAATTAACCATCTCCAACAGTTTTAAAATTTCTTCTACAGCTTTATCGATACAAGTTGTACGTAAATGATTTAATGCAGCTCGTTATTTCCAATATTCAAATGAGTCAATTAAAGATTTTTTCTAGAATTTTAAAGTAATGACCTTTACCCAAACGTAAAGGTAATCAAAGTTAAACTTGTAGAAATTGTAACATGCAGGTTGAGCGGAACTTTGCTTAATACGCTTGCAAATTTTTATCACTTAATTAATATTTGAATATGGTGAGCGAACCACCGCGTTTTGTAATGATTTACAACAGTTGTAATGTATTATTTGATGCTTTGGAATGTAATACAACATGTCAAGAAGAGAATATAGCATAATATTTACTTTATGAATACAAGGACTTATTTATATCCACAGCATCAAAGAAAATCAGAATGCAGAGAAGAAAATTCAGGAAAATTTATAAATCACAATTTTAAATTAAAATCCAATGCTTGCCATTAATAATGGCATGTCCTGAACTTTAACAATAAAGAGTAACAGAGTGTTTTAGAGTAAGCTCTGCTACAAAATTCCGAAGTGCAAGGCGCATTCACTACGAAAAGTAATTAAGAAGAAGCATACATATCCATCTTTTCCTTTAATTATTTTATCACTCATGGTCTGACAGAAGCTAAAAGCCCTTAACTCCCAATAAATAAGTAGAAAAAGACAATTTTCTTTTAATTTTTGCTAACATAAGAAAACGTAACATTTCGTTGCCTGAGATTCGTTCATTAATGTTCTCTGAGAAGAAACGAAGTTCAATTCAAGTGTTTCATGTAACAAAGCGTTGAGACGTGCGGCTGTTTCGACAGGGACACTGAATTAGCAAAACAGTGCTCTGTGAACTCTAAGAGTTTGCACAGGGTGCATGAGAAAGGACTGGGGCGAGTGTCCGATTTCATATCTGTCCCACACTCGCGTGGCTTGCGAGGCAGCCGAGGTGGAAATAACGCGGCGCCGTTCGAAGGGGCGTTTGGTGGAGGGGCGGGCGAAGGAGCCGAGCCAGCGATGGGGGCAAGGGGCGGAGGCCGGGAGACAACAGGGACGTGTGTGAGGAGAGAGGGATGGGGAGGGAGGCTCAGAAGAGTGAGGGGAAGAGCCGAGATGACATGAGGCGGGGCGAGAGCTTAGACCGAGGCGCAGGAGCGAGGCGTGGGCGGAGACCCAGGAGGGGGCAGCGCATGAGGAATTTTGTGGGAACGGAGGAATGGATGAATTGCTTGGGCGGTGGATTGAGAAGGAGGGGGAAGGACCTGTGGCGGACAAGACGGGAGAGGAGGAGGGAAGTAGTGGGTGGCTTAGAAGAGTGAGGGGAAAAGCCGAGATGACACGAGGCGGGGCGAGAGTAGAGACCTAAGCAAGGGCGCAGGAGGGAAGCGTTGGCGAAAACCCAGGAGGGAAGGTGGGGAGGCAGCGTGGGAGACAGCTTGTGGAGGCGGAGGAGTGGATTGCTGCGTGGGCGGTGGATTGAGGAGGCGGGGGGCGGGACCGGGGGCGAACAAGGGAGGAGAGGAGGAGGGAAGGAGAGGGAGAGCCTCCGGAAGAGCGGAAAAGACACGAGCCGTGGCGAGAGCAGAGATCAAGGTACGGGAGCAGAAGGGAGTGGTGGGTGGAGGCATAGGAGGGGAAGATCGAGGCGGTAGCGCGGGAGGCGAAGGAGTGGATGGAGGCGTGAGCGGTGGGTGGAGAAGGTGGGTGCAGGTTCGGGCGGAAACCCAGGAGGGAGAGACGAAGGCGAGATAAAGTGGAGGCGGTAGGGAGGGGCTTGTAGAGGCGAAGGAGTGGTTGGAGACGTGGGCGATGGGTGGAGGAGGTGGGGGCGAGCGTAGGCGGAGACCCAGGAGGGAGAGACGGAGGCGAGATACGGTGGGGGCGGGAGATACGGTGGAGGCGACTTGTAGAGGCAGAGGAGTGGATGGAGGCGAGGGCGGTGGGTGGAGGAGGAGGGGGCGAGCGTAGGCGGAGACCCAGGAGGGAGAGACGGAGGCGAGATACGGTGGGGGCAGGAGATACGGTGGAGGCGACTTGTAGAGGCAGAAGAGTGGATGGGCGGTGGATTGAGGAGGCGGGGGCAGACAAGGCCGAGGCGCGACATTTGGCCAAGGCCCCGCCGGCAGCGCCTCCTCGCCCACGCCGCCCGCCCGCTTGCATTTGCAGCGGCGGCGCCCGCGAATCGATGACAGCGCGCTCCCCCCACCCCACCCGCACCCCCGCGCGGCTACATCATCACTCTCCGCTAGATCCTCAATCTCCTCTGCCGACATTTTTCGTAGCGCTGCCCTCTATTCGTATTTGTCAGATGCCAGGCCGCTTTCGTAATGAGTTGTATTTGTCTCCGGAGTTATTTCGGATTCTGCTGAATGATTGACGAGAACATTTGGTACCAAAGATAACATTTGTGCAGACTTTTAGTTTTTATAATAACGACTTTTCGCGAGAATGAAAAATAAACGGGCAACTTATTCTCTAAAATATAGATTCTTTAATGTATTGAAAATATTGTTTCAAATAGCTGTAAAAAAGAGAAGTTACTGCAAGGTTTGTCAGTGAAAAGATTCGTATATAAATACATAAAATCCTATTAAAAACATTTTAGTATTCAAATAGAGAAGCGATTATCTTTCAATACATTACCTATTATAACAATAATCAATGTTAGTTTTTTTCTAAATTATTAAATAATAAACACCGTACAGATAAATGTATTCGGAAGTGGTGGCAGCGGTTGTGAGCCTTGTCCTTAAGAGAAGAGCTGAACGAACGCTAGCGAGGCCACTCCCACTCCCACGGCTGCCAACAATACAAGCCTAGTTTCCACTCCGACAGATTACATCTCCCAACGCGACTTACGAAATGACATTCTCCCATGCGACTCAATCAACATGTTATCGTCAGAATCTGTTCCTCAACAAAAGGAAATCCTTTGACCTGCTCCCAAATAACCACTCTGACCTGAACTCAGTTAATCTGGTTTTACTGTTTACTCATCAATGTTCCTACACAAAATCGGGACAAATTCTTCCTGAAAGTTTTCCCGTGCTAGGATTCATCTCATTTGTTAAATGCCACGCTTAGTGATTTTTTGTTTATGTAAATGTACAAACTGGGAATAAAATCGCAGAAATGCGGTCCTTAATCCTTAATTATGCTTCTTAAATGAACTGTGCCAATGTATTTAAAGTTTATTAAGTTTTATATTTTAAGGAGGTTGAACACTTCTTCCTAATGTCCCGAAGGACATAACAAGCTTCCGGATATCCTTTACATAGCCATATCCATCTTTCAAATTAAATTTTTTACCAACACTATACGGTAACTCGTCTCAGAATATCTCCTCATAATAATCTCGACTCAACACTCCCCACGTCACACTTACCCTCCTATACCTTAAATACAAATCATTGAAAACGTCCAAAATCATACTTAATAATTCCACACAAATATTCACAATTCTAAGATTTAAATGAATAATCGTTAGTCACCCTAAACAACTTAATATCAAACACAATTAGCACAATAATAAAAATCAATTCCCCGATTGCCAACAAAAACCTTACAGTGAATTACCTAAAGCTATAATTGAAATAAGAAACAGAAAACTAGATAAAAATACAAAAAAAACCTAATAAAGAACAATTAAATCGCCGACAAATATCACAATAAAGCTATAAGGAATTATTATATATGAGCTTTATTTGAACAAATATATAAATTTACAAATAAATATATTATCACACCACATGCGATAAAATGATCGTGTCGATATAAACCCGGAATAATCCGCTTTGGTAATTTACAAAACGAATTCTAAAAAAATAAAAAAAGATAAATAATTCCTTTAATACATCTACAGGTATAACTTATGTCCATTCAGAAAAAGCCGAAATACTGGCAGATCACTCTGTTCAATCATTTTCACCGCATCCTTCTTTCAGTCACCCCAACCGCAAGTAAATAGAACAATCAACTCTCGCCCCCAAAATTGAAAATTCCGTACAGAATTAAACTTCCTTCCCCCGAAGATAATAGATCCCTAATCAGAACATAATACAATGAATAATCTCTAACATCATTGTCAAAAATATGTACAAAACAATATAAACAAATATTCATAATAACAACATATATAACTCAATTTTCAGATTACGCTACTACCCTTGAACTGAAAGTTCTCTAATATTATTCCGAAACCTAAACTCAACAAAAACCACATCAACCCTGTAAATTACAATCAGTCTCCTCCCCACATCAGCCAATTTATTAAATAAAATTATCCTTAAAAGATTAAAACAGTTCAGAAATAAAACCTTGGCCATTTCCACCATCGTTTTGATTCATCAAAACCATCTCATAATCTATATCTACCGTCCGAGTCCGACAATCTGTACCTGACAGTCATGGGTTTTGAATGGGAAAAATACAGAAACTGGAAAGTTGCTACAGCTTATAACCTGACGGTCATCATCTCATCTGGCACATTCAGACATATTTAGGACACTTCTCACACATGTAGTGAAGCAAACCAAACTACAAGCTATTTCGTTTGAATACACTAGGCACTTATCTGTTCACATTACAATGAAGTAAATGAATGAATGAATGAATAGTACATGTATTAAATGGTTATTCATGTGGTTTTAAATGTAGAGGCTCTGTCTTATCCAATCCCACATGTAAAGGAATAAAAGCCTGTTTTAACAATACCATTTTTATTTCATCGAATGTTTGAGGCATTAAGACAGTGGTGTCAAGTTCTTCTACTGGTGGCAGTGGCACGCGTCGTGGCAGCGTAGCATACCACGAGCTTCTCTGCGCAACTAGCGTCAGGAAAGGAAACTATTAGTAACCCCGCCGTTTTACAATAGGGATGGCATTTTCTCTAGTGGCGAGGTAACAAACTGCGTGGAGGGGCGATTTCGTCGTGGCCCTCGTGCCACGGACTCCCGCTCGTGGCATCGACCTTGACAACACTGCATTAAGAGAAGAGTACTGTGTCATTTGTTACCTCTGAGGGCCATGAGGCGGGCGGGCCCGGAGGCGGCCGCGTCCCCCGAAGGCCCCTTCACTCGCAGCAGACGCATGGCGCCGCCGCACCCGCTGCGGCCGCTGCGCACACACGTCCCTCAGCACACCCTCTCCCTCCACCTTCTCAGCACGCGCTCTCAGAACACTCTCTCAGCACACCACAGTCTCTCCGTTTCAACACACTCCTTCAGCACGCGCCCTCAGAACACCCTCTCCCTTCACCTTCTCAGCACGCGCTCTCAGAACACTCTCTCCTTCCACCTTCTCAGCACGCGCTCTCAGAACACTCTCTCAGCCCACCACAGTCTCTCCATTTCAGCACGCGCCCTCAGAACACCTCCCTTCACCTTCTCAGCATACGCTCTCGGAACGCTCTCTCAGCACACCACAGTCTCTCCATTTCAGTACACTCCTTCAACACGCGCCCTCAGAACACCACATTTCCTCTCTAACAGCATACGCTTTCAGGACATATTCTCAGCACACCATACTCCCTCCATCTAGCACATTCCTTAGCACACGCTATCAGAATACCACGAGACCCCCCCCCCCAGCATACTACTTAGCTCACACCATCAGCACGCGCCCTCAGAATACCGCGTCCACTCAGAACACCCCTTCAGCATACGCTCTCAAAACACCCAGCGCACCACACTCCCTTCATCTCAGCGCACTCTTTCATCACATTCCTTCAACATACTCAGCACATTCCATCCTACTGCCTCAGCACACTACATTCCTCCGTCTTCTCAACAAATTGCCTCAGCACACTTCCCTCAGCGCTCCTCCTCGAGTCTTTCCAGCCACTCATAGCGCATACTACAGACACAATCGCGCCGGACGAGAAAGCACACTCACGATAGAAGTCACTTCCAATGCAGTGGGAAATATTGTACCCCGATCCGTAAACGACAATCTGCTAAAAAAAACGCGAAAAAATCTAAACACAAAATTGACACTACAAATCTTTCTCTCAAGATTCAAGATCTTTCTCCCACTTACTGATGATCACACACAAAATATTACATGTAAAACAGCGATGTGTAGTAAAAAGATGGGGAATAGATTCTGAAGCTCAACAAAACTTACACCAATTTATACTTCTCCCCAAATTTCCACGCAGAGTTTTACATTTTGTTTTTACTAAATCAAGCAAATCTTGCTTGCTTTAGCTAATATTGTGATTATATTTGTACCCTGAAAGCGAAACGAAAAAAGTTGGCAACCTGAGTCATAAACAACTGGAGTACCTCAAGGAATATATTTCGTCGTTCCGTTACAACTGGAGTTGCGTTAATTATATCAGACGTCAAAGCATTGTTTTTGTTCATTTTCAAATACAGCAACTAGACCAATGACTCCAGCTCAGTGCAAACTCGGGCCGACCAAGAAGTCATCAGAGCGCACCTTCTTCGCACACACAAATATACATACGCATACGTGCATGTGCGTGTGTGTATTTGCGTGCGTATCGTTAAAATTCCAGTTATGTTAATTATATTGGACGTCAAAGCATTGTTTTTGTTCATTTTCAAACACACCAACTAGACCAATGACTCCAGCCCAGTGCACACTCGGGCCGACACACAGGTCATCATCACAGCGCACCTTCTTCGCACACACAAATACACACACGCACACGTGCATATACTCTCTGCACACGTGCATGTGCGCGCGTTCGCACCAGCGCGCCGTTAGTCGCGTACCGCCCGCGCCTTTCGCGGCGGCGGTGGCGGTGGCGGGGGCGGCGTGACCGCTGGCGTGCCCGCCGCCCGCTTCCGGCGCCTCCGCCTCCCCGCCCCCGCCTTCGCGACCTCCGCCGCGCCGCCCGGTGCTAACCTGGCGGTCGCGCGCCGCGCTAAAAAGAGACGGCCCGAGCCCGCCTGGCCCCCGGCGGCGAGCCCGCATTCACCTGGCCGCCAGGTTGCGCGCCGCTCTAACGACTTCCCGGCGAATTTTTTTTCCCCTCGCCTCCCGTGCTTATGGCACCTTCGGTCACGCCGCCGCCGGCAGAGGAAGCACAAAAACGACAGGTTTGACGCGGAATACGGGCGGCTGTGGAAACTCACTAACGTCTATATTGACATGCATGTTGAGCAACGAAAGAACAGCACCGATAAGGTCACAGGAAACGTTCTATTTTTGAAGCCTTACGACATAATTGAGTTGAAACATGAAACTCTTAAAGGGAGTTAATTGAGAAAAGTAATATATTAGATTTAAAACTCGTTCACTTGAATTTACTCACTCCATCTATCCACAATGTAAGTTCATTTTTTTAAGTCTCATTCTTTTATAACACAAACACACAAATCAAGTAGAATTTTGACGCAATTTTATTCGTTTCTTTCTCTCAGTAGTCAGTAGATGTGGCAAACTGCCTTGTCAGCCTTCAATTCTGAGCTGCACCATGTCAACGACCTTTTCCCCTCTAATATCAGTGATAATGCATCGTATTCCAGCACACAAGCGAGGTTGCCCGAAGTCATTAAACTCACAAAACGGCTCGAGGCAGCGTCCGGCGGTCGCGGCGCCTGCGTACATTTTAATGGCCTCGTCCCGTCCCCTCGTCGCCGTCAGCTGGCTCACCCTCGAGGCCTCTCCACACGCCCTCCGCAGAGCGCAAGAGGGAAGGGGGATGGGGACGTTCCCGGCAGTGAAGCCAGCACGGGAGGGGGGCGCAGGAGGCGGTCCGGGTTGGGCAGTGGTTCTACTTATTGATTGATTAGTGTTTCTGGGCGCGCCAACTGCTAAGGTCATTAGTCCCGTTAGTGTAGCGCGTGTTGTCTCGCGTGAGGTGGCGGTGGTCTTCCCCCGCTGGATGGTCGAGATCCGGCGTCGACTTACGCGGTTTGCGGAGTTTTCCCTAACCACGTATCTCCCACCAGCGCGGTAACGCCCCAGCCGAGACAATCTCTGGTCTCCCGACATGTGTGAGAGGGGAGTGCGTGCGAGTGTATGTGTGTGTAAATAAGGGGTGAGGAAAGGACAGGTAAGAGGGAGGGAAGATAGCGCGGTTCCTGGCCCATTTGTTACGGTAGTGCCTGGTGTTGATCGGGGAAACCACGGAAACCAACCGATCACAGCAGCCGGCCGCTAGAACTCTCATCCAGTCAGCGGATGAATCGACATGGTTATCCAGTTAAGTGTCAGAAATCCTGCCGCCGCCGTCAGGACTGTCATCCAATCTCCTGGTCAGAGTCACTGCAGTGACATCAGTTGATACCCTGAGCAACCTAAGTCGGTAGTTCTACCAATAATTTCTTGAATTTAACGACTGTAAGTTAGCATTAAAAATTTACATCCTTTAGCGAGAAGTCACCAACGGTTTATTTAAAACATATCGTAAAGAATCATCTTTCTATTCCGTTAATATTATTCCCCAGTCTACGATGAGACTCACATAAATACCTTACGTATCTCTTTGTGGTTAGTGGACCACGTGTAGGTTATGAACTTTTTGCGTGCGGTTATGTGTCATTCTAAGAGAATCAAAATTCTCAGGTAGAAACGTGCTCAGGCTAAACAATTAAATGTATTTTAGTTTGCAAGCGTGCGCGCGCGTGTGTGTACGTTGTACGTATATTGCAAATTAACTTAGTTTCAATTTACAATTTTATTAGAATTGTTTTTAATTTTGAGCTTCCAGTAAAATAGTTTAAGGTAAGTTTTGACTAAACCGTTGGTGACGACCAGCTAAAGCTCGTAAATGTTTAATAATACCTCAATAAATTTGGCTGTGTACGGTCATTAATAACGACTGTATTTCTATTTATTTTCTCGCCTTACGAATACTTCGTAAAAAGAGAAATTATATAATCAAGCACTGGAAAACGGGGGAATTTTTTAGTTTATTTCTTCTACTTTGTCTGGGGATTCACAGCTCAGGGGTGGGAGCGAAGGGGCGTGAACTGGACGTACGACACCTAACTTCACAGATATTTCTACTTCGGTTTTTCTTTCTTGGCGCACGGGGGGGGGTGTCAATAAAATGGAATATCTCACGGTATTTCGCGTCGTTCTCAGTTGTGCCGCTAGGAGTTGCATGATCGCGACTGTATCGAGAAATGCTTGCGATCATGTGACTCTTAGCGGTACGACCGAGAACGAAGAGAAATACCGTGAGATATTCCATTTTATTGACACTCCCGTGCGCCAAGAAAGAAAAACCAAAGTATAAGACAACTCAAAAAATATTCTCGACTGAATACAATAATATCTATGTGAGTCTAAAGGTCCCACAAAAAGAAATAAGTGGAAAATCGACGATAAACAAATGCTACTTCTCCAAGTTAGAAAGAACAATGCACGTGATAACTTCCGCTATATTTTTTGTTCCACAAGAATCTATGAATTTATGATCTTTCTGGTATGTAATCAACGTATTAGTAACTGTCTTGTATTATTTTATAACTTACCTAATATCTGCTATCACGAAGTACATTGTATTCCCGTTTAGAAACTAGTGTTTCGTTTGAATGAATATAATAATGTTGGGTAAATTCATATTAAATTATGTGATAATGGAAACAGCGCGTCTTTTTCCATGTCACTGAATTAAATGATAACTACATTATTTCAACGACACCAATTGGTCCTCAAATTATTGAGAGTTATTTAATGTTTTGCGAGTATAACAGTTCATTTATTTAGCAATGATTATCATATTTTCATAGATTATTGTATCCACAAACACATGGACTTGATATAACTGCGAAGGCTAATGGTTTTTAAATTCAGCCATTATTCCTGAATTAGTTTCTTGGCTTGTATAAAGTGTATTTTGAGGCCTATGAAACATAATAATTTCAATTGACCCAAAAGTACACTATATCATAATTTACTAATACAACAATTTCCTATCAAACAATTTCAAACAATTCAGTTGAATTTGCAAGGTTTTGTAGCAATATGTAGAATCCTGCTCCTAGCTTGCCTTTTCTAAAACGGAGGTTCAAATCTCAGATTTAAAAAGATGGTATTTCGAACATCGCATATTTTTATAACATTTCAGTTTTTCCTGCCTCTCATTTCGTAACATTCAGTATCATCCATTGATTTTATTATAACCTACCTCACATCTCAGCCCCTTCACCATTCAAATTGGCCAAAAACCTCAATTTCCCAACACGAATTAAAAAATTCCACACCACATATTCCTAAAAAAATTGCAGATTTAGATCAAGACTGAGGAACCGATTTGGGAATTCCTCCCCCTTGAAATAGCACGCGAGTATATATTTAAGTTTAGCAAGTAAGTCTGTAAATACATATGTAGTAGTTATATTTACTGAACTATGTACTTTCTTCAAGAAAATAAATAAATTAAAAAAACTCCATTCAAGGGCGGCGTGGAAGGCGCGACCTGAGCGGAGCAGCCGGGCAGAGCCCGCGTGCGTGCGTGCACGCGACCGCAGGAAGCTGTGCCTCGCGGCCTTCGCGCAGGATTAGCCCGCAATTGCCCCCCTGCCATTGGCAGCTGCTCCGACGCGGGCCGCCCCTCGCCCGCCCGCCTCCTGCCCCGCCCACTCGGATCCCCTAGCCCAAAGAGTGCGTGCCCTCCTTCCTCAGCCCACGCGCGTGGCCATCCTGAATCCCGTTTGCCAAGCATTACAGTTGATTGGTGATGCCGGGTGCGTTATCTGCTTTAGTAATTATTCCCGTAAATGTAGTGCGTTTTTTCGCAGGAGGTGGCAGTGATCTCTCCCTGGATGGTGAGATGTGCGGCTGACCTACCCATTGGCTAGAGGTTTCTCCCCAATACGATATCAGACCAACTGGGCACCGACCCAGCATTGACAAGCTCTAAGCTCCCGACTGGACTCCCGACATGGGTGGTAGTGTAGTGGATGTGTGTGTGTGTGTAAGAAAGGGGTGAGGATAGGGCAATGAAGAGAGAGAAAAGATCGCGCGCAGTCCGTGACCCGTTTGTCAGGGTATCGCTCCGGCATTCGCTTGGTGTTGATCAGAGAAACCACGAAAAATTACCGATCAGACCAGCCGGCCGCTTCATTTCTCCTCCTGATAGCGGCTGAATTCTACTTAGCTATCTAGCCGGTGCCACGCATTACGAAAAGAAATTAAGAAAATACCGAAACATTCAAGAAAAACATGGCAAAGATATGACGTTGATGATTTTCAGAGATGTGTAGCAACGCGTCGCCGCCCGACCATTGACTTTACAGCCACCCACATACAATGCACGCCTCCCCCCCAGGCGTTGCTATCGAACAGCAAAACTATTTATGGTTGCGAAACATAACAACAAATTGGGAATTTCCTTGGAAATGACTCGATGTCTTATACATGCCAATTCCGTAATTAATACAAAAAATATATTGCAAATTGCTACAGCCTCCTTTCTAATCAACACTTTCACGGCCTATTATCGTTATCATTTTTAGTATCATATACTAAAAAACAAGAATCTTAAAGCAAATAAATTCTTAGATAATGAACATAACTTTTCAATAATTTCTGCAGATGAAACTGTGCGATGACAATCACGTATTACGACATAGAACTCTAGAAAAATTTTAATGGCTGACATAAAAGTCCAGTAGAATGAATAAATTTGCAATTCAAAGCGATTTAGAATTATGAGTTCCCATTTAATGCATAATGGGTCTGTGAAATGCAGTCATGCATCATTTTGCGTCATACCACTGCGAGACAGATCAATGGCGGACAAGCGAAAAAAACTGCCCCTCGACTCGGATATATTTCCCATCCAATCAGCTGTTCGTATGTAACGACGGCAGTGAAAGGGGAATGCGTCGCCATCTTGGATCAACCAACGGCGATCTATCTCATCCTAGAACGCTCGTGCATTTCCTTATAGCAAACAACTTCATGAATCTCCGAAGTACTTGCTATGCGCATTGCGTCTAATAAGACAGGGTCCCAAGACATAACAATTCTGAATCATTATACATGATTTTACGATGAAAATTCGCAACGTTTTAAAGTTCAATTTGTGTACAGCGTAAATATATTAAATACATTACCTTTTCAATTTAGCATCAACGCATTTTTTCGTTTAAACTTGAAAACAGTTGTAGGTCACATCAAAATTTTCTGGGCGGGACCCAAGAAAAGTTTCTAAGCTCGGTGCGTGAATACGTGTACTGACTCACACTGCATAATAATAGAGCTGTCACGCCTAGTTTATCCCTGGCACTCATTTTGCAAGACTGCTAAAAGTTTTAATGAAGGTAAAAAAGTTTGGGAGCGTGGAATAAAAAACTCTACAACGGCGCCCTTCGCACATACTCGCCCCTGCCGACGCCCTTTACCTCCAACAAAATTCGCTACTTAATTTTATCGCCTGCCATCAAAGGGGAGGAACTCATGTAATTTTACAGCAATTTTTTTGGACAATGGGATTTTCATTTGTTTATGTTGTTGTTGACCACAACAATGACCTTCAAAGTCTTCAAAAATTACCTTCTTATATACAAATTGGATTGGTGTTAACATAAACACAAATTGCATGCGATATCATTGGATTGCTTATAAATTATAAAACATTTAACGCATTAAATACAAGATATTGTATATCACTCCTGTTTAATCGTAGGCACTAATACGATTTTTAGTATTACATGATATTGTATTGGAGGAGGTCAAAATGATGTAACTTTATTCTATAAAAACTTTTAACAAGAAGAAAAGTTGTAGATAAAAATGGACAAATAATTCTTACAATAGATACGTTCAGTAAATTGTTAACTCTTAACTCATGATTAATTAGATAAAACAAAAGATAACAATAAACGAGGGTGCGCTGTGTGTGAAAACACTGAAATCTCTGTGCAAAAAGGGCACAAATAGAGAAATAGTGTTTCCGGGAAGCTTTGTATACGTATGTGCGATTTTAATTCTGGGCCTCAAGAATATAATGCCTACATACCGCACAATATGCATGTAACGATTGAAGTGCGCATTACCCAATATTGAAATCTCAACACCGTCTCGGTATCTCTTCTCGGCGCCTACCATCATCAAAGACGGTCGCCAACCCTTTCACAGACCCTCTCCCTGCAGACACCTGTCACACTCGCCCGCCCACTCACCCCTGGCTCGCCCGCCCTCCCGCCGTGTGCACATTTCCCGTTCGCTCACCCACCCCTTTTCCTCCGTTCGCTCAATATCCATCCCGCGCACGCTCGCCCACTCACTCTCACTTACAACCAATCGCCCGCCCAAACACCCACCCATCCTTCCTCCTTCCACCCGCTCAGCCCCCGTTTCCTCCGCACCCCCGCACATCCGCGCTCCGATCGCTCGCCTTCCCCTTCGCGCGCCTCCCCCTCCTTCACGCCGCCCCCGCCGCCCGCTGTGCTGGCTCGGCCGCCGCGGCGCGCGGGCGTCGCTGCGCGGCGATCAATAGGGAGGCGGCGAAGGGCCAGGCCGCCCGCCCCCGCTCCGAAGGGCCCCGCCCCCGCCCGGCGACACAAGGGGCAGCCGTGCGGGCGGATGGGCGGCAAAAGGCGGCAGGCGCGCCCGGCCCTTCTTTGGGAAACTGGGGCTCGAAGTTCTTTATGTATTATGAATTGAGAAGTATATTTACATATTAATCTGACTCGAATAAATGATACCATGAATGTTTGGAAAGGCTGAGAATGACGAACTGATAATTGTCTTTATTATTATATTAACGGCTAATTCACGACATTACATAATAAATATGCAATCTGACGTACCTTCCGAACCAAAGGAACTATCTTTTAATGACCAATTTTAATCAATCAATTTGTATAATAAATAGTAAATAAAAGTACTATAAAGCATAATTTACATCTGTAGACGGGACTGTATGGCACCTTTCTGTGCGTTTAAAAAAAATAACCGAATTGTTTGCCGAATCAAATTTATTGTAGACCATTTCCAATCAATCAGCGCCAATTAAAAACTCACGAGCCCTAGTGCACTCATAAATCGTAGTTATGACAGCGCAGCCCACGTCTCCCAGGCCCTTGGCCGACCCTGCGCCCTGGAAAGGGCGGCGGTGCACGTGCGCGTGACATCCAATGCGAGGGCGGTGTTAGCATCGGCCGCCCGGAGTCCGCCCCCACGCCCGACCCCGGGGCTGGACCCTCGCCCGCGCGGGCTGCTCCTCCTTTTTCGTAGCACTATCCTCCACGCCGAGCCCGGCGTTCTCGGAAGGAATTAGTCTCGGATTGCCTGTCGTCGAAACCGGGTTTCATCTCGAACGGATGATTAATGTCCTTTTATTTTCGGTCTTCCGCGATAGAAGTTTTCGATTTTGAGTTAGAATTCTGAAGGTTCGAGTTCTAAATAAATGTGTGGCATCTCTATCACTTTTGATTCTGTTCCAGTCCGTGATACCTTCTCATATCACATATTTAATATCTTACTTTCTCTAAGAAATATTTCACTAAAAGCTTATACTTCACGAAAGGAAGTTTGTACACGTCAGTCAAATCGGTATGAACATTTATGAGCAATTCACACGGATATTAAGTAATATAGTATATAAATAATTGGAAGTTATATCGTTTATCGGCCAATTTATATATTTTTAACTCGGGAAACTAAACCAATAACAACGCAGATGTGCTGTTATTTCATTTCACAAGACGATGTTCCAATTTGACGCTGAATCCGCAATTTTTTGTGTCTCTCGGGAAAGCGACAGGAGATCGACAATGAAGATGAATGTTCATCGATACGGTCCCGCACTTTCTGCGCTCTCCAGCTAACGAGCTAATAATCCGGGCTGAGGGCGTGCGCTGAGGACACGATCGCAGAGGGCAGCGCCCGGCGACCGCCAGCTGGCGACGGCGATCGATCACGCACCTCCCCCTCGCTGGACAAACATCCTCCCACACACTCACACTCTCTCACACTCTCCCAGCACTCTCCGCATCTCCAGACCCCAAACCATTCACGCCCTACTGTTTCGCCCCCAAACGCACGTCCTTGTGGTACTCCAGCAAACACTCCTTCACGCAACGACACCTTCGAATCACGTCTACGCACTCATTCAACCGCGGACGGGGGTGGCGTGTATCACCCACCCCCACCTCAGGCCAAACGGACACCACACACCCACACGACACCGTCGTCACCACACACCCACACACACGCGCGCAGTGGCAGCCGGTGAGTACGCACGCGGGGCGGCGCGCCGGGGCGCGCGGGCTGGCTGGGGGCGCTCCGCTGGCGCGCGGAGGCGGCGAGCGGTGGGCGGCGCGGAGCGGAGCGAAGCACGGAGCACGGAGGTGCTCGCGGGGGCCCCGTCGGCGAGCGACTGGCCCGCGCGCGCCGCCGCCGCAGCGCCGCCGCCGCCGCCCCCGCCCCGCCACCGCCGCCACCACGCCGCCGCGCAGCATCCGCTCTCGGGAGCTCCCCCCTCCCCTACCCCCCCTCGCTCGCTCGCTTCGACCGCTCGGGCGCCAGCGTTGGGGGGGACGGCGGGGAGGTCGGAGGGAGGGAGGGAGGGACGCCGGCAAAAGATGTGCGAGTGTGTGCTGGTGGCACGCGCAGGGTGGCGGTGTAAACACGGGAGAGGTGCAATGGGGTGGTACGCTGTGAAATGTGTGGGGGAGGGGGCACTAGGGAAGTTATGGACCAGGTGGTAGAGACGATAGCGGAGATGAGAGAGGAAAAAATCGAGAGCGCAAGGGGTGGTGACGATTAGCTGCTGTAATTGCGGGAACAGATAAAGTAGAGAAGAAAGAGACGAAATTGCTGCGATAACAGAGAACAGAGACGGATTTTGAGGTTTTGTTTGACATTTATAAAACACCGCAGAGGATACCAGTGGAGATCGTTGGTATAGACTAAAGCTGGTGTTGGTGGTGGTGATTGTGGTGAAGTGGAGGTGAAGGAAGAACGGCCGGGGGCAGATAACGTACAGGACACACACCAGTGAGGAGAGAAACTGGCAAAATAATGGAAGAGCAGAGAGGAAGGAGAGGTAGGTAGTGGCAAAAGGAGGTGGGTGATGAGACGGAGCTCATCCTCGGTGGCACTGCAGCGGTGGGATGGAACTATGCCAACTTGATGTAATATGAGGCAAGCGCCATGCAAAATTGATGGTCTAGACTAGACTAGACTCTGGGTGGTACGGATGACTGCGGAAATGAGACAAAAGAGATCGTGGGCGACAGTGGTGGGGTAGAATCAAGTGGCTGTTGTAGCTACGACAGCAGCCACACAGAGGAGGAGGATATAGAAACGTGTAAATAAGGAGTGAGCGAAGTGGGAAATATGGATAATTTTGTTGACTTTTATGAAAATCCGCTGTGGGTGAAGTGGTAGTTGTTCGTCGGTGGAAGAAGTAATGGCGAAGGAAGAGAGGACAGGGTCAGACAAAGGAGAACGGAACGTACAACAGGAGAGTATGTCAGTAGAAGGTAAACTAATGACGGAAACATCAGCAAAACAAATCGAGACTGAAGAGGAAGGAGAGGTAAGCGATTAATAAAAAATGTGAAAGCGGTAGAGTATTGAGGGTATCCAGTGGATATTGCTTAATGTTTCCGGTAACACTGGGAAGCGTAATGGGAATAGAAGTGAGGACGATAGTGATTCAGAGAAATAACACGGCGAAAAATAAAGAGCGAAGAACATGTGAACAAGAAGAAGGATTGAAGGTGCATGTATCCTTGTAGATATCGGTATCCGCAAAGTTTATATGGAGATAACTTGGGGAGAAGTCGATTGAAAGTGTCACCGAGACGGTGATGAGCTGATTTACACGTCATGAGAGATGCCACGAGGAAGTCGGGAGGCGTCGGAAGTTTTTGAGGGAGGAGGTGGTGATGGAGGAAAGAGTGGGTGACTGCGCTATCTGGTGGATCTTACGGTAAAAGCAGGGTCGACGGGAACAGCAAGTGCAGTTGCAGGGTATATACACTTGTAAAGTTTGCATCATGAATGTGAGAAATGGGAGGAAATAATTGGCAAGGTAGGTGCCGTGACAAATGTAAATGACACGATGTTAGTGGAAAAGCAGTGCAAAGGGCAACTGGTGAGAGATTCCCCTGCTTATGATGAGAGAAGTGAAAGGTTAGGATCATCATGACGAAAATGAGAAGCAGGAGTAGAGTGCGAGGCTGAAGAACGAGATAAACGAAGTTAAATTGTAATGACAATAGTGCATGGAATATTGTAAACAGCCACCAGTCTAAACAACGGGAAGCATTCTGTCCATGAGCTGCAATAAAGGCCCATGTCGAAAAATGAAGTTTTGAGATAACAGTGTTTAAAGTTTTCGCTGGAGGTTGAAATTCAGCTATTATAGGTTTAATTATTGATGCATTAAACATTACTAAGCTTCTTCATAGGAGTCCTGTTGATCATTATAAAATATTATAAAATAAATTCAAAATTCGTATTTTCGAGTTGTGCCTGTGTCACAATCCATGAACGATACAATCGGAATCTTTTCCGGAAGTGAAAACTACTCAAGTGATTTCTTTAACAAATTTGAGAAGAAAACACAGTTTATCCTTCACATGTAAGAGCCTATAGCAACGGTGGCAGAAGCAGAGTATCAATGACGAGGATAAGAGGACGGTGTGAGGACGGAATGAAACAGGGCTCCCAGAGAGGACGGGGAAGGCGTGGGAGGGGTTAGGTGCTGCACGTGGAGGAGTCCTCAAGAGACGAGGACGGGGACGCGAGGGCGGCGGGGAGTGCAGGAGGAGGCAACTAATCGATAAGTAACGAGAACGCGCAAGACGCCGGCGCCGAGGCGCGAACTCTGCTCGCGCGGTCGCCATCTTTGCATTCAGCATTTTTATATGCATAATTTTAATGCCGATTCGTCTACAACAATGTTGCTCGCACGGTGACCATTTTAGCATTCTGCATTTTTATACGCAGAATTTAATGTTGATTTGTCTATAATAACGTTGCTGGCGCGGTCGCTATTTTAGCATTCCGCATTTTTATACGGGGAAATTAATGCCGATTCGTTTATAACAATGTTGCTCGCGCGGTTGCCTTCTTTGCATTCCGCATTTTTATACGCGGAGTTTAATGCTGACTTGTCTACAACAATGTTGTTCGCGCGGTTGTCATTTTCATATTCTGCATTTTTATACGCGTGATTTAATGTCGATTCCTTTATAACAATGTTGCTCGCACGCTCGTCTTCTTTGCACTTCGCGGTTTTTTACACTCGGAATTTAATCCCGATTTTGTATCAGAATGTTTACCGCATTTTTACTTTCATGGAACACTGTTTCAGAGAATATACACAAAATATTCAGACACAAATAAAATAAATAATCACTACATTTTGTTGAAAGCTAAAAAAGGAACGTTATAATTTCAAAAAGTTTGTTGTCGTTAACTGCTTTTAATCGTCTTTCCACGAGTGATTAAGATTCCGAAAGGTAACCGTTTATTAACGCAGCACTACACGGCGTATCGTCATGAAATAAGATGTTCACAATCAATTGTGGTCAACGTTAACTGCGGCATACGTTTGTAAGAAAGCAACGGATTGGAAAGAAACCTTCTGAATTTGGCAAACGCGGGAATTCTCGGCATTTCGGGGAGTATCAGAGATTAGACTGTCTGATTACTGAAATGTCTGATTACTGAGTTTCGAATTCGAAAAAGTATTAAAACAACAGAAATGTTACTTTGCAACATGTCACTAATTCTTGGTAATATGCCAATTGAGCAAAATTGATCACATGGTGTAGGATACAAAGGACAGTGCCACAAAAAGAATATTGATTTGTTGGTGCAGTATTGTTGCCATTGCTTGTATGCGGTATTGTGGCTTCCAATTGATTTATAGAAAATATAAATGAAAAACAATCAATTCGAGAAAAGTGCTGCACAAACATCATTCACTTTCGGGCATATTAAGAGCTTGTAGAACTTTTGTGTTCCTGACGTTTGAAACTATAGATTCTTAGGTAATACGCATCTGAAAATGAGTCACATAAAGTATATGAAATGGTTCAATAAACTGATCTTTTGACGTTCACCTGCCCCTGAACATTGCAGCAACGGAATTTTATTTGTGAATTAAGCACTTATTAATTTTCAAGGGAATAAAACTAAATTCCTAGAAAGTTATGTTAATTAAAATTCTTCTAGGCACTCCTAGGCTCAGTGCGGTCACCGTAGTTTCCATTAAATATTCAACCAGTATAAAGCGAATTCCTCGATGTCTTTCTCTATATTTTTCGTTTTTATTAATCAACCTGAATCCTATAAAAAGAATTACCTTTTGATAATATCGAAGAGATGCTTTACTAAAAACCTATAACCAAAACAAACTAAAACCGGAGTAATTTCGTTTTATTATCTAGGGGAAAGATAACATCTCCCCAACCGTTATCTACGCCATTCCCCTCCTCCATTCGCTCGCAACGAAAGAGGAGAGAGGCGAAAAAAGATCGATGCACTATGGTCGGAATCGACAAAAAGCGGATAAAAAATGTCCTTCAATAAAATGAAATTTCGTAGAGTGATTCTGAAGATAAAGCAACTGAAGTTTCGTGGAATGATTCTCAAGATGAGTCTCCTGTCACCTGATCTGGTTCGAAACTCCTGTGAGCGCTCGTCTCCCTGGTTTCCTTCGATCACCGTACGCAGGAGTAGTAGCTATCACAACAGGCCACGCATCTCCCAGGATCCTTCCTTCCTCAATATTTTTACTTGCAACTTTACATTCAAAGTGTTCATTTGAAGTTAGTTGGCGGAAGTTGGGAAGACACATTCACGGACACATCCCTAGTTTCTATATTACTTGTGTAAACATTGCATGGTGAACATTTTTTTTATGACAAACTATGATTTAAGGTTGGTTTTAGAAGATTTGACTTAAACGTATTTCTACAAAAATATTAATGTTTATTAGGAATTTAGTTTAGGAAGCATTTAGGAGTAACGAGAGAAAAATAAATTTTACAACATTAATAACTATCGAAAAGTATATAACTAAAAATAGAAATAATTTATGATTGTCCGGCTTTTTAAAACCTAAGACAATGAAGTTAAATTACTATAATAAAACTTAAAAACTCGTTATGTCTGCGAGCTTTCGCAACAACATATGAATGAAAAAGTGTAAAAAAATGCAATTTGCCCACATTTCTCGTCCTGCGACTAGGGATACGACATCGATATCGATGTTTTCAATACATCCAATTTTTATAAAATCTTGGATGTAGTATTTAACATCGATTTTTCGAAGCCGATGCATTTTTCACATCTATATTTTGTGTTTGATATTTTTTATCTAGTTGGTAATTTACTTTTGCGTGAAAAATAGTTAAATCATTAAAAAACATAATAAAACCTTTTAATGATTGTGGGATATCCATAAACTTAACATTCTTCAGCCCAAAATGAGCAAAGATGAAAAATAATTAAAATAGAGATATCGCAGTCTATTTTATTTCTGAATTATCGAATAATATAATGAAACTTTGGTTAATAGTCCTGATCATTTTTTGATTTTATTTTGTCATTTAAATCTCAATTAAACATTAATAAACGCTACCATCGTCAAATGATCTCCCCCGTGAATATTAACGATAAATAAAAGTTATGGTTAATGTTTACAAACATCCACGTTTAAATCTTGGATGGTTTGAGGAAATGTTTTATTAACATCAATATTTTTATTTTGAACCTCGATGTTCAGAAACATCGATGCCCAAAATTAAAACATCGATGTTAATAAAATGTCGCTCCAAATCCATCGATTTTATTAAACAACCATGGTAGTAAACATCGATGCTTTTAAAACTGGATTAGTAACCATCGACATTCTCACGGGGGGAATTTAATTTGAACGTGGTATCGTTTATTAATTTTTAGTTGAGATTTAACTGAGAAAACAAAATCAAATTAACACCAGGACAATTAACGAAATTTGGATTATCTGATTCTATAATTCAAAAATAATGTAGGCTTCTTTAATGACGAAAACTGGATTTAATTATTTTTCACCCTCTCCCAGTTTGATCTGAAGAATATTCGTTTTGTAAGTATCTGAAAATTATTAAACGATATTGTCATGATTGACTTTTTCCACTTAAAAACTATCCGTCACCTAAAAACATCGAACACAAAACACTGATGTTAAAAACATCGACTTAAAAAATCTATGTTAATTACATCCATGATTTTACATAAACTTCCAAGTTTTGAAAACATCGGCTTCGATATCGCATCCCTAGTGGGGAGAGCGCATGAACGGGTCTGCGCCACCGATGACTCCCCGCCGCGCGACTCATCAAATATTTCCGGAGGCAGAGCCTGCGCTCCCGCTGGGGAGGAGACGGGAGGGGAAGTGAGTGGCGCGCCCCTCGCGGCGCGAAAGGGAAGTTCGCAAAGTGGGGGGCGGGGCGCGATGGCTGCTGGAAAAACGCTCTTCCGCTCAAGTTCCTTCATTACGAAGACGGACGTCCGCACTTCCATCCGACGCGCGCACCCCCTCCCCTCGGCGGTCGAAGGTCGGGTGCGGTCGGTGATGCTCAACTTCTCGCAACAACGAACATTACCTCGCAGGTGTTGCACGTGTAGGATATTAAATTTTCGTTTAGGACCTGCTTCCCGGGAATTATGTACTTTGTTTGGGGATGAGTGGCAAACCAAGTATTCAGGAACGTAAAGGATGTTCGAGTTTTATCTCCTGGGGAAAAAGAAAACAAAAACAAAAACACCAATAGGATTCTATCACCAACGAGCAGGACAATCAGAAGCAAGGTAAGGATTCAGTTCGAAAATATTCTTGTCCATTGAGAACAAATATAGCCCACTCACAATTTCACAGATTCAGGAAGATAATGTATATTGCCGATAAGAAAAATTATGTTATGAAGGTTTTTTTATCTACAGGGACCACCACACATTTTGACATTTAACTGGAAAATATGACATTTGATAGAAATTCATGAAGATCATTGTTCATGCAAGAAGGCAACAAAAATGTATCTTTCACTGTGACCGCATTTTCCGTGGCTACACATTTCTCTGGCTTTTTCCGGATATCCAGTGCATTTTCTATAATTTCCTGACAAGATTTGTCAGTATTTCACTCTATTTAAAGAAAATATGAAATGTAAGTAAGTCTTGGGATACTTTTACTAATTCGTCAACACTTAGATTTCGTCGTACAAATAACGTTACCATACTTTTAATTAACAACGTTCTTCAAAAAAACGTTATATTTACTTTTTAGCAACAATATCTATTGTTATATTTGCCTTTAAACTTTTTTGACCTTCACATATTGTTCTATAATCTTTGATTTTTTCATAAATTTACAAAACAATTAAAATTCCCCATTTCCTTTCCCGGTTTTCAAACGCGCGACCTCCCTGATTCTGAAACCAAAGTAACCCTATTATTACGAATACGAATAATTCATTTGGCATATCAAATACGTCTGCATCCCACATCAATCTTATTCATGTAAGGTTAGTGACGGTATGTTTTCCCAACAGCTTCAAATTCAAACGTGCATGAGGAAGTCGTGAGGTGTTAACTCCCCCGCCAAGACAGAACTGACCTTCCTCTGCGGGCGGCGCGGCGCGGCGTGGTTCAGGCTGTTCCGCTGGCCGTTTCGCAGTCTGGGAGGACGAGCGCGCGCCCGAACGCCCGGGGCTCGCGGCGCCACTGGGCCGGCGGCGGCGGCGGCGACGGAGGCCGCGCCAGATCGGTCCAGCTGGCGCCTCGCCTCGCCTCGCCTCGCGGCGAGCACGGCGGGCGGCACGCCAGGCTCAAAGGGCGCCCGCCCCGCCCACCTGCCACCGCCGGCCCCCGGGGTTCGAATCCCCAGCCATCCACGTGCACAAGGCCGGTTAGCCCCTTTGACATCTCACTCACGGTCATCGTGCAAATCGTGTCAAGACCATTATAATCAACCATACATTAAATCATGCATCTCAACTATGTACACATGGTTGTAAGTAGTAGTTCGATGGTCAGACACTACATATTATATTCATTCGTTTTAGGATCACAATAAAGATGATAATTGTTAAATGAATTTTTAGGATTGATTGCAATACTACATTTCTTGCCTATTTTCTTCAGTTCTGTAATCCCTACTCACTCTTTATTACCACTCATAATTTAATTCTGAATTAAAGGTAGCAACGAGAAATGTTGACATTTGGTAACAAGAAATGTTCGTTCTCGTGTAACAGAAACAATTTTCAATGGGAACAAGCTTTTTAACATGATGTGGTTGTACTGATGACGAAACAACTAAGCCCTCCAATCCTTTGGCGTTCAGCGAAATGAGGGCTTTGAAAATATGCATTGACGGTATTGAATCCAGGTATTTTTTACGGGGACAGCTCCTCACACCAAGGAGAGTAATGATCCGTTTGGGAGGTGTCGCTGATATCAAAATAGAGATGCAAATTGACATTGGCTATACAAACTGGTTTATGTGCAACTTGTCAAATATTTCTCAAGACAACGTCAACTTGTATTTATAGAAAAAGATTGATAATATTTTTTTTATGTTTCAATTCACGAAGCTCAGTTTATGAAATACTGCCTTATATTTTTCCATAAGGGGTATGAAAGATCTGAATAAATTCACGATATTAATGTGAATATGAAGTTAGATCATTTAACATTAGACATTCTTACGAGATACAATCAAGAATAAACCGCTCTTTATCTGATAGGAATGCTCTATTTCGGGAGGGACTTCAGTCCTCAAGTTCTCACCTTGCCCACCTGCCTAGGTAGCAGCATCGCTGATAAGGGACGACGATTTCGAGAAATAAAGACATTTCATGTAAATGAAATTACATAAACCAACCGTGCAGTAGTTAACATCCCTGTTTACGATTTCTTGATGTCGGATTCAGAAGATATTTCATGTAAAAGTTGATAAATAAATTATGGGATTGATGACACAATTCACAACTTTCACAATTCATTTACCAATTTTCATTGCTGCAGCGAATCTGAACAGGTCATCAGAAACAGATTTGTTGCAAACAAAAATAATTATACGGGCTAAAGGGTTGGTGGCTCATGGCGTGAAAGTCGAGAGCCCATCATGTACTGAGACGGTTGCAAGAGATAATAGTAGTTACACGCAAAGATATCAAAATATACTGAAATAATAAAACGTATTAATGTATCAAGGGGCAAACAGTCCATGTATGTAAATATAAGATTTATTTTATGAATGAATGCTTTTAATGACATTCAGGACCAAAATTTCCCGCCATTAAATTCAGAGAGGTCTTTTCACTGTCACGTGTTACAATCTCCTTTGAAAATGTTCTGGAACTATTGTGGACTTTTGTGAAACGATGCCTAAAGAAAGCTAATCTTTCATGATCTCTGAAACGAGAATATCAAAAGTCAATGCACATGTCGCTACATAAACAGCGATGCTGGTGTACTAAATATTTTGCTTAATACTTGATCTTTAGTGACATACATTAGGCACATGTATTTCCAATATATTTTACTCCTTACATTGGTAATTATATTAGAAGTTTTATCAGCATTTTTACGAGTTTTTTTATTGTGTTAGGACATTTTACTTTCTTTCACAATATTTCGTTAGCTAACTTTTCTGTAAGAATATTACCTTTATGTCTAAGAGAATTTCCAGCAAATCATTACGTTCTTTTAACCAAGTTTGATGCCTCATTATTTCAACACAAAACTTTCGATACTTTCAGTTGATGCAACTCCAGTTAATTAACTCTCTTCGAACTGAGAATAGTGTTCCAAACCAACCCAAGAAGCGTGAATAGAAAGAAGTAACGAGTTAGTATCGCTCTGCACTAGGTACCAGGTCCTCAACAGAATAATTTATTTAGACATTTTACAAAATGCATGACTGGTAACTTTGCCTTTCACGACGAAAATTTAATCTCGGCATCGAAAAAGAGTAAAAGTTTTCAGAATCTTGAGAATATTAAAGAATGAAGGCTTGGAACCTCCGTGACCTTTCCTTCTGTAGTGCCTTCGCTTTCTTATTTTCTTCTTGGACCAACTAATGTCGCTGTCACGTGCATGTGCTATTACGTAACACGTGTCTTAATGCGCGAATAACGACCACATAGCGAGTTTTTATTCTTGGAACATGTCGAATGTAGATCAAGAACATATCCAAAGGCATTAAGAATTCCATAAGCGACACTCTGAAAACGTTCCGATAAGAAGTCGATCTCACATTCTACTTGTCTTGCGACAGGCTTTCGCAGCATGCTAATATGTGTCACCTACGGCAGTGAAGTTCAGGGTTGTGAGCATTGCCAAAGCTTTCCCTGACCGCTCATGCTCAGCTGTTTGCGACTGGAATGCAAAATGGTTGCAGTCGTGAGAAAGAGAATATAGAGTTACCTCGAATGTTTCGACGAGAACCAAAAAAACACGACTGTAAAAATATGAAGAAAAGTATTATAGGCAGAATGAACACAAATTAGCTTCGGTAGTGGAAAGAAGAGTTGAAAACTGGGATGTCTTTATACGCGAAAACGCAGAGCCCGGAACAGAAGTTCATTAATCTTTCACGGGTGGCAGGATGATTTCGGAGTCTTCGGTTTCGTTTCTTAACATCGACAGAGAAAATGTTTCATTCGTAAAACTAATAGACATATAAAATAGACCAATCATCGCCTACAGCAAAATATAATGTGATTCCTGAAACTCAGTCCGTACTAATTTATCTCCTTACATTTTCTGCAAGGATTAATTACGTGCGAATAGGACTGCATAAAATGCCTTCAAATGTAAATTCTAGCAGAAGTTTGTTTTCAATATATCATGCGACCTTGCGAAACTGAGAAAAGATGGTCTATCGTAGAAAAAATTAAAAGTTGTATTGCAATAACTGTAAAGATATGATAAAGATGTAATGCAAAGAAATACACATCGAATCATTTTCATTAACGCGTCACAAATGTTTACCTGGAAGTTTACCGTCTCAGGTGCTTCATACTATTTCGTATGCCTTTTTTGCCTGGGAACGTCGATATTTCAAATCAGACGAGGAAATTAAAAAATACGATTATAAAACAAAAATAAATAATAATAGTAATAATAATAGTAATAATAATAATAATAATAATAATAATAAATTTCGCTGATCGTCTGGTTCAAAAGAGTGATTAATGCACTTTAATGATGAAATCTGCGATAAAATTTTGAGGTCAACAAATTATATTAGCGAGTAAAAATACTGTACAATAGTAAACTTGAATTCTTGTACGAACTCGAAGTGAGGAATCAATAAATCTCAGGGTATTCTTCAAATAATACATGTTCGTTCAAAATGGTTGTGATCCGTTGTATCTTTAAAAATAAATAACTTAATAATAAATCTTTTACTTGTTAAAAGGTTCAGGGACTCCAATTGCATCGGAACTCTTCAAAAAAGAAATTTAACTTAGTGTATTAAATTTTTAAAATAATGTAAAATAAATTACGCCACTAAAAAACAAAATCCTTGTGTCACCTTTTAAACTGTATTTTCCAGTTCTTAGTAGGGTTGCTACTCATTTTCTGGTAAAACTTTAGCTGAATTTTCCTGTTTTTCCACAGTATGTTTTTCCTGATAAGACTTGTAGAATAATTGTCGTCTTTAAAAGAAATTATTACACACAGAAACAAATCGCAGGTACCTGTTCCTATCAAAGATATAAAATTAACAACACTGGCATAACGAAGAATTGTGCCAAAAATAACTCTGTAATAATTAAAAATTCCCCTCTCTTACAAATATTGTTTCACAACTCCTCTCTGCTTCTAGATGAAATAAATTCTTTTATTTTTCCTGTTTCTCAGATTTGAAGAAAGCGGGCACCCTGATACATTTCAAAAAGTAAGAAACCGGGATTGTGATTTCATTATTAATCACTGAAAGTTTTGAAGTTTTTATTGTGATGTTCTATGACGACTTTCTTTGGCGTATTCCTGCGAGTGCGATGAGCGTTGGGTGGGGTGGGGTGGGGGTGGGGGAGAGCGGGCGCGGCGCCAGGAGCGGCCAGTGCAAGGGGGCGTGGCGGGGCGGGGCGGGGGCGGGGGCGGCGGTGCACTGCGGCATCGCTGCGGCCGCGCGCTCGCTCCGCTCCGAAAGCGCTGCAGTGTCGGGTGGAGGGAGGGGAAGGCAAATCTGCAGGCGCGAGAAAAAGGGATTCGCTACAGGGAGTGGGGATGGAGAGGACGCAAGAGGAGAGGTGTGGGCGAGAGCGAGAGGGCAGTCGCACGCAAGGTTGATGACGCGGGCGAAAATCGACAGTGGACGTGGCTGATGGGACTGGAAATAGGAGGAGGCGATTTTTGAAGGTTTGAAGACGAGAAAACTCAATGTTTTAACAAAAAGTATAATGAATTTATTAATATCTTTGAAAAGTTGTGTTCAAGGCGATTTTTGTTAGGTATTCGAATTTGCCGATTTCTCTTTCATTATTCATTGGTTTTTTTGAAGAGAATAAAAAAAAAATGAAAGCAACATTCCTTAAATCCATGTTCGAAATTTACTTACCAGAGGCAGAGAGCATGCAGCGAGTAGACACGTGCGAGTGGTGGGGAAGTGGGAATCGTAACAGGGATGAGCAACGAGTTGCATGCGACAGGCAGGAAATGGAAGGAGCCGAGGGCGTGCAAATGAACCTGGCGTTAGAGAGTTTGTGGAGGTTGTAAATGCGCTAGGGCGCTAGGGCGGTAGGTAGGAAGTACTCGACTGCGAATGGACCATTCTATTTTAAAGAAAATGTGTGCGAGGCTTCGTAAAGGTACACATACAATGTTTTTGACGTAAATACGACTATAGAGAAAGAAACATTTTGAAGCTATTTACAACTTCGAGAAAATTTTAAAAATATGAAAATGTAATACTGTCTAAGCTGCGGTTTTTCTTTGCCCCTCAAGGCCCGTCTTCACAATGGAATATGTCACGTTATTTCGCGACGTTCTCAGACGTGCGGCCAGATATTGCATGATCGCGACCGTATAAGCAGTGCTTGCGATCATGCGACTTCTAGAGGCATGGCGGAGAAAGGTGCGAAATGCCGTGTGATATTCCATCGTGGCCATAGGGGCTTCAGGGGCAGTTAGAAAAATCGTACTATATACAACGTTCATCTGAACATTTAATATGCGTGACAATGTCTGTTTCTATTCTTGAACTAAAGGCAGCATTGAGAGGACCCTAAAGTGTTTGTATGTCTATCAGTTAGTAAATGAGGATCGGCAGTGATTTGTTTAAAAACGGCGAAGAATACTAACGATAGAGGGAAATATGAAAGAGCGGATATAATGCACTAGTCCAAAATAGTAATTGCATCCGCACACTAAGAGTATTGAGATGCATATTATAATGCATCAGGTAATGCGAGAATATGTTACATTAGTTTAGGTTAAGTTAGGTTAGGCCAAGTTTCGCTTAATGCAAAGCAGATTTTTCAGGGCAGCCCAACCGTTTCATCACCGGTGCTTTTTCTCCCACCCACGTACCTTGCATTCGTTCGTCTCTCTTCCGCCTCCTCCGAACCACTCATC
The DNA here is from genome assembly GCA_031308135.1 of Acheta domesticus. Lineage (NCBI taxonomy): Eukaryota > Metazoa > Arthropoda > Insecta > Orthoptera > Gryllidae > Acheta > Acheta domesticus. The sequence goes on along the minus strand of JAHLJT010000631.1, from coordinate 76,272,594 downwards.
TGCCCCACTTGTTTATGTCTCACCCACAACACTACCACTCCCCACAACCGGCCACTCTTTGGCTTATCGTTATCTCACCCAACTTCACCCCAGTGGTTCCGTCATGACACACACCAACCGCCGACGCTTCTGCGCCCAGTCGCCGCTCGCCCGCCTTCTTCCTATCGCCCACTCGAGCTCAACTGCCCTTCCTTCGCCCTCGGCTCCTCGCTGGCTCGCGTCCAGCGCCCGCCCCCCGCCCTTCCCACTGCACACCGCCCCCGCCGCCCGCCGCCCCCGTCGCCTGCCGCCCCCGCCGCCCGCCACCTCCGCTGCCCACCACCCCCGTCCGCCGCCCGCCCCCGCCGCTCGCCGCCCCCGTCGCGCCCGCCGCCCGCGTTGCCTGCCGCCCCCGCCGCCCGCCACCTCCGCTGCCCACCGCCCCCGTCCGCCGCCCGCCCCCGCCGCCCCCACCTCCGCCCGCCGCCCGCCCGCGCCGTTACGACGGCCGTCGCCGAGGAGGTCGCCCTCCCCCTTCCACGTGACCTACTCGAGGGCTCTTCGCCTTTGCAGCGACGCCCCTCGGCGATTAATCTGCGGTCGCGCTTCCAGCGCCCCCAACGACTTCGCGCGGGCGTAAAAGCGCCACCCGTAATGATGGGCGCCGGAGGCTCCACGCCAATAATTCCCCAGGAAAGTTGTTTGTACCACTCGACCACTATCGCTCGCTGTTAAGGCGTCGAAATGTTTCCGAAGTCGCCAACGTTTTATGTTCCTATGAGTGGGAGAGCTAAAATCTTTGGTGGACGATTTTGGGAAGACCACCTTCCTGGTTCTGGTAAGAGAAAATTTTGAAATGAGCAAAAATTAAGACTGTCAGCACACTTGGTGTTTGAATCTGATTTCCAATATTACGTATTTCAAGGAAATATCCGTGTTACCTGTCCTGGGATTGGTCAATTACCTTTCTTTACACTTTCCTCATGCATGCATGTACACAATACCATGTTCATTGCGCTTTGCCATGCGAAAACAGCTGGATCACGGAGAACATATCGTCACTGAGCTTCGAAAACAAAGACACCGATTGTGAGTAAATAATTTCAGCTGTGTGACATGCGACGTTGTCTTCCGTTGTAACAAACTCCCGTCACAACTGGTCCGGCTGTTGATTTTAACAATGTGAGCTAACTTATTTTTCCCCCATAGAGGAAAACTGTAGTTGACTCAATGAGTCAGCGCCATATGAGCGAAAACGAGTAGAAGCACACATACTCTTCCTCTCCTCCCAGGCATTTTTTTGTTGTTCGAGAATCATGAGAATGATCCTCATTATGGGCCTAAGAAATTATTAGGACTCATTCCGCTTTAATCTCTTTTCCTTCGCCAGTTCTGACCGTTTCGCTCTGACTCTGCGATTCGATACTGCGTCAGAATTGTAACAAAGTATATTTTGAGTATTTCAGCCGACACTTTTCAATGGGGCTCAAATTAATAACTACCAGATAAGTATATTTAGTGACATCAGCGAATTACTACCTCAGTGGTGAATCCACCCATTTCATTTTGTCATCATACGCCAGTGTTTACGACGTATCGAAACTACGTAACTTTGCTCTATTGTTTTCGGCGGAGAAACGTCTATTGGATATTCTCTCTGAATTCCGACGAGCATCACTCAATTCATACTTTGTTGCCTGCTGCTCAGCGGCGGAGATACGTAACATGCCGATCCCCAGCCAATGGCAAAGTGTCACATATGTCATGCTTTAATTATATATCTGTATTTTCTGCCAGGGCATTTCAACGCATTTTTCATGCTCTGTACAAACATCTTGCTTCTAAGCCTGGGGAACCTCGCGATATCTGTGCTGCAACCGCAAAGCCAGGAAGGCAAACACGTGCGGCGCGCTGCTGAATTCCGAAAATCCCGCGCCGCGCCATGCCGGCCGTGCCGTGTGCAAACTGAAGCTTCTAGAAGGTTAAGAATCTGTTAACCTAATTGGCCAGACACTCCGCACTTTTCTGATTTTCTAATGCATTCGTACCGCAGTAAAAATAAATTAAATCAGAATGGAAAAAGTATCACGGGCGATCGGATGCATCTGGCGTCACGCACATTTTTTATGACTTTGTGCAATTCAATCTCTTTTCTTGGACAGTTGAACATTAGCACTAACAATGACGTTACATAAAGTGTATTTCAATCGTGTAGTAATCGCAAGCACAGAAACTGCGGTTAATATCATAACTTCTACAATAAGTTATAAACTGTGCCTGTTCACCGAGGCATAAACTGAAAACATTTCTAATCCGAGTGTTCGTGTGCCAAATTGTCGCGGGCGTGGGCAGAGCTCTTCTTGTATGCATTTAAGTGCGCGCAACGATGGTCTGCTACCAGAACTCTCCGCCCCCAAGTGTAGGCGAACTCTAAGTCAACTATCCTCTAGAATTTCGACGCTTCAAGTTTTAACTTATGTACGTGTCTTTCAATTTCACAGAAGATGGAGCATTACAGTGAATAAATGTTACTTACTGGCCCCATGGCCGAGATAGCCTGGGCAGTAGTGCCACAATGATATCGGAATAAGGGGTCGCGGGTTCGAGTCCCGCCTCGGGCATGGTTGTATGGGTTCGTCCTTTCACCCCCTATCTTCACCATAGCGTTTCATCCTCATACCATAACGTTAAATCCTATAGTGGTCGCTAATGACCTAGTAGTTGTGCGACATTAAATAACAAAAGAAAAAATGTTACTTGTTCTGTGATTATGCTACCCTCAAACCATTTGAATAATCGAACTAAGCTATCTTAAGGTTTTGGCAGTCTATAATTTCACCTCATTATACACATTCCACTTTCAATTCATACATGCGCTAAGCCAGACAGGCAGTAAAACTTGCTGTTTCGCGTGAAGAAAGTAATCCCACTCTCCGTGAAATGAGCGTGCTTAAGATGGCAATAGGAAATTGAACCAATTACGTGAGCTGTCATCACAGCGAGTTACGTCTCAATACATGGTGCTACGTAGAAGAACCTATTTATTGTCAATTATTAGTGTAGCGATTAATATATCCAGGCTTGCCAACTGTTATAGTCATTAGTCGCGTTAGTGTAGTGAATGTTTTATCCCGGAAGGTGGCGGTTTTCCTCTCCGTTTAATGGTGAGATCACGTGTGGATCTACATGTTATACAGCTAGCTGTACAGCTTGTGTCGAAAGTCCTCCACCGTCAGGAATAGAACCCTAGGATCTCCCGCTCACAGTCGCTGCAGAGATAGGGGCAATGACGGATGAGCTAACTCAGCAGATAAGTTGTTTGTGAAATTTGTCTGACGTTAAATGATAATGCAGAATTGTTTATTATTTTAAATGCGAAACTCCCTGAACTAGTTCACGAAGAAAGAACTGAAATTGAAATGAAACTGAATTGAATGAAATATATGCCCAATTTACTCATATTAACAGGACAATATTTTTTTCATTTAGGCAATAATTATGAAAATAAAATAATGAGCATACGTACAGTGCATAACATACGTTCAAGCCAATTATACACAGGTACTCAATTAGACAAAAATTATTCTGGTGAAGTTTAGCTGTAAATCAGTCCTTCACTGACAGTGACTGGTACAGACACCTGGGCTATTATAATTAATCGGTATAATTGGACATCGAGTACCCAATCGGTTTTCAACATCAGACCATTTCAGTCATTACTCTTATAGTCGTCTCAAAAACATGTCAAGGTTTAACACTATACAAAAATGAGGAGTACCTCTTACAAAGACGCTTTTCCATCACGTAATTATACCAGAGACGTAAACATAGGTTCTTTCGAAGCAGTTAATATTTATTAAGTAATACGTACTAACTTGTATTAATAAAATTTAGAATTTTGTATAAAGATGCAAATAATTTTACCATCGCTTTCTGTGAAGAATAGTGACTGCTTAAAAAGAATCCCTCACCACATTATATACATGACAGCCTGAAAGCAAATAAAGATTTGAACTGAGCGCTATCTATTGAGGTATAAAATGGATCGATAATAATAATAATAATAATAATAATAATAATAATAATAATAATAATAATAATAATAATAATCGTAAAATAAATTTAGTTGAGAACTCTGAAACACTTTCACTCTGTTTGATGCAACCCGCCTGACGTTAACGCGCTCAGTGTGGTAGATAGAGGTCCTTCTGATCGTGATACTACCACAATAACATTAGCGAGAGCGAGAAAGACACGACAAAAAAGTAGGAAAATAAGAGAGAAGAAATAGCAGACGAAAGAAGGAGAATAAGAAAGAACAAAAAAGGAAAAGAAGAGAAAAAGAAGACTGATGTGAAAGACAGAACAGTTGACTTAGTCCAATACTGTGCTTTGTATTCAAATAACGAAACATGCATTCCTTTTCTCGCTTAAGACGTTCTGGTGCTTCGGGACCCCGACAGCTAGTGATAATGACGATATTAATAACAACAACAACAAAACATCCACAGATAATTTTACTGGATTCGCTCCCCAGAGAACTTTCGGCGGACCCAACCGCGGCCTCGGCGCCGCGAAAGTGGGTTGGCTGCGTTTCGTTTCGGCGCAGCGCAGCGCAGGGCAGCGGCCCACGCTGGCGCCGCCCGGCCGCAGCCACGCCAGCGCATGCCGAACGGCGCATTTCCGCACAGCGAACACGCTCTCTGCTCTGCGGCGCGGCATGGCGTGCGCGGCGTTTGTTTTGCGACCGCCGCGCCGCAGTGCGCCCTCCGCCGCCGCCGCCTGGCCCCGAGCCACGGCTTCGACCCCCGCCCATCGACCCGCGCCCCGCCCCCGGCCCCGCCCTGCACAACACACAAACACGCGCCCGCCTCTTGAAACATGGACGAGCCAGCGGGGAAGGGAGGTGTAAGAAAGGAAGGAAATGTATGCAGAATGAGCCATGCCAAACGAGAAATTATCAAGTCGGAAACGAAACGATTGTTTAGAAAGTTTCTAGATGGAACTTCGAGAGGGATGGGGTGAGACAGATACAGGCGGATTACTATAAGAAGGGACCACTCTGACACCTACTGCTTGGCAACATAACTGCAGGTTACGAACGTGCACTCATTTTGCTAGTGGGTTCGTGTACAGTAAGCTCATCTGTAAATGGCTTCATCACGATCTCTTGCAATATCATCTCCCTGCATGCCATTTGTTCCCGGACTTGTCAAAGTGGTCACTTCTTAGAGTAAATCCTCTATAACATGTGACGGGGCTAACGTTAGTTAATGCGGTTTTTTCCCCACTGATTTCTTCTCTAATTCTTCTCTAATTTCCTGGCTAATTTCACAGCAGCAAGTAGTTTCGTAAGATACTCGAGTAACAGAAATTTTGCTAAAAAGTAATCTCCTACATTCGGATCAAAAAACGTAATAATATAATACATGAAATAGAATAAATCATTTGAAGGTGAGCTAAATATAGTTTGTTTCCTTACATTATATATTTTCTACTTGATCACAGCACATTGTTTCAACGCTATTTTTCTCTAGATGTTTCATAAATATCTTTAAATTATACATTTACTAAATTATGAGACATTAAATTACGAATACGAATTAAGAATTTTAAAATTCTGGGTATAACACTTCATTCTCACAGTGGTTTAATATATTTTGAACTAAGGTTTATACGTAATAACGTATTGAAGAACGCAAAACTGCTCATTGTGTCACATTGATTCGCACACTGTTACACAACGATCTAACAAATGTAATGTAAAGCAAAAAGAACAGTATGAAGAGAAGCTAAATATCAGTATCCTTAAGAACAATGGAAGAATGCTTTAAGGCTTCAGATTTAATTGCTGAAAGCCCTTTATCGGCTCATTCGTTCCTCGCGCGACATTTCTTCACGTTCAATTACCGCGTCGAAGGGAACTCCCAGAGTTTCATTAAATCCTCCAAATACTTCCGACGCGACTAATGAAAAGTGCGAGAGAGTGGGAACGTAAAGTCGAAAGAAAGGTGTCGGCCACTCCATTGGAACCCAATCTTTCTGTGTCGGTGCCACTCAGAGTAGGCTCTGCTTCTCGCACTTTCCAAGTTGAATTTTCAGAGAGAAACAAAATTTTCACGGGGCATTACATGCATTCCGTCTAACAGTACACGAACATCAAAAATTAATAGAAATTCCGAGTTCTAAATACTTTAACACTGACTATGTTTACTTCTTCTTACCCAGAACATTTTACAAAATTCTGCAATTGTCCAATTACTGTTTCTTAAAACCTCTATCGTATAGATCAGGAAACTGAACAAAAAGAAATTACCAATTAAAAATGATTCTGTGGAGAGTTCCAAACCGAATACTTGGTGACAGCAAATTGCTGACAGGTCAGAATTATTCAAGGAAGCAGTTCCTAGTATGCTGTATTAATGGAATACTTTCTGCGAGAGGCCCATCTCAGCGACTTTTAAGGTAATTTTTAGCCGAGTATCCCGTAGGGCCTTCTCAGATACGTGTAGCCGTTTCTGAGGAAGAGTACCGACATTTAGTTTTATTACTTCGATTTTCATTATTGTTATTATTATTACTATTAATAATAATATTATTATTATCATTATTTTCTATAAGGTGTATCCACGTAACCTATCATTAAGATTTCTTCACAGTTTTTGTGTGTCCCATGGACGGTGCATTTTCTAGCGGCCAAAGCACCAGACCCGGAGCCAGAACGTTCTTCTGCTGCCCCCGCAACATCGTCGGCGTTGGCGGCGCTGAAAAGCTCATCGCGCCATCTGCCCCGCGCCGCCACGCGGCAATAACAGGAAATCTTCCGTGAGAACCGCCGCGTAATGCCCACGCCCCGTGTAAAATTGAATTACGCAACCGAATTTTCACACGACGTTTCACTTTATGTAACTTGAAATGTGCACTGAGCGGTGTGAACACGGGAAGTGCAATTACACTCGAATCACTGTGATTCTACTGAAGTAACAAGTACATGCTTATAACAACTATGAATAGCCAGTGCGGGCCCTTTCAATGCGTATTAAAACTGATAGTACTGTCAAAACAACAGGAGAGTTAATGACTTGTTTAAATTGCACGATAAAATATGCTCTTCCGTTAGCTAGCTACAAGCAAGTCTTAGAAATGTTGAGATACTCGAAACGATATACAAGTCACGATATCAAAACACTAAATTTTGATTTTATCTAGTTTTAAATATAGAAGCTTCCATACTTTACTTTGGATCTTTTAAGCATGCGCAGATGCATGAAAGTGATGCGAAACTCGAACTACGCATGCACACGAGAACGATAGTGTTGTCGATTGTTGTAATGCTTCGTCGTGCAAAATCTCCCTTATATTGTCTGGTATCACATACGAAGTCCAATTACACAATGTTATGTATTCACTTCTTATCTACGTACTTATAGATAATTCGATATTCGTATACCAAGTTTGAAACGACGACACCACGAAAATACCGATTCAATGGTATCATTACCAAGACTAGAAATATTGTGCATGGAAGTACAGTAACTGAAAAGCATCGCCACGTCACCAGGGGAGAGAAAGAATTGTTCGAAACCCTGAGTCATGCAAGGCAGATAGTTTGGAAAGCAAAGATAATGCGGCGTGTTTGAAACATGTCTAGATGAAACACAGACGTCTAACAAGCTCTTCGAAGTACGTCACCTTCAGACGGGGCAGTAAGACGGCCACGCGCCGACCGCCAGCCTCCGCCCGCCCGGCTGACTCTTTACGGCGCCGTAAACAGCTTACGAGCAGCGCGCGGCAGGTGGCCGCGTGACCAGCCCCGCCCCTCCCCGCCCTTCTTCGCCCCGCCCCCTTTTTCTCTACTTCCCCCACCCCCTTATCCAGCTCCGCTCTGGCTACAGCAGAGGCCAACGCCTCTCCCAGTGCCCTGGGTCACCGTAAGACGCTGCCTGCAGTACTTCTTAAATCTATTTCAAGATAGATTCCAGCAACGCACCACCGATGTATTTTCCGAGACCCGAGGAAAACGGGCAAGCAATCTGATTCAGTCTATTTTAAACCTAGCCGAAGATTCCTCTAAAGGATAATACTTGTGTTAAGAGCTGGTTGAGCATCGATTGCGGAGTTGTAAAAAGTTAGAAGTTATTTGGGGTTTTCACAGTGTATTGGTTGAACATTACATACGGCAAAACGCGGAATGATTCTGAGAAGTGCGGCTTGGAGAAATGAACGGAACAGTTTTTCCCGCGAAAAGCTTTCGATAATCTTTTCCAAATTTCGCACCAAAAAGTTAAAAAAGACATACCAAGAGTCTCATAATAATTGTTTTATACAATATTATACACATTTTCATTTAGATTCCGGCAATCTGAGATGTGTATAGTTGCTGTGGCTCTCCACGATGCTAGGCCCTCAGATTTCATTCAATTGTGCTCTTCTGTTATATGGTATACGTCGATCATCTCTAAATTAATATTAATGTTGTGCTTTTTTATTTTTATTTTCTGTTTATTCTTTCATGACTAAGGGAAGACGGAGACTGTATACTCATTGCAAGAATTGGATTCGAGATAATTGAGAAATGACAAGGCAATGGATAAAGGACAAGAAAAATGAACGCAATTTCCCTATGAAGTATTTATGATCACCTTAACCACATTTCCGAGCTCAATTTAATAAGAACAGTGAGTATTAAATTACATTCCTTTCATCTGCAGATACTGTAAATTGGTTCGTTTCATTGCGAAAGTTTAAGCCTTTGCTGATGTCGTTCTCCTGGAAACTATTTGAACCTCACAATGTTACGAAATATGCGAGAAATTCTCTACAAGACATTCTCCCTCGAGGAGAAGAATGAAGAATGGTTCCATAAATCGTACCACAGATACCTTAGATCCCTTAAATTTTAACAGAGGAAAAACACAACAGAAAACGAGACCAATACCAAGAATTTCCCAATTAAAATTATAACAATTTGTAGTTAAGGAGCAGTCCTACATAAAAATGGAATGTAGGAGAAGTCCTGAATCTGAAAATGAATCGCAAAACGTTAGGGAATCGGTACATGAATTCAATATTGTTTTGTACAATAATAGCCGAAGTAAAATAGCATTGCCCGAGTATTTATCATAACTTCCATAAGTCAGGAAAAGAAATTAATTCTATCAATAGTGAAAAATGGAGGTACTATTTTATTTACCTGCACGCCCTTCCTGCCCAGCCCTGCCCTGCCCTGTCCGCTTCGACCATAACCCGCCTGCACCACAATCAATACAAGCTAGATATATTGCGGTTTCCAATAAAGTGAAAACTTCTTCGTGCATGGAAACGCGAATCCATTTTCCCAATTTCGCGCTTCTAGCTTCAACAGCTTTGGGTCTGTTTTGATGTTAGTTTCAGGTTCTCCTGTTAAAGACTAATTAGAGACTATAGATACACACTCCAACCGCAAACTTTCCTAAAATGATTCTACTGCACCACTCTCCAACCAAGTTTAAGACAATTTAATATTTCATTATATTTACCTTTGCCTCACAAACATTTAAAGTAAGTATATTACAAATGAGCCACCTCACTATGCGAAGTCTACCCGATACTAATGCTAGACATATCCGTCCAGCTGAAGTGCACGCAGGGAGTTTTAATTTCAGAGGTCTCAGTTATTAATTTTAATTAAGGTTTAACTGACAAAAGTAAGTCAGAAAATCATTTTAATTAACAAAACGTGGATTATCTTATTTGATAATTCAAAAATTATACAGGCTTCTTTATTGGCGAAAACTCGATTTTATTTATTTTTCACCCTAGATCTCTTTTTGGTCAGAAGAATAAATAATGGATTTCGGAAAATTATTATAGAATTTTGTTATGAACTTCTTTCATTTAAAAAGATATCAACCAAGTAAAAACATGGAGCACAACCCGATGTTCAAAAAAACATCGATGATTTGAACATATCGTTGTTATCCGTATTAAACACTTCGATGATTTTATAAAAACATCTATGTTTCTATAAAAATATCAATGTTTTAAACATCGATGTTTAGGAGCCGATGTTCTTTGAACATCGATGTTTAGAAGCCGATGTTCTTTGAACCTCAATGTTTTATGCTCGATGTTTTTACGGTTACGATGATTTGTTCGTGGCTGAAAAATTTACATTATCATAATTTTGTAAAAGTGAAAATATGAAATAACAGATAGTACCGCTTTGTATTTGTTTTCGAACCACACGAACGCAATAAATGCTACCTTCCTTGAAGAGACAGTTATTCCTCCCCCTAAATGATCTTCATGCCCTAATTTTATCCTTTGCCTTTCCTCGCATTTCGCACATGGAGAGGCGTTTTTTTACTTCGTTTTCAGTTAAATTTCAATTAGAAAATAAAATGTATGTCCATTGTCAAATTAAATTTTGTTGGGCGCGAATTCAATGTTAGAGGTTACTAGGCAAACTTTAAAATATCAATGCACAAAAACATCGATGATTTTTGGTCGATGTATTTTGAACATCGATGTTTTAATTTTCAACATGGATATTTTGTTGTTGATGCCACGTCACTACTTGCTAGAAGACGCGCCTTCCCAGTGTGTTTGCAGCTGCACACAGGGCTTGGGAAACGCGCGTTCGCCTGGCGAGGCCTTGGCGCCCACTAGGCGCGTCTCCCGATGCGTTCAATCGGCGCCGCGGCCTTGCGAGGAATGCGCACTTCCCGGAACCGGCAACGGGCACGCGACCTCGCCACGCCCCCACTGCAGGGGATGGGCGATGGGGAAAATGTCAAGGGCGGAAGAGAAATGCTAGAGAAAATGGCGGTCCACTTCTGAAGTACGCTAAAGGTAAATGATGCTCTATACAATGTATTTTATTATTGACTCGTTTGCTATCTGCAGCTGCATTTTACGTTTGCACGTTTGTACCCGCATACTTGAATGTTTCAGCCCGATACGCTGTTATGTCACCAAAGACACAGTTTAGAGGGTCCTTCATCTACTCAAGAATGGTTATAGTTCAAATCCAGTTTATATTCACCTATAAAGGTGTGAAGAACAAATCTTATTCCCGTGAAACCGAATGTCGACGCGAATAGATTTTTGTTTCTCTTGTAACATTTTCCCCGATGGAATGAGCTGATTCTGATAACCACAATTGAACAATTCTTTTGCTTTCTGATGGCGCCTCAGCCCAGTTCAGCGATTCGCCTCCCAGTCCTACCGCTAGTTTTACGAGATCATGGGAAAAGACCCCATATGGAGAAACAGGATTAGCTTATTGCCTGTTACTCAGGAAGGCATTGGCTGTAAGATGGAGAAGGAAGGATAGCGAGCGGCCTGTGTCCCGTTGGTTAAAATAATGATCGAACGTCGAATGCAACAAGCCCCCTCTGGAGTTCCCAACGAGGCTGTGATAGTCCTCCACTGGCTCAGCTGTCGAACGGAGGACCTCCAGGTCTGCGAACCTTCGGTTGCGGAATCATCCGGTTGTTCCCTCATCAGTTAAAACTATATTCCGGAAATGTATCTCTCCTGAGGAAATTCCTCCTTTACCAGAAGAGAACACACGAAAAGCGACACTAAATATGGTGTAACAAAGTCTGTATAATTTATCTTTCTGCCCCAGTCAGTGACCCAACAGATTTATGGCAACCAGTGCAGAGCCAATAACGCAAATTATCTCATGAATATTAATGATCTGAATTGCCATTTACAAACCTCAACCAAGTATTGACTTAAAAACTTAACAACGAAATGTTACTCGTGAAATACACCAATATTTTGCAAATGCAGTCCGGTATTCAGTAACGTTTCCAAGTCAATATCTCAGACCTTGATCAACATGAATATATAATTTATTTCACTTGATACATTTCTATTAAAATTAAAATGTTCGTAAAGGCAAATGAGTTCGAAAAAAAATAGTGTCGCATTATTTTGTTCGTGATTGTTATTACCATATTGTATGAGAATTGATGAGTTTGAAACGTGAAATATAGAAATGTATGACTTTCAATGTTCAGTTACCAAAGTGAACACATACAAGAGTTTCGTACACTTTGTAAGATCATGAACACTGTTTCTCAGTTACTTTTCAGTGAGCCCACAAGCGAAGGAACGTTACATACAGCCAGAGGTGAAGCACGCGCACCGCGCCCCTCTGCTGTCTCCGCGCCTCCACCTCCGCTTCCGCGCCGCTCGCTGCCGCTGCCCCTGTTGCCGCGCCTGCTCCTCAATAAACGAGTTACGCAAGACCTCCGCTCTGCAGCCCTGCGCGGGGCCCGACGCTCCGCCACGCCAACGTTCCACTGCGTCTCCCCCAGCCTCGCCCCGCCCCCCCCCCACTCTGCCCCCCCCGTCCCACCAACGCTCCGTCCCGACCCTTCAGTCTCGCCCCCGCCAAATCTCCGCTCCTCCATCCACGCCAGCGCATCGCACCGCCAACGCTCCGTCCCACCACTTCAGCCCGCCCCGCCCCTCCAGCCCCGCTTTCACGCCACCTCTATCCTAGCACCGCCTCTACTCTGCTCTGTAGAGAGTCCGCCTCTCCCTCCGACCTGCACCTGCTCTCGCGGCTTCTGCTCCCACCCACCCCCTACTCGTCCCCGCCACGCTCCGCCTCCATCTCCATGCACCCGCCCACTCCTCCAGCCTCGCCCCGCCCCTCCATTCCCGCCGCAGCCCGGGCACCCGGCTCTCACACTGGCCTCGACCCAACACCTCCTCTACTCTACTCTGTTGCTCTGCTCGGCCTACTCCGCACTCGCCCTCGTGCTTTGCTCCCATCCATCCCTCTGCACGTCCCCGCCACACGCCGCCTTCGTTTCCGTCCTCCATGTCCACGCCCCCTCTTCCAGCCCCGCCGCTGCCCCCGCAACGGCACTCACGCCGCCTTGACCCAACACCGCCTCAGCTCCATAGAGGCGCTCTTGCTCTCGCTCATTCTTGGGTCCGTCTCTTCCCGACCACCCCTCCCCGATCTCGCGGCTGCTCCTGCTCCCGTCCTCCCCCGCGCTTGTCCCCGCCATGCGCCACCTTCCCCTCCTTGTACCCCCCCCCACCGCCCGTTGCTCGCCCTTGGGCCTGTCTCGACTTTCTTCACAAAACTTCCTTTCTCGCGCGGCTCCTGTCGCGCGGGCTTGAGAACCCTTCGCCGTGGAAGCCCCACGTCTTTCCGGCATGGCGACGTAACGAAATTACTTGCGCGCACCTGCCTTTGATTTCCTCGACGTGATACTTAACTTACCCCACGAAACGTCAACAGCAGACGTGTGCTTCTTTCTAAAATTTCAAATTTAAGAGAAAGACATTTTTCAGAAACCATTTTGCTACGCCGTAACATACAACGCTTCAACCATTGTAGGTCAAATTATGTGCGTGCATTAATATAACAAGAAAATACCTCTATATCAAATTGTCTTTGTAAGTCAATGTTATAATAAAATACCCCAAACATTAACAGATTACTTGTTATAAAACATTATATACATATATATATATATGTATGTTTATAGATATATATATATATATATATTATTATATATATATATATAAACATAAACCAAGACCTACTGAATTTTCTCTACTTCCAGGACCTTACAGTTAAAACTTATCATAAACTACATTTGCTACATATAAACTATGCAGAAGAGAAAATTTACATTTTTCAAGCATTATTTTCATGTTGGATGCAGTTATGAATAAAGTTCTTAACTAGGATAATTTTACTTACGAAATGAAAGGTGTCCTCTCACTCCTTAAGACACTTACCTGAAACAAAAAGAAAATCTCATAAATGGAACTGCAAAACGACTGATGCAGCATTAAATGATCAAATTTACGATGAACAGAATACAATTTAATAATTTGTCCAACTATTGTTTTCTCAGAAGTGCTTAGACGTTTATGAATAAATGTATGAAAACTTGTAGTGCAACAGAATGGCACATACATTCTAGTACCAGTTAAGATTTTTCATCTCTTTAGTCTGGGCTAGCTTCTGGGATTTGCCCCACCATCTCCGAGCAACCATCTATTGCCCCCGGACATTTTTTCCGCATTTTCTCAATTTTTCGTTACTCTAATAATACAACTGAAATACGACGTTTTTACTGACTTTGAGCACAATTTTGAACAACTTTTTTATAGGAAACTTTTGAGTTTTCAAGAAACTTCTTTGGAAATCATTTAAAACACATCTACTTACATTACTTACTACTTGCAATAATATATTTACAAAATGTCGGTAACGTAAATATTGAAGACATGAAAAATATACATTTGTGTAATTTTGAGAAAAATAAAAGAATAAAACAAAATGTCAATGCCATTCTTTTCAGTGCATTTAGCACTCTCCGTTAAAAAGTTTAAAGAAAAAATTGGAGCGGTTTTTTTCAGAAAATGAGCTTCAAGCCATTCTGAAAATGCAGAATTTTGTGCTCATGTCCACAAGAAAGTTTTGAGTTTTCGAGAAACTTTATAAGATATCATTTAAAAGCACAAGTACTCGTATATGCATTCTCTATGCAACATATATTGTATGCGAGAAAGTAAAAAGACACACTAATACAAAAAAAAAAAAAACTGCCGGGAATAAGAAAAAATGTTTATTTCTGCATGAGGACGAGTGAAAATGTCCTGGACAGTTGTCCATTTTTTGCCAGGAACACCCGGAAAATCTCTCAGTTTGGCTCAAGTGTTCCCGTTTGCGACCCCTTCGGGGTCATTGATGACCACGGGTCGATTGGGGTCAATAGCCGAATATGCACCGGCGACGGACAATAAGATCCTCATGTTTACAAAAAAATATAAATATAGTTAAATTTGTTCAAAGAATGGTCGGCCCGACCGGGATTCGAACCTGGGCCTTCTGGTTTACGCCCAGCTGCTCTGACCACTAAGCTATTATTTATAATATATAATATGTATATAATTATATATAAATATAGTCATAATTATTTTTTATACGTAAACCTTCAAGGCTTCTAATAACTTGTTTATATTTGTAAATATTGAAAAAAAATAATTGTTTAAAAGGGAAATTAATCTAATAAACAACCGTTTCAAAATTTGTATGCACATTCTTTGTATAATTGGTATCAACTCATTTATGTGCATTGATTTGTGTTATGATTCAAAGCATTCTTTAATAAGGATCGAAGGAAGAAAAATTTCGGGATCCTGTGGTTTAGCTTCACCACATACGCTGCACGGAAATATTTCTTCCGTTGGCTTCTGGCGCAGCTCTTTGAAGCAGAGTCTCGCCGCCTGCCGCTGCGACGCATCGCGGCGCCGCCGTTCCTCTCAGCGCCGCCAATTGCGCCAATGACACCGCCGCCGCCGACATTGCCGCCGCCGCAGCCGCCGCCGCCGCCCTCACCGCTGCCATCGCCGCCACTGCCGCCACCGCCACCGCCACCGCCACCGCCACCGCCACTGCCACTGCCGCCGCCGCCGCTTCCGCCTCTGTCGCCGTCGCCGCCGCCACCGCCACCGCCACCGCCGCCATAACCGCCGTCACCGCCACCGCCGTCTCCGCCATCGCCGCTCCCGCCGCCGCCGCCGCCAGTGGCGCAAGCGCACGACGCGACGGAGGCGGAATTCCACGCGATGAGACAATGCGCGCTCCCATTGACGCAAACAATCTCCTTGCCGCCGATGCCCTCACTTCTCTCGCAAGCGGAACTGGAATCTCCACATAAAGACAGCCTTTTCATTTCCTTTCACTCGATTGTCTCTTCAGCCAGCTTACAAGATTCGAGGAGAAATAGAGATTTTCAAGAATTATTTGTCACTGCAGTGCCTTTAACCGGGAGGTCCTAGGATTCGAGTCCCTACGGTGGCAGGATTTTTGACTCTAGCTAGGCACTATAGACCGAATTCAGCCACTATAGGGAGAATTCTAGGGGCTGGCCGCTCTGATCGGTAGTTTTCTGTGATATCTCAAACCAGCACCACGCGAATGCCGGAGCAATACCCTAACAAACGGGACACAGACCGTGCGTGATCTTTCCTTCTTCTTCCTTGCCCTATCCTCACCCCCTCTTACACATTTACTTTCCCATGCACTATACTATCACACTTGTCGAGAGATCAGCCGGGATCTTAGAGTTTGTCCCAGTTGCGACGGTGCCGCGCTGGAGGGAGATCTCTGGTTTGGGAAAATCCCCGCAAGCCAAAGTAGGTGGCCGCCGGATCTCGCTAGCCAGCGGAAGAAGATCACCTCTCGGGATGAAATCATACACTACAATTACTGGACTAATGACCTTAACTAATGACGCGCCAGGAATCGCAAATCAATCAATCAAATCACTAATATTAGTTTTGAATGAATTGTTGGTTCCCATCACTCTCAGTACCATACAATTCGAACTCTCCTTAGAACTGGATATAAAATGGCGGAATCGGTAGCTCAAAAAATGCGTTATTGTCTGTATCTAAAAGGCTGTACGTGGAACTATGTGGGAACGCCATTTTCCAAGACGAAATACGCAGCTGTTCTTCGAAGATGTCACAAGATACGGCTACCTGTCGCCGCGTACGCATCGTGATTCATTGCGAAGGAAAGTTGGAAGGAATCTTTTCTTTCTGTTGGAGAGTTACAGTCTGCATATTCAATACCTGCAGCGTCGTATAAGGCTACATGACACGAACTGCGCACAGTGAAAGTAGAAATGTAGAAATTATTCCGATGACGTCGATAAATCCATCATCTTGAGATACAAATGATTACATTCCTTCATAAATTCAGTGATCCACACTATCACAAAATCTACAAAGAAAAATATTCCGTCTTCCAATGAACTATCAAATTTGCTGAATGGTTAGCAATGATATCACAACGGTGCGAAACAGATTGTAGGGCTCGACTTTGGGGCAAATGGATAGGTGGGAAGTGGAAATCATTGTGAAGTAGGAATCTACGAAATTGATGTTACAGAAAGAATATGAGCTATGAATAATTCTCTTCAATTACTTATCTTTTTTTCCAGTTTCATGCGTAAAGAAAGATCAAAAATATGTTTACTGAACACTTATTTGCAATCAAGAAAAGCTTGAAAGGAATTGTGAGGTATTTACAAATACTATGTATTTATGCATTGATACATAATCATTATACTCCGATTTACACATAGTGGCTTCTCAGGGACATGAGCTGGACGAAGAGAGAGCACTGTCATGCAATAGGAAGCTTCATTACGATTTAAATGTTTGGTACTGGAGCTACTTATTGGATGACAATGTCCCTTTCTCCTTCTAGCTCGTGACCTTGAGGTGCCACATATCTCAAAGTATATTCTACAAATATGTGCAGCACGTAAAGCATAAGTCACTTAATATCACTTAATGTAACACATTTTACGCTTTGTTTCAGAATAGCCATAAAGCACTTTTCCAGGAAACAATCAGACATTAGCATTTCACCGCCTACTGCGATCATGAGATCCGCTCCTTGGAAATGGGCACAGGACGCATGACGTCTTTAAGCAACGAATGGGGTCTTCGAGTTAGCGGGAAAAGGTTCCATATCCATTAATCACGCGAACGGTTAGTGCGCTGGGGGCACAGTGCATTACCCATTCGGGACAGGTACCATGCATTACAACTCTGAGCACACTTAAGTACTCCGAACCTCGAAGCCAGGAAAAGGAAGTGGCGGAAGAGACAATCACTTGTTTTATAGTTGTGTGTAAAGTTGTGTCGGGCTTATACGACTCATTGTTCTTCGTTTCGTGATCCGGCTACGAATGTAGGTCGGCCAATTGAATTCACAATCAGTTATTTTGAAAATGCAGCATGACTCAAATGATCTCGTCCAACCCGAATTTTTAGAACATACTGAATTTATGATGACGATGAGTAACAAGATAACTAAAATGTTTGGGACTCAAATGCCTCCATTTAAACATAGATCTTCTTACACTTGTTCTGTTTCTTTACCTATCACTTGATTAAGAATGTTAGTCACATTAATCATCACACATAAGATTACATTCAATCCACAAACATTTCTGTAAACGCGAGCTATTTCCACGGTCGCTGGAAATTTCTTCAAAATTATGTATTATTTCTTCCAATATTCAGAATTACAGTAACATTGAAATCCACGCTTGAGCACCACCGTTGATATTTGTATTTAGTAACACATAAATTAAACTAATTTAACTAGACATAATTATATAATTGTATAAAATAACACTGCAAGAACTACCATCTTACAATTAGCAAATCACATGGTGCCCACTGGTCACCTGGACCAATTTTCCTAGTATTTTACCGGCATTTCCCATGTGAAATTCCAGTTTTCCGGCATTACATTAACAGATATATTATAATGACATTCGGTAATCTTAAAAATATTTTAATGAAAATAAAACTCTACACCGTAATTTATTTTTCCTTGACCCTATTGCGGAATTTCCTTCATCAGCTGTGGAGAAGTTTGCAGATATAGACAGCCCTCTAAATGTGTCATATAATTTAATAATAGACATTTATTTTGTGACGGGCATTTATTTAATATCTAATATCTGATATTTATTTTTTGACGGACATTTATTTAATATCTGAAACATTTTGTTTTAGAAGTCATGGTTCAACATCAATGTTTCCATCCTGTCTAGTAACAAAATCTCGCGCCAAAAGCATAAATTTGGCCAGTTTCCATGTTTTTCTACGTAGAGAGCACTGCGAACCTAGGCTCCGTATGCTGGAGAGCAGCGACAGCATATCTTCGTGCGGTCGCGTCGCGCTGCCGGTCAAGGAGGATGAACCCTGCTGTGCGGGGCAGTGCATTCGGAGAGCATCCAATCGCGCAGCGGCCGGAGCCTCGATTTCCCTCGAGTGCATCCTACCCCCCACCCCGCGTCCCTCCGAAACATCTGATTCCCCTCTGGCGACAGAGCGAGGAGGCGACCTCTCTCACCCGGGAGAGGTAGCTCAGGGCATCAACTGATGTCATTGCAGTGCCTCTGACCGGGAGGTCCTGGGTTCGAGTCCCGACGATTGCAGGATTGACCACACTAGCCAGATAGCTAGGTCGAGTTCTGTCGCTGTCTTGAGGAGAATTCTAGCGGCTGGCTGTTCTGATCGATAGTTTTCCGTGGTTCCTCTGATCAATACCAGGCGAATACCGGAGCAGTATTCTTAACACATGGGCTACAGACCGCGCGCGATCTTTCCTTCCCATTCCTTGTCCTAACCTACCCCTTACTTACACACACGCTTCCGTATTCTACCACACATGCCGAGAGATCGGTTGGCAGCTTAGTGCTTGTCAGTGGCGTAGCCTGAGTTTTGGCTTAGGGTATGTAACTCAAGAAACCAGAAAATAATTTAAAACTCTTAAATATTCCTCTTTCACCAGTACCATTTCGGTCACTTTGGTCAATTAGAGCACACAAATAATTTGTATATTTAAAATAAAAACTGATCCAGTAAAAGAAATGATGGCTCATGTACTTCGTGTAGTTTATTGGTTGAAAGTTAGAAAAAGTTGACTGAAGTTCACGACCTAGCAAAATATTAATTTTTATCCTCATACTTTAATAACATGAACACTTTCAAACCCAATGATTTTCAAAATTGTCCAATTCATTCATTTCGAACCCATTAGAATTGTCATAATTTATAAAATGGAAAGCAATGATCTATGATAAAAATATAATAGGAAAGAGAAAATCAATCAACTTACAGTCACGTAATGAAAACAGTTGACAGTTGTCCTTTGCAAATGACATCAAGGGTTTCATCCAGTATCGAGGAGACAAATGAGGCTTTAGAAATTTCATTTTTAATTTCATGGTATATTACCATGCTCACACTTGAAATCCAATCAATCTGAATTTCTGGCGAGATTGCACGAAACACTGGAATTTTCCATATCATCCTTGTCAGTTTTATCATATTTCATTATTTCACTTATATTTTCCATGAAATTTTCTGTACTTGATGATCCCATATTTTCGTTATGGCTAGAAAACACAAGCCCTTGTCTCCCAAAAAAGCATACAACGCGATTGAAGTGTGACAGAATTTCCGAATTTTCCCTTATATCACTGTTGTATTGCTCAACATAGCATGTGTTGGCTGTTTAAATAAAGTTATATCCTTTCATATTTTTTTCAAATATTTTTAACTGTTTCTCACGTGTTGTAATTTGTCCACGGCACAACAATACGATTCCATAATTATATAGGCACTTTGGATCGCGTTGCACTCGCCATTCCAGGGCACAGATGTGGATTGCACAGTCACGTACCCTTGTGCATTCAATCAGCACAATCCCTAACCTAAATTGGCTTCAAATATATAGTTGCTAAATGCATTAAAATAAGGTAATAAAACGTAAATAAAATGACAATGTTCATTAATTAATCTCGTTCTCTTACAAACACCAAAGAGAACAATAAAATTTTGTAAAACGACAGCTTTTTTCGTAGGCACCTTGGATGTAATGGGTCACTGTGCATCTAACTCGCAGCGCAGGCTAGGCGGCATTTCAGACTGATTCGTTCATCCTTGTGAAGAATCGAATTCTCAACGGCACAATGTTTGAAATATAATGAAATATTTTGTAGTAGAAAAAAAAAAAGCAAATAGACAACAATAATATTAAAATAAAAATAGCTGATATTGTCACGGTATGTAACACATCATCCACATCCATGGACGCTACGCCCCTGGTGCTTGACTAGGTTGGGGCGGTGCCACGCTGGGTCACCTGGTTGGCGAAAACCCCGTCAGCGGACAGTAGGTCGGCGCCGTACATCGCCATTCAACGGGGTAAGATCACCGCCACCTCCTGAGCAAAAACACGCGCTACACTTAAGGGAATAATGACCTTGGCCTTTGACATTCCTGGAATCACTAGTCGACCCCTCTCACTGGCCAGCCCTCCACTATCCCGACGCACAACGCTCCGAAAGGGCTTCCGAAACGCGAAAGCCATTGTTCCTGGTGCTTCTAAAAAAGCATTCCATCCATGCAAATGTAAACGAGTAACGTGTGTAAATACGAATCAACATAAAATGAATATATATATTCGGCTTTTCATCGTTTTTAAGGGTTTATGTTTATTTTCATGGAGATTGTCACAATGTCACTTCAAACAATATTTGCTATTTTCACGCAAAATGACACTGCAAACGGCTGTCCCCTTTTGTAGTGTTCCCTTTAATGTCGTTTCCATTTCAAAATGCTATTTTCCGTTTACGAATTTATCGTGCGTGAATCAGTCCCCGCCTCTACACGAATAGCAAATGTTTACAGTAAAAATGTACATTTAATTTTACGACTACCTGCTAGTTCGCCCAATCTAATAAAACATTCCTTGTAGTATTAATATAGAACTATCTAAATAAACAAAAACCATATATTTGGCGTCGTAAAAGCCGAAGTCTCAGTTTATAGAAAACGAGGATATTCGAGAGTCTACTATACAGGGACTTGTAGGATCTTCGTTAACTGAACTAATAATGAACCTAATAGTAACTAAATGAACAGACAAAAAGCATACACATTAGAGGTATATAAAATAAATTCCCTTTATAATAAACAAGAAAACATTAGACATCTTTACCACACTGTTAAGTTCCAATCCCCAATCGCATAACACGTTGTTATCGCATGGAAAAGATAGTATAGTAAAATAACAGTAAAATAACCACTGTTATATATAAAAGCACAGAAAAAACGAAGGCTGTAACTCTATTTCTTCTTTGTAAAAAAAAACAAAAAAAACAACTAAAACTCCATAATTGCTCACTGGCGTTCGAGAGATTTGGTTGCAAATACTACCCCAAGGCGACAAATGACGCACGGCTTACAACAAAATGGCCGCTATTTGTGAACGATATACAATTTTTTAACGGTTTTGAACTCCCACAACATAAAGGAATTTATCTACAAAATTTGATATTTTTCTGAGATGTACGATCGACCAGTGCTGGACCACTTAAACTGTATTGACCCTGCAACAACGTGCGCCCATCGTATTTGAGCGTAGGACTGCCTGGCGCCCCCACCCCTGCGCGGAGGGGCCCTCCTGCAAGGGCGGCGTCTGCGTCATCCCCCGCTCTCCGGGGTGCGTCATCCGCCGCCCCCGCCTCCGCCCACAGCGGGGGAGACCGCGAGGGCGGAGACCCTGGACTAGAGGGGGCGCACACTGCGGGCGAGCCTCACTTCTTCACCTGTTTCAGGATTCATCGAGTGATATAATAAGACTAGACTTTGAGACAGTGAATGAATAATGTAAAGCGAAATGAAACAGGTTGTTGTGTTGAAGTTAGGTTGTTTCTTTTCTCGTTTGACATGAAGTCAGCGGGGCACACACTGTGTGAGTCTCACTTCTTCACCCGTTTCAGGATTCATTGAGTGACATAATAATATAACTAGACTTTGAGGGAGTGACACGAATAATGTAGAGAGAAATGAATCAGGTTGTTGTGTTGAGGTGAGTTTTTTCCTCATTTAATTCGCATGAATGATGAGATTGGGGTCAGAGAATTTGGGCAGATTGACGCAAGAGCGAAGCGCTGTTGAAAGGAGATTCAGGTGGAGCGGAGATTGATGATGTTGAGGTGAAGGTGAGGCAATAAGTGAATGTGAAGGGTGCTAGAGGCGAGTGATTGCTCGGAGAGGGTGAGACTGAGCGATAGCTCGGTTGAGGAGTGTAAGGGTGCGGGGGGGGGGGGATGAGCGAATGACATGTATTAGGTTATCTATCAGACATTTATTAAGTTAATAATTCATAGGTTTTCGTCCAGACATTTTTTAGACAGCAAGTTATTACTACAATAATTAAGAAACGTTAAGAGAGATGGAAAGGCTTTTGAAATTAATATATCTGAATTAATATTTTTGAAAGTAAATAAGCAAATATATTTTTATTAAATGTTTTCAAACAACAAATTTTAAGTCTGTTTAGTGTATGTTAAATTATTTTAATACTGACTTCTGTCTCAAACGTTTGGTCGAAAACATGAAATTATGTAGACAGTGGGCCAGGCAGGGTTGAAATTTTATAACAGGGGAAGGGGTACAATAAATATCATAATGTACCTGGCAACATTACATGTATTTCCGTTTGACTTTCGACTGATGAAAATAGGTATTTTATATGAACACAAAAATAATATTCCCGAATACCCCCACCTCCAAACAAGTACAAAATAAACTCCAAAATACCGACTGCTGGATCGTTTTTATTGTTAAACCCAGTTGTTCTTTCAACCCTGGAAGACATATAAACGAGAGGGTTGGCGCAGGCGAAAGCGAAAGCGATGAGGAGGGAAGGCAAAGGCACGGCGTGGGCGTGGCACGGGGGGGGAGGCTGACGTCAGCCGTCATCGACCGCTGCAGCTGGGGCGGCCGCGCGCGCCGTCCCCATCGGCGCCCGGGAGATGCCCGCATCGATGGGGGCGCTCGTGCATCACGCACGAAATGCGCGCTGACGCACAACTAACGACGCTCGGCCCACCGTCATCAAAGAAGCTTTATTCATTGCGTCATTGTATATTTAATGACACTGCACTACTTGCAAATTCCACCCTCATGAGAAATTTCGGGACAAGAAGCAATTTGTTTCCAGATGAAATGTCACAAGAATAATAATACCATGTGGTTTTTGGGAGAGTCGCTTGATTGATGATTCCGGGCGTCAGTTGCTAGTAAGGGCATCAGCCCGTACGTGTAGGGTACGTTTTTCTTCGGGAAGTGGCGGTGATCTTCACCCGCTAGGTGGTGAGATCCAGTCCCGACCTACCGGCGACTAGTGGGGTTTTCTCCCACCAGCGGGGCACCGCCGCGCCCCAGCCGGGGCAAGCTCTAAGCTCCCGATTGGTCTCAGAGCATGTGTGGTGGTGTAAATGTCTGTAAGGGGGCGAAGATAGGACAAGATAGAGGAAGGAAAGATCGTGCACGGTCCATGGTCCGTTTGTTAGGGTACTGCTCCGTCATTCGCCTGGTATTAATCTGAGAAACCTCGGAAAACTCCCGATCAGAGCAGCCTGCTGCTAGAATTCTCCAGATGGCGACTGAATTCGGCCTAGTTATCAAGCTGGTGTCGATAATTCTGCCAAAGTGGGGACTCAAACCTAGGACATCTCGGTCACTGAGAGTCGCAAAAGCATCTCATTGAAAAGTAATAAGAATTAGCTTATAAAATAACAATCCATTATGATCCTTCGAAGTTGTATTCGTATTTCGAAGATATTTGAGATTTCGGGATCACTATAAAAATGTATTCATATTGGAGAGCCACCCGTGCACTTCACCCGCGAAAAAGAATTTTTTGAAAATTCTCATAACAAAATTAGCTAATCTTCGATGACAAAAACGTCTTCCCGATTTTGCGGGTGGCTTCCAAGCAACTTTTCACACAAATTATTAAGGAAACGATTTTTTTAAACATTTGATTATTATTTTTGCAATTATTTAAGAAATACTCATAAGAAACTTTCGAGACGTTCCAGTTTTGAGACATTCGCTAGCCTTTTCGGATTCAGATTCGAATTCGTACAAAAAATACGATTGCTTCTACTTCTCGTATTAAGCATTAGATTGTTCATGCATTTAAATGGACGCAAATGGAGCTTTCTAGAGAAGAAGTCAGCCGCGGTGCCAAGTAGACGCCTTCTTCTTCTTCCGGTGCGTCGCACGCAATGGGAATGCGCGCCTGGTGCGTCCGAAGGAGAAAATGGCTGCGCTGCTACTGTGCCGCCCGTTTCAGTTGGGCGCGGCGTTTTACTGCCCGAGTGAGTAACCGCTGCTGGCCGCTGTACTTTTTATTAGGCGGTAAAAAATGCACGAAGGCGGGGAAAGAAAATGCGAAGGCCAGTAAAGGGCTGGAAAGAAGTCGCTTTAAAACGAAAAAACCTTCGAAGTTTGGAAATACTATAGGTTTTCGTTCCACCGTTAAAAATCGGTACAAGATTCTATTTGAGTTAGGTAAGCAATAGTAGTTTCAAATCATCCTCGAAACACGCGGTACTGTTGTCTAGTCACGGAGGGCATGCGTACGTACTAACTCATACGTCGCTCGTGCAAACGAGCAATTGCTGAAAGTAATTGAATATTTGATACCGAATAAAGGTATAATGGATTGTAAAATGTGTGATATGCAGAATTGAAATGCAGTCCACGGTAAAAAGAAATACGAAAATCAATGTTACTCATTTGGAGCTTGTAGATAATTGTGTCAATAATTTGTAATAAATAGTATCACTGTCATGAGAGGACTTTTAACTAGTCAGACATTCCGGATACAATTAATCTTGATCATGACATGAATTGTATCATACAACGCTTTTGGACATGTTTCTAATATCAAAACATGCAAATATCATTTACTTATAAGTATCTGCAACTCTTGCATGGTGATATGCCAAGGTAAAGTGACAAAGAAACCTACGAGGCCATGTAATAGTATTTGGTTTTTAATTTAGGTTGATACTCCAATAACATATTCCTTGTAGTATATCTCTTGAATAGCAAATAAAACTCCACCACCTTTGGTTTTACCCACTTCACCCCATGTGACAATATTAAGACAAATTCCGATTTTGTTTTCTCCTCCAATAGTACAATCAACACAAATTCGTTATTGGAATTCAACTGACGGGCGTTAAAATTATTTTTTAAATGCCATTTCGCGGTGTCAAGGCGCAGAGATCACGTGATTTCCAGCTACCGACGCGGCAACACTGTGCCCCAAAACGCTCAGCTGCCACACACGAAGAAATTTTATTCAAGGTATACACTCCCGGGCAAGTGTTTCGCCTGTGAATGCCGGCGCTGGTGCTAACGAACCCGGCGGCGCCCGCGCCGGCGCAGCGAGGGCGCTCTATGCAGCGCGTGGGAACGGGGCTGACGCTGCGGAACGCGAGCACCTCCCCTCACCCCTCCCCTCCCTTCCCCTCCCCACACCACCCGCTCGGAGGAAAGGTCGAGGAGTTTCCGTCCCCGCCACCGCCACCGCCGACGCGCCCATCGTCTCGTCCCAGTCGCATAGGCACAATGCCGCATAGCAACATCACACTGCATTCTATGCACTACAATACACCTATAGCTTTTTACCTATTAAAAAATATGATGCATTATAACAATGATAATAATCTTTAATAAATAAATATGATTGTTATTAACAATAATAATAACCTGTCCCTAGGCAGCCGCAGGTGGTTGCGGCAGCCGTCGTCTGCTCTGAGGAGGCTGTAGCTCCGAATCCTGCTTAGCCATGGACGTATTGTGCCTTCACCTCTATCATCATCCTATCACCTCATAGTTCATATTTCAAAGTTAACAACCTTGTTTGAACAATGGATAATTTGAACAATGGCCGAAAACGCTGTTTCTCATAACGAGAAAAGACGTGTTAATTTTTCCAGGATAAATGTCTCGGTGAATAACGTGGTGCCCACGTGGTGGCCGATATTCGCAAATAATAATAATAATAATAATAATAATAATAATAATAATAATAATAATAATGTTATAGTGACTTCCACTTGCAGATCAGTAACATCCCTGAAGTTCCAAACACAAGCTTCAAGTGGTACGAAAACGCACCAAAACCGGTGACATCTGTTGGACTGTGTACAATATTGTACGACCAACGAATTCAAATTATTCAAATACAAATTCCTTGATTTTTCCGACTTTTCCAGAGCAATGAAATTCCCTGATTTTTTCCCGGTTCTCCACGTTTTCCGGAAAGTAGCCACCCTGTACCCATCGCCACGCCCAGCGCACCGCCCTATCCACTGGCACGATGCGACGCGATGCGGCGACGCCGCGAGAAAAAGCGCACCGCAATGGCGCAACGGAATTCCTCGCATTTTATTTGTCATGTTCACATTCATTTCGCTCTTTGACATTTTTTCCAGACTTCTTCTAGCATTTCCTCTTCGTCTCTCTCTTTATATTTTGTACATCGAGGCGCTGTCCAGAAAGTTATAGCAAGTGTTCAAGTTTTGATAGTGGACTATTTTTGTTTCACGAATCTGCACGCCCGCAATCCGTAGGTCCACGATAAAGTTACTGGCACGTTGTTCTGGAATAAACTCAAGGAAATTTCTTATTTTAAGGCATAGAATAATTAATGTACACTAAACTACCCCGGGCATTCACTCTACCCCAGAAGTTCCTTGCCTTTCCAATTCACTGATTATTGTGGAGGCTGTTCTCGTCAACTCCGGTTTATTGACTCTTCGCCAGTTCTGCAAGAAGGCGGCCACTCATGTCCCATTTCTTTTGCAATTTCATCTTGTTGAAACTTTCTCTAATGTTCATCATCCCATTTCTATTTATAATCCTATCGATAACCACATTTCCAAATTTCATGTTTCTTGAATGCCATATGAATTTGAAGGGAAGATCAGCATTTCGTTAAATTTGAAGCAACTGACTGCAAAGAATCAATATTGTGCGACCGCAAACTCGGACAGAATTCTCATACAAAGAATTCTGCTTATGAGTTAAAAACCGAGTATTATAATACTCATGCACCCTAATAAATTCTACTTTGTGTGTATACTTTACTTTTCTTCCCGCGAAACAAGATGATTTGTTCCACAAAATAGCATCTATTTTTAAGGGCAAGGGGGTGTAACGAATACCCGGGCCCTTTCCTGGAACTGCCACTGAGTACTGCATACCCCACTCAGCGAATGCCCATCCCTCTGTGGGGTCGCGTGCACAGAGGCGTCGCCGCCTTATCTCCTGGCAGCCTCTGCATGCGCCGCCCCACTGCCCCGAATGCGAATGAGGGAGCCTCCGCCCCCTCTGGAGGCCCCTGCCAACCTGGTTACGAACCCAGGACGTGTGCCCAAAAATCCTTTTACAAAAATCATGTCAGGTTCAAATTTCTCTTAAGGAAAAACTCGTTTATCGTTCATTGTAGTCTCGAACGAAAAATGTGAGTTATTTTCTTATCAATTCAGAGAAGTTTCAAGAACTGTCTTGAGACCGCCATCTTTTCTGGAGGCTACAAATAGGAAAACAATTTGAACTTGATTTTATATTACATACAAACAATTCTTTTCTTATACTTTCACTGTTTTTTGGTAATTGAAAGTAATTATAGAAGTAGTCTTAATGGAAATAAGATACTGTTCTCATACGTTTAAAACTCTGCAGATGGAAGTAATTAACATCAACCTAAAGACACATTTTTAACCATCAAATCTTCTGTTTCTTTACTTAGACTACTGAGATGCATTAATTTAAAAGACACATAAATAGCAGCCTAAATTCCTCAATGTTCCCAAGAGAAAAATCGAGCGAAAGTGAAGAATGAGGGAAGTAGGCGCCACAGATCCACACATAAATTTTGGTTGCCAACACGAGATCATACAGATTTCTTTTACGATCCCACGCAGTATCACTAGCAACTCTCATCCTAGCAATCGGCACAGAAAATATAAATATTAAAGGGAAAAAAAGCTCTACAAATGTCAGCAGAAGATTACTGACCCTAATAACGCTTTAGTATCAACAGCGCTCTTACTGTTGAATGTTTTCTTTCGTTGATTCCAATCCACCTCAGTTTGCAACAGATGGAAAGCAATAGTATCTCCCGAACATGCCGAGAAAAAGTGATACCATTTATACCACAGCGAACAATGTAAGCGTAAACTGTGCCATAAGAAAGATTTCCAGATGAATTTCACAGACACAGAAAGCTTAATCATCTAAACAGATTGTCACATGGGGTTTCGCACGGTGTTTCAGAATGAAGAAAAGGAATTACTGTAAATTACTGCCAAGTAGTTTTCACAGACAAAAAACCATTCTGTTCATGATTACCTAACTCGTTATCAGATATGCATTCCATTGGAACAAATCAGCAAAACTTTGACTTTTTGATACGGAAACAGAATCACAACGAAGCGGATATGTACAATAAGAAACTTTGATAGCATTATTTCATTGATTTTCCGTAAATATGCTTGCACCCAACAGATACGGAGTATACTTATGTCTAGGATGCGGATTTTTAATGAAATGTCATTTTTTCTTTTCACTTTAGAACAATGCCTTTTAGAATAGACATTCATTTTATGTTATGACAAAAAGAAATGGCCCATTTTATGTCATTTTTTCGCATTTTTCTTCGATTTCGATAAGTCATTTTTTACTTTTTTTCTGGCATTTTAAAGCACTTTTCGCTGCTTTTTATCGATTTAATATTATTTTAATGGTACTTACTTCAAATAATATTAACGATATGCAACAGTGTTCTTTACAGAATTCCTGAGTAGCCTATTCGATTTCTTCGTTCAGAAATTGTAATGTCAGCCGAGGTGAGTATGTAATCTAAGGTTCGTGTGATGCCTATCACCACCATTGTCGGTTCGGCAGACATTTCCTGGTCCAGTCCAAACATTAAATTTGCAAGCTTCACTAGAACGTAAGGAAGAAGCCTCGATTACATCAATAATATAACCAGCACCAGCAGCTTAAGTTGTTCATCTTAACTGGTTGTGATACATTTTTTACATTTTTCTTTGCTTTTTTGGCATTTTAAAACATTTAAAAGAATTTTATTGATCATTATTGATTAGTGATGTTTTAGGTCATCAAAATCCGCTCCCTACTTACGTCCATGTAGACCCAAAACGCTTCCCGTCCTGCCCTAACTTCTAACGGTGAGCCAGCTAGGGATGGAGTTTGAAAATAAATTTCGTTGTCATCCATCACATGCAAAGTGGCCCACGGCTTTCCTCCATACTCAGCCATCCCCTGCCTCAGCGCGGGCGGTGGGGGCAAAGGGAGGGGCGGTGGGGGAGGGGGCAGTGGGGGAGGGAGGGAGCAGTGGGGGTGAGGGACGTGGCGATGGGGGGGAGGGGGAGGGGGCGGCGGGGGAGCGAGCCCAAGCGAACCGCAAGCGGCGCGAATTTGAATTTCATTAGCCGCGGCCGTAAATTATTAATCGGCAGATTTACATGGGAACTCGCTTTCGCGTCCCTGGAACGCCCGCGGACACCAGCTGTCCGCCCACCGGCCCAAGCACACACCGTGTGCCAGCGGCGATATGCACAAGCACAGCGATGCGTTGACAGGTTGCACTGGCCGAAATGACGAACTCATTCACAAGCTATTAACCTCCGGAGGTTATTAGTATAAATATTTCACAGAGCAAACTCCTTTTTGATCCTCATTTGTGGGAGCGGGGCTCTCACATTCATACATACATGATTTTGCAATGTGGCAAACGAGGAGGTTGGGTACCGATCAGAAAATGATTTACATCCACAAATTGGTAATTATAATTGAGGACTATCAATTATAATGTTGCATCATGATAAACATAGACGATTCAAACATGGCAAAGCATAATTATAATACGAATATATCCAAAGGTTTTTGCAGAACGTAGTTTAGACAATGATCCCATGAATTTAAATGCATCAATTACATTCGGCAAGCATTTTACAATGAAGTGAAGGCAATATGACGCATTGGTAAATCGGGGACATTTTAGCTAAAATTGATTGACTAAATAAGTAAACTGCTGCACAACTGTAACTGTTTTAAAAATTTTACTTTTATTTTGCTGTAGTGCCTCACTTCAATATTAATATAAATGTTAAATATATTAAATTATTTCTACAAAGTAATTCATAGAAAAACAAGAAGGTGGAATCTTCACATTAAATCTTTTTTCTCTTGAACTTAGTTTTGACGTTTCGTCGTCTTCTTGTTCGCTCGTAGAGAAGCGTTCCACTGCAGCTGGAATCGCAGCAGGGTGGCCACTCATGTCCCGGAACAAATTTCTCTGACTGATACTGGCCATACAGAGACCCTTTTCACACAAAAGATTTGTAATTTCACATTATTTTTAAAAAATGAAGCAAGCCTGACTCTTATTTGTCAGCTCTCTAATTTCACTTGATAAACTCAGCCTACATTTGTTTCTTCTTCATGTGCTCTCTCCTCTTGGCTTGGGGAGAGGTTGGCTGTCATCATGGCAACAGTCGGTCTTAATTTTGTTACTCTAAACAATTCTGCAGCTGACCATGTTTTCAAATTTTCAACATATTTTTTAATTATCGACAAATAAAAATATAGTCACTGGTTTTTGCTAGGCAAATTTTTCTAAGGAGTAATATCTTGTTATAATTTGTCTCAAAATTTTCCCTGACTTCTAACAATTCTACAAATTCCCTGATTATTTCCCTGACATTTCCAGAGCTGTGAAATGCCCTGATTTGTTTCGGTTTTCCTTGTTTTCCAGAACATGACCACCCTGACTGTGCGAGGGTCCGGGTTCGCACTACGGAGCCGCTATCACCGCGGGGCGCCACTTCCCACTCCTCGCGAAGCAGCGCAGGCAGAGCAGAGCAGAGCAGAGCAGGACAGCGGTGCCTCCGACTTCCTGGGAACCAGGCGCCGCCACATGGCAGCCCAAGGCTCATTCCGTCCCCCGCTCCCCGCCTCACCCCCGTCGCCCCCCCCCCGACCTCTCCACCCCGTCCCCGTTGCCTCGGCCGCAGCCCCAGACACGTCCGCGTTGCTACCGCCCCGCCCCTCTTACCCCTTCACTGCCATCCTTCTCCGCCGCTGCTCCTCGCCTCCACCTCCTACTTCTCTGCAACTCCCCTCCACCCTTGCCCCTCGCATCCAACTCCTCCTCCTCCACCTCCTACTTCTCTGCAACTCCCCTCCACCCCTGCCCCTCGCATCCAATACTCACTCCTCCACCTCTGCTCCTCCTCCTCCTTTGCTCACCTCCTCCTTTTCCACCTCTGCACCTCGCCTCCTCCTCTATCTCTGCCCTCCGCTTCCAACTCCGTCTCCACCTCTGTTCCTCAACCCCACCTCTTTCTCCTCCACCTCTGGTTCTCCCCTGACACCTCCTCCTCCTGCTGCTTGAGCGCGGGGGCGGGGCCGGCGCCTCCGTCTGCAAGGCCCTGATTAGACGACTTCTCGCCGCCTCCCGCGGCCCCGCCCCGCCCGCCCCGCGCCAGCGGTCCGCCTGCAGACAAGCCGCAATCTCCCCGCGCGACACGGAAGCAATTTTCGCGCGAGTACAAGTGGAGGTGAGGAAACGTACCTACACCCACGGCGGGCGGCGAAGATAAGGCGAATTTATCAGCATATAACAAAGAAACGAGACTCTGACACAACATGGAAGCAATTCAGTTCTACTTCAACATGCACATCTAATAATAAAAAGGTGCAAATCTTTCTGAAGTTGCTCGTAATGAGATGCCCCACAATGAAAGATACTTACACACTGTCCTGTCCAATTAATAAAGAAGTATGAAATTGTATTTAAGTTATTTTGGTTACAGAACCTAAGAAACAGATTTACGCGCCTTTGTCAATTTTATTCATCTAAAATGAAACAAAAGCGAGTTACACTAGTACTCGTAAAGAGAGAAAAGAAGATTTAAAGAAATACTAGAACCTTCCTCAAAACCAATTTTCTGAAAAACTAAGGATTGGGGTTGATACAAATTCATTTACACTTTCAATCATCACTGCAGAGACTTGGCGTAACTTTTCAAACCTTTCTAAAGCTGAAAGAAGAAGCTGAACAAGCGTCTAAGCAAGAGCGGAGGAAAGTGGGAGATTTACACTCTCAGTCCCATTTCACAGCGCGTGTCGCTTCTCCCAGTGGCTCTCGGCTCTCATTCAACTTGACGTGCTTCCCACACCTGCCACCACATCAGGCGCAACTCACCACTGCCGTCTTCCACCCCAACCCTCCGGCGCCATCGCTTCGGCGCTCCGCCCCCCGGGACGGCGGAACTTCGTCTCCACAACACAAGACTCCGCCTCTGCCTCGCACGCTGCAACTGCCGGGGACCGCCCTCCCTCCACACACTAGGGTTGATTAATAGATTACCGGTGATTCCAGGCGCGTCAACGGCTAGTCATTAGTCCCGTAAATGTTGAACATGTTTTTTTTTCTCGGGAGGTGGCGGTGATCTTGCTGGATGGCGAGATACGGCGCCTACATACCGTGTCGGCTAGCGGGGGTTTTCCCTAACAAGGTATCTCCCACCAGGGGGCACCCGGATGAAGGTCTAAGCTCCCGACCGGTCTTCCGACTTGTAGGGAAGAGAATGTAAGTGTAAGTTCCACGCACTAGGGATGCGATATCGCCATGAATATACTATGTTTCTAAACACTGATGTTCAAAATTAAAACATCAAAATATCGATGTTCCTAAATATTGATGTTCAAAATTAAAACCGATGTTAATAAAATGTCACCGCAAAATCATCGATGTTTTTATCCAACTTTGCTTTAAAACTGCATTACTATTCATAAACGTTCACATGAGGGTAATTTAATCTGATGATTGTAACGTTTATTCATTTTTAATTGAGATGTAATTATCAAAAGAGTGCAGAACTCACCAAGGTATTTAATTTTCATCGTCTAATTGGATAATTAAAACTTATATAGACTCATTTACCGTAAATGAAAACTCGATTTTGATTACACTCTCTTTGATTATACTGGTCAATTCACGAGAAGCAAGAATGTTCAATTTATGAATATCAGAAAATCATCACAGGTTTTTATTTTAACAGTAAAAAGAAAAGTCATCAATCAGCCTCGTAAAAACATCGAACACAAAATATCGACTTCAAAAATCGATGTTAAATCTATTGATGTTTTATAAAAAACATGGATGTTTTCAAAACATCGACATTGATGTCGCATCCCCATAATACACACGACGCAGCAGCTGCGGACGCTTCTGCCGACAAAGGAGCTTCTTTATGTGCGCTTCACCGCTTCGGTCGTATCGTCACAGAAAACTCTGATGAAGCACCGAAGGAAGGAAAAAGGATCAGAAAAGCAAAATTCTCGACGATAAATCCGCTTTTCTTATTTTATAAGATTTCACGTTTCAATTACGAAGATTCCTTAAACTTTTTTTTATATCTTCTTATGTTCTTCACGCCCTCTGCTGAATGTTTTTGATCAGTGGCGGCTCGAGACTGTGGGTGGGACTGTGCAGGCGGAGTGGGATGGGACACTCACTATACCTGGCATATAGTAATTCAATTCTGTCTACGGCTCTTGCAAAAATTATATTCTTTCAGAAATGAAGTCTGGTATAGTAAATGCATTTAGCCTCTCTTAAATATAGCCTTCCTCTTCATATACTAAAGTAACTGACATCTGTGTTTTGCATAAGGTGTCAATTATTTCATTAGCTTCAACAAAAAGTTGCTCTGCAATATTTATTTCATCCGCAATTTTGGCTAACAAAGTTTTTGTTAGATTAAAAATCGTTCTGAATTGTTATGAAATTCCTTTAAACGAAATTTTAATTTCTAAATGATTATTTTTAAATTACTACCAAGCACTGACGCATAATCAATTAGTCCCTTGAAAATGTCCGGGATATTTCACTCCTCTCCTACGTCATGGCCGAAAGCCACACGTATTACACCGTTTATACGTGTATACTGCATATATACGTGTGGCTCCGTATATACGTAAGTATACGGGAAAGTAATAAAAATGAATGTGTAAAGAGTGTGAACGAAAAAATCCTTCATTAGGTTAACTCTATTGGGAGAGGTAAGTAGTATTTACATCTCATATTTTTCCGTGAATGACTGGAGGAACACTCTTCTTCCAGGTAATATTTCACAAATTCACGTTCAAGTTCCAAGAACAAATCACATCATAGAACACTGCAACAGCCAGCTCTCGAGCGTTCCCGAAGGCTGTATTTCTCTCCCGCGCAGGTGGAAGTGAAAATCAATGAAATTTCCCATATGAGCTTTTGTTTGCGCTGGCTGGGACGCGCGCAGGCGAGTCTCCCCAGAGTCCCTTCATCCCGCCACCCCGCTCTGCCCTTTTCCCTCCCTCTCCGATCCCTCCCCCCGCTTCTCCTTCCCATCCCTTCCTGTTGCCCCCGTCATCCCTTCTTCCCTGCCGCCTCCGCTTCCCTTCCTTCCCCCGCTGGCCATCCCATCATTCTTCCCACTTCGACGCTTCATCTGCTTCTTCCCTCCTGCCCCCGCTTCCATTTCTCCCACCCCGCCCCCGCTTCCCTTCTCATCCTCTCTTCCCTTCCCCCCGTATCCCCTTCTTCCCTCCCGCCCCCACTTCTCTTCGTCCCTCCCTGTCGCACTTCATATCCTCCCCACGCTTCCCTTCCCATCTTCCCTCCCGTTTCCGCCTGTTTCTTCTTTCCCGCCCCCGCTTCTCTTTCTCCCACCTCGCTCCCCGCTTCCCTTCCCCTCCCTTCGCCGGGGCGGGTCCGCCAATCTGGCCGCGGCGCGGCGGCCACCCCTCCGCCTTCGGTTCCTCCGTCCTGGCGGGGGCGAGGGCGGGGCGGCGGCGCGGGGGCGCCCATGACGCAATTCAATTTGGGGGCGGGCGTGTGGGCGTTCATCGTCGTCGCACCGCCGCGAGGGCGGAGGAGGAAATGAGTGAGATATGGACGCGCTCGCAAAAACGACGGTGCATACTAGTGACAGAGAGAGCAGGAAAGAAAGAGCAGAGATAGAAGAGAGACAGAAAGGGAAATGTGAGAGTGAAGGAAGACATACTGAGAAAAAAATAAACAAAAGGAAGTTTTGAAAGAGCAAGAATGAGACAGGGAGACCCCAAAAGAGCGAGGACACACTAACAAAAATTAGGCCACTGTGTGTGTGTGTGTGTGTGTGTGTGTGGTGTCAGAGAGGTAGAGAGAGGCAGGTCAGCCAGGTAAAAGAGACAGTGAGAAAAAGAGGAAACAGACAAAAAGGGGGGAAAGAGTGAGGGCCGAACAGAAACTTTCAATGAGCAAGAAAAGTTGAACAGTAGAAAAAGTTACGTCTTTTGCCTACGTGAGAAATAAGGAAAGCATGAACGAGCGAGAAAGCAAGTAACACAATTTGACACGACGGAGCGTAAAAAAGATGATTGATAGCGGAGAGCGAATATCATGGAAAGAAAGATAATGCTAGACAAAGTCATGAAACACTGTCGAATATTAATGAGACACACTTGCAAACCGGTGATGCGGTTAACGGCAGCGAAGACAACGGTAAGACTGCAAAATCACAATGAAAAATGTCGGTTGACAACGAGGAGGATGGGAGGTGCTAAATTGAGATTAAGGACTAACAGAGGGGAAGGTGATGTAATTCGGAGCTGCCGCTGGCAGGCACAAGTGAGAAACGCCTGGGTACGGCTTAATGATAAATAGAGCCGTATTAACATACTTGGAATTGGACCACTTCCTTGAGCAGAGGAAGTCTGCGAGTTAACACGAAGCAGATAAGAAATGAGGAAGAGACAGGGTAGACAAATTGATTTGGAGGCGAGATCAATTTGAAAAACCGCAAGACAGAACAATTTGTGAGAAGAGAGAAATACGGAAAAGGATCTGTCGACAGCACACTCAAAGATACGGGTGTCGGGGCGAGGGAAATGGAGGTGAAACTCGAGAGACCTTTAGGACTGACGAGGAAGAGGAGATGGAGTGACGAGATGACGCACTGATGAAATGTCGGCGACGGGGTGACGTGGCAATGTGGTGACGCCTGAAGCGGAGGAGACCTGACGGAGTGGAGACCTGACGGAGTGGAGACCTGACGGGGAGGAGACCTGACGGGATGGAGACCTGACGGGGTGGAGACCTGACGGGGTGGAGACCTGACGGGGTGGAGACTTGACGGGGAGGAGACCTGACGGGGTAGAGACCTGAAGCGGAGGAGACCTGACAGGGTGGAGACCTGACGGAGTGGAGACCTGACGGGGTGGAGACTTGACGGGGAGGAGACCTGACGGGGTAGAGACCTGACGGGGAGGAGACCTGACGGGGTGGAGACCTGACGGGGAGGAGACCTGACGGGGAGGAGACCTGACGGGGTGGAGAGCTGACGGGGTGGAGAGCTGACGGGGTGGAGACCAGACGGGGTGGAGACCTGACGGGGTGGAGACCTGACGGGGTGGAGACCTGACGGGTAGAGACCTGACGGGGTGGAGACCTGACGGGGTAGAGACCTGACGGGGTAGAGACCTGACGGGGAGGAGACCTGTCGGGATGGAGACCTGACGGGGAGGAGACCAGACGGGGTGGAGACCTGACGGGGGGGAGACCTGACGGGGGGGAGACCTGACGGGGAGGAGACCTGTGGGGATGGAGACCTGACGGGGAGGAGTCCAGACGGTGTGGAGAGCTGACGGGGTGGAGAGCTGACGGGGTGGAGAGCTGACGGGGTGGAGAGCTGACGGGGTGGAGACCAGACGGGGTGGAGACCTGACGGGGTGGAGACCTGACGGGGTGGAGACCTGACGGGTAGACCAGACGGGGTGGAGACCTGACGGGTAGACCAGACGGGGTGGAGACCTGACGGGGTAGAGACCTGACGGGGAGGAGACCTGTCGGGATGGAGACCTGACGGGGAGGAGACCAGACGGGGTGGAGACCTGACGGGGAGGAGACCTGACGGGGGGGAGACCTGGCGGAGAGGCGACGTGACGGGGTGGCGACGTGGCGATACGGCGGGGTGACATACCAAATGGAATTCGGGGTGCCATGGGAGACGAGGAACCGTGCGGCAGTGAAGTGTTGAGACGGGCCTCGGGGAGAGGGGGGCGCCGCCTATCGATTGGGCTCGGCGCGTCTCGGCGTCGCACGCAACTCGGGAGAGCACGCGAAGTCCCGCTTCTCGCCATGCGCGCTGCACGAGGCTCTGCTGCGACGCAACCGCTGCTCGCGCACAAACAGGACGAGAATCGCTGTTTTTTATGCGAAAGAATGCTACATCGGTTTCTTTAGATACGTGACAGAACAGAACTTCAAGCACGATGGAATTGATTCTTAGCATGTAACGAGGTAATTACAATATACTAGATGTATGATTTCATGACTAACTGAGGCAAATATTGTTGAATACTTATACGCCGTAATGTCATACAACTTAGATATTTTTCATTTGCACGTTAACAGTTACTTATGTAGACATAAATCCTCTCATCAGAAGAAAAATCAACAAAAAACAAAGCAAAAACACAATAGAATTCATGGACAAATAAATACAACGGGCCAACATAACTGAATGGAACTAAGAAAGAGTAAGATAATAAAAGGAAAGAAAGAATTAAAAATTAAAAGCGAAAAGAAGATTAATTATTTAGTATTTCCGTGCGGGTTCTCTAGGGTCATTAGTCCCGTAAGTGCAGTGCAGGTTTTATCATGAGAGGTGGCAGTGTTATCCCCCCCTAGATGGAGAGATTCGGCGCCAGCCTAGTGTCCCCATACAGGTATTCTCCCACCAGGGGGGCACCATACTACAAAACTCTGTGCTTTCGATTGGTCTTCCGACGTTTGTTAGTGTAGTGCATTTAAATGTAAGTAAGGAGGTGAGGGTATGACAAGAAATATCGTGCAGTCCATGGTCCGTTTGCTAGGGGGACTGCTCCGCCTTTTGCCAGGTGTTGATCGGAGAAACCACGGAACATCCGATCAGAGTAGCCGACACTAGAATTTTCCAGATAGCGGCTGATTTCGACCTGAGTATCTAATGTCGCCAATTCTGTCACCGCCGGGACTAGAACCCTACGATCTTCCGGTCAGAGATACTCCAGTATCATCAGCTGATGCCCTGTGCCTCCTCAGACGGTGCGAAAAGAAGTAGAAGAAAAAGAAGAATTACAAAAAGATGAACAAAAATGAGTAAAAGAAGAAAAAGGAGCAGAAGAAAAAGGAGAAAAATGAGAAGACAAAAAAGGAGAAAAAGAGAAGACGAAAAAGGAAAAAAAGAAGAAAGCGGAGGAGAAGAAGAAAGGAGGAGGAGGAGAAGAAAAAATGGAGGAAAAGAAGAAAAAAGGCGGAGATGAAGAAGAAAAAAGACGGAGGAGAAGAAGCAGTAGTAGTAGTAGTAGTAGTAGTAGTAGTAGTAGTAGTAGTAGTAGTAGTAGTAGTAGAAGGAGAAGTAGTAGTAGAAGAAGGAGAAGTAGGGTGACCGTCCTCCCCCTTCGCTCTTCCGAGGGACGTGCTCTGCAATGCGATCTGCAAAAGCCATTGGGGCCTGCGCCTTCCAATACGCCCCGCACCTCCTGCGTACAGCAATGATTCCTGGCAGGCGCAGCCCGTACTCAGAGCGTTTTCGCTTTCTGTCTTCTATCCTCTTTTCCTACACCACATAACGGGAAAAAGCTAATACAAAATTGACCACTTCCATCTTTGAAGGTAAAACTACATATATTTTGGATGGCATGTGGAAATTATAATCATATAAATTTGAAACTTTGTTGCTGTTACTTTTTGCGAATTTTCAAGGCGACCCGTGAACATAATGCTGTACAAATAGGAGTCTATGATGAGTACGCGTGAAGAGATGGGTGTAGCAATTCACAGATAATTATCTGTTCATTATCCTTTTAAGAGAATGTTACACTATCGAGAATATCCGACATCGTTTTTTTACGTTGATTAATTTATCATTCACTAAAACTTAACGTTTACTAACAGATAAGAACTTGAAAGATGAGACTTCGGATCTTCCCGCACCGGAACCTGGAACTCACATTCTGTCAACAGGCACCTAAAAACTCCCTTTCATGTAACTGCGTTTATTCTTTTCCACAGCCGTTTCATTTTTTTACTTGCTTCACAAATAGTATATTATACATCGTTCGTGCCAAATTAAAGTGAAACATCTCAAAAATATTCGTCATTTTGCAGCGTTGTGGACTTACTTTGAACGGAGTCGTTATTTTTGCGGCCAAAGAAAACGTTTTCACTCTATATATCGGCTGTGGGTGTGGATGTGTCGGCGGTCGATGTGTCCATTTTTTTGTTTACTGACAGTGCAGGTGTAGTGCTGGTTCTCGCGATGAAATTAAGAAAAGGCTTGGACAATTAACGTTGCCAATGAAATATTTTTACTACAGCAGAATATTCAAAGAGCCTCTAATCCTAAATGACAATGAAATGTTCAATATCCAGAAATTACAAGCACAAAAATTGAATCAGAATGTCATTCAGGCTGAAAATTCAAAAACATTAAAAGTTTCCTAACGTGTAACAAATGTAAAGCGGTAAAAAACGTCGCTTCCAACACCAGGCACATCGGTGTTAACACCTCACAATCCTAAGAAAGTGAGTACAATATGCATGACTGGACGCAAATTAATGCCAAGAACGGCCCAGAGCGCTTCCAATCCCGTTACGTGACGACCCTAGCGCCGTTTCCACAAACTAGCCTCCTCAGCGACATCAACGCACTCTGTGAACGATTCCCGAAACCTCTACAGCAGCGCGCCAAGCGTCAAAATACAAAACTACACTGCGGAGCACTCCTAGCGGGAGAGCGAGGAAGCAGCGGCACCGGCGGTCGTGGCTTTCGGCCGACAGATGGAGGCAGCGGCGCTGTGCCGCGGGCGGGCTGGAACGATGCCCTCGCAGCCTTGGCTGCGTCCGCTCGCGCTCGCCTGGCTCGTCTCGTCAGCCCATTGAGCCCATTAGCGAACGCGGCCTGTGAACCGCCCCCGCCCCCTCTTCCCGAAGCTTTTCAAAGGCGGCGGCGGTGTCCGGCGATTGGCCGAAACAGGAGGCAGCCAGGGCCAAACCCAGTGCCGCAAGACTATACGTCTCCTTGCTTATTAAACTCTGATGCAGGTTGTTACACGAATAGATTACAGGCTACTCAGATTTTTCTCAGTTTCAATTTAACTTGGCAGTAATAATACTTTCAAATACCCGATTATTGAAAGAAATTTGCTAAGAATGCTAAACAGTGAAAGGCCAGATGGAGATGGCATGGACTTTGTTGCTTAACACAGTGTTACCAATTTAACCGAGTTAAAAAAGGCGCCACTATTGAATACAATTTTTTTAAATTAATTTTTTCCATTTTTGCCCGGTTATTGGATTTAAAAACTACCACAAGGGGGTCAAATAATTCATTGCCTTTTCCGTAATGAAAATAAGTAGTCATAGATCAACGCGAATCGAATTCAGTTTTTCCTAGTAGTTTGTATCATAAATAGATTTGGGAAATAACTTTGCAGGCTACAAGTTTTTATTTCAGCTCATAATTGATCGGTTGAATTGCCTTTAAAAAACTAAGAACTGTTATTTCTTCCGCCAAAACGCAACATCACTGTACAAGTAAACATTTTCCAAGTAAAGAAACGAAGTTGGTAATTCGCGCATGTACCCACTGTAACTCGAAAATTCAGTAGTTTGTTTAGGAACCTCCTTGACATTTTCACACATTTGAAAAGTCCAATGTCATGCCACAACATCTCATTCAAGTGCAGTACTTCTTACGTAAGAGCTGCTTCTTGTAAGGCGGAAAAACTGCATCCTGAAGTGCTTCAACGACAGTCATTTGGCCAAGCAGTAAGCGAGGAAAGGCAAACGTTAACTCGGGCGACAAATTGTCCTTCGCTCGTAATTCGCGGAAGAATCACGCCATTGGCCTTCAATAAATGAAACCCCATTTGCAGTTTACTGCAATGTCCAGAAATATAATAGAATATGTGGTGACATGTTGCACCAACAGTTTTTTTTATAAAATTATTAACAAAAAATCATTTTTTGTATTTTAATAATTTTGTTAATAATTTGGTTTGGTTTCCAACGAGACCAAAATATCATTAATTGAAGTCAATATTCATTTCAAAGAGCAGTGTGATCAAAATAATTGAAATACTGAACTTCAAAATTGTTTTATTTTGGCTAACATTATGTATATCATCTATTTAGCGACTGACTGTATAAATATTAGAAAAACATATTTTGTAACAAATTTAATTGAATGATTTATTCAGAGAAAAATGCTTTTAAATTAGCACTGGCAACGTTTACTAAATTTCCGATAGAAAACGAAACGCAAATGTTTACGTCCTGTCAAGGCGAGTTCGCTCGCCGCCTCGTAAACAGCGCGTAGCCCTGAACGAGCAAGTGCATCCACTCCACCGGCCTCGCCGCGCCATTGATAGCAAAATCGATAGTGCAGCCCCGCGCCCCCGCACGAAAACGCCGTCGGCACTAACGACGCGCCGCCCGCGCAGACCGCCTTCCAGCCCCACTCCCCGTCCCGCCGCATCAACAGCTCGCACAGGCAATCAGCGAATGTGCATCTTATCAACAGCCGCTTCTGAAAGTGCCCAAGGGGAAGGGGGAGTGGCAGGACATGTGTAGAACTAAATATAATGTTTTATTGAAATTATTTCAAGCCAATTGTAAATTATCTTTTGTAATAAAGTATGCAATTTCTTTAAACACATTTTTATAAATTCATTAATCAAATGTTAATTTTTAATAAATGTTACGCATAATTCAGTCTTGGAGTGTGTGTGTGTGTGTGTGTCGGGGGGGGGGGGATGTTAACTTGCCACCCTCAGATCCGCTACTACTACTTACTGTGAGAGCAAGCGAGCAATTGGCTAGAGATCGACTGGAGGATCAACTGGAGAGAGATTGTGATGTCAATGCAGTTGAACTCAGGACGTGGATGGGAAAGGGTGAATGTGAATTGAAAAGTTTGTACAAGGGAGATTAAAAAGGCAAAGGAGATGAAAAAGTGAAATTTTCGAAAGCCCCCGTGTTTTGCGGTTGGTGCTTGTCTTGTGCGAGGCGAGAGGGAAGCGGGGGCCAAAAGCAGGGAGTGCATCGACGGAAGGCGCAAATACAGATAGGGAAACCGTCGGCGAAAGCGTCACAAAGTAAAGGGTGCAGCCAGGAAGCCCAGGCCGAACAAACAGGATCCACCCGACTCACCGGAAGTTACTGGAGCGGCTTCCGGTTCTGCGGCCGTCTTTAGTCCCACCTCTCGTGTCAAATGTTGCGGCGGGGAAAACCACATAATACAAAGCGAATGGTATCTACTATGCTTTATTGGTAGGTCACTTATCTACTTAAGGCATATCAAGAAATTAATTTAATAATAATGATAATAATACGTGTGGATTAACCTAAAGATCGCAATGTTCTTGACAAAATGTTATTGCGTGCGTCAGAAGGATGCCCTACTACAAAATGTCAGAGCAAAAGAACACAGAATGTCGATGAGGTCAGGCGAGCTCTGAGCAAGTAGCGTGACGGGTTTTACAGGTGCGCCCTGACCTGTGGAAGAAGGCAATTCACTCATCGTTGTTTATATCGCTTTGCACTCAGTCCGAAAGGAATGTAGACTTCTAGTTGAAGTATTCCTGCTCATTCACTATTTTTGATACAAAAGACAACTCAACCTGAAATTCTCGATTAAGTGATTCATTAGAAAATAATTTTTGGTAAAGTTCATAATTGTTCTCTGTTAAGCCGCGCGCCCACTGGCTCGGCACGGCATAAACCGCAGTTTTTGTGCATTATACTTCGGTTTTTCTTGCTTGGCGCGTGGGGTTGTGTCATCAAAATGGAATATCTCACGGTATTTCGCGTCGTTCTCGGTTGTGCCAGTAGGAGTTGCATGATCGCGACTGTATTGAGCAGCGCTGGCTATCATGCGATTAGGTAGGAGTACCTTGAGCGAAATACCTTGAGATATTCCATTTTATATGACAGAAATTTCCATTTTATATGAAAGAAAAACCGAAGTACAGGGCGCACTAGGCCGGGTCGGGTTGGACCGGACATTTTGAACAGTTCCGCAGCGAGTTGTGCTCCTTGCTCTGTGTCTTGAATTGTGCGCGACGACTACACAATATTAAGTGTAAACGCAATAGGGTTACTTTTTAACAGAAGATGAGGCAAGGAGTCAAAGATGGAACGGATTCTGAGATTCTGGTATACAACAGAACGAGACTGACAAAGGAGGAATTTAACGTGTAATTTTCAGAACCTGGTGAAAAATGTCAAAAAAATTATTTATGATAACTCAGCATAATGTGAAAATCTATTTACAAAAATCAAAGATGGTTAAATTTCTCGAAAACTAAAAATAGTATACACAATATCTTGTTGGCATATTACTTGACCCATGATTTAGCATTTTTGGATGAAAACCGCACTTCGATATCGTGGACAGTTTAGACGTTTTCGGGGGGCCAGTAGTTCCCTCCCCCCCAAAAAAACCTGTATGATTCTACTGATACATCGGTATTTTCTCATGAAAATACCGGTATTTTCATGAGAAAATACCGGTAATACCAGTATTTATTTGTTTTCATGAGAAAATACCGGTATAATACCTTTAAATAGAGGTATTTTACCGGTGTAGACGTCGAATAAAGGTAAAATACCTCTAAAAATGCCATCCGTCCATCCTTGTCGTACCGACCACGTGCGTGCTAAGCCTAAAGTCGGTCAACAACTTCGTGTCACAACCAT
The DNA here is from genome assembly GCA_031308135.1 of Acheta domesticus. Taxonomy (NCBI): domain Eukaryota; kingdom Metazoa; phylum Arthropoda; class Insecta; order Orthoptera; family Gryllidae; genus Acheta; species Acheta domesticus. The sequence goes on along the minus strand of JAHLJT010000631.1, from coordinate 76,228,376 downwards.
CGATGTTTTAGTTTTCTGCTTTCTCTATTATTTAGCATTTTATCAACTGATATTCATCTCAAATTAAAATACGCGTATGTGGAGATAGTGTGAGGATCTTGAGGAGAAGATTAAATAGTAACATAGTGTCGCATCGGAGACCATGGCTTTCCGCGTAATTATCAGCAAGAGAGTGATGTTCATGGCCAGCACTTCGGGAACATTTTCCTCCAGAACACATCGAGTCGATACAATTCGGGAAACAAAACCTGGTCACGTGTAATAAATATTCGAATATCTGAATTGTAAAAGAAACGGGTATATAATTTTGAATTAACTAATATTTGTTGAATTACAATTCAGCCGTCCTGGATGGACGAGGTAGATAACGTGTACGTAAGGGGGATAACGAGGTAGATAACGTCACGAGAGCGTGTACCGACTCAGTGAGTCGGTCCGAAGGGTCGCGGGTTCAAGTCTCGCCTTGGGTATGGATGTTTGTTCCTTGTCTCTCATGTATGTGTTCTTGTGGAGGGCCTTGCAATCTGCTGACTCCAGACCAGAGGAGCCCGAAAGTACGCTGGTGGCTGGTGTATGGTCGAATATAGGTTCCATCGGGACGTAAAGGGTAATCGGCCGGCCTATCTGCTGGACAAAAGCCCTACAAAAACACTACATTTCACTGAAGTTCGAATTGTAAAATAATAATGACAATTAATTATAGATTCATAATTACTTGTGTTTTTCGGCTCGAAATCTAATTTAAGAAAGCAGAAGACAAAATATTAATAAAATCATCAGAACGAATGCCTACATGGAGTGGACAACCACGTGAACCTGACCCAACAGAGCTTTGTGAGGCCCAGACTTTCGTCAGCGGGCGATTCTCGGGTGGTCGATGACGTCAGCGCCCACGCACCCGCCAACGGCTCATACGCACTCGCTGCAGCTATTCCCAGCTGCGTCGCGACGCCCACCGACTCCGCCGCATCGCCGGGTGGAAACTGAACCGCTGCCTGGCGCAGTGGCCCCGCGTAAGGAATTCTGGGCCAAAGTCTCCGTCACAAACACTGGTGGATCCAGGGGGGAGCCATGGGGGCCATGCCCCAGCCCAAGCCCTAGAGTTTTCTTTTACCTTCCATTATTTGGCAAAATTGATAAAATGTTTATGTTCGAATTATGTAATTATTTAAACAATAATATTATATAGTATCACATCTACAATACATAATATACATATAATAACAAATGTGTTAATGTGAAAACTACTCGTTTTTTTAAAAAAAATGTACAAAATTGTACAAAAATTGTTTTAAAGATCTGATATTTTAAAACATATTTTATTTAAGACAAAAATCTCTGTATTCAATATTATACTTTTGCCAAGTTAACATTTTTCAATTTTCGAAAATACAGAGAGCTCTCCGAAAATAGGACTAACACTACTTCTTATACCATCCTATGTTACCTACGGGGAGACATTTTTTAAAAAAAGGAGCCTTTTTGAGAAAAAAATGTTTAAAAATTGCTTATATTTGACGCAAAATTATTCGAAAATTACTTATATTTTCGAAAAACTGTACACGACCTTATTTCAAGGTTTGTCTTAATAGAACGGATTTAATTATGGAAAAATCTCTCATAATATTGTAATTGTACGAAAAACGCCGAAAAAATTTGAACTTTTGCAATTTTTGAAGAATCAGAGATTTGAACGAAAATGGGATCTTTTCTTGGTCGAAAATTCGCCTTTTCTGGCGCACCTTACAATACTTTATCTTCTTACGACGTAAAGACGATAAAATAAAAGGTAGGGAGAAGTGGAAAAATAAAAATAAAATAACAAAATAAGAAGAGATGCAGAAAGAGACAAGATGAGGGGGAAGGAACGAAGAGGCAAAAGCAAACCCGAGACTTGCCCAGTGTCCTCCGCGTGGGCGCCCGCGCGCAGCTGCGCCTCAAGACGACCGACCTCTCGCTCTCGCTCTCGCAGTCGCACCCGACGCCGAGCCCAGCACTCAAGAGGCGCATTGTGGCCCGATGACGCCCCCGCTCCGCCCAAGTGGAGCAGCGCGCCTGGCACAGGCTATTAGGGAGTTTCAGCGCAAGCCGCACCAAGTCTGAAAGAAGGTTGTCTCTGACCAACAAGTTTCAGACACAATTGAACAACACACTGCTTGTGCTTTCTTTCATACGAATTTTTATTACAAAGAATTCTTCATTTAACAACATTCACTGAATAACTCACTGCTTACTACATAACTGGAAATTGTTGGTCAGAGATAACATATACGTCTAATGAAAATTAACAGACAAATATAAAATAAAAATCTGAAACAAATAGATTCCGCTGGTGGACGGAGGGCCGCGCGTCCTTGCGACAACCCACGTACATTCGCACCCGGCGAATGAAACTATCAATGCTTTTTACTTCAAATAAAGCTATGCACGTAAATAATTTATAAATAAATATACGTATGTTATGAGGTCCTGTCGTCTTATTTCATTACGACGCTACAGACGAAGGATACATAAATTGGTCGCACTTACGAGTGTCCCTGCGTACAGAGAGTAGCGCAACCTGAACAGTTGCTGCGGTTTCATATCCTTTTACCCACTAAACCCGCCAGGTAGCCTTCAGAAGTAACAGCGAAATGATAACAATCGAAGGCTTTCTGGAGATTTTAGTGTAAATTATCATTGGTTTTTGATAAATTGGTGGTTCCTAAATCATTCACAATTCAGCACAGTTCAAATGAATATACAATAGATTCGGCAAAGGAATGCGTTACTCTCTGCATGTAGGGACTCTAGGGCTCACTTTGCTTCAGCGACATCACGAGGTCTCCGCCAATGGCCACGAATTTCGTGTGTCAAATTATCGTCATCAACACACTAGTGTAGTTACGTTTACGAGCTTCATTATTGGCCAAAAGCACGAGAAGTTTCTTTATTGACCGTGTGATGTCGTTTAAGCTAAATGATACCAGCCTATCGGCATACTTGTGCGCCCGCGAGGGATGCGGATAAAGGAGAAAAAGCTTAGGTGTCCACCCCACAACAGGTAGAACAAGTTATGGTGTGCAGTGGTAGACCACGCAGCGTTCCTACTATACCCCTCCGTGCCTCCAACACCGGAGTTGAATCTCCTTACGGACTTCGTGGCCGGCCAGACGTAAGAAGCCATCATTAAACTTTATTACAAGGTCTTAACGTTCGAATGCGTTTTAGAAATTGCGGCATTGCATTATGCACTACAACAAAAGCAACATTTCAAGCTTTGAACAAAGAAGTTGAATAATATATCAAAGAGTGTAAGCAATTGGTGAGGCTTTTGAACCACGTTACGAGTTCAAAGTAAACAAAGCTCTATGACGCAAGCAGTTTTAGATTATCTGGTCCTACGCGATGAGTTTGCAATATGGAATTTTGAATCCCCTTTTCTTGAGAATGTAAGGAATATATGACAACAGCGTTCGTTATGAGCATAAGACATATCCTAACATGAATATATGATTATAAGTTATTTTTCGCGAATTTATTACTACTTGTCACCTTTCCAAATTTTTCTTGAATTCTTGCCAGAGTTGTGGATGTTGGTAAAGATAAATTGTAACTGCCTCACAAACGAGAATCAGTTTATCAGAGTTGGAAAAAGCGACCTTTGCCATTTTATCGTTTGTACGGTGACCATAGGGACTCTTACAGGGGTGCACTATGAAGGTATACAAGGTCGTGCCTGAAGGCTAAGGTATGACTTTATAGTTTCAAGGTCTCTCTCATTACTGTTAGTGCATAACATCGCTGTCCTGTACGAGGAAACTCCCTAATCACGCCGGATAAGCGACAGCTTACGAGACACCGGCCGCACAAGAGAAAAATAAGAGAAAGAAGGAAGGAATTAGAGAAGACGAACAAGAAAAACAGTGTTTTGTGGCGTTTTTCGTTAGTTCTCGTCCATTCGGACGCAACGGCGGTGATGGACTCGGTCTGAAACCTTCTTCCCAGAAGTCGAGGTCTTGAGAGAATGGAGTTTTCAAGTGCTTTCTAGTTTTTCAACATTGAACTTGGAAATAATCACCTTTCCGAAGTACACATTTGCCCACATCTCTAAAAAATATTGATAAAACGTTCTTCGTAGTTACTTACCTAAAATGACTATTGAAGTGACGTCTCACTTCAATTCAAATAATACATACCACTATTCTTTGAGTAACCAAACTACCTTCGCGTCACATATTTTTAAGTAATGCCAATACAATCACGAAAGATAATATTGTAGCTTTATTTACTGTTAACACACATAGATAATGTTAGGCTGGTTTCTAACTAGGACACAACACTTCAAAGAATCAATGACATCCGGAGACATTCGATATTTCCTCCAGGACAAGGCCAGACGATTACAGAGCTTTAAAACATTGTCCTTAAATAAACGGAAAAGGAAGCCATTCCGACACGAATACGCCAAGTTGTTTCCTCCACCATAAAGCCTCCTTACGGGCCAGGGCCGAACACTCGTTCCGCCTAGCACGGTGGTCCCCTGGCATTCCCAACGAAATTCAACAATTTCCACGACGTCTTTACGCGTCATAACGATTGCTCGATTTGAATTATTTCTTTGTCAACTGATCATGTATTTCAAATTGGAAAACAGTTCAGTAATATATGTATATTAACACAGTTGAAGGGCTCAGTAGAACAAGGGGCTATCCCATTGTCTCAATTGATACAATTGGGTTCGGATTTTGTGGACATGTCATCTTTTCATTCGTGCATTGTAGACGTTGCTAATCCCACTTTTAGGTAATTTTTTTTTTTACCTTCGCGCTTCTTTCGTCATTTTTACGCATTTTGTTTCTTTTTCGTGTTTTTTTTTTGTCAGCGAGTGTTTTATGAATTTACAATGATACAGTAAAACAAAGTTATTATCATCAGTGACGAAATTCACTACTGCAGTGGACTCTGTTTTTCGAACTCTCGAAATTACACGCATCTTCAGTAACTTCGTTGACTTTTCAAAACTGAGGGTTGGAAGATCGAAGCTAAGTATTACATTTCCTCCTAAAATATTTTATATTTATTTTAAATTGTAAAATTAATTGAGTAAGTACTTTTCATACATTTTTTTTAGTATTTAAAAAAAATTATTTTTCACTTATTTTTAAGTTTTTAGGTCATTATCCTTTTTTAAGTCATTTTATACGTCATTTTCAAAAATGTTTTGGATCACCAGAATCCGAGCCCTGAAGATCAAAATAAAAAATCCTCCCGCCCTGTCGTGCAGTTCCTTTCATTCATTTTATTTGTCGTTGCCCGTCGCCTTGGAATCGATTCCCTTCATCGCCTTCGTCTGTGGCTTCCCGAACATCCCGAGACCTTCCTCGCTCCGCTGCACACCACGCGGCGCCTGCACCTCAGCGCATGCCCATGCATCAGCAAGCACCCGACCACGGCGTCCATCTGAATGCACTTCATACGTCGACTTTGCTTTTCCGTATTTTCTCTTAGAAATTTTTATCACACCACAACCGTTAAAATGCACTGCAAACGTGAAATTGTCAATGTCGACCGCATGTAATCAGTGGTGAAGCGGGATATATATATATATATATATATATATATATATATATATATATATATATATGTAAACTGAGTCATGAACGGATGAACAATTGTAATTGTGCCCGCATCTAATATTATCGCAAAAATTGTGGAGTGTGCATATGATTCAGCCTTCTCCGTCTACTTCTATCCAGTCATCCTTTCGTCAGATTCATTTGGAGGTACTCCAATATATTTTCCTCCTAGGAAATGTACATCCCCACTTTCTTTCCCCTTATTCTTTCACATGTTTACATAGTCATACATGGCATATTGTCAGTCTCTGATTTACCCGAAAATATGCATTTTGTTCAGCAATATTAATAAATGTTTAACTCACCAGCTGGGTTGATACACAAGATGTATTCAGTGACTAGTTTCAACACCAACTTACCTGCAGACAAAATACACACGACATAAGTAATAATCGTATACAAGAAAACTCGGGAAATTAGCACAATGCAAATAAAAAAACAATACATCACTCTACTATGAACTTCACATATACTTAATATTACTCATTTTTCACCCTGAATTGAAAGATTATTTTAGTCAACAATCTTAAATATTCTTCATTACTCTCACAAGATTACTCCATCACGAATCTTAACAAAATAACAAAGATGAACATCGAAAAAACATTTAATTTAAGAATGTGAAATGTGTCTAAAACAGTTTCTTTTTTATTCCCTTTTTCTTGCAGAATAAATGAGATATTTCAGATTTATGAATACCGCTCGTTAAAGCTAACTAAAAAATTGCAACATTGTCCATTTGCATTCACTTTCTTAATCTCACTGGAACGGAATACTTTATCTTCCTCAACCTCGCTCTCTCTGTTTCTGCCACAGAAACATGCAGCTTTTTATAACTCCTACAAGGATAATGATAACATTCATGACAGACTTCTTCCGCAGCTGTGGCTGAAATACTTTTAGCTACATAAGAATCACAAGAGAACTGACGAGACATCACTCTAGTCCACTTGTTGCGAGTGCATTCAAGAATAAATCCTCCACATTTCACTTATTAAGCCTACGCTCTCACCCTCCGCATTTACAAAACCATCGACTCCAACGCAAAATACTTCATATGTTAAATTTATTTTTGCAAATCTCAATTCAGTTGTTTTCTTCCTCTCATTTTCTTTCGAATCTTTCGGTTTCAGTCCATTTGTAAAACTCTACTGATACACTCACTGCTAGCAAACTTTCATAGGTTTTAACAATTCTATTACTGTAATAAAAAGATCGGTGCCGGATCTTTTGGACCAAGGCAGACCAAGGGGGGGGAGATCACAGCCACCTCCCACGCTAAAAACATGCATTACACTTACGGGACTAATGACCTTAGCCGTTGACGCGCCCGGAACCACTAAACAATCAATTTACTCAAGAACATGATACCGAGGTCAGTGAAATACCAAGTCACATCCGATCGAATGCGTCATTCCCCTGGCGTTGCCCAACATATGCAATCGCCGCTCTTCCTCCTTGGCGTAATGCCTCCGTCGGGCATTGCCATTGGTCCTCCTCCTCCCCCCGCCGCGGCCGCGGGCACACGTGCTGGGCTCATGAGGAGGCGCACTGCGCGCTGGAAGCACTCGCGAAGGGCTCGGACGAGACACTCGGCGAGAGGGGACTTCTCAGTTGCGTCACTTACTATATTGCCCACGAACCAGACATCCGAACGCTACCCACCAGGCAGTGGCATGCCGGGCCCAGAGCCTCCAAAGTTCAAGGCCCCCGGATAGTTCTTAAAAAAATATTAAAACGAAATTTTTCAAAATATATAGTAAAAAAAACAAACAATAAAAAGTGATGTATGATTAAACTATACGCAAAAAATTGGTGTACCGTAGTGATATGTCGCGCATCATTCGGTATTTATAACATGGAATGTTACTGGTTGATGCAGAAATGTCACTCAGTGATGAGAAGGTAATTTGTTTTAAACAAAGCTTGTCTTTATTTTGTAGTCTTTTTCAATGTAATTATAAATGTATTATTCATACTTATACATACTATATGTTTACACATTTTTTGTTTGAATAATATTATATTGAAACAAATACTTTAAAAATAATTTTTAAAAAATTCAAAATGCAATGTGAAGTGATAGGATTTTCTTTATATTTCAGCATATATATTGGTACGGAGGGGGGGAGATCGGTGAAAGTAAGAATAGGGTGCCCCGGAATTAACCTTGGCCCAAGGGCCTTCGATGCTGTTAAAACGGCCCTGCCACCAGGCGAGTTGGTGCGGCTCGGAGCTGCTGATGTAGTAACTGGTCCGAAAACATTGGACAAGCTGAGGTATGAGATAGGGATGCGCCATCAATGTCATGTTTTTGTAAACCATATCGATATTTTGGAACTGATGTTTTTTAACGGATATTTTGTGTTCGATATTTTTACGTGGTTGATATTTTTTTAAAAGAAAAAAGTCCATCACAACAAAATTCTATAATAATTTTCAGATATTCCCAATTTTGAATATTTTTCAGAGCAAAGTGACCTAGGTTGAAAAATAAATAAAATTTAGTTTTAAATAGTAGTAGTTTTAAAAATTTTAAAAGTTTTAAATAACATCGGCGATTTTGTGTCAATGTTTTATTAACATCGATGATTTTAATTCTATTTATTTGGTAAAAACCAATAAAACCTGCATATGACGTATGGGGGAGATTATATTATTATTATTATCTCTTACGCACATTTTCTTGAGGACCAGAATGAAAAAAAGCGAGATTAGCAACATTTCGAAAACTAGACATTTTCGTTTCCGAGTTATAGAAAACATAATTGCAACGGTAAACGAATTGCTGATTACATTTTTCTTCATCGCTAACAAAATAGTAACTCACCCTCAGTTCTACTCCTACCACTACAAGCAAAAGGAGTACTCAACGACTTAAGCATCGATGTTTAAAAACAACTTTTTGTTGGCAATGTCCTAATGTTTAATAGTTCGACGCACGGCAACATCTGCGGACGACGAGAATGTCAGAGAAGAGAAATCTTAGCTGAAGCACCGAATGGGAGATCGGGAGAACTATAAAATTAGGGCCCCGAGCGTGCCTTGTGAAGTGGCCCTGAGACACGAACCGAATTATTTTGTTCTGCCCGTTCGCGACAGCGGGCGGGAGGCAAGGGTCTCCTTCCACTTCCCGCGCAGCAAGCTCCCACATTGCCCGCAAGAACTTCGCTGGTATCGACATTTCGATCCAATAAACGTTTCGATATTATCCTTTTTTTACTAATACTTTTTCGTTACCTTCTTTGGTATGGATTGATTGGATACTCCCTCTGCAACTAACACCAAAGAACGTAGAAGAACTACTGTTCTTCTACGTTCTTTGGTATCAGTAGCAGAGGGAGTATCCATATCAATTTCGCTAAATAAATAATACTGTGACATTGATTAGATACCTACACAATGAGTACCGAACGTAGAGAATTCCCTGCACGATTCAATGATTGATACATTGATATTCAAGGCCTCAATGCCTTCCTCACCTTTTCACATTCAAGACGACTCTCAGTACTATCTTTGACCCAAAAGTGTTCCTTTCTGTAAGGGAAGGAAATACGGAAGAAAGAACGGGCTCGCGAATTTCGTCGCCGCATGTAACGCCCCGCCCCGAACCCGCTGCGAAGTTCCGCGCCGGTCTGTGGAAGCCGTAATGACAGCAAATTTTACCCAAACATCGATATTTCGATACATCATCAAAAGGTTTTCGATGTGGATGAAAATATCGAAAAAAACATTGATGTTTAAAATATCGATGTTTTAAATATGGTAGAACAGGTAGTATTTTCCCATCCCGTTTCCATTTTAATAATAGTTCTTAAAAGAGTTATACTTTTTGTTTGGTCACGTTTAAATAAAACGTTAAAAATGATATTTATCGAATGTAAAGGAGTCTTTATCTCTGTCCTTTATATCTGCCTATGAGACATAATTGATACTTTGTTAAAATTACAATAAAGTGAGACATTCTGGACTAAACCCCAAAAGTAACCTAAAGAAATCTCTCCGTTTGAACATCGACAACATAGTCAGTGGCTGTTGGTTGACTAAATGTCAGTGGTTGTTGGTTTTGAGCAATTCACAAAAACTAGTTTCTTAAAATATTACTTACATCATGAGAAATTTTTTACACGATATTTCTCGAAAAATATATCGATGTGAAAAAAACATGGATGTTAATATATCGATGGAAAATGTCGATATTTTAAAAACACCCATGTTTTTTTGTCATCCCTATGGAGCCGTGTATGTCTCCGGGTGAAGCGCGGTGGACGGAAGGCTCTGCGGTGGGCGGGCCAGGACGCGCGTGTGGGCGAAGGAAGCCCCTCCCCCGCACCTAAACGCATTGCCTGGGCGAAGCCCAAACAAACGCTGCTAAAGGCGAGGGCGTGACCGGTCTTCCAGGGCAGAGGAGGCACAACACATGGTTGCCCTGATAGGTCTCGGATAGAGCATTACGGGATAATTTACGACAGTAAGGAATACAGTAGAGTCGCGGCAATACGAAGTAATTGGAGCTGATGGTTCCTCGGATTACAAAGAAAATACATAACGGAATTTTCAACTACAATGTATAACAAAGTCAAATTTAAATGTGCAGATACTTTTTAGATAGTTATATACACGAGCGTGCACCGGTCACAACAGTGTAGCAGACTGACACTGGTACCGATAGCCGCACACATGACCGTCCACGCAGTGTTGCCAACCCATCAAGAGTCAGCTCTTGATTATCGCTGCTTGTTTGCTTGTTCTACCTGGCGCATATCAGGCTTTCTTTTTCCTTCTCGGATTGCACGGAATCTCTGATTAGCGAGGTACGGATTAACGCCACTCCACTGTAATTACGGGAAATAATGCAGGATGATGCTTAGGGTAGTTCGTAAGGGTCGTACAGGTTTTAAGAAAGTTTGGATTCATTTACAAATTACCTGGAAGTGTCCACAAAATTGCGAGACATTACTCATATTCAAGAAAATTCTCTTAACCAAGTAATGCTGCAGTCTACGAGGAAACAAATGTAGCTCAAACAGAAACCCCAGAAAAGTATCCATTCTTGGCAGATTACAAATTACCATTACAAATTAAATTCAATGACTGTAATAATAAGCAAATTATAGAAAATATGCCTCCAATATAATTTATCTCCACTAGCAAATTGCGGAAAAGTCCTTGTAGGTACCTTTATTCTCGTACTACATTAATTTTTTATTAACAAGAATTTGTTACCCCAAAATCAACTGGTTTTGGTCATGCCACAGAGAAAATTTATCCAGCGGGGGAACATGAAACGCAGATTTTAATACCATTTCCTGTCAGTAAGGAAAACGCATTTCGGTCACGTCAACGGTGTTAAACGACGTGAAAATGTAAGAGTCAGACGACAGATTCGTTCCGTGAAGCAAGGAGGCCTGATAAGCAGGACTCGCGTGCTCCTTCGCGGTCAGTAGGCAGAGGGGTGTCGGTGGGGTGGGGTGGGGTGGGGGTGGGGGCTAGTCGGCGGATGGGTGTGGGTGGGGTGGGGGCTAGTTGACGGAAGGGTGTGGGTGGGGTGGGGTGACTGGGGTCTAGTCAGCGGAGGATTGTGATTGGGGAGAAGTGGAGGGTGGGGTAGGGGCTAGTCGGCGAAGGGGTGTGAGGGGGTGGGGTGGGGTGGGAGTGGGAGATGCGATGCGAATGTCAAAAGCGGAAAAGTTGTTGATTCGTAATTAAATATGCAGCACGCAACGTTGTAATGAACCAATGAAAATTCCTGAGAATTATCTCCTGACACGAGAACGTCCGGAATTAAATTGGGGGATCTTAAAATACAAGTGAAATTCTGTACTCAGCACTTTCTGAAAGATTTTTAAGGAAAGTGGATGTCAATGAAAACGGCTTCCGCGATAATTAAGTGACTCTATAGAACAACAGATCTGACAAAAATACATCAGGTAAGATACAACTCTAAGGTACGAATACATTGATGATCTACTGATCTGACAAAACTGTAATGTTTTCTAGGATGTTAAAATATTTTCATACCTGAAAAATTAACCCTAGGCCAAACTATCATTATGATTTGTTGTTCACGAAATACCTCTCTGAGAATTGCGAATGTTTATTTCTGATTAGGAGTTCCACTTGCATTAGGCAGAAGAAAATCTTCAAAATTTCGTTCAATAGATACCAAAGAATATAGCATCTATAATTTCATAATAACGCTCATTGACAATTGATTCTATTCATAAATTATGGTTTATGTTTTGCAATACTATTATTGCCAGCAGTCTCTTAATAAAATCTGTTACAAGCCATAAAGCCAAACAAAACCAACTAATAAGTGACTAAAAATGAAATTCCCTTGCCTTCTATTAAAATGTGAGAGGTTGACACTTCCAAGAAACAGCAAATCATAAGTCTACAGTGATATTACGGGTATCTGAGTCTTAAGAAATAATGTACAAGTATATTAAAAATGGGAATACTGCTTTAAATGCGATGAGATCTAAGCATGGCAATACTTTTGAATACATTGAGTAAAATTACAAAAACTTTTGCCTTTGAGAGGGTGCACAGGCCCGTGGCCTCCTTTGGATCCGCACTTTTGCGTCAAGGACATTTCATACGAAAGTCACTGTCAAGCAGTTACATATAAAAAGAGGTCAAGGAGCTGATTACTCGCACTTAGGTCATTTGTCATTGCTTACAACAATATGAGTCTGAAAAAAAATAGCCATACAATTTCAAACAACCAAAACGGCAAACTAAATGAACTTCCAACAAGGGATTGTCGACACACGATACATTCCCCCGACCTGGTCCGGCCCGACCCTCCAGCGACGCACATAAAAGGGGAGACACCGCATGACGTGTACGCAGGGAAATCCCTACGGCAACCCGGACAAATTCGTTTCAACCCAGCAGCAAGGGTTAGGGGCAGCCGAGCGGCAAATATCGATACCGCAGGTCCACACGTCACGCCTCCTTGCCCTCTCCAACCTATAATTCGATTTTTCTTTAGTGGCCGATGACATTAGGTTATTGTTACATCACCTGCCTTATAAAATTAATCTTTTTAACAGTGGTAAGCACGTGGTAATTTCTTACGTACTCGTACACACATGTTTACATTTTTTGGTTTGAATATTAAATTGAAACATTAAGAAATACTTTGAGGCCGTGAGCCACGACAAGGACGTTCGCGAACTAATAAAACAGATTCATTTGATAAGGCAGGAGTTGTAACAAATACCTAATGTCATCGGCCAGAATAAAAATATCGAAGTATAGCGACATCCAACAATTTCCCGATCCGAATCCGAAATAGACATCTGCTACATGCCTTCCTCCATATATTTTGCGATATTAACCAAGTTAAGGTATTCAATGAGTATCCTAAACCAATGCTGTAGCTAGAATAGAACTAGCTTTAGAAAATTAAAATTAACTGGAAATCATCCCAAACACAGGTGAAAAAGTAAAAGTTACTGAAGCATGTAATCATTCCAGCAATAAAAATAATTTTAAAAAAAGGCTCCGCCCTTGTCCGGAACGCCCCAAGGGCGGTCGCCCTCACGCGGGTGGCCTCGTGGCCGGCGCGCCCTTCCCCCTCAATCAGGGCGCCGCGCCGCGGCGGCCAATTAAGCCCATCAGGGCAATTAGAGGAGGGGGAGAGAGTGGAGGGCGCGAACGCACGCAAATCAGGCGGCTAACTGCGCGGGAACGCTCGCGCGGGTTTGGCCGGTTCAATGATATTGCGAAACACTGAATATCCAACACCGGTATTCATAAGGTGACCAATCGTCCTCCTTTTGTAGGTTCTGTCCTTCCTCGAAAAGTGTCATCGTACATGTCCTCATTTTCGATATTTTAAAACTAACGTGTTAATCTAGGGATAATGTGTTAATCTAGTTAATCAAGTGAGAAATCACGATTGAATGTTGATACTCTATTTAGCTGCAGCACTTACCTTAAAATCTATTATGAAGGATATTTCTTGCCCGGAAAGTTCTAGTAAATTGTTAGAAAATGATATACTGACAAAAATTTTCATTCAGTGAAAAAATAATAGTTAAATTAAATAGTTACAAGTGATATAAGCATAGTTACTGTAGTTTTGTTTGAATTAATAAAATGTTTCATTTACGTTACTTTCTACTTTTTTCTTAATTTTTTTCGTCCTCCTTTTCATTGTAAAAAAATTGGTCACCTTAGTATTCAGGGCTGTTTTAACAGCATTGGGGGCCCTTGGGCCTACGTCCATTTGGGGGCCCCCTATACATCGATCCCCTACCACCATTTCGATGCTGAAATATAGAGAAAATCCACACAATATACGTTGTATTTTGTTTTTTTCACAACTTTTTTCGAAGTATTTCTTAGTGCTTCAATTTAAAAATATTCAAACAAAAAATTAAACATATATGTATGAGTACGTAAGAATAAGAGATTTATATTTACATTGAAAAAGCTACAAATTAAATAGTTTTAATTTTTATTGAATTTTACAATATAAAATTCAAACGCATTAACCAGCTACATTCCATATTATAAATATTAACCAATGATGCGCGACACATCACTCCGCCAATATTTTGCGAATAGGTAAATCATACATCACTTTTTTATACGCTTTTTATTTTACTTTTTGAAAAATGTAGCATTAAATAATTTTTGAAGAACTAACGGTGGCCCTTGAATATTGGGTGCCCGGCACTGTCGGTATTCCAGAATTACAAACGTGTAGCATTGCGACGAGCAAATCAACTTTCCACCTGTGGGTGTAGTCTATTTAGGCGAGCAAGAGACTTTCGCAATATTACAACTTTTCAACAAAGAATAACGCATGAAGATAATTCAGCTTGAAATAAAAGTTTTGTATGTATGAAATAAAAAGTATGTATGTACGAAATGTATTTAATATTCACGGTGAGGTGACTGGCTCGGGGACTGCAATAACTTTTACCATACACAGGTGTGCTCAATAGTTTGAAGCACACCTGTATTTCGGTGTATTCCAGATGCGAAAAAACGAGAATGAAACAAAAGAACATACGGAGTAGTACACCTTACGTTATTAGTAGAGACGAGATTTCCATGCAAATGCATGTTTTTATTCAAGCTCCGTCCAGCTTTCAAACTATAAAAACATCTTTCATGGAAGACTCATTTTTTAACAAAATGTCTACTTTTTCCGCGCATGTTTGCATGTCTTGGCAGTTGTTTTGGAGTAATTCATGGATAATGCGTGTTTGGACATTTTTTCAATTAATATTTAGACTTAGAGAATAACTTCTATTTGGCATACTAAGAAGTTTTTTTTTTTTACATATTCAATTAAACTAAGTAGTTGTTTTTGTCGTTGTCTTTGCTTATTCTTTTACTACAAATTACGGCAAATGATAACCCTCTGGTACACGCGCTGCGCAACAATCACGAAAAGAATCAATGCCAAGCGCAAAACAATAACAACCACATAAATAATATACAATATAATAATATATTATAATATAATATCCTAATAATTAGTACATTGTAATGTTTAATGGTAATAATATTAATAATAATGTATTTTTACTTCTGTAAGTGCATTTTCTTTGAATTACGAACTGGCAAATATGTCGACACATTGCTATATATAAAAATATCGTTATCAAAATACAGATAGGAAGTTTCTGGAGATTGATGTTCTATGGTTATCAGATAGGCCTATATTGAAAAACCTGTGACCTAGCATTAACATTATTTTGGAATTTGTGGATACATTGAAAGATACATACCGGTATTCTGAGAAACCGATACACTGTCGCCAAAGCTAGCCATGCGATAACGGCACGCGCGGAAACAGTGCTCTTACGACCCGAAGAAGTTGAGGAACGTGTTTCACTTGGCGGCGGCGGCGGCGGTAAGATGTCTCAAGGAGTTAACGCGCTATTACGGAGTAAACACGCAATTACACCAAGCGATGCGAACCAGAACACAGCGAGGAGTCAGGAGCAGAAGTCACTGAGGTTGCACGTGTTGGCGAGAGCGATAAGAACGAACAATGGAACAGCTGAGATCAATTGTTGAGAGCACTGCAACACTATACCGCAACACTGGAAGCCTAACAATCACGTGAAGGAATGAAGAGCTGACGACAAACACTCATGAAAGGACTTCAACACGACAAAAGTGAAAGTGTAAAATGAGAAAACGGTACCGTCAGATTGGGAAGGAATGAATTATATGGCAAATATTACAAATCTTTTAGTTTGTAAATTAGCATTTCAAAATATGCTAAAAATGACCATTAATCCCTGTTTTTACCTTGAAAACTCATACATTTCTGAGAAATATTTTTTTACATCTCCAAAAAATAACATTGTAATCTGGTAAATGGATGGCTCCGAACCTCAGTCATGGACTCTCGTTATTCAAATAAAAATAAGAATGTAGGTCCAAACGATATCAACTTTCATTACTGTACTAACATCTTACCAGCAGTATCGAAGAAACAGGGCAACGACAAAACGTGAACTGATTTTACTGTTCCTTCTCCCCCATACGTCAAACAGCTTTTTTTCCTCTTCAAAGATAAATAAACAAAAAAGGTAGAGAGGTATACTGACGACGTAAAACGGTTGATTCTGACAGTAAGAAGGAGGGCTCCGAACCTGCAATAACACAACTGTAATTAACGAATCTCAAAATAACTCCGGAAACAAATTTAATGAGCAGATCGCTAGAGACAAAGCGCGCGGAGATAATGAGGAGGCGCGGGTCCCGAGCGGCCCCAGCCCAGCCCGTCTCGCTGGCGACTTCCGGGGCGACCGGAAGCGGCGTCCGTCGCCGACAGAGCCCACGCCCACCCGCTCAGCGGCGGCGAGAGGGCAGCCAGTGGAGTGATACTGAATAATTATGTTGGTAAAACTTATGAGCAAGATAATGCACAAGAGATGTTTCACTATCTCTTCCTTCGCCCAACTACATTACCATAATGAGAAGAAACATACAACCCTCTTTAATTGTTCTATGAACATTAGATGACTATGAAGACACAGATGACTATGAAGAGACAGGTAGATGAAAAAGTGAGTAAGAAGAAAAGGCCAAAAATACATAGCTCACGACAGAAAAGTATAATTACTTTCATTGATGACTTTTATAGAAATGCTGGAAAAGTTTACAATCCGGTCGACGCAAAAAATACAACAATCCACTCGATTATTACATTGTTAACAGTATAGTAATCGATAGTAACATACAGAATTAAGCGAACTTCACTTATAAAAGTCAGTGCAAACGTAGAAGCTGGTAATATTGAAAACGCATCCTCAGCGATGCCTTTAATAGTGCGAGCAAATAATGGTGCGAGTCTTTTTTCAGTATTCTGCTCTAGAACTACTGCCAACGCGGCAACACTGCACTAACGTCATGATCAGCGTTTGGCGGGAACAACACATTCTCAGACCTTGCGCACTCTTCACTCCTCATGCGCTCGCATTTCAAGGCGCGGCGTGGCATGGTTACGAAAGTGACCATATTAGTGTGCCCACTGGTTAACTGAATGTTTTCCCCACATTTTCTCCCCGCATTTATTGCAAGCCATGGTGAGGCATGTTGATCGGTACAATTTTAAGTTATCAGAAAACTTCACACCGTAGTAATTTTTCCCTAACAAACTTCGATTTCTTTAGAGTCCGTTAATACTCTCTGATTCATCTGATACTCCGATATACCTCTCTGATTTATTCAATTCTGCCTCTGGCACGAATCAGCTGGTGACGGTTTCCAATCGGGAGCTTAAATGTCACCATAGTATTGTGACTGTAGCGACTTTGTATAAGCTCCCGCTTGGATGAAACCGTGAACAGCTGATTCCTGCCAAAGGCAGAGTTGAATAAATCGCAGTATACTGCAGGTGCCATCCAAGGTCCCGATTGGATGTCACCGCAACAGCTGATTTCCGTCAACGGACTCAATATTAAAATCGAAGGGTTACAGATTCAGTGACACGAAATCCGTAGTTATAAATCCGTAATTCGAGTTCTGTGAATTGTTCTGTAGACACAAAAAACTACACTCTGTTCTGTACAAAACTACACACTGCATAGTGTGTTTATCATTCAAACGAATTAATAGTCGATACTAAATATTATGACTACAAATAAAATTTGTTTCATAAGCCATCTTTCAACGTGAATCGAATTTCGTATTCCTCGTCAAAAACACGCACTACATATTTTGATGTGATACCTCATTTCCGTCTATCTTTTCCATGTTTTCCCACTTGTGCCAGAAACCGGTCGCCTTGCAGTTGATGACGATGACCACCACGGACGGTGGCAGCGGAAGCGGGGTCGGGGGCGCCGGCGGATGTCTGTCGCCGCGTGTCGGCGCACGCGCACGTGTGTCTTGGATGGCAATGCGAGGGAGGTGGGGTGGGAGTGTTGTCTACCGAAGGCGTGAGTGGAGGCGCTTCCTGGCGGGCCGGCGGGGAAGACAGGTGAGCGAGCGCCCACGCAACAGCTGAAACAAGCGCCGCCGTCCGTGAGAGCCTCTGCAAATGTGGCGGTGGGGGAGTCCGTGCACAAACCGAGGAGCTGTTCTTGGGCCTCGTCTACACAACGCCACTTTCGTTCAATTGTGTGCATGTATTAGCGCAAGCAGCCCATACCTTTCGGGCGGGTATCTCGGAAAGAAAGGATTTATTTCGTCTTTCCGTGCGTGTCACATGCTATAGTCATTAGTCCCGTAAGAGAAGTGCATGCATTTTATCAAGGAAAGCGGTGATCTTCTCCACGGATGGTGAGATCCGGTGCCGACGTACACGTCAGCTCAAGAGGTTTTCCTCGTCCAGGTACTGCCCACCAACGGGGCACCGCCACAGCTGGGAGAACCTCTCGTCTGGTCTCCCGACATATTCGGTAGTGTAGCACAAGTAAATGTGTAAGAAGAATTGAGGATAGGTCAAAGAAGAGAAAGAAAAGATCGCACGCGGTCCATGACCCGTTTGTTAGGGAACTGCTCCGGCATTCTCCTCGTATTGATCGGAGAAACCACAGAAAATTACTGCCGCTAGACTTCTCCTCCAGACAGCGACTGAATTCGACCTAGCTGTGAAGCAACTATCGAAAATCCTGCCACCACCGTCGGGACTCGAACCCTAGGGCCTCCCGGTCAGAAAGAAGGAGTGCAGTGCTCTCCATTGAGTCCTGAGTCACCTAAGCCGGTCCTCATTCGTCGTCCCCCCGACTTTATTCACCTTCTCAATCGCCACTACAATCGCCTACAGTCGAATTGAATCACCTCAGGGCATGCTTAATAAAAACTCGTTGAAATCATTGTTGTATGTATGAACAAATATAAGATCGCAGGCACCTGTAAATGTTGTTTCTTTTGCATTGATGCAAACACTAGTGTCAACAACCTTTCAAAAGCTACCATGTTGCAAATATGAAACATTACACACAAACTTATCAGAACATTCAAGAAGTGTAAGCATTTCTTTATCTGACGCCAATGATAAGCGTGTAGGCTTTTATTCGTGCAAGCATCGCAGATCAAATAAAAATGCAATAATGGTATTAGGTGATTCACGAGAATGCGCGAATTAGACAAACCTCCTCCCACCTTGAAAACATGTTGAAAATTTCCGTAAAGTAATAATCCTCCGACCACTAAATGTTAAATAGAAAACAAATGATCTTGTAAGCACAGATCACACTTTTGAACACACATACTAATTGGTATGAATAAATGTATACGTAATATGTATATGGCACACGCAAGTTGCAAATTAGGCTTACGAATTAAATTTGTCGTTCGAGAATAAGTTTACCCCGCTTTACTTAGGGATATGGATTAGGGTGAGAGGATGGAATACACGGGAAAGATTCAACATTATGTTGTAGAAGAAGACTTATGAATGATTAGAAACAGAAATACGAATGGAAGAGGTATATTTCAATGTAAAAATCATATTGAGAATACAAAATGGAAGGGAAAAAAGACGAGTTTCAGACGCTTATGATTATAAAAGGAAAGGAGATATATATATCGCTGAAGTATACTGCGCCAGGAAAGTCTTTCCGCACTGAGCCGAGTCAAAGACTCCTACTGAAAATAGCATATATGTTGATAGCAACCAGATTACTGGGAAACAAGTGAGGAATAACACGTCCAACATCTATTATGATTACGGTGTTTACGGTTTCTTTTGTTAGAAGCTGTAGCTCGTGCTACCAACATCATTTATGTTGCTAGCACTGACAAAAGAAAGATGTCACTGCGGAGACACTTTACTGGCGTAGTAACCAATCTATTGAGTCGAAAAACTGCCACTGAAACAGCAGAATTCTCGATGAGGACTTGCCTCAGCCCGCCGCTGACCATTGTAAAAAGCGTTCCTGAAACTCATGAATGTCACCACCCCCAAATTATTGGAGGGGGAGGGAGGGAGGGAATTCAATTCATTAGTATAAGGGCAGTCCCCTGCAATATACCCAAATACCGAAAATAAAGGGCGGATGCACGTCCTCTCCACCCGCGGTTTCCCGCGGGGTGCAAGTAATTATGTTCATAAAAATGTAAATGCAGGGCTTGACTTCTGGAGGAAAGCGAAGGAACGGCTTTCCGGTACCTCGGAAATAATTATTAAATTATATTATAAATACGTTATCATTTCTATTAAATTAATAATTAATTTGAGGGCGCGTTCCGAGACTGTGTTATAAATCACTGTGTAAATGTATTATATATTGGTGAACTAATGGTGCTAAAACACCACGTATTTTCTTGCTCGTATTTTCACGCAAAATTACGCGAAAAGTACTCAAATGTTCGAAAAATTGTACATGATGTTTCCAAATCTATCTTTAAGGAACAGATTTCATTAAGAGAAAAATCTATATCTTTAATATTTTAGTTGTAGGAAGACTCCTAACAAATTATGAACTTTTGCAATTTTCGAAAAGATAGGGTTTTCAACGAGCATACGACACCATTCTCTTAAACGCCCTCTATCCATCAACAAATTTTAATAAAAAAACGATGGAGCCATTTTTTTTTTAAATTTGGAAAATGTCCACGGTCTTCATGTAAAGTTCCCCCAAAATTGAAATATCGTTTCAAATTCAAGGGGCCGCGACATTAGCCAGATCAATTGCGGAATATCAATTTTGGAGAAAATCGGCTGAACGGTTTAGCTGCTAGCGTTGATCACAGGAGGGCAGACGGACGAACGCACGTAGGGACAGACGGACGGAAGTTGTGTCGTCATTTTATTTTTCGCTATCAAGGACCCACAAAACATGGAATCTGGCTACACCTCGTGTTAGAGGATTTTTTTTTAATGTAGTAAATGGATTTATCTACTTTATTTCTTAATCAAAATTTTCCATGACGATGCGAGTGCGCCGATTCTTCGCCTGTCATTACAAATGTGTCAACATATTTGTCTATTGTTCCGACGGAACAGATTGCAAATAAAAGAAAGTTAAATAAATGAGAGTGCAGTGCAACGCAGTGCCTGATGGTTGGCGCCTGGCGGCTGAGTGGCCCCAGGAGGAGACAGCACAGCTTCTCTTCCCACACCCACGCTTGCCTTGCTCTGCCTTGCCCTGCCCTGCCCGGCCCGGCCGCGCCTTATCTCGAAAGTGCCGCACGCTCTCAAAGGGGAGGCGCGAAGTGCCGTCACAACGGCCGCGCCTCACTCGCCCTCGAGAGCCCAAACTCTCGATGGGCTTCCAAACGAGGCACTATAAATAAGAGACGAGTGGACCCATACTTCTAATTCGAACTTGGGCTTTGTCCGTGAAGCTACTTGAATAGGAAACTCCATTAGTCGAAGTTGCCCGAAGAGAAATGACGGTCG
Source organism: Acheta domesticus (assembly GCA_031308135.1). Classification (NCBI taxonomy): domain Eukaryota; kingdom Metazoa; phylum Arthropoda; class Insecta; order Orthoptera; family Gryllidae; genus Acheta; species Acheta domesticus. Next base: position 76,206,923 of record JAHLJT010000631.1, on the reverse strand, counting down.
ATTCTCCACTAGACAAGAATAAAGATCTCATTGTCCTCAGCAAATTGCCTAATTAACTCTTCCTCTCGACACCCTTGTCGATCCAATTTGTGAAAGTTATACACACATTTTCACATACTAAATTTCATGAGATTTCGATCATAGAAAAACAACACTATCTAGTTACCTGTCAACTTCCATTGTACTTGAATTATGATATCTTCCTTGGCACTCTTTAAGAGATCAGGGGAATATTAGTACTAATTTTCCTAATAGAACTTTCATCACGAAAGTGCAAAAGCTTTAATGAACTTCCTCCTCTCTCCATTTAATTCCCTCGCGGAAGGCAATTTCTGAACGATATCTCATGGAAAGTTTCATTGCGGGAGATAGCACCCACCGCTAGTTCAACCAGCTGAGCGGCCGCGATCGGATGAGGCAGGTGTGGTTGGGGAGGTGGGAACGGCAAAGCAGTGCTAAAGATGATGCGTCGGTCAGCGGTAAGCAGTGGAAAAACAGGGAAGAAGTGATGGTCAATGGAAGGACAAAGATCTAACATCCACCGTTAGAACGGAGATGTCGATGGCGGATGAGACATTGCCATTAATACATCGATGTTTCTAAAGATCGATGATAAAACATCGAACCCAAAACCTTCGATGTTTTTAAATATCAATGGTTTTAAAATTACATTAGTAACCACTAATATTCACGGGTAGGGTAATTTGACGGTAGTCGCGTTTATTCATTTTTAATTGACAACGCAAGTCAAACTGAAAAAAAGTTTTACTATCTTATTGGATTCTTGAAAAATAATACAGAATTCATTTATCAAAGAAAACTATTTCAATTATTTTTCACTTTTGGTCACTTCGGTCTGAAGTACAACCAATTTATGGATATGGATGGAATTTATGGAATTATTACAAGTCTTTATTACGGTTGTAGTTTTTTATTAAAAAATATCAACCACGCAAAAACATCGAACACAAAACAACGATGATATAAAAACAATGACTTTAAAAAATGAATACTAAATACATTGATATTTTTATAAAAACATCAAAGTTTTGAAGACATCTACATCGATGTCGCTTCCCCAATAGATGAAGCCATCTCTTCAGTCCCGGTGCATTACGACAGTGGACAGCTCTGGCCCCAAGCTCTCTAGGATGAGAGTGGTGGGCAGAGCGTAAAATGCGACGTGGTGGGCAGCGGATAACGGTCGAGCAGTAGTAAAAGAAAAGAGGGAACTCGGCAAGGAAAACAACATCTTACGAGAAGTGGGCAGTTGAATGTGTCGCGGCAAATCACGAGGGAACAAAGCAGAAACAAAGAAAGGTGGCGTGAAGTGAGAGGTGTAGCGCGGTTACAAAGCGCATCAGACAGCGTGGAGCAAGGGGTGTGGGACGAAGTATGACACCGAGGACGGGTGTGGGTGAGAGGGGGCGCATAGGAGACGTAGGGAGCCAGCAGCAGAGAGTAGGTGGTGGAAACGGAGGAGCGTCAAGGTATATGGGTGGGTGGGTTAAATAGGTGTTGGTGGATGGGTTATCAGAAATAGGGTGGCCACTCATTTCCTGGAGCATTTCCTTGACTTTTCTCGATTTTCCCGTTCTTATTTTTTATCTTTCACAGATAAGATTTGTACAGTATTTCACGCTGATTTTTAAAATATGTTAAAGAAGCCTGATTCTAATTTACCAGCTCTGATTTCTCTGTGATACGTTTTTTAATCTCAACAAATAAAATTTTAGTCACTATTTTTACCGCACTATTTTTTAAAGAAATAATATCTGGTTCTATAACAGCCTCAAAATTGTTCCTGACTTCAAACGATTCTTCTCCAAATACCTTGACTTTTCCAGAGTAATAAAATTCCCTGATTTGTCCACTTTTTCAGAATGTTCCCATCCTGAAATAGGATGGTCGATGAGTGGCCAGATGTATGGTTTGGTGGAAGCGCGGTCGAATATGTTGGTTGGCGGGTGGACGGGTAGCTTTGATTGATTAGTGATTCCGGGCGCGTCAACTTCTAAGGTCATTATACCCGTAAATGTAGTGCTTGTATGTATCGCGGGAGGTGGCGGTGATCTTTTCCCCGCCGAATGACGAGGACCGGCGCCGATCTACGCGTCGGCTAGCGGTGTTTTCCATAACCAGGTATCTCCCACCAACGGGGCACCGCCCCAGCCGGGATATGCTCTAAGCTGCGGGCGGGCGGGTGAGTGGGTGGGTAGATGGGCGTGGTGGGTAGTGGAAACCCGATCCCGCAGCGCTGCGGTTCGTGGCCGCGGCTTCGTTCCGCAACCGGTCGCGGCCGCGAACCTCGGCAAGGCCGCGAGCGCCTTCCCCCGCCCCGCCCCCTCCACCCCACCGCCCCCCGCTGCGCCACCGCCGCCACCGGTTTCGCGAGCGCCTGCTTTTCCCGGACGGTGCGATCACCTCGGGCTGCGACGGATCACGTTCTGGCTGCGATGTGCGCGGCTTCTGAACAGCAGCATGTGCTGCAGCCTTCAACGGCAAATGTAATATGCGTTCCGTTATGAACAGGGCACGGATTCTGACGTCATCTTTTTATTGGTGCATTCTAGACGTAGTTAACTTGCAAATGCATGTTTATCACGATATAAAGGTGATAGTTGTTGGGTCACATTTTGTCATTTTTTGCCATTTTCCAATTTTTAGGTCATTTTTTAGACCTTTGCATCACTTTTAACATTTTTATGCATTTTGTTTCCTTTTCGTGTTTTTATTGGTGAATGTTTCATGAATTTACAATGAAACACTAAAACAAAGATTTTATTGTATCATCAGTTCATGACGAAATTCACTACTGCAGTGGACTTTTTTCGAACTTTCAAAATTACAGTGATCTTCGATAACTTCCTTGACCTTTGAAAACTGGCGGACGGAAGATCGGAGCTAAGGATTACAATTCCTCTTAAAATAAAATTTTTTTTATTTAATATAATTTTATATAAGTAAATATTATTTAAAATTGTAAAATTCATTGAGTAACAATACATTTTCATACAAAAAATTTTTGAGTTTTTTTAAAATAGATAATTTCCCCCTTATTTTAAAGTCATTTTATAGGTTATTTTCAAAGACTTTTAGGTCACCGAGCTCTCGTTATAGCCTCCTGGTGAAACAAGCTAAACCTAATGCAGCTTTCTAGAATTTTACTCCCTCGAAACTGTAGATTCTATCTGCAGACCGCTACGTTATTCCTTTTTTTATATGAATAGGATAATTATTGCAAAATCACAGTGCTCTCTACAAAACGGCACTTCAATATCTGATTTAGCTAAACAGTTTCATCGTTCCTCAGCTCAAACGAGATTCGCAGTTTTAATTAAACTTACGTATAAAATTCCAATTTTAAGATCAACTTAACAAGTTACAGGTAATAATGCGACTTCATGAAAACAAGTTTCAAAATTAATTCCACTATCTAGAGAACAAGAACACAAAATATCAATTAAAGTGGAAATAAAAGCTTATGTTGAGAGAACCAAAAACGGAATTACAAATATTTCCTTTTTCAGCTACTCGTACTTGTACTTCCAAGGATATAGTAGTAGACTTTCCACGGAGTATCCTCAAATTATAATGTGACTAAAAATATAAAGCAGATAAGTTTGGGATTAATGGGTAATGTTTATTTTAACAAAATTCACTATAGAAAAAAAGTTTCTTGCTTTCTGATTCTGTTCAATAACACAAAGTATTATAATTGGAGGTACCTCCAAACTGTAGGAGAGGAAAAAAATCCTTACATTCACTATACTAGGGACAGATTAGAAATCAATGGGTGCATAAAATTTAAGCCGGGACAAGGTCTAAGATCCCGGCTGGTCTCCAGACATGAGTAGTGGTGTGGGGAATATAAGTGTGTGTTTGTGTGTGTGTGAGCGCGCGCGCAAGGAGGGAGAAAGAGACCAGGAAGAGGAAGGAAAGATCGCGCGACGTACGAGGCCCATTTGTTAGGATATTACTCCGGCATTCGCGGGTATTGATCGGAAAGTTTTTTAATTTCTTGTACGGTCCATTAATTTTTCAGGCAGACACACTCGTTATAACATTTATTGAACAATATAACAAATAAATGTTATGTGTGTGTCAACCTGAAAAATTAATGGACCGTACAAGAAATTAAAATCAACTGAAGAAAAGGCAGTCTCCACATAATAACGTTTAAATTATCCTGCGCCAAGAAAATTGATCAGAAAGCTTCCGATGAGAGCAGCCGGCCTCTAGGATTTCCGTCCAGACACTAAATAAATTCGACCCAGCTATTTAGATAGTGTCGAAAATCTCGGTCAACGATGCTATTGGCATTTAAGAAAAATAAGTTCGATTTGCCGAAGTTCGATTTGCTGAAGTTCGATTTGCCAAAGTTCGATTTGAGAAAGTTCGATTTGCGAAAGATCGATTTTTTTCTCTGCCTGACCTCCTCGGTTGAATATCGCAGTGATATATGGCAGTGAATATCGCAAGCCCCTTCTGTCTTCGCAGCATCCATGGCCGCGCCGTCCTCTGCCTCCCGGGGTTAGTCACCGCGCAAAAGAGCAGCCAGCGCCGCGCCGCGACGCGAGGGGCCGCCGTCGCCCCCGTCTCCGCCTCCGCCTCCGCCCGCGCGGCGCGCGCCAGCATTCCTCGCCAAATCGCCTGCTGCGCCGCGCCGCGCCGCGCCGCGCCGCGCCGCGCCACGCGCCGAAATAGCCACTGGCGGCCGACGCCACGGACGCTGCCTGCAGCGGCGCACGCGAGAAGGATGCTGCTCTCAAGACCTCCGTTGACATTTAGGTGGGAGTGTTCTTTTCAACTTGGAAAAACAGCTAATCCTTTCCCGCGAATCAAATCACGCTATTCAAAAGACCGTTTACATCCTCCATAGTTAACTTATTTCATGTAACTATTATTTATTGTAAAAAAAAATTATATGTATTTTGTACTATTTATAACCACAGTTTATTTCTAAGATCATTGTGTGTTCAAAATCAAGAAAACCTATACTTATCAGTTACATGTTAGAGGTTACTTTAGAAGTTTCTCCTCAAATTGTACTATGTTAATGTAAAAATTCACACACTTGAAAGACAAATTTTTGTCGAACAAGTATAAATAAATGTATTTTTAAAAAAAGGTGGGAGTGCGATACGCGATTGAAACAGAGGCACTTATAGCCAAATTCAGGCTCGTTTGTGTTAGATCAGCAAGAGATTCACAGTAGATAGTCGAATCCTGTCAACACAGGCTGATCGATATTAGTGATTCCGAGGTGGTCTACTACTGTCATTAGTCCCGTGAATGTAGTGCATGTTTTTTTTTCCTCGGGAGGTGGCGGTGATCTTCCCCCGCTGGATCGGCGCCGACCTACCGTCCCGTCGGCTAGCGGGGATTTCCCCAAGTAGGTACCTCCCACCACCGGGGCACCGTCCCAACTGCAACCAGCTCTAAGCTCCCGGCCTGTCTGCCGGCATGTGTGGTAGTGTAGTGTATGTTAGAGTAAGTATGTGTTAGCAGGAGGTGAGGATATAACAAGGAAGGGGAAGAATGATCGTCTGCGGTCCGTGACTCGGTTGTTAGGGAACTTCTCCGACATTCGCCTTGTGTTGTTCTGAGAAAGCACGGAAAACTACCGATCAGAACTGCCGGCCGTTAGAATTCTCCTTCAAATAGCGTCTGAATTCGACCGAGCTATCGAGCCAATGTCGAAAATCCTTCCAGCGTCGGGACTCGCACCCTAGGACCTCCCGTCACAGGCACTGGAGTGAAATCAATTCATGCCCTGAGCCACTTACATCAGTTTACTCGAATGCTACATATTCGGGCAAAAGGCAAGGAGGATTGCTGGTACTGAAAAATAATCGAGAGAAGAAAATGGGGGCGATCCAGTGGACCCCGCGCATCCTGTCGCGGAGGCTGTCACGAACGGACGGGAGCATTCTCTGCGTGGGCGGACTCGTCGCCATGCAGTCGCGTGCGGCGAGAATCAGGGATAATAATTCTCAAGATAACTTGGGTCGTTAACCTCTGAACGGACGCTACATCGAAAATGACAGCTCAATTTCCTTGGACCTACGACGCGTCGCGACGCTTGCACACAATATACTATCAGCGATGGCGATAACGGTTCTCGTAGGTAAATCCAAATGATAACTAAAATGCCACTAACGAACAATGAATCCTGATTAACTGTCAATACCTATTATCGTAGCTCTAATTCGCAAAAATGAGTCGCAAATTCCTTGAAGAAAGATGTGTGGCATGTGACATTAGTTACATCTAAGGATTGAAAAATTGATAACGCCAGGTCTCAAATTCGAAAAATATTCGAGATATACCGGGTTAGGACTTGAACCACGGCATATTTTAATTTACTTTTTAAATACAATTGAGGCATCCGTGAGTTAAACCCGCTAAATTCCAAATATCGATTTATAAACCACATTGAATATGACAGTTAATCAATGTTTTGAATTTTGTGGGTTAGCTCCCTCTCACAGTTGATGCCTCAATTACGAAACAAAAAGTATTGAAAGCGTAAACGAAATTCATGATCACTTAATTCTTAATTAGTTCATTTTACAGTTTAAAAATATGTATTTTTAGGCCAATTTTCGATCGGTCAAATAGGCCATAATCAACGGTGTCTTTATTTAAGATCTCCGTTTCATCAGCATTTCCTAACAATACGTCACCTAATAGAACAAACATTTCATCATCCTTAACGGAAGTATACTTTTCTAGAGATGACAAGGTAATACTCCAGTCTGGTGAAGGCCGGGTGGCATGTCATGAGAAACAAGTTGCATCACGCACTTCAAGAAAATTTCTCCAACTTTCTCTTAATGTGTACTTTCATGTAAAACCAAACAAAGTAATAACGTCTATCTGAGATGATTTTTGCTGTAATATGTTCCTCTTTCTATAACACAAAATATCTTCAACGCTCGGAAAAGTCAGAACATTTTAATGAGTTATGAAAATCTCTTGGACAAAAAAATATGCCAGGAATGTAAATAGATAATAGATTGGTGATTGTAGTCAGTATATTTCATAGTTCACGAATTACGTGTTAAGGCACTAGAAGGGAAGATTCGTTTATTGATCTCAACATTAAATATATTTCTACAAAATAAAATCACTTTCAAGCGTAAATAACGAAAATGCAATCTCTAAAAATTACTTGAAAACTCGGATACCGGTACGTCTTTCAAATTTCAAAACATTCAAATTTAATAAGGAAAGTGAGAAAAGCAAAACTGTTTCATAGAAAGGTTAGAAGAGTCATCCTGAAACCTGAAGTGAATGAAATTAGTGGAACTTAAAGGACGTCGACTCTCATTCCCATTGACTTCTTTCTAGACGAAAGTACAACTTTCATCTATTCTACTGGATTAGTAATTCACAGTGCTCCAGCAAAAAGTTGGGATTTGCTGGGAAGTGAAGAAACGAAGGTCTCTAAATAATAAACCAATGCAGATTACGACTTCTTAAAAAAATAAAAGTAAGCTACTAGCGTAGTGCAATCTTAGTGATGAAACAATATAAAGATTAATTTTTCTACGGAAAACTGATCATTTAATGCCATGCTGCATGGCAGTACAATCTCAAAAGCACATCATGGGAATAATGAAATATGCGTGACGGAGCAATACTCACAATCAGCACGTTCATGGGTGTAGTTTGAAAACTCGCTACATAATTAAGTACGGAATAACACTTGTTTTATATTTATACAATAACGTTTCGCGTTTTTATCTAACAATCATACTTAAATTTCTGCGGTAAACATATGAATAAACAGACGCCTCACTTACAATTTAGGTTGAATTTCAATGACGTAAATTTTGGACGAAAAGGCCTACCTTCCAATAGCATTTGTCAGTGATTCCATTTTATACCAATGTCGAAAACCATGATTAGATTGACATTTTCATACTATCTCCTCTTTCGAACTTCCTGTTTTTAAAACTGCTCCCGTAAACAAAATATCATGTCCTTACGCCCCAAAAATAAACTATTGTGCACCAATCACCACACAACCGTGGTTCGTTCAATTCCAATGCACGGGTTGGATTTGAACAAGGACGCCTTCTGACAGCCACTGCGGCTTTTTCTTTCACCGGCGACTTCATTCTGCAATCAATGTCGAGGAAGTATATTCTTTAAGGAGGAATCACTTTGACAGATCAGGAAAATGAGTGCATGGACATAACCTACAGTTATGTTGGCAACAATAGCCTAGCAGTAGCTGTCAAAACGGTCCCTTATAGTAATCTCTCCATATCAACACACTCGTCAAAGGTAGGTCCGTTGCGCCACGGTGTCTGCCAGAGAGACGCGTCAGCACATGGCTTATCTCCCGCGGCGCTGTGTCATAATGGCGCGCTCTGCAGACGTGATGGCTTCAGCTCCGGCGGCGGGTGGACGTGCAAGGCCGCAGGTAACGTCTCCCACCGCCCCCCTCCCTTCACTCCCACAGCGCGTGGGAGCGGCGCTTAGCTGCAGCGCGGTGGGCGCCACTCGAGGGCCCCGGAGAGCGCCTGTCGAAAGAGGAGCGCCGCGGACTATCGCCTTCGTGTCGAGTGGCGTGATACGCTCCTTCTACGTGCCTTTCTGCCGAGTGGTTATACGCGCCGAAGGAAAACGGTGTTGGTAAATCCAACATAAACATAATATTTGTACTAGTTTTGCAAGATCAAAATCCACTTGGAACCGAGATTTTTTTTCTTTTGTCAGAAACTCATAGAGAGCGAAGGGAATCTGATGTCGGGATTCAACTCCTGATTTACTGAGAAGGGACGCGATTCTTTTACCAGCAAAAACGACAGAATGAAAGAATTCCAAACATGATTTTTATAGTTTCATACGAAAGATAGAATTTACTAATACCGCTTACAACATCAGTGTACATACAACAGTATGATTGATCGACTATATTTGATTAAAGCTAAATGAAGGTTGTCAAATTCATTCACCCAAGTCTCTACAAGTAAAATGAAAATTTCATCAATTGATTAATTAATTTTATCAATACAATGTAATTAATTTGTTCTTTACGTTTGATATTTCTCAGGAGCTTGAAACATTTTTATTTGAGAATGATTAACTTAATGTCTACATTAAACATACCAAATAATAATGATGCCAGATAAAAGTTTGATCCGATTAATTTTAATTGGTTAAATGAGTACTATAAATGATTACACAACGGATTACGGCCCTCTTTCAAGCAAGTGAATATCAAATAAGATTACCATATAAAATTTTGTTGCGATTTATTTTAATTGGCTAAGTGAGTACTATAAATGATTACAGACCATGTATTACGACTCTCAAGCATGTGAATATCAAATAATAACGATGCCAGATGAAAGGTTCCGATTAATTTTAATTGGCTAAGTACTATAGGTGATTACAGACCAAGGATTAAGGCTCTCTCTCAAGCGTGCGACTGCCTGCTGTCAAATCTAACATTCCTGAACAAATCATACATTATTAAAAGAAGAAAACCATCGTTTTTATAAAAAAAAATATAGTAGTATTCCTTTCTACTGACATTGGAAGGGAGCGAGGAATACTGCCATACTACACAGTGAAAAGAATATGCACCACAATAAACCGTACGCGTGATTCACGCGGTGGACCCGTGAACGGAGTGTGTTGCCTGGAGGGGAGAGGGAATGGAAGGCTGGCACCCTCTGCGGCGGCCGGGCGCCCTTTGTCCTCTGGCCCAGCGCCGTCCACTTTCTCCTATCACTTCACCGCTGCTCCAGCAACTGATGGCTTCCACGCCCAGTCTCTCAAGGCGACAAGATAGTGGGAATAAGCTACGTATTGGATGCCGGGTCAATTTGTATTTTTATGAGGCGTTCCGAGCAATCCTTTTTCGGAGGGCGCATTAACAATGAGGTATGATAAGATAAAACCTGGGTTTACAGACTATTTAAATCAATTATTCGTGTCAAAATAAATTTACTAAATTAAGTCGCGGAACTAGCTCATTGGCTCAAATATTGTAATTCGAAAAAATTATAGTCATGAAAAATTGTTTTTGTTTCATCTATTCGGTTTTAACGATAAAATACAATTCAGAACTGTCAAGATATTCCAGATGAATGCGTAAGTAAGGTAAATGAAGTCCGACTATAACAAGATGGCCAAGAATAATAACGAATCGACCTGTACGTTGTCGCTTAGTGGTTTCCGACATTCTCGGTTATAAACACCTGTTATAGCGCCCGAAGTGCTATTTTTAGATAATTATCTCAAATTAAAAGTTATGCATCTCGTAGCGGGAAATGTAATGACAAAATGGCCCTAGAAATGACTTTCAAGTGATGTTGCTGCTTTTCCGAATTATTCAAAATACGAGTTATATCCAATAAACTCATTTTAAACATTAGGTTAGTTAATTTGATTAATTTTTACTAGGAATAAAATGAAATATAAATTAAGGAATAAAAAGAGGCCGCGAACAATATGTCGGAGTCTGCGAAAGGATCATCACGGTTACCAACTTAAGTTAAGATTCTTCAATAAGCTCACAGTTTCACGACAGCACTTATTGGAATTTTGAACACCGAGCTGGTGAAATAAGATTACAAACACCTGAGGAAACGACGAAAATGAATGCAATGACATTCAATTAAAAAAATATTTGCTTAAAAACTAAGTAGCTGGCTTATTTACACAATAATGCCATCTGTCTAACCGCCAGCATCCCAAAAACAAAACAAATGAGCTTCTCCGATTGCTTGGATTATAGTAAGTATAATTATTTTGACACAATTGCTCTATATCCATGATAAACAATGAAAGTATGGAAAAGAAAGAATTGCTGAGCAAGGGGAAGGAATACAAAGAATCCCTTGTCTGAGACCGTTCTCGCATTAAAACAAGTATGTGATCGACCAGGTCATGTGGTTTTTCATTGGTAACTGACAATCATAATGATCAAAGGTGTGGAAAGTTCTCTTGAGGTCTTTGACATTTATGAATTTTGAGCAGTTGAGCATGTGTCAATAACCCACTAATTTGAGTGAGACTAGCAGATAACGAATTTATTTAAATTTCGCAAAACTGTTAGGAGAGCATGAGGATTGCTGGGGGGAGGGGTGGGCTCCAAGATTTCTAAATAATCCGAGGTTGGCCAGACTGCCGCCGGGAGGGAGGGAGGCTCGGAGGGCGAGGGGAGGCGGGCGGGAAGGAGCCGGGGTTCGCGCCCCGAAATAGCCCTAGAGCTCTCACCCCGCCTGCGTCGCGGCACCCGCTGCCGCCGCTGGCGCAGCTTCCTCCGGTCCTCATTGGCCAGCGACGCGGTCACGTGGGCGCTCGACAGCTCCAGCATCTTCATCATCACGCAAAAGAACACCACAAGCATCACGCTGCACGGCTTCCGAAAGGGACGCCCGGAAACGGTCCGTGCGATGTTCAGTCCTTCTCACTAACTCTCTCGAAACGTATAATACAGAATGTTCGTGTCTTTGTACAGTCTATCGACTTCCTCTTCTCGATCGCTTTGTACTGTCTAATCACTCGACAAACTTTGTACACAGGCTATCACAGTTCCACAGCTCTCTAAACACACAATGACGACTTCCAACTTTTGGTCCTCAAAACAGATGAGATTCTCGCGAGTCCTTCTGCACAGTTCTTGCAGTCCCTTTATTCACCCAGTCACTCACACGGGGCACACAAACACACACAATACAAAAAATTTGTAATTTGGTCCTCAGAACAATCTTCTTCCACAAGTCCACTCGTGTCCTTCCGCAAACAGTCCCTATTACTCTTCTCTCACTCAAAACCCGCCCAAAAGGGGGCGATATAAAAAATCTTCTTCTCGTTGACTAGCGGCGTCTAAGGCGCGTATAAAAGGCACATTGGGGGGGGTGCGCACTATCGGGCGTCTAAAAGCGCGAGGGGGCGGCGCGTGGCCGGTGGAATGCATAGGGCGGCTGCCGGCGCGGCGGGTGGCGGCGCGGGCGGCGGCGGCGCTCCAGCTCCAGCACCAGCGGAAGCGGCCTCCACATCGCAAGCCGCAAGCGCGCTCTCTCCTCTCCGCGCGCGCTCACTCTCTTCACGCACGCACCACGCGGACCACGCGGACGACGCCACGATACGCGCGCGACTGAGCCTCCGCGGCGGCGGCGGCGGTGGAAGGAGGTGGGGGAGGAGGACGACGCGGCGGTGGGGGGCGGGGCAGCGGCGGCGGAGGCGGAGGCGAGCGCTGCGCACGGCCCGCGGGCCAGGATTAGATCCGGCGGAGGAGGCGGAATAAGCGGCGGCGTCGGAGGAGGAGCCGACGGGATGACGGAGGAGGACGACGGGCTGGGCCAGGGGTGGCCACGAGCGGGTGCGTGCGCGCGCGTGTGCGTGCGCCAGTCATCGCCAGATGTCGCGTCTCGCGGGAGCCGACTGCCGTGGAGGGGCGTGCCCGCGGCGGCGGCGGCGGGATGAAGGGTCCCCTAGCGATGGGGCGAGGCGGGGCGAGGGTGATGACGGCGCGGGGGGGGGGGGCTTGCGGCCAACCGAGGGAGAAAAAGCAGGGCTGCGATGGAAGAATCGAGGCAAACAAGACGAGTAAACATGCAGTGTGTGGTGTAGGCGCAGACGTAAGGAGCAACGGGAGGCGCAGTTGGGACGTCATCATAGAAGCGTATGAGGTGACGCATTAACTTTGGAGAAGGGCCGAGACTTGCTAACTTGCGTCAGCGAAAGAAATATGATGACGAGACACTTGGGCTACAGCTACGAAGCAGGAAGAGAAAACGAAATATCCGACAAAACGGAAGAACTCATCTCAGAAGGAAAAGCAGCGAAGGGAGAGAAGAAGAAGTTTGAGAGGAAGAATCGTCTGACAAGAAGGCGAATAAAATAATAGGAACGAAAAGTGATCTTACAAAATATTTACGGAGAAATGAATAAAAGGTGTAAACAGCGGCGGAAAGGGAGAGAGGTTGAGGAAGTATGAAAACCTGATCTAACGAAATAGTGGTAGTACTCGTAATTGAGCGATCAAAGTACACAAAGAAAAATAAGATACCGTGTAAAACGGCTTGCGAATTGACGAGGAAATTTTCAGGTAGACCCCCTGTTACAAGAATTGATATCCTTGCCGAAAATGTACTAATTTGGGCCTGTCAAATAATTTGGCCCTGCCAAATTAAACATAGATGCCTCATTCTGATTTTCACTTTTCGAAATGCTCCTCCAAAGAATCTTTGAAAAGAAAGAGGGGAAAAGGAGAGGCGAATGATATACTCGCGAGAACAAGGTACTTCTACCGACGCAGTACAAGGGAGGCGAGAGCGTAGGCGGGGGACGTGTGCCCCCGAGGGGCAGGCGCAGCAGCGGCGAGGGCGCGGGCGGGGCGGGAGCGACCACGCGCGTCGCCTCCTGCTGCGCCCCTCCAGGAGACGCTCCCTCCCACCGCCCACGCTCACGGGAGTCTCCCGCGCAGGCCACTGCGGAGGAGCGGCCGAGCTGTCCAGAAGCCCTCGCCCTCCCACAACACGACCATTCGCAGACCGGGAGAGGTGGCGAGGCCCAGGACATCAACTGATGTCACTGCTGGGGCTCGGACCGGGAGGTCCTCGGTTCGAGTACCGACGGATGCAGACTTTTCGACACTAGCTAGGTCGAAAACAGTCGTTCTCTGGGGAATTCCAGTGGCCGGAGCTTTCGCCTGGTACCCTAACAAACGGGCCACGGACCGCGCGCGATTTTTCCTTCCTCTTCCTTGTACTACCTCACCCCTTACTTTCATACACTTACTTTAACATGCACTACACCACAGTACGTGCCGGGAAAACGGTCGGGAACTTAGATCTTATCACGGCTGAGACAGTGCCCCGCTGGTGGGAGATTCCTGGTGGGGGGAAACCCCGCTAGCCTACGGTAGATCGGCGTCGGATCTCGTCATCTAGCGGAGGAAGATGAACGCCACCTCCCGAGGGGGTGAAAGACCACACGGAGGGGACTAATGACCTTAAGCAGTGACGCGCCAGGTATCACTAACAATCGATCAATCGAAACCATACGCAGTGGCGGTGCACGGTTTGATCCGCGCATATTTTCTTCAGCCCCATTTCGCTAAATGCGAGAGAAAGGGGAGGTTCGTTGGAGGTGGGGAGGGCATAGGATTATTACATCAAATCTGAAACTCGCTTTTCGAAGCAAAATCGTTTGTATTACGGCGACACCACACATTGGGCATTTGCCGAGCAGCGAACAACTGCTAGCCCAATCCCGAGCATCTGAAGTGCTCGGCAATTGTTCGCATCCTTTGAAGTGTTCAAAACACCGACAAATGGTGGGTAGGGCGGACACCAAATGTTCTTCTCTCTGCAAGTTGCAAGCAACCCGTATACAGTAGTGCGGATTCGGCGAGAGCGGTCGCTCGGTTCTCGCCGAATACGGAATGTGTGGAGCTGCATTTATATGGGAGAAAATAGTTTTGGTAATCAGCTTTTGTCAACAATGCTAGATGCTGTCAATAATTCTTAATTCAACTACTGTTCGCAAAGGAGTGGGGGGCAGGGATTCCCGGCTGAAGAAAACTTGAACAAAAGTAGCATGTAATACAATTTGAAGGTGGTTGCATAAAATTCACATACTACTGAAATAGAACGCTCGTGGAACAAAACCCTAGTAGGACGGTTCTTTCTATATTTGCGATACAATTGGGGATATCTAAAAGAGATAATTTTTGAACAGCGATTTCCATAAATGAATTATTTGCATGCTCTTTCACTCATATAGTTAATCATCAATAAATTCACTCTTTTTTCAATCAGGCATATTATTACCAACACGATCAAGGATACTTAAACTATTCTACAAGCATGCACGTCTGGGGAGACACGCGCGAAAGGAAAATGAAAGAATTTGATCGACAGCTCGATTCGTGGAATCTGGACACCAACGCAAAACAAGACAGTGTACACTAAAGAGTGGGATACTTTTAGATACATTTTGAACTGTGATTCTTTTAGAGGAAACAATAATTCACTATATATTCATTTTAAAAACCTTCTGAATGAATTTGAGAATCATGGAAGGAAATAAAAGATGTTATTGTGGAACCCTGCAACCAAGCAAGAAAGCAGCTTGAGCAATGGAGAGTATATCCCTAACGCAAACTTTCGTTTTGCTGAGCTACTACTACAATGGCACGCCCATATCTATTTAATTTAAGTAATGAGGACCTTTTATATGGACATTTTTCTCTAACTCCGAACTTGAAGCAAATAACAAAGAAGTAACCATGACTGTTGAGCAGAATACCAGAATAGTATGATTTGTTTAACTATTCTCTCGGAAAAATATTGTCTTCAGACCCAGTTGTCTACTGATAACTATAATTATTGAAAATTTAAATTCTGAGCAGAGAAGATCAACATGTATTTAGAACAATCATAATTGAAAATTACATGTTTCTTTTGCAAATCGTCTTCAATTATGTTTGTTTAAAGAAAACGTGGAATTTCTTTTTAAGTCAAGAACAAGTTTGTAAGGGTTCTTCCAGAAAAAAATTAATTTCCTTTTCACGACATCACAAAAGCCAGTCATAAGCCTTAACAAACACTTTGAATCAGCTCCACTAAACCTTCTCTTCCTGACATTTCCAACAAGTGAAATGTAATGATTACTTTCACATCTTCTGACGACACTTTTATCTTGCATGCGTCAAGGATTAATTGGAGTTCTTTCCTAAACAGATACGAAATCGAAGAGCCACGTTACGTAATGGGTGATAACTCAAGGCGCAATGTTCTTGATGGTAACACCTGAAAGTTAATTGAGTGTTTTGAAAACTCAAAAATTTGGCGAAGCTTATATAATATGATATTTTTTTTCCCAATACTGCAAAGGAAAAGTATGAATCCTTGTCATTGGAATAACAAAACTGTTACAGCAACTGAAGGTTTCAGCAGTAGGAGACAAGATATGAATCAATGTATTAAAATACTACATACTGATATTATTCCATCTTAAGTGTATCTTGACTTGCATTTGTGACAAAACAGATGTAAGCGACAATACACTTTCCAAGTATCGCGAAAATGTTAGATGAGAAACGGAACGTTTCTTCAGATGATAACGCACATCGTCAAATTTTTAATCGTATCATAAATATTTATGTATACAAAGTGAAACAAATCTTAACAGAAAGGTTATTTCCACCTTTTTCGCGATTATAATAGTTTTCGAGTTAATCTTGCTTGAATTAGTTGATGCCCTGAGCCACCTAATCTGGTGACTCCATTTCTTTTCTCGTCTTTAAATGTTTTCTTCTGAAAAAGTAAAAGTCAAAATTTGGAACTATGTTTGAAAAAAAATTGAAAATGTTGAGGCATAATGTAAAGAATCCCCCAAAATAAAAAATATCCGTTTCAAATTCAAGGGGCCGAGACGATAGTCAAATCGATTAGAGAATATCAGTTTTGCCGAAGATCCTACTTACCGTTCAGTAGCTAGCGTTGTTTACAGACGGACAGACGTTTTACAATCAAGCGATTTTTCGGTATCAGAAACCCACCGTGTGGATTCTGAACTACACAACGTTAATTTTCTACATACGGGAACAAGAGTTATCCACTTTTTTGTTACCAGGGGCCGGCAATAAGTTTTTCTGTAGAAAATTCCCAGGTTTTTTCTGCAGCAACAATACTTTACACTGCGTAAGCACTACATAACTTCCGATACAAGTTTTTGGTGTGATTTTGGAATAATCTTTCCCCTTTTATCGTTCAATAACAAAGAGGATTCATTTGTTGTTTGTAAAATAATTTTTTTAAAATCTTTAATAGAATATCTAGCTGGAGGTCATTGAACACTGTTGTGAGAATTCTAGTATTATCGTTTTTACGTGAGCATTTATTACATTAGAGTATGATGCCAACCGTTAAAAAAACAACTTTATTCACCTCGGGGATACACAGTAGTAGTTCAATTTGATATGTGAACCCTTTTAGTTTACCCGAAAAACAAAAATTATGTATTGCACTTTTGAATATTCATAAGGGCAATGCATTTTAGTGATGGCAAGGCAAGCATTTTAGTTTTAGAAAAAGGAAAAGCTACATCATCTCACCATAATCAAATTACATATTTTGTTTCCATGAATGAACAGGATTCCAATGTTGTTATTTTTTTCTTCTGTTTTTGCTCGATCTAACAATACCGGAAAGAAATAAAATATTCGAGACAGACAATACAACTTCAAAGAATTTTCATTTCTAAAACAGATTGTGCAACATTCGAAGAACTAAAGTCAAAAGAGTTCTGCTATGGCAACGCTTTTCTTCCAGTGATGAAAATAACTGGCAGGCCTTGAGAGTGTCGGATTAAAGGTAACCGAGAGTTCTTCTGCATGTAAGGATCTGTGGAGACTGTTTTCTTTCTCATAAACACGGTTACCATATTTGCGTGAGTGTAGCACAAGGCCGAAGGGTGCTATGTTTTCCTCTCTCCTCTTCTTAAAAAAAAAAACAAAACAGAAGCAGACTGTCTCTCTCGTCAACATGCACAAAATCAGCTTCCTGTTATAGCACATGCATAATGTTTATTTATCATACACTTGGTATACAGACATATCTCGACATTCATGGCTTGTACCCATTAAATCAACACCCAATGGCGAGAGGGATTTAGCAAGATTTACCGTAATGAAAATTTGTTTCGTCACTTCTAAATATCCCAGTAATTATTCATAATTTTAGCTAAATACCACTAGAAATTCTAGGAAAATTCGTTATATTGGGAAAGATCGCATTTCGCACTTGACCAATGTACAGTGCAAACTGATCCTTGAAATTTAAAAAATCCTCAGAATTTCTAAAAAATCGTTGTATTTGCCAACCAGTTCCACTAACATCTGCGCGAGACTTTGGTTGCGCCTTTTATCAGAGCCGCTCATAAGAGAGGGCAGCACCGACCAATGTCAGTGGGCCCTCGAGAGCTTTTGGGGAACCCGGGGCACATTACATACGTAATACAGAGAAAGTTGCTGAAGCGAAAAAAAGCGATTTTGCGGCAAAAAAATCGTATTGTAGACCCCTAATAAAGAAAGAGGAAAATACATAATTCCTGTTCCTGTAGGTAGCAAATTACTTCTAACATTTTGGGTGGTCAGAATCCACGTTTTGTGGGTTCTTGATATCCAAATGTTGGTTTACGGCAAATCGTCTGTCCGTCCGTCTAGCTAGCGGCTAAATCGTAATCAGAAATTTCCCAAAATTGGTATTTCCCGGTGCATTCGCCTGATGGCACTGTCCCTTGAATTTGAAACAGATATTTTCATTTTTGAGGGAACTCAATGTAAAGCTCTTGGGCCATTTGCAAACTTTTCTCAAACATGACTCAAAGTTTTTCTTTAACTTTCTTGTAAGAATGAATGAAAATGGACTTACAAAGATGACATATGGATTTTCACTCTAAACGCTGAATTTTCGAAAATTAAAAAAAGTGGATTTTTTCGGCGTCTTCCTAAAACAACAATATTGAAAACTTATTCTTGAAATGAAATAGGTTCTCCACAATTAGTTCTTTATTTTTTTTTGAAAATTTTAGTAGTTTTCGGGTAATCTTGAGTGAAATATGGGCAATATTAAAATATTAAAAATATTTTCTGAAACCAGCTCCAATTTTTTTCTTTAAACTGTTTGTAGGGATAGTGTTAATTGCACTGTAACAGATGACGCAAACACCATTTTGCTGAATTCTCTTGTTTAAAAAAAATACACAAATGTAATTGTTTTGATATCTCTCTCATATCGTTAATATTTACATTACTGGCGATTTGTATACATCATTGCATTTTTGAATATAGGTGCGTCAAATGATATAAAGTTTCTCGAAAACTCAAAACGTTTTCGGATGATTGTACATTGCGTTCCACAGTGGAGTTCCCGCGAGGGACCGCCGCCGTCAAGTGGAGTGCGCAGAGGCGGAAGGCGCCAGCGACGGCCTGGCGTCTGCGCTGCTTGTTTCTGCGCCCTGCAAAAAGCAACGCCGGCGACAGCGCAGGCTGCGCAAGCTGCGGTCACGGCGCTGCGCGGCGGCGGCGGCGGCGACGGCGGCGTCTTGCAACGTGGAGCAGTGCACCCGCCCCTCCCACCAGCTCGCCCTCGCCATCTCTCTGAACGAGCGTTGAGGAAAGGCCGTATACCGACTGCATCCCGCGGTCAAAGTTTCCTAACCCGTTTACTTCCCCAAAAATGAATAACCCGACTCTATCCCGTTCCACTTTAGAATTGATTTCTGCATTTCCCGCCGTCTGCTTAGAATCACATTGATCGATTATAATTAATCCACTTCTGTCTGTTTTCAAGAAACAGTCGCATGATATTTTAGAGATCTGCCAATCACCGCAACCGTCTGCATCTGGAAACCGCCGCTTAAAAGTTTGTGGACAAAAACATGAAGTCGCCTATCACGAGCATGTTTTTACCTCGCTGATTTAACATACAAAATTCCGATGACACTGCCGTATTCACCTGTGATCGAGGTTTACTCTGGACTGATGCGAGAATATCTACGTGCAACTTACGGACTGCTGCGAGAACATGAGGCGTTACAAGTTATGAATGCAAAGTTAACTAAAATGTTTACACCTTCAGAAACCCCGGGTGAACGAAACTGGGTGCACTTGGACTCTGCCTTTTCATGTAACGAAAATTGAAGGGAATTATATGAGAAGCGGAGGTGCGGACTGATCGCGGGATGCAGTCGGGCGATGCCCATTCACCGCCTTCATTCACAAGAGTAGGAGGAAAGTCTTTCAAAGATTTTCCGAAAATCTTCTCTTCTTCCTCATTCGGTCCCCCTCCGACCTTATTCACCATCTCCACAACATTTTCCTCCTCTTAATTCGATGAGTTTCGTGTAAAGGGAAATGGTTATTGTTGTGATGTTTTGTTGTTTTGCTGTTTGGGGTCAGTGTCGTTACGTATCAAAATCTATGATCTAACATCACAAACCTACAATTAAAATGAGTGAATTCAATAATTTTGAAATATTCAGGGCTTTACAACGATCATTCCAAATATTTTGCTAGATCATTCTCTTATTTCATCTGCTTTATTTCAGTCGTCTCAATTCCTTCTTCTTTTGTTCTTCGTCTTTCGACGTTTTTCTTGATTCTCTTTCTTCCTCGCCCCGCCCCGCCCCGCGCGGCCAGGCCCCGCCCCGCTCGGCCCCGCCCTTCTCCGCCCCGCGCGGCCCCGCCCCACGCGGCCCCGCCCTTCCCCGCCCTTCCCCGCCCCGCCCCGCCTCCATCTCATATTCAGAGATTCGTTGCAGTAACTGGAGCGACAAGACGGTTCGCAATCTCAACTTGCGGGACCTTCTTTTTATGCGGTAGTAACAAAAGGGTGTGCAACACGATGCGAAATCAGATGTAAGGTTCACTCCCACTGCTGTTTTGTGGCAAAACACCGCCCGCCTTGCAATTTCGCCATAAAGAGTGCATTCATTACGTCCGACCCGAGATAAGAAACAAAACATTACTAAGGGTAAGAATAGGTCATTCTTATGTTACTGATTCTCAGTCTTAGCTTGTCCCTTCAAACAAATTCATTCTTGATACTGGCCGTAAGTCATTGACATACCCGAATGCAGTTACGTTAAGTACAGCGAAACTTTAGAATTTGTCTTTAAGTAAAACTTTGCTTAGACATTGTAACAAATTTAAGAATGTTTGTTATTTTTATGTATACTTTTACTTCTATTTTTCTGTGTATATTTTTTTTACTTGCGATTCCACCAAGTTGGAAAACGGCGGAGTTACTACTGAAAGTTTCCTTTCCCGACGCTAGTGGTGCTGAGCTCATGATGTGCTATGGTGCCACTGCCATCAATAGAAGACTAGGCATTACTGTTATAGATGCTTTTCACTGTATTGCACGCATTACATCAATTTCTATTCCTACGGAGGATTCTAGTTCGTAAGAACTGTCTACAGGAGTTTTACTTGTTGAAGAACTGACCATTTAGCAATTTATCAGAATTCCATAACTGAAACAACAACAACCAACAGTAAATTAGTAAGTCTGCTATTGCTGAAAGAACAAATGGTAGTTTAAAAACATGAGGGAATACAGGTGTCGATAAGTGGCAATGTCTGGTAAAACACGTTTCATATTCTCAATATTTAGACAGATGTGTGAACAACAAAAGGACTATACGAAAGCATCTAATGGTGCGATCGGCCGCCTGTAGACGCACGCTATCGTCCTTTAACACTCACGCGACGCTATATGTGCGGCACTTTTTCTCCAGATTCCATAATAATATCTTTGATGGTTGTCCGACTGTTGATTGTCTCCAATGTCTACTTATTATAAATATGTTAAGCGCCGTGTTGTATGATTAAAGTATTACATAATTGATCATGAATTCGGGTCCTATTCAATGCTACTGTGTGTGCAGCATTTTCAGCAACTTCTATACGTCGTAAATTGTGCAAGGAAAATTCAATACTACATTCTGAAATTGCATGCATGAAAATTAAAATAGAAATTCCTGGAAAGGCAATCAAGTAAATGTATGTACATTTAATTTCCAATGGCCAAAATTATAAAAGGAAAACCGAAAAGTGAGCGGTTACGGCTAAATAATTTGAGCAAAACTAATTCTAAATATTGAAAAATTTTTTAAATTACTAAACTAAAATATCATTTCTTGAAATAAATTATTTTGATTGCATGTAGTTCCTAAGGACTCGTTTCAAAGCTGTTCACGAATTACTCGAAAAAATCTATTTATTTTATCACCAAATTTCCAATTAGCATACGAAATTTCACAAGAAATGCAGTCAGCGTCAAACAATTCCTTCTTTTGATTTATATAAACTGACTTCAGAATGAAATCTATGACATCTGAAACCAGCCGAGTACGATAACATGAAGCCATTAGGCATTCCTCCATCCATCCATCACGTTGCGTGCAAGCTCGCATCTGATAAAGCCCTCATGCTCAGTTAACAGTTGCGTATCGCTCCCTCCCGCTCGCCGCCGCGCCGCCGCCACGCCGCTGTCGCGTCGACGGGAAAGCACCCGAGGGGCGTGGGGCGGGCGAGGCAAGATGGCGCCTCCTCCTATATCAAACGCGGGCGCCGCGCCGCGCTGAGAGAGGGCGGAGCGGGCGGGGCGGAGCGGGAGGGGCAGAGCGGGCGGGGCGGAGCGGGCGGGGCGGAGCGGGCGGGGCGGAGCGGGCGGGGCGGAGCGGGCGGGACGGAGCGGTGGGGCGGAGCGGGCGGGGCAGAGCGGGTGGGGCAGAGCGGGTGGGGCAGAGCGGGTGGGGCAGAGCGGGTGGGGCAGAGCGGGTGGGGCAGAGCGGGTGGGGCAGAGCGGGCGGGGCGGAGCGAGCGGGGCGAAGCGGGCGGGGCGGAGCGGGCGGGGCAGAGCGGGCGGGGCGGAGCGGCGGGGCGGAGCGGGCGGGGCAGAGCGGGCGGGGCGGAGCGGCGGGGCGGAGCGGCGGGGCGGAGCGGGCGGGGGGGCGGAGCGGGCGGAGCAGGACGGAGCGGGGCGGGGGAGGAGCGGAGCTGGGCGGGGCGGGGTGGAGCGGGGCGGGGAGGGGTGGAGCGGGGGCGGGGTGGGGAGGGGGCGTGGCGGGTCAGGGCAGGGGCGGGGAGGGGAGGAGCGGGGAGGGGAGGATCGGGGCGTGAGGCAGGGGGCGGGGGCGGGGGTGGAGCGAAGCGGGGCGAGGGGGCGGAGCGGGGCGGGACGGGAGAGCGGAGCGGGGGGGCGGGGCGGATCGTGGGGCGAGTGGGGGGTGGAGCGGGGGGGCCGTTTGGGTGGCGGAGCGTGGCTGTGGGGACGGGAGGACGGGGCGGGGGCGTGGCGGGACATAGGGGGGGAGCGAGGCGGGGACGGGGCGAGACGGGGGGCGTAAACACGGCCGCGTGCAGCTGCCGCCGAATATATCCCGCGTCCGCCGCTCCGGAAGCGGGAACGCGAGCGCGCGCAGCGACGGAGGAAAGAACGAGAGAGGAGGGCGTGGCACGGGCGGCGCTGGCCGGCGCGATGACTGCGGCGAGCGATGGGGCGCCGGCAAGGAGAGGAAGGCGGAAACATTGGGTGTGTGGATAATGACGGGTGGCAGCGACAGGGAGAAAGAGGGGTCATGATGGCGGCAGTGGCTGAAGCGAATTCTATTTTTATTTACTTTAACCCTTAATTGACTGACGGTACTTACAAGTACCACCCTTCTTATGCGTGTTTAATAATTACTATAGGTGCCAGCGAGTCTCACAGCTTGTCGGTACTATGAAGTATCATTCTGGTGTTGTGAATAAGTTACCATTTGTAGGTTTTTAAGTGTTAATAGCTTCCTCACTGCATTTGTTTGTTGCCGTGTCGAGTTGTGTTGCGTCTTTCAGGAGAGGAGGGGACCAATCCTAATTCTTTATTCATTTTTTCTTTGTTTTTGTGGAAAAATTCACCTGTATGTTACAGATGCAATTAAAATATTACTTTTTAAATTAAATTATATGTGTAAAAAATCATTACTGATAAGTGTGGTTATCTAGTGGCTTGTAGGAAGTTACAATTACAATTTTTGTTTAACAATGAAGGTTTAAAATTAAAAATCTGAAAAAATGTATGCTTATTATTTACCTATTCGAATATTATTGCAAAGTTGTGTAATGATAGATTTTATTCTTGATTCAGGCAACTAAGAGTTAAATAAGGTTATTACACTATTGGCACAGAGTTTTTGGGTCCCGGGGTATTATGGGCAGCAATTATTAACCAAATTGGTTAGCAATTTTCATGTTTATTGCAAGTATTTCGTTTTCAGTGGCTGTAGATGTGTTTATAGAATAATGATTTAAATTGGTTTTTATAGCTATGAGTACACATTGTCCTATAGTTGGTGTCTATCTTCACTATACATTGTGTATCCTGGGATGACGATTTTGCTGTTTTCTTTGATTTTTGTTTGAGTTATACAGAGAATATCGATTTTATGGGATTGGAGGAATTGTACGAGCTCAATTTTTTGTTTTGTTTTGGAGATGATGCTAGCATTCCAGTTAGCTAGGATTAAATATATATGGGACTATGTTGCAATAACTGATTCCAGTTAATTGGAGACTGTTTTCCGAATGGTGCTTAATATCGTTGGAATGAAGGAGTTTATGAACTTGAATATGTCACTTGTAATTGAATTTATTATTGTTTGTACGAGTGAGCTTTTGGGTACGGAATTTTGCTTCGGAGTTATCTTGATTGTTAAATCTATGAAGTTTCTTGGGGTAGTTTGATGTGCCACGTTAATTCTGTGGGTAAAGTTTCTGGTAAATTAAGTGTGGGGTAAACAGGGAAAACGTGAGTTTGAATGTATGGATGGTGGGGGCATCGGATTTGACGTAGTTGGATTATTGTTATTTGAAGGGGAAGAGCGATTTTTTTATTTGTTCGGAATAATCGTTGAAGTATTGGCAGTTTGGATTGGCTACTGACTGCTTTGTGATTGCCATTACCGTTATTGCAGATGATGTATTAATTTTTATTTGGACAGGATATAAAATAATGGTTTCCGCTATAGTTGACACAGCTAATGGTATGGTTAAAATTATTTTTCGAGTGTCCAAAATTTAGACAAGGTTGACATTGTATTGATCCTTGTGTTCTTTCTCGTTTTTCGCCGTACACTTTGTGGTTGCAAATTTGGTTGCTGGACAAAATGCTTTCTATGGGTTCTGTTCCGGAAAATTCTGCAGCCATTTCCGGTAATGGTAGATTTTAATAAGTCTGGTAATATTGATAATTGAAGAGTAGCTTTGCTTTAGATCTTCGAAAATTTCTCGTTCGGAAAATTACTGATGCGCCTTTTTTAAACGCCGCGGAAAAGTTTTTGTATATATGGAAGCTCACGTGTGTCTGCATTAAATATATTACTATGTATTAGATGGAAGTCTGTTGAGGTATTCGCCCTGAGTTTCACATTACTGTTCGTAAGGTCTGCTACGAAGTGAGTTGTTACCTTGATTTTTATTTATCTTGTAAATGTGCTTTCGTTGGGGATTCCAGCGACAAAAATGGGTAGAAATTTACTTGGACTGCCTATTGATTTACTGAGGGTTTTGTTTAAATACTTAAATATATTTCTTTATCTCTGTCTAGTTCTAATTACAGTTCAAAACTGTTAGATAGTACTAGATAGGTAGTACATTAAAAAGAGCAAGGTTTTCATGATCGCACACTGTTTCTGGATTGCCATGGTAGATTTTTTTGCGTTCACTGGATAAGTCTTCGTGACTTACTGACCTTTTTCTATTAAAGCCTGACCCAGCGTTTAGCTACGGCATTGTTGTTTGTAGATGTTCTTGGCTTGGGTCGATAGACGCGTCTTCAGGAGATTCTTGGCTAATTACAGCTGGTTCATTGATCCCGTACATTTATTCGGGATTATACTGAGTGAATGTGAGAGCTTACAACATTCAGATTAGCAGATACTGATTCGCCATTATTGAAGACGAATACGGCTAAAGGTAATCGCTTCACTGGCGGAACGGTCGAGGTTACATACCAGAGCCCCTGGATAGGATTGATGCACCAATTAATCAAAGTCTCTACAAGTGAATGGACAAAAGTGCAGTTTATGAAACTGGCTATTGAGTTCAGACTCAACTTCAAAAGTGCAGTTTATGAAACTGGCTGTTGAGTTCAGACTCAACAGCCAGTTTCATAAAATGCACTATTGTCCATTTACTTGTAGAGACTTTGATTAATTGGTTTATGCACGGTTGGTGAATGCCGCTTGCCGAAAACTCACGAAATGCCAAGGTTGGCTTGTACTCTGTGTAAACTGCTTTTTAATTGCCAGCCCGATAAGCACTTTGATATTTAACACTGTATAAATGGCTGTCGAAATGATTGCAGATTCGCACCAGAGGAGCTTCTTTTTTAATTCCTTTGAACTTTTTCATGTAATGGTTGAGGTGTTAGTAGGGCAGATTTTGGAATATTATAATGCAACTGTTCCCAATAATGCGCGGAAGTATGTGCTTTTGTAGTATCAGTAATTTATTGATACTGTAAGTGAAGACAAAAGAAAAAAAAGCCCATTCTGGGGATACCACAAAAAGTTTAAGTTGCTGATTTGAAAGCAAGAATTATTTGGAGAAAACAAGGGTCTGTACTAAATACCTTCAGAACACGGTTAAACAAAAGATGCGCAAAATCTGTCGGGTTAAAGTGACTTATCTCCTTGGCGCGCATGGACTTCTTATAGAGCAGGGATAGGCAAACCATGATCCGTTGGCGAAATTCAAATCCTTTTGCCGCGAAGTGAATTTAGCATTTTCACTTTCTTTTAATTTCAGTCTTAATCCGGCTTTCTCGGTGTCGGATTTATATTAGAAAATATATATATATATATATATATATATATATATATATATATATATATTCGTATTTCATTCCATTATTACGTTCAAGTTTGTTCAAAAAAATCCTATTTCGCCCTCTCGAAAATCGTTGAATGCTGGCAGAGCGAACGGCCTCTCGCTGGCGGAGCCCCGCGTCGTAACGCGAGCCAGCGATCAATCTCCAGATCTCCCCAGCGGGCCGTCGGCAGCGCCCGCCCGCCTCGCGTGCGGCTCTTCCAGCCGACACCACCCCCTCGGCCTCCAAACGCACCTCGGACGTTCTTCGCGTTTATCGCAGCACAAGGCGAATGGAGGAAGCTTTGGGAAAAAATTCTCCGGCTGATTTGTTCTTTCTTTCGCTGTGTTTCAAACTCTCAGACACGTGGAGATGTCAAAAGTGATGAATTATGTATGTATGTATGTTTTAGAATGATACAAATTACATCATACCACAAATGCGCAAAAGTCCAACATTAAATAACAAAAGGAAGAAAAGTAGTCATTTACCTTTCTACGAACCAATTTTTTCCACAGTGAACATCATGAAATGAAACGCATATTAAATTACATTTTCATTCAAGAACGCGAAGTTAAAAGTGATTCACCGGGAGAGATGGCTCAGTGCATCAACTGATGTCACTGCAGTGCCTTTGACCGGGAGGTTCTAGGTTTGAGTCTCGACGGCGGCAGGATTTTCGACACTAGGTACAGTTCAGCCGCTGTCTGAGGAGAATTTTAGCGGCCAGCTGCTCTGATCGGTAGTTTTCCGCGGTTTCTCCGATCAAAACCAAGCGAATGCCGAAACAGTACCCTAACAAACGAGCTACGGACCGTGTGCGATCTTTCCTTCCCCTCCCTTGTTCTCTCCTCACCCCTTACACACACTAACATGCCGGGACACCGGGCGTGGCTTAGAGCTTCTCGCGGCTGGGGCGGTGCCCCGCTTGTGGGAGATACATGGTTGGGGATAACTCCGCTAGTCGAAGGTAGTTCGGCGCCGGATCTCGCCATCCAGTGGGGAGAGAGATCACCGCCGCCGACCGATGAAAATCATGCACTACACTTACGGGACCAATAACCTCATTAGTTGACGCGCCCGGAATCACTATCAATCAATCTAAGAGTGATTTCAAGGAGTCCTAGGTAAAATAAAATAAAACATCAAACTTTCATTACATCAGTCAGGTTTATACTCGGGCTTGCCTAAAGCTCGGGAGTCACAAGCCCGAGCGCGCGTTTCCTCGTCTTTCCGCGCACGTGCCGGAGTACATTTCGGTTCTGGGCACTGAGGAGTTGCCTCCGTAGCTGAGGCTGGTTTGTGCTGTTATCAGACGGTCAATTCGAGACTATTTTGAGAAATGCGTGCCGATAATGTCACTTCGTTTTTGTAGTAATTTGAAGTGATAAGACAGTTGTCTTCTGTGGCGCGCGTGTTCTTTTTAGTGTAGAACGATTGGCACTTTTACTTATTTTTCATTTGTTTTCAATTAAAAAACAGCATACTTTCTAAAAATAGTAAGAGTGTATGAATTGGTTCCACCAACATCATTGCTGATGTAACTTAAAATACCTCTAAATACACTAATTCTGAGATCCAACCTCTCGCCAAGCGCCTGGGACTCAAAGTGATAATTCTGCCCGATTAAAATAAATCAAACAACGTTATTAGATCACATACGCTTTACATTACGTATAAAGCAGGGTATGATATTTCCTTATAAATTGCTAGACATCAATTGCATCAAACAATCATGGAATATACTGCAGTTCGAGGTCTCCAACTAGTATTGACAAATAGACGTTAAACTTAATTTTAAATACACGAAGTAAAAAACTAGTAATGCTACAATAGCACGTACTGTCTCCTTAGCAAAGAATATGTAATTATAATTTCGCAATTTCTGTCCACATTAACACAATTCAGTCATCACTAGTAAAACTCATTACTAGAGGGCGGATTTTAATGAATGTCATTTTTTGTCTTTTCACTTTAGAACAAAGCCATTTAGTACAGAAATTCATGTTAAATTATGACAAAACGAAATTACTCATTTTTAGAGATAATTTTTTCGTCGATTTCGATTAATAAGTCATTTTTTACCTTTTTACGTCACTTTTAATGCATTTTTTTTATCTGATTTCTTCCATTTGTATATCATTTTAATGGTTCTTGCTTTAAACAATATTTACGAGATGCAACAAATGCTCACCATACAATTCCTGAGTAGTCTTTTCGATTTCTGTTGTAACGGCGGTAGATTTCGCGATAAATAGATGCAGAGATTTTATTTTAAAGAACAATCCAAACCAATAGTTTGCAAGCTGCGTTCACTTGAACAAAAAAAGGACTCGATTACATCAGGAACATCTCCAACAGCTTGAGTTGTTCATCTGAAGTAGTTTTGATCAATTTTTTACATAATTTTTCTTTGTTTTTAGGCCATTTTAAAAACATTTTAAAAGCATTTTAATGTTCATTTTTGGCTAGGTTTTAGGTCCTCAAAATCTGTCCTCTACTCATTACATATCGTAGAACATGCAAAACTAATTTTGTAAGCTCTTATATCAGCCCAAATTTGACGTTCCAAATATGCGTTTCATACAGTGATAACATCTACCAACAATGAGAAGGAAATCTCAAAATTTCAAACTCTGCGGTGAGGCGCGGCGCGGAGAAGTCCAATCTGATACTTCCGGAAAGAGTTTGGCGAAAAAAATGCGGGAAATTCGATTTTTTAATTTAAAAAATCTGCACAATTATGTTAAATTTTTTTTAATGTACATGACCTTTTCTAATAAACTGATATTTTAGAACAAATATCATTGACCAAAAAATCTGAATTTACTATGTTAATTTTTTATTGTTTGGGATTTTTAAAATACAGTTTGCCGAAAATGAGACCAGCACCACTTTCTTCGCCGTTCTTTGCTATATAGGACAAAAAAAATTAAAAAATTGGAACCGTTTTTAAGAAAGTTTTAAAAAGTATAGTTGACTCTTCATGCCCCTCCAAACTATCCGTTGCAAATTCAACTGTGACATCAGTCAAGTTGATTGGGGAATATTAATTTCAGTGAAAATCCTGACTATGATTTATCCGCTGGTGTTGTTAACAGGCATCAAGCAGACGTTTTGGCGTAATCCAGTTTGCGGTATCAAGGACAAATAAACGTGGATTCTGACTCCACAACGTATTAGAGGGAATAATTTATTACATATAGGAACAAGATTTATCCCATTTTTCTTTACCTTCCATATAATTACAATACCTTCTTTATACTGCGTGAGCAGTATGCGACAAAGTGGTATCGCCAATGAGTCAAAAATAAAAGTAAATTTAAAAAAAAATATAAAAACCCGTCAGGAATGGTATGCCCAAATTCACTTTCCTTGACAAGTCTGTGATTTTACTGAACAGATTAGTGATTTGGATGTATAATGATATGAAATTTTTGAGGCAATGAGTTCATTCCTTCAAGTTATATAGCGGCAAGTTTGGAACACGTAGCGATACATTTCATTAAAAAGTCAGTTTTTAAAGAGCCATTGCCTTCCCAAAGGGACATCTATATTCATGAGAAGAGGTTGTTAAATGTTCGACGATTTTAAGTGAAGTTGAAGTAGTTTGACAAGTTTAGGTAATGGAATACCAAGTGAATTTAGTTGCCGCTTCGATATCAATACATGTCTCATTATATTCAACTACACTTTCGGCTTATAAAACTGTCTGAGGAAATTATTTTTGTAGCATCAGATAGTAAGATTCGAAATACATAATACGTTGAATTAATATTATTTAAGAGATAATAATTATGTGCTACAAACAAACTATGAAAGTATTCTAATATTTTTATCTTTTTAATTCTTCCAATTACAATATTTTATCAATAGTTACTATCGTTGTAACGCGTTTGTAAGGAAGAATATTCGTATGTAGACAATTGTGTTTGCAAAACTTTTAACGTCCACGGAGTGCTGTACAGGAAATAAAAAAAATATTCATACTAAAAGGTTGTTTAGAAAGTATAGGATATCTCTATATGATATCCATACATTCTATATTGTACATTATTGTATAATCTGTACTGAATATTATTGTACATTTTGCTCTCTCATCCTACCTCAATTTTTAAACACTTTCAAACTCACTAGGTTTTTTCTTGCTACCGTTTGTATACAATCCGGACTAAGGACAATGCATGTACTATATTGACATTCTTTACTTCTATGGTTACGGCTTTCTTTCAAATGTTCCACCAACCTTCAGAACTTACAAATCACTAACGTTCAGACACGGTCAGTACATAGCATTATTCAAACCCCCAATGAATTTCGTAATAATTCTGGACATTGATGATATCAATAGTAGATCTCAGATGTCATCCTCTGGTGGCGCGCAGCTGAACTATTGACATCGATGCACTCTTGAATCTGTGATTTTGATTAATAATAATAATAATAATAATAATGATAATGATAATGATAATAGTGATAGTAATAACTGAGTAAGACTGAACTGGGCAAAAAAATTCGATTCATAGATCGACAAAACAGAAAATTGCTTACTATGCATTATGTCGCTCATCCTTGAACTGATGTACATAGACTTTATATGTCACGTAAGGAAGGAGGAAGTAGCCTTCAGACAAATTGAAGCTTGCCGGCAGAATGCACTATTCGGGATGGGAAAATAATATAATCAGTATAATCAGCCATCAAGACGAACCACTAATGAGGCAGGTCATGAAATCTGACTGACGAATGGGAAACAGATACATTTGTAAGTGTAGCAAGAAGCATTGCGAACAAAACTATGTAAGCCACACAGAATAACTGAGACACTGAACTTCTGATTCTACTTAACACGAACCGTGAGACACAAAATATGTTAAAGAAATCGTGCACAGACAAACCACTCCATGGACAATATCTAACAAGAATGGACACGGTGCAGAGCAATAAAGATCAATCATTTATGTCGCTTAAAAGGGGAAGAATGAAGCCAGAATTGGAAACAGTATTAATAGCAGCCCAAGATCAGGCCTTGAGAATACGATATTATGATAAAGCGGTTCTCAAAATTTCCCAAGATGTTTAATGCCGCATTTGCCAGGAACAAGTAGAAACCATTGATCATATCATCTCAGCTTGTCCAATTCTATAGCAAAGACAGAATACCTGAAAAGATACGACAGGGTATGCTGTTACCTCCACTGGCAAATCTCTACCGCCCTCGAAGTTCCAAATAGATGTCCCAAGAGGAACACTCACCAAAACCGGTGACATCTGTTGGACTCTGTACAATAACATAGGATCAACAAATTCAAGCGGCAAACAAACCGGATATTGTTATCTGGGATTTGGAGAAAAAAATCGTGTCTATTTGTGATATAGTCTATTACTGGGTCTTGTGATCAAAACGTCGCGTCGTAACCAAGGAAGCAGAGAAATGTCTTAAATACGAGAGTTTGGAAATCGAGATCAGCCGAATGTGGGGCGTAAAAGCAAAGGGTACCGATAGTCATAGGAGCTCTGGGATTTGTTCCGCAAAATTTGTGTAACAACTTGGCTAAACTCCCTAAAGGCGCGTCCGCATGATGGGTCTTTCCTGTGCGTCGGGGATAAAATTGCATGCGCAAAGTTGAAAGACGAACGTCCAACACCGCGCACGTGCGCTACCCTGTCCACACGGTGCATCACAGTGCGGCGCTTCAATTCTGTTCTGTACAATGGATCCAGCTTATTTCATAACCAATCGAAAGAAGAGAAAAACTTATGTCCGATATTTACGGCACCCAGTGTCAGCTCAATTGTTATACACAAGCTGAGTGCGCACCATAGTAACGCCCTAACAACTGCGTTGTTGTTATGGCGTTGATGTTCAAGCTCTCATTCTCATTTCTTGACGTTCGCTGTCAACTACCTAACCCGCCATGTTTTGTATGTCACAATATACTATTGCTAATTTTATAAATTAAAAGCAATTTTCTGATATTGTTTTGTTTTGTACATAAATATCAATCCATATAAATTGGTGTGATGTGTTATTTCAGAACGTCAATTTTAAGCTACCGTCTGCAAATTGTACCACGAACCGCGTCGTGTCCAACTCGTTCCACTGCAGACGGACAGCAGACGAACGACAGACGTCTTCTATTACGACTCCGGCACTCAGGCACACGTGACCGCTCAGGCACTCGGCACTTCTCGGTTGGCGCCCACGGCTTGGCAGGGCGTAGCGCGGCGACCCTGCGCCCCACATACCGCGTCGCCCCAGACAGCCCGCTCGCCCCTCGCACCGCCCGCGCCCGCGCCCCGCCCCGTCTTCGCCCCGCGCGCCACGACCCGCCCCGACGCCAGCGGCGCGGCGCGGCGCGGCTCGGCACCCGTGCCAGCCACCCCCTCCACCCCCCCCCCGACCCGCCGATTGTTGTGGGAGGAAAGGTACGCTCCTCGTCACTCGGACGTGCGTCACTTGGGACCATCGAAGGACGTGAGTCAGGGCCACTTGGCTCTCGGCACTTCTAAAATCGACGTTGGAAACTTCACGACCCGCGACTTGCTTCGTTAAAAAAGTCACCGATTGCAAGACAATTATTCCCACACGATGCAGAATGAAGCAAGAGAATTTACAGGAAAGCAATTAAACAGAAGACTCTCAGAATTTGAAGAACTGGTCAAATTCAATCGGGTGACAAAGGAATG
Organism: Acheta domesticus; assembly: GCA_031308135.1. NCBI lineage: Eukaryota > Metazoa > Arthropoda > Insecta > Orthoptera > Gryllidae > Acheta > Acheta domesticus. The sequence continues at coordinate 76,173,837 of JAHLJT010000631.1, read as the reverse complement.
GAGGCGCTACTCTTTGATGTAGAAAGCTTTTCCACAAACAACGTCGACGTATAACTATGCGCAATTCGCAACAAGAAATCCCCTCAAAGTATGATGGGCATACCAGAAAACCCACAGAAAGAATACACTAAATAATCACAATCAACGAGATACTTTATTACTGTTCATTTGTAAGAAAACTCAAGTTATTACTGCTTTCAATACTTACGTTGAAAAAAATATTATTTCGTTATTGTTTTTATGTAATACATTTCAATATGAGGAAAGAGCTGTAAGTAAGAACATTATTAGTAATGCCGAACCAACAATGAGAGGGTTTATTAGAATTATTTCAATCAAAGACGCCTTATACTTTCTTCAACCAACGCAAATCATTCAAAATGATTGAAGTTTGGGATACTAAATTAAACAAAATTATACTTATATCTAACAATTGTTTCTAAATCCATGTTTTAAACGCGGTGTATAACACAATCGAAATTTAATTCTAATATTTATCAAATGTCTGTAATTAAATGAAACTGTAATTTGTATTGCAAATTTAAGCTATCGTGCGTGCTATCATGAACGAAACACGAACAGTGAATATACACAAAATACCAAATATGGAAAGAATACGTTTCTGTCGCGGAATTCTCGGCACGAAGCAAGAAGAGTTCCTGGGATCCCGCGAGAGACGCGAACAAATGAATTCAGTGCCAAGGAGAGCGGGGTGTATGTAGAATGGTCGATGTCTGCATACGTTCACTGAATTATTCAACCGCTCTGTACATAATGCATTGCCGAAGGGGAAATTCTAAAACGTCTGGGACAAGTTACAAATACAAAGGAATCGTGCTCTGCACAAACATACTTCCTTGTTCGCAACAGAAGGCACAAGAAACATTCATTTTCTGGAATCCCATGAATACAGCGAGTTTATTTCAAGTCAACCTGGCAATGAAAGTTAATTAGTCTGTAATTCTAACGTACTAGCTCTGGAAAATACAAACCATTTCTTCTTAATTTGCTTTGCCTATATCTCTATAGTAATCGGAGAACGTGTGTGCGTCCTGTGTATCGTCCGGCAGTTAAAGTTAGACTTCCGTTTCACGCAAGTGAGGACCTTTTTCCGATTCGTTGGATTACTACAATAAGTCCTTTCTGATGCAACGTAATGCAGCATTAGGCAGCAATTTTGTAATGAAATACATTTGGTTTAAAATAATATGTATATCCATTATTCTTCGCTTAATTTTATTGAAATTTGTTTAAAATTTCTTTTTATAATGAACTTGCACAGTAGAAATAAAAATGTTTAAGAAGAAAATACCTTTCGAAGGCGCCATGCTAAGTTGGTTTGGGATACAGCGACAGCTACAAATCAGAAAGGAGGCATTTTGCTGAGATTCCAGCTTAAAACGAAAAGAAAAATATTACAATATTTTTATTTCACAGGACATATAAATTTTGTGGTAAAATGGACAAACATCCAATGCCTGAACAAATCATTTTTACGTTTTCTGATATGACACAAGCAGATAATAATAGATCATTATAATAATATGTCCTCCTTATTCTAATAGACACTAATATAATAATTACAAACAGTAAAAATTGCCACTCGACTTGCAAATAGTCAAATTAGATTCCGGTCTATTAAAATGTGTACTAGTAGTTGTAGGTACCTATTCTCTTTGAACTTCTTGAAAATGTAAGTTAAGAACTATATCACATATTATTTAGTAGAATTTGGCTCTAAATAGTTCTTAGCAATTTCGATTTTACTCTGAGAAATAAGAAGATAAAAGTTTCAATCCGACGACCCTACCGAATAAAAGAAAAAAGAGAAATTTTAGTTTCCTAGTACAGCGACATTTGTTACACCACCATCTCAATATGTTTACAAAATGCCATAATCGATATGGGGAATACGTTTAGTTCTAGTATCTTAATTTCGACGATAATGTGATATAGGTCTACCAAGCGACGAGACTTTCATATAATACGTAGGGACCACTCGCTGTCATCATGTTGTTTGTGACCAATTCCTGGAAATTCCTGGAAATGTGTTTAATTGCCTCTTCCAATATGGACTATCGATGGAATCTTCCAGTTCGGAACCGCATTCGATCCCGAAGTTACCAAGTAATTTAAACACTGTTGGCCCCCACAAGAGGGTGTCAGCCATTCGTTCTCCACCTGCGTCGTTCTTTTGTCGGGCTGATACGGGTCTAATTGGATCGGGGATTTCCAGAGTTATTAATCCTCTATTTGGGATTTGTAGAAACAATTTTAATTTTTTAAAAAATCTACAAATAGATCCCTCATTGTTAGTGAGAATAAAATATGGTATACAATAAGTATTCTTGTTATGTTTTAATATATAAGACAAATTAGGAGTAAGTGGGTTTTGAAACTGAAGAACTATTGAGATTATTTTTTAAATATAAGGAATAAAAGGACTGATAAAAATTATTTTGCAACCATATTCAAGAATTAACTCTCTACGATATATTTTGAGTTCATTGGTCTTAACCGTTTTGGAATATAGAGTTTACCTATTTAAAACAGTTTCGACGTATTTTAGGAAGAAAAAACTAGGTGCTACAACAGTGCACGCTTTCTCGCATTAGGAATGGTTACGTGATATTATAATACCGCAATTTCCCTCCTTTTTTAACTTATTTAAGTTCGCTTTACAACTATTAAGGTCACACAGCGATCACTGTAATTAACATTGGTTTTTGTAACTTCGGGGTAACGGTAGTGGAGCACGTATGGGGACACTACGACCCTTCAGCCTTAACGACCTAGGCTACGCAGGTCGGCAGTTTCTCCGCTTATTAACACATCTCAGCCATTACTTATAAAACACATTATCAATCGTTGCACATTAGGCGAGAAAACTAAGTTCGTTTAAAGCTATTACATCAACACAAATTCGACACTGCAAAACTTGGACTCACTGCCAAACAATGATAACGCATTCTCAGAATTTTAAACTGCCGTGTCGCGAAGTTGCCACTGTTGTATTGCGACCTGATAACTCCTCAAAGATGCTATGAAAAGGAGTGCGGGAAATTCGAATGTGTAAGTTCGAAAACGCAAAAATTAATTGAAACAACTCGTACCTTAAAAAAATGCATGACTCAAAGATTTTGTTGAATACGTTTCATGAAGTGAACTAGTAGTCCCGCAGAGTTACACAGACTTTCTCCAAGTTTCCTTATCCCTTCAGTTTAGGCATCTGGACCTAAAAGGCATTGTTTCAGATTTACTCCATTTTTAGGATCCCTAATAGAAGAATAGAATCCTAATAGAATATGACTTATATTATAGAGGGGAAAAATCTGGTCCTACATCCATATTTTCATTCATAAATTTGGAGCAATTTTTTTAGAAAATGCGCATTATGAAACTCATTTTCATCTCAAACTTTCAAGTTTTTGAGAAACTTCATCAGAAATTATTTGAAGCAATTGTACTCACAAATGCGATAATGTCGAAGAAATGTCCGTAATGTAAATATTAACAATGTGAGAAATCTTTTAAAAAGTACATTTTTGTAATTTTTGAAAAGCAAAATAATACGTTGAAATGTTAAAACACATGAAAATATTACATTATGTCATGTATATCAGCGGATTTAGCACTATCCATTCAAAAAAATTAAATAAAAAATATTTGAGACGTTCTCGAAAAAAATAGGAGTTTTGAGCGATTTGATAAGAGGGAAAAACAAGCTATAGTATATCTCGCAAAATTTACGATTCATTTCTCGAAAAATTTTGCATTATTTGTACCTTTGCACAAATAATACTTTAAAAATTGTGCCTTATTTAAAGATATTTCTGGTGAACAGATTTCATTGAGGAATTACATCTGCCTTCAATATTGTAGTTGTAGGAAGACGCCGAAAAAATTAAAACTTTTGCAATTTTCAGAATTCTAAGAGGTCAACGAAAATGCGACCGGCATTATTTGTTTAAGCGTCTTTTGCTTCATCTGAAAAAAAATTGGATCAATTTCTGAGAAAATATTGAAAATGCTGAATATGCAAAGTAACCTCCAAAATCAAAATATCCGTTTCAAGTTCAAGGGGCCGCGACATAGATCGATTGGGGAATATCAATTTTGGTGAAAATCTTGTGTACGGTTTAGAAGCTAGCGTTATTCACAGACGGGGAGACGGACGGATTGGAGAAGCAGATGGGCAGACGGAGGGACGCACGTTTTGCCGTAAAGAAATTTTTCGTCATTAAGGACCTACAAAACGTGGGTTCTGATTACACAAAATGCTAGAAGTAGTAATTTACAATATACGGGAACAAGATTGATGCACTTTCTCAGTGTCAGGGTCCCACAATCAGAGTTTTTGTCGAAAAAAGCGCTCCTTTCTTTATACTGAGTAAGTTGTATGCGAGAAAGTAAAAAAGAATAGTATGTAATGCCTTTCGCTGCAGGTGTGATGTGCTTACAGGCAATTACAAATGCTTCCAATACAGGATGCAAATACTGAGTTCGCAGGGAAGCTAAGTTCCCTGGAGGAGCGTGATGGTGAGCGAGGTTTCAAGTACAGAGACCAAGTCCGATGAAGTATGAAAATAAGTTTAATAAAAAATAGAGCTGCAGAGCAGCGTGAAGTTGCTACAACAGTGTCTCTGGGGCTGTCTGTCCCGTTATCAGCGCTAGAGGATCCTTTTATAGAAAACAGGGAAATTTATGGGGCCATTACGCCACCCCCGCCTGAATTGTACATGTCTCGGATGTAATAAACAAACATAACTGTCCGAGTGCTTTCGCCTTTTTGAGATCACTTTCTCATAAGTCTCGCTACACCCCCGCTTCCACAATCTGCCTCCTCATAAACGCTGACAGCGGTTTTGGGCCCCTCATCAATATACTTAAAGATAAAGATAAGCCTTCGAGCGCCCGGTCCGGACGCCACCCCAATTTAGATAACGTAAAGAAACGATATTTCTCTCGGTTACATGTGTGAGGAAATATCCATTGCTTCTGTTACGCAATGCTTTACATACTCTTATATGAAGGTGCATTAACCATTACACCTCCTCCCTTAGAAAAAGTTTTGATCAACAGATGAAAACTTTTCTAACGAAAAGCTTTGCTAGAGCTTCTCGTACGTGTGGATATGGGAAGATGTTCCTTTTCGCCATCAACCTCATTTATGCAGATAGATTTTGATGAGTGAGCAGGTGATACCATTGACTTTATTTCCTCTGTTGAAGACTGCTCATCACGAGAAGTAGTTGTTTGATAATTTACAATTCTCCCTGCCCCTGAATAATTGTGAATATTAATACAAAATTTTTCTCTCGTCTCTTTCCAACAATTCTTTGGCGAACATCTGTCCCATAACCAATAAGTGCAATTTCTACATCTTTTAACACAACAAAAACATACACAGCATGAAAATATTAAAACAATTAATACACCAAAAATTGAACTACCTGTTATAACATGAGCGTACCAATAAGAATAATTCTTTCTTTCCTGTTCCTCAATTAGTTTCTCTACCTCATCAACTTTAACACTAGCAATTTTTAAATCATCAACTGAGGACATAATATTAATTAAAGGAATATCTAATTCTAAAGATTCAGAAGTTTTAACATTATCATTGTCAAAACAACAATCATAATTGATCGGTGTATTAGGCAAGAAATCGTTAGTTAAATTACTCTCCAAAGTAGATATAGCATACAAAGTTACATAAGTAGAAAAAGCTTTACATCTCTGCTTCAAACTTAACTTTCCTTCATTTTGTATAGTAATGTGTTCGGTTTTATCTCCACACAAAACAGTCAGTCTTTCTTGCCTTGGAGTTACAAATAACCACTGGTTACTTAGATAAAGTGGTATCCAAAAGTCCTTTCTAAACGAATTATTCTAGTCTCACAATTGTTTGGCATAATAGCAGTCGATGGATGAAGAAGTGAAGCTTCGCAATCCACCCCAGGAATATAAGTATAAATTGGTACATCTTCCTTACATACATAGTTTAACATACTAGTTTGAAAACATTTTGACAACTCATCATTAGACATTTTACCATAATGTTGCCTCATGGAATCACTAAATATAAATTCTTTATTTGAACTTACAAATACATATGTGTTTGTTCCTTTGGACACAGGAAAAGGTAGGATCTTATAGAGATGGTAGATATTGGGGGACAGAAGAGGAATTTCTAATACATACACCAAATATTGCTTTAAAGCATACACATGGGGAATTATAATTTTTTGAAGCTCAGGAAGGGGAAAAGGAGGATAATCCAAACCATTTGGCAGTACCTGGCTTTCCATTACCTTTTTGATCTTATCAGTAGTAATGAGTTGTGGCTGCAGCGTTCCTGCTCTGCATGGACAAAAGCGTCTAACAAAATTTCAAATGAATGCTGACATTCATCGATACCTCTTTGCAATATTCTGATTTGCTCATTGATCCGACTGATGTTTTCTATCTCCGTTTCTAATGCATTAATTTTGTTTTCAGTATAATTCGCTAATTTATTCAGATTTTGTTTTAAAGTTTTCTCATTTTGATTTACTCTTTGAATAGTTAAATTTACAGAACTTAATGTCGATTTTATTACTGTCATTTGATCTTTGGAAATGTGCAAAAATTCGCTTTGCTCTTTTTCTAATTCTGAAATATGTTTATTATATTCTTCAGCGTCCGATTGGGTTAGCGTTCCAAAAAGCACCTTTGCTACTTCCCCAACAAAATTTAATACTCCTCTTTTTGTTCTTACCGCTCTTTATTAAAAGATTCCACATTCTTTGAATCTACCATATATTCACTAACTAAATCTTTCAAATTATCAATATAATATGTTTTGGATCTCATATATTGCTGAAAAGCTCCACAGTCTGTCAGATGATACCAATTTGCTACCGATACTTTATTACAATATTCTGCTACCTTCCTGTGATGTTCTTTAGTACTCTTCCAAAGCTCCTTAATTGGCTCTAAATTGATATAACTTACTACTTTCCATTGCATTGGGTAAAAAGAAATAGTTCCAGCTTCATCGAAATAAATCCCTGTTTGCGATTTTAGCTGCTCCACTTCTTGTCCATTTGCCAGTTCCCACCACCATAATATCACCACTAATATCGCCCAATTCCTAAGTGCCCTCATGCTTCGTTTCGTTTCCTGAAACGGAAGAAAAGTATGGTTTCAGTCTGTTAGTATGTACTTCCTGGTGTTTACGTTTACCCACCTCTTGAATAATTGCATTAGGTTCCTTCATTATCTTTACTTCATATGGACCTTTCCATAATGGTTCTAACTTATGCCTAGCTTCAATTCTTAACAGTACTAAATCATTTACCTTAAACTTTACAGGATTGGCTTTTGTTTTCTCTCTTTGCTTTTCCTTGAATTCTATTAATCTCTCCTTAGCAATTTTATGACAATTTTGCATTTTAAATTTAACATTCTGTATTATGTCATCATAATTGTACAAAGGTTGCGGAGTACTTTGTAAGATCCCTGGAATATTACATTTCCTACCATATAATATCTCATAGGGTGTGAACTTCGTGATGCTATGCGGAGTAGTATTGTAAGAAAAGCACGCAAACGGTAACCACGTATTCCAATTAAAAGACTTCGGGTCACAAAAACAACGTAAGTACGTTACAAGCGTTTTATGAGTCCGCTCCAACGCTCCATTGCTCTCCGGATGATACGCTGCTGTATTAATTTTTTCAATTTTAAACAACTTGCATATTCTTTTAAATACATCAGACATAAAATTACTCCCTTGATCAGTGACTATAGAGTTTGGAATACCGTATATCAAAATTACCTTGTTCACAAACGCATCTGTTACTTCTTCCACAGTTTGATTCTTAATAGGAATTGCAATAACATATTTACTTAAATTATCTTGGCAAGTTAAAATATATCTAGAATTGTCTTCCGTAACTGGAAGGGGACCTACCACATCAAGATAAAGTTTACTAAACGGTTCGTCTTGAGTATCAGTCACTTCTAATTGCTGCCTTACATTATGATGTGGGTCTTTATTGATTTGACATACCTTGCAATTCTTAATATAATCGGCTACGTCCTTCTCCATTCCAACCCAACTAGTATACAATTTTATCCTTTCAGTAGTTCTTTGCACTCCCTGGTGACCACCTACCGGGCAATTATGCATTTCTTTAATAATTGCTAATTTCCTCTCATTGCTTATTTGCTCTGTATTAAATTGCAAGCATTCTATAGGATATCTACTTAAACAATCAGCATTACAATTTTTATCCCTGCTCTGTATTTGATTTCATAATCGTATTCTTCTAGCAATAATGTCCATCTCAATAATCTTGAACTCGGATCTTTCACATTAAAGATCCATACCAGTCCTTTGTGATCCGTAACGACCATGAATTTTCTACCTAGTAAATAAGGCCGAAAGTGTTTACATGCCCAAAACGATTGACAAACACTCTTTTTCAACCGTGCTATAATTAATTTCCCCTTTGTTCAATGTTCTACTGGCGTAAGCTATTGGCTTATCCTCACCTAATTTACCTTGTGAAAGTATTGCTCCAATTGCATATCCACTAGCGTCAGTCGTCAATATGAAAGGCTTGGTAAAATCAGGATATTGTAAAAGGGGTGCTTCAGTTAACTTTTGTTTCAGTAAATCAAAGCTGTTCTGTTCTTTTTCTGTCCACTGCCATGCAACATCCTTCTTTAATAACTCTGTCAAAGGTCTTGCTATTGCACTAAACCCATCAATAAACTTTCTATAGTATCCTGCTAAACCTAAAAATGACTTTATGTCCTTCGGAGTTCTTGGTCTGGGAAATTCTGTTACTGATTGAACTTTTCGCGGATCAGGTTTTACTCCCTTTTTTGTCACTACATGACCTAAGTAATTTAATTCTACCTTCAAAAATTCACATTTGTCAGGTTCGATTTTGATATTATGTTTTCTTAGTTGCCCGAGTACTCCCCTTAGCTTTTTGTTATGTTCATCTAATGTTTCTCCCATTATCAACACGTCATCCATATAGCAAAAGCACCTGTCGCCAATTGACTCGTGCAGAACAGAATTCATCATGCGTTGAAACGTAGCAGGAGCTGATTTTAGACCAAACGGCATACGCGTGTATTCATAATGGCCGCTAGCCGTGCTAAATGCAGTTTTGCATTGATCCTTTGGTTCGATTGGCACCTGTAAATACCCACTGGCACAATCGAGAGCAGAAAAGTAACGCGATCTTCCTATTTTATCCAAAATATCCTGAATATTTGGAAGAGGATAGCTATTTCCAACTGTTACGTCATTAAGTCGTCTGAAGTCCACGCAAATTCGCCACTTCTTTTTGCCAGTTGCATCAATCTTTTTCGGAACTACTAGCAAAGGAAAATTCCATTCTCTCTTACTATGAGTAATTATTCCGTCATTTAACATTTGCTCTACTTGCCTCTGAATTTCCTCCTGATGAGCTTGAGGTAACCTATAATTCTTTAAAGTTATTGGTCTACCTTTGGGAATAGAGGGTGTGGGAATATAATGTTTTGTCGCTGTCGTACTAGTCAGTTTGTCTCCTGGTAATTTAAAAACATCTACAAATTCACTACATATATCTCTAATATCCTTAGCTCCTTCCTTTATGTGTTGCAACCTCAAGTTATCATATAGTAATTCTATTCTCCGCTTTGTGAACGCGTTTTCGTTCGTCCCATCACTAGCATTATTTAATTGAGTCGGAGGTTTCTTTAATATTGGTGTTTCTCGCACCACTAACGTTTCGGGCGTGACATTTACAATCAGACACGGAAACGTTTTATCACAATTCGTTAAAGTAGACGCACAGACTATTCCTGGCTGCAATAACTGCTGCTCTACATATCTCACTCCTTTCTCTGTGGTCGGGAATTGAACTACTGACTCACTGAAAGGTGGTATTGCAATATTATTAGTAAATACATAATTATTCCTTAAAAGCCAATCTTGTCCTAATATAACATCAATATTCCTAGGCAATTTATTTACAACATAATATTTGGATTCTATAGGTTCACTGCAATTATTCAAAGTTAAATTTACCATACCTTTTACCTTAATATTTGTTCCATTAATACCTTGAATCTCAATTACATCGTCGCTTTGGGCAATATTTTTATTTAATGAGGATTCTCTTACTAACGATACCTGGGCTCCCGTATCGACCAAGGCTATTCCTAAGCCTCCTTTTATTTCCGGACACAATACATATACTTCGTATGGCCCCAAATCACTTTGCAGGTAACGGGTTTTATCAAAGGCGTCCCCTTGTTTTACCCAGTTAACCTCCCACGACTCCTTGCCGCATTCACGGTTCATCACAGTAACTATATCACGTGAATCTCTATCACAACTGCTATTCCTTACAGTATCTATAACACGCAAATCTCTTTCACCGCTGTGATTTCCCCCGCTATCCATATTACCCACGCAGCCATTTTGTAGAGTTACTTGCGGCTGCTCAAGCAACTCTACTGCCTGTTTCCCTGTTTGCAATTCCTAGTTTCATGATTCCGCCTACCGCACTTTGCGCATTTCGGTTCATTATTGCAAACCCTAGCAATGTGGCCCAGTTCCTGACACTTAAAACATTTCACAGTATTTACAGCAGTAACATTAACTTCACTTTTAACATGCGCACCTTGTTGCTTCCTAGAATCATATCGCGTATTCTCATAACGTGAATTCCACTGTCCCTGATTATTTTTGTACCTTTGCGATTTTACTTCGCTCTCTTCCTGTAGAGCGGTTTCCACTATTTGAGCTAAAGATTCCTCTTCTCCTTTAGCTTTCACTATATATTTTATCCTTTCATCTTTCAGTCCCGCAATAAACGTTCCTTTTAAGAATTCTCCTATTAATTGCAAACCTCCCTCTACATAACGCGCATTATCTTTCTGTTCTAATTTTTCCAACCTGCCTTTTACTTCCCTTCTCAAATCTATAGCCATACTATCTACTCGCGAACCCCACTGTGCTACTGTTTCATTTGATCCCTGCTTCGACGTGAATAATACGCCCGCGTAATATTCTAACGTACGCCGTACTGAGAAATTTTCCTCTAAAATCGCTTTCACTTGTTCCCAAGTTTCGCGTTCTGTTCGTGCTAATAACCTATCTTTAGCATTGCCGGTAATTTTTGATTCAATGAATTTTAAAAGCAATGATCGTTTATTGGGGTGTACTACTTCCGTTGCTGCCTCAACTCCTTCAATAAATTCTCTTAGATGTCGTGGATTACCATCAAAGTTACGCGATATTAGTTTTACTGCCTGTATAACTGATATATAATTTTCCTCATTATCAATAACATCATCGTCTGCCATGGCTGGATTAACCTCTTACCAAGAGAAAGATGTAGGGTGGCTTGAAGATGCGTAGTTCGGGCCTCCAGTGATGGCTTCGCAGCTCCCCTCAGGGTAGAGGACCCTCTCGCGGCGCAGGCTGCCAACGGCTGATCACCGAAGACGTCCCTCGGGCTCGTCAGCGGCTGCTGATGCTGGCCTCCAAACCACGGACTCGGCTTCTGCTAGCGGTGTACGGGTACCACGGCGCCTTGTGGATTCCTCTGGAGCGTTGTTCCCTCGAGAAAGGCTCCGGCCCACCTCGGTACAGGCGCGAAGTCTCTCCAGCCCGGCCGTCAGCAGAATGTACTTGAATTCGCTGTGCTCCTCAATCCAAGCCGCTGCCACCATGTAATGCCTTTCGCTGCAGGTGTGATGTGCTTACAGGCAATTACAAATGCTTCCAATACAGGATGCAAATACTGAGTTCGCAGGGAAGCTAAGTTCCCTGGAGGAGCGTGATGGTGAGCGAGGTTTCAAGTACAGAGACCAAGTCCGATGAAGTATGAAAATAAGTTTAATAAAAATAGAGCTGCAGAGCAGCGTGAAGTTGCTACAACAGTGTCTCTGGGCTGTCTGTCCCGTTATCAGCGCTAGAGGATCCTTTTATAGAAAACAGGGAAATTTATGGGGCCATTACGCCACCCCCGCCTGAATTGTACATGTCTCGGATGTAATAAACAAACATAACTGTCCGAGTGCTTTCGCCTTTTTGAGATCACTTTCTCATAAGTCTCGCTACACCCCCGCTTCCACAATCTGCCTCCTCATAAACGCTGACAGCGGTTTTGGGCCCCTCATCAATATACTTAAAGATAAAGATAAGCCTTCGAGCGCCCGGTCCGGACGCCACCCCAATTTAGATAACGTAAAGAAACGATATTTCTCTCGGTTACATGTGTGAGGAAATATCCATTGCTTCTGTTACGCAATGCTTTACATACTCTTATATGAAGGTGCATTAACCATTACAAGTATGAGTAAGACGGTTCAGGATAAGGCGACGATTGGTGGGAACAGAGACCATACCTTCGATATTTCTGCCAAAATGATATTCCAGAAATGTAACGTAAGTATTTATTTCATAATACGGATTTACTTTAATATTGTAAATTGCATTCATGGTGTACGAGTGAGAATAAACAATTGCTTACGCCAACGCAATTATCTAGTCGCTATTTAGAAAATTAAACAAAGGGTGAGGAAATAAGTGTATTCTTGCAAATGCAAATGATCTTGGCTGCCCAGGTAATGTCGCATCGAAGGCTGTGGTGCTGAAGTTTCGACCATCCTGTCGTGCTCTTGACCAGCCCTGAGGAAGACCACGACAAAATGGTCGAAACGTCGGTATCACAGCCTTCGACGCGGCATCACTCGGACAGCCAAGATCATTTACATGACGGGCCGGGGAAGCCTACGACGCAACTCTCTGAGACATAGGAACAATTAAGATGGACATAATATGAAATGGAAAGAATGTCTGAAAAAAAAAGGACATTCCTTTCACGGACATGAAGGTTTTGAGCGCCCCGTGCGGAAACAGGAGAAGTTGGTTGAGGCCTTCGCCGGTGTCGCCTTTGTAGCCGGAAACGCACCCCCCCCCGCGGCGTGTGTGTTTTGGTGTGCATCGGCGGCGGGCACGACGATTGTGCGGGCGGGCACGTGTCGGGGCGGCTAAACATAGACCCCTCCCTCCCCGCCCCATCCACCTCACACCCCCCGGCGATGCAGCGCGCCAGTGGCAAAGCACGCTGGACTGCACCGGTCAAAACGCGCGGGGTAATACTGAGAACCTTTTATTTTATAAGGAACATCAATTCTATAAACGTAGGATTAAAGTATTTTTGAAAAATTTACCTCTAAAAGACATTACTACTAGTCAAACTTTTGGATCGAATAAAGCTACATATCGTTCGCTCTAGCAGAGAAAATAGTCTATTTATAACTTTCCTGTCAAATGACATTTTTATTTTTTGTTAATAAACTAATCCTCTAATATATTTTAAAATCTATTTCAAATTTTATAGAAATATTTTGCATTGTACCTGACTGAAATAAGCCATATGCGAATACTGGCTGCCAAACCTGCAACTTGTTTTAACTAATTTAACTTTCACTGGTAATTTAAAAAAATGTGTTTTGGAAAATTAACATCTGTAATAAAATCAATAATAATAAATATTTGCCCGCGAAGATCAACTGCCCCGACCAGCTGTCTTAAAAATGTCGACCGTTTACAGACTACATTACACCTATTGCAAAATTAGCATATTTGTTTAAGTTTGACATTCGGAAGAGTACATAAAAGAAGTGTTTAAAACATGAATTATCGCAGGTAGTACTAAACTTGAATTATCGTAGGTGATAATTACTCTGTTTACTTCACTAATGACGGTTCACGACTACAAGAAGAAAATTTCATAAATGTGCGAAAAAAAGAAATACGTAGTCGTGAAGTACACTTAATACGTAACAAAATTATACTACAAGGTTTCTTAGTGAACAAAATATCTGTAATAATTTTTATCGCTGATAGAATTTTAAAAAATTGACGCGTTTTGCGCGATCGGGCCTTTTGGACAGTTTCAGCCCACTGTGCACGGGTTCTCCGTGCCGGGACACAATCCCCCCCTCTCCCGCTTAACGTCTCATTCCCCCCCCCGAGCTTAGTGGAGAGGAACGGAGCAGAGCGGGGCGCGGGCCAAGACAAAGTCAAAAGGAAGGGAGATGAAAATAATATTTTGGAAATAAACAAGTTCGGGCTGATGAATTGCGAATAAAAATAGACGGAATATATTTCGATTCATATTACTTTTATGAAAAGTGTTTTGCCTGGCTTAGCTTATGAATATATTGTAAGTGGAATGTATAATGGGATGGTATTATACTCTAGTCAGAACCGTAAGTAAATTCAGTAGGGTCATTTGAACGGGAAGTGGGTAGCGGAGTCCTTTGCACATAAACACACGCCTAATCATGGAAAAGAAACCTTTATACACTTCATCTACATCGCATCACGACGATGCGATAATGTTCGATTGGCGCACTCATGCGGATACTATAAGGAGCTTCATAAAGCTTCATAATGCAATTAGTGCTGTTACACAATTCATAATAGCATAAGTGCATTATAACTTGCAGTATAACACTTTTTCGTGGGCAAAAAAAATGTAGTTTGAAGTTAAAAGTATTTGTTATTAAATTAGCTTGAAACAACATACTTCTTATCCTAAACATTAAACGTGACATTTGTACAATATTTCTCTTTAATACAAATCACTAAATATAAATATTACCTGTAAAACTTGCACAATATTTTACACCAACACCAACGGAAGTCAAATAAAAAAAATTGTTAAGATAACAATATTTTCTTTCAATTTTAACTCTGAACGTATCATGGAATAAAAAAATTGGTGAGTTTGTAATACATTTTAGCCTTTTAAAATATGCCAGACATTTTTCATGGCTAATCATCTTTATTTTCCTCTAGTTGCACCAACCTACAACTTTTGCATATTTACAGTACGTTCATATGTGAATCTTTTTATTTGTCTGGTAATGGGGGAGATATGATGTTTCCCGCGGACTCTTATATACTATTTGAAGTAGTATTCAGATATTTTAAAATTAAAAACTAACATTAAATTCAGTTTCACAGAATATATAAAACGGTATTAACAATGAAAACGAATGAAACAATCGCAATCGCATCGTATGAAACAATCCTAATACGCGCACTGCAACATGACGTCTATCTATTAACCAATGCAGATACGGAACTATTGAAGATATATGTCAGTGAATGGTCATTCACTTCGTGAGAGAGGGGAAGTCAAATATTCCTTTCACTTGTTTTGAACTTGCAGGGTACTCTTGACCTCCGCAGCGATTTTCGTCACCTCATTCTCCACCGTTTCGCCTCCTCCATTCTGAGTGAACGCATCTGCTCCCGCTCTCAACCTGTTCCAGGACACCACTCCTTTTTCTTTTACTCCCCCTGACAGGAGCTCAGCTCTCCTGGGCACGGGCCCCCAGGCCCACTCGAGTCGAAGCGGGGCACGGCAGAGCGGGGCGGCGCGGGGCGGGGCGGGGCGGGGCGTAGCGGAGCGGAGAGGGGCGGGGTAGGGTGGGGCGGAGGGGGGCGGAGAGGGGCGTTGCGGGGGAGGGCGGAGGGAGGCGGGGCGGGGGGCGGGGGGCGGGGCGGGGGAGGGCTGCGCGGGGCGGGGCGGGCGGGGAGGGGCGGAGTGGGGCGGGGTGCTCTATTCGGGGCGAGCGCCACTTGGGCATGGGGCCAGCAAGTCGAAGCGTCGTCTACAGGTCCCGGCTTTTTGTGAGGGCGCGCTCTTTATAACGCTAGAGAGGAGTTGGAACGAGTTACGAAGAAGATGCGGATGGAAATTTCCACCAGCTCACAAGGAAGCTGATGCACACCAAAATAGAAGTTATAATTTTGTTGGAAAGTGTGTTCCGTACGATGCAACATCTCTGACAGAAACAACAAGCCTGAATTTTAAACAAAAAAAATTAATTTAGTTCAAATTTAGGGGTGGTCATACATTTAAGGTGGTCCCATTATTCCGATAATACCGGTCCAAGCTGAAAGAAGCCGGCGGGCCTCACTTGTAAGGCGGTTTCTAGAGCAAGACCACACTGAGCATAAGGGTCGTCAAGCCACATCAGGAGATGGAACTGGGGAACCTAGCAGACAATACGCTCTTCTTATTTCGCTAATTCCGAACCAAATCAATAAAGTGTTGAGGAGTTACGCCTGTAAAGCAGATTGTGTAGAACAATCACACTGAGACTAGCAGCACGCACGGGGTCACATCAGACCATGGAATTGGGCAACCTGCCAGGCACCACGGCAACCTCTTCTGGGGGGCTACACGGTCCCCACCGATGGTGAGAGCAATGGCTGTATACGACCACATGAGCAATGGCTCCCTCTCGTACAGTAGAGGTGGAGGGGTAACACACTCACACAAATCCTTTTTTATGAGTCATAAATCCCTTCAATGGCAATTTGAAATATCGTTCGCGTACTTTAAGGATGATGCAATTGAAACTACAATAGTTCCGAACATATTCCTTCATATTTTAATGTTTTCTGCACCACTTAGAGACTTATGCGCTGCTTACTGCGCTACCGAGGTGGGCAACTGCACTAGTTGAGGAATAGTAACGTTGAAAGCTATACAGCACGCTTGAGAAGAATAAGAACATCCCTCTGTGTTTATTTTCGGTCAATGTGTCCTTTGCCTATTCTCCTAGCGCATTTTGATTTTAAACTTCCTCTGGACTGAAGTCGTCCTCGATACTGACGTGAAGTGTCCAACATCGGAAGTCCTTCTATCTTATCAAAACAAGCAGATATCTTTATTTGTCTCACAAATTCAAAGTCAACATCCTGCGATAAAACTATTATGATAAAAGTATAGAGTCGAAGACAAAAAAGACGAGGAATGAAATTAAACTATTTTCAAAATTTGAGCAAAATAATCAGTGTTTGGAGTTAGTATTTTTATCACCGTTATTTCATCTTTGTTTTTTAAAACATTCTAATTTCATTTGAAGTTCAAAAGTTTTTACTTAATGCAATTGAAGTAATTGAATTTTAATAATTACCACTGCCATGGATAATATACCAATTCAACAAGTGTTCATTATATTGGCCAACAAATCCTAATGAATAATGATAATGTCCTGATCAATGACACTGATACCCAGCATTTCGTATTGTTAGAAACTCGTAATGAGTGCATATGAAGCTCGCCACTTCTGAATAGTGTGACAGTGATCCACACCATCTAGAATAGAATTCTGAGAAGTTTAAATTCGCCTCCAATCTGCGCCTGCCTAATTCTCCTGGCGTGTTTCAATCCAGGTGCGCCGACCGCGGGCTGTGAGTCACCTGCCACATCATCGGAAGCCCCTTCGCTTAGGCTGCTAGAACTCTCGCCATCATGTGCGAATGTGAGTCTATCGTGCACACTCTTTGGATTTTGCTTCACTGCTGATTCTTTTGTTCTTAGGAAATGAAATCTAAAAATCAGTACATTTGATATAAACGAAAGATTTTTAATGCACTTTTATTGAACGTTCTTTTCCCGATTGTTTATTTTATTGAAGGATTTTACGTGTCTGTGATTATCGTTAAAATGATAGAAGTATGAAAACATCTTACATTCGTCTTCCCTTAATTACCAATTTGTAAGAAAATACGAACACTACCACTTGTGAACGGAATGTACTGATCCTTAATACAGCTAGGTCGAACACAAACATCGACTGGAGGAGAATTTTAGCTCCCGGCTGTTCTGATCGATAGTTTTCCGTGGTTTCTTCGATCAATGCCGGGCGAATGGCAGAGCAGAACCTTAATAAAGTAGTCACGGACAGCTTGCAATCTTCCTTCCTCATCCTTGCCCCCTCCTCCTCCTTTCTACATACACACACTTTCACGCACTACTACACTACCTTATATGACGGGAAACCAGACGGAAGTTTAGAGCTTGTCGCAGGTGGGGTGGTAGCCTGTTGGGCGAGAAACCTGGAGAGAGAAACCCCGAAAACCGACGATTCCAATTCATTTAAATAATGCCTAATTTTAAGTGGGGAGACTCAGGCCATCAGGCTTGCTCTAGTGTCTGACAATGCAAATTTCGCTACGCTCCTTTCACCATCAAGTAAAGAAACAAGGTATCCCTCGGGCGACGAAACATGCGATTTGAATTTAGCTCAGAGAATTCTTTTAGACTTGAAAATCTTCACATGCAGTAAGTTTATAACGGGCAGCCGGTTTTACTTCCCCTCCGAAGAGGGGGCGTACGAAGGTGTTTTCGCCCTTAAAAAATCCACGGCCTCGATTGAGTTTGGACGCGCTTGAAACGACTTGGGTTGTACCCGAAACTCGGAAATAACAGCTTAATACTCATCAACGAAGACGAGATTAGATCGACGATTATATCTCACGTTCCAGCAGAGCAGAACAGCGCCAGGTCCCGCGAAATAACATGCACTAC
The DNA here is from genome assembly GCA_031308135.1 of Acheta domesticus. Lineage (NCBI taxonomy): Eukaryota > Metazoa > Arthropoda > Insecta > Orthoptera > Gryllidae > Acheta > Acheta domesticus. The sequence goes on along the minus strand of JAHLJT010000631.1, from coordinate 76,155,433 downwards.
ACTTACGGAGATAACTTCCATAGCTGCCGCGCCGGGAAACAATAATCATTCAATGTGATCGATAACATGTCGAACACGAAGTTCAGACTGGTCCCCAAGTTCACAAGCGAGAAGTTCAAGCTGGTCCCCAATCGTGGCACCTGCGCCACCTTTTCACAAGTGTTCCCCGCATCGGTGCGCCGTCCGGAGTCTATTATCCGCGCGCCACCTCATCGCCCGCCGCGTGGGCGTGAGCGCGGGCCAGGTCCCCTGCGCGGGCGCGGGCGCAGGCGTCGACCGGCGGCGGGTTCCTTGCCCTCCGTCGCCTATTTCCGGCGCGGAGTCGGGGGCGGTGGGAGCGAGGGGGCACGCGCGGCGCGGGCGTTGGACACGCTCCAGCCAGGGGCGCCCAGCCACGCGCCCCGCGCGCTCTCCCTCTCACTCGGCTCTGCCAGGGGGCGGATCCAGCCGATCGTTTTGGAGGCGGCCATCATAGATTTTTGTTAAATAATTTGTTATATTGGATATACTTTTTGTAGTGTATAAATGGTACTAAACACTATTATTTTTACATTATTACATAATTCTAATATAAATAAATATTTAAATTAATTTTGCCAAATAAAAAGAAGTCAACAAACGAAAACTCCAGGCCTTTTGGAAGGACCATGGTCCCCATGCCCTGGATCCGTCATGGGCTCCACACACTGAACCTTTTTGTTATTCTGATCAAAATTGATGGAGAATCCTTCTTTGCCCCCCCCCCCCCATTTACACTTTTTTTGAAGAAAGGTTCCGGAGATTTAGAGAACGGGCACATGCGCAGTGGCGCTTCTATGATTCCAAATACTGTACGGCGCACGCACACTTCGCAAAAACTCGTCGTCAAAAGGAAGCGTGTAAATCGAGTCTTATGGTTATTAGAGGAACTTTCTTGAATTCTGTTTCCCATTCAAAATAATATTTTTCGGCAAAACTAAGTTTTTACGTAGCTTCCGGGCACGCAGTTCAAATATTAATACGCCACGGACAGGGGAAACCCTGGAACCCCGGCGAGGAGAAATCCTGGAAGACCGGCAAGGAGAAACCCTGGGAGACAGCAGAAAAGATGGAGAGAAGAATTGCAGTCAACATCTAGTGAATCCCCGGGATGAAGCGTGAAATAAAAAACAGGTTTATAAAAGAAGAAGGAGAAGAAGAAGGACTAGAAGAAGGAGAAGAAGAAGGACTAGAAGGAGAAGAAGAAGAAGGAGAAGAAGAAGAAGACGGAGAAGACGAAGAAGAAGAAGAAGGAGAAGAAGAAGAAGAAGAAGAAGAAGAAGGAGGAGGAGGAGGACAGGCGATGTGGCTCTGCTGTGTACAGGGTAGAGACAGGGGTGTTGTTGGCAGCGATGAGTCTCTCTGCAGGCGACACAAACACACACGGGAAGGACGAACTCTTACCACTTTTTTTCCTGGCTTAGCCATGAGGTGCCTGGCGTAAACGTCTCGAAGAAGGAATATCGTGTTGTCGCTGCGCCAAGTTTACCGCTACCGACTCACCCCTCCTCAGCCACTCAAAGTTTCGCACCAGCAGAGGATGTCTCAGTGCTACGTCGAGCATTTAAATTGCGCACTCGGAAGAAGTCAAGAAGGCTAGTTTTATTCAGAACGAAAACGTTTGCACCAAACCTTCTCAAATAACGCTAAGAGTATATATGATATTTTTGACGGAATAATTAAAGGATACTTGCGTATTTTTTTCTATCCATGAAATTACGAGCTCGAATCTGCTCCCTCTACTTAAGCCACAATTGCGCTGGTTTGGTGGCAAAACCAAAATTGCAAATCGATTTACATGGCTCTTTTATTATTGGCAGAATCATGAGACCTAAAATGTGTTTGCATAAGAAACAATGAAAATGTACACAATTGTCGTACGTCATATTAAGGTAAGAAGTAAAGATGACAAATATTTAATAGCATGTTCGTTCAATACACTTATTTATTTAACCTGTTTCTAAACAAGTGTCTAATTAATGTAAAATTTTACGATGCATAGAAATTGAATTGTAGTAAAACACCCATTTATTGAAATTAAATTAAATATCATTAGAATTTTTTGAAATTATCAGTAAATATAAAATATTTCATTAACTAAATGTTTATTGATTTCCTTTAACCTCTTCAGAATGATTAAATAAATAGAAATTAAATTTAAGCGTGTGAGATGTCAAAAATTACAAAACATTCTTAATTAACACATTACCTAAAACATTTCTCAGGCTCATTTAATGACGTGTGGAAGCATTCTTGTGCTGTTATGATGATTCGATGACGAGACTGAGCTCTCCGTATGTTGCTCCGGAACCTCTACAGCAAGTCCTTTACCGTATTGAGGAAAGCAGCTTCGGTGGGGAATTGCAGATGACAATCCGCAGCCTGAACTTCAAGCTCGTGAGCAATTCTGGTTTCATTGAAAGCATTTAACATTTGTGTAAATATAACAAAAATTTAAAATTTGACACAAACGTATACCGGCCCCCTCTACAGCAAAACGTTTTTGAGCTACCATTTCGTATTCAATTGCCAATCCAGTTATTCAACAGATCAGTGTTGACCTTCGCTCTCTCGACGACCCACCCCAGTTTGCTAAGAACTATAAAGGAGATTCCTGGAAGGTAGCTAACTTTAGATCCTGGGGGTAATGTGTGAATTAGATGTCTAATATGAGTTGTCAATAATGTTTAAAAGTTGTTCGGTATATGGGGGAGGTCAAGAAAAGAGGACGTTCAAATACAGAATACCACTGTATTTACTTTTGGGTTTGCGTTGACGTAGCGGGAGTGATAGTAGCGGTAGTTGTGGGATGAGGGATGAACAGATGTTTACACATAGGTGTTCCGATGGACCCGAGAGGGGCACTGGAGCGAGGAGGGGCTGGGTGAGGACGGGGCGGTCCAGAGCGGGGTGGTGGCGTGAGGCGGGCGGAACGTCGGGGGCGTGGCACAGCGGGAGAGGTAGGGATGGAAGTGCCGGGGAGGCGAGGGGGCGGGGCGAGGCCGGGGCGGGGCGGGCTGCGGCGGGGAGGGCGAAGAGGAACGAAGAGAGACGATGGAAAGCAAGGAAGGAGAGGAGTGGAGAGTATTTTTAACCGCCCGTGCCCCTGGCGAGACGCCTCCTGCTCCCGTTGTTTTTCGTGTTCGTTCCCGTTCTCGGCGAAGGGTGCTGCTCCGGGGTCGCTCCACCCCCTGAGCAAACTGCAGCTGCAGCTCCTCAGGGGGGAGGGTGACGCAACGCAGCTGGTTCAATCACAAGGCGACAGGCGCCCGGCGCGCCGCGGCGACTAGAGTTATTGGTTCAATAGAGGTTCTCGAGCGATCAATCAAGGAGCTGAGCAGTCGACTTCGTAACAAGAATTTCAGAATCAGTTTATTTGATTTTCAGAGGCAGTTGTTTAAGAAAACAAGTATTTGGAATTTATGCAGTAACATATTCATCTGTAGCAACTTATTCAAACGACTAAATCACCATCCAATACATTTTAGGAAGCAATGTGGGCAATAGATAAGCTTTACACTCATAGTTTTTTTTGCACTAATTGATCTAAATAAACATAGATTAATATAAAAATAACAGTAATTTAATGTAATGTACAGTAGGTTCGTTTATATAAAAGTTTAATGTTTTAGGTAAAAGAAATGGGGAGGGGTAAAAGTTAGGAAGATGCCGGAGATAGTAAGAAAAACGGCGACCCAGAAGCTCGGAAACTTTGTAAGCCGATTTGCAGCGACAATTATACACAGAAAGCGACGGACACAAATACAGAAACAAAGAGGATCAACACCCAATGACGCAAGTGGATCGAAGCAGAGCTGAAACAGAAAGGAGTAGCGAGATAAAGTAATACGTTTGCGCGAGATGGTGGCTTCTCGGAGATAATGACATCTGAATAATTGACGGGCTACGGATACCTTTGCAAGCGCTCACACTCGTGTCGGAGATTCGTGGGGGTTTGGCTAAGAATGAAGCTTTGCAAGGCGGAGTCAGAAGATGAGACTTAGAGGAGCCAGTGGGGGTTCCAGAGGGCGGGTACATGGCCAGGAGGAGGCCTAGAGTTTGTTACCTTCCTTCATTTGGAAAAATTGATTTAAATATTAATGTTAAAATTATGTAATTATTTAAACAATAATATAGTATAGTACCATATATACAGTACAAAAATAATATACAATATAATAAATAAGTTTATTATTTAACATAAATTTATGATGCCCCCCTCCAATAAAAAATGATCGGCTGGATCCGCCCCTGAAAGGAGCTGAGCACGTGGAAGCAGAGGCGTATCTACGGTATGGCAAACATGGCACGTGCCATGGGCGCCACTCACGAGGGGCGCTGTTTAGAGTATATCCGCTAAAACAAATAGAAAGAATCTTAATTTGAAGTATCCTGACAGGGGCGCAAATTCTATGCTTGCCGTGGGCGCTTGAATGCTCAGATACGCCTCTGCGTGGAAGAGAGATTGAGCGGCTGAGGTGCAACTTCGCTCTCAAACTGCTCCAGGAACGAGTCGTGCGTGCGCCTGGGCGCCCAAGGCACGTGCGCGCGGGTCGCGGCCGCCCCGCCCCTCTTCGCCCGTCCCGCCACGCCCCGCTCGGGCGTTAATGGGCCCCGGCTGCGGCGACGGCCCTCGCGTGCCCTGTGGCGCGTGAACACAGCGGGGGCGGCAGTGACAGCGAGGCAGGCGAGACGGCGCGGCGCAGCGGGAAGGAGAGACGAAAGGAAGACAATAAAACGATCTTCTGCGAATAAGAATATTCAGGAGGAAAGAACTATTATGGGAAGGGGCAAAGTTGGGGGCGAAGTCACTTCAAGGGGAAGAACAGGAATGACGATACGGTAGTAGTAGATGATACAACTTACTCTCCCTATTGAATAGTGTCTGTCATTGCAGAAATAAAATGAAAAAAAGAAACAAACTGAAGAATATGGGTACAGAAGTGAAAAGCTATAAAAGTGTACCCATATTCTTAATGGGTATACTTATATAGCTTTTCGCTTCTTACCCATATTCTTCAGTGTGTGTATGTGTGTGTGTGTGTGTGTGTGTGTGTGTGTGTGTTTGTGTGTTTTATATGATTTGGTCCCCCATAAATCTCAACAAAATTTTGCAGGAATAGTTTTGAGTGGACGAGAAAAACATTGAACCGACTCAGTTTCAAAATAGAAACCCCAATTTTGGTTGAAAGCCACCTGCAATGCATTTAGGTATTTAAGGATTGCACGCCGTAGTCGGGGAGGGGTCGGGAGAGCCACGGCGAGGCAGGGCGAGATGGGAAAGGGCAACGAAGGGAACGGGAAGGGTCTGGGTGTGGGACACGGGGAGAGAGAACGGGGCGGAGCAATAAGAGCGGATCTTGTAGTGAACAGGGTGGGGGAGAGAGGTGAAAGCAAGGCGGGCACACTGTGCAGAAATAAAATCCATTCCTTCTCCAGGCAAATACATCGGCATAGGAGACTCAGAGAATCAGCTGATGTAATTGCAGTGTCTCTGATCGGAAGGTCCTAGGGTTTGAGTCCCGACGGTAGCAGAATTTTCGACACTAGCTACTAAGCTAGGTCGAATTTAGTCTGGAGAAGATTTCGAGCGGCTAGCTGCTTTGATCGGTAGTTTTTCGTGCTTTCTCTGATCAACAGCAGGCGAATGCCGGAGCAGTACTCCAACAAAGGGGCCACGAAATGCGCGCGATTTTTCCTTCCTCTTCCTTGCCCAAACCTCACACCCGTTACGTACACACTCTGACGCCTACATGCACTACGATACCAAACAAGCCGAGAGACCAACCGGGGGCTTACAGCTTGACCCCGATGGGAGACAACTGTTTGGGGAAAACCCGCGAGCCGACATGGAGATGAGTGCCGAATTTGCCATCCATCGAGGGAGATCACCACACCTTACGTGATTAAAACATGCACAACACTTACGGGACTAATGACCTTAGCAGTTGACGCACCTGGAAACACTAATCAATCATTCAATCAATCCAGTCAAGTACATGATTGAGACAAAATAAATATCGGGGCCACGCCGGGTTACTTCAGCTAGTGCAATATAATGTTCACCGCATACATTATTATACATCGTACAACGCATACATATTGCATTAAACGAATAAAACAAGGATCATTTCATTCATTCGGCTGGAGCATGATGAAGAGCTGAGACCAAGACGTGATGAAGGGCCCGTGAATTGCCCCTTGTTTTCCTTCGGAATTGCTGAAAGGAACTTAATTAGATCCTCTTCCCATCCAGGAGCACGCAGGCGCCAGGGAGGAGAGTGGGGGAAGGTCATGCGGCCGATGGCAGGTGCGATAAACAACGGGAGCGGCAGCTATTGCAGCGAGGCGCTTGCGTGATAATAAGGGGGGAGGGACGCGGCGGAGATGGAGGTGGGGAAGGCGGAGTTTGCATGGGAACCGTGGGACTTGCACGCGCCGAGCAACACGAAAACGCTGTATTCGGGGCGGAAATTAGAGAGTGGCAGTGGAGGTGGAGATTACTCCGAGGGAGAGGTGATGGAGGTGCTTCGAATGTCGGCGAGGAGGAGAAGGCGACTTAGGAGAGTCGGTAGTAGTACAGAAGTTGCGATGTCGCAAGAGAAGAGGAAAGGTGGAAAACAGGCGCCTTAATCTCCCACCGCGCTGCCTGTACGGGACACACACAGTCGGATGGAAGACGTGGTTGAGGTGGAGTCGGAGGGTAGCAAAACTAAGGAGAAAATGGTGCAAAACATTTGCTGAAGTCTGCCTAAAGGGAGGAAATTCTGGAGTGAGTAGCGAGTGAAACGGAGTGGAGCGAGTGAATCTAAATGGAGTGAGTGAGCTTAAGAATGAGAATGTGGTGGGGATGGAAAAGAGAAGGCGGAAGTAGTGAGTTAGAGAGGCGTCTGTGGTAACTGAGCAAAGACGACTGGATAAGGAAAGTTGAGCTGGGGGAGGGAGGTGGGGTAAAGAAAGATTGATGTGGCGGCGCATTTCGGTATGGATGGTTGATATGTTTCCTTGGGAGCATTTGCTCGTCATGGTTGATGGTCACAGCTGCGCACAGATAATTGGGCAGAGGCGATTGGAGAGGCGGTTTGGCGGGAACTGCTGGACGAAGGGGATAGCGGCGGAGCTGAGCAAAACATTGAATCTTGAGCGGGTTGAGCGTAGGGCTGATTGAGCGGGGATGCAAGGGAATGGAAGGATTGACAAGGGTCTTGTGTTTTACACTGGGTGGGACCGACAGCCGGGAGACTGGGAGACCGGAAAAACCGGGGGACCGGAGACCGAGGGACCGGGACACCGGCGAACGGCGGGCCGGGAGCCAGGGATCTGAGCGCCGGGGATCGGGGCGTCGGGGGTCGGGGCGCCGGGGGTCGGGGCGTCGGGGGTCGTGGCGCCGGGGGTCGGGGCGCCGGGGGTCGGGGCGCCGGGGGTCGGGGGCGCCGGGGGGTCGGGGCGCCGGGGGTCGGGGGCGCCGGGGGGTCGGGGCGCCGGGGGTCGGGGCGCCGGGGGTCGGGGCGCCGGGGGTCGGGGCGCCGGGGTCGGGGCGCCGGGGGTCGGGGCGCCGGGGGTCGGGGCGCCGGGGGTCGGGGCGCCGGGGGTCGGGGCGCCGGGGTCGGGGCGCCGGAGGTCGTGGCGCCGGGGGTCGGGGCGCCGGGGGTCGGGGCGACCGGGGGTCGGGGCGCCGGGGGTCGGGGCGCCGGGGGTCGGGGCGCCGGGGGTCGGGGCGCCGGGGGTCGGGGCGCCGGGGGTCGGGGGCGCCGGGGGTCGGGGCGCCGGGGGTCGTGGCGCCGGGGGTCGTGGCGCCGGGGGTCGGGGCGCCGGGGGTCGGGGCGTCGGGGGTCGAGGCGCCGGGGGTCGGGGCGCCGGGGGTCGTGGCGCCGGGGGTCGGGGCGCCGGGGGTCGGGGCGCCGGGGGTCGTGGCGCCGGGGGTCGGGGCGCCGGGGGTCGGGGCGCCGGGGATCGTGGCGCCGGGGGGTCGGGGCGCCGGGGGTCGTGGCGCCGGGGGTCGGGGCGCCGGGGGTCGGGGCGCCGGGGGTCGTGGCGCCGGGGGTCGTGGCGCCGGGGGTCGGGGCGCCGGGGGTCGGGGCGTCGGGGGTCGAGGCGCCGGGGGTCGGGGCGCCGGGGGGTCGTGGCGCCGGGGGTCGGGGCGCCGGGGGTCGGGGCGCCGGGGGTCGGGGCGCCGGGGGTCGGGGCGCCGGGGTCGGGGCGCCGGGGGTCGGGGCGCCGGGGGTCGGGGCGCCGGGGGTCGGGGCGCCGGGGGTCGGGGCGCCGGGGTCGGGGCGCCGGGGGTCGGGGCGCCGGGGGTCGGGGCGCCGGGGGTCGGGGCGCCGGGGGTCGGGGCGCCGGGGGTCGGGGCGCCGGGGGTCGGGGCGCCGGGGGTCGGGGCGCCGGGGGTCGGGGCGCCGGGGGTCGGGGGCGCCGGGGGTCGGGGCGCCGGGGGTCGGGGCGCCGGGGGTCGGGGCGCCGGGGGTCGGGGCGCCGGGGGTCGTGGCGCCGGGGGTCGGGGGCGCCGGGGGTCGGGGCGCCGGGGGTCGTGGCGCCGGGGGTCGGGGCGCCGGGGATCGTGGCGCCGGGGGTCGGGGCGCCGTGGGTCGGGGCGTTGGGGGTCGGGGCGCCGGGGGTCGGGGCGCCGGGGGTCGGGGCGCTGGGGGTCGGGGCGCCGGGGGTCGTGGCGCCGGGGGTCGGGGCGCCGGGGGTCGGGGCGCCGGGAGTCGGGGCGCTGGGGGTCGGGGCGCCGGGGGTCGGGGCGTCGGGGGTCGGGGCGCCGGTGGTAAGGGGGCGGGAGGCCCAGGGTATGGGAGCCCCGATGACCGGAGGGGGGCTGGGGAGCTGGACGGCCGGGGCGCCGGGGAAGCGGGAATGGCCGAGGCGCCGGGGGACCGAGGCGCCGGGGGCCGGGGGCCGGTGGCCGGGGACCGGAGGCCGGGGGCCGGGGGCCGGGGGCCGAGGTGCTGGGGGCCGGGGGCCGGGTGCCGGGGCGCCAGGGGCCGAGGCGCCGGGGGCCGGGGGCCGGGGGCAGGGGGCCGGGGGCCGGGGGCCGGAATGCACGCCACTGACAGCGCCCCCGCTCTGCACGGCCCTCAATAAAAGCTGCCCGTTCGTTATTCCCAACGAAAAGAATATTCGTGTTTGAAACTATTTTTTGGTTTCTAACATACGTAAAATGGTATGACGACGAGCAAGAAGGAAAATTTATGCAAGAATGTGAAAAAAATGGTAACTTTAATGTCACCTAGAAAAAGGAAGTTACTTGAGTTGCAGAAAAAACAAAAACAGAATATAAATTATTAATTGACGTTTGTGTTGAAAAGCTTGAACAGAGTTACAAATTCAGTATTTCTTATAAACGAAACATCTATAATTCATTTACTCGGTATACGCCCCATTGTCATGTAACATTTTTTTGACACATGAGATCACATAATAAGTTTATTGATTTTTCTGGAACCACTTGTGATATTACATACAAGAATTTTTAGAATCTACTGTGAATTTTCCCTTAATTTCACACTGGGTACTGACGCTTTCATTGATTCACAAATAATTCATTTTTGAATTTATTAATACGTGTTTATAGACATATCCCCCGAGCCGCAACTCAGTAATAGATAACAAAATGATAGAAAGCGAAGAAATGATAGCAAGCTTCTGAAAGCATTACCTCATTAAAATACATTTCTAAAGGCCACGTTTACGCAGAAGCTTCAGTTCCAAACAAATTTTCCATCTTTTCCTAAGAAATCCGAAATGATTCGAACAAGTTCCAATTCACAGAATAAAATTAACTAAGGAACTGTTTTTGCATCTCATATGTAACTATTTTACTAGTCATGTTCAGACAATAGGTAAAAGTTGACCTGAATATTAGGCAAGAGATATCCGATCTGTGTTGCCGTATCCCTTTACTGAGATCATCCAACAGCATAATTGGTTTGACTATATCGTTCTTTTAGATTTAAGATAAAAATGAGTATCTTGATTGTTTCCATCAGACACTGTAAAAAGCGAGTAATGAGGCTCGAAATTTAGTTATGTCAACGGCACGTGCCTCATTCTGTCATGTGCCCGCTCGTTTCCACCATCCGCCTCCGGGCTGATACCTCTCGTCGCAGGACAAGATGTAATAAACGGGAAGAGCTGAGAGCTCCAATTTCTCTGTTAAAAGGCTGTCATTTGTTATCTGGCTCTCGGAGGAACTGCTGTTCACTTAGATTCCCCTCAATCTCTTTCAACTGGACGTTTCTACAGAATCTTCGTACCAAAGTTGAAAATCAAAATACATTTTCACAGACATTTTTTGGGATCGGAAACGTATATGAAATAGGGTCTCCCAAATCGTTTTAACCGAAAGCCATTTTAATATTTGTAAAATATTAATTGAAGTATTTTAGTGATTAAACAATGTTTTTATATCTTAGTTCTCTCTTAATATTGAATCTAATATTCTTAATATTGATCTTCCTCTCTTAATATTGAATATATAATAAATAATAATTTAAAAAGAAATATCGATTTGTTCCGTACTCGAGAAATTGCATTCTACATTAAACCATAATATACATACGTTACAAATGATCAGTTGATAATTAATAAGGTGTACAATGCGTATATATTTAATGATCAAAAAATGTACCGTAAATGAAGCATTTTTTTTCTCTGAAATTCAATCTTGTAGCTCAACAATCTTAAAAAAATTACTCATGCATAATACCGAGAGTATAATGCTGTAATGCACAGTTCAGAGGCTGGCCGATCGAAGGGTACAATATGAGTTTCACCTTTAAAATCCGAATTTGAATTTCAGCCAGAAAATGCTTTACGAAGTACGGAATGTACGCATAGCTGCAGCTAAAAGCTATGGAAATGTTGGTATCATTATTTAAAATTTCGTTTGTTTTACCGTAACTCCCATTCCCTCTTCGTAAGACTTTGAATTGGCCTTTTGACTTTTAACACGAGGCAAAACCACTATCGCGAGTTCAAAAAGGACGACTCCCTGAATGCAATGAATGATAAAGGAGGGGAGTCGGTATTACTGGAAAGCAGCATCATTTGCGACCCGAGTTCAGACAGAAGACCATGATGCCGTCGGACGCGGGTCCAGTCCATTTGTCGTGTCGTCTCCCTCACCGTCGCGTTCTCCCCGGCCGATAGCCGCCCGCTCGCCTATTGAGAGCACCCCCTGAGGGAGTGTACTGGCGATAGCGCCTCCAGAGGCCAAACGCCCCGCCCCGCCCCGCCCCGCCCGTGTTGTTTGTTTTCGTGGTCGGCGGAGCGCGCGCGCAGGCGGCGCTGAATGGGCGCGGCGCGGGGCGAGGGGGCGTGGCGGGGGCGGGGCGGGGCGGCGACTGAACGGCGCGGCGCGGCGCTCGATACGGCGGCGCCGAGGCACGCGGGGCGCCGAGGCGGGGGAGGAGGTTCCCCCTCAATGCAGCTGCAGCGGGCGCGTCGGAAACGCTGACGCGACGGTCACGCGGCTACGCGGCTCTGTTAAGGGGACGATGATATTTACTAGATGATGGGTTCGAGATTAATGATCTGTGGCAGAAATTATTGTTGTTGTTTGTTGTTGTTGTTGGTCGTAGTTGTGGTGCAGTAGGCAAAGGTAGAGGCTTTCATAGGGAGGGAGGGGTATCAGAAGGGGAGAAGTTGCCGGATCTGCCGCATCGTCAGCAGCGGGCTGTCAGCAGAAGCCGAGGTCCAAGTAAAACGTGTAACAGTAGTAACAGTAGAGTTTGGCCTCGCTGGTTGTAACAAATACAGTATAAGTATTGTGGCGTCGTGCTGGCTAAATAATGATTTATAGACACGAGCTCCAAGCGCAACAGTTTGTTTAAAATGTTTTACACGTATCTACAAGCTCTGAGATTATTTATTATGCGCTCTCTCCATCTCCCGGTACCCAAGCGCTCACTGCTCCTCGTATCCTTGGCTAGTGCAGTTCCCCCACCCGGCGATTTACTGCGTTGTTAATTGGACAGCTAGAGCAGCGCAGTCGCAGTGTCCCGTGGAGCGCCTATCCCGTCTTCCTGGGCAAGCAGTGGGCGACCACTCGCGAGATGCTCAAAAAGGCGAAGTCCCGTCCGCTTGGGCATCTGCTGGGCTCGCATACTTACTGGCGGTCACGTGACCAGCCCAGCTTCCCTGCGAGGGCGGCCGCCAGGCCATCGCGCTATCGCCCTTGCGTCTTGGAGGCACCTTACTCCCCTTCAGCTGGTTATTTTTATTGCGACGCCCTTCCATTCCCCTGTGGTCGCCTGCATTCTGGTGTTCCCGACGGCGTGTCCTTCGGAAGCATGGTCGCCAACTGACGATGTTACAATATCGTAATAACGACGGCGAGTGTGATGGTAGTAGTGTATTAAACGGAATTCGAACGAAGCTGCTCACTACGAGATTCGTGGTAATATGACACAAGACTAAGAGCTGCTAATATACTATTTACAGTTTATTTTTAGCTATCTTCACTTGTAGTGTTGACGTTTGACTATTTCTTTCGGTCGCCTTCAATGTTGCATTTGATGTTTAAGGGCACATATGTGTCTGCCAGTGATATCCCCTCGTAGCCGTCGGATGTGGAAGTGACAGTGGAGTCGATGAAGGGGAGAAGGTGGCACCGTCGCGTCCCTTCCTTGATGGCGGCGCAATGAAGGAGCTGCAACTGCGGAGGCTGAGCGCACTAAAGAGCAATGGTGGCAGAGGGGGGGGGCGAAGGCACCGGAGAGAACGGCGGCGATAAAGGAGAAATGGAGCGAGTGATGAGGGGAGCGCAGGAAGCATAGCGAGGCACGGGGCGGGAAGATGACGTTGGAATAATGCGGATGAAGGACGGAGAACGCGGAGGATCAATACTCAATGACGCAAGTAGGTCGAAGCGGAGCTGGAACAGAAAGGAGAGGCGAGGAAAAGACGTCGTTTGCGCGAGACGGCGGCATCTGATAGATCGTGACATCATTATGAGTGACGTGGCAATAAGCGGCACGTAAGGGTGAAGAATGAACCGTGGGACAGGGCACGGAGCTACAGAAATAACGCTAGCGGGCACAGTCAGGAAGGGATTTCGTGTGGGTTTTGGCTGAGAACAATACTGCGCAGAGCGAGAACGATCAGTTTTCTGAGAAGTCAAGATAGCGCCTGGGAATGAATATTGAGAGCAGCACCTTTTGTAGGTCCGTTCCCTTGCTATGAAAATGTTGGAAAAGAGTCGAGATGATTTGAGAGGAGGGTGGAGGTTGGAAATTCTGGAGGTGGAACAAAAACAAATTTTTTTTGTAAACTCATATAAGCAAACATAAACAGGTTTTTTTTAGTCTATTAGATCTATCTTTCTCGTGTCTGTCAAGTGTACACGACCAAGAACACAAAGCTGTGAAAAATACTGTTAAGACTTCGAAATAGAACGATGCGGTCGGGGAAGTAAAAAATAAAATTATGAGAAAAAAGAGTTTACGTGTGAGGGTATATTTGATCTCGTTCGACAAGATAACTGCAGCAACACCTTAATACCTTGCCAGCGCAAAAAAGCTTTTAAATGTTGCCATAAGCACTGAAAACCTATAGAAGGAGCTTCGGTATCACATTTTCACCTTCCGCTGTTGATTTACTATTTGAGTTTATACTTCAGTGCGATACAACCGCGCGCAAATCGTGCTTTTCGAGCGATGATCACAGAGAGTACATTGCTTCCGAATTTCATCATTCAACAAACGTTTATGAAAGAGACGCTATGAATTTCTGGAATTAGCGGCTCGTCTTAAGATTCCATGGAATTTGACGTCGCAGCAGTCAAGTCACGGCCAGAGCTCCGTTCAATTTTCGGCCAAGAAGCGAAAAATATGTATATTTCACGATCAGAATACGAGATCCATCTACGTTTGATCCAGTTATTTTAAAATGTACATCCGTGATTTAGTGAGATTTAATGTACTCAATGCTTGCGAATCATAAAAAAGTGATTCGATTAGGCCCAAGGAGGGCTTATAAATGGCAGACCAGAGACCTGATGACAAATTTAAAATACGCATTTCATTCCACACGTTAACAGACGATGCTTCGTTGCATAGGAACACGCAATGGAAGCCGAGCTTTTAGTTTTATGGTGTCAGTCGAGAGTAGAGCAGAAAATAATTGTGCATTGACGCTCTTAATTTAAATATCCAGAAAAGGCTAGTATCAAAACCTTGATTGTAACACTCATTAAGTTTTCCTACACAATTACTACACAATATTTCGTCGAAACTAATTAAACCGTGGTACTCTATTATATGTTTTATTCTACAATGCCAGTTGCAACCAATTAGGGAATAAACAACAACAAAGAAACATACTAACTCTCTCCTTGTATTAACGAGTTACACCGCTTTTGTATCACAGAGGAAGATTCAATTACATATTCTAAGGAAATAAGTAGGACGTATTCTAAGGAAAGTATAAAACTTTCTTTGAAACGAACTTTATTTTATAAACATTATTTACTACGCACAAACAAGTTGAAAATATGTCGTCACTCCTCGTTCAGAACAAGCTGAATTGGAGCACTGTAGAAATAAAACTGAAAGCTCAGGATGAGAGTGGAGAAGAAAATAAATGTGGTGTGTCACTGAGAATGAAAAAGGTGAAAGAAAAACAGAGCGACGAGCAAATATCGGAAACTGAAATACGTAATTGGAAAGCGCACGTTTGCAGGAATTTGTTACTAGATGCAGGTTGAAGGAGATTGTTATTTCGTCAGCAACTCCATCAAATTGAATCAACAATGCGTTTCTCGATGCAAATAGTAGTCTATTACAAGGCAATGAAAACGTCGTTTTAAAATGTTTGCAACCACTTTTGTTTCAAAGAGATGAATAGGGATTCTGGAGTCCAAGAGAACGAACGCAGACATTCGTACTTCTCTCCCATAGATTACATGCAGTTTTTATTGTTTTGACGATAAATAAACTGAAAATTGAGTCACATTTACAAAGCGTACTCCGAAAAAAAAACCTATCGTGAGCGCTGCAATTTGCTTCGTTCTCTCCGGAAATCCAATCGGCATTCGCCATCCGATAGCGCAGCGTCAGTTGCCACGAAGGTTGAATTTTACTGACATTCCGGACAATACAACATACTCCTATTACTTTCATGTTATCCGAGACAGGTAGAAAAATATGAAATCGCCAGTAAAGATCGCATCTGTCCGATTTTCACTGTGAACTATGAATTTTTGAAAATTGAAAATGTTTGAAATGTTTTAGACCCCCTCGATTTTTTTTCTTGAAACAAAATTAGTTTTCCTCAATCTGTTCTTGAATCAATGTCATGAAAAGTTTATGAAAATATTCGTATTTTTGGCGTATTCGTGTTTTTTAATGAAATATGGCCAAATTTAAAAACACGATTTTCTCCAAAACGTTCCGTGCTTTTCTTAAAATTTTTGACACTGATGCCCTTAATAACATAACTTATTCGCCAGGATGTATTCTTTTATTTTTCAAAAATTAAGCAAATGTAATTGAAAAAAAGATCTACCACGTCGTTAATTACGGGCGTTTATATACATTTCTGCATTTGTATAATAGTGCTTCAAATGCATTCTCAGGAAATTCTCGGAACACTCGCAAGTTCTCTGAAAATGAGAGTAAAATTGCATATTTTAAGAAACGCTCATACATTTACTGAAAAGCACCTTCAAATTTTTCAATGAAAATTTCCACTTAACATCAGGTTTCACTCTTCTATGATAACGTCATGTTCCAACTCTGCTACTGGGAGTCCGAAAAATTGAAAAAAAATTGAAAAATTATACATGTTTTTTGATAAAACTCTACTTCCTCAATACAAATATTACATAAAACAATACATAAACCATTGCCATTTAACGTGTTTGCGTTATTGTGTTAACTGACTTGTACTTTAAATATTACATTTTACAACATTTTTGAAGAGTTACTTAACTGAAGATAGGTTCATTGGGTTTGGTCAGTAGGAGAAAAAATTCACTAAATGGTTATTTGCCAACGTTTCGGAAAAAATACATACACGAGTATGTAATAAAATTATGTTTCAAAGCTGTAACACATTCACAGTTAGAGCGGTCAAGTGATTCGGCCTCATGAGGCTGGGGCTTGAGACATTTGATGGACACACTATGGCTGTGAGTTCGAAACCCACGTAATACAAGAATGAAAACAGTAAGCATATGTAATAAATACGTAAAATCGGGTATAATATGTAATATTAAAACACTCTAATTACAAAACATCTTTACATAATACAAAATTACATTTATAAAAAAAATCCTCAACAAATTTTAAAAATAATACAAACGTTTTAAAAATAATTTGGGGAGCATACGTTGAACACACTTGCACCATACAACTTTTCCCTCATTAGTAAAAACTTGATCTATTGTTATCCAGGACCATCAGGATCATATTTTAGCAGCCAGACCAAGGTGTATGTAAGCAATTTTAAATACACATTGAGCAATAAAAGCCATCGTAAAAACTGGCTATATCTACGACCACCAAACACTGCAGCGGGCAACATTCTCATCGAAGTGTTACGTGTTGGCGATCGCCAAAATTTCTGGGAAATTAAGGTTAAAGGTCAAGGAACGGCGTCAATGATACTTATCACACCTAGATTTTATCAATAATACAGCGGGAAAATGATGCTTTTTTTTAAAACACTTCAACTCAAAATATGTGATAAAATTGAAGAATATCGATAGAATAAAAATATTTTATGAAAATAGCAAAATATATAACATATTACTAAATATGTAAAAATATGTAACGAAAAAATTGGATATTGTATGAGGAGAGGGACGATTCGCCAAGATTACAATCTTGAGAACGGTTAGTAAAAGGACAAAAAATATGTAATTACATAAAAATCCGTTTTCTACTGATCACGCCACACGCGTGAGCTGCGCGAGCGAAGTGACGTCACGCCAATTCTTAGGAAATCTCGCGTGGCTTAAAACGCAACCCTTCCAACAGTTTCAAACAATCCAAACGTTCGATTGTTTTGAAACAACAATTGTTTTTGAACAAATTGAATACTCATTCCTGATATAGTAGAATCCGCGTAAGAGTGAGCCCAAGTGACTGTTCGCTAAACAAGTGAACATCACATGTACTTCAGAGAAGTATCCCTCCGCCGCGACAGCTATTCAGGCACGCCTCTTCGTAAAGTGTTTATGGCTCCCGTTAAGACATCACGGCTTCCCATGGTTCACAACCGTGTAATTATATAAAAAATGAATATATAAAACGCAAAGCACAGAACCACGAAACGCTCACAATCATAGCTCCCCGCAGATCGCCACCTGCCGGAAACACGTGGACAGGCATCTCACATTCAAGACTGTTCTCAAATAAATATAATACTTATGACACAAAAAGTAAATTCAATATAATGTTTATAAAAAAAGGAATTTTTACAGAAGAGTACATAACACTGCACTTCGTAAGTTCAATTATATCACGTGGCGCACTATGTTTTCGTCGGGCGAGGCCATCACAAAAGGAAGCGTCGAAGCCATTTGCAAATTAGCCAACTGGAAACAAACGAATGGACGAAGGAATCTAATGGGCTCAAGGACAGAACGACCACAGAACCTTCAGTTATGTTGCCAGCACTAGCTGTCCAAATGGCTCATTCTTATAAAAATCGCCCTATACGTTAGTTCTCCTCCCCACCCAGCACCTCATGCGCGATGTATGTACTGTGACGCGAGCTTCAGACTGTTTATCTTAGGGCTTCGGACTGTTTTGCACGAACCACAAAACAATACAGTCCACTCAATATCCTAAAAGTACCCAGCAGTCTGAACAGTGTGAAATTTGTTTGAGGAACTTGATCCCACACCATGAACAATGGTACAAGCACCGAGTGGTGGTCAGGAAATTCGAGGGTCAAGATACAGTAAAGATACAGGACCGAGATAGGTTGATGCGATGTTCAGGGTGCGCAAAGCGTACAGCAGCCGGCAAAGCGTACAGCCTCTACGGCGTACAGCCGTAGAGGAGCGCTAGGTATCGCGAGAGACCCTTGTAACATTGTAGTCGCCGAAAAGAATAGGAAACTCACTAGTACGGGAAAGCCTGTGCCATTCTATGGCACAATAATTTAGTAATAATTAAAATATTAATAAAATACTATCTTCCCTCGAATACACATGTGATAAAAAAAAAAATTTCAGCCAGAAAGAGTGCACATGGGTTAATCTCCATCAAGGGCAGTCGATATTTTATTGGCAGAGAATATCAATAACTGAAAAGCTAGAAAAACCAGGACCGAAAGTCCATACAGTGAGATTTAAATGTTCTCTACATACCAGAGAAGATTCTAAAGATAAAACTACATTGTCATTCTGTAATTTTTACTTTTATTCTGAAGGTGCTCTGAAGCTTTTACAGTTCATCCTGTATTTTGGGTTACTTTGTTTCTACAGCACATGTCTAATGCAATATAAAATAATGAGATATCAAAACCAAAGAGGCTATGGCGATATTAACCTCTTTGCGTCTCACTGTCTAGAATTAAATTACATAATATTTAGAAAACTTTGGAGCACACACAACAGTATTACTTTTTCCACATTAATATTGTAATAAGTCGTCAACATCCCATGCTGACTGGCTTTGTTAAGAATGCAGGTATAATACAAAATATATTGAACAAGATAATTAAAATAATTAAAAAGTATAGGGATTTTAAAGAGTATCTTGAAGGAGGTACCAAACTTTCAAATAATTAATGAACACTCCTACTTTCTTGTAAACTTCGTAAGTCTTTTAAAATTAAAGTGTCCGTTCCTTTATTCTTTCAGTTTTTTCTGAAACTAATGTCCCAATAAACTTCGAGATTGTAAAGCATTGGAAAACTTTGGTTCCCCTTCCAATTCCCGGGTTGTGGTGTTCTACATCCTCTTGTAATTATCACCAGTGATCCGATTCTGAAGGGACATTTTATATTAAGATTGAAAAATGAAGAAATTATTAAAAGGAAAACAACATTAGAATGTCTTAAAGCGGACTTTACACTAGCAATACGTTTCTGCAATACCTCCCGGCAATTTGTTTCTGCTTCTTGCAGACATCTTTATAACAGAAAGAGCGGAGGAGGCCATAAGTTGCCGGAAAGATATTGCCAGTTGTTGTACGTTAGGAGTTTTCGTAGTCGTGGTTGAAGGTGACACGTGTGATAGCGCGAGTACTTTCGATGATGATGATGATGATGATGATAGTAGCGATGATAGCGACAGCGCGAGTACTTTCGCCACTTTATAGGTAATACTCGTAGAACTAGTATTTCGACATGGCTGGAAGAAGGTAGAAGACAGTATTGTGGCCGTACTTCTTGTGCTAAATGAGGGAAAGAAGCGTCCACGACTGATGTGAACGATAATAATCATTGAAACATCAGGACATTTATGATCTATAGGATAAAACATCTCATTTGTAAACATCGAAAGCGTGTATTACCATCCCCATAACTTGAGTTTTGAGTACAAATACTTAAAAGAATTATGTAAATTCACAAATTATTGATTTTTGGTTAAACTGTGATTTTATAGTACCATAAAATCTTCGTTATAAATATACTGAACAAGATATTACATAATTTTCAAGGCTGTGGAAACCTTAATTCAATTCCCTTAATAAAATAATTGTCTGAACACATATAAAAATATTTTGTACACAAAAATATTTTTAAACGTATTCCATGACAGACTCACGTTAAATCAATTCTTTTTCGTGGACTTCACGCCCAATTAGATTCACGTTGATGCAACGTGTACATTTCCTTCTAAATAAAGTGTAATATAATTAATTAGACCAAAAGTTTTTGAACATATTCTTTACCTACTGCAAATAACTTAATATTTTTTTAACCCAAATAATGAATTATCGGGACTTCAATTCGTTTCTTCCTGACGGAAAACTTGAATCATTCGATCTTCATCCATTTAGTTGGGACTTATTGTGTTGTATTAAAACTCTTCTGCACATCATTTTACGAAGAACACACATCTCAATGCAATATATGACTGTGTTGAAACCTTGTTAATATTTTCTGAGCACGTGGTCATGGTCACCGTTGGTTTCTTGGAGCAAGATGTTGCTCCGAAGAGAATTCAATCTTACCCCCAGCAACAGCTGTCTATACCTTTCTGAAGAAAAAAGGAATTTACATTATTCTCGGAAAATCTTGCAAGAACAATTGCCTTGATAAGAAATATTTATTGGTAATGTTTCTTGCGAAATAATATTGCTCGCCATTTTCTTGCCAAGTTTCTTTCCAAGCCAGTATGGAAATACGTTCCACGATATCTGCAACATCTAAAAATAGCAACAATCTTGGGTGAAAGAAGCTCGTAAAATTTCTTTACCGCTTACTGAACCGCATTTTTACCTATCAGCCACGAACTGAAGATAGAGGGTTAGATTGTAGAGATATAAGCTCGTTCATTGGTTCAGAGTGCGTCAACTACTGATGACATTGGTCCTATATGTGTAAGGAATTCTACTTCCTGAGAGGTGGCGGTGTTCTTTTACCGCTGGAACATGAGAACCCGTGCTGACCTAAACGTTGAGTTGTGCAGATTCCATCCGCCGGGTATCTCTCCTAGCGGACAGCGCCCAGCTGGCACCACATGTGAGTTTCCGTTAAGTGGTGTAGTACTTGTGTTTGTAAGGGGGTGGACGAGTCAAGGATAAGCAAGAAAGATCGTGCACGGTCCGTTGCCCGTTTTTTAAAGGTACTGCTCTGGACCGTGGAAACCCACAGCAGAGAGAGCATCCACTCGCTAAAATTCTCCTCGTGACAGTGGTTGAATTAAACCCAGCTCTCTAGCTAATGGCGAAAATCCCCGAACGTCGTATTAGAAACATAGGATCTTCCAGTGAACAATGTTTGTGAAGTCAACTTTCGTAGAACAATCAACAGTGACAGTGAAATGATGAGGACTGTATCGTGAAGATACCAGCGCGTGTCCCTTTTACCAAGCAGATCTTCCAGAGAGGAAAAAAAGAATTCTTCGAGTTGAAAATATTATTTGCTACTTCAGAGAGAACATCCGACAGAGAATTTGTCCTGCGGTTGAAGGTAACTCGACGAGACCATACTCTGTTTGGCAGTTTGCCAGTTGCCGATAAGTGATGGATGGACTGTCAGAAACACAATGGTGCAACTGACAGATTGTCAGCATCGGAGAGATTTCCTGAGTCATGATTTTCAAGTTTCATATCATTTCTTTGCAGCTTCATAGGATAGAAGCAATTTGGCTTATTTGTTATTGTTCTGCGTTACTGGCTCGTGTCTTTTGTACTATTCCCAGACTACTCTTTCTTAGGCTTTTCAGTAATCTGGGGAACTTCTACAACTTTTCAGAGATCCGAAACCTAGGAAGTTCAATCTTTAAGAGCTTCTTCGTTTCAGATTTGACTTTCACAATCTTTATTAGCAATTTCATTTCCGGCATATAGAGAAAAAATTGATCTGAAAATTGATGAAACATTGAATGAGTTGTTCAGATGATAAAATAACAGCTAGTGAGTACAATGGAGAACAAAGTCTGCTGCGTACTTATCAACTACAATTTTTACAAGGCGTTTGATTCACTCAATTATTAATTGTTTGAGCTGCTATGACACAAGGATTTTCCTATGTAAAACAACTGTAAATGAAAACTAACTTGAAGTCTATAAATGCTTTCATCAAATGAAAACAATTTAATACAGTACGGAACGACAATACAGTACCTAATGTTGTCTGCATGTTGTTAAATAAGGAAATTCAAGTTTTTTTTTCAATCCATTTGTAATGAATATGCAGAAAATAGTGACAAGTTACACTCCCAAATCTGGCCCGTGTCAAAAGAAAGCCTCCGAATTTCTCCAACACAGCAGTCAATGCTGCAGAGGAAGAGGAACTTTTGGATGCTCTCCCGAATCAACAGGGTCGACATCCGAGCCGCCTCTAGCGGTAGCTCTAGCGGCGCGGGGTCCCGCACGTGGCCGCCAGCCGCCGCCGCCGCCGCCTCTTCCGCCGCCACCGCTCCACCTCCACTGCCACTGCCTCCACTCTTCCGCCACCGTCGCTCCACCGCCTCCACTACCGCCACAGCATTTATCTCCTCTACCACTGTCTCTGCCTCTTCCACCCCGTTGCTCCCATCGCCTCTACCGCCGTCGCCGCCATCACCTGCACTATCCAGTCCTCCGCCCCTCTCCGCCTTCGCCGCATACACCTCCCACTACCACTGACTCCTCCTATCCCGCCCTCGCCGCTCCATCTCCACTGCCACTGACTCCGCCTCTTCAGTCCCCACCGCTCCACCGCCATCGCCGCATCCACTTCCACTACCACTGCCTCTGTCTCTTCCGTTCCCGCCACTCCATCTCCACGGCCAATGCCACTGCCTCCACCTCCTCCGCCGCGTGTACGCCCCGCCCCGCAAACATCGCCCTCCGGCGCCGCTCGCTCAGCGTGCTTCGCCTCCGCGGCACCTCAGCCGCGCGATCGATAGATGTCGCCGTGCGCCGTGTGCGCGAAGCCTAATCGTCATGCACCTGCGGGACACTTGCATCGGCGCCACGAGACGCGAGGCGCAGGCACAGGATTTCTCATGAGATTTTATTAGGGTTTCCGGGCGCGTCAGCGGCTAAGGTCATTTGTCCCTGTAAGCGTGGTGCATGTTCTTTATCGCAGAGGTGGTGGTGATTTTCCCCCCAATGGATGGCGAGATCCAGCGCCGACCTATGTCGGCTTGCGGGTTTTTCCCAACCAGGAGTTTTCCACCAGCGGAGCATCGCTCCAGCCGGGGCAAGCTTGAAGCTCCGAAGTTAGTGTAGCGCACGAAAAGAGTAAGGGCGCCACTTACACGCAACACTCACCGTGCTGGATACTCGGATTGACATGAAATTTCACCAGCTGATAGAACACCATGCGAAACCAATATAAGCAAATTTTGTAGCACTATGGAGTATTATAAATAGTGTTTTATAGGCATTTTGTATCAGGACCTTTCGTGACCTTCGCGCTTCCCGCAGCGGGCGAGCCGTTGCGCGCTAGGAACGTTACGCGGCGTCTATCAGCTGGTATCAGATTTCCAAGCGCGTTCGTTTAAGAATTCGTATTTATCTTTTCTTTATTGTATCTGTTTATTATTTATTTTTAATTATTTACTGATCTGTTGTGCATTTATTTATTTACGTATTTATTATTTAATAAGTATTGTCTGATTAATTAAACCCCATTGCAATCTTTAAATCCTGTAAATAATGCCAGAGTGCATTTAATTATTGCATTCGAATTACTCATGTATGTGTTCTCGTCCATCTGAACCTGCAAAGTAAACACCCGTTTTTGTCACCCCGCCGCCCACCAAGTAACTGAGATCTTGCCGACCGGCCGATAGTGCAGGCGCGATGTGTGAGTAACGGCCGCAGAACCAGCGGCGAGCAGAGATTTCCGCCCTTCCACGGTCGGTAAGGTCAAGAAAGGTCCCAATACTAATTATCGCAAAAACACTACTTGCGATGCTTCATAGCACGTACAAATTTGTATGTAGGGGTTTTGAAAGGCGCCGAACAAGCTGGTAAAATCCAGCATGGTGAGTGTTGCGTGTTAGCAGCGCTTCTGAGCGGCGCGTCTGTTGGCAAATCATTGGTTTAAAAGAAGGTATTCACGTGAGCGGTGAAAACGCGCCGCTGGAGCGCTTGGTGACGAACTCCGCGACCAGCAGCGCAGACGCGTGTCCGCGCCAACGTCAGTGGAACACAGTTCTCAAAGGCAGCCTTCACACTACACCACTCGGACGTGCCACTGGCTTTCTTTCGGTCGCCGGAGCCCACAACGGTGAGACCATGGCTCTCTGGAGTACGTCTGTCTACTAAACTGCGATTTTCTTGCTTTGTCTCTGACAGGAATCAGCTGTTCACGGTTTCATCCAATAGGGAGCTTGAACGTCACCACAGTGACGTCACTGAAACAAAATATAAGCTCCCGATTGGATGGCAGCGAAACAGCTGATTCCTGTCAGGGACAAAGTTACGAAAATCGCAGCATAGAGTCGGCCGTGGTGTGACTCACGAATCCCTCTCTCGCCGGTGGGGTTCGGCGGTGGCTGTGTGAGAAGTGGCTCCGTGTGAAGGCTGCCTAAATGTGTAAGAAAGGGTTGAGGATAGGACAAAGAAGAGGAAGGAATGATCGCCGGCGGTCCCTTGCTCGTTTGTTAGGATACTGCCTCGACATTCGCCTGGTGTTGATCGGAGAAACCACGGAAAACTACCAATCAGAGTAGCTGACCGCTAGAATTCTTTTCCAGACAGCAGCGGCTGAATTAGGCCTCGCTGTATCTAGCTGGTGTCGAAACTCTTGCCACCGTCGAGACTCGAACCCTCGACCACCCGGTCAGAGGACACTGCAGTGACATCAAGAGATGCCCTGACCCAATGGTCAGGAAAAGGGTACGAATTGAGGCCTCTATTACAAGATTCCCAGTGCATGGGTTTCAACAAAAACTATCCTTCGAGAGAAACTACAAGAAGAAAATAATCGTTCAATAAAG
Organism: Acheta domesticus; assembly: GCA_031308135.1. Lineage (NCBI taxonomy): Eukaryota > Metazoa > Arthropoda > Insecta > Orthoptera > Gryllidae > Acheta > Acheta domesticus. The sequence continues at coordinate 76,130,856 of JAHLJT010000631.1, read as the reverse complement.
AATATCTGTGTGAATGCAATATTCTTCTCTGCATTCACGTAGTCTGCTACAAACGTAGTCTACTACAAAAGTATTACGCACCCGCGTCCTCTTTTGGTAAACATAAGAACGCACTTTATCTCAGACACATCCAGCACTCTTTCCTACACACATGATACGCATGTAATTACAGAATCTATTTCTAACTCCCGAGTACTTTTTGAACATCGATTTGTATACTTATTTCACGCACTTAGATGCAGAAGATGTATTAGGCTCGCTAAACAAACATACAACACGCGTTTGGAGTGTACTCTCTGCGTTTATCTTGAATCAATAGTGGCTTCCCCATACAGAATCTATTTGAAGAGCGCCGCAGAGTCTGCTCCCAGTTACAAGGAAAATGAATACTTCGAATGAGATTTTCCTCAATACACTTCCGGCTAGTAGAACGTCAGAAATAATGATCAGATATGATTTATTTTTGAATGTTATATTGTCTTGTGTTGCGCCACTGTGTGATGTGCAATAACAATAAGGGGCCCGCCAGTATTGTGAATACCCCCTCTTCTCTCCGCAATGCACCTGCAATGCGTGCTTGAACCCCCTTGCCCCCTCCCATAAGTTACATAACGCTTGAGACCCATTTACAATAACTAAAAGAAATTACAGAACAGTAAAAACAATTTGTAATTATTCTGTTTGTGTCATTTGTTAAAAGTGAAGATAATTATTCTGAATCAATTGGCGATACTAACTGACCCGTTGCCCAACAATAAGATTGGGGATAATTTATGAGTGAAGGAAGGACATTCAGTGATAAAATTTCTGACAACAAAGCCCATGTTTTCGTGGATAACTCATGTGTCAAGAGTCTACTGCCCCAATTTAATTGGATTCTAGAAAATGCTTTAGATTAGTTTTGAATATGTTCCTAGTAACCTAATAGATTCAGTCAATATACCACTGATGAAAATATATGTCCATTCATTGAAACGATTTATACATAATGTTTTAATTTATTTATAAGACTGAATAAAATAAATTATTTTAGCAAATTATTTTTTAAAAATGTCTGTGTTAAATGACACTAAACTCAACACCCCTTATCCCTATGTAACGCGGCGTAACACTGCCTCAACGGCCCTTTTTAGCGTTACTTCATTTATGGACGACCCCTAAGTAGTGTTGATATCAAAACGGGGCAACAGATACACCACTGTGCGTAGATTTGAATACTCGGTAGACGAATAGCAGTTTTTGAAAGCGACAGTACAAGCAGTGATGAATGCGGAGCTGCGGTGTAGGAAGGTGGAGAGTAGGCGTCATTCGCCTTCCGAACAATTGAGCCCGGGTCAAATAAATCACTAACGTTCTCTCACTGCAATTGTTTCGGTTCGCTAAACGAATCGCCGCAGTAGGACGTTTACGCCAACTGCACAATTACCTTAACTGGACCATTCAAACGATGCAGTGCTTAATCTGATGACACTGGCATTGGAAGTCTTTTAAGTGTTATAGTGAAGTGAAGGAGAGTGTAGTGCCAATGCAGTGCGGTCCTAATTGTACTCGTACAAACATTCAGGTCGGATTTAGATTACAGACGTTTCTTTTGTTCTTCTTCATGTAATTTAATGATTTATGAATCATCAGTTTTTATATTATATTATTACCCAATTGCAGTTTAAATAAATTTATCTTTATCTTTATTCAAGATGAGATGAAACCAACCTCGTAATTCCTGAATCCGAGTTAATTGTTATTCACATTATTTGATAATAAAAGTAGAAAAGTTAGTAGTATGCGCTGAAAACTTCACACACTGAAAGCTACAGTCTCAAGACAGAATATTAAATTTAAGAAAACCTGGGAGCGTTGTACAATAATGGTGGTGTATCGATCTCCCCTGTATACATGTTCTATAGAAAACCAACTAATGCGCAAATTTCTTCCCTCTTCCTGTTGGCGTGTATTTAGGAATGAATGTAATCTGAAGAGAAGAATCCGTTCTTTGGTGAAGAATTCTACGATATCCTAGGAGGTATGATTTACCCTGAAATAACGCAAAACCAAACAACGAAGCATTAAATTGTACACGACTTACCGTATATATTAGTGCTTAATATCTCTTGTGTAACTTAAAAGTTAATTCCAAACAATTTTTAGGCATTATCTTCATGTGCTCAAGTGATACAACATATTTCCGAAAATTGTTCTTCGTTTACAAAATTAGCGCTTTCAGTTCATAATCATTTCTTTCATTCACTTAACTGCTTAAAACTTCAAAGCATCCATTGAAATTGTATATCACGACCGAACGATATTATAGTAAACCCTCGTTAGCAGGAACTCGCTTAACACGAATTTCGCCGTTAAACGAAGAATACTCAGGTCCCGGCATGGGATTACTGTAATACAGTCATTTATAGTAATCGGATAACACGACTTTTTACAACACGAACTCCGTTTATTTCGGTCCCTTGGAATTTGTGTTAATGAGGATTTACTGTATTTCCCTTTTTATTTCCTTGAATGATTAATTGTTGATTGGAGGCTAAGAGATGAATTGATAAAATTAATGACTGAAATTGAGCATGAGAAATCAAATGTTACATGTGAACTACTTATGCCTTGTGTTTGTTTGGGACACAATAAAAAAACTAGCGGATAATAAAGCAGCGTAAAAAAGAGCACTGCAGAGGATTGGCTCGCTTATTTTTGGTAGTCTTAATGGAGAAACTACGAACCAGAAAGTTTAACTTTGAAATAATGGAAGATTTAAGTGGCCTATAATATACTGCATAAATACCATTCGGACATTAACTACCGCAGTAAATTACAGAAAACTTTTTGGCTCTTAATGTGGCTTTTAATTCAGGATTAATTAGCGAACTACATTAACGAGTAAATATTTCTTTAAATAACTGCACGTTTATATACATATTTCATTGAAATGCCTCTCGATATTTTTGTTAGTGAGAAAAGCGACAAGACAACATCTGATTTAATTATTTTGATCTTTTAGATATGTCATCTTTCAAACAAATGCAAATCAAATTTGTTGGTAGATAATGATCATTTCATACATCTCCACTCAGTGAATAACATGTTCACTTATTTGTTGGTATACAAGGCACTTTCAACTTCGGACTTTTCAGAAAAAAGTAGAGTTTATTACATTCATTTATTCTTTTTACTTATTTATCAATTATAAAAATACTTCCTACATTCTCTTAAACATAGTATAAAGTTAATTGAATTCTGCAATTTTTTTCCCCCACATTAATCACATTTTTGCCTAACGGTGTAAAAGATATTGTTAAAAGAAACTATCAATTTGAATTAACGCATGATTATTTTCTTCAAGGAGTAATTCAGAAATCTCACTCTTCTTCTCTCTGTAGTACGAATTCTCTTACTAGAGGCCATTGTTAATAAATATCCCACGACAATATTGCAGCATGCGCATTACTAGGAGGCCAGGCGCGGGGTTATTGCGGTCGCAGATCGCGACGTAACGACTCAACCGCTCCGCCGAATGGGCGTTCAGGGACTTCTGTGCTATCGCCCTCCCAATCTTGTGGAGGCAAGAGAAGACACATTCGGGCATCGCATCCCTTACATAAAACTCTTTCATGTCACACGAAAACAAAAGGAACATTCAGAAAAACAACAACTTAATGCAGGTCAGAATAACTATTTCTGTGGAAGTACAGTAGATTGTAGCGGAGGAATGCGCCCCTTTTTTCACCTCGCGAACCGAATCGGGCCAGATGATCTCCTGACGCGATGATGACGAGGATTTGGATATTTAGGTAAAATGCCTATTTCACGGTTTTGACGGAAACACAAGGAATTAATTACACAGGCACAAAACAAAAGTTGTGAGACCCAAAGACTTGACAAAGTTTGTCTATGCATTTCGACGTGCTGAATCCGAATATCAAGGCAGATTTGCGCCGCGACCTTCCCATTTTTTTAATTGCGAAAACCCATCGTGAAATCGTAGATTGTAAATTTGAGGGTGGTTTTTTGCGATTTAAAGGAAGCTGGGTGGCACAATTCTGGCTTCCGTTTCGGATTCAGCGCGTCGACATTCATAGAGAAACATATGTCCAAGTCTTCGGGTGTGACAAGAACCCTCGAAAACAAAAATACAATTTCAGGAAGGTACAGGCCCAACGCAGTTAACATTTCTCCTGTAAATCTCGTTTAGGCAAGTCATGTGAGTGACTTTGCATGTTAATAATTATTCATTCATTCACACAAGTTGCAGTTCAGTTATGTCTTTTCATAATTCCTTAATTTCATCGTAAAAGATAAAGGTATCTTACTAATATTGATCAATCTATTTATGTTGAAATTCAATTTATGTGAGGCAGGAGGTTATATCCCATTACATCAGTTCCATGAATCACTGCTGCAACCAATAAATTTTCCTGAATTGTTCCAAATTTAAGAACATCTTTTAATGGTTCTCTGGCAAAATTCTGAATTTAAAAGTATACATAAACAATAACCAATTAATCCAGACTTGGGCGATATTTAAACGCTTGTCAGCAGCTGACTCACTTTCTTCGTTGAATCATTGTTTCTCTTACACTGAAGCAAATCAGAGAGACTGACATAGGTAATACGAATCATAGCGCCTCTCGTTACGTTTGTCAACTGTTTTTATCGCAATAAAAAGAACAATATAAACAATATTTGCTTAAAAATAAAAGATCTACCAAAAATGCGTTTTGTTAATGCAATTTTAAGAATTATTTATATTTTTATAATTGCCTGAAAATGTCCCTGACTTCCACAGATTTATCAAAAAATTCCTTTATTTTTTCAAATCAACGAAACTTTCCCCGAACTTGGCCCCGGCAGTTGTTCTCTTGGGCCGCCGAATCGGATGCTGTGCCAAACGGTGCTTCTGTGGAGGGGGAGGGGGGCGTGCGAGCGCGCGTGAGTCACGGGACTGTCGCCAGGGCGCGCTGCCACGCCCCGCACTAGTGCGCACGGACGCAGCCACGCGGCGCCACTTACCGGCAGAGGTCGCTGGCGGCGGCGTGGGCGGCTCCGCTTCGTCGTCCATGGCCGCGCGGCTCAGTTCAGTTCAGCTCAGCCGTTCTCACGACTCGGCCGCCTCATGCTTCTGCCTGCGCACATACAGAGACATGCGCGCTGATTAGCAGAAACGATCAGCTAGGGATCCTGTATATTTAAAATGAAAAATCGAAATAGAACACCTATTTATGATTGAGGGGGGCCTCACATGAAACAAAATACCGTCATTAAGAATACTCCATTGTCATAGAAATAATGTGCTTCTTTCGGTACCTTTAACAGTTCAATATGATAGAAATGGAGAGACATTGATGAAACTAAGACAAACTATTTGAACACTTTTTTAAATTTAAAAGTTAAATACCCTAGGGTAGATATCAGATTCCACTTTTTTTTGAATATTTTTTTGGAATATTCATTGTCAGGTTGACCAACAGTTCATCGTGAAATTCGATGTCACAGATTCATAATAACCGTACATGTTATCAGAATATATCGAACTTATTTATATTTGTAAAATGCCGAGACGTTTTAGTGTCCCGAAATGATCTGTCGGGCATAACGGTTAAACATCCAGGAATGTCCCAGGAAAACTTGTCAGGAGAAGAATTCTAGTGGCCGGATGCTCTGATCGGTCGTTTTCTGTAGTTTCTCTTCTTTCTCTACGCTCCGATCAATAATAGTCGAATGCTGGAGCACTACCCTAACAAACGGGCCACGGACCGCGCGGGATCTTTCCTTCCTTTTCCTTGTGATATCCTCATTCCTTACTTATATACATAAACTGCACTACCACACAAGTCGGAAGATCGGTCGGGAGCTTAGAGCTTGGATCAACTGAGGTGAAGCCCCGATAGTGGGGGATTCCTGGTTGGGGAAAACCCCGCTAGCCGATGTATTTCGGCGTCAGATCTCTCCATCCAGCGGGGGAAGATCACAGCCACCTCCCGAGGAGAATCATGCACTACACTTACGGGAACAATGATATTGTCCGTTCACGCGCCCGGAACCACCAATTAATCAATCAATACCAATAAAGAATAAAAAACAAATAGGAAAACCGGAACGTATGGGATCACTAGATCAGCAAATCAGGGAAGGGGCGAATAAAGAAAATCCACATGCCATGCCAAGCCATGCCTTCTTCGCTGACCTGCACACACGAACGCACGCACGCGAAGGCATGGGCACGCACGCACAAACAAACAAACTCACACTCACACACACACACACACACACACACACAAAAACACGTATACACACTCACAGACATAAAACAGACTTTAAAGCTCCAAATCTTTTACTAGCGCAGCAAACAAGTTTTTGAAATAATAATTTAATGTGTGTAGAGAAATGCTCTTATTTAATAGTATATTGTTTGCTCTGTAATTGTAATTTAATGCCTCACAATGTTTCAGTAATTTAATAAACTGAATCCAAAATCAAATTATTTCTTATCTAAAATTGTAAAAACTTCGGAATCGAACGAATATACTGGCTAAAATTAGAACAATGTCAATAAATTGTAAACAAAACTAGTCGGTACTAAAAACGGAACCAGACCCACAATAGCATTGGAAGATCAAATCCCTCGCCTATATTTTGCCCCTTATATTCATTATGTTCTTGCAACTCTGGCACGTTTTTGTGAGAAGTTAATACGTTCCTCGCAAAACGAGCGGGAGGGCTTACAGCTTCACAAATTCAGTTAAGTATCCCATAAATTTATTATTTCGGAATTTGTGTGTTTACGGCGTTAAAGAGAAATCGTTTTCTCGCTGATTTACGGGATTGACCTGCGCAGTAGCCAGCGCGTTTGTGGCTGTTCCATGAAAATGTTTCCTCGAGAAGCGTTAAAAACGCTGTAACCACGATGAACGTTACAACGAAGCTCTCTAAGAATAAAAACTTGGGAATTAGGTTTCTAGTAAAATACTCAAAACGAATTTTCTTGACTATTTGAAATGTTATTTGTACGAATATGTATTCATTGTTTCGGTTAAAAAAATCTATTAGGAATGTACTAAATCACACGTAATTTAAGATATTTTCAGATTCATATCTTGTTAGTATTACATTGGTTGGAAGAACTAATATTCTTGCATATTCTTTCCATTTCAAAAGATCCGCCCATTTCAAAAGCTCCTCAGAAAATTCCGCCATTCAACGGCGAGTACATGAGTGATTAAAATTTCAGCAAACCTGAAGTGAACTCCCTTAATATTTCTTTTCCGCTTCAATTATAGCAAAAAATTGTCAATTTACAAAGAAATACCATTGTTTCGTATGTATGTATAAATGTGTGAAAATATTAAGGGCTCTTGAAAAATAGCTGACGAGCCCATCCTCGGGAGTCGATTTGTTTTTTGTTCAAAATAGTCAGTATACTCGGTTTTAAAATTTGGAAAATATTTACACAGTTATGTAATATTTTAATATCAGCCATGAACCTAATGTCAGTGAGGTGGTTGGATATCTCTGGCATGATCTCGGTCCAATAATATATCGTCGCATTTAAACTGCTCTGGGTAACACGGTTGAAATATAATAGACTGCCCAGCTCCTACGTCAAAATGAGTGAACTAATTCGTTAGATAGCCAACATAAAACTAGTTGTGCCACAGAATGGTACAGACTTTCTCTTACTAGTTTCCTATTTTCTTCATGCTGAGTTAGCCTTCCGCTTTGGCTCGCACTTTCTCCGGCTGCTGCCTGACGGCATCTAAAAGAACTACTATGGCCTTCGCGGTACCTACTGAGGACAATCCCAATGCAAATAACCGCAGTGAAGAGAATCCCAATGAAGAGAATCTTCGCGATTTCGGAACATCGCATAGGTCTATCTCGGTCCTGAAACTTGATATACTGTTTGACCATGGTATCTCTTCACCTCATCTCGGAGTTTCTTGTTCTGGGTGTAGGGATCTAGTTCCTCAATTTTACAAATACGATCTCCATATCTCACATACCAGGCCCATCTCACACACATCTCAGGCCCATGGCGCGCGCGCCATGCAACTTCTTGCAGTCTGGAGGCTGCTAGAAGCAGAGAAGCGGATGGGACACGCGCCATCAGCGCTCAGACGGGGCGCGACTTTTCGCCAAAGGCGGCGCCCGCTTTATATTCGGGCCCGCAAGCTCCACACGACAGTCACTCAGCTCCGGAGTCAACGATGCAGTCAGTCACGAGAACGAGTCAGTCACGGCAGACGATTGAGGAATCCTGCTACCCAGTGGGGGCGCCTGTGGAGGGGCAACAGTCTACCTTCGAGCGCTGACAGTTTGGATTCAAGAGTTGGAGTCTCTCCGCTGGGGAGTCGTCAAGGCAGAGGCCGAGAGGTCGACGAGAGGCTGCACTCTGGACGGGCCTAAAGGGGCCAGCGCGCAAACCGTGCCTGTGAGCGCACGGGAACCTGCGGAGAATGGCGGCTCAGTTCGAGTGGGCGAGTTGCCCGTCCACACCATAGACGACCCAACCTGGGGGGTCGTGGCCAGCGACAAGGGAGCAAGAGGAAGAGGCACCCGCGCCGCATATATTTTCTGCATTTTGGCTTTATGTTGACTCAGAGCGTTACAAGTTGTGTGACTTATTTGACAAATAAAGAATCGTTAAGTTGATAAGCAACTTTTATTTACTGAACATAACACGTAAGACTCGAATGCCCCTCACGTCATGAACATAACTTAAAACTAGAGGTCTTACGCGGGGTTTGAGCTCACAGCCATAGTGACCACCAATGATATAAATAAAACTGCTCTTTTTGTGCACACGCGACCGGCATTGGGTCTATGCCTGAATGCCTTTGACACCATTCGTTTCCATATCAACAAACTTGCAGAATATCGCAGCGGATTTTGCAGTATGGATATTTACGAGAAAAAAATTGAGGAAATTTTGTTTGAACATTTTGTCAATTGTGTCATGTTAGGTTCCCATATGCTGAAAAACTTTTGAACTTTTGCAGAGAAATAATTTGAGGTACATTGAAGCTTGTGTTGAAAGAAGTATTTAACAATGAAACTTACATAATATTTTATTACATATATTTTAACCTCATGAGAGACATTAATTAAATAATAAGTGTGTAAAATAAAAACGAAGTCTTAATTAAAATCGTATTAATGTCTTGTGAAAGTGTATTTTGTTTATATGCATTAGACGTTTGAAGAAAAAATTTGGAGCCCATTTTGACAAACGTTTTCTTGTAAAAAACAAATCAAAACAATGTCAAAATTCAAAGAATTCATTTCAAATTCACAGAGCCTCGTGTCTGGCTAGATCAATCGGGGAATATATATTATGGAAAAAATCCTGTTAATGCTTCACAGGCGTAAAGACGTTCGCTAACGGACAGACGGACGGACGGACGGACGGAGGGACGTTTTTTCGAAAAACAAGTTTTCGGTATCAAAGACACAAAACGTACATGCTGACTATACACCGTGTTAGAGAAAGTAATTTACTACATACAGGAACAAGAAAAATTCACTCTTTGACGGTATAAGGAACCCACACAGTTTCTGTCGATGAACCACCACTCGCTGCAACATTACATAACTTTCTCCATAATACGTATTCCTCCGAACTAGATCAGCTTGAATTAACAACGGCTATATATGCGTGAAATAACAACGTTCACTTGTTGGTTCGATATGGGTAGAAACGTAAAATTTCAACAGGTACACCGTTTATTGACTCCTATTTTTGTACTACTGCGGTTTATCACCACGTTAATTTGGCTTTGATAGCCCCATCTAGCAGTTAGTGTTGGTATTGGTTGTCGGTGTCGCCAGTAGGTAATGATGCGATGACTATCAATGACTACTGAATAAAATGTAGCCAGCCCATGAAACTTGTTAGATACTTGAAAAGTAATTGCGATAAGAGAGGTGGCAAATCTTTATCTCTTCTACATGCGATCTCTTGATTAGAATTTATAATTACAGTTGAGTTTTGTAAATACATATCGAAATGCTTTATCTTCGAATTTTACAGTTGCAGATAAGACACTTAATTGACGTACTAATATTTTAGTATCTGAAAAGTATTAATAGAAATCCTTGATGATAAAATGAGTGGAATATGTGTTATTTTATTAACGATCAACCTCACAGAGGTAGTTAGCAACGAATGATTGCAAACCAAATTCACATTACGACGTTACCACAGTTATATTTAGTCTTCTTCGGATATCGACCTAAAATTATTTCAAAATACTAATAATAAAATTCAATAGATTTCGTATCAAAATAATTCAAACCCATTAGAGTGAAATAGTCACTATAATTCGAACACATTCCTAAAAAGATTTGTTCATTACAACTTAAAGAGTATCTTAATTTGTAAATAGAGGAAAAAGTACAAAATTCTGTCCAACGTATCGATCTTATATTGCTGTATTGATGGATAAAGCAAAGAGTATATCAACATATATTTCACACTTATTGTCTGAGCACCTAACATACATAATCAACAGGTTAAATTCTTGAAAAATTCCACCAAATACAATTACTACACAATTCTCTGTGACTAGCAAAGCAGATGTATTTCAGACACGGAACTGTTATTTGTGTAAAAAAGAAATAACAAATAATGTTTTACAGTGGTTAAAATTAGGTATTACATTCTCGCATACGTAAATACTCTCTAAGTAAATACGTAGTACAGATAGAGAATGGTATTGTAACGCTGAGGCAAAAAAGGTGATTTCTTCGACAGAAAAGGAGACCCTGATACCGAAAACAATAAATCTTCTGATATGTAGTGTATTACTTCCTCTAACACATATGTAATCATGGGTCAGAAAAATTGGCTGACGGCAAAATATCTGTGTCCGTCTGTGGTCAACGCTAGCGCCTAAACCGTTCAGATAATGTTCTTCAAAATTGATATTCCCTACACAATGTGAATGAACTCGGCCCCTGCGAGTTTGGCGAGTTTGATATAGATTTTTTGATTTTCGATGTAAATGAAGCCTCAACATCATTAAGTTCTCAAAAATCGCTCAAAATGTTTTGCTTAAAGTTTTCCTCAGAGCGAAAACGGAGCAGGTCTCATTTTCGATGAACTCTCCATATGAAGATGTATTTTCGAAAATTGCAAAGTTCACATTTTTTCCGCGCCTTCCTAAAACAATTTTAAGACATACTTTTATTAATATATTCTTCAAAAATAGATCATTCAATAAGGCTATGTAGAATTTAAAAAAATGAATAGTTTTTAAACTATTTTCTCGAAAACCGCTCCAAATATTTTCTCAATTTTTTCTCCAATAGTGCAAAGTACTTCTTTAAAATTTGTTGTGCTAAAGAATGGCATTGACTTTTTCATGCTAGTTAGTTCTCTAATTTCTCTGGTCTCGGCTAGCTTTTCGGCTTTGCCCATCCTCGTGCATGATGCCATCTATAGTCGCACAAACTACATTCAAATCTTAATTTTTTGGTTTCTTAATGGTAGAAATATTCCTTTAAGAATATAATAGAAGGTAAAAATACCTCGTCCTATGTAAACATTTTATTTGAAAAATTTGGAGCCAATTGCAAGAATAAAGCGAAAAAATTTCAAAGTTTTGAGTTTTTTTTTAAATTTAGAGTTAAAAATAAAAATCGGACCTATGCTATCTTCATGTGTGTGTTTCACGCTATTCTTACAAGAAAATTAACAAAAAATCAGGGACAATTTTGAGAAAATCTTGAAAATGATCCAGGGGCTTCATGTAAGTACTCCCAAAAATTAATGAATATTTTCAAAATATCAGAGCTTCGAGTGATGCCAGTTCGACGGGGGTTTATTCAGTTGGGAAAAAAATCCTACGTGTAGCTTAAGCGCTAGTGTTGTTAACAAACGACAGACGGACGGCTCGGGGGAAAAGCAACACTTTTTCAGTATCAGGGGTTCCCAAAACCTGTATTTTTGTTGAAATCTCGAAATCGATTTTTTTCCAGTATTACAAAGCTTTCTCTACACTACGTTTATTACTCCGTATATACGTACGTAAGCGAGAAAGTAAAATGGAGCACTCCGCATTTTCGGTTAACTCTCTGGGTTTTTGAAAATTAATCGCGTACGTAGAATAATCTATGATTTCTTGAGCTCAAAATCTAAGAAAAGGACTAGTGGAATATAAGGAAATATCAGTTCTACAGGAAAAGAGGTATTTCAACATATGTGAATTTGAAATTCGAGGATCGGACTTAAAATATTTTCAAATGTTGACTGTCCTGCAAAATCGCCGCCAACGCCCCCGTATTATTTTTTTCGACTCATAACGCTGCTTCGAGTATGGTCATATTTTGTAAGTTCAACAATTACGTAGGAATACGATTCCCTTTTCGCAATTGTCAACAACTGTTGTAGCACCAAGCTACTTTGCATGATGTAATCATAAATTCCTAAATTTAGTGCCGTTACGTACTTATTTTCTAAAACTGATGAAATGAGAACGATTTACAAATTATGAAACAGTGTAATCACTATTCATTTTTTCACCACACAATTAAATCTGTTTTTGAAAATATCAATGCAATGTGTCACATTTACAAAGATTTTTTCATGTATGTTTTATTGGACTATTGTAGAATATCCTGTTATCCACATTAACTTGAGAACATAATGCACAACATAAAAATATAATCACTGATCATTTTTTATAAAGGGTCATGTAAGTCAGATGTTTGCTGGACATTGCGGTTATGAACAGTCACTAATCTTTGCATTGAAACGCAGTGAAATTAATATCATCGTTTTGACAATTATAACCTCATGATGAAGAATCTCCTCGCATGTAAATCTGACTTACGATGGTTAGCTCTCATGAAGAAAACGTAGACTTATTTTGTAGATTGATTGCATCTTGCAAAACAAAACGACCAAGAACACACTGATACAATTATACATACTGTAATATACAAAATATTACAGAACAAACGCCGCGCCTTAATCTGGACGGACGGAGCTGTAATATCCAAAAGATTACAAAACAAACGCCGCGCTTTAATCTGGACGGTCGCGGTTACTAGGTAACGAAGGTTGTTGACGGGCGAGAGGGGGCGCTGGACTAGAGAGTTGTTGGTGGTTGACTGGCATCCTGGTGGTAGCGGCGCGTATGTAAGCTGAATTATTTAAGTTGGACATCGACGTGAATAGGGAGGATAGATTGTGGAACAATAGGGCGAGAAGTGAGTCAGCAAGAAAGAAGCAGACGACTTCGGCGACGACCGGCGCGAAGAGGGATTTTCGGCGCGGAAGTCAAGGGGCTACGAACTGCGGGGCCATCGTTTCACAACGCCAGACAATTCGGTACCGTGAACCTAATGCATGAAATCAAGCAAGATAATTTTTATATTGTTAATCTCAAATTCCATTCTTAATAAACAAAATTATTGTTGTGCCACGTTGTATGTAATTCCTTCGGAATATAAATAATTTCAGACTTTCAGGCTTCTCTGTATAGAGAGCATGAGAACCAAAGAACTGAGCTAGCATAGTAAATTAAATTATATAAAATAAATCATTCATTATTTTATCACAATACATACAATGATAATGAAGTCTGGCTCGAAAGTGACCTAATGCACAAATAATGGCAGATATTCGTTCATCCGGTCAATTTTAATTTGTTATTAAACTTTTGTGGTTTTCTGTAAAACCAGTTAATGGTTGCAAATGAAAACATATATAGGGCTCACTACCTTTCATGTAATGTAAAAAATCATGATATTTGATTGAATGGAAAGCTTGAACTTTTTGAAACGAAAACCCTCAGGGATTTAAATAAGCAATGTTCAAACCACTTACTCTCTGTAAGAGCACACTATTTATTCTTTGCGTCATCCGTCGACAAATCTAGGTGGGTCGGTGTCATGGAGCTATGAATTCCTAGTTCCATGGTCGGTCCTCACTCTAATGGGGGATGCAAAGAAGGCTCTCGGATCTCATGTGTTTCTTTCTCCGCCTTTCATACTCTTGAGTTTTATTTCATATGTTGCCTGGATTCTTTTACCACTTCTTTTCCTTCCTCTCTCTGTAAGCTGAACGCCCACCTATGTGTTTGCCATGCATGGCGACCCATGTCGAAGGGTGGGTGAACTGGGGGTTAATGGGTCTGTGCCGTCTAGATTCTGAAACCACGGGAGCAAACTTCGTCAATGTTCGTCGTGCGAATTCCAGCGGGTTCTCGTGACTACGTGAAGTGCATGTACTGCGTGCTCCAATAAACTACATTTGGCCTCAACCTCTAGACGGACAGTTGGGAGCTAATCCACCCCCGATCAATCAGCTCGGACCAGGTCTTTGACTGAACTCCAAGGCGAGTGGGAGGTTTTATTGTGTCCCCATGCCAGTGGTGCGGCGGCGAAAAAGCCATGCCACTCCCTGCTACATTCCCGTAGCAATCCTGACTGTCCAATGGAGTGTCCTCTCGTTGGAGATCGGGATGGATGTGGACCACGGGGGTGAATTGAAATTCTTTATATGGATTCCAAAACCACTGCCCGGCTCTCTTCTCAACAGAAAAGGAAAACTGTGAAAGCCGAAAAAAAAAGAAACGTTGATTTAGTTTCTTCTCTAGAACCCCACTAATCCGCATTATATTATTGTGGAATGTACTGAGTAAGGTCGTTAGTTTAAAAGCATTAGCTCCGAGCGTTTGGTCCGCGACATCGACGAATGTTTTGTTAAGCTGCAGGCATGGTTCGTCAGAGAAATTGTACCATTCTCTTCGAAGCCTACACTGAAAAACCAAATTGAGAAACCAAATTGAGAAAACAAACGAGATTGCTGGCCTACAGGTTAAGGTGATCTCCCACCCTAGCCTTAATTTGACCAAAGGTGTTGTAAATCACGAGGACTGTCTTGCAGAAAATAAAGTTGAATCATTCTTCCAAATACAAGGTGTTATAGAGGATCTCAGAAACTCTGAAAACAAAATGAGGAAAGAAATCCTCACTTCTATTTTCAGCCTTAGATTCGATCACCCTTCGCTTCCGAAATGAATCTCCTGAAGCTTTTATAACCTTCGGGTGCGCCAGCACGTGCCGGACCCTGTTACAGATGCCAGACGTTCAGCCATACCGTTCAGTGCTGCATTTCAGTAAACCCTGTATGCGCCAATTGTAGTGAAACGTCGCACACTCTGCTCCCCACCATCCCATCGCCTGCAAAGTATGATTAAGTACCAATTTCGACCCAGTGTCCAATGTTCGGTGTTCAAGGAGAGGGAAGTCTAAAAAACATCAGGGCGACGAGGTTTCGTTTCCGGCAGCAAGGAGAAGATTTTCCCTGGATATATCACGAACCTCTTATGTGTTCTAAATCAGCCCAAAAAGGCAGAGAACACTCGAGACAGACCGTACAACACATTAAAGGCCAACGCCGAGTGTTAGGTGACTCCTTTAGACTACCTACGGGAACACTTAGCGGCTAAGATTATTATACCATTGATTTATAAAAAAAACATGAAAGATTGTACAGCGAAAACTCTGAGTCTGACCCAGAAACGTCTGTTGGCAGGCGATCCTTACTCCCTGACCCACCTGCTAAACAGGTTACAACCAAGGATCCGCCACTAGTACGAAATGGCGAGGGTCAATGGCATCGGTCCCCTGACCGCTCTACCAGTGGTCGGGAGGATTCCGCTACGAAGGGGGCTCCCGGATGCAGAGTTCATTGGCGTCCTGAACGTCAGTGGAAGCGAACGAATAAAAAAACGTAAAAAAAAACTTAAAACTCCTACCGGCTCTCCTACCATGGAATTTAAAAGATTTGGGAGTCCATTCGGAAGACATTTGATTAATCCTATTCCGCTATTCCCTCTCTATTGTAAGTCTGCAGGTCACGCATTTTTACACAGCGTCAGGCTTTCCCTTAAAGGTTTTCACAGTTTTAGAGTCGATGCTGAAGAAGTTATCGTGCCCATGACAATGTCACATTGTTGGTTCATGACCGTCTCTTTTGTCAAGAAATCACAGTTCAGTCCAATCCAGACTCCAAATCGCGTGTGTGCGTGTACACATTTCATTTCAGACCTTCTCATTTTGCAGAATTTACATCCTATCCGGTGAAGCAGTATCGGGTGAGACATTTCAAACATAATCTCTGAACTAGAACAACCATTCGTTATCATTGAAGATTTCAAATGGCCACAATCCTCTATGCGGTTCCCTTCGAACTTATTCAAGGTGAACCATTATGGAAACAATAATAGATAATTCAAACGAACCTACGATCCTTGAAGTGCTAGAGATTGGGAACAAACTGCCGATCGCGAATGATACAAAAGCCACACGAGTTCCTTTCCGATAGAGAGGGTTCTTTAAAAGCGAGACTCAAAGTTGATGTTAGGGCGAGTATCACATTCACTCACCACTGGATCCTATATACTTATACTATATATCCTATACACACACACATACACACACACAATTTCAATAACATACTTCCTAGGCGTCAGTATCAACAACCACACAATACATCCACATATATTATGAGTGTGTTATTGTAAAAAGCGTTGACAGCTACCATTAAATAACTGAAACCAATATAGATGTTTAAGTGTAAGTCAACTCTTTAATGCTGCGTACTGTACAATTTGATTGTATTATGGATCAGAAATGAAAATAAAATGTGTTTTAATAATGATATTAATGTCCCAACGACCTTTTTAAAACACTAAATAAGCCTGTAATAAGGCTTGTACTCAAGTTTCTGAACCAACGACGCGGGGATTTCCCTTGCTTTGCTTTAGAAGTTTCACTCTTCGCACACGCTTTCTTGCTCTGTGGGTGGTGTTTAGTGATTTCATCAATTAAATCTTTGAGTACTTTTGCCGGTTCATATATTTCCAATCGCACGGGAGAGAAAATGTTGCCAAGACGCTCGTTGATATTTCAACAAAGGAATATAAGACAAGAAGGAGTAGTGCATCTGAAGTTCAAGTAACATGCGCAGTTTGTACTTCACACATACACGTCTCATATATTTTTAATAGCTTTTATTCACAAAAAAATATATTTGACCTCATAAGCAGTTAAAATATATGTTTATAAATATGAACATTAAAATGTATATATAAATCGGACCCTACCCAAGCTGTCCGCGTATTTGCATTTTTACTGGAAATCCTTACTCATTGTTTTACCTCAAGAAAGAGCAAATAAAAGGAGAAATTCTCGCTACACCTGTCACAGGGATGTTTTGAACATGTTTTCCCAACCTCGCTTCTGTCAACAGGCAGAGTCAATAACATTGCTCCAGTGAACGACGTAACTTCCGCATAAGGCTCTCCGTTGAACGTCACCTTTCTAGAATCCTTTTGCTACATAAAGCGCTTAATGAAGCACGAGGCAGGGGAAATCGAGTGTCCACACTCGGCTTTCCAGGTGGAGGAACTTCCCCCGGAACACGATGTAGTAGGCGGGCAACGCGTCGGCCAAGCTCGGCCGCCGGCAGCCCCGTAGCATGACGTCACGTGCGGCAACCCGCAACACAGCTTAATGCAGCGGGCGAACTACCTGCCCCTGCGGTTACGGCCAGTCCATCAGAGCTGCGCGGCGCACAGTGCCGGGTTTTGCTCGTGAACCAAAGGGAAAGCAAGAAGTTCTATTCGACGAGGCTTCTGACACTTTATGATAAACATTGAGTTAGAGAATTTTAAGCTGGTTTAAACGTGGCAGTCCAAGCTGAAAATACAAAGTGGGAACAGTCGTGTCTTGTACGCAAACGTTATGTTCACTTTTTGAAGTGACGAACAATACAAAACTAAAATACGAATTTACTTTAAAAATTTGGCATTTTATTTCATGAACAAAAATATTTGGAAAATGTAACGAATTTCGTAGTACCACGACAATGCAGTAACATTTAAGGGGAAAGGCTTACTCCAGTTTGGTAAAAACTTAAAATTACGAAATACAGATGAAAATCAGAAACTCACAATTTACAAATTAGAGTAAATTGCTGCTTTTCAGTATGTCTGAATCATCGTAATGTGCATTGTTGATAAAATGTATTATTTAATGGTGCACAGAATACCAGAGCTGTTACAACACAAATACTATTTTCTAGTCTTTTTTATAACGGTTACTAAATATTAAAATATTGCAATCAATTTCTTTCTAACAATTCAGTCAACACTGAAACCTCCTAACCATGCATTGTGGAAAATAATTCAAATTTTTTAAATCAAAAGTTTAAATGAAAATGAATTTTAGCTAAACAATTCAATGCATGCATGCACTCAACATTTCATTTACATGAAATGTTGACCATTAAAGCTGCCAGACACATGTTTTTAGCCGAAAATAAAAAAGAGAGGTGTTTAATAACGGGAAGCAGCAATGGTGACGACTTTTTAGCTTATTCTTCTAGACTTTGCATCACAAGAAGAATTAATTCGTTTGCTAGATAGTTTGTCACATGACTCACAGTATCGCTCCCAAGAACACGCTGTGTGAAGCCAATGAAAGCGAATTTATGGAAATAATAAGAATTATCATAATAAAATAAAATATTGTTACTCAATATTAACAATTGTTCATTTTGGCACGTAATTCAAGTCATTTTCCTTTTTACAGCATGCAATACTTCAAAGCATCGGTGATGGGTTTGGTCTCACACTCAAAAGTGCCTAAAAAATTGCAATAATTACTCATATTTTGCAAACGTTTTGGACGGAATAATTTAAAGACCTGATTCGGACGAATAGGAAGCATTAAAAGAAAATACTTATCTTCTTAGTGTAGTGAGTAGAACAGGGACGAATAAAATTGAACATTTGCAATTTTCGTACCAATGGCATATTATTACACAAACTCAAGTTCTTTTCAAGATTTGTTTCAATCAAGAACAGTGCTTTTGAATATCTTTAGGTTTTTTAAAAAATGTCACCATTCATCCAAAAGCGTTCGTACAAAAAACTTAATATTAAAACATTACTTATTAGAAAACAACTCACATTTTCAAATAATTGTAGATGACATTGAAATATATAATTGGGCAAAAAATGTTTCATTGATAAATTAATCTCTATCTTGAATAATAAAGTCGGAAGAAGACGTCGAAATAACTTGAAAGTTTCGCAATTTTCGAAAAATAAAATATTTCATCTCCAGTGTTCCTTTTCCTACTTTTTCATATTACACAAGTTGGAGAAAGTAAAGCACAAAGAGAATGTGTAGTGCAAACAATATTGTTATTGAATACTTTGTAAACGATCGGAGGTTTGTGCTCCAGAAACATGAATTGCAACGGTTGCTAAATCATCATCTTGTTTTAATTTTTCTTCGAAATATTACCAATAGATAAGAAAAAATACACATAAAAATGCCCATTTTTTTCAACCAAAAACTGTTCAAACACTGCCCATTTTTCAAATAAGTGAAGAAATATATTTACTACATATGAGAAAATAGTCAGTTTGCTTTTAAAAAACTTCATAACGTCAGTTCTCAAGACAGACAGAATGTAGAATAAAACAATGAAATAAGCGTTTCCGATGACGATAGAAGCAATCCACCAATACATTTTTACTGACGCTATCTCTATTCCAGCGTATCCTTTTGCACCACCCTGTTTGCAGGGGTTGCGCACTGTGCGCGTCAACCCTCGCTGGCTGTCTGCGAAGAGGCGCGCGCTTCCAGCGCGATCCGTCCGACAGCGCCGGCGCCGTCGGGGGTGGGGCGCGGCAAACCGCGCTGAAAGGGGCTGGGTGTGGGCGGCAGGGGCGGGGGCGGGGGCTGGGGCGGGGCCCGCGGGGTCAAAGTACGAGGGCAGCGGCGCGTCGCGGGGACGCGGTGAGTCGTGGATGACAAGCGCCGGGGATGAGCCGGTGAAAGGCCAGCGAGCGGGCTGGGCGCCAATGGAGCAGGGATCGAGAGGTGTTTGTGCACGTGGCGTTGTGGGAGGGGAACGTGCGGGGCGGCGCGGGGGGGGGCGGAGCGGGGTGACACGGGTGATGGAGAGTGACTCGTGAAGCGGAGTGAAGGGGTGGAGCGGCGATTGTGGAGTCGGGGAGGGGAGACTATGGCGGCGGCGAGGTCTGTGAGTGGCATGGAGGGGGATGTTAGCGATGGTAGTGCATTGATTGATTATTGACTTCGGGAGCGTCAAATGCTAAGGTCATTAGTCCTAAAAGTGTAATGCATGGTTTTATTGCAGGCAGCAGCGGTGATCTTCACCCACTGCACGGCGAGACCGACCTTTACGTCGGCTCGCAGGGTACTCCCCAACCAGGCACCTCCCACCGGTGAGCCGCGACTGGTCTTCAGACATGTGTGGTAATGTAGTGCATGTAAATGTAAGAGTGTGTGAGTAAGGAGTGAAGACAGGACAACGAAGAGAATCAGTTTTGTTAGGGTACTTCTCCGACATTCTCCTGGTGTTGACCGGAGAAACCACGGAAAACTACCGATCAGAGCAGCCCGCAGCTAGAATTATCCTTCAGAAAGAGGCTGAATTCGACCTAGCAATTTAGCAAGAGTCGAAAATCCAGCCACCGTCGGGACGTGAAGCCTAGGGCATTCCGATCAGAGGCACTGCAGTGACATCAATTGATGCCCTGAGCCACCTAAACCGGTGTGAAAGGGTAAGAGTGTCGGGAGTGGATTGGGGAGAGGACGACTTCAGGGCGGAGGGGAGATTTGTGAGTGGCGTGGATATGGATGCCAGCGACGGTAGTGGGACGGACGTACAGAGCCTCTGAAGCAGAATGACCGGTTAGAGCGGTGGAGTGGGAGGTGGAGACGGCGCGAAAGGTGGAGGTAGGGGCGGTGCAGCGGTGACGATGAAGGATGAGGGGAGACTGGCGAGCTGTTGAGAGGGATGATGATTGTAGAAGAGCATCCAACGACCAACCTAACCAAACGAAGATTGATTGATTGTTCGTGAATTCGGGCACGTCAACTACAGAGGTCATTATCATTAGTCCCATAAGAGTAGTGCATGTTTATCATCGGGAGGTGGCGGTGATCTTTTCCCCGCTGGATAACGATATCCGGCGCCGACCTACCGTCGACTACCGGGGTTTTCCCCTCAACCAGGTATCTCCCACCAGCAGGGCACCGCCCCAGCCGGGACAAGCTCTAAGTTCCCGACGGGTCTCCCGGCATGTGTGGTAGTGTAGTGCATGTTAGTGTGTGTGTGTGTGTGTGTGTGTGTGTGTGTGTGTGTGTGTGTAAGGGGTGCGGGTAGGAAAAGGAAGACAGAGGCGAATCTGGGGTATGGCAGACATGGCACGTGCCATGGGCGCCACTCACAAGGGGCACTATTTAGAGTATACTGGCTAAAATAAATAACAAGAACCTTAATTTGAAGTATCCTGACAGGGGCGCAAATTCTATGCCTGCCATGGGCGCCTGAATACCTAGATACGCCTCTGAAGGAAGAGGAAGGAAAGATTGAGCACGGTCCGTGGCCCGTTTGTTAGGGTACTGCTCCGGCATTCGCCTGGTGTTGATCAGAGAAACCACGGAAAACTACCGATCAGAGCAGCCGACCGCTCAAATTCTCCTACAGAACCGAAGAGAAATGGTCCGGCGCGGGGAGCGGGGCGACTGCTGAGCGCGGGGCAGGGTCGGAGGAGCAGCGAGGGCGATCGCTTCGCCCCCAGGAGCGCGTGGGTGGGTGCTGGGGGGAGGCGCGCAGCGCGCGAGGTGAGACAGCTGTGGCGGAGAGCGACCGCAGACTCGCACCGCGCGGTATTTTTAGGCGCGCGGGCGGCGCCGGGCGAGGCGCGGAGGGTGACGCGGCCGCGCGCCGCGCGTGCGGTGGGCGCTTAAGCGGCTCTGCCTCGCGGGCGCGGAAGACGACGCTCGGGTAACTCTCTATGTGTTTCCAATAGCTCGTCAATCGGAAATACGGAGCAAAACACGCAGAGATTCATGTGTGAATTAACTAATCTCGTAAACGAAAGCCTAATCTCGTATGTGGAAGCCACGGGCTTCAAAGGGCGGATATTATAGTAATTGCTAGTTTCTATAGTTAATTATGCACCAAGGGGTTTAAAAGGGTTATAATGATCCATGGCGACAAGAACGCCGAGGGCGTTTTGTCATCCGAGATCATTAGAACTAATTAACTTCCGTGGTACGTCCGAGATTTTATTTTTTACCGTATTTCATTGATTCAGATTCACTTATTTACTAATTAACTAGATGTTAACGGAAATCGGTTTGTCATTTCATATTTACTTCACATTATTCCCTTTCGTAATTTCTCTTCATAAGAGAACATCATGTGGCATCATTCAACTGTTTCATATTTCTCTCGTAATCAGAATTCTCTCAATTCAGGTAGGCTGTGAAGTTTATATCGAGCTACGTATCGAAAGAAATAATAAGCAACAGTAACAGTAAAAGTAAAAAGTAAAACAGTAAAAACAGTAAAAACAGCACAACAGTAAAAAGTAAAATTTAAACATTTTATTTTTAAGAGAAATAAAGCAGTCTTTTCCTAAAGAAAGGTCTCTCAAACAATTCTCTCCTCCAATTGTAAAGAAGTATAATAAACATCTTGTTACAAAACCTGGATAGGTAGAATTATAAACGTATACACGATGGATGAGAAATCGACCAAAGAGAGATCGCCATTTCAAATGCCGTAAGATTTTACGTAACATGCGAAAGAAGATATCCACTTGCACCAGGAAATCGGCGAGAAGAAGCCATTAAGAGGACGCAAAAGTAAAAAGTCGACATTTTTTGTAGAATGCAAATGATTTTCTTAGATGAATTGCATTCGATAGATACATTTTCGATAGATTTAAAAACTTTTGCAGTGAATGAAAACCTTGTGGGTACAATAATCAATTAAAGTGTCAGAACACCAATTATTTTCCCCTGTGGGTCCGCAGATTAATAAATAGGAATTAGGGATGTTGATGTATTGCACAGGAATTAAGAATAAAAAACGTATGTTATATCGAGTGTAATTACACGGGTAGATTTAGAACCTTTAGCAATAAAACAAAACTAAATACTTAACAAAACTATTGTAGGTAAAATGATCGAATAAATTGTCAGAACACCTATAATTTACCCCTTGTGGTCAAGAGAATAAGTGGGAGATAAGGATGTTGATACATCGTGAGGGAACTACCTGCAATACGTGTGTTATTTCGAGGCTTCTCCAAGGGCAAAGGTTTCGAGCAACGCCGCTGGCTGAGCTGGTCGTGGCGCGTCGCGGCGCGGGGCGGGGCGGGGCGGGGGCGACGGGCACGCGAGTGCGGGGGCGGCGCGGAGCGTCTATCGACCGACGCCCGTTGCCTGGGCGACGCGCGCCCGCGGCGGCGGTGGCGGCAGGGCGCCCGCCGCGTGCGCCGCCGCCTCCGCCGCCACCCCCTCCCGCCCCGCCCCGCTTCCAGCACCGGAACCGCGCTGGAAACCTGCGGGGCGCCGCGAATAGCCGGCTGGTGGCCGGATACCCACCCTCCGTCCCCCCTCCGAGTAGCTGCCCTGCTTTCACGCACGCACCGCACCTGATTAGAACGCCACGCACTGTGAGACGTGAATCGAATGCGAGGTGAGGGGTCGTGTCAGGGGGGAAACATGATCCCCTCGGTTATTGTTTCTTGACAGTAAGAACAAGAATACTACCGCGCAGGGTGTCGTTATACAAGCAATCGCTCCTGGGATTACCTTCAGGGAACACCGACGTCCGCACATGGCTTCACCGGATCGAAACGACGCTTAGCTATGCACATCAAGGGCATCCCCACCCTTCGCAGACTTTCGTAAGCGCCGGTGAACACCATCCAGGAAGCAAAAGAACAGACCAGAAACGTATTACAGTAACACATTGAGTGAGAATGCGACATTTGGAGGAATTACGACATAAAACATGCGTGGCCGATCTCCACGCTGGGTGCATGTGAGTTCCCCGTGCCTCGCGCGGGGCCCCGCTTTGGAGCGTGTGGTGTGCGGCGTCAATAGCGGCGCGTTGTCGCACGAGCGGAGCGGGTGTTCCGCAGGGCTCACCTGGCGGCGCTGCAAATCTGCGAGCGAAGCGAGTCGAATGTCAGCGTCCGGAACGTCGCGGCACCTGCGTGGGCGTCGCAGCGCGGTCGCTGGCAGCGTCTGCGCGGCGGGGCGGGGCGCCCGAGACTGGCGGCTAGTGCGCGCGGCGGCCGCGGTGGCGCTCCGGCGCGCGCGCGGGGGAGCAGCGCCGGCGGGGCGGGGCGGGCGGGGCGGGGCGGGGAAGCGGAAGGAAGTAGGGATGGCAGAGCGATACGACGCCACGGGTTTCCGGAAGAGTGCAAATGAGCACGTCAGTAGCAATGACAGAGGCAGGTAGATTGCAGAAAAGGGGTTGAGATGGTTGGTAACTTGAATTGAGAAACGAGGTGATGCAAACTTACCAAGCGATGTAGCAGAGAATAGGGTTGCTGGGAATGGCAGCAGATAAAGATTGTATAATCTCGGCATTTCAGAGCGCATACATTATTAATCAAAGGTTTCATACAGTGAAGGGAAACTAGAAGTAAGTAATTAATTTCTGTTATAAAATATTAGTCATTGGGGAGTCGAATGATGAAGCAGTGACGAGAAAGATGGCTGTTTTGTGGATTTGTATGTTGAAATGACACAGTTCACAGCGTTAAGTGGTGATAGGTTGAATTGGCATTGTGAGAGGTTGACGGTGACGGAGCGACGTTTACGAGACGGTGATGACGAAGGGAATTAGAGCTACAGGAGGGCGGACTAACGAGATAGTAAGGAGATGAGGTGGAGAAGTGAGACGCGAGAGAGAGAGAGCAGATGTCAAATGGTAAGAAAGAGAGAGATTTATGAATGTACACAGGCGGCAACGGCAGCCGTGAAGTTGATGAGCAACTACGCGACGCGAAGATTTTCGAGCGACAACAAAGACGCGAAGAGTTGCGACAGAAGGACAGCGCGTCGAGATGGCGACGCGACGCAGCGAGGTGGTGGAGCTGGCGAGAACGCGGGGTCGTAGCGGCAGCGCTGGCGGCGGCGCAGACTGTTCGGCGCCTCGGAGGCGGAAAACCCGGCCCCCTTCCCTCCCTCCCAGCACCTTTCGTCTCGCGGAGCGCGAGGCAAACAGCCCCTGATGGAGACGCCGCCGCGCAGGAATATTCTCCCCGGAGCG
Source organism: Acheta domesticus (assembly GCA_031308135.1). Lineage (NCBI taxonomy): Eukaryota > Metazoa > Arthropoda > Insecta > Orthoptera > Gryllidae > Acheta > Acheta domesticus. The sequence continues at coordinate 76,105,721 of JAHLJT010000631.1, read as the reverse complement.
TGCCAGCTCCAGCGCGGCGTCGCTTTGCGCAATGAAATGCACGCCCGGCCTTTTCACAGAGGACTAACGCGACGGGGCCCGGGCGTGGCGCTGCATTTTTCATCTGGCGGTGAAGGGTGACAGATTGAGACAGCTCCTCACGCCAAAAGCGATGAAATACGCCGGCGACATCACCAAACAAACGATTTTATTTGCAGCACGGACATAAATTGTTAATATTAAAAAATAATTGCACCTCAAACGCAATAAAAGAAACCTGAACAAAGTTGACAATTTATTCAAGGGTAATATATTCGAAGGATAAGTATAAAATATATTAATTTATTCTCATATCATTAATATTTATTAAAATATTATCACACATTTAAAATTTTGTCAAGGGGCAATCAAATGAAAACTTCGAAAGATCTTTAAAAAATCTAAACAATGTTCACTTTTTTATGAAAATTGATAGCAGCATTCATTGATTGATCATTAGCTGGATGGTTACAAAACTGCTATCTGACACAAGCGTGTGGCTGCATTGAAAACACACAAGCATCACTGGCAATATGCGACGAGAATGAGCAATGAAGTATTATTCGCTTTTCATCTCGTGATGAAATTAAATCCTCCAAAATTCATCGGAGAATGAAAGAGTAGAATCGTGAAGCACGTGTTGGCGACACCAAGAATACTAATGAATTAGGAAATTTTGGAACGGTGACAATCGGTAAGAGACGCTCTTCAACTAGATTAAGTGGAAAGTAGACGTGAACAATGCGGTGGCTGCGCTCAACGACCATTACATTCATAAACTTCCAATTCGAAGCAATACACAACTGTGAAACGAGCATTGCACAACTGGGAAAATACAAAAAAAGTAGAAAGTATTGAATGTTTTTGCACCTGACGTTTTACCAATAAATTGAAAGATTAAAAAAAGTTTTCGTTTGACTGCTCTGAGTGATATAGATGTGAATAAAGTTTATTTACTGCAATAACATTCGTGTTTTCGGCCGTTCGTTAACATCCTCTTGGGGACGTTGATTTACAGCAGACTCTCATGAAATCGTAGCATTATAAAACAAATGTAGCTTCTTCATGTCATGTTCAAGTATGGAACACACGTTTTGCAAATGAAGTCATCTCTCTTATGGAATGCGGAGTACATGGGGGATGCGCTCCCGGTCAGCACTAATCCCCCTCGGCGCCCCCCCCTGCAGTGCAACCCCTCATCGCCTCGTTGGCGCCGTCATTTGTCTCGTGAAGTACCAAGTGAGACAGCACGGGGGCGCCCAGTGCGATGGGCTGATAATGGATAATCCTGGGGGGCGAGGACGGGAACCCTGGGACCTTGGAGGATATTCGCAACCCTAGTATGTAAACAGCGGATGGAACTTTGTAACCAAAGAGAGCTATAATGGAACTCAACACCGTACCCTCCCCCTTGAACGGGATATGCTTTAGATGTGATTAAGCCTCATGCAATGGAAAACATTTATGTCGACGCACCTTTTCCGACAATGCGACGTCAACTTGCTCCTCTAATATCAATGATTATACTCAACATACATTTTCATACAGAAAAATATGTCACGAAGGAGCAAGATGTCTTTATATTAGTTAATGCCTTATTTTACATGGCAGGTCTCAGATCATCGTCTTCCGTCTGACGAAGTAAATTTCGCTACGCTCTTTTGACCATTGGGCAGAGAAAGAAGGTATCACTCAGGCGAAGAAACAGGCTATGTGAATTTAGCTCGGAGGCTTCTTCTAGGCTTGAGAATTTTTTACATGCAGTAAACCTACAACATAGGCTGGGACAGCTTTACTTTCCCTCTAAAGAAAGACGTACGAAGGATTTTTTCGCCCATTAAAATCCTTGGCTTCGATGGGATTCAACCCCCAAACTTGGGTACACCAGCTCAATATGCCAACCGTTATACCACTAAACCAATTTATCCATGGAAGATAAATAATTAGGTTTTGAAAATTATAATTCCGATAGTAAAATATAATTGTTACAATTATATAATAAGCACCATACATCCACATTCACAATTGTGAAAATGGACAATCCTTTCTGAGTCTTCTTTGAAATTCGAAGAAGTCTTATCTTCTTTTTTTATGGCTCAACAACATTTATAATTCCGCATTGGCTTACCTCCGACACCAGAAGGACATTTTTCAAGGTCAGTTGGGGATCACTCCATCGCATAGCTCTAAGAACGGGGAATGGTGGCAGGAAATGGAAGGAAGAATCGCACACGGCCCGTGGCTCGTTTTTGAGGGTGCTGATCCCGTATTGGCCTGGAAATTATTAGGGAAACCACGGAAACTGATCAGAAGAGTCTGTCTATGAAGTCTGCCTCGGGAGGCGCTACAAACTCGTCGATTCTAAACGCATCATAGAAATTTTCTGTACCCTGCGACCTCCTATTTCCAGTTCGCTTGAGATCTAAGGCGCTGTAGCTGCCTTAACGCTCTTCGCTACCTGCGTTGGGGAAGAAGTAAAAATTATGACTGAAGAAAAATATGCTTATATTTCTGATGATTACAACAAGTTTAATTTTTGTAGACCTGTATTATCTTATTAAAACCCATTAATAATGTTTCAAAACATTATTACGCAATCTATGATACTCATTGAATCAGAAAAATATAAAAACTAATTATTGACTTTTAATGGGAATAACAACAAACAAATAAAATAAAAAGAGAAGGTAATATATTCAAGTGATTATTAAATGATCCAGATTTTAAATTACTACAGACAAACCGGCCGAGCGAATCTACAGAGAATCTGTCCGGGAGATCCGATCCGTCCGGGTAGAGTTCCGATGGTCACAGAATTTCAATGCTATAGAGCTAGTACGTCGAATTCAGCATCTGTCTCGAGGAGAATTCTAGTGGCATGCTGCAGCAGTGAGAAACCGATAATGCTGCCGTAGTAACAAACCGTAATAAACGGGCCATGGCCCACATCCGATTTTTTCCTCCTCTTCTTTGTCCTAATCTTCTCTCCTTACACACTTACATGCACTGCACTTTCATACAACTCGGGAGACCAGGAGAGATCTTAGAACCTGTCCCAGTTGCGGCGGTGTTCCGATAGAGGAGATACGAGGAGGAGGAAATTTCCCTCAAACCGACATGTACTACATTGACGACAGATCTAACGTTCCAGCGTGGGGTGTCTTTCCAGCACAAACCATGAAATAATCTTAGGTGACTAATGACGAGGAATTGATGGCGCGCACGGAAACGCCAAGCAATCGTCAATGCAACACCAAGCAATCTCTGTGAAACTCACTTTCTTTTGCTACCTCATTTCCTACAACTGGATGAGTGAGAGAGGCGCAAAAAACTACTTGAGAAATCATAGGGTGGGCTCTTAATGCAGGAGCATTTGCTCGTGGAGTCCTTGCAGTGCCATTGGGTCGCCCTCTGAGGAATGGTTGAGCAAGTGCGCCGCACGGGCTGGGCCGGGCCGAGGTGGGATTGGGTGGGGTGGGATAGGGTGGTTGCGATGGGGCGGGTGTAGCGGGGAAAGGCTCTTTCGGGGTTGGGCAGGGGGGTTCGGGGTTGGGCAGGGGGGTTCGGGGTTGGGCAGGGGGGTTCGGGGTTGGGCAGGGGGGTTCGGGGTTGGGCAGGAGGGTTCGTGGTTGGGCAGGTGGGGCGGGGTTGGAAGGGTGGGGCCGGGTTGGGAGGGTGGGGCCGGGTTGGGCGGGCGGGGCGGGGTTGGGCGGGCGGGGCGGGGTTGGGCGGGCGGGGCGGGGTTGGGCGGGCGGGGCATACAGAGCGGGCGAGGCGGATGGAGGGACGGGGCGGAGCGGGCAGAGGGGCGGGGAGGGCGACTGGGGCGGGGTAGGGAGGGCGTGGTGGGGCAGGATGGAGCGGCATGGCGCCTGAAGGGCCGCGAGAGTCGTGCGCTAATGAATGGGCCCGCGGCGCCAGAGGTCGGGTGCGCGGCCCGAGGGGCCCTCGCGACGAGGCGATGCGCGCGTGGCAGGGGGCCAAGGAGCGAAGGCGAGAAGCGCGGCAGGAGACGCGGAAGCGATGGAGTATGGAGACGAGGGAAATTAAAGAGAAAAAGGCAGTAAGTTAAAAAGATGTGGAAGAGGTGGAAGGGAGAAGGAGAGGGTGATAGAACGAGATGATGGTGAAATAAAGAGATACAAATCACTAGAAAATTAAGATAAGCAAGAGCAGGGGAGAATTAGAAGACGACGGAACGAATAAACACGAGGGAGAGGAGAGAGAATGGAGGAAACGGAAAAAGATGTAGAGAGTAAAAATAAGAAAGACGCAGAGGATAAGAAGGAGAAGGTATATGAAAGCATAATACAAGCGCAAATGAAATTACCCACTATTATTTCTACCGTGAGAAGACAGTTCTATTCTACATTCGCTTTGTTATCGACGGCGTTCTGTCGTTTAATATAATCCTAAATAACTTATAATAATAATTTAATAAGGTGACATCAATTAAATGTACTATGGATGTTCGCGCAATTGAAGGACATCATTGGAAAATAAAACTGAAGTAGTAGAAAAAGAATCATGGCTTGGAGCTTCAATACGTCACAATTTCATTCACGGTCTTTCTAAACAGAATATTACAACGTAGAATTGTCTTTATGTCACATTAAGTAAAAAAGCACTAAGTACCGAATTTAATGGATAATAAACAGTTAAAAGAAGTTGTCACTTACGGAAGTCCGCATTTACAGAAATTCCTTAGGAACCCGGACTGAGTACTTCCTTCACCCTCGAGTACTCGCGCAGGTTAAGGTGTAGCCCATCCCTTTTATTTTTGCGAGCACACAACCTTTACCGAGTTTAGTGTACTATAGTGTGACGTAGTGGAATACACACAGAAGACTTCAAAATAAAATTTTAAATGTATTTACAAAAAAATATTTACAATTTTACGTAATAGTTTAAGTCTACTTCCGGCAACCTCTTCTCTCCCTTAGCCGCATACCGCGACCGTCCGCTAGGCCTATAGACCAGCAACCCTGCATTACCGCAGAAAAGCGGCGCGTGGTGCGCGCTGTCGGACCTAGTCCCGTGACCGTGCGCGCTGTCGGACCTAGTCCCGTGACCGTGCCCGTCACATGGCTTGACGCCAAAAGAAAAAAACAGGTCGCCGTCCGGCGGACCGCGTGCCTAGATGCACCCACCTAAACACTTCTCTCCCCGTTCCTACGTACTCTCGTCTCCGATACAAAACTTACGAGAATGCAGGCGCGTACGGCGCCGCGTTTTATACCCGGGACCTGTAACCCCCACATCTCTTGTTTTGCCGGATCTGTCCCATACAGTCGACGAGTAGGCTCGCCGGCTAGCTTCCGGAGGCTGGAGGCTGGTACGCGTCCACAAGACTCGCACTTCTACCATTCTAGAGGTATTTGCCACATTTCTTGTCTTTGTCTCCCAGCTTCCGCCTGTAGCCTTTCACTGGCCTAACGGTACCACCTATTGGCCCACCTATTGCCACAATAGTAGCATACTATTTTCACTGGATCTTCATAAATTATCAAGAGAAATAAAACACAATAAAGCATGCTCAATGTGGAACGTGTGTAATGCGGAAATCGGTCTAATGTGAATATAAATATCGGTCCTGCCAAACATATATTCTACACTATTACATTGTGTAATGCGTATTCTTGTCTAATAGGCAAAAAGTACTGGTCCCTTGAGCTTCCAAATAGGATAAGTTTTACTGTTTTTGTTAATAGACGTCTGTTATCCCCGTTCTTCATCCGGGAGACAGCTTGGTTGATTTAAATGCCATACGTTAAAGTTTAACGACTTTCATAAATTTAAATAAATAATTTGAAATAACAGAGGACTTGTTCAGAAAGTTTTTACGACATTGGTAGTGGTTAAAACTTATAATCTTATCTCGAGTTATACAAATGTAGCCCGCGCGATCACTTGCGTGACGAAATGGGACGCAAGTATGTAGGCTAAGAAATCGCAAACGGTAACACAATTTGAACAAGCATTTTTATAGTCTTGGGGCCACGAAGTGTTCTGGTAGCACACTTTTTCTTGTTTTTCGGGATCACAGTTCGGCTCACTGCGACACGGTCAGATCCCTAGGGTAAGTACCAGGACTTTCTTGAACGGTGAATACTTAACCGGGTCAAGCATAGTATCAAGGAAACGTACGCGTCTACTACACATTCGATATTTGACAGTACCCACTATTTTGAGTATAAGGACTATTTTTGAATAAAATTTGGTCACTTCAGAAAAACTAATTTTAAATTATCAAATGACTTTGGTTCCAGGAAGTTTATTAGAATGTGTAATGAATGTTAAAAGGAGTCTAGAATAGAAAAGAATAATTCACATTTAAAGAAAGCTAACAAGAAGTCACTAAACATCTGTCCTGCTCTGTAACAAGCACAACAACTATTGCACAATGTCGGAATTCTTGTATGGCGCAAAAAAAGCTGCTGTAAAATTACGCCCAGGCAATTACAGTTGGAACGGGATCATTATGCATTCGCACAGGCACACGGGGGGCTGTCTCAATGACAAACTGCGAGGAGTTTTTCTCTTCGGAACTCTACAGCGTGCACCCTGCCCCTAGGACTAGCGCGAGACAGAAACAAAAGGCGAAAGGGGAGCAGAAGTAAAATGAAAGAGAAAAGACTTGGAGCGCCATCGATAAAGCTCAGAGGCGCTAACGCTGTGCCCTTTGCAAGGAAGTGCTCGAAAGACTCCACGCAAATTGGCGCGAGGGGGGGGAGCAAGGGGGAACTGGGAGAACGAATTCGCGGAACGAAAAGCCAACTACACGCGCGGTATTTTGTAACTCGTGTTCATTAACGAAACAAGAGCAACTCCAGGCAACCGAAGTGCACCGCTTTGAGGCTGAAGCACGCAACTCGTACAAAGCCCACACAGATTAATCTCCTAAATTAAACGTGGAGTGTGCTACGCATCGCTGAGGAAAAGCTGAGATCTGAACTCGTGGGTGCCAATCGAAAAGGATTCCTGAAAAGTTTACGGTGGATAGAAGCTTTTGAGATGTGCGAGTTAATTCTTACAAATAGAAATTCCCCACTCACGGAACATTGTAAATGTTAATCATTGCTTCTGTTCAATATTTTTGAATTTACGAATTATAATCGTTAATTCGTATATCGTGAATAGATTATTTCGTCCACGTTATCCTAACACGAGGGTTGGCGCATAAGTTATGGAAACTATTTTTTTTCTTGCAGATATGTGAACGGATCATAAACGTATATGTGTCATGTGGAAGTTCTGCAGGCAGTTCTGCCGGCAGACCGATATCAAATGAATTTGATTTATTCGGCCGATGTGATCTGTCGATGTTGAAAAGCTGGTTTCATTTGTACACGAACGAGATGCTCTGTGGAAGACATTGGATTCAAATATCAACAGGGACAAAAGCAGGAAATTATGGAATAAAATCGCAGAAGAAATGGGCGAAACTAGTACAAATAGTTTTGTAAACATGGAACATAACCTCACAAACCTTATGGTTATGAACAGTCGTTCCTCTGTAGTAATGCACTTTCTAAAATTCGACCTTTTTCCAATGTCATTCTAATTGTGTAAGTATGTTAAAAAGACACTAGGCGACATTCTTGTGTATTCGAAAAATTTCACTGATTGATTCAGTAATTGGTAATATAAGATACGAAATTCACACGTATTTTCGCGATCGACGAAAATTGGGGTTCACCCAATAATCTTTTTGATTTTCAAGAAGGAGAAATTTAAGAGCAGAGTTCTCAGCAAGCAGTTGTAATATTCTCGCATCCATTAGATGTCGCATAGACTCAATAACTCACAGATAGATGACTATTGCAGTCCGATGTAGTGTGATCACTCCGGTCGGCAGAATTAGTCGGCCATCTTCGCGCGAACTTTTCTTCGGCCGAAAACGGATCCCGTCTGACTGGACCTTATTGCCGGACTCTGGTAATGAAAAAGTAGATAAATATTGGCCGTATAGAGGAAAATTACTTCCTCACGTTGTGTAGTCAGAATCCACGTTTTGTGGAACCTTGATACCAAACTTGACGGCAACACCTGACTGTCCTGTCCGTCCGTCCGTCCGTGATCAACGCTAGTACCAAAACCGTGCCACACGATTTTCTGCCAAATGGATATTCCTCGCCCAATTTAAAACAACTCCAGTTCCTCTGAATTTGAAACTTATATTTTGATTTTTGGGTGTACATTACATAAACCCTTAAAAACACTATCAAATATGTCTTAAAAAGACCCAATTTTTTAATACACTTTGTGGACGGATAACATAAAAGACGCTTAAGAGGATGGTCAGTCTTTTCATTGAAATCGTTTATTTTTCGAAAATTGCAAAACTTCAAAAATGTTATATGCGTCTTCTACAACTACTTATTGATGATTAAGATTTGTTTACTTAATGAAATCTGTTCTTTAAATACATATCTTTAAATAAAGTCGCGTACCAGTTTTTGAAAATATGAGTATTTTTCGCATAATTTGGGGCGAAAAATAGAGAATTATTTTTTTCAAACGATTTCTTTCTCACAAACTGTTCAAATTTGTGTCTTTAGATTTTCTCTTCTTATATATCAAAACACGGTATAAGAAAGTGATGCTAGTACGATTTTCGGCGAACTCTCTGTTTTATAAGAATATAAAAAGGTAGTACTTCAGATTTCCAAAAGTGAAGATAAAGATTTTTGCTTAAAACAAAATCTGTTCTAAACTAGACGTGCTAAAACAGCATATAGTTTCTCCCACGTATTTTCTTGCAAATTACGGAAACTGTACTCAAATTTTCGACAAATAGTACATGACTTTATTTCAAAAGATCTTTAAGGAACAGATATCATTGAGGGAAAAAATCTTTATCTCTACTATTTTAGTTGTAGGAAGATGTTGAAAAAAATTTGACCTTTTGCAAGTTTCGAAAAATCAGTGTTCTCAACGAAAATAAGACCTCTCTTCATCATTCTCTTAAACTTTCTTCACACTATCCAACAATAAAATGTAATAAAAAAAGACGGAGCCAATTTTTGAAATTCTGAAAAAGTTCCAGGGCACTTACTAAAGTAACTACGAAAATTAAAATATCGTTTTCAAATTAAGTGGCCGCGACAACAGCCAGATCGATTGCGGAACACCAATTTTGGAGAAAATAGGCTGAACAGTTTAGCCACTAGTATTGTTCACAGACAGACGGACGGACGTTTTGCCGTCCTACGATTTTTCGGTATCAAGCACTCACAAAACAGATTCTGAGTACACTACGTGTTAGAGGATTTTTTCTAAAATTTAGCAACTCGATTTATCCACTTTTTCGTTATCAGGGCCCTGTAATAAGAGATTTTCTGGCGAAAGTCCCTCTACTCCGTAGCGAGAAAGTCAAAATTAGCTCTTTAAAAACACTATGTAAAATTCTTTAAAAACCGAGTAATTTTCGCTTAATTGTGTTTAAAATGAATGAAATTTATGCAAATACATTTTCTCAAAAACCGCTCAATTTTTTACGGATATTTTTCCAAGTTACGCTCAGAAGAATAGTGCAGGTCTCATTTCATTGAACTTTCTGAATTTTCGAAAATTTAAAATTGAGAAATAATGGGAGAAAGTCTGGGGTGTTGTAGAATCGCGCGTTTTGTTTTAAAATCAATTGAGTTTGAACTTTATGCATCATATAATTTGCGGGTAATAAAGTGAAAACACTATTTTTAACTTTTACGTGTTGTTTAGCTTAGCGTGAATACTTTTAAGGTATAAAACTGCATGCTTTAATGACTTCCAGAGAAGCTGAGTAAAGAAAATGTCAAGGTTGTAAGGCTCCTCGTTACATTTAATAAAAGTTCCAGGATCTGTAAACACAGAGGTATTAAACAATTTATTTATTTAGTCAAAAAACAGTAAAAACTGTGTATGACGTGTGGGGAAAGAAATTTATCTGCGCACATTTTCTTGAGGGCCAGAATTTTATTTAAAAAAAAAAAAAAAATGATTGTTTTTCATTTTCATACGAATATCAAACTGATATTTTGCCCTTCTAGAGGTCATTCAAAAAGCCTTTTCTTTTAGGGGAACGGAATGGCCAAAGATATGGAAGAGTGAGCAGGAAAACGAGATTGATGAAACATTAACGTTCTTGCTATATTTTTGTGATTATTGTACTACCATATATTTCAGCAGATAAGACGACCTTAAGATAAGACGGCGTATACATTTTCGTCAAGGTTTTATGCGGAGTTTTCGCATTTATCTGGCTTACAAGTCGACCCCTGAAATATTATCAACGGTCAATGAATTTAGTTTAGATCAGCGATCATTTCTTACAACTAGCTGCAGTGCAGAACATCTGGCAGCACTGGCTTCTTGACAAACAGTCGCACTGAGTCAGGCATTCGGGCATTGTTATACTATTATGATAAAGGAAACCATCCTTCATTATTGCATTTTTATCTGTATATTCAATATAAAGCAATATGTACATTGCTTTATACATATTGCAATATGTACATTGCTTTATACGGTCGCGATCGTGCGAAATCTAGCGGAACGACTGAGAAAGATGCGAAATGTCGTGACATATTCCATCGCGAAGATGGTATTTGAGTTGCCTTGAGGGACAAAGTTAGAGAAATTGCAGTATAAGCACGCGTCGAAACGAGCTCGCATCCACTGCCCCTAACAACGTACTTCAAGAAGTATTTGCCTCAGATAAACTTTTTTAAAATTGAGTCCAACATTTATCTTCACTTTTCATAATGTTTTGCCCCTGCCTTAAGAGAATTAAGTGAGAAGGACCAGGTCTAATGTCAATTAATTTGTAATTCTGAAAATCTCTGAAAGGTAAACATGCCAAAAAGAAAGAACGAAATTTTAAAAGAGGGAAATGTTAGAATTTTTTTGTATCTGCCCTGTAATAATCCCCGTTTTTTGGAGGGCTTTTTGGGGCGTCAACTATTATCATATCTGCCTAAATGAATGCCGAAGAGTTCCAAATTAATACGGTAAAGTCAAAACAAATGTTAAAACTAATTCATTATGTTGTATGGTGCTACCGAATATGAAAAACAATTTTTAAAATCAATAAAAAATACACTTTTTTTAATGAAATCGGTTCTGTTTGACTCGCAAATTGTATTGCCAAAAGCATCAAAGCAAGAAATAAGAGCATGAAAAAAGACGTTGAGTCCGAAGAGATCGCGCGACTTTGCCGGAGAAACTATACGTATCACATTTATTGTCCCTGTTGTCCTACTGATTAGATGCGGGCAATTCAACTCAAGCTAGTAACTCAAGCTGACATTATCTCCACGGGCATTTTTATTTTCATTTGGATGATGATAATCTTTCGATAGCTTAGCAATGAAATCGGTCGTTAGATCCTAAAATAATACTACACAATTTCGTCTCATGGTCGAATTCTTGCAATCCAACTTAAAATCTTAATTCTTGGAATCATCACGTGCGGCTTTCGGCATAAATCTATAAACAGTTTTTATGCACTAGGCCCCGACACAAAATTCCGACGCAGGAAGCAAGTAGTTCTTTCAAGGATACGAACTGGATATTGTAAATTACGCCAGCTCTATTTGATCCAGAAATCACCTCCACCCTCATGTAATTTATGCAATACACCTTTAAACCTTTATCACACTTTAGAAGTATGTTCCAGGTATAAATGTGATCCACCTTGGTACACATAAATGGTAAAGACGACGACAACTTACATCACAAATGTTTCTTCCCTCCAGAGCCCTTAAAAAAATAACTTTGGTCTTCACAGCCTCCAACCATGCCGATTCCTCTTGCCGTCGCTGCACTTGAGTAGCCGAAATCTCTATGATCACCGCCACGTATGACCACGTCTCCGCTACCAACTACGTCACAGCTGCTGCCGCTATGCCAGCGCCATGACAATGCCAATTCCATTCCCATAGTCATTGCAACTTCCTATCCTCGCAACCGCCGCTGCCGCCGCAGCCGATACCAACGCCCCGCCAACATTACCATTTCGCGACCATATCTTCCACCACCATCGCCACCATCTACATCACCATATCCGCCCCCACTCCCATTGCCACCTCTGCCACAGCCGCTGCCAACGACCCGAAACCCAACCCCAATACCGCACTTCCACCGCCATCTCCACCACCTCCGCCAACGCTTATGCATTTTCTTCCCTACCATTGCGACACCCGCCTGCCACAACCGCTGCCAACAACACCGACCGCAAATCCATTGCTACACTGCCACCGCCACCGTCTCCATCTCCTCCTCGTGTACCATCGTCATGCTCGCCGCCATTCCCATTGACACCTCTGCCACAGCCACTGCCACCGCGTCCTCCAACGCTTACGACAACGCCACGTCTACCAGCGCCACATTCGCCGCCTCTCCCATTACCACCTCCCAACAACCTGACCCCAACCCCATTACCGCACTGCCACCGCCACCTCCACCACCGCCTTGTCTACCATCGCCATGCCCACCATCACTCCCATTAACACCTTTGCCACCTCCTCCTCAAACGCTTACGCCGCCTCTCCCATTACCACCCCCCAAGAACCCTGACCCCAAGCTCTTTACCGCACTGCCACAGCCACCCCCATCACCGCCTTGTCTACCATCGCCACGCCCGCCACCACTCCCATTATCACCTTTGCCACCTCCTCCTCAAAAGCTTAAGCCAACGCCTCTCCCATTGCCACCCCTAACAACCCTGACCCCAACCTCATTACCACAGTGCCACCACAACCTTCGTACACACTACAACGACTACCTCCATCGCCGCCGCCGTCGCCACTGCGAAAATCCACCTCCGCTATCGCTATCGCCATCGCATCACCACCACCGCCCCACCGCCGCTGCCTCCGCGCCGCGGAAGGCGATCGATAGCGCGCCAAGGAGAGGGGGAAGGGGGCGCCGCCACTCAGCGGGAAGCCCGACCTGCCCCAGGGAGCCCTGCCGCCGCCACCGCCGCCGCCGCTCCTGGCTCTTCCAGAAACCTCTCGCCGCCCGTGACGTCACCTCCCACGTCGCCCGAGCCGTATTCCCGCGCGCCCGGATTAGCGTCATCGCAGCTGTCGCCTGCGCCTGTGTCGCCCCCAGCCAGCTGAATGAGCAAGCTCGAAATTCATTCAGACACCGTCACAGACCGTTTATCCACCGCGAAACATCGCGCTGCGAACCCCCCTGAGTACAATACCACTTATCGACCACAATGACATTCACCAGAGGGGGTCCACTGCCTCCCCCAAGTGCAAGTGAAACAAATACACAAGTCACGTGGTGGTCACGCAATGTCTCCATCTCCATAAACTGTAATTACTTATATTGCCATTGTTTAAAGGCCGTTTCCTAGTCATATTACCGCACAACGCGTGAAGAATGGAACGGAAACTGCTGTAAATGACGAATATTACCATATCGATAAATATTACATGGAAATTACGACGATAACATTTAACTCACACTACACCACCTTCTGGTTTCACCCGATTAGTCGGGTTTTGGGGTCAATCCACAAAGGGCAATCGAATTAACTATTACTTCCGAGACAGTTGACTAGTTTATTTTACGCAATTAAAGTAAATAAAGCATAATATTTAATAGTAAACACTTAATTCCTTATTTTCTTAAATGGGAGCAGTTTATTCAATTCATGATAGTGTATTTCGGTGCTTACGAAAACCACTTTGCTTCAGCTTAATGAGATTGAATTGGAGTTCTTGGGTGAAGAAGAATTGATTTTGAAATCGCTATTAAAATAAATTCGTGTTCATTATCGTCATTCTTTCATTAACGTTAATATTGTTACAATATTATATACCCCTTAAAGATTAATTATGAGCAACAAGAATAAAGGGATTCGTTTACAAAGCACATAGTACGTACGTACATCACTACACTAGGTATGTTGTATTGTGTATCGTTGAATAAAAGGGACTGTCCCCAAACCAATGATTTGATCAACGTTGTTATATATTTAAATTCCACATATTTGCTCAATTTTTCAACGAACTCACTTTCATACCGTTCAAGAGTTGGGATAAAGATATTATGGAATCTCCGGGTGAAGAGCTTTCGGCAAGTGGCAGCTCCAATCGAAACCAAGAAATATGTGGCTTGAAAACTGTGATAAATGTCTTACGCCTTCAAAAATCTTTAGGTACAAACAGTAAGTATTTTACATAATTAAAAATATTAATTCGGAACTCATTTGCAATTTGAAATCCATAGAACAGTGACACACAGAATTCAAATTTTAATTAAAATATAAAACCTAACCGTTGCTTCTGTAATGACCTGCCATATTTTAGTAGATTATAGTTGTGAGAGGCCCAAAATATACTGAGGAATAGTCTAAGTTTCATTGTTCTCGAAAAAAAACTAGTTTCTTGTAGTATCGCCGTTTGTAGCTTCCTGACTCGCCAAATGAGAAGGGAGTGGAGGGTCACGAGTGTCCCTCCAGGTGGGGGAGTCATGGACACACATGACACTTCGCACGTTTCAATGCTCTCTCGCTAGGGATGCGACATCGATGTCAATGTTTTCAAAACATCGATGGTATCATAAAATCATCGATGTATTTAACATAGATTTTTTTAAGTCTATGCTTTTTCAACATCGATATTTCGTCGATGTTTCCACCCGGTCGACATTTTTTTTAATCTTAACAAATTTCTATAATGATTTTCAAATGTAAAAAAAACTTGAATATTCTTGAGATCACAGTGACCAATGATGAAAAATAAATAAAATCGAGTGTTCATCCCTAAAGATGCACTTCCCTAGATGCAATAATGATATAATCTTTATATAAATAAAATTCTCGTGTCACAGTTTTAGTTACCGTACTCCTCCGAAACTGCTTGACAGATTTTGATGAAATTTTATATGTATATTCAGTAGGTATGAGAATAGGTTGTTATCTATTTTTATACCCCTTAGTGATAAGGGTGGTCCACCCCAATTTTTTTTAATTTTTCGCACTAAACCTTTTAGGCAACCCGCTACACACGGTAGGTATTTCACATGGTGGTATTTCACCAGCTACACGGTGTTTCTCCATATTACGCACCTGGACAACGATGTGCAGAATCTGTTATTAAATGTGAATAACATGGAGAGAGGAGGAGAAAGAGAGAGAGACGAGAAAGAGAGAGACGGAGAAAGAGACGGGGAAAGAGAGACTGAGAAAGAGAGACGGGGAAAGAAAGAGAGAGAGAGAGAGACGGAGAAAAAGAGAGTGAAGGAAAAAGAGAGATAGGGGCAGAACAACGTCTGCCGGGCTCAGCTAGAAAAATGTTTGTCTCCGCGATACATTGTTGCGTTAGGTTTGAGGAGTCTTAAGCATATTAGAGACTAATATATCATTAATACTATAATTAGCAGGAAAAAAAGCACAGCAATTACTATTTCACTACAGGTAGATATGACATTGGTAGTAGGAACTTTGATTTAATAATTTGTGATGTTTGTTGCTGCGAAATGTTTAATTAGCCTTAATTAATTAATGCTTAGTTACCCTTCGAAAGTTGATATTAAATTCTCGAATGTACAAAATGGGGCACAGATTCATTGTTGAACAGTTAAAAATGTGTACATGTATTTTATAACAATTTTTTAAATGATTGTTCTTTAGAGAAGATTTATTTATTATCGTTAATTATTTCCTCCTGCCGTCTTTTAATATATAGATTTTAGTTTTTACTGCCATTTAGAGCAACAATAGGTAAAGAAAATCCTGATTGATTTATATGATGCAATTATCCCTTGATCAGTATCCCCGCAAGGTGTCTACCGGCGTCACTTCGGACCAGTGCTGCCAGATGTACTGCATTTCCGCATTTCATACCGCATTATTAACACCTAATCCGCATTAAGCAATGAGGATGCCAAAAAATCTGCATTTTCATGATAGTGGATTAAAATCCATTTTTTTCCACTTCCTCAGTTAACGATCGTTAGATATCCCGCTAACTATGGTTGACAAAGTTTGAATGTTCAAAATGCTGTCTCTCTCTTTTCGATTAAAGTAGAAAGCAATAAAACACCAATCATCTACCAATCATTAGGGCTTTATCCAATTGCCGTATTCAAAAATTGATGACCAAGCACCAAGGTGTTGTCGTGAACTCCGTCCTTTGTCTTACTGTTAGAGATTCAGAGGACAAATAGGTGACAACATGTTGGTTAGTCGTTTTCGAATACGCCAAATAAGAATACGGATGATCGTTCAGATTCTTACTGCGTTTATTCAAGCCGGAGAAATGATGCACTTCGCGGGATATTGAAATTAAAAATGTTGAAATTACGTGACTCGGCTTCATATTAAACTGAGATTAAAAATAAATTGAAAGTACATTTATAACAAAAATACTGATATTTTATATTTTTAATTTCTTGGGTGAATCGAGATTATATAGAGTGAGAACAAACATAGAACAAATATAGTGAGAATATCGCATTTATTTAATTAATAAAACGGAATTCGATGTCGATATATGAATTATTGATGTTTTCCCCTATTTTTAAATTATATACTAATATAATAATATACTACTAATATAATAATATAATACTAATATAACTAATAAACCGCATTCATTAGGAGAAATCCGCATTTTTGAACTAAAAACTTCGCAATCGGAAGTTTCACATCTGGCAACATTGCTTCTGACCCTATAAGCAGCACGGAGTAAGGATGAGATCTCTCACACAATAAGCCGTTTCTTACTCATTACAGTTTTCGTACATTATTTTTATTGTTTGGGCGTTAATCGTAATTTTACAATTATCATTTTTCTATTTCGGTGTAATTTTTAAATAAGTTATGATTAATTTGCAGGGCTGTAATGAAAAACGTCGAAGCCATTTTAAATGGCAAATTTCGAGGTGAGAATATATTACTGCCACGGATCCCTATTATACCCACAGATGTGCCAATTCAATTTAAACGTCTTCAGTTTGCGTGAAGATTGGCATTTGCGATGACTATCGATACGACTCAAGGCCAAACGATGTGTATTTGTGGCTTATTTTTTAGCACACCATGTTTTTCACACGGTCAATTATACGTGGCATGTTCTCGAGTGGGCGAACATTCCAGTTTATTTGTGTTAGCTAAAGATGGGATAACAAAAAATATTGTACACTCTATTGCGTTGAGGGATTGATATGTTTTTTTTAATAAAATTATTATAATTAGAAATGTATATCATTTCAAAAATAAATTACAATAAATTAAAAATATAAATGTTTGGTATTATATTATTTTTATATTCCATCATCGTTCACAGCGCTCCATGCCTCTTCAACTCATATTGACCACATTCTCAAACACTGACAATAAGTTAGTCATTTTTTTTCTACTAAAATAATCCTAGGAATAATTTATATGGCAAAACAACGTTTGCCGGGTCAGCTAGTGATGATATAATAATGAAATAATGATGCACTAGAAAGATGCACATCCCTAATGATATTCATCCCTAAAGATGCACAAAGGAAAAATATTTCATCCCCCAGTTATCAACTAACACAGGACTAGCAACGACGGATTCCGAGAAAGCAGAAACGTGAGTGGAAAGTATGAAAAAATATTTGTAACTAACCCTGTAAACGACATTGATTTCCAAATAGAAGTGGAAGAAAACTTATCAGCTCCGCGATATTCCTTTCCGACAAAAACTAAATTTATAGCTCTGTCCGAGACGCATTAAATCATTAAGGCATTAAAACCGAGAAAATCAGCAGGTCATACCTTAATCAATAATAAAATGATGAAAGAATTACCTCGCAAAGCGATTGCAGCATTAACAGCTCTCTTCAATGCATGTTTAAGATTAGGATATTATCCAAAGACCTGGAAAACTGCTATTATAACCTCAATATGCAAGCCGAACAAAAATTCACAAGATCCTCGTAGCTGTAGACCAATAAGCTTGCTACCGACCTTTCCCAAAATATTTGAGAAACTTATAAAATCTCGTCTATTCAATTTTTTTTACCGAAACCAATGCCCTACCCAATACGCAGTTCGGATTTCATCCAAACCATTCCACAAGCCATCAATTGTTAAGAGTAACAGAGTACATCGCTGAAGGATTCCACAACCGCCTGTACACAGCTGCAATTTTTCTCGACATTGCACATGCCTTTGATAAAGCATGGCATCTGGGACTACTTTACAAACTACAAACATTGGGAACTCCAGATTATTTCCCAAGTATCATTAAAAGTTTCTTAGCAGAGAGGGATTTCAAAGTTAGTATTAACAATAATAAATCAAGAACACGCATCATTAAAGCGGGCGTGCCACAAGGCTCTCCACTATCTTCCTTATTGTTTAACGTATATACAGCAGACTACCCAGAAATGACCTACTCAGAAATAGCACTTTATGCGGATGACATAGTATTATTTAATGCAAATTCAAATATTACCAACGCTTGCAAAGATCTCCAGTTAGACTTAAACGAATTTGTCAAATGCACCATGAAATGGAGAATTGCCATAAATCCTACCAAATCACAGCCTAAAATATTCACATTAAGGAAACTTAATCAACCACGAAAAATTAAAATTAATGATATTGCAATTCCATGGCTGCATTATGAAACACTCGTAAAGTATCTGAGTGAATTACTAGATCAAAACAAACATGGAAAAAACACATTCAAGAGAACTCAAACAAAACGTATGCAAAAATTAACAAACTTTATCCCGTAATAAATAACAAGTATTCGCTTCGTCTGGAATGCGCATTATCCATATTTAAAACTGTAATACGTTCATCATTAACTTATGCCTGTTAAATTTGGAACAATATAGCAAACATACATCTAAAGAAACTTCAAATTATCCAAAACAAATACTTAAGAAAAGCCGTACAAGCCCCGTGGTTTATTCCAAATACGCATATACACAAAGAGATAAAAATTCCTCCTATTAATGAATACATTCAACAGATGAGCAACATATTTTTCACCCTTCTTCCGTCTTGTGCAAGTGCAAAAATATTTAATCTAGGCAAAAATGCTTCAATTCCAAACCGCATTATCTCCCAATACCCCAAAGATTTTCTTCAACCACCGTAAATTAGAATTAATCCACTCCCTCCCATTAATCAGTTCTGCTGCCAAAAAACACTAAATAACTTAAGAGAATAACTTTAACGCTAATAAAACTTAAAACAAATCCCATCTGAATTACCACTCTGCAGAGTGTTTTTCGAGGTAGCCGTGTGGCCTTCCTCAAGTACTGTTGGCCGAAAGGCCAAAAATTATGCTGTATTATAAGATTATATATTAAAACCCCTGAAAGGCATATTATACCGAACAGGAAGAAAATAAATTTAAAAAAGATGCATTTATTATTGAATTATCAAATTAGCTAATGAACGCTTTGTTAACTGACCTGATGATTTTTTGACTTTGTTTTGTCAGTTAAAGCTCAAATACAACTTTCACGAGACACTTTCATATTAAATCATTTCCACGTGAACTTCACTGGTTACTAATTTAGTTTTAAAACCATTAATGTTCAATTATATCGCTGGTTTGGAGTCAATGTTTCATCAATTTCGATGTTTTAATTTTGGCATTGTCGGTGCAAGTTTTACTTTTAAAACCATTTAACCTGCAATGCACGCTCTTTTCACACAGTCCACCCCAGGCTTATACAAACAAATTACTTTAATTTGTTTATTTATATACGTAATCGCTTATGCTAGTGGCATGGTGCGATCTGGCCACGTCTCTTCTCAGTATTCAGGAACAATCGACGAAATTATCATACAACTTATTTATTTAAAAATATATTAATTTCAACATCTTGTCAAAATTACTAAGTAAAACAATTATACTTACACACACCTTATTACAAAGAAGCTTAATTTACAATAACTGTAAATTCTAAAACCAGAACTCCGTTTGGCTCAGAGCTCTGGCAACCGCCAACTTTCTCCACTTCTACAAACGAAACTTCAGTCTGGCTGCCGTTCTTGAACGGGACACATCCGTGTCGGCCTGTGGCTCAGTATGTTACTCACACCAAGACTTTTAATACGTGCGCGTATGAACACTCTTTCTAAAAGTGTTATTTAATTACAAATGTAACGGAACTTATTCAGCCTGGCTGCCGCTCTTGTGCGGGGCACATCTGTGTCGCCCTGTGGCTCGATCATGTTACTCACACCATTACTTTAATATGTGTACGTGTGTACATTCTACTTTCTAAACGTGTTATCGACGCTAGGCGCTGAAAACCTCGTATCTACATCAGTAACACAAAGGGGTTAAGAGCTTTTCATTGCCTAGCGTCGTTATTTATTTACAAATGTTTTGACGGAACGTATTAAGTCTAGTTCTTGCTGACACATCCGCGTCTTCATGCTGCTCGCTGTGTTGTTCGCAGCATGACTTTATTATGTCGAATGTAAACATCCAGCTGCCAAGGTAAGTAGTCAAGGTTTAGCAATTATATTACCTACAATCCACTGCTCCCCGCACCAGCTTGCCCACTAAGCATCAATGTTTGGTCGTTGATGTCGTATCCCTATCTCTCACTCCCAGGACAGTAACCGTAAGCACGCACTGTCGTAACAATGGGGTGGCAGTACTTTGCCACGCTAGAGTCCGCGCCACTGTGCACTGTCCTAGAGTCCCTAGATACAGAGAGTAGCGCATTTTTTTGCGCCGCCGACTCCGCTGCCATTTTATGTTCAGTTGAACTGAGCGGTATTGGGGGTGAGTTGGGAACCACCAATCTACCAAAAACAGCGATAATATTCTGGAAACTCTTCATAATGCCTCGAATTGTTATCATTTCTCCTTCACGTCTGAATTGCTACCTGGTGGGGCTACTGGGCGAAAGGATATTAAATGGCGGCGGCCGTTCAGGTTGCGCTACTCTCTGTATCTACTTTTTTTCATAGGGGCTCTACACTGTCCTTGCACCCGGGCTCTTATCGAGGCCGCCTGACGCTCCACGTGAGACCACTTCTTTCGGACTGCTACTGACGAACCTTCCGTACGGCTGCACCCAAGAAATTGTTCTTTTCAGCGTTTTGTTCTTGTCTATCATTGTTTCTTTGTAAATAAAAGTTTTGGGGTCTTTGATGTTGTGTTTCCTTTATAAGGATCACATTTCTGTTTCAATTAAAATGGTCAAAGAAGTCGTAAAATAGAAAAAGAAGGTCGTGTCTTAGAGATCGTGAGCTTAAAAAATGTACGTCGGATGAATTTGCAATCAAATTACTTTGAAGCACCTTTTTATTTGAAATATTGTAACAGTCATTATTATTGTTGTAGTGGTAAAGAGCTTGTCGTGAACTGACACAAATATTTCTACATGTAGTGGAAGTAAAGATGTGGCAGACCTAAATTCAATGAAAAGTTTCATTATTCCGAGCTCGTAAGGAAAAAAATTCATTTTTTTAAAATTTATCTTAAACACAGTAAAAACTGTGTGTGATGTATGAAGGAAGAGTATATTATGAGGAAAGTTTTTTTTAATACAGGTTTTCTACCATCCTCGTTTTCCCTACTCGCTATATTGAAACAAAAATGGGCAAGGAAATATTAACATTTTAAAGGATTCAGTTGTAAAATTTACTTGGTTGAAACAAAAGCAAAATCGCGTGTATGAAATTTTAGCTCTAAGAACATTCTTGTTCCTCTGTGGAACGAGAGAGATGCGTTTGCTAATGGCAAATACGTGACCGATTCTGTTCTCAGAAAGCAGGGCTGACGATAATTGCGTTCCGAGCGTTCCAGGAATTTAGCGACTCCGTATTCTATCCTTTCTGACCGCCAACGCTGAAAGTTCGCTACCACTTCCCCCGAGCGAAATTACGTCGGCAGTGGCGTCGTCGAATGCCTAGTTCTGAGTGTGAGCCTGTTGGATGTAGGCCAAATGCTAGAAGTGACCTCATAGGGAAACGAAATGGAGAGATATGTTCTCGCGAGCCATGTGGTATAACCAATAAAGTACTCATAAAACACAATTGGGTTTTATGAGTACATTACCTCCGTCCCCATTGGGTTTTTGAACGACTTCCACGATACCAGACATGTGCAGAGTAACGACCTCCATTGAAAGAATGGCGCCGTTCTTATTTCTGAAAATCGTTATCTGTTCTTCCCTAAAGATTCCATTTGGTAATAAAATAGCGAATTTACTATCAACAATTATTGCGGTTATCAATATTTTTGGGACATGTTACAGAGATTTTGTGCGTAGGGTTATCAGATAAAAGTAAACATTTTTGCATTTGTAGATTGAAGTGCTTCAAAGTGAAGTTTTTCGAAAACTAGAACGCTTTCTGTGAAAAAGAGCCTCGAATTTCGCATTCATAGTGACGCTTAAACGCCATTTTATTAAGAACGACTCCAAATTTTTCAACACAAATTGCCGTATGGGACGAGGTTTTACTCTTCTATAATATTCTTTAAGTAATATTTCAGTTTTTTTATTAGAAAACCGAAAAGTTGACAACATTTTAAAAAGTACTTTGGGGGGGGTAGAGGGCAGCTCACTAGCGTATATGGTAAGTCCGAATAACTATCCCAGACCAAAGAAAATATAAAACTGAATACGAGAAAGTCTGTGGCATTCTGTGGCGCCACTAGTTTAATATTTTTATATATAAAGAAGTGTACTGAATAAATAGTATGCTACTATTACGTAGCATACTATTTGTGAAGTAGTATTAATGAAGACTGCTTTTGTTAAAATATTTAATTTAACGTAGTGATCTACGCGAGCATTTTACTTGTTCTTGAGCAGTTGCGTGCTCCTTTTTGGAGAGCCATTTTGTATGGTTTTGCTCAGCAGTACTTGTGTTGTTGCAGGCTATTAGTGTGTACTAATCACTCCTGGGCCAGGACACGTTCGTAGTCAATTTACCCTGAGAATATGTGAGAGATATGTGACATGGCTGGGGTGATACACTGCTGCTGGGAGATACCTGAGAGGGGAAACCCCGCAAGCGAACATGTTGGACGGTCCTGGAGATCGCCATCGTGCTGGGGAAGATAGCCTCTGACAACAAAAACATACTACACTTACAGGGCAAGTGACCTTTGCAGTTGATGCGTCTGGAAACATCAATCTCCTGAGTCAAGGAAGAGCTACTCGACGAGTCCAACCCTGGTGGGATAACCGAGACGGTGTCGTAGTTTCTTTATTGCATATGCAGAGGCCCATCTGCAAAAACCCGGCTGCGCAGCTGCAGTTCGTTGCAGGTCGCCGCAGCGCTGGATCCGCTCGTAAGCCCCAAATCCCGCAGCTCCAACGCCAGAGAGTAGTGCTGCGCCACACTGTGATTCTAAGTGGAGAACGATGGTAAAAAATTCCTCATAAAAATCGCAAAATAGCTTTGTGTACCTTCGCGCACAAGGATAGACTTACGAGCGGGTGTTTCACACCAGTTAAAACACGTGTCGAAACTGACCTCTGCCCAAAGAAGAATCCCCGAGAAGTACCCTACCAAAGGCGCCGCGGACTGCAAGCAATCTTTCCTTCCTCTTTCTTTTCCTATACTCACCCCTTACAAACACACACACACACACATGCCCATGCACTACATTACCAACATGTCGGGAGCTTAAAGCTTCCCCCGACAGGGGCGGTGCATCGCTGGTGGGAGGTACCTGATTAGGAAGAAAACCTGCAAGCCGACGGCTAGGTGGGCGTCGCATCTCGCCATCCAGCAGGGGAACATCATCACCACCTCCCGCAATTAAAAGCCAAGCTCTGCACTTACGAGACTTGCGACTTTAGCAGTTGACGCCCCAGGAATCACTAATCAATCGGCAATGGATGGGAAACTGCTAATAAATGAAGTACTTTTTAAATCACCTATTTTGCAGCCCCAGCACTATCATCATCTTAACATGTGTTTGTGACCACATTATGCTAGATTTTATTTTTGCCGCGTCGAGTCACGTGCTGTCCGTTTCTACCCTTATGGAGAAATGCAGTAAGCGTGCTTGGAGTGTGTTCCCATCCGCCGTGCGCAACTCTCTGTTACCAACGAGTTAGAATATACTGCATAGAAGTGCTCCTGGTGGAAGCTTGCCGAACTAGCGGCCGCGAAGTTTTTTGTAGCCAAATCATAACAGGTACCTGATGGTGGTGTGTAGAACTATTGTACTAAACCGACGTGTTGTTCGTATCAGATCGTATTTCAATGTTGTTGTCTTTTCGTTTATCTGTAATTAAATTATACGAGCAATAAATAGTATTAGTGGTTAGAATAATAATATTCACAATATCTTAAGTATGTTCGGCATATATCGTAAAAATAGTGTCATCAAACCACAAATATATAATTTTTAAAGTTTTCCGCCTTATTAGAGATCCATTTGTTTATTTCTTACTGCAATAACATTCACTTTTAGAAGTTATGCTAACCATAATAACATTTCAACAGTTTCCATTCTTATGGCAACAACCGAAGCAGGAAGCAACGCGTTTTTAAAGTTTCTCAATTTGTACTCCTTACATATCGTGATTTCGTTTTTAAATGACTGTATTTTGGTCGTTGAACACAGTAAGAGGATTTATACTATGCGTGGTCTGCGCCCACCCGGCCGTAACCAGCTCCGAACGGAATACTAGAATATTCTGTTTCTCCAAAGGGCGCTGCGTTGACAGCAAAAAACATGGCTTCAATTTTCTGCAAAGATGGAGCTTCATCCATTCTATGTAGTATATTCCAGCTCGTTGGCTACTACCGAGACACTTGACAGTTGCGAAACGGCGCCCGCGGTCACCTCCCGCGACTTTGTTTCAAGTTGCGGTAAGCGAGGCTGTATCTAGGCGAAATAGTGAGAAACATGACCTGCCGCAAAGCATTTAATTAAAATAAAGATTTTCATTTTTTGTTGATTTATTTCTTTAAATTTATATCATCATAACATAGATTGCAATAGTTTATCTGTGCTTTGTAAAAACATATGTTTTGAATAAATTCTTGTATTTATGATAAGATACTATTTTGTAACACAGTAATTGTTTATAAATTGTTTTGTCTTAGTTACTTAAACTCCACCCATGCACAATCATTTGTTTATTCGCATTCGAGTGCATCTGCTGTATTTGTTAACTTAGGAGAAAATGAATACAAAATTATTTTGATTATGATTATTATCATCATCATCATCATCATCCGAATTTCATCATTAAATATGAGTAATTATTATACGGCTTCTCAATTTACACGCCCCTCTCTATCTGACAGCTCTTCTTGGAACACATTATCTGGCTGGAACACATCATTAAAGAACACATCTACTGTCGTCACCTCTCTTTATAACTCACTGTTTTAGGGTACTTCCTCTGAAACGCATATTCCTAACTACAGGGTACGCCACATATTTTTAAAGAAAATGTCCTCGTAATATCCGGTATTCTATGATCTGGGTACAATTATTTTACTATTATGGATCCTAATGAACTTTTATGCTCCTAAGGATGAATGTTATTCAACAACTCCCTTAATATTTGAGCTTTCAGTGTAAGGTTACGAAAAGAAAAAAATATGGCCTCATTAAGTAACAGTTTCGGCTGTTTGTCGACGTTTACGAGTTGACGAGTTACACAATTTTGAGCAATTCTGTTAGAAGCTGAGTTTCGAAAATATGCCCTGGAGCTAGATTTCTCGAAATATAAATGTGAGGTATTAGACGATCCGTTAGGGGTGATATTCTAACAAGTCATTAGATGCTCAGAAAATTTCTCTATTTTTTATGCTTGGTGCTTTAAAAATTAGTATACAGGTAGGTAAAAAGAAGAAATCTCCCACAATAAAAATAATTATTGGGAAATATTCCTTTTTTTACCTATCTGTATGGATTTCTACAAGATTTCTGCGGAAAACACCGAGTTTAGTAAAATTAATAAATTTTCCTTGAAAATATTTATATTGACTCTTTTCCCAAAATATCTAACAAATTATAATAAAGATAATGAGTAGGGCCCGGATAATTATGTAATTACATATTTCCGTGGGTTAACTCCATCAAGTCGAAACCACGATATATTTACGTTTCATGTCGATTAGGGTCTAAAACCGATGACTTTTTAGTACATATATTTACATATTTTAACCGAAAGTACATATATTTACATATTTTACACAAAAGCACATATTTTTAAATATTTCTTAATATTTCCGTTTTTCTGCATTCTTTTTGTATAATTCTTCCTTTATCCTACATGTTTTTGATAGGGAATCACCCAGACAAAAAATTCAGCATGGTCAAACAATTTTTCTGCAGCCTCCTCTCTAAATTGGCGCTATTGCATCGCGTAAAAATGTTGATATTGCAGCACGCAGAATCCCACAAAAAGGCAAGGCATTGTTGCACTCCAACGCTTCCAGTGTCTAGATTTCAGCTCGAGTATAACAGAGAAAAAACACTGCTCGAAAAGGAAGTTGGTGTATGAAAATGATGTCTAGCAGACTGGCGCCCACAACGCATTTTCCAGAGGTCTCCCTTGACCTTAATACCATTCGCCAAACATAACACTCACCAACGCAGCTCAGAAAGTGTCATTGACAGTTTTCTTTCTCCGTTTGTTGCACTGGAGCTTAAACTCTTGTTTGTAAAGGATCTCTGAGGTGAAAACCTGAAGAAAAATCATGATGTGGCACTGCAGCTTTTGGATAAAAAATGGAATGAAAATAATTCACGGGGATTGGCTTAAACCTTGTGGTAAAGCAGACTGGGAATTTGACACAGGCAAAGTTTGGTTTATCTTTTCAGAGAAGTCTAGCAATAGCGTCTTGGGTAAGAAAATTATTAAAGAAAGCGTATTTTGTGCTAAGAGTCAATTGATTATATATAACCAGCATTGTTTTTATTCCCTACTCAGTGAATAGCATTGAACAGTGACATGTTGGGACAAAGTTTAAATATACACCAGTAACTTCGTGCGGTATGGAATACAAGTCGGTACAAGGCCCTCGAACAGATAATAGGAACAATTTCATTCCTATATAGTATTTGAGTAAACTCCTCGTGTGCATGCTTGCGGATGAGCTGTTCCGTCTCTCACGGGGAGACCACTTCCCGTGCACCAATCCAGACAAACGAGGTGTCGTTCGATGCGTCTCGGCCTCCTGATGGGGAACTGATAATTTGTTTCCAGATATGGCCTTAAAATTCTAAGAAGTTTCCAAAAACGTGTTTTTTCGTGTTTTGACGCTGTGCCGGGAACTAAATCAGCACCACTTAATTACATGTAGATGGCGTTGATTAAACTCCAGTACCAATACCGATGAAGAGAAAGATAGAAAAGAGACGAGGACGATGACGAAGAAGAAGTAGACGACGAAGAAGGCGAAGAAGAAGGAGCCGATGACGAAGGAGACGACGAAGAAGAAGACAAAGAAGATGAAAACGATGAAGACGACGAAGAAAGATAAAGAAAGAAAAAAATCGTCAATCAACCGAAGATAGTTTAAAGCGTCGGCGACGTCACATTCAGTAGCTGAGTCAGTTCTAAGTATCTGAAACAAATATTTGTTTCTCATCATTACGGAGATCATTGTAAATAACAGAATTATGAGTAGTATTATGTTTTAATTTTGTTCTTTACGAGTATATTAAGTCTACAGATCAATATTTAAGCAAAAGTATTTTATTAAAATGAGTTGATATAATAATTAAAATGTTACATATTTCTTACTTTTTAGCACATATTTCTATACATTATAATACATATATATGTACATATTTTCCTAATTTTTAGTACATAATTATCCGGGCCCTAATAATGAGTATCGTATTTTAAGAAGTTGAAAGAGATACTTAAAGAGTAGTGTTACTATGAACAAGTTGAGAGTTCAACAAAAGCATTATTGCAACGAAACAGTACTTGGAGGACATCACTAAGCAATACCACGCCAATATCGTACTTTAACGACACCACACAATTTAGGTCTTACAAAAAAATATTTTACCTAAAGAAAAATCATGTAAATCAAACTATCCATTAGCTACACTAATAGATTTTGACTTTACATTTATAGACTACCTTACCTTATCAAGAATTAAATGCAATTAATGCATTATTTAAACATAATTCATTTTTATGAACAGATATTGTAAATCCCATTATAAAAGAAATAAAAAAACTAGTGGTGCAAGAAAACTGGATCTTTTATTTATCAAAATCTCCAAAGAACATTATTTATATAAGTACCTACATCAAAATATTAAACCGAGTTTAATGCTTAGTAACGTAACGTACATCTTGTGGGGAAAATCTGATCGGCAAACCAAATTATTTGGGAAAAATCCATTCTGTCAGCAAGCAAGGCTCTGAAAAACTGAAACAACATTTTAATAATACATTAGAATCGTTACCCAATGTAAAAAAGTATATTTTAACAGAATAATTTAGTTGATAAATCTAAACACCATTATAATTCCATGCGGACGTAATAATATTGAAAATCATTGCAAGGTAATTGTGATATCCGAGAATCTGTGAACACGAGAGTAAAAAGTTCCGTTATAAATTAGCCGAGAGTAAGAAGCAACAAAAATGTATCGCGCCTGTATAGCACGGTTGGAGTAAAAGTTGCATCGTTTATTTCTCCCCTGGCGCGCTGTGTTTACTGCACATGTTCGTAAGAGTCTCAGGTGGTTCATAATAAGCTGCGTGTCACGTGTGATAAACAGAAGTTCCGCTCCCTTGAGAGCCTCGGTAAAGGAGGATTAAGGATGTAATACAAAAAACACGCCACGTTAAAAATCCTTAAATACTTCGCATACTTTTTTCCAGTGTTCTAATTTAACTCCGAAGATTGTACACGCTTCGTAGTCGACATCCAATTACGTGTAGAATAGAAGCCACATAATTAGAAATTTTAAACATGCCTTATTTTGTACCAATGATTAAAATTGTTAAAAGAGGTCAACCATCCTTCTGCACCTGCTGTGATTCAACTATTGACGAAACGCAAATAAAGGAGATCGATGAAACTTAAATTTCATTAAAATGAGAGAAAACTATTGATTCAACAACATAATATGCATAGTGCACATTGCACAGGCTAAAAATTATCTACGCTTCACACAAATCTGCGCAAGGACTATTTGCATTTTTGAAAAATTAGAATAAATGATAAAACGTAGCACGAATTTTGGGTATTTTCATAAAATGTAGATCTGTGCGGAAATGTAATCAAACCATTGTGCTTTCACTTTCAAGATTCCGAATTCCACATTAACTACATCGAAAGAAATAAATAATTACTCTTCACGACAAAATTGTCTATTTACTGGTCTTCTGATGTCTCGAAACTAGATTTCTAATTAGAGTACAAAAGATATTGATATGACACGAAATCACCGTGTAACCAGACAGACATGTTCTCTGATTCCTAGTAAAATGTCAAGCTGCTCTCAGTGAGGCGGCAGTCCTTCCTTTGAGGGGAGGGGGCGTGGCGAGCGAATCCGCCTGCGTCGCCCACATGTGGAGGGCCCCCGGCGGGCGCTAATCACAGAGGACCAGGGCTCAAATGACAGGGCGCCGCCGCCTCCCTCTCGTACGACTTGGCACGTGAGGCACAAGGGGCCTCAAGACGGGAAGAAGGCAGGAAGGACGGTGTGGGAATGGGATTCGAGTGAGAGGGGGATGTGTTGAGGGAGGGTCGAGAGACGAACGGAGGGAAGGAGGGACGAGGGATGGACGAAGAAGGGACGAAGGAAGGACGAGGGATGGACGAAGGAGGGACGAGGAGGACGAGAAAGGGATGAGGAGGACGAGAAAGGGACGAGGAGGACGAGAAAGGGACGAGGAGGACGAGAAACGGACGAGGAGGACGAGAAAGGGACGAGGAGGACGAGAAAGGGACGAGAGGGACGGGGGTGGGTGAATATGGAACGAGGATGGGGGGAGGATGCGACCGCATAAGAGAAAGCCCAAAGTAGTTCGTGACACTACTTAAAAATTCCAGGAAATATATTATCGAACAATCTTTTTTCTTGATTGAAAGAGAAAATACTGAATTTATGAAACTGTATGCTGATCAAAATTAAATTAATAATATTAAGCACCTACAGTCAAAAGAATAATTTAATCACAATCGATTGGGCTCTAATTCAATAATAACTTTAATAATTCTTCGATAATTCTTTGATTGTTTAAGTATCTTAATAAGAGATTAATTTGCGTCATACTCAGATTTAATAAAATCGTACTTGGCATGTGCTTCGTGAAACTCAGATGTCAAATAAGTCGTTATGAATCTTTACTAATATCTCCACCCACAATGTACATCTCTTACGACGTGGTTAGAGGTGACCTTCAGGGCACATGGCGGTTGCGCGTGGGGAGGAGGGGAGGGCAACGTTGAGGGGAAGGGAGGGGGAGATGGGGCATTCCCCAGAAACCCCATTCAAGCGCCCTCCTTCCGCTCGTCAATCTGGGCGCCCAGAGGAACCATCGCCTCGTCGTCTCCTTGCAGGACCAGCGCCGGCACGTGCCACAGAGAAGCCAATATTCTTCCTTCTGTGTCATCTGCTGCAGGAATTCTTATTTTGTGTGGAAGGAATTTTTTCTACCGTCGATTCGACGTCCAAACGATCACATACAAGAAAGGTATTCCATGCTCCTCCATCTTGAATTCTTCATTATTCGTTCTAGTCCAAGGATAAGGTTCCCGTCATTTTGTATCTGCAGAAAAGTATTGTTAAATAAAATAAATAACAAAATTAAGATGGCATAGTTCTTGTTGAGCACAAAAGAATTTACAGGCATATTTCGAAGATTTGTGATGAGAGGAGGGGAAGTTTAAATAATTTTAACAGGATCACCGTCGAAATCTTAAAAATTCAGGGAAATTACATAATACATATGAATTTTTTTCTTCAAAATATCACAGTAATATCGATCGTGTCAAGTGTATTGTGCATATTACATATACAATTATTAACTTCGACTCAAATGTGTGATTATTTGAAGGGAGTCCCCTACAATCATTATCATCCATGCGCTGAAAATAGTATTAACACGATTTGATTACGTATATAGAAAGTGGCAGAAAGAGTATACGTCAGGGATGAAGCCCAAAATAGGCTAATGTTAGGAGTAGCCGGTTAATTTGCACTTTAGCCGGACATTGTGGATAAATCTGAATGAATGGCATTAAACGAATAGTTTCGATATGCATCCGTCTAATGTTGGCATTAACCACAGGGATATGGCTAAAGTAAGATTATTGTCCGACTGTGAAGCGTCTTGTATCTTGAGAAGAAGTATTTTGGCATAAACTTGTACAGGTAATGTATGGTGCACAGGCTCAAGATTTTTTTAAGTCAATCGTCAAGGTCGAAGCTTTGTCGTCAACTTCGAAATGCGTAGCGATGCGTCAACTGAGGTAGGTAATACGGTTAAGTGATCGTGTAAATAGAAATTATTTACGTCTAATATAGTGGACCTCAAAACTATATTTTCTCTCTCTGGTCTTAAAAACTTTCCACCAGCAGTATGATCCCTGCTTATCACACACTTGCTAAACCCTGCCACCGTAATGTACTTCACTGATCCCAGACACTTCGTATTGGTTAATGTCAACCTGATTATTCGATGTATCTACTTCATATTTTATTCACCCATATTGGATAATGTAACATTAACCGGCTACTTCGAGAATCAGCCAGATTAGGGATTGAGATGCAATAGATACACCAATTAAGAAATATTTAATTTAACAAAAAACTTACACAAACTTTTTTTCCTCTAACTTATAAAAATACTAAAGAAGGTTATCACTATAGAGCATCTGTCATTTTGTATGATTTATACAAAAAAGAATGAATACATAATTCCGTAGGTAACCGTAAAGTTGTATTTTGTATTTCTGGACCGTATAATGTTGAGAGGGCGAGTCAATTAGGTTAATTTGTAATGGCACAGGAAAAATGTAAAGAAAGAATTACAATAGAAATTCTTCATTCTACTTTAGAGAATAAAATGTACTGTAAGTGCATCTGTTATTTCTAAACAAAACATAATGTAAGGATGCTAAATTTAAGTAGCTGGGAATTCCAAGATGTAGCTAATTATTAGGAGTATGTAGTTAAATAAGTCTTAGCTAAGTAGACAAATATGCATTAGAATCGAACTAAAAGGATGAAAATGAGGTAGTTTCAATAATTTCATACTAAACAGATCATAAAGACATACATAAACAATTATTAAACTCCCTTGTTTATCCAAGGAAAAATACTGTATTATGTAGATTATTGCAATTCACCATTTTAGGGATTACACATTTACTAAAAATTTGAAACAAACGTGCGAAACCTTGCCTGTTCTTCACATTTCTATCATATCAAATATTAAAAATCATATGTTGCGCTTATTCCTGCAACTACGTCTCTTAGCCATCAACGGTCACTGAGCGTATTTATAGGTATGAAGTAAACCTCGGTTAAATTTCGTCTTAGGTCTCGTAACATTACAATCAGTGACTGCATTTTATCCCTTCGGCCAGGGGCTCGGCGCAGTTAGTAATAGGAGTTTTCAGACTGTTACCCATCCAGGAATCCGTGGTTTGTTGAGCTGCTACACTTCAGTGACTTTGTACTTGTAGTTAAGCGTAGTTAAGCAAATTGGCTAATGGCGCCACATTCTGATAATACACTTCCTCTACAAATCACATTCATCTTCTAATAATGATGTCCTCGATATTTATTTTGATTTAAAAATAATACAAACAAAGATACTTGAAACAAGATTTAAGTGTTATTCCGAGTACCATAGCAAAGTAGAAAAATTATATTTTTCGTCACTTGTCACAGTTGGCTGGCCTGAGACTAACGTGGTCTACAAAATATTTTGGCTAAAATCCAGATTATGGTAAATTTGATGAGAACATGTGAGCATTTATACATTCTAAAGTGCTCTACGTGTCATTTATTGTTGTAGGTGCTCCATAATAAAAGTACCACTTTATTGATGGCAGATGGTTTTAATGCTAGTCAATTTTTACGTGGCCCAAAAGTCACATTGTGATTGATTTCACAGACCACTTTAGTTCCAGGCTAGCCAGTTCCTTTCAAGCATTTGTGTTGTGAATGATACGTACGATACTCTCAAAATAAAATGTAAATAAAATATTTTCTTTAGCTCACCTTAGTCAAATCCAAATGACATCAAACTCCGGAATAACACTCGCACAAGTTGGAAGCCACGGGCAGAGAAACTCAAAATCAAAGGAGAAACCAGCGCCTTACTTGGCGTCTTGCGAGAAGATGCTGCGAATGGTGGCTGCCTGGCCAGGCGACAACCCAGAAAATGTGAGCAAGAGAATTCCAATACAACTGATGGTGGAATTTGTCTTTTACGTCATTGGTCTGACTTCGTGTGCCAACCAGGTGAGGGCAGTACTAAGCATACGTCCCTGAATATTTATTAAATGACCATTTTAGGTATTTATAAAAAAGTTATGAAATTGGACGAAATATAAAACGGATCCAAAATGAAACTAAAAAAATCCTGCAATAACATTCAAAAAATTATCATTCTATTAATGAGTTACGATCCGAAGAGGTAAATATTAATATCACAGGATATTAACGATTACTAAAAAAAATTGCGAAATCAAACCCAATGGTAAACAGAGCGATCAGCCTTGACACCAACGCAAGGTTAAAAAAATAGGCTTGAGATTTTACCACTGTATAGTGGTATATACATTTATCTCTACTTTGAAACGGCCAATAAAGATAATATAACAAACGTCAAAATATCTCCATTTCTTTTTTGGGAAGATCACTGTACTACGGAAAGTTCATATTAATATCAAATTGGGAAGAACATTTATGAAATAGAACTATATCACTTATGAAAATAACATTTGAAAGGTAAAAGTTTAACGCCATATTGTCTCCGTATGTCATCCACATTATCTCCCTATGTCAAAATCATACCAAAAATCACCAATCACAATGAAACTATTGGAATATGTGGATAATAAATCATTTTATCTCTGAACTACAATCGTGGTGTCATTTTTTACCTCAGTGTTTGTGTTTATGCGGGTTATTTCGCAACTGTTATTCTCTTACCTCTTACGTTTAGAAGCTTGCAAGTATTCAAAAAGCGTGTAAACGGCTGGTGAGCATTTGTGATTGTTGGGTGAAATCGCATGCTGGGGCCAAAAAGCCATTTATTTATAATATTTCCCTCTTTCTTAAGTTTAAGAAATCCAATGAATAAGAAATGACTTTTTCGTCTTGTCGGTAGCAGATCGAGTATAAAGTATTCAAAAGGTCCGCGCAGTCTTGATGAATTCGAGTGGTTCGCTATGTTCTGAAGTATTCTATTATGTGCTTTGTTTCGGGTTCGTAAACAAAGAGCAATGAAATAGCAAACCAAAATTATAGAATTCCTGGCTGTAAATCATTTACGAATGAACGTAGCGCGCGCGAGCGTATGTGTGTGTGTGTGTGTGTGTGTGTGTGTATGTGTGTGTGGGTGGGTATGCATGTTTCTGTGTGCGCACGTTCGTATGGGTGGTTGAAGATGCAGATGTCGACACATGACTTTCCAGGGCAGATGGGGTGAGATGTCTGTTCTGTCTCAGATGAATGATTTGAATTGCCACCTGTAAATAAGTGGAAAGCCTGTCTCTAGAGGTCAGCGAGTGGTTGTGTGTGTTATGTGTGAGCGCGGGCGTGCGACTGCCAATGTCGACATACGACATTCCTGACGACATACGACGGCTGACGGAATGCCTGTCTGACATGAATGATTCAATTCTTTTCTGTAAAGCATTGGAAAATGCCCGTCTCAAGAGGCCTGCTAATGGTCGAGGTACTTGTGGTTTGTGTGTGTGTGTGGTTGCAGATGCGTCTGTCGACGAACGACATCCCAGCGCTGACGCAGTGCCTGTCTGTGTCGGGGGCCTTCCTGGTGTCGGGACACAAGATCCTGGCTATCTCCACGCACCGACGCACTGTAGCCCGGCTCGTCGCTATGGCGAGAGAGCCGCTCTCTTTGGAAGGTACCTCTTTCATTCCATTCTAGCGCAGGCGCTCAATACATTTAAAAGAGTTCCATTTTCCCAACTCGCGCGGTTGTTAATTAGTTCACGTTTTCTTTCTGTTTAGGAGAAAACAGAGGAAAACAGTATTGCGACCGCCTGATAATGATCTAACTCTCTGAGAGTATAAATCTGCTCAGCGCTAAATATTCCTCTGCAAAGAGATTGGATTGGGGCTGTGAATGCTCTCATTAAATAAAAAAATACACTCATCGTCATAAAAAAAGCTGCGCCCAGAAGAATTACGCGGATTGCGATCATTGGTGGCAGGCAGGTAGAGGGTACCGTGGATATGAAATGATTACACTTTCACATATGTAGGACCAACATTTATTGCGCTACATGGACGCAGACGGTACATGTTAGAGTGGCGTGGGGCCGCTGTATTGTTGAACATCCGCGTCCAGATGTCGCGGCATGAAGTTGTGCAGATCTCAAATGGAGTTCTTGCAGATTGGTGGATTGGGTGGGGTCCTGATAGCACTCCAAACATTCTCGATCGGGGAGAGGACTGGCGATGCGACTAGCCATGGCAAAGTACCTTCGGCTGCAAGGAATTTAGGGAGATCGCTGCGGTATCCAGACGCGCGTTGTCCTGTTGAAATAGGGATGGGCGTGGGCGTTTAGGAACGGTAGAGACACCGGTTGCTGCATCTCCTGAACGTTCGAACGTGCGAACGCGCGGCAGACCGTTAAAACTAAATCATTGCCTTAGCGAATGGTGTGCAAAATACCCACCAAGTTTGCTGCAGATCAGTAGGCTCCTTCGGGGTGAAGCTTTTTTATGACGATGAGTGTATATTTAATAGTAAATTTAAATTTCTATATTTTTATATGGATGTCTAATTCCTCGGTTTTCCATTCTTTCCAATTGGACGAACCTCGACATAGACTGTACTGTTGAGAATTTTCGAATTTGACATTACATGGATTATAAACGCTACTAACTACTTTTGACTCCCATATTCGCCGCCAGACTGAGAACTCATCTGAGAAATATGACTGAGACAATTATCACAGTCATATTTCTTCGCAACTTGTGTCAGATACTGAATAAGGTGGGAACGGAAGGAGGATTTAATTTTTTTTCACGTACCTGTCAGAGTTATTTTACATGTCACAAGCGTATCATTAAACACTGAAGATATTAGAAAATTCACCGTACCCTCATTTAATATATTACGACAGCTCATTCACAACCTAGTCAATCGTGAAATCTAACGATTCACTTCTCAGCCACGTTGATTCCAAAACTCTCCTTTCGCATTGATGTTTGTGTGTTTAACAGCCTCATGACACAGTGCCATAAAGCATGAATTCAGGCATTAATGGTAAGGGTGCTCACTACCATATGTTATAATCATATTGCTGCCAACGAACTTCGGATCACTGGTATCGTTTTAGGGTTCGTTCACGAACCGACTCCAAAAAATAAGTTTGCCTTACGGCTAACAGGTAGCATGCCATATATTTGAAATGGCTAGTGCACGTGCGTGCTAGAGTAATGACGTGGTAATCGTATTCGCACGGTAACACTGCATGATTCCTCGCATTAGCGCGACTGTAGCGGATCAAGACGGTGGATCCAATTACATACCCTGTCAATTATGAATGAATGGAACGCAGTGTGATGAATGGAGTGTGATAAATGGAGCGCTTGTGAATGACGTGGAGTGCAGTGGGTGGACATACTTTGTCACGGATGATCTTGTGGAGCAAGTGCAGTAGAGCATTGTGAATTACACGATTACGGAACACAGTAACAATTTCCGTTCCTTATTGCACAAAATGTCATAAAAGACCTATTGTTTAAGAAAGACTGAGCAAGGTGGATGCCGAAGCAATTGACACCAGAACTCCAAACAAACCGCATGCACGCAACAACGCATGAGCACATCAACGAATGCACACATCAGCAATGATTTTTCTGGAGTGGTACCACGATGATATGATTTTGGATCGGATTGTCACAGGCAATGAAACGTAGGTTACACTCTTCACCCCATAAAACAAACAAAAGTTAATCCATTGGATACACTGGATCTCCGATCAAGATCAAATTCAGGGAGAATTTGTTGACGAGGAAAGAGATGTGCACGGGTTTCTGGGATAGATAGGGCATTCTACTCATCGAGTTCTTGGCCAGACGTGAGATAGTGGATGCTAAACGTGACGGAGGAAGTAACATTGCAGAACTTCAACTGTTCAGAACAAGCGTCGCGGAGTGTTCTGTGTGGGTCCCCCTTTACCCCACAGGGGGAATCGCGGAGGCGTCGGTTGCTGCGATCTCTAGTGAAGAGTTGTAGACGACCACCTGGACCCTGAGTTGCACGGCGACACTCATGCCGTTAGCTTCAAGGTGGAGGCAGTGAGTAGACGATGCTAAGCTCCGTGTTGCTGGGCCTCCTCCCTGTAACCCACCAGTTGGGTCTCTGGCGCGTCGACCTTTCGGCAGGATTGGGTGAAAGACATTCTTCGGAATGCTCCGGATGCCACAGAGAAAGTCCAACGGGGACAAAGTTACCACCCTGGCAGTTTGCCAAGGTTCCGGTGATACGTCATTAGCCTAATGGCTAATAGGCTGTGAGAACATGGAAAGGGAGCCCCAAGCTGCCCGAACCTTAGTTCGGGTGGTCGCCTTTTGGGGTCTTGGCCTCGTCGAGGCAGTGAGCCGATACTCTGAGTAAAGAGGAGGGACATGTCCCGGCGCATGTGTATACTCTTAAATTACTCCGTATATACGTACGTATACGAGAAAGTAAAAACTAAGAAAGACTAGCGTAGATACCTTAGCCCTAGATTAAGGAATAATGCTGTAAAAAGTGCACTTTATTTTCCTTACTTTACTCTGAGCTGGAACACATATTTAAACTAAATACGCGGGGTCACACTAATAAAATATATTCCTAAAACGCGTAATCGATATCACTACTAATCGGGTGCATTATGTATCCACCAATGGCACTGGTAGAGACAACACAACATAGTTTAAGGCACTTGTTTCCTAGAAGGCGCAATGGCAAAAAGTCACCTGCGCGGCACAAAGTGACCCCAATTTAAGGTATCTTAAAATATTTACGTAAAAAACTTTACAAAATTTTATTTCGTGTTCTAGTAACTGAAATTTAGCGAAATATAACTTATAAGACGGCGTTCTACCCTGTGCTATTTGCTGGGAGCGGTTCACGTTTTGAGACAGGATAGTTGATGGCTAGTAGAGACAGGGTAGTCGAGTCTTAGTGTAAACTCGCCTAGAAGACCGCAACGTTCATGCAGTGGATAGCGTTGTGGAAAAAAGTAAATATCCTTATTACCATAAAATTACGAACACGTTCGGCCGGCCGTAGAGAGTTTCTCTCATTACAGTGTCTTGGCGATGTTCATCTTGTTTTTAAAGAAACCTACTTGTATCTTCGTCCATTTTTGAACACAATCTATGCCAGACATATTGTCTTCTTGCGTGAAGCGTGCCAACTCACCCGGCAACTTAACGTTCGTGAAAGAAGGATTCACAAATGCTTATTTTAATAAATCTATATATCTTAATTAATAGTAATGGTTTCTTGACCTTAATAAACAGACTCGGTATTTTTATAACAATCTATTGTGATACATTTACTCAACTGAGTGAAGTTGACCGGATGAAGTTTACGATTTGAGCAGTTTTTTGTACCTTGTGACAATTTTGATCAAAATGCTAATTCTTTATCTATGATATGATGTCAACAAATCAGGGTACTAGATTTTTTGAAAAAAGATCGCAAATAGGGCCTAAATGTCAATAAATAAATTGTTATAAAAATACTGAGTCTGTTTATTAAGGTCAAGAAACCATAACTATAAATAAACAATATAACAGACGTTATTATATTCACTACATCTTAAAATATTTGCGTATAAAATGGTACATAATTTTATTTAACATGGAACTCCTGGAGCCCATCGGCTTGATAGCAGCCAAGAGACCAGCTTCGTCCTGTACCTGGTGCTTGAGTCTGCTCCGTGTGCGCAGGCGAAGACGAGAAGACGGTGGCGCACGTGCGAAAGCTCGACCGCATCCAGTTCTTCTACTTCAACGGGCTCTTCTGGTCGGGCGTGTTCACCGTGGGTCTGATGCTGGTGCGTCCGGCCATGGACGCGCTCTTGGGCGGCGACGCCATACAGGAAGAACTCAACGTCACCGCCCCTGCGCTCACCTTCGACCCGACCCTGCCACTGGTGGTAAGAACGCTCTTGGAAAATTTTTTTTTACCCAACGGTAATCATTAAGGGGCGGAGTTTAATGAAATGTCATATTTTTCTTTTCAATTTCGAAAAATGCCGTTTGGTAATGAAATTAATTTGATGTCATGAAAGAAGGAAATGACCCATGCTATGTCATTTTTTTGCACTTTTTGTCATTTCCACTAGTACGTCATTTTTTGCTCTTGCCCGTCATTTTAATGCATTTATCGCTGGTTTAATTGATTTTAATATCAGAATTTCTGAGTAGCCTGTTTGAGTTCTTCGCTCAGAAATTGTACTCAACGTTTTGAAAAATTGTACATCACCTTATTTCAAAAACTTTAAGAAACAAATTTTATTTAGAGAAACAACTATTTTTAATATTTTAGTTGTAGGAAGATGTCAAAAAAATGATCTGTTGCAATTTTCGAAAAATCGGAGTTTTCAAAGACCATGAGACCTATACCAATGTCCTTCACTCTATGTTCCCTCACCAATGTCCTTCACTCTATCCAACAAGAAAATTTAATCAAAATCGATGGAGACATTTTTTTCTGAAAAATTGGAAAATGTACCAAGGGTAGGCTTCAGGTAAAGTAGCCCCTAAAATTAAAATATCGGTTTCAAATGCAAGGAGTCGCAACATCAACCAGATTGATTAGGGAATATAAATGTTGGAGAA
Organism: Acheta domesticus; assembly: GCA_031308135.1. NCBI lineage: Eukaryota > Metazoa > Arthropoda > Insecta > Orthoptera > Gryllidae > Acheta > Acheta domesticus. Next base: position 76,065,735 of record JAHLJT010000631.1, on the reverse strand, counting down.
AATCGGCTCAACGGTGTAGCTGCTAGCCTTGTTCACAGACAGAGACATTTTGCCGTCATTCGATTTTTCGGTATCAAAGACACACAAAACAGGGATTCTGGCTACAAAAAGAGAGAAACGATTTCTTTCTAAATTTAGCAACTGGATTTAACCACTTTTTCGTTATCAGAACCCTTTCCATTAATAGACCCATCTCACTGTGCATCGTAGAGATATTACGTGAGACATAGATCACCAGCTTAGGCCTAGTTATTAGTCATGAAATTTGATTTAGGTAAAAATCCTACTCATCAACATCCACGATGAAGCAGGCTAAGGCAGAGAGAGCGCATAGTGACGATCAAGGTCACTCAGTGGCGCTTCTCTGGGGGCGTATCTCAGGGACGCTTTCCGGGAGCGCTCCTCGTAGGCCCTTTTCGGGAATGCTTCTCGGGGAACGCTTTTATTGGAGGGGGTGCTTTCCGGGGCAGTGCTTCTTGAGGGAGGCGCTTCTCGGACGCGCTTCTTGGGGAGCGCTTCTCGAGAGCGCTTCTCGGACGCGCTTTTCGGGGAGCGCTTCTACGGAGGGGGGCACTTCTCGGGAAGCGCTTCTCGCGGAGTGCTTCTCGGGGAGCGCTTCTCGGGCAGCGCTTCTCGGGGAGCGCTTCTCGGGCAGCGCTTCTCGGGGAGCGCTTCTCGGGGAGCGCTTCTCGGGGAGCGCTTCTCGGGGAGCCTTCTCGGGCAGCGCTTCTGGGGCAGCGCTTCTGGGGTGGGGCGCTTTTCGGGAGGAACTTCTCAGTGACTCTTCCTAAGAGCCGCTTTCCTGGCTCCCAGATCGCAGTGCCTGTGCCAGCCAGCGTCTCGGCCACTACCTTTGGCCACGCGTCGCTGTACATCTTGCACTGCGTGATGGCGAGCTTCCACATAGTAGCGGTGCCCGGACTGGACGGATTGTTCTCTGGCCTGATGTTGCGCGCGGCGGCGCGCCTGCGTCTGCTGCGAGCCTCCCTGGAGCGCCTGCGCGTGGAAGCCTCTGCGCAAGGGGACGACGGCCGCTCGCAACTCAAGCGCGACCTCGCGCTGCGCGTGCAGGAGCACCAGGCCATCCTCGGGTGAGCGCGCAGATATTGCGTCATAATATCGGGAATGTTAAATGCAGCCAGATATCAATGAACCACCGTCACCTTGTTACAAGTAAATGAAGCATTTTGTTTAAATATTGCGACTTTATTTCAATTACACCTTCATCGTGTTATTTGTGATTGGTCTCCGTTGAAAATTGTCACTTGATGCCACTTTCAAACTGTTTCTGCTCGCTGCCACGCCGTATGGCGGCCAGTTCAGGCCTGGCAAACGAAATGCGCGTGTTGTGGTAATCTGGTTTGTAACGTATCTACTTCTGAGCACATCGAGAAAATATCGGTGCGGCAGAGCAGCACACCCATGTCCTTGCATCATGGGTCAAATCGCTCTCGTGCCATTCACCTTTCTCTAGTCAAGAAACCTTTCCCCTCGATCTGCAATGTGAGCAACACCTTTCCTTCTCTCACGCCATCTCAACAGTTAGCCTTGCTGTGCACACTTGAGTACGATTGGCGACTAAAGGTAGCGATCTTTATGTTTCAAACTGTGTCATTCCTTCTTTTTATGGCGCTTCAAACTCAAAGTATTAGGATACACAAATTCTGGCATTTCTTGTCACGATAAGGCGATCTTCCACAGCGGCAATATAATAAGTGCGTCTTATTGGGCCGTTTACCAAATTTTGTCGTACCCTTCGTCATTTGGTCTCCTACGTGTCCTAAAAGTAATTGTTTTTGTCTCCTACACGTTCAAACAGCAAACAGAAATTAAGGAGACTACGTCAAGGTTTGGTAAACGGCGCAATAAGATACATTCACTGTGTCGCCGCTGTGGAAGATCGTTTTAGTGTATCCAGAAATCAAAGTGTGCATAATCTGGATACTCTATTACTCAGAAAAGGCATTGCAATTGGAGGTTGAAGGCCCAACTCACAAAGTGTTTCGGCTTACAATTTGCAAACTCACAATATTGCCAAAGTCCTTTCTACATTCCATCTCTTGATCGTAAAGATTTGCGTGATCGCGTGATCCTTTAGATCACGAATACAGACTGTCTGTTATATTTGATCTATATTGTTTCAATCTTAATGTAGCTTTTATTAATATTAATACTGAATATAAGTAGTAGCACAGTGAGAAAAATTGTACACGAGAATTTCATATTAGAGATTTCTAGCTAACCAAATTAAAGCCAAAGTAAATATTAATTAATGAATCCAAAAACGAAGCAACGCAAAATTAAGAGGAAACAAATTTTTGGCAGCCAAGAACACTCGGCCAAAGTGTTTCAATGTTCACGTATTGCGAACATTCAAGAACCAGAAGAAGAAAATCTACAATACAGAAGAAAATCTTAAATTACTCACCTGCTGCTAAAACATATTTCTTTATTCTCCCAACCTCCTCCACCCACGGTCATAATTGCTCTCCAAATGTTTTATCAATTTGAAGCCCAAAGTATCTCTAAAAGCAGCTCTGGTAATGACACGTGATATTTTATTAACTAAAATATACTTTTATATGATATTCATAACTTACCCGACTGGGGGATGTGGAATATTTTATCAGAAACACTATAAAATTAAATCTGTAGTTCATTTGCCAATGCATAAAAGTTTTCATTACTCGCGAGCTAAAATTACTGGTTTTAAAATGTTAACAACCGCGCTTACTGCTACCTTATTCATAATTCAACTATGTGTCTTAAAAGAGTTGGCTCGCGTTTATGAATCTCAAGAGTATGTGAGGCAGGGGCGTGCGGTGACCGATTCCTATGGGTAAGCTCTGTAAATAGCAAGGGTGCGACTTGATGTGTTTGAGGAGGCAACACGAAAATTCATTTAGTAACTGTATATAAATATTTAATTATATCAAAATAATAATAATAATAATCATTATTATTATTATTATTATTATTATTATTATTATTATTATTGTTGCTTATTCTGGAAGAATGCGAGTCCCCAGCATATGCGCACAAACTTTCCTACGAACTACCAGTCACCAACAGTCGCTGGCATTTGAACGATCCACACGTCGAAAAGATGTTCCTCGTGTCTGTCGGGACGTGATGAACGCCGAATTGAAACACTGTTCTTTGTGCTGATACGGCAAAGCTCACGCGTCGGAACCGATTCGAGGAAGCGGCATCCGCAACGGTAGTGCCCTTCGTCCCAAGACATTGCGTCTGATGAGTGAAAGAAATTTTAGGAGATTATATGGTGCAGAATGGCTAGGGGGAGTCTGAAATTATTCATTACACTGTTTTCACATATTTCCACTTTGAAATTATTCGATAGTAATATGTTTTAAATCTTGTTTAATATTTTATATTAATAATTTTTTAACATTTTACTTTGCAAAAATTCGAAGAAGCTTGAAACATTTGGAGACAAGTGTCCCCTCTTCCCTCTTAAGCCTATGCTGTCAGGGGAGAAAATGAAAAGTATCACAGATGAAGCAACTGAGAACAAAGGTGGTACTGTATTACGATTTCCTGCGTACCACTCGCAATTGAGCCGCAATAAAATGGCAACTGAAGACGTACATATGCTGTTATAACATTTGAAGTAAAGCATAAGGAACAACAAATATTTGTTATTACATCATATCTACTGGATAAATAATGTTGAAAGTAAACAAGTAATCTTACCTAATTTATTTCAAATAAACTCCATTCTCCTCTCTTGTTTGGCAAATTCTGCTGCTCCATCATATGTCTGAGCAACCAATTTGTCGCCGAATTTTAATATTTGTTCCACATGATTAAATAATCCATTGGCAGATCTATCCGCCCTTACGTCCACAAACGATATAAATGTCTCCTGAATTTCTACAGTTTTTTCCTGAAAATATCTAAGAGAAGTAGCTAATTGTGATTTGTTAATTACGTCGGATGTTTCATCTAAAATAATCGCAACGTGCTGAGCCGTGGCAATATCATCTTTGATAGATTTGCTCTAGAAATGGCAGAAATCAAATCATTTTGAATTCTGTAGGAAGTGCCTTTAAATGTTTTGGCAAATTCTAGGTGTTGTTACAATGTAGTATCATACGTACTCAACAAATTTAGAAGTTCAATGTAATTGCCTTTGTTAACCGACTCTTCATTTTCACCATGCCCTCTGAAAGGTAATTCCTGCATTGCTAAAAAACAAGTTGCGTCAGTTAGACGTTTTAATATGTCTCTATTTTTTCTGTCTCATTATGTCGCATTACGTCTGATCTCAACTGAAGATCAAGTTCAGTTTCGATGCGGACACTTCCAAAACTGGCCAGCTTAACAAGTGAACGAAAATGACTTTGTGGACGTTCGTGTTTTGCTATTGCATTGGAAAGGTTGTTCAAATTGTTATAGCCTTCTTTGTTCCATAGATTATGATCATGGGAAACAGTAAACATGGCCAGCACAATAATTTATTAAGTTTTCTACTACCTAAGTTTAATCATACCATTAGTGTGAGATCATACTTTTTAGTATTAAAATAGCGAAAATATTCCCTTCCCTTTTCTTTGTGCAAACATCTAAAGTCAGGAAGTTCCGGAACAGGCCTCCCTACTCGAATAACATCACTTTTCTCCACAAAAGTACGACAACTGGACGGATTTTTTAAAATGTCCTCAATTGTACATGTATTTTCTGCCATAGCTCAATGGCTTCCCGCTATGAAGCACAAAAGACAGCACACGGGAAGAACACACATAGAAATAATACGCATAGATGAAAAAAAATCACGAGTTCATATTATCACTTCCAACAGCAGACTCACTAGGCAGCGCTTACCACTGTTTCATATGCGAACACGTCTGCAAGCTCATTTCAGGGCCACCCTAGGCGGCGGGCCTGGGTAGCTGCGCTTACCAGAGGGCTACATACAATCAAATGGAGCTTCCTAAAAGTCAAGAGCGCATGCGCGAACTCCCTAATGCATTTAGATGGAGAACATCGCAATGCTCACTTCGGGCCGGGTGGCGGCGCTTAATACCTCCGTCTCTTTCACCCGCTTTCCGTCTCCGTCTGCATCAGCGTTGTATGCTCGATGTAGGGCCACGCTCTGGCCGGGCGCTTTCGCAAGGCAGTGTACCCTTCGTTGAAAGAAATTTAAACTCCTAGTTGAGTTCTCATCATGGTGAAAGTCGCAATTTCACTCTATAATAATTACATTTAACGGATTTTTTTTTCAGGGTAAGCGCAGCTTACCTAGCTTACCTGGAATGCACGCCACTGATGTGAGGAGAGTTTGTTACCCATACATCACATTCAGCATTAACTGATTTGGGGCGATAAATAAATTCAATCAAATTAAATAATTAAATTAGAAGTCAATGCATTCATAGTGCATCAGAATCAATGTCAAAATTCTCTCTTCAGGAGAGTTCTAAAAATAGAACTGCCATTAACTCATTATGTTCTCAGGTACCTGCATCAACTGGAAAACGTTCTGAGTCCAGCCATGATGAGTCAGTTCTTCATGAGCTCTGCACTCATCCCCTGCTCTGCTTACCAGATTGCTTCGGTATGCCTCACACCCAAAATATAGAGTCAATTTATCACAAAGTAAATAAAATACCATCAACTGTGATTTAATAAACAATTTCATTTTGATAGAAAACCGCATTGTCTTTTCTATTCAACACGCAACTTTTTATAAGATTATCTTAAAATTCAAATTGAAGATTTTTACGCTATCTCACTGTCTTTATGAATGGTAGTAATTTGCTAATTGTGAGCAAGTCTTTTTAGATCATGTTCCTACAGCGTGACCAAGAATAAAAATATTGTTCGTTTTTCAGACTTCCAGCGATTTCGCCAACCTTATGAGCCAGGTGGCGTTTCTATCAGGTGGACTCATGCAGCTCGGAGCTTACTGCATTTTTGGAGACAATATAAAACAAGAGGTGGGCATCAGTTTTCAAAGTCATATTCATTAGATCGAATAATAAAGCGTTTCTATTTTACAACTCACTTTACAATTTGTAAAGAAAAGAGTAACCTTTGCCAAATTTTGCCAACTAAATCTGTCTCTGCCAGTTGTTATGTAGGATCTCCCTATTTTCTAACACTTGCCGCAATTATATCTCAACGTAAATGACGTATCAAGGAGGCCTGACGACGTCCATGACGAAACCGTTCTTTCTCCCAGGCAACAGGCAAAACGATAAATAAATGAAAACGTATATAATTATTAGGCTTGACGTAATAATCACGTATAATTTCCATTTAGTCAAACCTATCCGAGAAAAATACTTTCAGATGTGAATATCTGATTCTCCCTGCTAGAGCGGCGCCGTGAGCATGTCTGCGTTTCAAGGGTACGAGCGCCATTTCCTTTTCATCCCCTTGGCAGTTGCTATCAATATATGCGAATGCCTGTTTTCTCCTGCTAGAGCGTCGCCACCGTGGACATGCTAGTGTACCGGGGGAAGGGTAGGCACATCATTCCCTTTTTCCCCCTTAACAGAAGCCATCAAGAGATGTGAATGCCTGATACCTCGGGCAAGAATGATGTCGTGGGCATGATAGTGTACCTGGGGGAAAGGTAAGCAAATGATTCCTCTTTTAGCCCCTTTTCAGGTGCTATCAAGCGATGTGAATGATTCATCGCGCTAATGCAGCGCATTGGTCATGTTGGTGTACCTGGAAGAAGGGTAGGCAGATCATTCCCTTTTCATCCCCTTAGCCGTTGCTGACAAGGAGCATGAATGCCTGATTCCTCCTGCCAGAGCGGCATCGTTGGAATACCTGTGTACCTGGAGGTAGGGTATTAGCATCATTCCTTCTTTATCCTTAGCAGATTCTATCGAGAGATGTGAATGCCTGATTCCTCCTGACAGAGCGACCCCATGGGCATGCTAGTGTACCTGGAGGAAGGGTAGGAGAATCCTTCCCTTTTCATTCCTTTGCAGTTGTTATCAACAGATATGAATGCCTGATTACTCCTGCCAGAGCGTCGCCGATGGCACGCTTCTCAACCTGGGGGTAGGGTAGCAGCATCATTCCTTCTGTGTCCCCTTAGCAGTTGCTATCGTGAGATGTGAATGCCTGATTCCTCCTGACAGAGCGACGCCGTGGGCATGTCCGCGTACCTGGGCGAGTGGGTGGGCGCCGGGAGCCCACACATTCTCAGCCTGCGTATCATGCTCGTCCGCAGCCAGTTTCCTGCGCGCCTCACCATTGGTCGCTTCATGGAGCTCTCGCTAGAGACGTATGCAGGGGTAAGTATCATTACTTTCTGCACAATCTGCATTCCAGATATTGTTTTTATTTTACGTTTACCGGTTTTCTTTGAAAATATTAAAAATTGTTGTGTAACACTCGTTTACCATACATATAATTAGAGTGAAAATTTAGAATTACAATATAACATTAATTACATGGTCAATAAATATTTATCAGCACACATTTGTATCAAATGTCTGTAATTCAAATCTATGTAAATTAAATCTACGAAAGATTATGTTTTTTATAATATCCAAAATGTAAATATGAAAGAGACCTAAAAACAGTGTGCGTAAGAAATTTAATTGCCTGGAATTTCCTCCACAATGAATTGAGATTTTTTCTTCGTGACTAATTTCTGTGTGTGTATGTGTGTGCAGATCCTGAAGGCTTCCTTCACCTACTTCACTTTACTAAACGAACTGACAGATTGAGACGCCAATGACTTGACAAGCTCTTTCAATTGCACCATCTACCACGACTTCAGTGTTTTCCTGCAATGGTATACAACAGAAAACTAACTCAAGAGCACGAAATGTTTTAAGAATCGTAAAAACAATCAAACTTATTAACTGGTTAATGTCACGAGTTTACATTAGGTATTCGATATGGATCAATAAATTTAAATCCTTGTAAGTAAATTCAGCTCATTTATTTTCCGGTAGGTTTAATATTATGCATTTTAATAGAAGAAATAAAAACAATGAATGTACAGATTTGCAATGAATGTAATAAATTTTTAAACAATGTATGTCTGAAATAAAAGCCCTTTGATTATGCAGGGAGTCACTCCTAATCCAATCCTTTGCGTCAAAGTTCAGAATATAACCATTAAAAAACAAAAGCGGTTAACATTTGTAAACCGAGGTAGTCAAGGTATATAATCAACCGACTCTGTTATGTGTTCTCGCACGTGTTTCGTTCAATACTTTTCTTAAAACCATCTTATTATAAGAAAACTAGTGGTGCTAAAACTGTACATACATTCTCGTAATATTGGTAACGGTTGTGTAATATTGTAATGTGGCAAATTCTCTCATACTTACACTTCACTTGTCTCTTGAAACACATTTAAACATACTAGGTGCGGAAAGCACACAAAAGTTTAATTGAAAACAGCTTTTTGTCACTGAATTCATGTATTCAGTGTATTTACATAAATAAATGCATCTACGATGTTTGGAGAGTATTTCAACCGTAAATAAAATTATAGGGAGTCGGAGGTTAAGAATGAGTACAGGGCCTTACAGGTTTTTCCGGTAAATAATCTCACCTCATTTTAAGATTTCAAAACTGTTTTACATCCTCATTAACATATTTTTACTTTCCCGTATACATACGTATATACAGAGTCATATACGTAGTATAGAGGAAGTTATATAATGCTGCACGAAAAAACGGATAAATTCAGTTGCTAAATTAAAAAAAAATATCCCCCAACTTGTGGTGTAGCCTGAATTCCTATTTCGTGGGTCCTTGTTACCGAAAAACAAATTGAAATCAAAACGTCCGTCCGTCCTTCCGTGAACACCACTAGCGCCTAAACGATACGTAGGACTTTTTTTTAAATTGAAGAAACCCCTGTCGATCTGGCTCTAGTCAAAGCTTTGAGATTTTGAAAAACTTTCTTCAAAATTTGGAGGTATTTTACATGAAGCCCCTCGGACAGTTTAAAAATGTTCTCAAAAATAGCTCCATTTTTTCCTTCAAACTTTTCGAATGGATCGAAGTGCTAACTGAACTCTTTAATCTGACGTTATGTTCATTTTGCGGTATTTTTGTTTTGTTTTTTCAAAAATTACACAAATGTAATTTTTTGAAAGTTCTCTTTCACCGTCAATATGCACATTTCCAGCAATTTGTAGGCACTAGTTTATTTATGAGTTAAAGTGTTTCAAAAGACTTCTAATGAAGTTTTTCGAAATCAAAAGATTTCTGTGAAAAAGCTTCAATTTTCGCATTTACAGTAGCGCTTAAGCGCCATTTTCTTAAAAACGGCTCGAAATTTTTGAAAGAAAATTGCCATTCATGATTTAGTATTCTTTAATATTAGTATTCTTTAATATTCTTAAAATAATATTTCAGTTCTCCTATTAGGAAACCGAAAAATTAAGAAAATGTAAAAAATATGTAATTTGGATGGCGATAGATGGAAGCTGGAAACAGTATATGTTGTAGGAAGAGATACGTTCGAGTATCGAGTGGCGAGAAAGTGAACTAGAGGTGCTGCGACAGCATACTTTCTCGTATTATATAGTGCGACAATGAAATTTACCGCAAAATGTAGTTCACTGCCCTGATGACTGATGACTAATACGGGTAAGTCTGTGCCATTCTGTAGTACCACTAGTTCATTGTTAGTTCGGGAGCGAAAATGTCTGGTTTTCAAACGTTGCAAATCTGGTTTTATTGGTATTTTATTCATCATTCAACTTTTTATTGTTAAAAGATGTGGAAAAGATTTTGGAACTCAATAAAACGTGCGCAGGTTATACATCATCCCCACGCGTCACATAAAGATTTGGGTTTTTTCACGAAAACAATTGATATGAAATGACAAGCCAATAGGGAATAAAACCCTTCAAGCACAAGTTAGCCAATGTTTGTGAAATAATTGTGAATCCTTCTACGTGTTAATAACCTAACATGCCTCCCCTCCCCTTTTGGATTGGCATCAATGAGTGGCAAAAAATCGCTCACATGTCTCACAGAAAACAATAGTCGTGCAGCCCTTTCCAATAGGTAATGATCCCCCGCTCTGCCCTCAGTGATATCGCCGTGTGTCGAGGAGCTCGAATATTCTAGAGCGCCCGTGGGAAGCGCTAACGGAATTCTCTATTAGCAGCTGCCCGCTTCCATTACTGAAGCATTCTGGAGAGCAGTTGTTGTCGTAATTTGAGCTCTTAACGAACGAGATGTCAAAGAAATAAAATCTAGTGGTGCTACAGAATGGCACAGACTTTTCCGTATTAGTTTTCTGTTTCGTTTGGTCTCGGTTTGGTATTCTGTCTTGCCAATACTCTTGATAACTGCCATCTATCGCCGCCCAAACTACATTTCTTGACATTTTATTAATTTTTCAGTTTCCTAATAGTAGAACAGAACTATTATTTTAGGAATATTAAAAAAAAACAGTTAAACCTTGTCCTAAATGGCAATTTTCGCTGAAAAATTTGGAGCCATTTTCAAGAAAATGGCGTTTAAGCGCTACTGTAAATGCGAAATTTGAAGCTCTTTTTCACAGAAATGTTTTGAGTTTTCGAAAAACTTCACTTGACGTCATTTGAAGCACTTACACTCACAAACTCAATAGTGTTCACAATTTGCTGGAAATGTGCATTCCAACAGTGTGAGAGAATTTTAAAAGAAATTACTTTTATTGTAATTTTTGAAAAAACAAAAAATATTCTAAAATGAACTTTACGCCATATTAAAGAGTGCAATTAGCACTACCCATTCGAAAAAATTTGAAGCTGTTTTGGGAATAATGGCGTTTGACGTTTCTAAAAATACGAAATTTTGAGCTAGTTTTCACAGAAAACTATTCAATTTTCGAGAAACTTTATTCGACATTATTTAAAGCACATATACTCATAAATATAATGTGAAATAGCCACTATTGTAAATGTTAATGACGTGAGAGACAAGTAAAAAAACATACATTTTTGTAATTTTTGAAAAAAACAAAAGAATAGATCAGTATGGCGTTAATGTCATCTCACAGAGAATTTTTAGCACTATACCTACAAAAAGTTTAAAGAAAAAATTTGGAGCCGTTTTTTGACAAAATCTGTTGTTTGTAATTTTTTTAAATTTCAAATATTGAGTGCAATATTACGCAAAAACTAGTAAAATTTTCCAAACAAAATCTACATGACCTTAGTGAAAGAACTCACTTTGGACAACAAATTTTATTGGAAGGAAAAATCTCTATCTTCAAGTTCGTAGTTCTAGGAAGAGGCCGAAAAATGTTCAAACTTTTGCAATTTTCAAAATTTTGAGTTAACCGTGAAATTGGGACCTATGCCACCTTTATAAGTGTATTTAGCTCTATTCTTACAAGAAACAAAGAAAAAATTTGGAGCCGTTTTTGAGAAAATTTTAAAAATACGCGGGGAACTTCATGTAAAGTACTCCCAAATTTTGAAGAAGTTTTTCAAATTCACGGCGCTTGGAGTGGACGCAGATCGACCGGGGAATATCCATTTTGGAAGAAATCGCACGTATGGTTTAGGCGCTAGTGTTGTTCACAGACTGACGGACGGACGGACAGACGGACCGACGGGCGTTTTGAAAAAAAAAAACACTTTTTCGGTATCAGGGGAGCCCAAAACGTATTTTTGTTAAAATCTCGAATCTCGATTTTCCGAAGCATTACATTACTTTCCCTATTCTACATATTTTACTCCGTATATACTCGTACGTATAAGGGAAAGTAAAAAGTATTCGTTGCCTGGTCAGGTAGTTCAAATGTCATTAGGCGATACTACAGATATTTAAAGTAAAACTGTCTCGATGAATATAATTTATACATTGGTAACTAATGCAATAAAAAACAAAACTAGAGAGATATTTTGCATCAATACACTAACACCGAAATATAGTGACATCAATCTTTTAGTAATATTATTAATTTACTTTATTTTTTGGCCTTGCCGTCAAACCAATAATTTTTTTCTACTCCCATGTATAATGCTGTCATGCTGTCATTCACTAGCTGCAACCAGTTGCATAATGATACAATTTTCATTATGAATCAGATTCTTGACCAATCACAAAGAAGTTTGCAAACAAAGTATTGGCACTTACTCATTGTGAATCGTTCTAGTAAATGTTTCGTTCGATTGAGTACATTAAAATTACATTTGATATTATATCGTGCTTGCCAGTTTTCTTTTATTATTAGTAATTATTCGTGGAATATTATTTAAAATAAATTGGATCGTAATTTTACTTTGGTCCTATTTGACCATCGCAGAATTCCCTCGCAGGCGGACTGGTGGTCACAGCCACCTGCGGCAGCATGCGAGGGTAGTGTTAAAGAGCTGACCGCTAGGTGGCCCTGGGCGAATCATGCATGTCAATGGCCACGAAACGATTCAACGTAAAAGTTTAACTAATAAAAGTCGTAGAAAAGGTACCGTATGACACCCGATGTAGTGATTATTAATACATTCGTCTGAAGTTTACGATACTCATTCGTTCCTCGCTCATATCGTAATATCACATTCGGTAATGATATCCATCATTACATCATCGTTTCATAATGTATTATTATGCACCGCAACCATTCTCTAGTTTTCGACTCTAATGATATAAAATGTGTATCACTATATAAGCTCTTGTTTTCTTTTTCCTTATTTCTTGTTAGATTGAATGTAGAGTATTCATTATCTTTTTATACATTTATTTTTTTACAACTCGATATCTTGTATGACTTTCTTCTTGATGCATTCAGAGCATAGTTTAAGAATTTTGTAATTGTTTAAAAAGTAAGTATTAGATAACATTATTGCGAAAACATGCTTTTACGCTGTATGATCCTCTTCGTTGTATTAATGTTATCTTCATTCAGAGGTTGAGTGATCGCGACTCAGAATGCAAGGGTTCTCGCGCAGGATTGATCGTTTGATTAGTGTTTACACGCGTGCGAAATGTCAAAGTTTTTAGTCCTGTAAGTGTAGTGCATGTTTGTCGCGTGAGGTGATCCGACTCCAAACTACTCGTCGGCTTGCGGTGTTTTCCATAACTAGGTATCTCCCACCAGCGAGGCACCGCCTCATCCGAGACAAGCTCTAAGCTCCTGACAGGTCTCCTGACATATGTGGTGGTGCAGTGCATGTAGGTATGTGTGTAAGTAACGGGTGAAGGTACGACAAGGAAGAGGAAGGAAAGATCGCGGGTGGTCTGCTGCCCGTTTGTTAGGATACTGCTCCGGCATCCGCCAGGTGTTAATCGAAAAGAACTCGGAAAAGTACCCATCAGATCAGCCAGATGCTAGAATTCTCAAGACAGCGTCTGAATCCGACCTAGACAGTGAAACCAGAACCAGGGTCAAAATCCTGCTGGTGCCTGGAATAGAATTCGAATGATCAACTGGTCTCATCGATAGTTTTTTGTGGTTTCGCCGATCAACACCAGCCGAAGGCCGGAGCAGTAGCAAATGGGCCAAGCACCACTCGCGATCTTTCCTTCCTCTTCCTTGTCCTTTCCTCATTCCTTACTTCCACACACACTTACATCCACTACACTATCACACATGTCCGGAGACCAGTCGAGAGCCTAGCCAAGAACACAGCCACCTCCCGAGGGAAACATACACTGCACTTACGAGACTAATGATCTTAACAATTGACGCGTCCGGAATCACCAATCAATCAGTCTAGGAATTTTGGTTTGCACAAAACATGCACAGATTGCACTTCTCACCGATACGTCACACAGCGTTTAGGAAGTCTTCGACATTAAATAAATAAATTGAAAATTCTTATCTCTATGTTTGTTTTATTCTCTCTGATACAGACATTTCGATATGTAAGATATCACAATTTCCGAGTATATAACACGAAGGCAAATTAACTCACAATGCCAATGCGAGTTAATTGTCCTCAACAGCATTTTGAATATCTCATAAAGAGCGACGTCATTACGGAGGGAAGCGTGGACTTGTGGATGTATCAGAATAAACGGCTGGTGAGGAGGCGCTAATGACAGAGGGCTGCGCTGGGGGCGTCGTCACACGCAAATGACAGAGCCGCTGTGTGGCTGATGTGTGAAGCGGCGCCTGACCGCACGTGCACCAGCACCTGTCTAGAAGCTCCGTACAGGCGCTTGCGGCAAAACAAGTGATCTTCAGCAGAAAAAATGCGTCATAAAATGATTATCCAAGAAGTAGCGTGCACGCTGCTCATTAAACAACAAACAAAATACTCTCTGATAATATTGCAATACATTAAATTTTCGACATAAACAGACTTCACAAAAATACAGTAATAATATAGTATAGTATATTTACTGGTACAACTGTTCTTTACATATAAAAAATATGAACAAAATTGGTTTTCCATAAGGCAACACGTGTACAACATATTTCATGGCAGGTGATCTCTTCCTTGGAGTCTTACTGATGCATGACGTCAGCTACGTCGTAAGCAGTGATTCACTGAGAATAAGAACTCAGTCGGTGCAGTATAGTAATAGGGAAAATAAACAGTGAAATATTTGCATGTTTGAGTCAAAATCGAAACTGTTTCATTGTTTTTTTTTAATTTTCAATAGTTCCTGGTCATCTAATGAAACGATAAACACTTCTCACACGGCGGGAGACTTGTTACGTTTCTCACAATTTCTGTACGCATCGGAAATTAGTACTATAGGTACTGACTTCGCACATTGCCTCAGCTATTATACAAAGAAGTCATAAAAGAAGCCATGCGTAATCTATAAAATTGACACTTTATTTTTTATTACCATTAGAACCTACAGTCTTCTCGGCCATCGCAGAGACGAAGTTTTGGATGTGTAGGAGAAGATGATACGCAGCGCTGAATTCCTTCTTGGACCTTCTGTTTTATGTTTTGAATAAAATATAAAGATTTCGCCTTAATTTATTGATAAATTAAGAGGTTTTCCATGAATGAAACCTAATCTTCCGATATGGTTTAAACCATTACTTTCAATTTCCTCACGTTTTTTGCAAGAATCACTCCTTTTGTAGATTACTTAATGTAGACGAAACAACAATACTATCGTTCAAATAAAATCAAACACTGCGGCAACACGATATAACGCACATATTATTATGCCTTTGTACAACACCAGAAACCTAACTAAAACATGAAAATCAAATTTAATAAACAAGTTACTACCTAAATTCTCAACAATCTGGATTTACTAACGGTAAAGAAATGTCAAAACGCTATTTCTACATTCGTAATTTCCTCTAGAGATATTAAAGTAACAAGAGGTGGGAGAATTACAAATGCAAGCGATGTCTCCCCATCGTAAAAGGAAAATCAAAATGTTATTTGCTACCACTTTCGGATCTCTAATGTCTAATGTTTTCATTATCTAATGCTCCGTATATTTCAGGTCCATTGTAAAACACCAAACACTTTTTATTCATGAACAATTTCCAACAAGCAATGCAATATTCTGAGAATAAAATTATATTTTCTAAAGTTGCGTTGTTTCTTAAAATCGGTCTCTTAGTACATCGGTTTCTGTGTCTTCCGGTCAAAAAGACTTACGGACTTACAGAAAAGCCAGTGTCAGTCAAAATCCTCTTACGTAAGTTTGCTTTTGTAAACGTACGTTCATGAACCTATTTAAACTCAACAACATTGAATAATGTAATTTATGTGACTAGAAAAATCTCTGGAGCTCAAGAGAACGACTTCCTTATACGTCACATTCAGTTCTTAGAGTTTTTATGTTCTACATATATACATTTAAAAAATATACTAAATTACGCACCTGCAACTAAAAATAAGTAACATGTATAACCACATCTGTGTAAGAAATAAGCGTGTGATAACATTTTATATCCTATTGTAATATGATATAGTATGCAGTTTCCTTTTTGATGTCAGTAAGCACAAATATTAATATTTTCCTTAAAATATGTACCCAATACCATATGATACACTCTTGGAGTATAGAATTTCAATTAAATATATTGAAGTAAATTGTATTGCTTATATTTAATTGCAAAGAGAGAGGAAAAATATTTCATAAAATTTACAGAGGAGGTAAAATATTTACACGTTGATCATTTTTGGCTCGCTATGTCATACTTTCTGACGAGCGAAACTTATATCAAAAATCTTATTTTAATTTTCAAAAAATATATACTACCCTGATAAAATTCAAACGTTCTACATGTAGAAATGGGTACAATACATGAAATAGTTTAGTAATTAATGATACAAGTTTCATACGGACAATACTGAATCAAGTACATATTGAACTTCGAGGCGTTAGCCGTTAAATGCACATGTTAAGTTATAACATACGTGAGCCATTATGGTAATTAACGATACGAGTGGATAAAGAGGGCATAAGTAGTATGTTGAAAACGACAGACGATAGAGTTTTCTTATTTAACGCGAGTGCAATTATACCCTTGTATCCACGTGTAACATTCAATATTTTTTCGTTTCCATTTAAGAATAATTTTTATTTTGAGAAATTCAAGGATATCTTTACCATTTGAGGCCTCTACTTGATGACGTCGTATTGGTTCTGAATAAAATCTATGTTAGTAAGCAATGCAGTGTGTATTTATGATCACCGTAGTGTCTTAAAGAATAACGTTTGCAATAAGAAACGTTTGAAAATGGAAGATATTTAACATATTCCAGAGGAAATATTCGCCTCATTATCACACAATAAATCACCCCATTTCTTTCAAATACTAAACATTTCCGTCAAAGAGCTTTATTTCTAATCAATAGGACGGCTGGCGACAATACTCTCACACGCGATTTGGGGGGTGATTGAGGAAACCAATGAACATAACTGAGCAGGCTCTTCTGAAAACGACGCCGTGGACAGCGAGGAAGTAATGAGTTTGATGGAGGGAAATGGAATGAATATTCTAGAAGTGTCATTCCGTTTGCGAAACCCTGCACTTAGAGACGGCAGCAAGGACACTGCAGTAAGGACTTGACTGCACCGCATGTAAGCAGGAAGGCCAGTTGGTTTTACAGGCTTTTATTTAACAAGCACTGCATGCGATCAAACCTTCTAAGACCTTTTATTCTAATCAAGTTAGACTCGCGAAGTGTTGAAGACGTAAGTAACTTCGAAGACAATTCATAATTATGTGGTTTTGAAATGTATTACCTACGCCCCTCTCACACAAATATTTACTCGTATTCATGAAAACAGTGAAAGCGTTTCCAACTAATCAGAGTTTAAGAAAATTAATCAACTTGCAGTTTTGATAACGATTCAGGTTTAGGTGGATTTTGAATATATCATCAGCCCACCTCATTAGCAAGTGAAGTAAATAAGTTTAATCATATTATTGTGTGTGTTTTTTTATTTTCAAAAAATCCTAACTTGCTATCTTATAGAAGACCAGAATTAAATAAGTGATCTGTGTTATTTACAACGTTTATCAACAATAATTTTCTCACATATCATTATTGTAAACAGACATTTTCGATGTGTTAAATCTTTATAATATATTTTATGATACCATTCATCAAGTTAACGCCGATTCCGAGTCAAGCAAAACATATTTTGTGAATTACATACTAATTCAAATTAGAATTTGATACACTATCGTATAATCAGATATTCAATTCAATGATTTAAAAATATTCCTAAAATTAATTAGTGGTGTTTTAAAAATAGAATACTGCAAGACTTTACTGAAATTCGAGGGAATTAAAGTAGTTCAAAATTGGAAAATATAATACTTTGTAATCATTTTTTGCCATATTAATGTAAACAAAAGTTTTTAATAGAGATTTAAACGACTCTCCATTTCCTAATATTATCAATATTTTCGCTAGATAGCATTTGGTATATTTATTTCTGTATGGGCTTCTTGAGTGTTTTATCATTTTAGTTAGTCTCTAATACCAATAACCAACATTGTCTCCCGCACCTCGCCATACCCCGTGACTCTTCGTCTGCCTCTGCTCCCGAGCATTGGGATCTGCCATCTCCATGTCTTTGAAGGCCATCTTCCTTCCGACATTCCTCAAAGATGACCACAGCAATTTATCCGTCTCCGTTCTGTTACATCCAATATATCCCAAGTGACACCCATTTGCTATTTTATATTTTAATTTCTAATCATGTCTATTAACGTTACACTACAGTTGCTTTTCCAAAAATTTATTTCGATTCTCTTTAACTTTGTCTCATTTTTCTTTCTTGAGATTTCTGATAACTCATCATACGGATATATGATGAATCACACAAATGTTTTGTAAATTGTAATTTTAACTTTTTTGTAATATTTTTATTCCACAATATTTAGTGCAATTATAGGATACACATTTTCATTATTGAATTCGGCGCTTCATTTCCTCTCGTTCCCCCTTGGCCTGTTAAAATAGTTCCTAAATACTTGTAAGTCTGACAACACTTAACAACCGGCGCAATTTCCATTTCTAAATCTCCCCCAGTTACCGCAATCACCATTCACTCTTTTTAAAATTAATTTTCAAACCTCATTTTCAAAAATATTGAAAATGAACTCTTTCATAGTTCTCTTAACATAGTGAGCATCCGCTTACACCTCTGTATTTATCACCTGCTCGTCTGCAAAATGGAATGAATTTAAAATATCCTCATTTATTTTATTTCCAATTCATTTACATTTATTTTTCCAGATTTTTAGTGTTTTCCTAGATAGAATTAGAGTTGATGTAATACAATACCCCTGGCTTAGCCTTTTGCTTATCCTCTGATATACTCTCCCTGACTTACCATATCCGGCAACAACCGAATATAACTCTCTTCATGTTGGCTCGTCCGTCCGTCCATCCACCAGTTCCCATATCCGTCTGTCCCTTTGTCTATCTGAGACAGGCAGGCGGGTGTACACATTAACGAACGGACACGCGTACCGACAGACAAGACGGGCCGACAGACAAGACGGGCCGACAGACCGACGGGCCGATAGACCGACGGACAGACAGACCGACGGACAGACAGACCGACGGACAGACAGACCGACGGACAGACAGACCGACGGACAGACAGACCGACGGACAGACAGACCGACGGACAGACAGACCGACGGACAGACAGACCGACGTGTCAATTTATTAAAAAATCTCAGATCTCGACCAAACATGTTTATTTAATGATTTTTAATTCGATGTTTTAAAACTATTGTAGAATACAGAACAAATAGTAAATAAATACCTGGCATTCCTTTTCCCTTGGCAGTTTGGTGACACAAAGATATGCACGTGGAAACGAGAAAACGCATTTCTTACCTAGAATGTTCCCTCACGTTTGCTGATGTGAAAAACTACAATTGTTTTGTCCTTAAATTTCTTTTATAATATTGATGGTGAAAAATGTGTAAGAAGCACAAAATGATCTCATTTCTCAGCTCAGAATTCCTGAAATGACCTCAAAGTATGTGACGCGCCATGGAGCTGTTGACGGGGGCGGAGTAGAGGAGGTGAGCGCGGGGGCGGAGGCGGGGCGCGCCTACTTGGCGGCGAGCGAGCGGATGCTGCGGGCAATCGCCGTGTGGCCTGGCGACGGCCCCGCCGCCGTCAGCGACCGCCTCCCGCTGCAGCTCAAAGTGCAGTTCGTCTTCTACGTCATCGGTCTCACTTCCTGTATCAACCAGGTGAACAGAGCTCCCAATATTTTATACACTATTTATTTGCATTTGTGTTGATTGTTGGTTTCCAGAGCTATAAACAAGTTAGGTCACATTTTTAGAAAAACACGAGTGGAGTATCTCCTAGTGACAATCCTTATTCATTAGTTTAAAAAAATATTTATTTTTTGAAAGTAGAATAACTAGTTGTTACATAGTACATTAAACGCACTAATCTACAACTACTTAAAAACACAATTGAACTGTCTAGTTTGAATTTTCTGTAAACCAACATTTTTAGGGGAAGGTTGTTTTGATGAGTCTTAATGCGATAAAGGCATCTGCTGAGGAGAGCTTTGATCCTGTTATGCTTTAAAGTTTCACTTTTTTATTGAATTATTACTTACTAGCCCACGCCCACCTTCGACATTTTAGCCATTTGGTGATGCGCTGACCAGTATAGATGTTCGCAGGTGGTTTCCGTCTTCCATCTGTTGATCGGCCGCTGGGCATTCAGGGAGGTGGGCTGCTTCCATCTTTATATGGTTGCACAGTACAAAGGCGTCGCTCTCGAAGACGCCTATACGATGCAGGTGAGAAGGTAGATAGTCATGGCCTGTAGTAGTTTTAAAGTCAGCAACACTCATGGAACTCTCCAGTTTACGAGGGATAGTTGACTCGATCAGTTTGGCCCAGTTCTTTCCAGCGCTGGTTTGCGAATTGCGCGCTCTAATCCATGCATTGACGGATCGTTTGATGGATGATATACTAGAAGAATAGGAATGGGAGCTTGGGGGCTGGGATAGGGTGATGCCGTGCTTTGCCAGCTTGTCCGTCTTCTCGTTGCTCTCCACCCCGACAGGGCTCGTGATCCATTGCAGTAATTTGCCATCCAACCTTTTTCCAGCAAATTTGAGAGTTTAGATCGGCACTGGAGGGTTATGGAGCGGTCTGTATATTGGTTATTGGAGAGAGCAAGTATTGCTGCCTGGCAGTCAATAAAGAAAACATCCTTTTGTGTGAATTTCAGCCGCTCCAGGTGTTTGGTAGCTTCAGTTACTACAGCAACTTCTCCATCGCAGTTGGTTAGGTGGGGCCCTATGGCCACCGAGCCCTGGAAGGCAGTGGAGGTGTATCGCCCGCTCCCGTTCGTCCAGAGCTTGGCATGAAGAAGTCGTCGCAGTAGATGTGGAGCTATTCTTGAGCTGGGTACTCTGTGTGAATCGTCTCAAGAGCACTCTTTCTAAGGGTGACATCTGACGATAAATGATTTGGGAGATTATGTTCGCCGAGGCGTAGCTCCGTAGTGGGTAGGAGGCGGACAAACTTAAGGCCCTGGGAGAAAGGCGCGGCATCAGCCGGTAGGATATTTCATTTCTCTCTAATCCGGTTCTCTATGGCGAGTGGGTTGGTTTGGATCTTAAGACGGGAGGTTGCTTGCCTTTACTCCTCCCATTTTTGTGGTAGTATTCGCCTCTATCTTTCCCAGAACATTAGGGAGGCCTTGTTTCTGTGACACTGCGTTGGCTCGATGCTGGTTTGGGCCTCCATTACAGCGATGGGTGTTGATGGGTGAGTGGTGGAAAGAGTGTGCGTGTGTGTATGTGTGTGTGTGTGTGTGTGTGTGTGTGTGTGAGTGGATACAGATGCGACTGTCGACGCACCACATCCCAGCGCTGACGCAGTGTCCATTTGAGATGAATGACAAATTCTCGTTTGTAAAGCATCCGTCTCAAGAGGCCTGCGAATGGTTGAGGTACGTGTGCCTCGTGTGTGCATGTGGTTGTAGTTGAGGCTGTCGACGCACGACATCCCAGCGCTGACGCAGTGCCTGTCTGTGTCGGGGGCCTTCCTGGTGTCGGGACACAAGATCCTAGCCATATCCACGCACCGACGCATCGTCGCCAGACTCATCGGTATGGCGAGAGAGCCGCTCTGCCTCCAAGGTACTCACTTTCGTCGGCGCTATTCTTTCTTTCAGAAATAAAATTTTAATGACATTTTGTGGATTTTTGGACGTCACATGGAAGTACTGTGGATGTGACAGTTGCATGTGTTGCGAAACATTAAGTTTCAGACGTCCGATGGCAATTTCTGCTCTAGATCATTCCTACCAGATATTTCTTCGTTACGTGTAATTCATTTAAGGCAGCACCTAAATACATTTCGAACTATTAAGACGTAGTTTGTTGTCATTATATGGGTGAATTAGGGGCACATGCGATTAATTTTAGTTTTCAAAACAGAACTCTACGCTGCACTAATATTTTAGGGAACTTTGTTGTTGTTTTTTTTCAAATGGGATCATAGATGTTTACGCTATGAGGCGTAAAATTATTTAAGAGCGACTAAGGTGGTATATGTTTAAATAAAACATCATTTACATACTATTAGTTGGCATTACCCGACTTAGGTTTGCCACAGACTACTAAGTCATCTATCACAACGTCAATGGTCAAACTCTGTCCAGTGAAAAACTTGTTCAGTTGCAGAAAGAGGGTGACGTGGGGTCAAGACTGTACGGGGGAAAGAAAATGTTCCTATGCATTCATTCCAAAGGATTCACGCATGCTTCGGGAATACTCGGACTAACCATTCTGTTGTACAATGGAATAATAAACCTTTCACAATTGCAGGTGAATAACTGGCAAAATCCTGATTATGACACGTACAGAGACGGTTCCATAAGTTTCCGGCTTGAACAAGATAACGCTTTCAATGGAAAAAGATCTTCTGTGCAGTTGATAGTCTTGTTTAATGTAATGCCATAAGTTTCCAACTGACATCTCACTCAGTTTTGTGGAGAGAGGTAGTTGAATTGAATGCGGTGCGTGAAATACCATGGGTTTCAGCTTCTTAATGACAATGCATCTGTCCTTACTTCCCAAATTGCAAAGAATGTTGTAAAGGACCGTGACTTCAAGGAGTTGGACCATTGACCTTATAGTCCATTTTGGACACACAGCAACTACAACAATTTATCAAAACTCAAAAAAATCTTCGGAAAAGAAAATTTCAAATGAGTGTGAGGCAGAAGAACCAATTTTTTATCACTTTACTAACAAAAGTTCAGATTATTTTTTTCAAACGCACAGAAATGTTAATAAACAGTTGTGAAACGTGGGTTGGAGTAAAGGATGACTCAATTGAAAATATATATTTTTCTTTGTATCACAAATAGAAGTTAGTGAGCTCCAAAACGTATGGAACCACCACCGTACCTCACAGCCAGCGGAAGCCGACTGGAACACAACCAATTTTGCGTTTGCACTGTGACAAAGCTATTGATTGTATACCAGTATTAAGTACATACTTCCTCCTGTTGAGGCCCCACCGCCTCCTCCGGGAGCCTTCGGCACTTTCCTTTGGATGGCATTAAAAGAAGCTAAATCCTGCTTTATCACACTTTGTACAGACGAAGGAGAGGAGACCGTTGCCTACGTGCGAATGCTTGACCGCATTCACCGGATTTATTCCGTGGGGCTACTAGCCTCCTGTGTTCTCACTGTGGGGTTCATGATAGTGCGGCCGGCTATAGTCGCTCTCCTCAAAGTCGGTCACGCCAACGACACCGCACCAGAGCTCACCTTCGACCCAACGCTGCCGCTTGTGGTGAGTGCATACATGCGAGTCACCTTGCGCACAGGGGAGCATACAGCAGTGGGGTGTTGAACGAATGAAATGAAATTAAACGAACAGCTGAGAAACGCTTTGTTACTGCAAGTAGTGAGTTTATTTTACTAATTTATAACATCCAGAACCTACGCTAGTTGAAGCGCTTATGGTAGTAGAACCGGCAAGCTACTTCCGAGTAGCTACGGAGAGAAAAATCTAGTTTCATTTGTATTTTCTCAAACAAATAATACACACATATTTTAACGGATGGACTTGGGAGGGCAAATACCACGACAAAATTACTCAAAATACTTTCGAGCCTCCGTGCGCTGTAGGACGAAAATGTCAAGGAATTAATCGTAAACAGTATTAAAAGGAATTTAATAGTGTTTACCGAGAATTACACAGAATAGCGTAAATACACCATTTAGACGACATTCCTCGGTTCAAAAGTCCTTTTCTACAATAAAAATAATATGATTTTGTACACTCCTCAATAAAAAAACTTAACTGTTACAGCTGCGTGAGAAAAAACCAGATTTTTAATTTTCTATTTACTCTCAACATACTTGTAGTAACTGTACATACTTAGTACATTCTAAAAATAAAACGAAACGACGCTTTGTCCTGACTTCCCTGAATACGAAAACGTGCAAGCGCCAAGAGGCTGAACTGAACGACCTTCCCCTTCTTATGGAACAAATAATAAAATGCCCTATTACTAAATTATTACGCGCATAAACGACGAGGTAGGTTGAATATTCAATAGCTGGCATTGGTGATATCCCTCTTTACGTTCCAGATTATGGAGCTCAAGTGCACTGCACTATCAAAACGCGCACTGACACCCGAAGAGTCTGATTCACGCAGCTCATTATCATGCTGTCAATCGGTGTTCCGTTAAAAATCGCGCCAGAGAGTTAAAAATCGCGCAAATCAGGCTCATAAATAGCTCTTAAAGGTTCATGGCCTGCTTCAGAAGCTTACCTCTCCCTTAATCCTTGGTGATTATGGCCCCTTCATGAACAGTCAGTGAGAAGCGCATCCGAAAAGCGCTTGTGCTGGAAAAGTGTTAGTATCAATGGAGGAATTCACACGTGCAGCTCCATCTGTAAGCGGTACATAGTTCTAAATAGCAGCATTCACGCCAGACCATTCGGAAAGCGCTAATGAGCTGCCGAAAGTCGGGTAGACTGCACCAAATCTGTAAGATTAGTAAACACATATATTCATTTTGGATTTAAGAAGTATGCGAACATAATGGTGTGAATACGGAACATTTCATAACAAATATTTCATATAAATTGCATATTCACATGTTGGTGCATGTTCAATAAGTTATAGGTTGAATGATTGAAACATTTAATTTCATCAAATGATGACCAAGGTATTCGAAAATTCTTGAAAAACATTCCACCGTCCTTTCAGTGATATAATGTACGAAATAACTCTGTAAATGTGATGAATTCTCCTCATCAGTCTCCATAATACAACCAGGATGAGGCAGCGAGAAACGCTTGGTGGCAATAGAGATCACTAAGTGGAGCTTCTCGGGGGCGCACCTCAGAGACGCCCTTTGCAGGCGCTTCTCGGGGACGCTTCTCAGGAGGGGCGGATTCGAGCGATTCTCGGGAGGGAGAAGGCTTCTCGGGGAAGGACTTCTCGGGAGGGGCTTCTGGGCGCGTCTCTAGAAGCACTTCTGGGAGGCGCTTCTCGAGAGAGAGATTTTCGGGGGCGAAGGCTTCTCGGGGAGCGCTTTTGAGTGGCGCTTCTCAGGAGGGGCTTCTGGGGACGCTTTTCGGAAGAGCGATTTTCAGGGCCGAGAGCTTCTCGGAGAGCGCTTCTCGGGAGGGGCTTCTGGCTGGCGCTTCTGGGCGCGCCCCTGGTAGCGCTTCTGGGAGGCGCTTCTCGAGAGAGAGATTTTCAGGGTCGAGGGCTTCTCGGGGAGCGCTTTTGAGTGGCGCTTCTCAGGAGGGGCTTCTGGGGACGCTTTTCGGAAGAGCGATTTTCAGGGCCGAGAGCTTCTCGGGAGGGGCTTCTGGCAGGCGCTTCTGGGCGCGCCCCTAGTAGCGCTTCTGGGAGGCGCTCCTCTAGAGAGCGATTTTCGGGGGGCGAGGGCTTCTCGGGGAGCGCTTCTGGGTGGCGCTTCTCGGGAGGGGCTTCTGGCAGGGGCTTCTCGTGGACATTTCTCGGAAGAGCTATTCTCGGGAGGCGTTTCCCTGGAAACGCGTCGGGGTGGCGCTCCTTAGGAGGCGCTTCCCGGGGGTACTTCTCGGGAGGGGCGCATCTCGGGGGCACTTCTCAGTGCCACTTCCTAATAGCTGCTTTCCTGGCGCTCAGATCGCGGTACCTGTGCCTGCCAGCGTCTCGGCCACTGCCTTTGGCCACGCAGCGCTGTACGCCTTGCATTGCGTGATGGCGAGCTTCCACATAGTGGCGGTGCCCGGTCTAGATGGCTTCTTTGCGGGCGTGATGTTGCGCGCCGCTGCCCGCCTGCGCCTGCTGCGCGCCGCCCTGGAGCGCCTGCGCGTGGAAGCCTCTGCGCATGGGGGCGACGGCCGCTCGCAGCTCAAGCGCGACCTCGCGCTGCGCGTGCAGGAGCACCAGGCCATCCTCGGGTGAGCATCTTCGAATGGAATAATACGTTTCTGTATGGGAATGTATGACAAAGCCTGAGGGAAGTGAAATCTTTATGTCGCTTGCACAGAACAGGGTATAGCAAATAGCTAGCGAATGCTTCACACAACATTTCACGGTCTTAACAGAATAATTGTGCAGTCCATTTACGATAGTTGCCAACCAAAGTATCTTATTCCTCTTCTTGATATCCCCTTGTAGACGTCTATTCTTAATGTAAATTTACGCGAAATGTGTCGTCATGGGAATCTCAGACTGTACAAAAAGTGAATGGATTGCGCAACATAGTAATTACTATCGTGTTTGTGTACGTAGTCACAAAATTAAAAACGACTGAGTGTCGGAAAGGCTTTTTTATCTAACTTTTTGAATAAATACGAAATACTGGTTTGAATGTAATTCATTAATGCCTTGTGTCTACAGATATATAAAACAGCTAGAGAATGTACTCAGCCCGGCAATGATGAGTCAATTTTTCATGAGCTCAGCAGTCATTCCCTGCGCTGCGTTTCAAATAGCATCGGTGAGTATTTCTGAATTGTCAGATGGTTATCAGTACATCTACGACTAGCAGCTTATTTTACTAACTCCAACAATCCACCACTTAAATTAACACGCATATGAAATTGCAATAGAGCTGTACCTCTCCCCCACTGAGAATCACTTGTAGTGAGGCAAATTTAAACGCTTTAACACGCAGTTCCGAAAAATACGAACGGTCAAGCTCATTTCAACAGCGATTGAACATTTATATTGATATTACAGCTATACAATTCCTATTAATAGAAAAAGATGTTTCATACATGATGAAAATAATATAACACGCAAATACGAATCCGATTGGACTTTTTTTGTTTTTATTTAATCACGCCTTCATTTGAAAATTTTCAGGAGGATTGGGCAATTCCAAACTACATTTATCTCTGAATAATTACTTCTATCCTATTATTTCCTTCATATTACTTGTCTATGAAGAATTAATACGAAAGAAATCAATATACATAATCTACAAAATCTATTAAGACCGGGGATATCCAACCCTTTCCTTGCATCGACCCCTTTGAAAAGAACGGTTTGCTTCATCAATCCCCCTCCCACTTTTTTGTAAGACACGGCAAACATAATCAAAACACAACTAATTACACATAAATGACTTAAAAATAATTGCATCAGCACTGAAAAGTTGGTTTGAAAAATTGATATTTAGGCAAAAATTTGCATTAAAGAAGCATAGAAACACTCCAGAAACATATAAGTTGTTTATTATTTGCAAAAGAAATTAATATATTTGTTCAGAAAGAAAAATTAAGCGAGGAATAAGAAAGCACCCAATTTAAACAATTCGACTGCTTTTTTATTTCTCGCTTAATTTTTTCTGTCTGAGCAAATATATTCATTTCCTTTGTAAATAATAAACAATATGTTTTTGGAGTGTTTCTATGCTTCCATAATGCAACTTTTTGCCTAGAAATCATTTTATTCAAACCAAATTTTGAGTGCTGATTGCGGCCCAACCATTCGGAATATCCACGCAGTTTATTAGACAAAATATGCTTAGAAATGTCTTAAGACCTTATTTTCGAAGTTTCGACGTTTCCTCCCCGGATACCCTGTATATATGTTGTTTGAAATGTATGGTGTATATATATATATAAATATATATATATATATATATACATATATACATATATATATATATACATATATATATTTATATATGAAAAATTGTTTCCATCTTGTCTTTTCGTGTTTTAAACATAGAATAAATACTTTGCAAAGAAGATAAGAATGACTATAATATCGCAAGGGTAACTTTTCCTCGGAGTAATTTTTAATTGAAAATCTAAAGCATTCAGAACTAATACTTAAGGAAGTATGCAAGAAACCATGTAAGAAAGCATTTACTGAGAGAGAAAAATTGGACTGACATAATCAAAAATCGATAATGATTCGTGATCACGTGACGCGCCAAAGATCTCAAAGTAAGATCAAATAACGGAAATGAAATAACAAAAGGAATTCGTTAACAACCAATATATTCGATATTTCGGGTAGCATTAATATTTCATGTACAGATTTCTTTCGCTGCATATCTTTCTGGAGGTATATTGTCAGGTATTATTCGCAGATAACCAGAATTTTATCATTTTTTTAGTTGAACTGATCAGTGATCTGTGTTGGTAATTCATTTCTCCCAGACGTAAAAACAAAAAAAAATCTGGTGAATTTAATGATAATTGACTGACGCACATGAGGAAGCCACTCGTGAATGACGCATATAAGGAAACACAAAACACTAATACGTATAACCAGCTAAACTAAATTGTAATAATTTCTGAGATTTAATTCATTTTCATTCGTTCGCACAAAATGCTAAACAAATAAGACTTGATTACATAAGATCATTCAAATAATAGTTTTTGGAATTTTGGAATATGACCTCCTCTTATTCATGGAGAAGAGACAAAGGAATATAACAAGAGAGTTCCTAAATTTTTAGCAATTCTAATGTAGCTGAACTTTTCTATTTACTTAATTGTTTAGGTATATTATTTTGTTTTGTGTTTTGCAGCTCTATGTGGAAATTCGTATAAATGACTAATATTGCATTGGTTGAATATAAAAGAGAAAAGAGATATATTTCCGTGTCCATACGTTCGCCGAGCTCTGTTAGGTGAAAACAAATGCCAGAATGCTAACGCGAGTGAGGATACAATAAACGAGGAGCTCGGGCTTGCCAGTCAAAGGCCGGGTCATTTTCCACTTGAAAGCTTCGAGTGCTCCCAGCACCCGTGAGGTGGAGCACATACTCGACACTGTTGACTACGGTCGAGAATCATCGTATTGTGAAGTGTTACCGGATAGTGACAATTCTGGCCCAAGCACTCTCGTACGGATAGCCAATGAGGGAAACGTTGCAACCAAGTCTCACACAAACTAGTGCGATGAATGAGGAATACATTATATCGCACAGTGAAACAGCGCGTTCATTTGTTGTAGCTTTACAAATGTGAGTGCGAAAGGGTTTACAGAGAACATTAGCGGAAAAGATGCGTTGAATGGGTCATTCTACAGCAATCATATCACTTATTTTCACAAACACATGTAATCTGAAATAGAAATACTTATGCCTTAAAAGTACAATAGCCGAGTGATTATTGCGAGTACAGGGTTTTGTACATTGCACTACAAGCAATAATACTGTTAACTATAGTATAGAAAATGTTCCTAACGCTCACATATCCAACGTATACAACACTGAAATTGTTCCTTTAAATACCAATTCACAACACTCCCAAATTTCCCGCCTCTCGCCAACCAGAGAGAGAGAGAGAGAGAGGGGGGGGAAGCGAAAAAAACAAATTAAAAAGAAGAATTTACGTGATCGAAATGAAAAAACATTAAAATAAAAAGTGAAAAACTTCGAGCAAAACTAAGATAATAGTCGAAAATCATTGTTTTGTTTCCATTCAAATTATACATTTTGAAAGGTTACAGATTTGTCTGGCGAATACTGTGATATTACATTACAACTTTAACGTGGCACAACTACTTACAAATTATAACAGTTTCTGCTAATTCCAATCTAGCATGCGTGATGCTAGATTGCTATGCTTGCTTTTTAAAGCTTTGCTAGCAATGCTTTTTAAAGCCGAGTAGTGAGAAAGTTAGTGTTTTCGATTGTCACGCTTAAAAAAAAGACAAATAACGCAAGTATTGTTTGCGTCCTAGAATGCGAGTGACGTTGCCAACCTGATGAGCCAAGTGGCGTTCTTGGTAGGTGGTCTTATGCAGCTGGGGGCGTACTGCATCTTCGGAGACAGCATAAAACAAGAGGTCAGTAAATGTACATTACCACAATGAATTTCCAGTACGTTCTGAAAACAGAATTCTCTTTAGGGAATTGAAGAAAAATCCAATTTGGCACATAAATAATTTATGGTACTAATGTGACTGTAGAATAATAAAAGGTTACAGTGAAATCTTATTAAATCGTGCAGTGTTCTTCGAGTACTCATTGCCTGCAGTTTTCTACCTCATCATATTGCTCCTTTTATAATCTTTCATAATTTCTTATTCATAGTTTTCGCCACAATTTCCAATAGCCTTAACAAGGCCTGTTAGCCTGTTAGCCTGTTACAAGGCTTGATCATTGGACAGAAGTGTTATTTCCTAAGCAGTTTATACCAAGAAATGTGAATGCCTGATTCTTCCCGTAAGAGCGGTGCCGCACGCAACTCTGCATATCTGGGGGAAGGGCAGTGCGTGATAAGAATTAAAATGAGTAAGTACTCCAAAGCAATTGCTCACGAGTACAAATAGGAACTACTACTTCTCATAAGCAATTGCTTCTTTTCATATGAATAAAAAATTTTGCGAAACTTGGAGCATTTACTTCTCTCTGTGAGTAATTGCTAACTAATGTGTGTCATTTGGTCGATTTTCGTCTGTTTTGTTTCTCTACTGTACTGCGCGTTGCGCGTGGTCTTTTTATCATGGCGACGCGTGCTTGTTCCTGATGTTGTCGACCGTGTTAGGTTAAGTGGTACAGTTGTCGTGTTTAGTTGGCGAAATCGTAGGAAATCTTCAATCAGTCAGTCACTCAGTCACTCACTCACTACCTAAAATCTCACAACCAGCTCACAACAGTTGTGTATAACCTCTCTTGTATCCATTCAATTCGATTTGAGTCACGTACAGAGGTTGCTCCGAAAATTCGAAATAACTGCCTTATACTAGAAGCAAATTTTCGATTTTATTCATATGAAAAGCAATTGCTCTTCAAGCGAGCAGTTTATCATCAATGGCGAAATTGCTCAAAATAAGAGCAACTACTCACATCTTTTATTCATACTGCTTGAAGAAATTGCTTTGAAAATTCGAGAAAAAAGTAATAGCTCATTTTTATTCATATCACCTAGTAGCTTTTTATCCCGTTGGCGTTTATATCAGGAGATATGAATGTCTGTTTTCTCCTGTCAGAGCGACGACGTGGGCACTCCTGTGCACCTTGGGGAAGGTAGGGGCATCATTCCTTCTTTATCCCCTCAAGAGTTGCTTTCGAGAGATGTGAATGCCTGTTTCCTCCAGTCAGAGCGACGCCCTGGGCATGCCTGCGTACCTTGAGGAAGAGCAGGATCATCATTCCTTTTTTACCCCCTCAGCAGTTGCTATCGACAGATGTCAATGCTTGATTCCTCCTGCCAGAGCGACGCCGTGGGCATGCCTCCATCTTTCTTTATCCCCTTAGCAGTTGCTATCGAGATAAGTGAATGCCTGATTTCTCGTGCTAGAGCGACGCCATTGGCATTTCTGCGTTCCTGGGCGAGTGGGTGGGCGCCGGGAGCCCACACATACACAGCCTGCGGATTGTGATGTTGCGGAGTCTACACCCAGCGAGACTCACCATCGGCGGCTTCATGGAGCTTTCGCTCGAGACATACGCAGGGGTGAGCGCCCCCTGCTACCACATGGCCTCACTCAAACCTTATTTGCAGTCAAACTTAAACTCGAAACCCATTTAAAATAAGTTACCTAATCAAATATCTAAAACTGCCTAAAGAATATGAATGTTAAAATTATAATCTATAGTGATATCTCCCCTGATATCTTCCGTCAGTGATGAAGTGTCTGTAGTTTTCTAAGCCTACTATAACACTTCATCTGAGAAACACATTACTCACTTATTGTAACAAAACTGAAATTAATGACCATGAAAACCGTTGTTACAATTTTTTCAATGGTTTAGAAATAAAGTTTTAATATGTAATTTTTTATGCTCTGCCTAACTACTGAAAAACTTTGTTCCGTATGAAAAGATGAACATTTTTCAGAATGTAATAATCGAAATATTCCGTAGAATTCTCGAGTTCAATATTTTTCTAAATTTATTTATTATTTGCTTGTAAAGATTTAGTGATGTGTTTATTGAAG
Source organism: Acheta domesticus (assembly GCA_031308135.1). Lineage (NCBI taxonomy): Eukaryota > Metazoa > Arthropoda > Insecta > Orthoptera > Gryllidae > Acheta > Acheta domesticus. The sequence goes on along the minus strand of JAHLJT010000631.1, from coordinate 76,033,967 downwards.
TCAGACACGTAGATCATCTAGAATTGAACAGAATTTGAAAATATGAGAAGGTTGCATACACAATTTTTAATGTTTTTTTTTTGTTCCCAGATTCTGAAGGGTTCATTCACCTACTTCACGCTACTCAACGAGCTGACCGATTAAACTATGTTCACTTCCATTAAGGCTGAAGTGTTCTTCTGTTTAAATTTTGCTGTAGATTTATCAATCGCTGACGAAAATAAAGGAATTCTATAACCTTGCAATTTGTTATTAATTTGATACATGCACTATTGTAGAAGTGTGATGCAATAAATTACAATTTTTGAAATTTTGATGCCACAACAATTTTTGAAATTGACGATTTTAGCAATTTTCGAAATTTCAAAGAGTTGAACGAAAATGAAAGCTGCGCCATTTTTGAGCACTGTATGATCTATCCATGTAAAATATTTAAACAAAAAATGTGCAACAGTTTTTGGGAGTTTTTTATAAAATGACTTTACTCCGAGCAAAAATTACGCGAAAACTATTATTTAGGGAAAAAATTGAATATGCCATTTTTTGAGAACTAATTTCTTAGAAAATATCGATATTATAGTTTCGCAACGTTAGGTTTTTGCAATTTTCGGTAAGAAAAAATTTTATTAGCGTACATTGTTATATTTGAGGCATACATTTAAAGAACAAATTAAGAGTAGTTTTTTTTACGAAATACTTTTAAAATTTCCTATTTTTAATGCAAAATTGTAGGCAATTTACTCATATTTTCAGAAAAAAGAACCTATCATTATTTAAAGATGCCTTATAACAGAATTTATAAAGGAACTAATGAAACTACGCCGTGTAACAGCCTAGTACATCATAGTATTGTTTCCTAATCTCTTTAGTCCCCTTTTTGGGATGTCGGAGGGACTAAGATATGAGTTTAGGGGCTGAGACATAGTGATTGAGCTTTTTCATCACGCCAAAACACATTCTATGCCTCACGCGGATTCGACTCGAAGTTTCGAGTAACGCGTGTCTAGGCGCCCTGTAACCCAAAGCCCCTGTGCCACGACACGGAGAGGAATGGAAGAAAGAGGTTGAGAAATGATGCATCGTGATTGGGAGGGCCCTACAATGTTCAACACATAAGCAAACGTCCATGTAAGGGGTGGAATTCGAACACGTGACCCTACGAAGTGAAATTGCCAAAGCACGCTCGTGACTCCCCCTTCCTCTCAGGCCATCGGCTGCAAGAGATAACAGACGCAACGTTCTATGGAGTCCAAAGTATGAAGTAGATAAAGAGAAGAAAAGAGAAGGGATAAATGAGTATCCCAAGAAAGAAATGCATGTATCCACATTCTACCTGCAACTTCACGTGGCAGAGTAAAGGCAAGCTCGAGCCGTCTTTCGTAGGGTCAGGCCATGGAGCTCCAATAGGAATCCAATTCACGCCGGCGGCGGCCCAATTACGGGCCAATCGCTTAGCAGGAAATTAAGCGCTCCCATCGCGTTCACTCGGGGCCTTCCGAGCGCGCCCGCTCCCGCTCCCGCTTCCCCGCCCGCTCCCTCCCCCCCCCGCCCGCTCACGCTCATGCCCACGCTCAACCGCCCGCTCACCCGCCCGTTGCCCCGCCTGCCCCCCCCCGACCGCTTCCCCGCCCGCTCTCACGCCCGCTCCCCCGACCGCTCCCCCGACCGCCCCCCTCCCACTCCCCCGCCGCTCCCCCGCCCGCTCCCCCGCCAGCTCCCCCATCTGCCCCCCCCCCGCCGGTGCCCCCGCCCCGCCCCCTCATCGATGGTTCCCCCTGCAGGGGATATCCTAACTGCAAGACGGGTGCAGAACATCTGATGTAAGCTGAAGCATGTGTGGACAGTATTAACCCTGTGTAGGCTACCATGCCACACAATGACCTTGTTCTACCAGGGGGCATTAATCCCCGAGGTTGGCACTTAGAGTGTCATGCTTTTATCCGCACCCCCCCCCCCAACGACGCACAAGTACGCCGGCAGGCTGGTGTCAGGATCAAGCCGGCACCGAATTCGCCTTCACGGCAACCTCCCCATACAAAGCTAGGTAGGGGCCGCCCGGCCAGATCAGAACTCCTAGCTATCCGGGCTAGTACCGGAGTCTAAACAATGCGCATGCGCCGAGCCAAGTCCCTCCACTTTGCCCGGGACAAGTCCATCCTCGAAGCAGAGAGCTAAACTGGGGGCCATCCGAACTATGGTCCGCGCGGGTCGGGGCCCCCTTCCCGTCTCCTCACTGCCTCCACCTTGAGGCTAATGACGAGTGTACTGCCGGAACCTGGTCAACCTGACAGGAGGGTATCTTTGTCCTCGTCGGACTTCTAAATGTGGGATCCGGAACATTCCGAAAAACGTCGCTTGCCCAATCCTGCCCAAAGATCAACGCGCCAGGGCCCCAACTGGTGGTTACAGGCCGAAGCCCTACAACACGGAACTTAGCATCGCCTATTCACTGCCTCCACCTTGAAGCTAATGGCATGAGTGTGGCCACGAAACTCAAGGTTTGGAATAAAAAAAAGTTGTTTTATTTTGTCTTTTATTAAACTCTCCTTTTGTTGGTTATGGTAGGATGAGAGCCAGAGGTACGGGTTGCTATTTTTTTAGCAACATTAAACAATCAAATTTGTAGTTAGTTTACCGATGGAATCAAGTTTTCAATAACTCTGAAACGAAAATGTCTAGATATCTTATGATATCTAGACACTAGATAACCCTAGACGACTAGATAACCCCATTTTGTTGGTATTTTTATTCATCATTCAACTAATTATATTTAAAAGGAGAGAAAGAAATTTTGGAGATCAAGAAAACGCACGCAATTATTACTCTTCCCCCATACGTCAAAAAATTCTTGTTTGTCTTTTTTTTTTCACGGAAAATAATGAAATGACAAGAATAATCGAAATTAAAACAACTCAGTTAAGTTAGCCAACGTATGTGAAAAGTGAAACACACGTGTTACACATTATGGCCCCCAACTGCAGTGGCATCAATGAGTGTAAAAAATCACTCACATGAATGAAAAAATAATAGTTCGGGTATTTAAGTTTCGCTTCCTCTTGCAGCCGTTTCCAGTAGGTCACGGGCCCCACCTCCTCTCCCCGGCCGTGCCCTCAGAGCTATTGCCGCGTGTCGAGGATCTCGAATATTCTAGAGCGCCCGTGGGAAGCGTTAATGGAATTCCCTATTGGCAGCTGCCCGCTTCCATTACTGAAGCATTCTGGAGAGCAGTTGATGCGGTAATTTGAGCTCTTGATGAACGAGATGTCAAAGAAATAAAAAAAGAACTCCTCGTCTGGTCATGTAATTCAAATGTCATTAGGCAATACTACCGATATTTATAACAAAATGGTCTCGGTGAAAATAATTTGCACAACCGAATGAAATAAAAACAAAATTATGGAGATAGTTTGTAGGAATACACTAACATCGAAATGTAGTATCCTCAAGATCGATAGTAATTACAACTTTTGTTTTTCTTTAGCCTTGCCTTAAAGCAGTGCAATCATCGTGTTGTTTTCGATTATATTATCATAAGGTGTCTGACATTGTAATGAAAATACCAATATACAACCTCTTGTTTTTTTGTTTATTTTTCATTACACTGAACTCGTAGTATTCATCAACTCTACATTTATTTTTTTGCTACTCGTTGCCTTGTGTGACTTTATTCTTCTCGCATACAGATTATATTTAAAGAACATTGTAATGGTTTAAAAAGTAAATATTAGATAACATCGTTGCAACCTAGCTATGTAGTTAATGTCGAAAATCCTACCAAAGTCGGGACTCAAACCCTAGGACCTCCCAGTCAGAGGCTCTGTAGTGAGATCAATTGATTCTCAGCCTCCTAAGCCGGTTTCTCGCGCGGGATCACCACTTGCGTTTCATTGCAGGAATCAATTTGTGGCCGTTTTTATCCACTCGGGGTCACGGATCGCACGCTGGGTCGGTCGCAGCGCCCGGAGACCCCACCGCCCACCGGTGAGATGTTAATCACTAGAGACCGAAAAAAAAATGTATAATGAAAGGTGAAAATATGTACATAAATATGTGATGAAAACAGTAAGAATATGTAATAAAAATGTAAAATCCGATATAATATGTAATATTAAAATACACTAATTATAAAACGAACATTTACATAATGCGAAATTATATTTATAAAAATATACCTAAAAAATTTTAAAAACTGTATATACGTTGGAAAATTGAGGTTAAAGGTCACAAAACGCGGCATCATTGATACTTTTCGCACCTAAAGTTGAAAATGAAACATTTTGATATAATGTCAGAAAAGCGTCGATTCGCCAAGATTACAATTTTTAAAGCGGTAAGTAGAAAGACAAAAAATAAGTAATTACATAAAAATCCGGTCTCTATTAATCACCCTGTGACGTCGCGTCGCGTCGCGTCGGGGCGCGGCGCCGTGGCGGTGACCCCCAACGCGGGTGAGCGGCATCGGCTGATGAGGCCTCGATCGAAAGTCCTTTCCAATAAAACAGCCCGGCGCAGTCGTTTGTTTCATTTCCACAAGCGCCACCCACCCTCTCGCGCCTTCTGTGACACCAACTCGGCGTTAACCTGTCAACCGAACAAACGGGCCCGCTACGAACACACATTTTGAGCGCCCTTCACGACACGCGGTATGAATCATGGACAATAACGAGCGATGTAATGGATATTACCCATACGTTAACAGGGGACCTAAAACGTTAAAATTAACGTGTCTCCACAAACAACGAATATCAAGTTTATGTTTTCAAAGACAGGGAAGGATAAAGCGATATTTTACTCACAAATTGAAACAATCATAACGAGTCTCAGGAAATGTTCTTACGTAAAAATGTGTGGCGTTTTGGACGGGTTCTTAAAGGGCGATTCGAATTCCCGGGGAGCGGTTGTCCAGAGCGGGAGGGCGGAGCGATGCAGGAACCGGAAGTGCCGTGTCTGCGCTTCAACGCGCGCTTCCTGGAGCGGATCGGCGCGTGGCCCGGCGCGCGGGAGGAGGCGCGGCGGCCGGGCCGCAGGCTGCGCGCCTTCGCCGTCGGCAACGTCCTGCTCTACGTCTTCCTCACCGTCTGCGTCGCCAACCAGGTGCGCCACTGGCCGCGATCGCGAGCGCCGGCTTAGCTGGCTAGGGGTATGGCCAGTCTGGTTTATTTTTGCCCATATTACAATTACCTAGCCTTTTGGAACACGAAGTAAAGATCAGGAAGGTGACGTGACTAACGGCTATCGCGCCGACGGCCTTACTACTGTAGTGAAATTTCCACTGCGGAGATTTTGAGCGCTCTGTATAAAGAATCAAAACTAATAGGAAACTAATAGTTTTCCGTGGTTTCTCCGTCATGATCCGTGCACCTTTTATTCAGCCATTTCGCTACGTGGGAGAGGAATGTGGGGATGGGGAAGGTATTTCCGAAGGTACGGTAGACAGCAGGCTGCGCGCCTTCGCCGTCGGCAACGTCCTGCTCTACGTCTTCCTCACCGTCTGCGTCGCCAACCAGGTGCGCCACTGGCCGCGATCGCGAGCGCTGGCTTAGCTGGCTAGGGGTATGGCCAGTCTGGTTTATTTTTGCCCATATTACAATTACCTAGCCTTTTGGAACACGAAGTAAAGATCAGGAAGGTGACGTGACTAACGGCTATCGCGCCGACGGCCTTACTACTGTAGTGAAATTTCCACTGCGGAGATTTTGAGCGCTCTGTATAAAGAATCAAAACTAATAGGAAACTAATAGTTTTCCGTTGTTTCTCCGTCATGATCCGTGCACCTTTTATTCAGCCATTTCGCTACGTGGGAGAGGAATGTGGGAATGGGGAAGGTATTTCCGAAGGTACGGTAGACCGCAGGCTGCGCGCCTTCGCCGTCGGCAACGTCCTGCTCTACGTCTTCCTCACCGTCTGCGTCGCCAACCAGGTGCGCCACTGGCCGCGATCGCGAGCGCTGGCTTAGCTGGCTAGGGGTATGGCCAGTCTGGTTTATTTTTGCCCATATTACAATTACCTAGCCTTTTGGAACACGAAGTAAAGATCAGGAAGGTGACGTGACTAACGGCTATCGCGCCGACGGCCTTACTACTGTAGTGAAATTTCCACTGCGGAGATTTTGAGCGCTCTGTATAAAGAATCAAAACTAATAGGAAACTAATAGTTTTCCGTGGTTTCTCCGTCATGATCCGTGCACCTTTTATTCAGCCATTTCGCTACGTGGGAGAGGAATGTGGGGATGGGGAAGGTATTTCCGAAGGTACGGTAGACCGCAGGCTGCGCGCCTTCGCCGTCGGCAACGTCCTGCTCTACGCCTTCCTCACCGTCTGCGTCGCCAACCAGGTGCGCCACTGGCCGCGATCGCGAGCGCTGGCTTAGCTGGCTAGGGGTATGGCCAGTCTGGTTTATTTTTGCCCATATTACAATTACCTAGCCTTTTGGAACACGAAGTAAAGATCAGGAAGGTGACGTGACTAACGGCTATCGCGCCGACGGCCTTACTACTGTAGTGAAATTTCCACTGCGGAGATTTTGAGCGCTCTGTATAAAGAATCAAAACTAATAGGAAACTAATAGTTTTCCGTGGTTTCTCCGTCATGATCCGTGCACCTTTTATTCAGCCATTTCGCTACGTGGGAGAGGAATGTGGGGATGGGGAAGGTATTTCCGAAGGTACGGTAGACCGCAGGCTGCGCGCCTTCGCCGTCGGCAACGTCCTGCTCTACGTCTTCCTCACCGTCTGCGTCGCCAACCAGGTGCGCCACTGGCCGCGATCGCGAGCGCTGGCTTAGCTGGCTAGGGGTATGGCGTCAATTGATGGCACTGCAGTGCTTCTGATAGGGAGGTCCTAGGGTTCGAGTCCCGACTGTGGCAGGGTTTTCACTCTAGCTACGTAGCTAGGTCCAATTCAGACGCTGTGTGGGGAAGAATTCTAGCGGTCCGTTGCTCTGACCGGTAGTTTTCCGTGGTTTTTCCGTCATGATCCGTGCACATTTTATTCAGCCATTTCGCTACGTGGGAGAGGAATGTGGGGATGGGGAAGGTATTTCCATTCAAGATCACAGGATAACGTGGCTCAGGGCATCAATTGATGTTACAGCAGTGCCTCTAACGGGGAAGCTCTAGGGTTCGAGTTCCGACGGTGGCAGGATTTTTGACACTAGCTAGATAGCTAGGTTGAATTTAGCCGCTGGAGGAGAATTCTGGCGGCCGGCTACTCTGATGGGTAACCATGGTTTCTCCGATCAATACCAGGCGAATGCCGGTGCAATACCCTAACAAACGAGCCACGGACCGAGCGCGGTATATCCTTCCTCTTCTTTGTCCTACCCATACTTACATACACTACACTACCACATAAGACGAAAGACTAGTGGGGAGCTTCGAACTTGCCCCGACAGGGGCGGTGGTCCCTCTGATGGGAGATACCTGGTTGGGGAAAACCACGCAAGCCGACGGTAGTCGGCGCCAGATCTCGCCATCCCGCGGAGAAAGACTTGTTTATAGCTTTGATACTTCCGCATGCGATCTCATCGTCCAACATAAATATAATGCACCTTGAGAAATAATTTGGTTGTGAGCACTGAAGGCGTTTGTGAAGGGAAAGTAAAGAGCAATTGCAATAAATAAACAATAAATAGTACAATTTCAGATGCTTCAAATTGGTTTCGAAATAACAAATTCATAGTAAACGAAAGAAAAACGGTTTTTATATAGTTTTCCATTTGAAATAAATAATTCTACACTTCACTAAATATGAAAGAAGTGCCATTGTGTAATATTAAGGTAATCACTTTTTTCTCTCAATTAAGTGAAACCGCAAATGAACGTCCATTAAAATGCATTGAACACAAAATTAACTTAATTTTACTACGCATTCAGAACTCTTTCAAATTCAGTTAGCCTTCATACTGCTCGTAGTGTATATTTCGAGAATGTGTACAGCCGGCTTACACATGGCATAATATTCTGAGGAAACGCATCTTACACCTCTCAGTCTTTTGAATTACAAAAGAGATTGTATGAAATCACACCACGAGAGTTTTATAAACCTTTATTTGTGAAACAAGGAATTCTAATATTACCTTGCCTATTTCTTCACGAATCAGTGTGTTTTTTTAATGACTTACTCAAGTGTGGGAATATATTTTCAGCATATCAGCAATTTATAACTACAAAACACGTTTTAGTAATCATATTCATCAAATGTCAGCATCAGCAGCTCACTACAAAAAATCAAAAACAACACATGTGCATTATTTGAAATCACATCACCAGGTGACATTATGAGCTCAAAATCACACAAGTTTTAAGTCCCAAGAAAAATCTTCTTTACTGCATAAATGCTTCTATAAAATTAGACACTACAGCACCTCAAAGGAAAGTAATATTGATTTTAACAATGTTATATTTAATAATAACAATTATTTAATATATTGGTTTCCATTTGTACTGTATAATTTTAAGAGATAAATAGGCCTGGGGCCGTCAGCTTCGCGGTCAATGGCCCCATCTCAATCAACTTTTTTGTCGTTTCCCTGATAGGTTGAAAAAATGACTCCTTGTTTTGCTTCTGACAATAGACATACCGTCATAATCTATTCACATTGTCTAGAGCTCAGAAGGGAATATACTTATTCAAATAATCCTTTTCCACCTTCTTGCATTAGTAAGTCGATTCTTTCAAGAAGGGCACGGTGAGCAATAATACCCAAAATATGTACCTGATTTCCCATTTCAAATAGTTTTCTTTAGATGGGAGAGAATATTTTCTTGCCAATTTTGACAAAAAAACGAATTCAAAGAACGGAAATTTAGTTATCATAGTTTAAAAAAATAGACCATTTGTATGGAATGCATATCGGTTTGGTTTGCATTCCACACCGCAATTACAAGTTTATAACAACCATTACTTACGCGAGACACGAATCCTGTGCAATACAGCAGTCATAGATCTCTGGTTTATTTTTGCCCATTTTACAATTACCTAGCCTTTGGAACACGAAGTAAAGGTCAGGAAGGTGACGTGACTAACGGCTATCGCGCTGATGGCCTTACTACTGTAGTGAAATTTCCACTGCGGAGATTTTGAGCGCTCTGTATAAAGAACCAAAACTAATAGGAAACATGTTTCCTGGCAGCGTATGATTTACGATCAGTAGCGCATTGCCATAAGCTTATCATTATCGCTTCTAATGTTATTCCAATAGCAAAATATCGTGCAGCATGCTAAACTCTCATAATTGGCGAGTTTGTAGCTAGTACAGCGGTCGGTGCGTCTTTGATAATAGCGAGTTACCTCAAAGAAGGTAAGGTAATAAACAAAGATAAAGAAAGTACAGAATAATGAACAGAATTGATTTACCTCCTTTTGAAAATCAATGTTACTCACTTAACGAAGTTCGCATTTAGGAACGTTACAATATTTTTGTGTAACTCTACATTGAAGTGTTGGGATTTCGGAGCAGGTATCTTTGAAACATTCTTTATTGTTCAAAGAATGATTCGACAGTTCGAGAGACCAATATCTGAGATGTAAAAGCTTGTTTATTTGTTGTTGTTTTTTTTAATCTAGCCTACTTTACTTTGCAGCATATTTTCATTTAAACCCCCTTATTAGTAGCTAAACGCACGCTATTTAAAAGAATTATTAAACCTGTCCCCCCTTAATGTTTCAAATATGAAATAATTTTGAGTTTGTCTTGGAATGCAAGCGCCCTGACATTATCGAAGCCATCTGTGAAAGCCCTCCACTTCAATAACAGAGGAGCATTTGCTCGCCAGCCCACCCCAGCATGTATTCGCCCCTTTAGGGCGCAGCGCGACCTTCAACTATTGCACGGTCAATACCTCCATATCCGATGCGCAGATATTTCGCTCGCTGTAATAAAAGCGGCCTAATTCCTATCGAAAATCTATACCTGGGCGCCCGCGTTACTGCGCCCCAGAAAAGGCAAAAAACGAAGAGGTATCGCAGAACGAAGCACTCCATAAATCTCGAGCGACGACCAAGAGTAAGAGTACGAGAGCCTCGATCAGCAACTAAATCGTACGTAGTTGAGTACTTCTTAAATCGAGTGTTGGGGAAATCAACAAATATATTTCGGATCATTTTGGTGTATCGGGAATAAAGTTGTCATAACATATTAAAAAAGTAAAAATCACAGAATCAAAACCCTTCTTTTAGCCATATGCTTCTATTGTTACAAATTCAAAAGTACATATGTTAGCATCGTTTTCGGATTCTATTTAAATTTGGCGCCTAACTTTGTAATTATAAGCTCTTTTTGCCCAAATTCGGGCTAAGCTCGTGCATTTTCAAATATCGCGTTTTCAAGATCCGCGAACATTTGATGTAGCGCACAAGTACTTGCAAAATATACTTATAAATACTTACAAAATAAAGAATAAAGTTTTGATCTCGGAAAGTTTTGACAGACAAAATTATGACACAGCGTCGCGTAAATGAACTACTTTTTTCATGTAAGAAACGTTTAGAGCGCTCTTACATTGTCCACGTTGATGATATTATCTGGCCGTGTCAAGGCTAGCGCGCTGCAACAAATGCTTGGGGAATGGAACGTCACCGTTCCCCGTACTCTAGTAAACAATATCCGAGCGGGAAGGAAACGTAACAAATGGAAACAGTTTTGTAGGGAACTCTATCGTTCTGCTGTAAAAGCAGCAGAAAACATTGGACAGCGGCGCCAGTCGACTCTCCTCGTGAATTGCAACTTAGATAAAGAAATGAATTCTGGTTATTTTTAATGACATATTCTGAAAACAAAAATTGTGCTTATTATGGGTATTTTTTCAGTCGATTTATGAAAGAGTATTAACCCTGATAGGTGTAAGGAGAGTGTATGGGAATGGATATTTCAAGATATCGAGAGAGCTGAGTTATTGGGTGATATAAGTAAAAATGAGCTGTTCTTTCTCGAGTTTTCAAAGAAATTGCTTCAAACAGTATAATAAAAGACGTGAGTAATTGCTTATATTTTTAGCAATTTTTCCATTGGTGAGTAACGACTCGACCGAGGAACAATTGCTTACTTTTCTTATGAATAAAATAGAGAATTTGGTTTTAGCGCGAAGCATTTACTTCGAATTTTCGGAGCAATCTCTGAAGATGACTTAAATAGTATTGAATGTATAAAAGAGAGAGTGTAGGCTGGTTGTGAGATTTTAGGCAGTGAGTGAATGATGGAAGGTTTCCTACGATTTCGCCTCAATGCACGTCAATTGTACCACTTCACCTAAGACGGTCGACACCATCAGGAACAAGCAACAAACAAGCAAGCGCATGATGGAAAGACCACACGCGACACACTATGCGCGACATACGGTAACGTAGACAAACAAAACAACGAAAATCAACCAATCGCTACAGATCAGTTAGTGAGCAATTACTCAGAGAAGTAACTGCTCCGAGTTCCACGAAACGTTTTATTCATATGAAAAGAAGCAATTCCTTATGAGAAGTAGTAGTTCATACTTGCACTCGTGAGCAATTGCCCTGGAGAACTTACTCATTTTTTACTTTCCCGTATACATACGTATAAACGGAGTATAGGCAAAGTTATGTAATGGTGCGCGAAGAAAAAGCGAAATTTCGGCGGAAAAATAATCATTTCCGGGCCCTGATAACAAAAAAGTGGATAAAACCAGTTGCTAAATTAAGAAAAAGACCTAACACGTGGTGTAGCCAGAATCTTCGTTTTGTGGGTCCTTGATACCGAAAAACCAATTGAAAGCAAAACGTCCGTCCGTCCGTCCATCTGTTTGGTGTCTGTGAACAACACTAGCGCCTAAACAATAGGTACGATTTCTTCCAAAAGGGATATTCCCCGGTCGATCTGGTTCCACTGGAGGCGCCGCGATTTTGAAAAACATTCTTCAAAATTTGGGGGTACTTTACATGATGCCCCCCGGACATTTTCAAACTTTTCTCAAAAACGGCTCCAAATATTCCTTTAAATGTCTTGTAAGGATAGAATAAAATAAAGGATTTAAGATGGCATATGTTCCATTTTCACGGTTAACTCTGAATTTTCGAAAATTGCAAAAGTTTGAAATTTTGTCGGCGTCTTCCTGCAACTACAAAATTAAAGATTGAGATTTTTCCTCCAAATAAAATTTGTTCTCCAAAGTGAGTTCTATCATTAAGGTCATGTACATTTTTAAAAAAAGTATAGTCGTTTTCACGCAATATTTGCAATTTTAAAAAATTGCAAAAACAAGATTTTCTGAAAAACGGCTCCAAACGAAATGGCCTTAAATTTGAAATTCATCAGCACATTTAGTCGCTCGGGAACCAGCCGCTAGGAAGGTTCCCGAGCAACTAAATGTGCTGTTGAATTTCAAGCTCAATGCCATTTCGTCTACGTGTACAAAGTTATATTGTATTTAATTAGAATCATTCAATTATCTTGTAATATATTTTGCATTAGTATCAATTTTCCAGTTAAAATGAATGATTTTCGAGCGTAGTACGGACTGTACAAACAAAACTGTTACCAACTATATAAAATGAGTCGATTTGTATTAGAAGGCTACAGTTTCATTATTGTCCCAGCCGGGAATCAAACCCGGATTTGGCTCACAGAAAGCTAGTACGCTGTGCACGAGTTACCCAAGGAGCTTTTAAGGCATTTTATATATGACTTTACTTTCTCGTATACCTACGCATATTCGAAGTAATATGCACGAAGTATAGAGAACGATATATAATGCTGAGGAACCTTTATTTCGGAAAATCTAAATAAACTGAATATTTACGTTTACCACATTCATAGAGAGACAACGAAAACTATATCAATGTCAAGCGACACACTCATTGTTTGACCACGGAATTCAATGATCATAGAATTGGGGAATGACCCAATATTCCTGAAATCGCTAAAGGTATCGACCCTTTTGCCATGAATTATTGTTAATTTTACCCCACCAACCGCACAAAATGTACTGAACAAAAACCTACAAGTACCACAAAAACGTACATTCATAAGTTGATCGTTCAGTGGAGATGCTACAGTAACTGTAGAGCAAGAACACTTCTATGCTAATGAGAAGACTGAATCGAAGGTAATAAATCTGTTATCAAATAATGACCAGTGATGGTATTAAAATATAAGAATATCTGAGAGTATTACTCGTTCACTTTACATTTGCAGACGGCAGAATTAGGAACTAATGTTGTTTTGAAAGCGAAGGCCCCAACACACAACCGAGAATACACGAATGGTGCCGATGTCAATCAGCTGTCTCCGAAGGCAGAACAAGCGCTTCGGGCACATCTGACGAATTACGTCTTTCTGCCAGTGAGCTGGAGTGACAAAATAGATCACACCACTCGCTGTTCACAACATTCCCGTACAATATTTTTATTTCTTCATTGCACATATCTACTACTTAATGGTTATGTTCTTGCCCTGCCAGGGTTCTTTGTGTTGCTCACCGCCATCTATATCATATTATAAACTGTCAGTATTTACTGCAGACGCGCGTTTCTCATTCAGTCGGCGGTGACTTCATGTAAACAGATCGCAGCGCTCCGTCTGCAAATGTAAAGTGAACGAGTAATAATGCTAGAGTATTATAGTGCGATGTGGAATTACGAAAACAACATCTAACAACTAAATAGTAAATATGGGCTAAGACGTATTTTTTCGTCATACGGCCGTATTCTCAATCATGGATTACTTCGAAAATAATTTGTGAATCGAGGAATTCGCGGATTAGGTTAACACTCGGATAACTTTCTACTCTTATTCACAAACCGCGGTCATCAGAGAATTGGCGGATTCGAGGGTTACCCTTGGTCAGAATGTTACAGTAAATATGATTGGCTGTGGAGTATCTCGATGTCGTGGTTCTGTTTGTAAACATTAGTACTAGCGCCACTTCAAACGCGATCTCCAATGTCATCACTTCGCGTACTGAGTAATGTATCTGTAACGTTTTGCATGCAGGGTTTTGGGTGAACACTTGATAATGATGCTTTATACAAGACACAAATGCACTGCAATGTAACTGTATGTTTTATTAACGCTCACAATGCCATACTGACTGGTCATGCCTTCTGCTACAGCGATGTGTTGTTCGATACCTCGATACTCGGTTATCGTTACATCTCCCTTCTCAAAATAAAAATTATTATTTACCTTTCATTATTTTGCACATTGAAATTATGAATCACATACAACACTGCATTTTTAAGAACTTTGTTGACATTTAAATTCTAAATTTCAGACGAACACTAACTAATACATTTTCTTGATCAATTAGTTTTTTAACAGAGATCAATATTCACAAATTTAATCTAACAACTGGTTTTACAGTTCTGCCATATCTTGATATATATTTGGACGAATCTAAAGGGGAATGTTTTGTTGCATTGTTCTCCATCAAGGTTGACTTAATTGGAGTTTTTCCTCTGTTGAGATCATCTGAATTGGTGAAGGGTAGTTGTGATCTTTCGGGTACATCTACTGTTGGATCTTGAATTGTAGACTGTATTCTCCCATCTCTATTTTGATGTGATTCCACCTTGAAGTTTGTAGTAATTGGTGTTTGTTTGGTGATTGTGCCTTCGATCTTCGTTGGTTTGATGAAACTGGTGTTTCGTCGCATTATCGTTCCATCATCTTTCTGAATCATGTAAGAACGATCAGTAACTGGATGTAATATTTTGCCAGAATACCATTTGTTGTCTGTGTCCCTGATCAAAATTTTCTCGTCATTTCGATATCTTTGTGATTCTTTGGCTCCGCGATCAGAATATTTCTTCTGTTGTGCTCTTTTTTTCTCAAGCTTCTGTGATACATCGGTTTGTAGTTTAGGCTGAAGATGGTTGTTGGAAAGAGAAATTGGTGTTCTCGTATTCCTTCCGAATAATCTTGAAGATGGAGTGCCAAGTTCTTGATCTCGAGGAGTGTTTCTTGACATTAGTAATGCCAGTTGAAGATCTTCACCACTGATGTCACATCTCTTCACTAGTCTTTTCGCTATGTCCACATACTTTTCAGCTAGTCCATTTGACCTTGCAAAATGAGGACTCGATGTAACAAGTTTGAAGTTCCATTCCTTTGCGAATTTTGCAAATTCTCTCGATGAGTATACTGCGTTGTCAGAATGAAATTCTTGTGGAACTCCATGAGTCGCGAACCAAATTTTAAATTGACTTATCATTTCAGATGCTGTTGTCCTGGTCATCTTTTGTACTTCGTAGTATCCGCTGTAGCTGTCTGCAAGAACAAGATAGCTGTTGCTCTTGTAGGAAAACACATCTGACGATACTATTTCAAATGGTAATTTTGGTATTTTCTTCATGATGATTGTTTCCTTGTCCGGTTTGCGCTGTGTATGTTGACAGGTTTTGCAGGATTCTACCAATCTGATAACATCCTTTGTTAGACCTTCCCAAAATACGAATTGTCTAGATCTTCTAAGTGTTGCTTGTATGCCTGGATGCCCTTTGTGAATTACTTCCAGAACTCTTATTCTTTCGTTTTCGGGGACGAACACGCGATCTCCTTTGAAAATAAGCCCGTCACAATGTGATAATTCGTCTCGAAAGGTGAAGAAGGTTCTCAATATCTGCGGTACTTGAAGAACGTCGTCAGGCCATCCTTTGTTCATCATCTTTATGAGTGCCTGGCAGGTTGGATCTTCGAGTGTCGATCTTCTGAAATCTTCAGTGACGCTTTCAGACATCGATAAAACCATTAGAACCTGAAGTTCCTCCTCATCCTCTTCATAGGAATCTTCACAATCCCTGCTGAGTGTATCAGCAATTTTCAATTCGCTTCCTTTCTTGAATATTATGTCAGGGCTGTACTCCTTGAGATCTAGCAATATTCTTCGTAGTCTCGGTGGTGCATTCACAAGCGGTTTTCTTCCAAATTGTCTCTAAAGGTTTATGGTCAGTTTCGACTGTTAATTTCTTACCCCAAACATAGTCATGAAATTTCTTACAGCCGTAGCGAATTGCCAATGCCTCCTTAACAATCTGTGGATAATCTTGTTCAGTGCTGTTTAATGATTTAGTAGCATAAGCTACCGGTTGACCTTTTTGCATCAAGACTGCTCCTAATGCTTTCGATGACGCGTCGACCGATAATGTGACATCTTCTTTTACGTCATAGTACCTCAAGACGGGAGTGCTGGACAGTGCTTCTTTTATTCCTTTGAACGCCTGTTCTTGTTCCGGGCCCCAAATCCATGCGACATCATTTTTCAATAAGATGCGTAGTGGAGCTGTCAATTGTGATGGACATGGAACAAATTTTCCGAAGTAATTAACCATGCCCAACAGTCTCTGTAGTTCTTTCGCAATTCTTCGGAACTTTGAGCTTCTTTATCGCGTCGACTTTGGTCTCATCTATTTCAAGTCCTTTGTCTGATAAGACGTGGCCCAAAAAATTAATCCTTTGTACATTGAATAAGCACTTTTCTTTGTTGAGTTTCAAGCCATTTTCATGCAGTCTTCGGAGTACTGTTTCAGTGATGTCTCGAAGTTTCTGCTCTGTACCAGCATGAATTAGTATGTCGTCCATTGCACATTCTACGTTTGGAATGTCCTGTAGAACCTCTGACATAATCTGCTGAAATACTTCTGGAGCTGAGGAGAGTCCAAACGGAAGTCGCTTACAGGAATAACGGCCCATGGTGTTGCAAAAGTTAAGTATTCTTGTGTTCTCTCGGTGACTCTTATTTGCCAAAAACCTCGAGTGCAGTCCAGACGTGTGAAGTACTTACTCCCGGCGATTCTTGCTGCGATGGCTTCAATTGTGTTTAAAGGAAAATGTCTTCTTTTAATATTTTTGTTCACGTTCGTAGGGTCGATACACAGGCGAATTTTGTCCCCTTTCTTAACGATCACTAAAGGCGATACTGCTGCTGTTGGCTTTGTGACCGGTTTGATGACGTCCATTTTTACCATTTTGTCGAGCTCCTGTTCACTGTTTCTTTTATGGCTAATGGAATCGTTCTAGCTGGACAGATCTCGAAGCTTGGATTTTCAACAAGGTCGATGTCGTATTCGTAGCCTTTAAAACACCCCAAACCGTTGAAAATCTGCTTCTCGTCTAATTTGGATTAATCTTGACGCTCTGCACCCTAACTAACAGCTTTTCTTCTTCACAAGTCTTCTTTCCTATCATTGGTTGAACTTTTTCCTTCACAATCAAGAATTTTAGCTCAGTGTTTCTATGCTTGATCCTACATTTCAGTTTCAGTTCACCTATAACACTTAGCTTGTGATCACTGAATGTTACTAGCTTTTTCACTTCGGATTGTTTTATTTCACCAATAACACCAAGTTTTTCAATTATATGCAACGGAAGAACATTGCATTGAGCGCCGCTGTCTAACTTAGCGTGAAACGCTTTGTTTCCCACCTTTATTAATTCCAACCAATCTTCTTCTTTTGATGGTACTGTGATGCTGCCAATGTACATCGTGTCACTACTATTTGACGATTGCGAGCTTGCTTCGTCGTCTTTCAAGTTGTGTACCACATGAATCTTCTTTTGGACCTGCAACAAACTTCAAAATGTCCCAATTTTCCACATGTGTTGCATTTCTTCTTATATGCTGGACAAGATCGCTTTCCGTGTTTCGTACCACACCGTTTGCAATCGAAATGGTCACTATTTTTCTTTGTTTGTGTCTTTTTCTTCACTACGGCAACTGACAACTGCGATTCGTTGTTTTTGCTCATGTCACTGGCTTGTTTGTGTGCCAACTCACTTGCTTGACACATTTGTACTGTTCTATCATAGGTTAGGTCTGTAGTACCTAGCAATCTTTCACGTAACCTGTCATCTTTTATGCCACTGACAATTTTGTCTTTTAACATTCGTTTCTCTAGTTCACCAAAATTGCATTTTCTTGCTTGAGTTGTTATTCGAATCAGAAACTGTTCAAAGTTTTCGTCTGCTTCTTGTACTATTTTATGAAAAACGTATGCTTCATATGTTTCATTTACTTTTGGCACAAAGTAATTGTTAAATTTTTCCATAATTACCTGCATGTTTGTTTGTTGATCTTCTGTGAGGTTAAACGATTCAAATATTTCTTCAGCTTCATAACCTATTGTGGTCATAAATGTGGCGACTTGGACTTCGGGCGGTTCTTTATCCAACTGTATTGCTTTTGAGTACCAGTTGTACGACACTTTCCACGTTTTCCATTCCTGTGCCATGTTTTTACCAAAAACCAGGGGTTTCGGTTGCCGAATGTTTATGCGATGAGCTAACCTCTGATCTTGCACGTTTTCTTCAATGTTCGACATTTTCTTGTTTTGCCGATTTACCTACGTTCAATCAACAAAATCCAATAACTCCTGACACCATGTAACGTTTTGCATGCAGGGTTTTGGGTGAACACTTGATAATGATGCTTTATACAAGACACAAATGCACTGCAATGTAACTGTATGTTTTATTAACGCTCACAATGCCATACTGACTGGTCATGCCTTCTGCTACAGCGATGTGTTGTTCGATACCTCGATACTCGGTTATCGTTACAGTATCCAGGGCCAACCAATCTAATATTTCTATTTAAGAAATTGATATTTTCACAATTGCCATTGACAAATACGCGAATACTATTGTATGCAAAGCTGCAATAGAAAAAAAGAAGCATGACATAACCTGCATAACGTATTTCAACGCAGTAAGTAGTGTTCAGCAGTTTAAGAACAAATATAAAGGCGTGAAAAGAATTGTTTAAAAGGGCGTGATAATAAAGTTAATACTTACAACGATAGAAAGCAGCTACTACACTGTGTACTTAATTGCATGGTAGAATTACTGCATTCATCAGCTCAAAGAACATACTGCATGTGACTGTGATTTGGGATATAAAAGGCAGTTAATATGACTCAAAGTAAGTGTTTTTGGTTTTATTTATATTGTAAGTTGTGTATTTCATTTTCAAAACAACCGTATTCTCTCTCTACCGACAGTTTTACTAATTTTTTCGATTGATACTTTGTGTTCTGGTGAAGGGCTACACGCAAAAGTTGTTTCAGTAGTTTTTAGTGCAACTAATAAAGTAATTTCATCTCATTGGAAGTCAAGACTATTTTCAAAGGAATTGTGCTACCCAAAACCCTGGTTTTACCTAAAAGAAAATGAAATCAAATCAAATCAAATCTGATGTCATGGGACATTTAAATGTAAGTAATACTTGCACAATTTTTTACAATGAAATGTATATAATAAAACGTTATGATAAACCATGTTCGTTAATAAAACAAAAACAAATTCAGCGTCATGGTCATAAAATTCAAAAGATTGGAAGTAATCCTGCCCAGGTGTTGTTAGAGTTATTTTGTCTTCTTCAAAAGATACAAAATAAAATTTTATTTTTGTTTTGTTGTGACATACTGGAATAAATATGAAATATATGAAAACTGAAGAATGTTTTATATAAGAGATTCCAAAAATGTTGTTTGCACATTTTCATAAACTCTTATTCTTAAATGTACTAATTCATATTTATGTTTTGTGCTTCTCTGAAGCCATACTAAGTTTAATATATACTTGTGTAATGAAAAATACCCTTCTATTTCTAGGTGATTTAAGGACAAATCTGGAAGCTGAAGCAGATTATTGTTACTTCGTTACTGAAAATGTAATGTAGGCTAAATATAAAAAATATTGAATTTTAAAATAAGTTATATTTTATAATATCATTGAATTTAAAGAAAGATTAATTAAATGTCAACAATCAATATTGATTATATATCTGCCTTATGATATCTGATACCACTACCTCTATAAATAGATTGTGCATAGTCTAAACTACATTGGGATTCCAATATCAAAAATTCTGTTAGAATATTGTTTATGTTTGGACTGATTGCAGGTTTGGATTTCTGAACTGAGGTTTGTAAAAACTTTAAGATCTGTTGTATAAGGGAAGTAATTATAACAAAATTGTTTTGGTTTTTCAATTTGTTTATTTCTATTAATTTTATTATCAATTTTTTTAACAACCGAACCATCCTTTAAAGCATTTGTAGAGTGCAGAATTTATTTTTTCATTTATTCTTTTTTTAATCTAATTCTACACTCTGAATTGTAAATGAATCAAAACACTGATGTTTCCTGAAGTACATCTTTGGTAATCTTTACTATAAAGTTGATGGATTTGTGACATATCGTTGACATTGTAGATAAATGAACAAGTTTCTTTATTATCAGCAAACTTTTGTTTGCAGTAATGAAACTAGTTATTTTAAAATTTCTACAATAATATTCATGTCAATAATATTCGTATTTAGAAAAAGCAACTCATAAATATATCCCTCAAAATGAATATTTTATTTCCAAATAGGAAATGTCAGAGGTAGATAACCAGTACCAACAGCTGCGAGAGGGACCAGAAATTATGAGAATGGTATCTACTTCCCAGGAATGCAAGCATTACCTCAAGGATTCCACATTCTTAAAGCATCAAGAAGAATTTGAGTTTATGAAGGAACATGAGTTGAGGATGCAATGTTTATCTACCTAAAATTTGAATATTATCAAGATATGATGACTGAACAATTCATTCTTTAAAAAAATTAAATTTTGTCTACACGTTAAATTAGTGATGGAATCAAATATGGACTACATCCTTTATTTGTTTGTTTTTAGCAATTTGAGTTTTTAATTTGTTCTCCAAATTGTTAGCAAAGGAATAACATATTCATTACATAGAAACAATTCAGCATATTTTACTGTCTCTTCTTTTTTATTTTTGTTTATTGTGTTTATAACTTAGGGTTCAGTAATATTCCTGTATTTGGGCATTAAATTTGTCACAAGAATCATTTATTAACCAGAAAAATGTCTGTATCAATATTGTACATTAATGAAATAAATAAAAATATTTGTTAATTGCATTGAGTTTTTATTTATTTACTTCAAATGAAAAATGTATAATTGAATTTAATGAAGGATCTATTTGGTAACATTTTTGTCTAATTGTTATTGCATTCTTTCTTTAAACCCTTGGAATCCACCTCAATTTATTTGAATTTAAGGTTTATTCAAATATTGAATTTGAAATTCCTTGACCATTTATTTGCCTGATTATGTTAACAATATCTACAACATTGTTTTTGGGTGTTGTAAGTATATATTTCTGATGATCTATAGTGAATGTAGAAGTTAAAAAAGACTTTCTAATAGGTGAAAGTAAGATAAACTGTGACCATACCTTTAACTAAAAGCAAAAGCTAATAATGTGATTTTATTAAAGAATAACCTGCACTGATAGAATGATAAGTCCAAATTATATAATATTAAATACGATAATTGCTGAACCCATTACGAGGAACAATATTATTATTCAGCATGTAACCTACTACTCAGATGATTTATGATGACAAAAGGAATAGCAATTATCAAAAGAGAGTTTTTGTTTATTGCTGAAATAGTTTCATTTCAATAGGAAATATTGTTTCTACCTTACAGAGATATAAATATTATAGACTAGATGTACAGCATTACAGTTTTGTCAAACGTCTCTTCGAAAGATTACTTCGCCTCACTCAAATCAAGTTTTTGCTTTCTGAAGCAAATAGAGGGGTCTCTCTAAAAAGATTTCTCTAAATAAATTTCAAAAGCATTCCATACATTCAACAGCGAAAAAATCGTACTTGGCGGAGTCGTCTGTATTGTTTAACAGTGTAACCAAGGGCAACCAAGAGCAATTCGTGAATTATTCGCCTAAATCGGAGGTATAACCCGCGGATCGAAATCGTGAGGCTTTCTGGGTGTGTAAACCGCGAATCGCAACTGATCTGGCCTCGTGAATAAGGATTTTTGCTTTGATTCGCGAATTATCTGAACTCGAAGATAATTCTCGTAGTACACGGTATTGAGAATATGGGCGATATAGTGTTTGATCTGAATATTAGTTCCACCACAAACTAACATATCCCTAGTTAAACGAGGGAGAGGAAAAGGGAAGGCAAAACCATACTCCTCCTTGAAAAAGTTGAATTTGTCAAAATGTATTATTTTCATACATGGGTTAGGCGTACGTAACATCACAACTCGTCAAACATTGTGTGTGTCGCTTGTCAATGACATTTTCAGTGTTGGTTGTCCCTCTATGCATGCGGTAAACGTGAATATTCAATTTATATTGATTTATGTAATTTATCTTTTGACTGATACACAGTACTTTAAAAAATATTTGTACACTATCCTTATCAAATAAACTATGAGCTATCAGTTTTACCTACCCGAAGTGTAATCTCGGATCGAATGACCTCGGATTCTCGCAAGTCTCTACTGTACAAAATAAGTACTGGATAAAATGTAAAATGTTCATATTTTTGCGCAAAGTATACAAATATGGGTTGTTGATAAATGTTGAACAAAAATAAAATTCCTTCCGTGTATTAAACAAATCATAACATCATTATTACAAGGGAGATAACTAAATTATTGCCTAGTAAGTAAAAACTCTCCTAAAGCTGTAACTTTAAAATGATTAAAACTACAACAAAACCTTACAGTAATTTTATTGTAAGAAATTGTATCTACATTAATTTTTATACAAAAAATGTTTTTATAGGATTCATGGTTATGAAGATATATGCAAAAGCGTAGAAAAAACACTGAAACAGTTCCCCCAACTATGGATTTCACCCCCACTTCAAGATATTTATTGTAATGTGCGCTATGTACAAACGAATAATCATGCCAAGTTTCAAAATTCCAGGATTTGTTTTCATTCGATCAGAACATTTGCCTAATTTGACTGCGCTACGATCAAAACCAATCTCAATGTGCTCTTGGGATATTTATCACTAAATTCAAATGAAATTATTCACACCATTGGATTCTTTATACATTACCTTTCGTCTTCTGTAAGTTATTCTTCACTGCAGGCGATCTCCGATAATAACTAACGCAAGCGAAATTCTGTGTAAAGAAAGCGATAAACCTTTACGTCCGGTGACCTATAATTTTCACTTCACTTATCGTTTTCGTACTTCAAACTTGAGTTATGACAGGCTCGGAAGGCGAGGTCGAGATCAGAAGAGTTCGGCTCTACACGAACCCTTCGTTTCACAAATCGGAGTCCAGGTCACGGAACTGGGCCGTATCGTGATAGATGTCTCGATAAACGGCTCGGATTTCCTAAAATAAAACAACAGCTCATTCTTTTACGTCTAAGCTTCCTCTTTATAGAAAGACGCACTGATTGAATTTTTATGACGCAGTCTCCGGAGCGCTACTTCAAATCTAGAAGCTGCTTTAGTCATTGTGCCGCGTCTTTCGCAAGGGCTGAGACTGCAGCCGAGCCTTTCAATTTTGTCCGAGCGCAGTACACTTCACTTCCTCCTCTTCTCATCTCGGGAGGTTCTCTTTCCACAAACTCTGTGCATAACAGATCTCCTGCTCATTTTTATGCACTTTCTTTTCTTTTGATCTCTGAACCGTCGACATATTACGTTACACAGAGCTCTTGGAAGTCTGAGTGATATCTTTTTCTTTTGCGTATTGTTTTCTCTTGGCGAATGTCGCTATTTCAACTAGCAGCGTCTACCTCAGATCACAATGCCATGCAATTTATTTTGATTCTTTCGTAGTTTCATTTGTAGGTATGTAGTTAATTTTGTAGTTTCTTTAAGATACTATTTTTATTCTAAGATGATATTTTGTGATTCTTTGTCGCGATAATACGAATTTCCTTCAGATGTTTCCGCTTTCACGAACTTTTACTTTTACCCTCCAGCGAGCTCGTGTATATAGCACGTATGGAAGCTGGCATTCTCAACAAATATCGCTCCGCTTACGCACCGAAGATATAAAGAGACATTGATTGATTACACTGGTCAACCGCATTTTTGTAACAAGGAAAATGGTGTTCTTAGCTAAGACCTGAACACTATGAATTCGATATGAAATCAGAGTCTATCGGACTCTGTTTTTTGGTGACACGATACTTAACACTATGGAAGTGCTGCAGATATGTTATTTTGCTGTGACTTCATTTAATTATTCTGCAGATGTAATTGTTCAGAAAAAATTGAAATGTGTGCAAGGAAACATACATGACACTGAATTCAGAAAATTCATCTCCAGGTTCGGCATCATTGCTGAAAGCCATCCTCAAACCGATAGAATCGCATTGTGTTTCGTGCTAATTGCGTTGCAACTTTGAGAGCTCTGACAGTGTGGAAAGTGGCTTGGATGTGACTGCTTGTTTTACGTTCGTGAAGGTTTGTGCTTTGTATTACTTCAGAAGATGTTAAGTCTCATAACTGTGTAAATAGCCCAAATTTGTTGTGTTATTTACCTTAACCCTAATCCTCTTATAAGGAAGTGTAATGAATTTCAGACCATGTCAAGAAAAGGGGACCTCCACATCGCTGTGTCTTGTGTTACACTCCAGACATACTGGAGAAAAGGTTCACGACACATGCCCTTTGCTGTTGCCATGATTTGGATGGAGCTATGGATCGCATAACAGACTGTTATTTCTGTTTGACAAAATAGCTGGAATCACCTCAAAAATGAAGAAAAATATGCAAAATCTTAATTTACCATCTTCTATAAGATCTGAATGTCATAGTGAAGAATTGCCTGTACCACTGCCTGCTGAGAATGGGAGAGTGAGTGAAGATGAATGCCACAGTGACGAACATTCAGAAGACAGGGAGGAACGAGACATCCATGCTGACCCAGTATTTTAGTCTGAGCTTTTAGCTTCGCGACTACAAGGATAGAATCGTCCTTCCTTCTGTACGAAAGTTAGTGTTTTTCGTTCCTAGTAATTTTTTCATAATATTTCTCCAAGAGAAGTTACTTAAATTAGTGTAATGATATCGCATCCGTTATGGAGACAGTTGGCCATGATTTCAGTGTAACTGAATGCCGCATGTTCATGGATTCTAGCAAAATACGTCTGAAAGCAGTACAATGTGAATAAATTTCTTCCTGTTCCGATTGAAACGTTCTTTGATTGAAACGTTTGATTGAAACGTTGATTGAAACGTTGATTGAAACGTTTCTTTCTGTTCCGAACATGAAAACTTTAAACCGTCCCTCACACTTATCAAATATAATAAATAAAAATGGAATTGGTGGAGATATCAAAGTAATTGCAATTCTGCTTGGCATGCAGCAAAAATGAAGATAGGAATATTTACAGAACTGCAAAATAGAAAATGAATGTTTGAAGAACCTTTCGTTGAGTGATGTTGAAAAACCGCATGTCTGACTTTCACAAGTGTCTGTAAAACATTTTAAGGAAACCATAAAGCAGACGACTGCCGTGATATTGTGTAAGAACTATTGAGATCATACCACCATATGGGACATAACTTTAAAAACATCATAACATCACTTAAACTACATTTTTTGAATGATTATTTGGACTTCTTCCCGGATAACCTCAGGACCGTTAGTGACTAACATGCCAAACGTTCCACCTGGACATTTCTCAAATGGAAAAGCGTTATCAAGGTAATTGGAGTGAAGCGTAGTTCGACTACTGATGGACCTTCCCAAGATACGTTCCTGAGACGAAGTATTGCAGGAATCGGGAAGAACATAATTTTTGGTATGTTTCGTCACTTTTCTTAAACTTATGTTGTATTTTTACTGTTTACATTTAGATCTGTTGCTATCAGATCGAGCCATTTTGCCTCAAACTTAAAAAAGATAGGGAGACATACTCATTCACAAAAACGATCATTACATAAAAGCTGAGGCCAATACATAAATTCTTAAATTAGATCTGGATTGAGAGGCACATTCTCTTCCAGAAACAATATGTTTTCTTCTACCGAAGATGTGTTGTGTTATATCTTCGGATTGACGTGTATGTTGGCACCGAATCTCACCATCCAGCGCGGAAGATCACTGTCACCGCCCGCGATAAAACACGTACTACACTTACGGTAGTAATGATATTAGTCGATGCTCCCGGAAACACTGAGCAAACTAAGTTTAATTAAAGCAATACCATCTCACCGTGGGCCCTGACAAATTCATCGCATATTGCATGCAGAAGTACTTCGTAGTGAGAAGGCAGCTTCCCGTCTATTATAGATTTATGAAGGCACTTGCTAGCTACGTTTCTCGAGGCTACGAAGCAGTTATGTGCTCCGAGGAGAGATTAATTCATGCGCGGTAAGTGCGACTTAATAGTTATATGAGCAACTTGTTGACCAACGAGATATAATTTCTCTCCCTCGTTAAACGAAGACATGCAGGGCATAATACTTACTTCCACAGTTCTTCAACAACTGTTTTGTTACTTGCTGAAATATATCTATTGATTTATTGTTCGATCAACGTTTTATATTTCAAGCCATCCGGGAAAGTTGACGCCAGGATCTCTCTGGAGGCAGGCATTTGTTTGTCGGAATCTCATATTCTGCCTACTTCAAGACGTGTGGGCGTATTTTGGTTGCTCCTAACTGACGTTTGCAAATCAAGCTAAAACAAGAGATATGGTGCTGATTCGCCTTGATGTCGATGGCAGTGAATTGACGTGGAGCAGAAGGGGGGAGACATGGCGGAGATCCTGGAGTTATAGATAGAGTAAACACGCAGAGAAAGGTTCTATCGTTCTTCCAATGAGATCAGGTGTCTCACAGACAGTTAACGCAACAGCAAGAAAATTGTTCAACTTGGGGCCATGCTCGAATGGCAGCTACTAAATAATAACAGTGGGGATGTGGGTCTGTATTTCAGACATTCAAAACAAATTACTTGACGTCCGTTGAAAACCTCGGCAAGAAAAGACCATATTTGTTCAGTACTCGGGATTCTGAGGGTGGGCTTAATGCTTGAGCATGGCCCACGTTCCTGGACTGAGAGAGTAGCGAACCAAATGGTGGCCATCTCTGACACACAATCGAGTCGACCGCAGGCGCGTGAAGAGTCGAATAAATCATGACTAGCGTACCTGTGTGAGAACTCTCGCATGTTAAACCCCACCCTTTCCCTATCCACTTGTCTATCCTTTCAATTAAGAAGAAAAGTTGTTAATGAAAAATGTTTATTTGTTTAAAAATGTATAAACGTAACTTCTAATATCAGAATATTAAAAAAACAGAATATCAAAATAACAGAATGTCAAAACAAATAACAGAATATTAAAAAAAACCTATGCAATTGATGTTGGAAACAAATGTTCAATACACGTTAATTCAGAATTATAGAGACATGTTCTAGGAAAACAATTCATACTTATTTAAAAACATTTAAAGAAATTATTCAATCCTCCTTTGGAGTTAGCTTTTCGCTTTCCTTGATAGTCACAAAAAGATTAGAAAAGATTTTTACACTTGAGAAAGCCAAGTAAAGTGGTGCGAAAATGTCGGATCGGGCAAGTACAACCCTACTCTCTGCAATATTATTTAACCGTCTTTGATTTGTTATGAGGAACAGAGGGGTTTTGGAGAGTCAGGGTGTCAACTTGCTGGGCTGCGAAAATTGAAAAATTATTTGTATACTAAAAAGTATTGGATTATTTTCTGAGTTCTTATGTAACTCAAGAAAAGCAATTCCGAGCCACAAAATTAACAATTTAATATTTTCACCTCTGAGTACTAAATACAATTTGTTATCATGAGAAACAATTCAATAGGCTTAGACTTCACGTCTCTATATGGGAATGACGTTCAAACGATGTTTGCGTATTGAATATCTTAACGAACCGACACCGTAAGTTTAATAGAAAACGGTGTGTTATTTGCAACATGCGTTTGCAGCTGGGTGATGATGTACACACTTTCAGATACCGCCAACATTTAAATCGAGCGTTTGGACTGCAATCGTTGGCAGTTGTCGAGTGGCTGGCGCTATTCTTTCTATAATTTTACATTTGCTTTTTTAAATTAATTCACACAGTATTGTAGGCTACCGCGTTTTGATTTTTGTTTTTCATTTATTTCAAGTATTTTACTTTAGCTAATTTAAAAAGTTTATTTGTGTTGTGCCAGCGCACAAGTTTTCCCCTACTACCTTGCGTATCCGCGCGAGAACTCTCGCACGTTAAACCCTACATTCATCCACATCCTATTTCCATTCCAAGAGGGAAAGTTGTTAACGAAAAGTGTTTATATGTTCAAAAATGTATAAAGGTAATTTGAAATATACTGACACAATATCAAATAAAAATAAAAGCAATGCAATTGATGTATAAAAGAAATTATCAATAAAGGCTTATTCAGTATCATGGAGAGTTTTCTTGGAACAATTCACAACACTTCCTTAAAGACAACATTTGAAGTAATTATTCAATATTCTTTGACAGTTCGTTTTTAGCTTTTAGTGATAGTCACAAAAAATATTAGCTTTTTACTTTTGAGAAAGCTACGTGTCTGAACTCGCAGACTTGAAAAATTCATCGAATCGCTGTTGATAACGAAAATAATGGTACAGGTAAAACACAAACACAGTCTTCACTCTTCACTGTACACCCACATCCCTCCACAATTACGTATGCAGCACTTATAGATCACGTTAATTGAATGGTTTCACACGCGTAAGAAACAATATTCATAGGTATCAAGCAACTATAATAGTACTTTAGTTGTTGCTGGAGAGCAAAAAATTGAAGTAATGATTATGCAAATAAACCTCGTCAGACTGCACAAACCACGGTGTGTACAGAAAGCGTAAATATAAGATGTATGTATGTAAGCCTTCTGTGTCGTCACAAGAATGGCTATTAGCAACAAGGGCTGAAATATTTAGGTGGCACTGGTGGTATCGAAGCGCCGAATCGAAAATTTAATTGAATGTCCAAGAATGTCTCATCTTATAGATTATGGTGTGAAAAACGTTTCTTGAGGTCTTTGGCCTCAAAAGTTTTAGTTTGTAAGACCCTAGAACGCTTTGTTTAGGAGTTATTTGACGATATAGTTTCGAAAACATTGGCAAGTGTTGCGGGTTGCATTTCCATTAATATTTAGATGCGTTTTTTTAAACAAATCCTTGATATTTTTAATGTCAAAGTGCAATTTGTCACGTCTCCGTGAAATTCTGTTTCTTTAGGTACATCATCTATAAAGATTAGTTGCATGTGAGAGCCGCAAAGGAAATGTATACAACAAAAATAATACAGGAGACGATTCGTTCTTGTGTCCGTCGTGTACGCCGTAAAAATAGTATTCGACCCAATTTTAATTTATTAAAACATATATTAAAAATAGTATTCGACGCAACATTCCTTAGTTGTTCATTTGCTTGTGACGCTCCGGCATTTGTCTGTGATGACGGATAATCTCGACGTGTTGGATGCAAAATATGAAAAGAAAATATTTGTCTGTAATATTGTACTGTTTTACCGACCTAACACGACCAAACATGAACAAAAAACTGTCTTAACGGCTGGTGTCCCTTAAGGATTTAATAATCATCCCTATGTTAAGAATAATCGAAGCAACTGAATTATAAAGTTGATTTCACCATCATCCTAAAGGCCAAGATGTGCCTTGTCGCTGCCGCCATAACATTCTGTCCTCCGCTGTCCTTTTCATCTCTTCATAGTTTTTGAATTGTAATTCGGTTTGAAGTTGTCCTAAAATGTTCATGCTGTCTCCCTTTTCCTCTTTTTCCTACTATTTTACAGTCAGAAATTGTGTTTAAGAATTGGTTATTTCTTAAAATGTGTCCAAAAAACTTTGCTTTCTTTTTCTAGGTTTTCGTAGGGATCTCTTCTCCTTCACATTTTCTAAAATTACATTACTTGAAATTTTGGAAACCTTCAGTGGTTTTCGCCACAACCACATCTCACAAGCTTCTAAATTACTCTTGTCCATTTGTAAAAGTGTCCATCCTTCACGTCTGTATAATAGGACATTCCAGATGTAACTTTTAAGAAATTTCTTTTTAATATCCAAATTTAGGATGATATTTGTGAGCAAATTTAATTTATTTAGCAACGACTTCTCTGCTAGTGTAATTCGCTTTCTTATTTCTGATGTGCTTTTATTGTCTTTGGTGAAAGTGCAACCTAAATAGCAAAAGTTGTGTAGATGTTTTATTTCTGTTGTATCTAACATTATTTTATTTGATCTGTAGTTTTTCTCTCTTCCTAATATGATAAGTTTAGATTTCTTTATGTTAATTTTGTTGAGGAACCGTTGCAGAATTCTTTCGAGGCTATGTATCATTTTCTGTAAAATCTTTTCTTGTACCAGCTAAGATTGCTCTATCATCAGTATATCTTAAACAGTGTATTTCTAAACCATTAAATGTTATGTCCTTTGTCTTCCTTTAAAATGTTTGATTGCTTCTTCTATAAACAAGTTGAATAAATTGAGATGAAAGGTAGTATCCTTGTTGACTAATGATTACATTTATTCTAATAAGTGGTCATTCTTGTTTATATGACTTTTTCTTAAGAAGGCGTTACGACAACTCCTGAACGGCACACGGTGAGAGTCGGGACTCAAACCCCAGGACCTCCCGGACAGAGGTATTGCACGGGCATCAGTTGACGCCCTGAGACACCTTTGCCGGTACACTTGTTAAATGATCATAGGTGTTGTCACGCCAATGACATTTCACCCCAAAACCAATATACTAAAGGTACACTTGTTACATTTTTTATTATTTCCGAGTCATTCATTCCTACATCCCATGCGCGCGAAGCAGAAATATTTGCGGAGACCTTTTGAGTGTTCGAGTTGCAGCTGCGCGTGGCGGGCGGGGACCTGGCGGTGGCGACGGAGAGCCTGGAGGTGTGGGCGACGCTGGCGGCGGCGGGCCACAAGCTGCTGTCGCTGGCCGTGCTGCAGCGCGGGCGGTGGCGCGCGCTGGCGCGGGCGCTGGCGGGCGACGGCGCGCTGGGGCGGCGGGTGGCCGGCGCGAATGCGGGCGACGGGGTGTGGGCGCGCGGACGGCTGCGTCGCTGCGACCGCCTCGCCCGCGCCCTCTCGCTCACCCTGGTGGCCACCGCCACGGGCTGCGTGGGGCTGCTCAACTGCAAGTTCCCTCTGGAGGCGGCGTTGCGGCGCGCGGGGTTCCTCCCACCCACAAGGGCGGACGCGCAGGACGAGTGGCGCTTCCCCATCCGCATGGTAAGGGTAGAAAGACACAGAGCAAGGCGAGGGGCAAGTCGACGCGGGACGGGTCGACGCGGGACGGGTCGACACGGGACGGGTCGACGCGGGACGGGTCGACGCGGGACGGGTCGACGCGGGACGGATCGACGCGGGACGGGTCGACGCGGGACGGGTCGACGCGGGACGGGGCGGCGCGGGGCGGCGCGGGGAGGCGCGGGGAGGCGCGGCGCGAGGCGCCGCGGGGAGGCGCTGGGCTCGTCCCCGCTCACGCATGTTCTTTTTTCTTAGAATCTATTAAAGCAATGTCATTGGAATTTTTACTGAAGATTAAAATATAAACAATGAAGGTACTGTACTAGATTTATTATTGTAAGTGAAAACATATCAATATTACACTAAAAAATACAAATTTTTGTATTAAATTTTTGACATCTGTCATTTTTTAAATAAAACTTTTATTAATAACACAAATGTTATAAATCTACTACAGCACGTGTAGAAAGTATTGTTTTATTCTAGTACCAAATTTGAAGACAGTATTTTGAATACTTTCTGAGAAAAAGTAACATGAAGATAGTAAATTTAACATAAGCAACATATGACTCGTTGACTCCCCTTAAGGGGACCAGGAATGGCCTATCTCGCCAATGTTAAAGTAAGGAATATTTTCTCAGATACTATTTAATTTACAAAATTGAAATTTTCTGTAAGTGTAGCTTCGTTATTTATATGTAATTTAACGAAGCCATTTAAAAAAAAGATTACTAGTGTTTTAAATGTACACGTTTGTCTATTGTACCAGTTTTGGGTGAAAATACTAACATTTATAATGAAATGTACCGACGTCTCGTCAAAGACTCTTACGAGATCGTTGGCATCATTCATCTAAGATAATTATAATCGTGACCCGTTCCGAATTTATATTAAAATTTTGGGCGCCAGGAACAGGTTACGTTAATTAAAAAAAATCAATGCTTCCACAGCTGATTTCAACAAATGTATAAATGTCCGGCTAGCTGGGTCAATGGGTCCCGTTATGGATAATCGCTATCGCCTAGATAGCCGATTACTTGATCTGCCAACTGTACAGTATGGCGAGGAATCTGAAAGGGAATAATTATCTATTTCTAACTATTTAACAATTTTGATTAACTAAATGAAAATCTTTTCATTTCCAAAAGAAAAAATTCAACAATTTATTTACAATATTAACAATTGTTTTGTCCTTAGGTCATGACCTCGTTTTAAGATATATATCTTTTGTACTGCATTACTTATTTACCGTCTTGGTCGCAGACGCCCCGCAGTCTCTTCTCACTTGAATGTAGGCGATCCCAAGTTCCACTTCTCTCTTCTAATCTTGCGACGTTGCCGACGCATTCAGCCCTCACTGACTAGAATATCTACCGGTTCTTAATTGGTATTCAGAGTTCCTAGTCCTCCCCAACTAGTGGTAAAATATTAAAGTCCAAAACCGCAATATAAGAAAAAACTTTCAAAGTCCTAATCGAACTTCCCGTTGCACATCAACTCCCAGATTCCGAAAAACTATTGAGTCTCACTCGAAACTTACAAGTCCTACTTCACTAATGTTGATCTCGCGAGCGATCTTTACTACTCGACGACCACTATCAGAATGTCCAGTTCTCCCTGTTCTTTCGCCCTCAACGCTTCGGTATCCGTCCTTCGTTCCTCTTTTTTAAAACAAAACGACAAAATTAGACAGTCTATTCTCCCTTAGCCAATCCATTCATCTCTTATCAAACCAAGTAGCCACGACCCCGACAGTCATTCCTTTTCAGACAAATCACACATTATTTTATTTGTCTATCTAGCCAGCGCCCCCATCTCTTCAAGGCCTGAATGCAGTTTGTTGACCTTGCCAACCACTGCGCCGGCGTTGCTAAGGCTGTATATCGCCATTTGCATACCCTTTTGTCCACCCCATTTACAACCAATATTATTAACAAAATATTATATATTTTGGTATATCACAATAAGAATGTGTAAAGTATTTAAAACTGTATTAATCCACTCCGTTAAAGTATATAAACTGATGTGCTACATGCTCTGTTAAAATTTTATCATCCTTCTATTAACAGTTTTTAAGGAAAATTTTTCCTAAAGATGAAATTTTTGAACTTACGGAAAATGGCTCCTAAAGTTTTCTTGGCCCATATGCTAGGCAAACAAAATCACAAGCACGCCAATATTTTGACGCTTTTCAACCCTTATTTGTTACTAGCAACAGTGTGTCCAACGCTAGAAAGCAAACTATTAACCGTTTCTCACAACGAAAGCGGAAAGAAACTAACCAAGGATGTGTCAAAATAGCTACGCCCATTTCCATGCCACATAAACTTCAAAATAAAAATAAAAAACTTAGAGATAACCTAAAAGCTGAAATTTGGCACGATACAGAAAACTATAAATTAATTAATGATTCACAAAAGAAAAAAAAAGATATTTTCATCACTTTTGCCCACTGTGGCTTCCCTAGCTCACCTCATTTTACTTGGTGAGACTCAGACCATCACGCCAGCTCCTCTGACCACAAACTCTGACTGCAAATTTCACTACACACTTTTTACCACCTACCGGAGCAAGGTGTCACTC
The DNA here is from genome assembly GCA_031308135.1 of Acheta domesticus. NCBI lineage: Eukaryota > Metazoa > Arthropoda > Insecta > Orthoptera > Gryllidae > Acheta > Acheta domesticus. The sequence continues at coordinate 76,000,312 of JAHLJT010000631.1, read as the reverse complement.
GAGCGACTAAACAGGCGACTTGAATTTATCTCAGAGGTTTATTTTATGTTTGAGGACCTTTAACATATCTACAATATGGGACAACCGGCTTTACTTCCTCTCCGAAGGAAGGAGCATAAATGACTTTTTCGCCCTTAAAAATCCACGGCTCTGATCGGGTTTGAATCCGCAAACTTTGGTACAACAGCCCGATACACTAACCGTTACCACCGCGGCGGCGAAAACGGCTGTCGAAAGCACGAAAGTTATACAGTATCTCACATTCTTATTCGTACACTCAGATTTAGCAACAAAAGGTTATTATATCTCAAAATATATTATTTTAAAATAATGTCTTTGTTGAAATTGTGCACCAATTGCTTGTGTAGCAAATATATGTCAATAAATATTATTATGTGCATGTAAGTTTAACATAATATTGAATAAAACAAACTTCTTTCGTTACAACTTTGCTATTCGTACAGTCTAAGTAAGTGGCAAAATGCAGTACTTCTACGTCGAGTTACTCCATCCTTTTGCCTTGATGACAGCTTCTACTCTCGCAGGCATACTTTCAATCAGGTGCTGGAAGGTTTCTTGGGGAATGGCAGCCAATTTTTCACAGAGTGCTGCACTGAGGAGAGGTATCGATGTAGGTCGGTGAGGCCTGGCACGAAGTTGGCGTTCCAAAACATCCCAAAGGTGTTCGATAGGATTCAAGTCAGAACTCTGTGTACGTCAGGACTCCTGCCATCGGATCGCCACATTGTGTACCGTGATTCGTCACTCCAAACCACGTTTTTCTACGTTCAATCGTCCAATGTTTACGCTCCTTACAACTTGGAGTGGATCCTGATGCAGTTTGGAATTTCTGTGTGATGGTCTGGATAGATGTCTGCCTATTGCACTTTACAACCCTCTTCAACATTTGGCGGTCTCTGTCAGTTAACAGACGACGTCTGTCTGTACGATTTTGAGCTGTACGTGTCCTTTCACTAGCACATCCGAAACAATGGCCCTATGATGTTTAACAGTGTGAAAATCTCGCTTACAGACTTCTGACACATGTGACACCCAATTACCTGACCACGTTCGAAGTATGTGAGTTCCGCGGAGCGCCCCGTTCTCACGATGTCTAATGACTACTGCGGTCGCTGATATGGAGTACCTGGCAGTAGGTGGCAGAACAATGCACCTAAAATGAAAAACTTATATATTTGGACATATCCGGACACTTTTGATCACTTAGTGTACACAGGTGCATACTTTGTCAAATTGGCGACCTCGAAAACACTTCATTAATTAACAATTCCACATCCATGATTACACGCCAGCGGGTTCAGATCACGGGCAGTTCGCGCGAAAAAAAAAATCAAACTCGACTGTTCCAAATCGCGCCGCACCATTTGGTATGTGCATAGACATTAGTGGAATTGTTCTTACCGCGTTGCCGTCGCATCCACGTCCTGTGTTTTACCCTAAGCCCTTTGTTATGAACCTCAGCCGCTAGCCTTCGGTACCACAAGAATTAATGGTCTCAAGAATCTGTTGATTGATTGATTACTGATTCCGGGTGCGTCAATTACTGAGGTGATTAGTCCGGTCGGTACGTATAGAGCATGTTTTTTCTTCGGAAGGTGGCGGTGATCTTCCCTCGCTGAATGGGGAAATACAGCGTCGGCCTATCTGTCGGCGAACGGGGTTTTCCCCAATCAGGTTCCTTCCTCCGGCGGGGCGACGCCCCAGCCGAGACAAGCTCTATGCTCCCGACTGGTCTCCCGTCATGTGGGGCAGAGTAGTATTTGTACATGTAAGTGTGAGTGTGTGAAAGTAAGGGGTAAAGATAGGACAAGGGAAGGAAAGATCGCGCGCCGTCCGTGGCCCTTTTGTTAGGGTACTGCTCCGGCATTCGCCTGGTTAAGACCGGAGAAACCACGCAAAACTATCGATCAGAGCAGCCGTCTGCTAGAATTCTCCTCCAGACAGCTGAACTCGACCTACCTCTGTAGCTAGAGTCGAAAATCCTGCCACCATACTGTCGGGAATCGAACATGAGACCGGTCAATAATTGGTCATAGTATAATTGAAATGCATTGGCTGCTCAAGCCTGTACCAGTAGGTCCAAAAAAGAGGGAAATATCGTGACTTCGCAATGGAAGAAGACTAGAAACTCCCGTTTCGTAACAGGAGTCCTGAGGTCCATATGCACAGCTCAAATGAAACACATACGTGGGTTCTTAAACGCCCTAGGTCTTGATGTAAATGTAGTTTGCCATCTGCAAAAAACAGCATTAATTTCTCTAGAGCATCAAAATACCAAATGAAATTCGAATCATTAACATTACGAAACAACCACCGAGACCAATGTCAATGTCGTTTACCTTTTGCAAGACAGCATTACATACACTGCAACGTCAGTATATCAAAAATAAAATTTCAATTATAACAGCATTACGAAACAACTACAACTTAGCAACACTGCAGAGAGAAACGAGTATTTCAAACCATTATAATGTTTTAACGGAATTAATTTCACCTACAAAATCTAACGCATTCGTTTCTTGAAGAAAAAAATGAGAGGATGACTCAACAGTGCCTACAAGCAGCAGCCGCCACTATTCAACGGTCGCCGAAGATTCCAGTCGATAAATTTGTTTCAAAAGAGGAAAGGCTCGTAAATTTAGCGAGGCCCAGTAATGGAGGCCGGAAAGCGTCTGTTGCAGGCTCATATATTCGGCATGGCCCCGAGGTTGGAGATTCTGTGAACCACAGGACTCAGCGGAGGTTTCGAGGTCAGGAGGCACAGGGTCCTCTTCCAGCGACGCGGTTTTATATTTTGCTTCCTGCATGCGTCCCATACGTAACTACTTTTTTAACACGCGAAATGGAGTTTCTTGTGCTTGTTTTCCGTGTGCGAAACTGCTATTTTTTCATTCTAACTAAGGTGCAAAACATTGCTAAGCATGAGCAAAACGTAACGTTTCGCAAGTGCCTTTTGTTTTGATGTCTTTGCTTATTATTTGCACACAATAGAGACACTTCATTGACTCCTACCCATTTCATTTTGTAAAAGTAATTCTACGAATTATTTCAGAAAGCGTTTGGCTGACAGTGTGTTAAAAAAAGTCCTGACAAATGCGGTATTTCGTCATCTTGGGAAATTTTGAGAACCGCTTTCTCATAATGTGTTCTCAACGCCTGATCTTGAGCAGCTATTAGAACTGCTTCCGATTCTGGCTTCATTCTCCCCCTTTTAAACCACAAAAATGATTGATCTTTAGTGATCTGCACCTTGTCCATTCTTTTTAGATATTGTCCATGGAGTGGTTCGTCTCTCCATGAATTCTTTAACAATTTTTGTGTCTCGCATTTCGTGTTTAGTAGCAACAGAAGTTCAGTGCGTGTTATTCGGCGTGTCTTGCATAGTTTTCTTTGCAATGCTTCTTGCTACACTAACAATGTCTCTGTTTCCCATTCTTCGGTCAGATTTCATGACCTGCTTCAGAGGGTCATCTTGATGACTGACAACACACTTTCCCATTCCAACTCTTGCATAGTGCCAGGAGGCCTGAATTTGTGCAACATGATGCATTGTTAGCAGTTTTCTGTTTTTTCGATCCATGATTCGAATTTCTTGCTCAGTCCAGTCCACAAGTCCGGAACTGTACTCCACTACAGGCACCGCCAAACTTTCAATTGCAGATATTTAATTCCTGGAGTTCAGAACAGACTGCAGGACAAGTCTGACTCTTCTGTAACACTCCTTGCAAATTCTCTTTTTCTTTGTGTCGTTCGAAATAGTCTTACATTCTTCAATGCTCACATATTTGTAAGTTTTACCTGGCTCAAGATCTTGAATTACAGTGTGCATATCAAATTCAATGCTCTCTGATGTTGTCCGTTTGCCTCTTTTTAAATTGATTTTTGCACACTTGTCAAGACCAAATATCATGAAATGTAATTGCTTAAGTCATTCACGACAGACAGCGTTTGGGAGAGAATCGCTTCATTCTTAGCAAACACTTAAAAATCATCCGTCTAAAACAAATGTGATAGTGGTCGTTCATCGCCATGGAGCATGTAATTATTACGCTGTAATTATTGAGCTTCTTCTTCTTCTTATTATTATTATTATTATTATTATTATTATTATTATTATAATTTCTCTATATCACGACTAAAGATGTTATGTGTCGGCTGAATATTAAATCTACTCCGGGATGCAACCAGCTACCTAAGGAGCAGATCTAGGGACTGTCGGTGCCTCTACAATAAGGAAACGATAATTCATAATAAAACATAATTCAACCAAACACGGATTAATTGTCAATTCTACAAAGAAAATTTACCAATGATAAACATCGGTAATGTAGAAGATACTTGTTGTATAATTTTTTTGGTAATTTATGGTTTTTAGATATGTTTATTGTTGTTCTTTTCCTTTCTTTCATAATTTTAGCTAAAGACGTGTATAAAAATGGCCTGATGATGAAGGAACAATGACCTTCGAAACGTTGCCACAGATCTCTTTTATTATTTTACTATATTATTTTACTATGTTTTAAACCTGAATAAAAACTCGACTGTCTAAAATTATGCAGTTGGAACTCATTTAAACTTCTTAATGAATATATCAGACAGCCTAACTTGTTCAAATTCAGAGTAAAATATCCTTATAAATGTGGCACAGGGCCAATTTTCACGGTTAACTCTGAATTTTGAATAATTGCGAAAGTTTGAATTTTTTTTTCGGCGTCTTTTAACAAATACAAAATTGAAGGTACAGGTTTTTTCCCTTCAAATATAATTTGTTCTCCATAATTAGTCCTTTCATTAAGGTCATGTACATTTTTTGAAAATTTCATTAGTTTTCGCGTAGTATTGCGTGCAATATGTGCAATTTTAAAATATTACAAAAAAACAAGATTTTCTCAAAAACGGCTCCAAATTTTGTCTTTAAACTTTTGGTAGTACCGCTAGTTATCCCTTCGGTAAAAGTCTCGGCGCCGTCAATAACTGGGGTCCCAGTCAGTCTCTCGACCAGAAACCCGTGGTGTCTAGAGTTGCTTAACTTTCATGACTTTGTAGAGTACAGAGAAGCAATTCGGTTAACCACGCCGGCAGAGCGCTAGCATATCTTCACTTATTACATAACACCACATTCTATTCACTTCTTCACATTTTCTGTATTTCATCGAAGACGTTCATTCCAACCATGATAACGTGGTTGAAAGCTTTTGGCGTGTGCTCAGGTGGTGCCAGTGGCCGGGCTGGAGGCGCCACGCGGGGGCGCCGCCTACGCCGCCGTCTATGCCACCCACACGCTGCTGGGCGGCTTGCACGTGCTGTACATCCCCGCCTGCGACGGCCTACTGGCTGGCCTCATGCTGCACGCCTGCGAGCACCTCGCCCTCCTGCGCCGGCGTTTGCAGGTTCTGCTCCCCTCTCACATGCACTCCTTCCGCTTCCTGTTCTGCGTCCTTCCGCTCCCCCCTCTGCGTCCTTCCGCTCCCCACTCTGTGTCCTTCCGCTCCCTACTCTGCGTCCTTCCGCTCCCCACTCTGCGTCCTTCCGCTTCCCCACTCTGTGTCCTTCCGCTCCCCACTCTGCGTCCTTCCGCTCCCCACTCTGCGTCCTTACGCTCCCCACTCTGCGTCCTTCCGCTTCCCACTCTGCGTCCTTCCGCTCCCCACTCTGCGTCCTTCCGCTCCCCACTCTGCGTCCTTCTTGCAACTTCACATCCTCAATCATTTTCCCCATTTCTTCCTCCTTCGCTACTTTGTTAACTTCCATCCCCTCCTTTATACTTCAATTAGCTTCTTACTACACATCCACCTCCTCATCACTTTTCCTCTGCCCCTGGTCCCCCTCCCCCACCTCTTCCTCTCTGCTTCCACCACACGTGTCGCAAAAGATTCATGTTCAGAAAAGTGTGTGGAACAATCATTCATACGGAGGAACGTGAGAAGACGGGCAAAAAACTGAGGATGTAAGTTTTTGCTACTCGTACATTAAACTGCCTGGATTTTTCTTAGCTGGGAATGATTGTTATTGCTCCCGAAGGTTAGATGCACAATTTAACAGTACCTGCCAAATAAGAAGAGGCTGGCCCACTTTCTTGTTCAAAGCAGTTGTGATTTTGTAATGACTTCTCACGATGACATTGGTAGCGTAAAATAGGCCAATGTCTTCAGTTTCATCACTGATCTCACTTTTCTCAGTCAACGGACAAGTGCATCAATGGCATGGAGGCTCTGCTTGTGTCCCATAATTGGTGGCAGCCTTGAGATGCAACAATATAGGATGATCAAACTGTTCACGAGACTAGTAGCAACAACGTACAGGAATAAAGATACTACCTTTTGTCTCTGCCTTTTTTCTGACTGATGTAGCTTTTAAGCTAATAAGTGTAATGATAGTGCGTCACGATGTAAATCTAAGCAAATCTGAATGGTTATGAAACAAAACTGAATTAAGGATGTCATCAATTTTGGCGTGATAAAAATGTATAAGGAATGTTTAAGATATAAATAACGATTGTGCAGTCTATACAAATTGAAATAAATCAGGTACTTCGTTGAGGGCATTATAGGAACAAAAGACAGGCCTGTAAAAAATGTGAACGTTCAGCTCCCTACTTCTCAATTATAATTACCTCTCTCCCAATAGTCCCATCCCATACATAATTATGTATGGGACTAGTGGGGGAGAGATAATCACTAATGCATTATTGAAATAACTACCAATAATAATGCCGAAAATCAATCACTTTCTTCATCTGTAAATCTACTAAGAGTTTCAATCTTGGAATCGTATTTTATTTTCGTTTCAATATTTCAATCACTTAGAAAAAAATGACATTATTTAGATCGTTATGTATAGGACATGAAAAATCATAAGCAATCCAAATATTAAATCCGATATAACAAACTTATGCACAAAAAAAAAAAACTAACTTTGGTGAAAATGTGCGCATTGGTCTCTTGCAGGGCTTGGGAAAGCCAACAGATGAAGCCGCGGAGTATGTGAACGCGCGAGTGCTGAAAGCGCAGACGGCGGATTGCGTGCGCTACCACCAGGACATCCTCGCGTGAGTTCCCCGCCTCATTTGATTTCTCTAGTCCGCCTGTAGGCACGCCAAGTTTTGTAACAATTTGAGGCGCGCGGGATGCCTCATTCACCCCACAGTAAAAATGTCAAGAAAACAATTAATAACAAACTATTTTGTTTCTTTAATGAATACGTGCTTATTTCCAAGTATTTATACATAGTTTGGAAACACGTACAAATAAAATTTTAATACGTGATAAAAAAGTGAAATATATTCGAACTGTTACAAAATGAGACAAGAGCTAAACTGACTGACTACAAGGATTATTCTATCGAGTAGTACGATGGTGTTTTAAAGTCATGAGCGGAATTAATAAGTTTTTTCTGGTCGACAGGTTCCTATCAGAACTAGACTCGCTGTGCAGCCCGCTGATGTTGTCGCAGTTCTTCAACAGTGCACTCTCGCTCTGCACTACTGCTTTCCACGTATTACAGGTGAATAAGTGACTGGATGATGACGTCTCCATGGTGCGTAGTACGTCAGAATCATTAACTACGATTATTTCTTTGCTAATCTGACTCACAAGTTATGCAAACTTCATTTTACAACAAAAGTTTGCGCCGAAATAATTACAAAAATATCCACTCTTTTAAACATCATGAATATTTTGCTCAAGGATTCTTTTATAGAGAGAATGCAGTCGGCTTATTGCAAAAGGTCATTAAATCCTTTTTCTATTTTTCTGTTTGAAATACGCGTTTCTTTTAGACATCTACATTAATGCAAAAACACCTTGCAAGTGCGTTGAAGGTCTCTAAAAACTTAAACTGGCAGGTCGTTTTTCTTTAAATGTATTTCTTTACATACATTGGACTGATTTTGTAGTGCAATAATAATTATAGTGCAAAAATAGGTGTATTTTACACCTAAGACTAGTAAAGGAGAGTCTGCTCAGTATCTGGACTTTTCTATCGCTTAGTCTACATGAGACGAGAGGAGGGGGTACTTATCCTTAGGACCTGACCGGCATTAGACTGTTATGAGAATGTAAAAATGTAGAAATAGTGCAGCCACATCTCCCAAACAAATTTTCTGATCAGAACACGAAAAACACACGTTTTAAAACGTTTTACAGCCAAAAACATGTAGAAAAGTTGCAATAAATGTAACAAAGTTCTTATGAATAATGTGTAGCTGATTTTGACAAGTTAAGAACGTTTCTAACCTTCATTCCAGTCCGGTAGCGATGTCATGAAGACGCTGAGCCAAATTTGCTTTTTCCTTGGCTCGCTTGTGGAGTTCGGTGCCTTTTGTTTCTTCGCCGATCGCGTCAAGGAGGAGGTAAGTAGCGAATCTACAGCCTCCATTTTTCTTAAATCTATGGACTAACTTGAGGTACGTTGCAAATTCAATGTCAAATAAAGAAAATTATTTCCTTCAAAAATGGTAAATTATATTAAAATGAAGATTAAACAATATTTCCTCTTTCATCAAAGAGTTGCTGTCCAATACTACTGCTGTCCAATACTGGGCCCAGGGCAACAAAAATGTATACTTATCCGGATGGGGATGGACGTTAACGTTAACGGATACTCTGGCCGTATCGTGGCAATTGCCACGGAAGGAAAAAATGATAGCGAAGGCTTTACTTTGATTACAATAATTATTCTACAAAGTTTATTGACGTTATATACATTTAATACTTTAGTACTTTAATAGTAAATATAATATAGTTTTTTTTCCCAAATGCACAAATTTAATTTGAATAAAAAATGGTATCTTCATCGTTACAAATTGTAGATGAACGCCGAAAAAATGTCAACCTTCTGCAATTTTCGAAAATTCAGAATTAACAGTGAAAATCGTACCTATGTCATCTTGTATTTGCATTTCCCTCCATTCTTACAATAAATTAAAAGAAAAAATTGCAGCCATTTGTGAGAAAAGTTTGAAAATGTCCTAGGGGCTTTACGTAAAGAATCCAAAAAAATTGAAAAAAAAAATTTCAAAATCACAGAGCTGCAGATAAGATCGGAGAGTATTTATTTTGGAAAAAAATCTCAAAATAAATTTACTAACTAGTTATGTTTAAAGTCTGTCGGACTTTAAAAAAAGACACGCACGCACGCACGCACACACACACACACATGATTGTAAAATGAATTCAAGGGAGCAAGAATAAAATAAATAAATAAATTCCGCCAAATGGTACAACTGTGAGCCAGGGTATACAACTACAGACCAAGCATGTTTATGAGACAACTATGCTATCTGCTTATATCCTTGTGCAATATAATTCTCCTACCCTCCTGCAATATGAATCTCGTTGGGTGAATTGTGCGCAGAGCGAGGCGGTGGGGCGTGCGGCGTACGGCGGGCACTGGGGCGGCGCGGGCCGCGCCCACGCCTCCTCGCTGCGCCTGGTGGTGGCGCGCAGCCAGCGCGCGCAGCGGCTCACCGTGGGCGGCTTCGTCGACCTCTCCCTCGAGACCTACGCCGCGGTGAGCGCCACACGTCGCTGCTACATTTCGATTGATTGAGTGATTGATTACTAGTGATTCCGGGAGCGTCAACTGCTAAGGTTATTGTAAAGTCGTAAATGTAGAACATGTTTTTGCTCGGGAGATGGCGGTGTTCATACCCCGCTGCATGGCCGACGCCGACCTACCGTCGTCGGCTAGTGGATTTTTCTCCAACTAGGTATCTCCCATCAGCGGGGCACCGCCCCAACAGGGACAAGCTCTAAGCTCCTCGCCGGTCTCCTGGCATGTGTGTTGGTGTAGTGCCTTTAAGTATGTGTGTGTGTGGGGGGGTGAGAATAGGACAAGGAACGGGAAGGAAAGTTCGAGCGCGGTCCGTGGCCCGTTTGTTAGGGTACTGCTCTGGCATTCGCCTGATATTGTTCGGAGAATTACAGATCAGAGCAGCCAGCCGCTAGAATTCTCCTCCAAACAGTGATTGAATTCGACCTAGCTGACAAGCTAGTGTCGAAAATCTTGCCACCGTCAGAACTCGAACTCCTAAGACCTCTCAGTCATAGGCACTGCAGTGACATCAATTGATGCCCTGAACCTCCTCTTCCGGTACTGCTCTTCAAAATGTGCCTTTCTTCCTGAATGTTTAGCGAAATGCGTAATAAAATGTGGACTGGCGAAATTAAAATATTTTGACACAATATTACAAAATATTTAATTTAGATTTTGAAAACTATGGGGTTTTACTGGAATTTCCATTTAATTTTTCGACGCTTAAAATTATAGTAAAAACTTACATTTACCTATAAATCCGAGCCCTAATCATGAACGTAATGGCCTTTGGCCCATTCCAATGTAGAAAAGGAGATGACCGGCTGCTATGGGCAATGGTCTCGTAAGTGTAGTACATGTTTTTATTTTCACTTAAGATGTTATCTTTGAATATCTCCTGAACCGTTGGAGATATTGAACTGTGGTTTTCACTGAAACGAACATACGGGAGGGACACGTATGACATAAATGATTTAAATATCACAATTTCGCATAACAATGTTTTCGTAAATATCTCGAGTTTCACTAAACGAAGACGTATCTGCCTCTGAGAAGCTATTATTATTCAATGGTTAGAAAATGTTGACTGCTTTTCAATAACTCGCCGTAGCATTTCTTTGGGGAATATTTTTGTGCGATAGAGTAATGTGAATGCATAGTTATAATTTCTCGAATTTTCTAAATATCCTAAGCGGTGAGGAGACTAATTCTCGGAGACACAATGTAGAAAGTCGAAATAGGGCACTAGTGCAGCTACAAAAGAAGACAAGTGAATTTGTAACTTATTATTGTACGTTATGCTGCTTTGTATCAGAAAACATTTATCACGTTCATTTATACTTTTTTGTAATCAATGGCATCTTGCTTGTACCAATCAGTCTCGTACGTTCTTATTTGGCTATTGGCCCTCAATCAACCACTTAATCATCATTGACCTCAAAACTTTCATCTTACGTTGGGAACTTCTGTTCTAAACGTTCACTATAACTAAATGTGTAGTGGGACAAGAAGTATGCCGCAGAGCTATAGTTCGTAATATTTTTAGTTTTCGGGAAATAAAATATCTTTGACTTTTTAAAAAGATCTACATTAATATTTCAAAAGTAACTGAGTAAAATATATACTTCTGACTCGATATTCAATATTGAACGCCTCGCCAGTATTGAAAATTTCCTATTAGATTAGTGGCCCGCAAAATTCGCTGTCTTGCGGCAGGTGGACTTTCCCGGTGATGGCGGTTGAGACCAATAGTTGGAAGAGGTGTCAAGAAGAGGTGTTTCTGCCAATGATATGTTGCATTTCCCACCGCGAGAGTGGCTGATTATTAAAGAGTCGGTGTAGTCGTAAAAACTTTAAATTTCTCAAAAATATTGTTATATAGCATAGGCACATGGATGAACTTGCCTCTTCACGCACGTTATCATGGAATAAAGAAATATGTAGGGTTCCATTAAAAAAATTGAAGTTGTGCCGATATCTCTAAAATTAAAAGTGATACAGTTTAATATCACTTATCTCATGTGGCCCTTGCATTCGTTCGTTTTAGTGAAAATCGCAACTTAATATCTGCAACGGTTCAGGAGATATTCGAAGAGAATATCTGACGTGAATCGTCCTGTATACTAGTTCAACATACAGAAAACGGAAAATAATTTCTGAAAATCATAATATAACAGAATTAAAAAATACATATTATCTTATTTTCAGGGCAATTATCTTTGCTTTTGCCACGGAATTTTGGCCTACAATAAAAACAGTAATTTCACACGCTGTACACATACAGATGGTCACAGATTGTCCTTTTCCTCCACAAGTCACTCACAGTTTTCACTGTTTTTTGATGATAAATAAATACAGTAATGTATAAATCAAATGCCGATTGGGTTAATGTTAGGCGACCCGCAAGCCCAAAATAGACGATTGAAAATGAAAATATAAACCCTGATAACCAGGGAACGGACTTAAATGGACTAAAATATATATTAAATATGTAAATATAAATGTTATTTCATCAAAATATGAGTTTAATATGGACTTAATATGATAAAAAGTGACTGTGGCATAATAATATCTTTTGGTCAGTTAATAAAACTTCATCTTTAAATTCTGAAACGTAACTTTTTTTAATTTTACACTGGCTGATTGTGCTACTTTTGGCATTTTACACTGGCTTAATAGAGAGATTAATTGAACTGAACCAACACATGGTATTATGGCTAGATTGTAACTGACAATCAGGAGCTGTATAAGTTGGATTCTGATGTCCAAGACTCTGTAACGTCATACGATTTTCGGGTGTCAGCCTCAGAAGAAAGGACAAAAGGGTAATGTGTATACTGAAACGAGATGAGTTTACCAGACTAGGAGGTTTTTGCACCTTCGAACGTGAAGCACTATCGATCTTCTGCTCATGCGCAGTTCCAGTTTCGCATCACTTTAGTGCATCTGCGCATGCGCAGAAGATCGATAGTGCTTCATGTTCAAAGGTGCAAAAACTCTCTACTAACAAGGTCTCAAGGTCACCATTCAAACAAATCCAATAGTTCATCGCCTTCTCGCGCCTCTCTTCACCTCGGAGGACACACAGGCCCCTCAGATAAAGCCTCAGGGCCGGGGAGTAGATCAGTTCTTCACATAAATTAAAACATTTACAATTTCTTAACTTGCTTTCTCATTCTCAATTCTCCCTAAGTAAAAACAAAACCTCTCATGTTCAAGGAATTACAGAAAATTTTTAATCTTTTTGTTGAGATGAATTTTTAATATTTAATGGAATTTCACTGTTACGCTTAATATGCTATACGGACATATTCAATTAAGTACCAAAACGCAAAATATGAAAAATAAAAGTAGCATTTTTCAACTCTACACACAGTGAAGCACAAAGATAATGCAAATTAGTATCGATGTTAGCTTATTTAGTAAATATGTATTTACATAGATATCCATTCCCTGCTGATAACCATCATACCAGCATCATCATGATCATCATCCCCACCATTCTCATTCAGACCTTCCAACCCTCAATATACTACGTTCTAAAGAAACTTTCATTTTTCCAGGTACTGAAAGGTTCCTTCACTTACTTCACGTTGCTTCGAGAGGTTACGGAGTGAGGCTGGTAGCAGAACAATGGTCACCACCTCAGCAAAGAAAATCACAACAAAAAGGACTTTCAGAGTCAAACTAGCACTAATAAAGAATTGGGCTATTTCACATAGTATTTAAAATGCTTGTTTATAACATCTTTAATGCATTAGCAAATTTAATCATTTTATAAGTGGATGTATATTTATTTATTTTCTTCATTCATTAACTTAAACGCTAAATATGATTTCAGAAAATAACTAAAGGAGCTACAACACAATTTCTCGCATTATTTCTTAATTAATTTCTTAATTTTCGAAAATTCGAGTACAGCGAAAACGAGACCCGCGCCCGCAATTCATTGTAGCATCTCTTCTTCTATCCGTGAAAACAACTAAAAGAAAAAACAATTGTAGCGTTTTTTTTGGTTTTTTTTTCAGAAAAATGTTTTAAAACGTTTTTGAAATTGTCTATATTTCGCGCCAAATTAGACGAAAACTAGTAATATTTTCGAAAAATTGAACATAAACTTATCAAAGAAAATATAATTAACAGCATAATTTAAAAATAAAACATTCATTACTACTTAATTTTTTGCGCCCCCTCCCCCGATTCAAAATCTCCGGGTCACGAGCTTTCAGATGGCTACCCTATGCCAAATACTTCCCGCTATAACATGACGCCTCTCACTCAGTCAACCATTTTTCTGAAGCCAGCGCCCTGAAAGTAAGTACCAAAATTAGCCCATTGAAGTTCGAAATGACCCGTTCATCGTCTTTCTCACACCTTTGTCTGGCGCCTATGTGTAATCCTGCCACTATGGTCCGATTAAAATAAGTTGGTGATTGACAGTTGCGAACGGAAGCGAGCGACGTTGACAGTTTGCCTACCACTGAGTACGTGATCCCGGGACAAGAAAATAAACACTTGAAATAAATACTGATTAAAGTAACTAAATCATACATTCATATTGTATGAAGCTACAGCTTTACAAGCACAACTGTCAATCACCAACTTATTTTAATTGGACCATAGCTATATTTCGGACTTACACCGTAATTAAGTTTGCTTTAGTTTTCCTTTACCCCAAAGGCACTTTGTAAATTGTTTATTATTAGCTCACTCTTCGTAGAGGTTTTGTGACGGGGCTAATGGATAAATGCTAACCATCATCGATTACTTATGCGAATGAGAGTCAAGTTAAAGTAGCTTACTTCGAGGGAAATGTGTGATCCCCTGTGACTAGATGAAACTGAGTTTTACTACTTACCAGCTACTTCCCCATCCTATTCCCTTTCCCCCCTATTCATTTTGCAGCAGGAAATTCTTTTTAACTTCAGTTTCCACATAATCAGTTTTCGAAACAATCACAATCAGATCATGCCACATTTTCGGTTGCAGGTAACTGCTGCTGCCTACAGCAGTAAATGGTAACAACTTGATTTCAACAACAAAATTCACCGCCATTCTTATATTTGCGTTGCAATATGGTATTCAAATCACAGATGTCACTTCACGCCGAACGTAACACGATCATGTCAAACATCTCGAGTCTCACGCACTTCGCGAAGATGTGACGGGACGGATCCAACGAGTAGGGGGGAGAATGAGGGAAATTCCCCCTCCCGCTTCAAAGTAAATAAAATTTTCGGTAGACGAACCAATAATTTTGGCTCGACCCTGACACTTAACAAGCTAAGGTATTTTAGTACAAAATATGAAGACTTCAAAAAACACAGAATGGATTAGATTTTTAGTAAACCAATATTTAGATTATTAGTACATAAATAAAACATACTACACAGATAATGAAATTAGAACTGTAATGACACAATAAATAAATATAATAGATTCAATGTTAAACCATTTACAGAGTAGCTAGATGATTATAGAGCCTCTTCTCCAAATATCATATAACAGAAAATTAGATACTCAAGGAAATAAAATGTTTACAATGACAGGACAATGCCAATATAAGGACTCAGGGCCCCTTTCAAAAGTTTTGGCCCCCTGCCCCTCCTGTGTGCACACACTTGACAAGCACAAAGAGCTCTCATTAATTGGAGTTTTAATACAAGTAGTTTTGAGGGAAACAAAGTTAGTGAATCTCCAGTCAAAAACTATGTTGGTACAGTAAGGTACTACTGATTGGGACCTGTCATCTTTGATTAACAAAACATGCAACATTATAAAGAAGTAAAATTTTTCTTCACTATTTCCAGGACAAAACTTAACGTTGATTTGTTTCAATATCTTGAAAAAAATCTTGTACAGATTTGTGTCACACACTGGTTAGAAAAACATGATAATGTTTTGCAATTCACCATCAGTTTATCATAAATGAAAATTGTTTGTCATAAATTATCGAGGTCCTCACAAAAATATTCTAGTGGAAGCCTACAAAAATGAATGAAAAGGCCTTTGTTCTTTTTAGTAAGCAGCGCATTTGTGAATTTATCATCAGACTTAGTGGAACATATCACTTACTCCGTACTCCGCATACTTCATCACAAAACTATTGTTCTTTGAAAAGCAATATAAATTGTGTAATATTTAGTTGGAACTTTGGATAACCATCAGTAATAGACAATTGAAGATCAGCACATTAAAATATTTGGAAATATGAAGAAGACTGGAAATAAGTCTGATATGACCATGCAAACATCCCCAATGTGTGACCAGCAAACAAATCACCAAAATTTTGGAGTAGATGACTGTGAAAATTAGTACCATAGCATTTCTGCATACATCTCTCTCTACTCTTTCTCATACTCATACTCTTTAAGGTAATGTCATGAAAGATTTCAAACTTTTCTGAAGATGTATTAAATGTTTTTCAATTAACTTTACTGCTTCCAAAACATTCTGAACGCTAAGGAAGTTAAAGGGAGACTTAAACCATCATCATTGAAAGATTTGGAAATTTACTGCAAAGAAGCAAAGATATGCAAATTTTCAAAATGACTGGGGAAGTCACACATTGATGAAATAATGTAAGTTAATCAGATTGATATTACTTCACATCTATCATTAATGCCTCAAGCAATGATGGAAAGACCTTTGTAAATAAGAAATCTTAAAATTCTGAAGAAGTATTAAACATCCTAAGTCAGGGCAGATCTAAGGAACATATTTTGTGGAGAGGTTGTTTGAAAATTGAAATTTGAATAGAACATTAATTAAATCATTAATCAATCCTTTATGAAACGTTAATCATTAAATCTTTTCAGTGTATTTTACATCTTTTAATTTGTGTGAAATATTGCACAAATTTTGAATGTTTTCAAGTAAAGACTCTTTAAGATTTTATATTTGAATAGCCTAATTAATAATCTAAATTATAGAGTAATTCACTGAAATGCAGAGTATAAAAAATATCCCTAGTCCTCCCTATACCTTCTTTCCAGATACGATGTCCTTTGACAGTCCATCAGCAGAGTTGAAGTGTATGGAGAAGCTCAATCACACAATTTGAAAGTAATTTTCACAAATGCATATATCAGTAGTTTTCCCTTTCTTGGATATGCAGAAATACCAACAATCTGAAAGATTGATTTAACTTAAAAAAACATTATTTTTTTAACTTCTTTTGAGACAAGAAACCATTTATCATTGTAACCAAATACCCTAAATTGAAATACACGTGCCACACAGTCTTCAACTTTAGCAACTAGTCAACAATTTGACATCGATCTACTAATGTAAGTTCTTCATCATTACTTAAAGACATTGAAATATTCACTGAAAGCCATAATGAAGGAAGTGAAGATCTTAAATTTGTACTTCCTCCAATCTTTTATAATTATTAAAGTTAAATAAAAATGCCTACCATGATGTTTCTAGTATCTACACAAGACATTTATACTACACTACTCTTCTTCAAACAGGCAATTTTTATTATAACTGTATGCATACAATTAAACTTTCCTAACTGGAATAATACTGACTGCATAGTAGTAGGCAAATATTTTTTAATAGAAATTAACTTTATAAATGAGACGTTAATACATTAAAACTGCATTGTTAATCAACATTTGACTTAACTTCCCATGTATTTAATTTAGGAAAAAATATCAAGGAAATACCATGCCAATAATTTCCTTTCTGAATATAATTAATAGAGCCCTGAAGTGTGGCAAAATATCTTTTTATTATTGTTACGGTTTTAAGACTTTTAACAATATGGATCACTTTTCTATACTTCTGGATTTGTTTTAAAAACTTTCCATTTCTTTTTTGGCCTCTTTCAACTTCTGATGACTATTTTTAGTATTTTGCCTTAATTTGACCTTTTTCTTCCTCTTTCAACCTTTGGTTGTTTTTTTTCTCCTTGCACCAATCTCAATCAAGCTGGAAACATACCTACAAGCCTGGACAACATGAATATGAAGGCACTGTCACATTTTGTCTTTCTTTGCTAGAAGAGGCTCCAGAGCCAGAAACGTTAAAATCTAAATGAGAAAGGAAGATGATACCAATCAAGATTTTTGGATTTATTTCATTGATACTCGCAAGCTCTGTTCACTCACAAGGGATCCCATCCTGACTTTGAGTATGGCCTCTCTTCTCTTTAAAAGACAGAGCTCTCTGAACATGTTTGACAGTGTCACCCTTCTTTGAGCTCTTCTTAGATTTGTCACGTGTAAAGAACGAAAATACTGATCATGTTCTACTATTGCTATTTCAGGAGTCTAAAGATTCCACACTATGATGTTGCGGAGACAATGTTGTAAGAGAAACAAAAATGTAATCGTCATACCAAAATTTAGTGTGCCTCCAAGAATAATTTTCAGGAATGAAACTGTAAAATAATCTTTCTGATCATCAGAATGTGCAAAATAATCTGGTTGTCACAAGCAATCAAAATTTCAAAGGAATTTTTGTTTCCTTACACAGAAGTGCACATCTACATTTTGGAGTTTGAATAAGTATTTAACTCTTTTTAATTACATTATTAACAATAATTCCTTATATATTGTGCTTTTTCATTGTTTGCATAACTTTTTGAACCTCTATTTCAGGCAGAATAAATGTTGTTTTTTTTGTTTTTTTTGTTTTTGTTTTTGTTTTTTTCCATCCCTATTTTAATAAACATAAAAGCCATTTTTGGCTGTTTATTTTATTGAAATTGTTAACTCTCTAATGCCCATGGTACTTTTGTGCGCATAGCGCTCGCCCATTGTTGTTGTGTTCATGTGCGCACAGGAGCCGTTCAAGCCATTCTACCAGCATGTTATTGCAACATTTAGTGCTAACTAATTGTTCTGTTGCTAAATATTTACTTCTAGAGTGCTCCAAAGTGCAAACTATTGGTTATATGAGCATTTTTGCTTGAAGAGAAAACTGTTGGAAATAAGCAGCTATATGACCCGTCAACTTGGATGCAAACCAACCACCATTTGCTTTACGTTGGCCCTCTCTCCTTACAGACATATGGCAGCTAAGCACGGTTTTAGATGAAGATTCAAAACAACCCTAGTCATGTGTACACTCTGGCTAGGAATGTAAAATGCTTTAGCAATCATGGCTAAATAAACATCTGGCATTCAGGAATAAAAAAATTTGCTTATATGTTTCCTTTAGGATGTCTCTGTCTATTGAAGAAAACAAATTTGCAAATTAGTGCAAAAAGCTGCAAATACAAATATTTATATTTTTAATATAAATATTCTTCATACTGTACATAAATGACATTTTTCAAACTTCCTGAAAGAAGATTTAATATCTTGTGCTGATGATACGTCACAATTAAAGGTAAGTCGTGGTAAAACAAAAAGCTGAGCAAAATCTGAGTTTATTAGCCAAATGGTTGAGTGGCAACTACTTTAGCCTCATTATAACAGAGACTGTGTTTATCACATATGGAAGCTATTTGGATAATATTCTGAAACAATGGAGTCTGAGTATACATGTGAGCTCATGCAACACTGTAAACTGTGCATGTCTGGAGGTAAAAAGGGTTTCTTATACTAAATACCTAGGCATTTACATTGACAGTTATCTTAAATGAAGGCATCACATAACAAAAATTGCAAATACATTATGGTATCTCATATATTTTTTGATAAAATTGTTAAAATATTTAGTACAAAGCACCACGTAATGCTTTATTATGCATTTTTTGGTCTATTCCTACGTATGGTACATTTGCTTGGGGAGGAGCGTATGAAAATTCTATGAAGCCCTTGATAAATATGCAAAAAAGAATCTTTAAACTTATATTTAAAAAAGATAAAAATTATTTCTCTGATATCATTTATAGAGAAGGTAGGATAATTGATATTAGAAATATTTTTTGCAGAGATCTTGGATAATTTTTTGTATTTGCAATATTTGTATAAAAATGCAAGTGTCGAGAAAAGAGTAAAATCATTACCAGATTTGATTGCAGGAAATTATATTAGTACACGGAATTATGTTCATGAATAATTAAGTTTTTCACTTGCTTCCAAATGATTTGAAAGTTTTGACTACATCTCATATCTTTACCAAAAGAACTGTAAATAATTGGTTGATTGATTTGCATGAGAATGTCCTCAAAACCATTATTACCTGACCTCCTGTTTACAATATTATCTATAAAAATGTATTCTTTGATATGGCAT
Source organism: Acheta domesticus (assembly GCA_031308135.1). Lineage (NCBI taxonomy): Eukaryota > Metazoa > Arthropoda > Insecta > Orthoptera > Gryllidae > Acheta > Acheta domesticus. The sequence goes on along the minus strand of JAHLJT010000631.1, from coordinate 75,980,564 downwards.
TTATTTCCTATTGTCCTTCACTATCGTTTGTTATTGTTTCTTTTTATCCAATATTTCTTTGTTTACTACAAATTAAATTGTATATGCGATGCATATCCTTTAGTTATAAGTGTGTATAATTTTTAAATTCTTTTATTTCTTTTATATTGTTTTGTTTTCTTGTTTGTTTGTATTATATCTGTTTATCATTTACTTTCAATGTCAATTTCTTTATAAAAATGTAAAACAATTTATGATCACTCACTTTATTGATTTGATTTACAGGTTCGCACACAGGCTTAGCCTCAGCAAGATGTGAAATTTATACACTGTATATTTTATGCATATGTATGTTTTGTATCTGTATAAAGAGCCTAAATAAAGAACGTAATGTAATATAATATGTAACAAGGGGCACTAGAGAGTTAAATACATGAACTTCTGGGCTCTAATGATTAATTTTTCAGGGGGAGAATTATTTCATTAGTTTAAAATCCTTTTCTTACCTCAAGCAACAAAATACATAATGCAAAAGACATTGAAGGAACCACCAGTAAAAGCAGTACGTCTTTTGGAAACAAGTTTATGTATTTCTTTTATATTTATATTTATTAGTCATGTTAACCTGAAATGTTTCTTGATAGAGCCAAGGAAAATTATACTAAATTTTAATTTGTTAGAAAATCATTTAAAAAAATGTAATGGTGCTTCATGATACAGTAAACCCTCATTAACACAAATTCCAAGGGACTGAAATTATCACAGTTCATACTACAAAAATTCATATTATTCGAGTATTATAAATGTCTTATTACCATAATCTCTTGCTGGGACCAAAGTTTTGTTTGTGATACGGCGAAATTTTATATCAGATTATATATATATATATATATATATATATATATATATATATATATATATATATATATATAATTGATGTTTTGTAGTTACCTATGATTACACTGATAAATAATATGAATATACTTTAATACTAATATTTAGTGTAAATTGTACATTAACTTAGCAAATAGTTCCTTCATGGAGTACATTTTACAAAAAAGTTGGCATTAAATTGTGTCAGTCTTCGTTAGTTCAGGTCAGCTTATTCTTAGATTAAGTATCTTAATTAAAAAAGAAATATCAAATATCAGCTTATTATGACACTTTTACTCACAAAAGAAGTATGAGAAACATTTCAAGCAAAATACTTAGCTAGCCTATTCCTCCAATTTCTTCACATTCTGCAAGTTTTTCTTTTCTCTCAGATTTTGATGATCTCAATGACATTCTTAAAACTAAATAATATAATACTGTTGATCAATGTAGCCTGTATTGTTCTTGAGCTTCAGTTAGTAGACCTCTGCATAAGAAGAGAAAAGAAAAATAAGAGAAAGTTATCAAAACAAAACGAAATTTAAAAATAGGTATGTTTCTTACTTGTGAGGTACAGCCTGTGTTGTTTTGGGTAATATTCGTATTGTTGCTTTACTTTGAAATACCAAAGAATCATAAATTGGATATAAACGTATGGGTACTTTCAAGAGAACATTTCTTTTATCACCTAGTGCCTGGTAAAAGAAAAAAAGCCGTGTTTGCTGATGTATTTATGAAAATTCAAAGAAGAAAATATACCTTAGTACTGTTAATTTCAATACAAATGTGCACTAAGAACAAAAAACGGGCAAATACATTTTAAACAAAATTTATTCTAAAGCAGGAAATGTTTCCACAATTATGATAGGAAAGTACTTTTTGCAACCATCTGAAGGCCTACTACGTAAACTGTTGCATCATTCTTTATAAATATAAACCACAGTTTAGTATACTGGTCACTTGTATATTAAACCATGTATAAACTTTGCCTCTCATTAACCTATTTCTTGCACTTTATGTCTTAAATATCATAGGAACACAATTTCAAACAAAAAATACAAATAACATATTTGAAAGAATAAATGACCAGCAAAACAAGGATTACCTTTTCAACCTCATATGTATCATGAAAACTACCAACAGCTTTGTCATATAATATGCCTGTTCGTTCATAATGAGAGAATGGTCGATGTGTTAGTTGAGATGTTGTAGCATATGGATCCAAATGTATTTCTACACCTCCATGCACAATATTGAATGTAGGTTCATTTAAAGCTTTTCCCTGGAAAAGTTCAATGAAATATGTAATTCAATAAAATACACATACGGTATCTAATAATTAGTGCGTAGGTGGGCCCTACACTGTAGAAGTTAAAAATCACAATACTATGAAAAATGTTGCAAACAAATGTCAATATGAAATTGCTCAATATAGTATAATGAATTGATTAGGTAATGTTTGGCTTAAAAGAGAGGCAATACATTCTTTGGTGGTGCTACAAATAGAATTGGCTAAAATGGTGCATGTTATACTAACAATGGTAAATAAGAAAACAAATCCTAAGGATGGTAATGATTGTTTCATCCCACCCAAAAACAAAACAGTTATTAAAATGTAAACTGAAGGCATTTCTGCTAAACAACAATTTCTACAATTTAAAGAATGTACAAACCACAACACCATTCTAAGAAAATAAATAAAAATTCCCAACCCATTTGACTTTTCATTTCATGTTGACTGTTTGAGCTTATGCAAAGAAAAATTGCAGGGTCAAATTGCAGTAAGACTAATGTAGCTGCAGAATGCCCAACCAAAATTTTATTTCTTTCTCCTAGATTGTTAGATGCTTTGTGAATTGTTAACAATATTATAGTTAAATCATATTATAAATGATATTATTATTACTATTATTATAAAAATAAATAACATTGAAATAAAATTATGAATGTTATAAATTTTTAATACAGACTAATCAATTTATGTACCGCATTTACCTGAATATAAAATTGATTTTTTCCTCGAAAAATAAGGGATCGTCTTATATTCGCAGATTAAGCATGTCGATTAGGATTATGTTTTTTACATTGCCTTTCCATGTCACGAAACTCGTAAATATTGATGTAACAGTAAGATGAGAGGACGACAAATATATCACGCGTATCTGCAATACGTACGTAATTATATTCGCGATCATATAGGCATCCACCGCAAATTTGCCGGGCGATTCAGGCCGATATTTTTGAATGGGCTCGTAAAGAGAGTGTCTCAAACGAATGGCTTGTATAAAATTGCTTATCAAGTGAAATGCAATATGAAAACGAATAAAAATCTTTGCAGAGATTTTGTTACACGACGCGCGTAACGGGATCAACGTGGCCGAGGTTCGACGCCCAGGTGGTGCGAATCTGCATTTTGCAAGAGATGGAAATGGTAAAAAAATTGCATTGATAGAAGTACGTAGGCGTTGTACATCCAACCACAAAACGGAATGATTGACAAATATTTTCTAAGCAAAACCTTCCAGAAAATGTAAACTTGCCGCTATCTCCAACGTTACCCAGCAAAACGGAGGAACTGAAATGTACGATTTCGCGGTTATTAACTTGACGATATTCTGACCGGCTGCTCTTGTGGAATCTTGTAACAATATTTTACTCTTCCAAAAATACATATGATTTCAACCAGGATCCCTCGAAGCCACTCCGTCTGGGTAAATTTAGATTTATGGGTCCGATAGTCCGTCTATACAGAAACTCGTTAAAAAAATACTATGTAGGATTTGGAAGTCCTCCTTGTAGCAGTGGCGTAGCGTGACTCACACGTTTGGGGATGCTCAACAATAACACACAAAATGTCACTATCAAGTACTTCGTCTAACAGGCGAACGCAACACAAGGCAGATACACTGAGACTACTTCCACGATCTCGATTGCTTACGACGGTGTAGGCGCTTCCCACAAAATCCTCACAGCAGTCTGGACTGCCGACGTCTTGAAAGCAAATTATACAAGGGCTCAGATTTAATTCTTATACGCGAATGGCAATACGACCATTTGTTAATTTATACATTGCAGACTTAAATAATATGTAATCTATTTAAGAGATAATACAATTTCTTGGATATTAATTAAGAAATAGTAGTCAGGCACTATTTCTACAGTTTGTACCCATGACCAAGCGGGGACTCCCGAGTGAGAGAGAGAAAGATAATTTACTGAACGCCTGAAGTGTGCTGCGCTCTCGTGCACAAACGAGCTTCTTTCCGCAGTAGACGCTAGCGTAAAGCAGTCGGGTTTCTCTGGGCCAGGGGTGAAGAGGGGAGAGGGGCACCTCGCCATCTGCGCATGCGTCATTGCTCGTCGCAATCTGGCGGCAGACGCTGAAGTATTTTAGCTTCCAACCAATCAGAGGCCAGCTTCAACAGCCCGCCGAATTCAATCATAGGAAATCAATTTTAAATTAATACAAAACGTGTTTCGCTCAACAGACCACTTGTAAGATTATCAATACAGTATTTAAGGTTCTTATATACGGGGATGCTCAGCATCTCAGCGTCCCCTGACGCTACGCCACTGCCTTGTAGCTGTTTAAAAGAATAACAATACTCACATCTGATTATCAGATTACCTTTGTATTATACTATAATACATCAAATTACAAAATATTCAGTTGTAAACAAAACCTCACCATAAAAAAAGACAAACAAGTTATTAGTAGACAATATCTCCCTATTTTTGTTATTAATTTATGATTATTATATCCTCTTTATCATGCTTGGCCAATTTTCCCCTTTAATTACTATTTTCTAGAATCAATAAAATTTAATGGTTACAAAACTTGGTCTTCCTACAATAGTCAATTTTAAAGATAAAGCAAAAACTTCCCCAGTAATTTACTTCCCTGTTGTGGAGCCTCTACCTTCTTGACCGATGGTACTACGCATCCCATTTCCATCCATATGACGTCCGTGTGTTCCACATACGCAATTCGTTTCTACTGACCCAGATTTTATCCACTACTTCTCAAGGGAAAACCAAAACTAACATTAAAACCTTTTCCACTGTCGTCCGCGTACGACATTACTGCATTGCAAAAACTAGTGGTGCTACAGAATGGCACAAACTTTCCCGTATTAGTTTTCTATTTTCCTGGGTCTTCGCTAGCTATTCGGAATTGCCACATACTCTTTCTTGCCAGCTACCATCTATCATCACCAAAAGTACATTTTTTTGTCATTTTCTTAATTTTTCGGTTTCCTATTGGTAGAACAGGAACATTAATTTTAGAATATTAAAGAACACAAAAACCTAGCCGTAAATGGCAATTTTCTTTTAAAAATTATGTGCCGTTTAAGAGAAAATGGCGTTTTAGCACTACTAAAAATGCGAAATTTGAAGCTCATTTTCACAGAAAATTTTTGAGTTTTCAAAATATTTTATTTGAAGTTATTTGAAGCACTTACACTCACAAATATAATCATCTTTACAAATTGCGGATAATGTGCATATTAAAGATGTGAGAGATCTTTCAAAAAATTTACATTTATATAATTTTTGAAAAAAACAAAAAAAAACTCAAAATAAACTTCACGCTATACTAATAAGTGTAATTAGCACTATCCGTTACAAAAGTTTCAAGAAAAAAATTGCAGCCATATACGAGAAAATGACGTTTGAGCATTTCTGAAAATGCCGAAATTTGAGCTACTTTTCACAGAAAACGGTAGTGTTTTCGAGAAAATTTACTTGACATTATTTAAAGCATATATACTCGTAAATATAATAATGTAAAAAAATCGCCGATAATGTAAATATTAACGACGTGAGAGACAAGTAAAAAATTTACATTTTTGTAATTTTTGAAAAAACCAACCGATAGACCAAAATGGCTTTTATGTCATTGATAGAGTACATTTACCACTATCCCTACCGAAAGTTTAAAGAAAAAATTTGGAGCCGTTTTTGAGAAAATCTTGTTTTTGAAATTTTTTAATGTTGCACATATTGCACGCAATATTGCACGAAAACTACCAAAATTGTGAAAAAAATTTACATGACCTTTATTAAAGAACTCAATATGCAGAACAAATTTTATTTGAAGAAAAAATCTCTATCTTCAATTTTGTAGTTGGAGAAAGACGCCGAAAAAAATTCAAACTTTCACAATTTTCGAAAATTCAGAGCTGTACGTGAAAATCGGACCTATGCCATGTTAAAAAGTGTATTTTCCTCTATTCATACAAGAAATTTAAAGAAAAAATTTGGAGCCGTTTTTGAGAAAATGTTGAAAATCCCCGGGGGGCTTCATATAAAGTACCCCCAAATTTTAAAGAATCTTTTTCAAAATCACAAAGCTTCGACTAGAATCAGATCGACTGGGGAATATCAATTTTGAAGAAAATCGACGGAACGGTTTAGGCGCTAGCGTTGACCACAGACGGACAGACGGACGGAATGCCGTCAATCGATTTTTAAGTATAAAGAAGCAACAAATCATGGATTTTGAACACACCACGAGATAGAGGATTTTTTTCCCTTAGTTTAGCAACTGGTTTTATCCACTTATTCGTTTTCACGGCCCGGCAATTAATTTTTTCCGCCGAAAATTGGCCATTTTTTCGCGCAGCATTACATAACTTTCCCTATACTACGTATATCACTCCGTGTATACGTACGTATACGGGAAAGTAAAAAGCAATCTGAATTCAAATTAACATAGGCGCATCATCCTTCCGATCCGCGCTATACCACCCCAGAAAACCTTCTGCCTTACTGTTCATCTTACGCGCTACTCAGCTATTGCCTTCATGCGCGAAAAATCTCCAAAATGCGTCCTTACAGTGTGCAGGTCATCTCATAACTCGCACACGCTGCTATCGTGATTGGTCATCCTTCACGTTGGAATTGGTCATCCTTCACGTCATTCCTTCATCCTTTCACGTTGGAATTGCTGATTCCTTAGTTTCTTACTGTAATTTTTTCCCACATTTTTTTTTTTACCTACGGAATTACCCACGTGTCCTTTCCCAACATTAATCATTAACCTTTTTCTTCCTTCCGCCCCCCGCCTTCACTTGTATTGACATTTCCTTCTAATAATTTTTTAATTAGAACTCGCGCTTTGTATTCCTTTACCCACCCATTGTTGCGACCGTTCATATTTGCATTCTATATTAATTTTCCATTATCAGTATTATTTATTTATTTTTGTGATAACCTATCACAATGCGGACATTAAACAATGAAAATTTAAAGTATTTTTGTTACAGAATCTGAAAGAATTGTTAAAGAATCTGAGACCACGAATAATACTGGGTCAGAATTAAAATCTGGTGACGCAGAAGGAAATATTCTTAGTAGCATCATTTGAAAAACCAAGAACGCAAATTCAACACGCAAAACATTCAGAGAGGCCTAAAAGTCATTAGAGGTCGCAGTATGGGAGGTCGGCCAAAAAGAAACAATGATAAATGTGAAGATGAACAGGGGACAAAAACCATGATTAGGCCTGTGATTTTAAGGAACAAGAAAACAGAGTTAGTTCAGGCATAAGTTGTAATATTCTCATCCACAAGACAATTTTCTGGTCAATTTGCAATATTTTGACTAAATAGTAAGAATTAGTTCAAAATTTTAAATATTCTTAGAAGTTTTTTAAATTGGGGGTCTTATATTGTTGTCTTATATTCAGAGCCGACTTATATTCGTGCAAACATGGTATATTGTTTCTTTGTTTTATTCTCTATTTTTTCTTTAAATTATCATTACCTAATGTTTCCTAAATTTAAAAAAAATTGTGTCGATATAATACAACATTGTTTTTATATAATTTACAATATAAGAATCAATCACTCATCAATTACCCAGATATTATACCTCATTGAAGAATACATTTTAATTAATTAATCTTCAATTTAATACCCTACATTAATTAAATATTGTAAGTGCAACTGTTAACTCACAGAACTAAATTTTTTAATATCAAGTAAACCATGAAAATCCGAAGGCTTTGGCCTGTTAGCAAACTTTGCAGTAAATTCTTCCTGATAACGACTTCCAGAAGTTGGAGTTGGTTTCGGAAGTAACATCCTGTGTGGCTGCAAAAACAATAAAGTGCAATCTTAGAATCAAATAGGACTATGACGTCTCCACCCCTGCAGTAGGGACGCCCAGAGAAAACCTGGAGTCTGGGGCAGTTGATCCATGGGGGCCTCTCATTTCAGACAAAAAATTCCCTCCTCCCCAACTCATAAACAGAATTCATTTCTCCATGCATTAAAAATAACTTGTAACGCTAAATTTGGATTAGAGATGGATACACTTTTACTTTCTCGGATTTAAGAAGGAACTTCTTAAGAAGAGAAAGTTATGTACTACTGCGCGGAAAACGGGGAATTTTCAGCAGAAAAACTCTTATTACTGGGCCATGGTAACGAAAAAGTGGATAAATCCAGTTGCTAAATTTAGGAATACATGTTTTATGGCTCCTTGGTACCGAAAAATCGATTGACGGCAAAACGCCTGTCCGTCTGTCAACAACGCTGGAGACTAAGCTGTACAACCGATTTTCTCCAAAATTGATATTCCCCGATTGATCTGACTGATGTCGTGGCAACTTTAATTTCAAACCTATATTTTAATTCTGGGGGGTACTTTACATGAAATACATTTCATTTGAGACATTTTCAAAATGTTCAAACAAATTGCGCCAACAATATTTTAATTAAATTTTGTTGTTGGACAGTCTGAACAACGTTTAAGAGAATGGCACAGGTCTCATGTTGGTTGAATACTCTGATTTGTCGAAAATTGAAAAAATTCAAAATTTTTTCGGCGTCTTCCTACAACTACAATTATGAAGAATCATTGTTTTCTTAATGACATGTATTCATCAAAAATATATCTTTAAATATGGTCATGTCCAATTTTCTAAAAACATGCATTTTTTTGGTGAAATTTTGTGTTAAACATACATAATTTTTATTTTCTTTAAACAGTTTTTTCTTAAAAAAATGCAGATTATTTGATTAAATTAGGGCTTTAGATAGCATAAAGGAAGCTTAAAAGAACAGTGCAGGTCTCATGTTCATTAAAATAGTGGTAGTAGTAGAACTTGTAGCACAACAATACTCAAACTTGAAGTTGTGGCTTGTAGTGGTAGGAGAAGAACTATTTTGTTAGCAATGCAGAAAAATCAAATCAGCAGTTCATTTACCGTTGAAATTGATTTTCTATAACTCGGGAACAAACATTTTTCAAATTTTTATTTTTCTAAAATAATAATTATTTTCTAAATGCTTGTTTCTAGTTTTTCAATTTTTTTTCCTGGGCCTCAAGAAAATGTGCGTAGATAATCTCTTTCCCCACAAGTCATATACAGTTTTTACTGTTTTTGACCAAATAAATAAATAAATAAATAAAATGTATGATTTTGCAAAAGTTAAAAACATATTCGGCCTCTTTCTACAACCACAATTGCGAAGGTAGAATTTTTTTCTTAATGAAACGTGTTCATAAAAACCAGATCTTCAAAATTAGGTCATGTTAAATTTTTCGAAAATATGAGAGTATTTGTTGAGTAATTGGATGTCAAAATTAGTCGCCTGCTCTGAAAACCCTTCGCTTCCTGATCGTAATTTCAGAGGTGTTTTGAACAAGGTGGATGCTACGTATGTTAGAACGTGTAGTATATTATTTCATATTCCTTTGTTCGTTTCACGTATTGCAGCTTTTGTTATATATTTAAAAATTAATCTTTTAGAAATTATTGAAAACCTATTTGAAATAAATACGAAATAAAGATTGCTAACTTTCAGTCACCAGCTCCCAAATTACGCAGTTGGATGCTCCGTAAGTTAGAATTTCTTTATTATTTATTTCATTTTATTATTATTATTTATTATATTTATATTATATTTCTGTTATTTCATTTTAAATTGCATCCTTTAATTATCTTAACTGTGGAAGCGAATAGATGAGCGGTCATGGTTGGTTGTTGTAACCCATTGTTGTAACGCCGCACTGATAAACAAGGGCGATAATGACGGCTGTGTTTTGTTTATGGTAATATAAACTAATACTTTTATGTATTTGTAGAATATTACAATACCATAGTATTTTATAATAACTATTTTATATTACGAATATATGATTTTGAATATACTGCATACCTTATACAATGAATTTAACACCAGAAATATATTTTTACTTTCTTGCTCTTTTTCATTTAAATCTTTGAATAAAAAAGAAAAATGCTTGAAATGATTTAATTTTTGCGCCAAATGTTCTACGATTTCAAACGAATTTTACAAAAAAATATTGAGATGTGTTAATATGGAGAGGAGTTGTGGTATCAAAAGTAGTACATAACCATTAAGAAACAAGAAAGTACGTGCTATTTCAGCAACACTAGTTTATTTCGTTGAATGAAGAAAAAATCGGGGTCCCACTTAAGCCGGGGCCGGGGGCAAGTAGGTCCAGCTGCCACCCCCCCCCCTTCTGATCACCTGTGCCCAGCAGCATAAAACTAGTGGTGCTACAGAATGGAACAGACTTTCCCGTATTATTTTTCTAATTCCTTTGGTCTTGGCTAGCTGTCCGGACTTACCACATTCTCTTGCTAGCTGCCATCTATCGCCGCCCAAAGTACATTTCTTTGGCATTTTCTTAATTTTTCGGTTTCCTAATAGTAGAACAGAAATATTATTTTAAGAATATTAAAGAACCGTAAAATCTCGTTCTAAATAGCAATTTTCTTTAAAAAATTTGCAGCTGTATTTAAGAAAATGGCGTATAAACGCTACTGTAAATGCGAAATTTGAAGCTCTTTTTCACAGATAATTTTTGAGTTTTCGAAAAACATCATTAGAACTCTTTTGAGGAACATTAACTCACAAATACAATATTGTTTACAAATTGCTGAGAATGTACATATTAACAGTGTAATAGATCTTTCAAAGAAATTACATTTGTGTAATTTTTGGAAAAAAAAAACAACCCCAAATTGAACTTTACATCATATTAAAGAGTGCGATTAGCGTTATCTGTTCGAAAAGTTTGAAGAACAAATTTGGAGCCATTTTTGAGAAAATGGCATTTGAGCGTTTCTGAAAATGCACAATTTTGAGCTACTTTTCACAGAAAATGGCTGAGTTTTCGACAAATTTACTTGACATTATTTAGAGCACATGTACTCATAAATATAATAATGTGAACAAATCGCCACTAATGTAAATATTAACATCGTGAAAGACAAGTCAAAAAATTACATATTTGTAATTTAAAAAAAACAAAAGAATAGAGCAGTATGGCGTTTATGTCATTTCATAGAGTAAATTACACACTATCCTTATCAAAAGTTTAAAGAAAAAGTTTGGAGCAATTTTTGAGAAAATCTTATTTGTAATTTTTTTTTATTGTACATACTGCACGCAATGGTGCGCGAAAACTACTAAAATTTTCCATAACAAAATAAATTGCCATAATGAAAGAGATCACTATGGAGAACAAATTTTATTTGAAGAAAAAATCTCTTATCTTTAATTTTGTAGTTCTTGGAAGAGCCCCGAAAAAATTCAAATTTTTTCAATTTTAGAACATCCACAGCCTACCGTGAAATTAGGACTTACGTCACCTTAATAAGTGTATTTTACTTTATCCTTACAAAAAATTTAAAGAAAAAATTTGGAGCCATTTTTGAGAAAATTTTGAAAATGTCTGGGGGGCTTCATGTAACGTACACCCAAATTTTACGGAATCTTTTCAATATCTCAAAGCTTTGAGACGAGCCATATCAACAGGGGATTCTTCAATTTGAAAAAAATCCTACTTATTATATGGTTTCTACTAGTGGTGTTTACAGATGGACATTTTGCATTCAATTGTTTTTTCGGTATCAAAGACCCACCAAAGAGGGATTCTGGCTACACTACGTATTAGGGGATTTTTTTTTCTTAATTTAACAACTGATTTTATCCACTTTTTTGTTATGAGGGCTCGGCAATGAATGTTTTTCTGACGAAAATCCGCCATTTTTTCGCGCAGCATTACATAACTTTCCTATACTACGTATATTATTCCGTATATACGTACGTATATGGGAAAGTAAAATTGTATGTTCATAATTGTAGTTGTAGGAAGAAGCCAAGAAAGTTTTGAATTTGTTTCAATTTTCGACAAATCAGGGTTTTCAACGAACATGATATCTACACCATTCTCTTAAATATCTTTTACACTCTCAAACATCAAAATTTAATCAAAAACATTGGAGCCATTTTCTTGAAAATTTTGAAAATGTCCTAGGGTCTTCATGTAAAGTACCTCCCAAAATTGAAATATCGGCTTCAAATTCAAGAGGCCGCGATATCAGCCAGATCGATTGGGGAATTTCAATTTTGGAGAAAATAGATTGAACGATGTTAGTCGCTAGTGTTGTTCACATGCGGACAGACAGAGACTTTTTGCCAGCAATCAAATTTTCAGTATCAAGGGCTCACAAAATATAGATTCTAGCTATACCACGTGTTAGACAGGATTTATCCATTTCTTCTTCACCAGGGCCTGGCTAAAAGTTTTTCTGCCAAAAATGCCATTTTCCGGCACACAATTACCTAACTTTCTCTTCTTATGGAGTACCTTTGTAAGAAAAAGAAAGTAAAATGCGTAAACAGTATTATCTCACAAAAGACTTCAAAGTTCTTCCTTAATTATTTGCTCAAATAAGAGTAAGGTTTTCTAAAGAATATGGTATAAATCCTACTTTCATTAAATTATTTGGAATTTTGAAAATTTCGTAAGTTATAATGTTTCATGAAAATTGCTACACTTGTTCCTCTGTGATTAAGTGCATTGTTCATAGGAGATGTTTAAATAAAAAATGTGGTGCTGGTTTTGATTCAGTCTCCTGGATGTAATTTTTGAAAATTGATGCAGTATAATTTACAGTTACATGAAAACTACAATTACTTTTAATAAAATAGTCTACAAAATACTTTAAAGAGCTAATATGGACAAATCATTTTCCTAAAAAACAATTCTAGCTTCAATAATGCACTTATAGAGATTTGAAAAATGTTATCTGATGAAATTCTCAAACAATCTGAGATATTCATGAAAATCAGTAATTAACTATTTCAGAAACCTCCTTTTTAGCAAGAAATTTAAATTATACGGATGTCTTTTTGAAAAGAATTATATAGGTCTTATGTTAAGCCAAATCCATTGGAGAAAATATGTCTGGTTAAGACGTTTGGATTAAAATGTTGTAGCACTTCATTACTTGTTATATCTCTGAGCCTCATTTTCAGAAATATCATTAAAACACCATGGTATGTCTGGAAGATTATACCCTTTAAGGCAAAATAAAAGTCACTTCTATCAAGGAACATTTTCAGAAGTTATGTCAGGCCAACTATATTAAAAAATAAACATAATGAATAGTAAAACCTCCTCTTTTAAAGTCAGTTAAAAAAAACAAATGCTACCAACAACACTCTCCTGTTAGGAAGCAACAAGTTTCTATAATATACACAAGAAGATAAAGGAGTTCTAAAAAATGTTCTACAACAGACATCTGAAAATCAAGATTGTACAGAGATCTATAAGCAACAACCAATTTTCTTTATAAGAACTGCAGTTCAAGGCTTTCCCCTAAAAGAATGTAGGACTCACTAAATTTTACAAAAGTAAATCCAACAGCAGGTGTAATGTGTATGGAATGCTGTATGATAGGTCTTATCTCGTGAAGCACAAAAATGTGGCAAGATCAGTTAGCAGTATCAGCAGGCAAGAGGGTGCTATAATCAGCACTGGAGAGATGACAAACTGATGTTTTAACATAATGTACATTGAACATTCTCCTTGAATTAAGATAAAAGAAGTGCATCATATTTCAATAAAATGACTATAAGGAAGGAAGATACTTTTATAATAATTCTTAAGCAGAGCACTAATATACATTCAATTTCTTAATGATGATAGTGGTAGTGATATATTGGAACATTTGCTTAGGTACCTTTTCATTGATCAAAGATTCCTTTTGAAAAAATAACTGATGGTCTAAATTCATGATAGTAATTTACAAAATCTTGAACTCAAAGTAGTACTTTGGATCAATATTATACCCAATGAAATATAAGAGGAAATAAAGCTTACATATTCCAGGAAGTTTTTGACATACTGAATTTTTTCACATGATGGAGGAGCACGTTGAATTTTATTCCTTGGATAAGTACTTTTATTTGAGTATTCAGAATTGGTCGTAGTAGTGTGTTGTTCTTGTCTCAATTTCATCAAAATATCGTCATCTAACATCCAGGAATGTGGAACAGGAACCAATGGAACACACTAAAAAAATAAAAAAATATAAAATCTTTAATTACTTGTAACCTGATATAAATTAATCAATAAGGAAAATGCATTAAATCTATCACATTACTTAATGCATGTGTTAGTAATATTTTATAGAAACCAGAGTTGAATGATACTCTATTATTTGTGTGTTTTACTTATATTTTGTTTACCCCTTGTCTACTGGTTATTTGAGAAAATGGATTCAGTGCTTCAGAGCGCAAATAACTTTTAAACGGTACAGGATGGGCAACAGCTGTTGAAGTACTCCAATCAGTTTTCTTATTAGACAAAAAGTACTCCAGCTGTAAATTTGATGGCATCTGAAAACAATTTTTTTAATTTTACATAAAAAAGATTAAAGAAATGCATAAAGTACACATGAATGAAAAATTATCATTAATTTTCACAACCAAATTAAAAAGAGAAAGAAGAAGTAAATCTTACAATGAATGGAATCATTTACACAAACTGTATGATATTGTTATTACCTAATGTTAACAAAGAGATTGAATCGGTACTATTTTATCTTCAACAGCCTGTAATGATGTCATAAATATATTTAAAAAATAATAGTAATAAATATGATATAAAAAAACGCATACTGCTTAATACTGTGCTAGTAAAGTAAATCTGCACTGTGCCGAATCACCGGCTCTTACTAACAATTAATTTATGTTCGTAGCAACTAGATCACTGGGAAACAAGTAAAAGGGACAACACTTCCAGCATCTGTTATGATTGTGAGAAGTACGCAATTTACGTTTTCATTTTTTGCAAGCTGCAATTCATGCTACCAACATAATTTATATTTCTATCACTCTCGCCAGCCACTGGTTCCAATGGGGAGGGACTTTCCTGGCGCACAGTAGGTATGACAAATTAAGTTCTTACACTGGCTTTTCTGAACAGCGGAGATGTCAAGCTTCCTCGTTCTGAAAATATGATTGTTGCTCTGGTGTAAAAAGCCTTTGATGTTACGTCACGAAAAATATCTTTCAAACAATGTGTAGGCCACGTCGTTCAGAAGTTTCGAATCGATCAAACGAATGATACTGCTTTGCCCTTCCACCAGCGGCAGCTCTAGGGGGTGCCCTTCCACCAGCGGCGGCGGCTTCAGTGGAAGCATTGCTTCCCCTAATATTTCTAGCGATATCTTGTTAGTCTATTCGGTAGGTACTGAAAAAGAGGGGTTACCTGGAAAAAGGTCATAAAAACTTTCTTTTTAGTATGTTGAAAGTTCCCGGGCACTAGTTAACCCCCCCCCCCCCCCCCCAAGTTTTCGACCTCCCAAACCCTGTGCTAACTCCAGGAGGCCCGATAGACCGTATTTTTTCTGACTTGTTTCGGTTTTTTTCTCTATAGTTCTTTAACTCTAAGTCATGTAGAAAAATGATTCAAGTGAATTTTAAAGAGGTTAACATTTTCTTCAACTTTAGTATAAAAATTTACCAAGTTTTGTTGAAATGACATTGTTCCCGCGTTGAAGAGTTAAGCTGGAACTTGATCACTCACATATGCATATCCTTTAATTTTTTGGTATATTAATATTTTTGGCAATGGCAATGACAGAGGCGGGATTCAGTGGGGGCAAGGGGGGGGCAACTGCCCCCCCCAATTTTGGGACAAATTAAAAAATATATATATTTAATTTTATTTCACGGATCTTCAAATTTATACATATAAGATTTACTTGGTTCTGTATTTTGAGAAGAAATATAATAATGTTAATAATTATTATATTTATTAACGTATATAATAATAATAACTAAGAGAACAATAATTTTATTAACCTAAGCTAATAACATACATTAATAAATTGGTGAACTTTAGTTCAGTATTATAAAACGCGCGGGATAATGTTCAGCGTTATTTTGAATATCCCTTATTAATACACCCTCTTTCAATTATATTTTGCTTTGAAATGTTATTTACTTGGAAATTAAACAGTTTCATGCCTAAAATAATGAGTCATAACTAGACCTTGGATTTTAGGACAAGTGTCTATTTAGTTCCTTTAGGATGTGAAAAATAATTGCAGATGTTTTCGAATCATGAGAGAATAGATCTAATGAAAGCGTTTAATAGTGCCAAAAATGTTCTAAAAGGGCGGTTGATGCCTATTTTCATGCTTTTGCCTAAAACGGCTTAAAACAAGTGATTTTCGAGAAGGGTCATATTTTAAATACTAAATTTTGAAATTCGTTTTCCAGAAACGTAAAAACTTTTCAGAAATGCAAATATTGTGTGATCGATTACGCGATCGACATCGAACCGAAATCTTTCACCCAAAATACCGAACAAGAGGATCCCTGCAAATCAACATAATTAAGATGTTTCACGCTCGTCTTCGATCAGCACGCACTTCTTGAGCAATTGCACCCATTTCTGGTGCGGCTGCGTTGTTGACAGGTTTAGGCTTATTACCGCAGCGGGTCGTCTGCGAAGTCCAGGGGAAGAAAGATATGTCAGGCAAAAGCCTTGTCGGACAGGAGTAGATTACAAAAAAAAAAAAAGGCCAATAGTTAAATGGGTCGTGTGGTGCAAGTTTTTTTGGTAAAAATACGTTTTCCTGCATAATAAAAATTACCTAATTTAATCCTTTTGAGATCAGTTCTAGATGTCAGAAATATAACTTTTTCATGTCTATTTTTTGCCTGGCTTAGTCATTCTTTAATTTATTTTAAGTGCCTAAAACGTCAATTTTAATGGCTATTGGTGTCTAATTTCGTAATTTTGTTGCATACTTTTGGTACCTAAATCAAATCATTTTGGTGACCAAAATTCCGTGGTCTAGTCGTAGCACTCAAATTTTATCTCTCAAAAAGAAAGAGGATTTTCCGTTAATAAACGAAACGGAAATAGATATAGATATAGGTAAAGGTGGTGATATGAGCGATTTGTATAATATGAGCCCCCTTGGTATCTTTTCATACATAGCAAATATTCTAGCAGGAACGATTTTAACTACTAGTTTAATAATTATTTTTGCCATCATAGCTCTGTGGTTTAGTTGTAAATGAGAGCTGTTGTGAAACAGAGGTGTTCGTGTTTTCTCGGTTCTAAAAGCTTTGGAAGGCAAGTTTTAGCTTTTAATTTCAGTTTGAGTTTGCTTAGACTGATTCTTAACGAATGAAATACAACATGTTTTAACCCTTTGACTGCCACGTGTGTTAATCTCAAAATTACGCTGCCAGGCCACACCCGTTTTTTCGCTACTCTAAATTTCATAAGTTGTGCATCATAATTATGCATGTGGCCTCTCCTTGTGGGACAAATCTGAATCAATTTGATACTTATGGCAGTCTTAAACATTGTTTTTATGCATGCAATCTGTAATTTCGAACTATCAAAGACCGGTTTTAGCTAGCAGAATTTTAATACGGCGATGGTTGTAAAATGAGCCTCGAACTATGAGCCCCAAACTTTAACTGGCATTATAACTTGTGTCCGTACTATTTTTGTTTTAGATGCCACCAAGGATCTAGGGCCAAAACAAAAAGGAACTAGTGGAGCTACGTAATGGCACAGACTTTCTAGTTAGCTTCCTAATTTCTTTGGTCGGGGCTAACTTTTCGGTCGTGCCCCATCCTTTTGCCAGCTATTATCTATCGCCGCCCGAATATTTTCTCACATTTCCTCAATTTTTCGGTTTCCTAATGGCAGAATCGCAAAACTACTTTAAGAATGTTATTGAAGACTTAACCTTTGTCCTATACGGAAATTTTCGTTGAAAAATTTGGTGGCATTTTTACGAAAAGGGCGTTTAAGTGTTACTGTAAATGCTAAATTTGAAGCTCTTTCTCACAGACAACTATTGCGATTTCGAAACACACTATTGGAAGTCGTTTGAATCACTGCCATTCACAACGCAATAATGTATACTAATCGCCGGAAATGTGCATATTAACAGCGTGAGAGATATTTTAAAAAAATTGCATTTGTGTAATTTTTGAAGAAACAAAATAGTACAGCAAAATGAATTTTCTGTCATCTTAAACAGTGCAATTGCATTATACATACAAAAAGTTTGAAGAAAAAATTTGGAGCCGTTTCTACGAAAATGGTGTTTGAGTGTTTCTGAAAATGCGGAAATTTGAGCTCATTTTCACCAAAAAATGTTGAGTTTTCGAGAAACTTTATATATCATAATGTAATGCACATGTACTCATAAATGCAATAATATGAACAAATCGATTATAATGTAAATATTAACGACGTAAGAGACAAGTAAAAAATACATTAGTGTTATTTTTTAAAAACAACAACAACAAAAGAATAGAGCAAAATAGCGTCTATGTCATCTTATAGAGTACATTAAACACTATACGTCCCAAAAGTTTAAAGAAAAAATCTAGAGCCGTTTTAGAGAAAGTTTTTTTGATATTTTTTAATATTACACACATTGGACGCAATATTGCGCGAAAACTAATAAAATTTGCAAAAAATGTTCAGGACCTAAACGAAAGAACTAATTATGAAGAAAAAAAATGTACTGGAAAGAAAAATTCTATCTTAATTTTGTAGTTGTAGGAATACGTCGAAAATATATGAGTCTCTTGCAACAATCAAAAATTCAGATTTATCAGTGAATATCGGACCTATGCCGCATTTATACATGTATTTCACTCTCTCTTCACAAGAAATTTAGAGAAACGATTTAGAGCCATTTTTGAGAAAATTTTGAACATGTCCCAAGAACTTCATGTAAAGTACCCTCAGAAATTAATGAATGATTTTCAAATTCGCAGAGCTTCGACTCAGACCAGATCGACAAGGAATTTCAGTTCAGTTAGGAAAAACTCGTACTCATAGTTTAGGCGCTAGTGTTGTTCACATACCAGGCGGACGGATGGACATTTTGGAGGAAAAAAAAAATTCGGCATCAGGGGACACCCAAAACGTGTATTTCCGGCGAAATCTCGAAATCAGTTTTCCACAATATTACATAACATTCTGAATACTACATATATTACTCCGTATATACGTACGTATACGAGAAAATAACTAATGCTACAGAATGGCACAGACTTTCTCCTAATAGTTTTCTAATTTCGTTGGTCTGGGCAAACTTACATTGTCCCACCCTTTCGCCACCTATCATCTATCTCGGCTCAAAGTACATTTTAAAAAAACAATTGTCCGATGTCGAAGATGTAGATATATTTGTTTTTAAAAAATAATTTAATTAATTTTTTTAAAGTCGAAGTAAAAGTGGGGGCTCATATTATTACATTGCACAGTAGATTGCATTTGAATTAAGAATAAGAGTTAATTAATGTAGATTTTTAAATATATATCCTACAGTTATGTATAAACATTTGTCATCATATTAAATAATAAACATTTTCGATATACGATTTACTGAGAAAAATGCATCGTTGAATTTACAGTTCGGACTGTTGAAATAACAATGAGGATCGTCACCTCTGTAGTCAAATAATCTAATTAATAACATTCAATAATAACACAGGCCAACGACCAAAAACTTTTTGTGAGTGTTCACCTAATTCTTATCATTTTAAGTGAGCTGATTCCAAAAATAATAAAAATGCCGTATCACCCACCATTTGTTCACGTTTTAACATTTTATCTGTACAGCTAGGTAAATGCTGCTCTGAGTATCTAGATATGTATGAGATGCGGGAAGTTATAAATTCCCATATTTTCTATGTGAATGGG
Source organism: Acheta domesticus (assembly GCA_031308135.1). Lineage (NCBI taxonomy): Eukaryota > Metazoa > Arthropoda > Insecta > Orthoptera > Gryllidae > Acheta > Acheta domesticus. Next base: position 75,960,683 of record JAHLJT010000631.1, on the reverse strand, counting down.
ATAGTAGGGCACAAGATTAGCATTAGTCTAGGAAGAATTGGCCAGTAACAAATTCTTTAAACCCGGGGGAAAAGAACATTATACGGGAACATACGGTGGATCAAGACAAGATTCTCCTGCCTCCATTGCACATAAAATTAGGTCTCATGAAACAATTTCCTTACCAAAGATGAGCAGTGTTTCAAGTACCTTTGTGAAAAGTTTATGCAATTTGTCTGCAGTAACATTATTAAAAGAGTGTACCTTCATTGAGACTGATATTAGAAAAGTGATGTTTGATCCCCAATTTGAACTACATTTGACAGAAAGTGAAAATGAAGCGCAGAGTGTTTTTAATTACGTTGTTAAAAAGTTCCAACGTTCCAATAATACCAACAAAAAAGACCAAGATTATCAAGCAATGTTTGCCAATATGCTGAAAGATTTGAAGAAATTGAGATGTTTAATAAGCCTCAAGGTTTACTTCTTAAACAGTCATTGACAATTCTTTACAGGCGATTTAGGTGATGTAAGTGAAGAACAAGGTGAGAATTTTCATTAAGATCTGAAAGTGGTGAAAAAACGTTATCAGGGACGCTGGAACACCAATATAATGGGAGATTACTATTGGTCACTTCACCGAGACAGTCAGCAAACGGCGTAGAGAAGAAAGCTATTTCAGGGGCTTTAAAGAAAAGAGACAAAGAATATATACGTCAATGGACATGTAAAGACTGTAGAATGTAATGTTAAGAACATAAAGCCATCTTCTGTGTTTAAATAAAGTTCTGTTGGCATTTTAGAGGACGTTAATTTTTCACCTTATTAGCATATATAGCATATTTTCCCATATCTTAATAGTTCAAATTCTGACCAAACTGTGGGTGATGGAAAGAAATAGAGTCCAGATCCGGATTCAGCACCCGAAAAACTATAAAAATCAGCTATTAAGGTTTAAACAGTTTTTTGAAACCCTTTTTTGTTGGCCGGTGTAATTAATAAAATAATTAACAAAATTGAAAACGGTGTATATAATTACAGCACAATTAACTTAAAGCATTAATATGAACGAATATTTTCGTGTTTATAATAGCGCCCAACCCCCCTCCACCCACCCACCCAGTGAAAGATCCGAAATCCCGCCTCGGGGCAATGGGTACATTTATGAGGTAATGTTTACACCGGTGATGAGATAAATGATAGTATTTACATATAGAGCCGGACAAAAACGCCCTCAGTTCCGTTCGTTCTCGGGGACGATACCAGGCGCGCCGATATCTCTTACACCGTGGCCGATACTACTGTGTCCGAGAATGCCAGTTCCCGAACTACCGTTGTCGAGAACGAACGATACCGAAACTTGGCCTGTTAACGGTGTGCGCCGACCGCGTTGAGTAAATGCTGGAGGCGCCGCCGGAGCTCTCGCCAGCGTTTAGTACAGTTCAAACTCGAGGCAGTCTGGCGGCATGTCTTGTTGAATAAGACAAACTATTTTTGCGATTAGCGTGATTTGTACGTTGACCAATGCACAAGCAATCTAGAGGCACCTGTAAGTTTTGTAGACAACCTTTGGCTTTTGACAGGTATATAATAAAAATAATGAAAAAATAACAATTATGATCAATATTTATTTCGCCTATTTTCACGTAAATATATTTTAAGGCATATTTAACTTTCCAAGCCTTTTTTCTTGAAATGTATTTGTATTTTCTTCCACTTTGGTTAAAAACGTATGTTCAAATCATTTCCACTTTCACTAATCCCAGCACAATTTGGCACCGAACCTCTATTTTTACTTTCCCGTATACGTACGTATACACGGAGTGATATACGTAGTATAGGGAAAGTTATGTAATGCTGCGCGAAAAAATGGCCAATTTTCGGCGGAAAAAAATTAATTGCCGGGCCGTGAAAACGAATAAGTGGATAAAACCAGTTGCTAAATTAAGAAAACAAAATCCCCTAACACGTGGTGTAGCCAGAAACCCTGTTTTCTAGGTCCTTGATACCGAAAACCCAATTGAAAGGAAAACGTCCGTCTGTCCTTCCGTCCGTCTGTCTGTCCGTCTGTGAACACTGCTAGCGCCTAAACCATACGTACGATTTCTTCCAAAATGGATATTCCCCGGTCGATCTGATTCTAGTCGAAGCTTTGAGATTTTGAAAAAGATTCTTCAAAATTGGGGGGTAGTTTATATGAAGCCCCCCGGGGATTTTCAACATTTTCTCAAAAACGGCTCCAAATTTTTTCTTTAAATTTCTTGTATGAATAGAGGAAAATACACTTTTTAACATGGCATAGGTCCGATTTTCACGTACAGCTCCGAATTTTCGAAAATTGTGAAAGTTTGAATTTTTTCGGCGTCTTTCTCCAACTACAAAATTGAAGATAGGGATTTTTTCTTCAAATAAAATTTGTTCTGCATATTGAGTTCTTTAATACAGGTCATGTAAATGTTTCTCAAAATTTTGGTAGTTTTCGTGCAATATTGCGTGCAATATGTGCAATTTTAAAAAATTTCAAAAACAAGATTTTCTCAAAAACGGCTCCAATTTTTTTCTTTAAACTTTTGGTAGGGATAGTGATAAATGTACTCTATCAATGACATAAAAGCCATTTTGGTCTATCGGTTGTTTTTTTCAAAAATTACCAAAATGTAAATTTTTTTTACTTGTCTCTCACGTCGTTCATATTTACATTATCGGCGATTTTTTTACATTATTATATTTACGAGTATATATGCTTTAAATAATGTCAAGTAAATTTTCTCGAAAACACTACCGTTTTCTGTGAAAAGCAGCTCAAATTTCGGCATTTTCAGAAATGCTCAAACGCCATTTTCTTGTATATGGCTGCAATTTTTTTCTTGAAACTTTTGTAACGGATAGTGCTAATTACACTCTTTATTACAGCGTAAAGTTTATTTTGAGTTATTTTTTTGTTTTTTTCAAAAATTACATAATTGTAATTTTTTTGAAAGATCTCTCACATCTTTAATATGCACATTACCAGCAATTTATAAACATTATTATATTTGTGAGTGTAAGTGCTTCAAATAACTTCAAATAAAGTATTTTGAAAACTCAATCATTTTCTGTGAAAATGAGCTTCAAATTTCGCATATTTAGTAGTGCTAAAACGCCATTTTCTCTTAAACGGCACATAATTTTTAAAAGAAAATTGCCATTTACGGCTAGGTTTTTGTGTTCTTTAATATTCTAAAATTAATGTTCCTGTTCTACCAATAGGAAACCGAAAAATTAAGAAAATGACAAAAAAATGTACTTTTGGCGGTGATAGATGGTAGCTGGCAAGAAAGAGTATGTGGCAATTCCGAATAGCAAGCGAAGACCCAAGAAAATAGAAAACTAATACGGGAAAGTCTGTGCCATTCTGTAGCACCACTAGTTTATCTAGATCTAGACCGAGGATGTCATTTGTTTTTTAATTCGACATTATGAATCTTTAGATACTCGCTTTCCTCTTAATTCTTTATACAAAGAAAAGAAGCGGATTATCGTAGGTGACCGATGGGTCATGGGTGGTCGTTGAGATCAGATTCGAAATGCAAACATCACTCGCGTCTCAGGGGGCAAGTCGATAACCGCGACTTCCGACGTTGATGTCTCTCCGTCCCACATGTTCTTCCAGGAAGGTAAAGGAAATGGAAGGAAGGAAGGTTCTGTTAATTGAAAGAACTATGCGTTAGGTCTGTTTCGTATGCCAGTGATACAATTAAAGTCACTTGAAAAAATTATTTTTATCATTTCTAGGCTTATACTAAATTACAGCATTTTTCTATGGCGCAAAAATGTTATAAAGTTATTAATTTTCCCTCATTTTATATGGTGTATCAATGTAGTATATTATAATTAATTATGTATTTCGAATTTCTGAATTTCTCTAACCGTGTGTGGCGATGGGGCAAGGAGTTGAATAGGCTGATGTGCAGTAGGCACCATTGTTTGGCCGCCAATTGTTTCACCCAATTCAGAGGCCATGGCGGCTTACATCCATTGTTACGCAATAAATTGTGCCCAGTGACGAAAGGACCTTTTCACGCAGGAAAGAACAGTACCCATATCAATTTTGTTTCGCATAAGCGTTTTTATTATGTAATGATGAAATCAATATCAGATGTTAATTGTGTTTAATAAATATACCTTACATTCGAACTTGTAAGAAACTTAAATGATTTAACAATAGGTTTGAAATGAATTATTTTTCCCTTAAAATATATTTTTGTGCTTTGATATGTAATTCTGGAATGTAAACTTTTATCATTATTTTCTTTGCTTACTTGAAAATAAACTGCAGGTCCATTTACATTATTAGAAATTCCGATTAGTAACCTTGATATCAATATTTTGTAATAATTCACAATGTAAAAAAATTGATGAAAATTATTTTATTCTATTTTATTGATATTGTTAAAAAGATCATTTTAAATTCATTTTTGTTCACTTTTTTTCATTTAATTATTTCAAAAATTGTATTATTTTCTCTCTAAAATTATTTGCAAATAATCGAGTGACTGTTACTTTTCAACCAATTAATAGATAAATTGAAATTGTATTTTATTACGATTATAATTAAACAATTACAATTAAATGAAAGAGTTCTGCGATCACAATATGTGGCGATCTTAAATCCCGCAATGGCGTCGAGCTGCCGAGCCGCCGAGCCTGAGCCGAGCGCCCGGCGGCGGCAGCCAGGCGGCAGCTTCTGCCGAGACTGCGGGTACTGGCCGATACTGACGAGAACAGCCGAGAAAGGAGCGGTTCCGATCGTCCCGATTCTTGAGAGAGACCTACGTGTATATTTTCATAGTAGTACCTCTATAATTTCAACAGGCAGATGAGCGCGCGCGCGACCTTCGAGGCTCCGAGACTGCGGAAGCAAAGCTATCGAGACCCATCGATAATAGAATGCGTTTTGCCCGGCTCAAAGAGTTGAGATAATATAATCGATAATAGAATGCGTTTTGCCCGGCTCAAAGAATGCGTTTGGCCCGGCTCTATTGTATGTATAAAGGCCCGTTTCCACGATGGCATAAGTCATCGCACTTGGGGTGTTTGACGGTCAGCCCGCTAGGCGCGCCATGATCGCGACTCTCGATCAAGCTCTGCTTGATTCATCGCGTGGAACTTGCGATTGCAGAGGCACCTTGCGGTAGAATTTGTAAGTTTATCAGTCTGCTTGCGTGCACGTTAGGAGCAACTTCACGAGCTCCAAGCAGGGCCCGGATGGGCCGGTGCGGTCTCGGGGCCGGCCAGGGCAGGGCCAGGGGCCGGCGTTGGGCGGGAACAGGGCGGGCTGGGCGGAATGCGGCGTGCTGTAGATTTCACGTGTCTGGCCTAACCTGTGGCTATGTCTTCGCTTGAATAGAAGTTGAGTAATATTAACAACCACTTGCCTCGGAGGAAACGTACTCCACAATTATAATAATGTCCTCACAGACCATACAATTAGCATACGGACGTGAATAGATACATTTTTGTTTCTGGATTAGATTGGCGTGAAACAGTGGCTTGCGCATTAATTGTGGTTTGTTCCTAGCGTTTTCGATTGTGTGAAAATCTTCGTTGAATTTTCATCTTCAGTGCACAATGTCATTTATCGTCAAAATTAAAATATTTTTGCAAATTTTTAGACGAAATGAAAATTTTTACTTGCGTAACCTCAATTGGCGTAATGTTTGTATAGAAGAAAAGTTTTTTGAAGACCGAATACCTAGCGAAGTAATTTAAAATAGAATTAAAATGTAAAGATAGTGAAAAGTAGTGAAATAAAAACAGCTATGCATTGGTCATATTATAGATGTAATTGTTAAATTGTTAGTAAAACTTGCCAGGTAGTATTTTGTATGTAAGCATTATACTTTTTAATAATTTCCCAAACAATAATATTTGCTCCTTCATACCTCAAACTAATTCATGATTCACTGTTGTCAATTTACAAAATTTACCTGAAGTAAAGTCTCATATTTGTTACAATTAGGAAGAGGATTTGTATGCCCTCAAAAAATCTGGAAATATTTTGTTAAAAAACTTAAAAATTATAAAACATGCAGTTCAAATGAATATTATTTAATTTCCTTTCTGAACCTTTCTTGCTAAAATTCAGCAGAAGCATGCCTGGAATGAAAAGATATACTTTTGTATATAGCAACCTAGCGTACTTCACAGTAGAATTGAAGAAAATATGCACCTCAGTGAAGGACGTTGTATGTGTTGTTTTAGTTTTTGGGTCTGGTTTCAAAAATATATCAAGAAATATCCTACATAAAAATATTTCATCATCTATAGAAAGGAAAAGAAAACTCGAACTGTGACAAGCTCTTTCTAATCAATGAATGCTCACAAATCAATGGATTCTATGAAAACATGAAACATTTTACAGATAAGTCTCTATTTGAATGAAATAAGCAAATTATGCTGCAATAATTACATAAATATGCACCAACAGAAAAAATTGGCTAAATAGGCACAAATATGTGTTAACATTTTAATCTCCACTGCATTCAATTCTAACCAAATGTCAAGAAATTCACTTGGCTATGCCATGAAGCAACAAACAAAAATATGCAAAATCATTGAAATCTGCTCCCTATTTACAATAAAGCCAGTTTAGAACTTTTCTGCCTAGTTTCATTTTGCAAATTTTAATGTTTAGACATTAAAATAAGCAAAAAAATTATCTTCACTTATGTTCATATTTATTACAGTTTGATATGTATCATTTGTAGAATAAGTTAGAAGTAATAGAGTAAAACAGAAAAACCATTCCTCTGAAGTTAAAATATGAGCTCTTTGTAATTGGGAAACAGTAATTTCTAGTTTCCACAATTAAAGAGACATGGGCAATTAATAATAATCATAATAATAATATAATAATGGTAATGGTAATGATAATATCAATAACAATAACATGTTGCATTATTTTGTAAAATTAGGGGCATACATTCACGTTCTCACACACATACATACAAACATATACACACACACAAATGTATAATAATATTATATGGGTGTGTAAATATAATATTATTTGTAATTATTTATAAATGAGTCACCGCAAGGAATCTCCTTAGTTTATTTCTAAATTTTTTAAATTCCCTTAAGTAGTAGGGCCACTTCTAACAGAATGTTGGAGATGAACACATCATGTAATTGATGAAGAATGTGCTGAAGCATACTTCTAATGTATTTGTAACTGTTTTACAATAAACATAATTGTTTGGTGCATGTACACATTTGGTGAGGAAAGTCGGTCTCTAGTGAAGATATTGATTTCTTTGAGTTTCATATTTTCCATATAACATACTTCACCAGATGACATTCTCTGAGTAATAAATAATCTATAAAATAAATGTGCAGCAGGAATGGATCATGTTCAGGGTCTTATGCTGCAACAAATTGCTTTCCATATAATGAAACTAGATACTTATAACTGTAAGTAACTGTTCACTGTGACAAGGAATCTTTCCTGATGTTTCAAACAACAATGGTAAAACCATGAAAAAGAGGTTATTCTCTTGAAGTTATAAGCTATAGTCCTTTTCTTGTTGCTCTCTTCACAAAAATTCTTGAAAAATACGCTATGAAAGATTAATGAATTTTTTAAATATAAAGGAAATTATAACTGAATATCACTGAACTGCAATCTTTCCATTGTTAAATGAAAAATTAACAGCTGGAGATAACAAAAAAATTCCCATGGTACTACTTCATCTTTCAAAACTTTTGATCCTGAGTTGAAGATTCTATATTACTGAGCAATCCTTTCACACTTCGTGTATGGAATAAATAAATGGGGTGATACATATACGACACATGACTAGAGAATTTACACTCCAGAAAAAAGCCATAAAAACAGTATTCAAAATGAAAAGGATAGATAGCTGCAAAACTATATTTCAAAATGTAAATGTCTTTGCAGTCTATGGACTTTATGTATATAATACAATATTATTCATCAAATACAATAGAATTGCAATGGAAACATAGTACCTTACCATACAACACAAGTAATGAAACAACATAGAAAAAGTTTGTACTGATAGAAAAGGAAAAAAAAAACAACTGCTTTTGAAATCCATATCGTCCAGAGATAACATTTTTCAATAATCTACCAAGCAACTGTCAAGCCAGTAGAGGGCTCTAAATTCAAATTAGAACTACAAAAATATGTGACCAACAAAGTACTTCGTTCTGTGGAAGATTTGTAGATACTGTATGCGTTCCGTCATGAATGTGAACTAAATGTTGAATGCAAAATTCGAATAAATAAATTACAAGGTAATTTCACATTGTCATTGAGACTCATGTAATATAATATGTAACATATATCTCAAAAGCTTAGTAAAATTTTATTAGTTTTCAGAAAATGATGAGAATGTGTTTGCAGTAACTACAAGGTCTCTACCGACATTGCGCTTTCGAATGGCGCGAAACTGCTGTCAGTTTCGGTGTCACGTGACCAAAAGTCGTGGAACCTGATGTTACCGTGTCAACGCGCACTGTCGACTTTCGCGCGCGATCATGGCGCGCCAAGCGAACTGACCGTCCAACACCCCAAGTGCGATGGCTTATGCCACCTCGTGGAAACGGGCCTTTACATACAATACTTATTTTTTAAATATAGGTGGATTATAATCTCTCAAACGTGTATGTTTTCAAACATTTTTGAGAACTGAAAAAAAGCGATTTTTCACAAATCGGTAGCTCGCCAGTAATTAGTTTCGAAAAACATGTTTTATACAAAAGTTGTAGGAAATTTTATCCTCTTTAAAATTAATTTGAATCATTTTTCTACACGACTTAAGTTAAAGAGCTACACAGAAAAAAACGAAACAAATCAGAAAAAACTGGTTTTTCGGACCTCCGGGAGTTAGCATGGGGTCTGGGAGGTCGAAAACTTGGCGTTTTAATTAGTGCCTGGATACATACAACATACTCAAAGAAAAAGTTCTTATGGCATTTTCCAGGTAAAATGTACATATCGACTATTCAGACTGGACTATGTATTTAAAAACAACTTACCAATTAGAATCATTTAGTGGTATTGTATTTCACAAAACAATTTAAATTCGGCGCGTCAAATCTTGTCTTTCACAAAGAAGCCTGTAGAAGCAACGACTCAGTTGCATCCTGCGTTACTTATAGATCACGATATTATCCAATTGGATGCTCCAATATCAAAAATTAAGTTCTAACGAAGCTCCCGATTGGAAAAAAGTATTCTCCTCTCCTTCCAGCTTAAGACCTTGAAATGCAGCTATGTTTAAATTGATGTATAGGTCGGATACTTAAGATGCCGATTCGACTGTGTCCAGATCTAGCAGTTTCTCCTAGTTCTCTTCCATGCGTGTGTGGAGTGCTGACTGAGGACCATGCATTAAAATTTGTATTCAGAATTTTTTAAATACAATTTCTCATACATAAATGAAATAAATTAAAAGTTAAAGAAAAAGTTGAAAGTTAAAAAAAAACTAAAAAAAGTTAAAAGTTAATAATAATAATAAAAAAACATTTATCTGGGATCTGCGCTGTTCTGCTACATGAGGGACGAGTGTGGCACCAGTGACGCGGGTGCTGCTCTGCTATACTGCGATATTTTTTAACGTTGCCCATGACAGAAATCAGCTTTTTCACTACCATCCAATCGGGAGCTTATATTTCGTTATAGTGCGTCACTATGGTGACGTTCAAGCCCTTTGGATGAAACCGCCAACAGCTGATTCCTGTCAAGGGCAAAGTTACAAAAATCGTGGTATACTGCTGCTGCTGCCGTTGGTGCGGTGGGGACGGGTGGCACAGATGTCCACGATCTCTGGTACTCTGTATTAGTACCAGTGATAGCTAAGAAAAAATGCACTGTCCTTAGTAAATAAAATGTGTAACCAGATAATAAGTGTTCTACTAAAAGTGCTTTTGAAACATTATTTTCAAAATAGAGAATATTAACCAAAATAATACAAACTGATGTTAATTTATGAGAAAATTATAAAGTGTGTATGTGTATTACGAAAGGTTGTTATTGTTAAGTAAGGATTGGATAGCCTTTTTGTTTAAATTGCTAAGTAAGGATTGGACCCATTGTTTTCTGATATAAACCAACAGAACATAAAAATAAATTACAATTCGCCCCTCTTCTTTCGTATCCGTCGTTCATCCTTAGGAATTAGGATGTTTAGAAAACTCAAGAAATTATAACTATCATACACAAAGATAGCCTACTCTATCGCGCAAGGAAGTACTTTTCCGCGATACGCAAACAGGATGTTGTGGCCAGAATCACTGAACATTTTGTAACAATTGCATCAAAATGAAGCTTAAAAACTCAGCTTCTTAAGCGCAAGTCTTCGATTATTATTAAAAAACTAGGTATTTGCAAGAATAGTGGTGTATGAAATAATTATCTTTATGTGCAATGTATGTGTGTGCAGTTACGTGTCGTACTCGTGGATGCTCTATATTCTGGAGAAAACGTAATAGGGTCGATGAAGCAAACCATTCACTTACAAAGGGTCGATGAAAGAAAAAGATAGGGAATCCCTGCTTTATAACAATACAAAGGCGTAATTGAGGGAGAACGAATGGACGTCTCCTATAAGACCGCCTGGATTGATTATTATTTTCGTAAAATAGTTCGTAAAAGTTGAAAATGTGACATTAAACATTTAAGCTTAGATAACTATAGCATAAAATTAATTTTAAACTAATAAAAAAATTCCCAAGAGCAAGTTCAAAACATTGTTTTTTCTGAAGTTGATGGTAAGCGATTGATTGGATTACGTCACACGATTAGTGATCGAGGAAGGTTGGTTGTTTTGTGGGGATTCCTCTTTATCTTCAACATCTTTCTTTCTTGTGAACCGAATCGAAGTGACTCCTTCACCTGTCCAGTGAGAACTACGTGTTTTGAGCAGTTTTGAGTGTTCTTAGGTTGGATACCTTGAGAGGATTCCCCTTTCGGAAACTAGTCGGTTTAATCTATACTCTGATAGAAAATAAAATAAACGGTACCATACCAATGAGCTGAGTTGCGTACACCGATGGTGCAACGATATTTCGAGATGAGAACGTTTGGGATTGTTTTAAAATCATATTGAAACCTGATGTAGTAAAACATGAAATTGTGACATTCATTGAGCTACTACTTACGCTATCTCATCAAGGAAGTTGAATTTGTTGGTGGAAAACTGAGGTGCAAGCGTGTTTTCTGAAGGTGAGTGGTTTTTATGATTTATGTTTGTTATTTCGTTTTGTATTTGAAGACACGCTTAATTGCCCTATCTTTCCATCATCCTTTTTTCCAGAAAGATTTTGAGTATTCAAGCTCAAAAATATATTCTCGAACACTCGTCATTGAAGAATATCAAGAAATGACTTTACCATCAGATACATCTCAAAATTGTTGTAAGGATCATCGGAATTCGCGAAACGTGTTTCTTCAGATACTGAAAAATGTGTTCTCTGCTATTCAAGAAGATGACATAAACTCGTTGAAAGAAATATTTGTGCAGGTAGATAATTCGAATAAAGTAGAAAATTATCCAGAAAGTTATATTGATGCAGACATTTCAACACGTTTGCAGGACACCAATATAGTAATCTTGGCCTGCAAACTAAATAGACCAAATATTTTGAGATATTTATTTTCTAATAAAGATTCATGTTCAAGAATAATTGGTGAATTTCCTCTTCCAGCTCATGAGGATGAGCAGCACCATAATGCATTTTACTATGCTATTCGTAATGATAGTGTTGATATTTTAAAAACTCTATGTTTTAAATGGCCAGGTTGTAATTTTAATGCAAGATCTGAGGAATTCAACATGCTGGTATTAAAAGCCTATCATGAATTAAAACTAAAGAATGTAGAGGTTTCTCAGGAAGTGAAAGTATTTACTGAAAGCATTTCATTGTATAATCATTATCATTCCAAAAGCTGTTGCCCCTCTTCAAATGTTGAAGCTACTGGAAGTAGTACATCTAATTTTGAACAAATTGATATGATCATAAAGCACATTAATTCTTTAATTTCAGTGTATAATGATAAAGAAGTAGACGATGTGTGCTTGTTATCTATGAGATTTACTGCATATTGTTTGTCTAATTTAGGAGATTTGAATCCTGTTTACTCAAAACTGCACTGTCAGGAAATTATTTTTCTCTTATTTGCATTTATCCAAGCAAAAATATACTGGCCAGATCCAAGATCCATATATTGCTCTCTCTTAACCAAAAGGAAAATATTGGGTTATTTACATCATTTTTCAGACAGCTTAGCCAGAAACAAAGGGGATTTTCAAAGCCCAGAAGAACGTAATGTTTCAAGTGTTTTACACAATGTGAACCAGAGAAAGCAAACATCTGTATTTGATGAGATGAATTATGAGCACGATGGTATTAAAAATGCATTTGTGTTATACAACATGAAATGTTACTTAGAAACTGTTGAATCTGCTGGAATCGAGTGGGAGTTCATTTCTTTGCTCCTTACGAGATGTTTACAAGTTCTGAGGGCAAATATTGTAGAATTTCCCAAATTATCTCATATTACGAGTGAGTTTTTGTTACAAGCAGTGTCTAAAAGTACAAGAGACATTTTATTGTGTAAATGCAATCCAAAGTTGTGTGTGTCCTTAATGTCCAAAAATAGCAAATGTTTGAATGATCTTTTCAAGGACATGTGCAAGCTTAATCACATTCTGGCCAATATTCTTAATGAAACTAAAATTCAAGCTCTTGTAAGGCTTTTGGAGAATGTAATTAATGAGACCTGTTTGAATAGTGTAATAGAATTTTTGGATGTATTAGATACTGTAATATTAGATGATGTTATTTTGCCAAACACAGATATGATATTACTTAAACAAATACAGAAATTCATTATTCAGTTCAATATTTTAGTGACTGATAAAACACTCTATGAAGAAGAACTATTGAATTATATTCAAGAGTTTATAGATGATGAAAAATCCAATAAACAATCAAAAAATGTTGAAATGGCTATCTCAAGGTTACAATACTTGAAATTTTACATTCGGGGTAAGAACATGTCAGAAGCAGATTTTATGCATATAAAGCATACTGCTAACCAAATTTTACTGTACTTACAACCACAAAAGGTGGGCAAGTCTGTTAAATCCATAATTGAAATGATATTAAAGATATGGAACAGCACTGTGTCTAGGATGCAGAATGGGGCAAATAAACTATATAACATTATTCTGCATGTACTGAAAATAACAGAACTTCATACAGGGCAGACACTGTGGGTTAATGAATTGTGGAACACACTAAATTCAACATATTTCAATAGTGAATGTGAGAACAGAGGCAATATTAATGACATGCAATGCAAGCATGGGAAAGTTTCATCGAAATTGAATACCAGCAACTTCGATGGGATATCAAAATTAATTCCTAGCATTTTTGGAAATTCAGATAATTTTCTACATCATTTAGAAATGAGTACTGAGTTATTTAATGATTTTTTATGTTACCAAAATAATAAATGTATTCAGGTTGTGGTGGAGACTCTAGTTTTAGATGAATTGCATTCTTTACAACAAGAACTAACAAGTATTAATCCATGGTCTTTTGAAGAAAAAGGCTCCATTTTACAAGGAGAAATATTCTATGATTTCTTGAGTAAAAGCAATATTTTAGTTGATTCATACTTTTCTGATCCTTCCATCACAACTTTTATAAACGCAATGTTGATATGTCATGGAATTTCACTATCAGAAAAAGAAAACCATCCAGAAGTAATGGCAAACAGACTTGCTAAGGCAGACACAAATTATAACACAGATACAAACACTATAGCCAATCAGAATAACATGTTCACAGCTCTGACAAAGGGAGAACTTGAAACTGTAGAAAGATGTATTAAAAAAGGTGCAGATATTAAAGGCAGAAATTGTAACTTGTGGTCTTCATTGCATTTTGCAGCCCAAGGAGGTAGTGTTGAGGCAATAAAATATCTTTTGGATCAAAAGATGGGTGTCAATGTTAAGGATATTAATGGTCAAAATCCATTACATATAGCTGCTAAGTGTGGTAGAAAGAATATTGTCGAGTACTTAATTAATGAAACAAATATCAGCATCAATGAAACAGATAATATGGGTAAAACTCCATTTTTATTTGCAATTCAGAATGGTTTTGAAAATATTGTTTTACTGTTATTGAAACGTGGAACTGATATGAATATATTCAGCTCTGACATTAAACCATCGATTTCTAAAATATTCTGTAAGAACAGTGTACAGGTATTATCTGATGAGGAAAATGAATTCAATTATAATGCAGTGGATATTTTTATATCATTATTTTCTGCTGCTGGAAGTGGGTGTGCTAAGTTAATTGATAATTTGTTGGCAAATTATTTCAACATTAAAATAAAACATCATATTCTTGGAACTCCATTACATATGGCTGCAGAGAAAGGCTTGGTGCAGGCTGTGAAGTATTTGATTTCCAAAGGAACTTCTGTTCATGACCAAAATGGAGAAGGCTGTACTCCATTACACTTAGCAGTTAGGAATGGTCATGAACAAGTTGTTAGATTATTGTTAGAAGAAGGAAGCAATGTTAATATGACAGAAAAAACATTGAATTACACACCCTTAAGATATGCCGTTCAAGGAGGTTACATCCAGATAATAAAACTTTTATTGGAAAAGGGAGCTGGGATGAATGACATGTGTCAGGAAGGAATGTCTTCCTTTCATTGTGCTGTCATAAAAGGAAATATCAACACCATGCATGTTCTAATAAAAAATGGAGCATCTGTGAATGCAGCAAGTAAGAATGGTAGTACTGGATTACATTTCAGTGCTGTGAAAGATAACAAAGAAATCATTGCATTTTTAATTAGAAATGGAGGAAATGTCAGTGCTCGAAATGGGCAGAATCAAACTGTTCTACACGTAGCCTCAGAAAATGATTGTCAGGAGATCTGTAGGATTTTAATGACTGAAAATGTGAATGTTAATGCCAAAGACAGTCTAGGTTTTACACCATTGCATATAAGTTGTCGCAGAGGTCACATAAATACAATACGTCTTTTACTAGAGAAAGGAGCTGATGTTAATGCAAGAGACAAACATGAAAGAACTCCTTTGCACATTGTAGCTTTGTATGATATGTTTAACGCTATTGAGATTTTAGTAGAAAAAGGAATTAATATCAATTGCAGAGATAAAGATGGCTTTACTGCATTACATTTGGCATCTTTGAAAGGAAACAAGAAAAGTGTTGAAACATTAATAAGCAAAAAGGCTAATGTAAATGCAACTGACTTTAATGATGTATCTTCTTTACATCTAGCGGTGCAAGCCAATCATATCGATGTTGTTAAAATATTGATTCAAAATGGCTCTATTATTGATGCTAAAGTAACAATAAATAATAATTCATGTCTTAACAAAGGAGCAACAAATTGGGTAGAGAAATTTCAAAAAGAGTTGCTTGAGCTTATGGTAAAAGATGTTCCAGAATTGCAAAGTATTTTTCTAAAAAGGTATGGGAATAAATGGACAGAAGATACCAGGGTTTTGACTCCTTTGTACCTTGCAGAGTTCAATAATAATCCTGCCATTACATCCCTGTTGTTATCCAAGGGGCTAAAATTTGGGCTAGAGGAAGTTTATGCTTAATGACTTCAACATATTTTGGATACAAACAAATAGTTAAAATAATATTGGAAAAATCCAGAAATCAAATACCACCTAAGATTGAAACTCCCAACTTTTTGTTTGTGGCTTCGTTTAAAGGACATGTTGAAATAGTAAAATTGTTGCTGACTATGGGGTTCAGTAAGCCTTCTGCATCGCTTTTATGTTCTCCACTTTACGCTGCTGCTGAAAGAGGTCATTATGAAATAGTTAAACTTTTGTTAGATAAGAATGCCAATGCAAATTTAATAGATTGTTTTGGAACCACCCCATTGCATCGAGCAGCTGCTTTGGGTCACAAAAAAATTGTTGAACTTTTTTTGGAAAGCAAAGTAGTTCCTGCCCATTCAAGAGATTTAGTGGACACCACTCCTCTGGAGCAAGCAGCAGCTAATGGTCATGTAGGAATAGCAGAAATGTTATTGAAAGAAAGAAAAGTGAGAATCAATGAAAAAGGAAAAGATGATTACACTGTACTACATATTGCTTCCCAGGAAGGGCAACTGGAGATGGTAAAACTTTTAGTGAGCAAAGGAGCTAATATTATAGCAAATAACTCAAAGGGTTCAAAACCAATTCATGTGGCTGCAAGAGAGGGCCATGTAAAAACTGTACAATTTTTCCTAAACTTAGGACAGGACATAAATATTCGTGGTCATTGTGAACAAACATGTCTACATTATGCTGTGCAAGCAGGGCAGATCCAAACTGTGAATTTTTTATTACAACAAAACATTGATGTTAATGTAGCTGATGTTTATGGAATTACTGCTTTGCATATGGCTGCAATCATGTGTCACAAGAATGTGGTAGAGGTTTTATTGCAGCATGGAGCTTTCTACAATGTTGTAGATAAAATAAATAAAGCGACCCCCTTGCAAATGGCTCGTAATAAAGATATGTCTAATATATTTTTGGTCATTGAAAAGTTATTTAGAGCTGTGAAAATTGATTCACTTTGTCTCGTGGAAGAAAGTATTCAGGATGGAGTTGTCATAAATGCTAAAAACAAAGATAATGTCACTGCTTTGCTTTTTGCCGCTTGGAAAGGTTTTCCAAATATAGTGGATATTTTGTTAAAAAATTCTGCAAACCCTAATATTTCTGGAAAAGGTGGTTGTTCACCTTTGCATTACGCAACTAAATTCTCACATCTGAAGATTGTAAAAACATTACTGGCTAGTGGTGCTGTGTATAATTTTAAAAACAATGAACAGAAAACCCCATTAGACTTTGCTGTAAACCAAGATATCATACATTTGTTAACTCTTGTTGACAAGTTGTTTACATATGCTGGGAATGGAGATATGAAACTTATTTCAGAACTGAAAATGGTTCATGAGATAGATACTATGAAGGCAATTTTAAATGCTTGTAATGAAAGAAAAGAAATAATAATTGACTGTGCAAATCATAATAAATACCCATTCATTGATGAACTACAGAAAATATGTGGAATGTCTGTTCCAATGAATATAGCCAAGAAGTTTTTTGCAGAAAAAAATTATGAAGAGGGATATAATATATTGTTTAATAGGTAGGAAGTTAATGATTAATTTTCAAAATACGTTTCTAAGGTATTGTATTTTTAAAAAATGCTCTATCTCAAACCTTTGTAATCATATTGATTAAACAAAAACCATGAAATACTGGCTCTGAAACTTCATGGTAGAATAACTGTATTACAGTTATTCTACCCCCCCACACACACATTAGCTCTATTTAAAAGTAAGAAATCTTGAAAGAATTTTACCCTAATGCAACATTATTTGCAGGAATAAAATTATTAAAAAATATTGAATCAGTTTGTGGTGAGAAAGTGTGGTTCATAATTGATTGCTATTAAACAATGTTGTAGAGTTTTCTTGATGTGGAAAGAATATTTTTTATTTTTATCTTTAATAACTATTATCATTCCTTTAAACAAATGTAGTAATTTTAAATGACATGAAATAAAAAACAAATTTCACCTCAGATTAACATTCTTCAGTTGATGTTTAATGTCAAATTGTATT
The DNA here is from genome assembly GCA_031308135.1 of Acheta domesticus. Lineage (NCBI taxonomy): Eukaryota > Metazoa > Arthropoda > Insecta > Orthoptera > Gryllidae > Acheta > Acheta domesticus. Next base: position 75,942,994 of record JAHLJT010000631.1, on the reverse strand, counting down.
ATGGAAAATGCTCCATCCTGAAAAAGAGGAAGTAATGATTTTATGATCTAATGATTTTATCATGGAGAATGCTCTATAATGAAATGAGTTGTAAATGCATTGCGATGAAGATCAGTATCATAAAGACTTGAAAATTCTTTTTGCAAAGTTTTGTCTGTTTTATTAGTAACTATTAATACTAACTATTCAAGGGCAAAGCAGTTTTATGTGTTCATGATTAGACCTGCCCAGTACCTTTCTAAAGTGACACACACTGGCCCCAACCGCTAAAAACCTTTCCAAAATACAAAGATTTGTTTGATTTGCTTGAAAATTTGTATGATTGGCTTCAGATGTCACAAATAAAGTCAAACCTTTGTATTTTGGCCAGGATTTTGTCCGTTGGGACCAGTGTTTATCGCTTCAGAAAGATACTGGGCAGGTTGAGTGATGACTGCACAAAACTGCCACGCCTTGCATCTAAAACTTATACAAGTCATCAGAACCATGGAAAAATTGTATTTTAAAAATTCTTTGAACTTGAATATAAATAAATGTCATATTATGTTCTGTTACAGTTTGTTAACCCATTTTACTTCTGTAATACAGTATCTATACTTCGGTTTTTATTTCTTGGTGCATGGTGCTTGTCTGCAGAATGGAATATCTCACAGTATTTCTCATCGTTCTTGGTCGTACCTTTAGGAGTCACATGATTGCTAGCACTGCTCAATACAGTCACGATCATGCAACTCCCAGCAGCATGACTGAGAACGATGCGAAATACTGGGAGATATTCCATCACGAAGACAAGACCCCACGTGCCAAGATACTTCAATGTCAACCCAAGTATACTTCAATGTCACTTGTAAATATTGGTCTATTTGCCAAAACATAAATAATTTTGTATTGTTTTACAGATTGTCATGTGAAAAAATACTTAATTATTTGGAGTCATTGACAGATTTAAATGAATTTCATTGATCTTTGTTGTTGCTTCCATTTATAGATTTCTCATTAGGCCAGTTGCAGAATAATTTTTAGAACTGATTTCCTTTCTACAATTTTTAGATTAAAACTTGCAAGAAAAAGCCTCTGGGCATGGCTTCAAATAATAGTATTTCATGACATGCTATAAAATATAACTTTAGTGGATGAACAAACAATTATCCTCATTTGAATTTTCTGTAAAATTATGCCCAAATCAGGTGCTCTCCCTAATGTTTAATACAACCTCTCTTCTTTATTACTGATAATAACCAAGAGGGCACTGAAAATCTCGCATAATAAGACAAATTACGTTTACCACAGTCCTTTGAACTATGTGAGGTTCATGGCCAATGAGAATGATACAGTTTTTATTAGTGATTACATTGTTCTTTTGCTTTCCTAATCCTTTTATAAGATCCTACTTATTCTCAGGTGTAAGATGTAATTAGTGTAGCTTCCAGTTTTTGTATTCAGTTTTTACTACAATTGTTATTATTAATGAGATTGAATATTATTCTAAACTGTTTGTATTTTACACTTGTGTTCATGATTATTTCTGTTCCATTTAGTATTTTGTATTGCTCACTTCTTATGTGTGTAATCAAAACATTTGATGCATAATAGATAGTTTATTCAATATTGGTTGATCACATTTTGTTTTCTAGTTCTTGTATATTTTTATTTTATTTGTATCTAAACTGTACTTATGTAACTAATCAAATATGCAACATGTAATGTACAATTGCTTTTATTTAATTTTTCTACTCTTAAACGCAGTAGCAAAAGGCAGCAATGACAATAAAGTCAATCAATTAAGAAAGAATAAGTTGTATAAACAAGTGCAGCTTCATTTTGAAGTTCTAATGCTTGCATCCCTTTTTTGACCAAGATGTCTCTGATGTTTCTGGTTCCCTTTCTCACAGGGGCATTTATTCCATGGAAGCAAGGGAAGCTTTCAGCCGTGGATTAACATTCATCCATGATTCAGCGTTGCCAGATTATTTTTCGTCTGGGTCGTGATTTTTAACAAATCGTAGTGGAAAAAGCGGGACAAAATAAAAAACCAATAACCAGTATTTTAATTGTAAATATCGAAACATACATTTATACAGATTTCAATTGTAAACAATGTAATCAGTAGGTTATCAAAGGATATGGCCAAATAAAGGGGTGAAAAGTACCCCCACACCAAATCAATAATCGTGATACTCATATGAAAGAGAATAAAAAATGTCGTCGTGTGACAGTCCATTCCCACTAATTAAATAAATTAATCAAAATGTTAGGGGACTGACATAGTGTAGAAACAAAACAGTCAAAGATGCTATGGTAAGGTAGAAAGTTATATATACATATATACACATATCTATACATACACACACACATATATATATACACACACACACACACACATTCAATTGTCTTTGCCAAATATGGGAATATTTTCTTTAATTAAAATTTTCATTATTTGGAAATAATATAACTTGTGTGATTGTAAACAATCGTGATGTGCGATCACATAAGCATTTAATATCTATAACAAGATTCGAATTTTGAAAAGCAGAAAGTTATAAATATTATTATTCGGACTTTTACTTTGAATTTATTGTATTGGAGAAAGTAAGAGAATGTAATCGCATTATTAAATAGAAGGTGTAAAAAATAGTACGATTCTGACAAAAGAGAACAGTTGTTTTTTTGTTTTCAAACTGTGTGTTGAAAAATGTATGCATTTACTTACATGAACTTATGCAATCAATGCATAAGTTCAGATTATTTCGTGTTTTTGGACAGAATGAATTGTGTCACAAATGAGTCGGCAGATTAAAGTAGAAAATTTTACAAGAAGTTTGGAGATATTTAAAGAGTGATGCCAGTACGTGAATATTAGTCTAGGAGTATGGAAATTGGCTTGCAGATTAAAATGCTAGGTAGCAGAATTTAACATGGTAATGGAACTAAATATGAATGGGGACTCAGGCATTATGCAACAGTCGGGGTACAACGCCAAGGGAGGTCAAATGGAACATCTACCAGGAAACTGACAAACTTAATTAAAATAAAATTTATGACAATGCCAAGATTCTACATTAATTTTAAGGATAAAGTAAAATGGCCATCAAAAATAATTCAATCTCAAAAAAAAGGGCAGTGAACTTATTAAGTGTGAACGATTTTTAAATTTTGTAAAGATAAATTGTTTTGTCGAAAGGGTAAATATTTATGTGTATTTTATTGTTATGTTAAAGTATTCAATTGGACACTGGGTTCATCATATGTCATTTCAGCAGGAAGAGAAATCTGAAAAAAATAAAATACACTCATCGTTATAAAAGAAGCTGCACCCAGAAGGACGAGGCGGATTGCGTTGATTGTTGGCAGGCAGGTAGAGGATACCACGCATACGAAATGATTACACTTTCACATTTGTAGGACCAATATTTACTGTGTTACATGGCCACAGACTGTATATGTTTTGCGTGAGGTCACCACGGTGGCAAACACGCGTCCAGACGTCGTGACATGGAGTGCTATGTTGTCATAACTGTATTACTTTCAACCATTTAAATTGAACTCACAACAAAAGTAATACACTATAACAACACTTAAACCATAACACTAATATGTATTACGACTGATACACATATACTTAATATTCTTTCTAAATTTTAGTGATAACTTTTCTATCGTGTCAATTTGTCTGAATCAAAACAAAAACACACATTGTTTAATAACAACTTTGTCATGGTAACCAATTCAATTTCAAAATCACTGTCCTCCTTTTTGAGCGAATCAGGTGGAAAAGATCACATTTGCGGGAATATTTACAATAATTCGAGAAAATATTATAAAACAAAATATTTAGAAAACCTTTCAATTGACGCAATGGTTTACTTTTCGTTTCGGTGCAATGGATAGTTTTCATTTTGTGTGCGATTAAAAAACACCTACATTTTTCAGCATTATTTTGATTTTTGGGCCCCAAATAACTTGGCCAAAATCAAGCTTCTGGAATATGGGGGAGAATTGAACTCTTTTCCATTGTTGAGAATTTCGGCAAAACATTTTCAATCGTTTTTGGGAAAATTTGGTTCGAACATTTCAGAGAATTTGCCAATTTTGTTCCTTTATTATGTACCACTTATGGACATTTCAAAAACCATCATTAGAGATATTTTGAAGCTTATGTGTAAAGAAACACAGGGAACAATAAAATACATCTATAATGTAAATTTTGACAACACAAGAGACAAGTCAAAAAATTTTCATTTTTATAATTTTTGAACAAAACAATGTATAGAGCAGTATGTTCTTGTCACCTGATAGAGCATATTTAGCATATCCCTGCCAAAAGTTAAAAGAAAAAACTTGGAGCTGTTTTTGAGAAAATCTTGTTTTCGTAATTTTTTAAAATTGCACATACTGCATGCAGTGTTGTGCGAAAACTACTACAATTTTCAAAAAAATGACCATGACCTTAAAGAAAGAACTCACTATATAATAGACAGAATAAATTTTATTTGAAGAAAAAAATCTCTATCTTAAAAATGGTGTAAATCGCAGGAAAGTATAAACGGAGGAAAAGTCCTTTTGCACATGTAATAAAATACTGCAAATTTACAATCCATTTTTATTATTAGAATTAACAATCAGTAAGTATTCTTTGTACTTTTGTTTTCCACTTGAAAATACAAAAGTTCTAGTAATTAAAATAAACAGACAGTTCCTTAAATTTTTGACATCCAATTTTAATTTTCTTATGATTAACAAATTGTATGTGATGAAGTTTTATGGAACGACGTAACGTTTCGGCCGTAGCTCAACAGCCATCCTCAGACATCTGGCTTAAAAATGAAAATATGAACATTTAAAGAGTTGAAAAATTATAAATTAGTTACAAATTTTATTATTTTTATTTTTAAGCCAGATGTCTCAGGATGGCTGTTGAGCTACGGCCGAAACGTTATGTCGTTCCATAAAACTTTGTTGCATACAATTTGTTAATCATAAGAAAATTAAAAATTGGATGTCAAAAATTTAAGGAACTGTCTGTTTATTTTAATTATTACTAAGACATTCATTGAAGAAAAGGAATAAAAATTCTAGTATTTAAAAAAAATTAAATTAATTGATGTCTGTTTTGCCTTTTTCTGGGAAATTCTTTCAACTTGCTATTCAAGCTCAGATACCATGTGCTGCAGAAATATATATTTTTTATTGTGTTTATTGCACAAACTACTTCTGCACAAGTAGGCACACCACTATCACCATCATTGTCATCAATCATCATCAAAATCACTATTACTTCTTTCACTGTCATTTTCTCTCTGAACTGTATTGATCACACTTTCTAAAGACACTTTTTCTACAGTCAGAAGTTCATCATTAAAATGGAAGAAGTCTTTAACTCCATAACCCATTTTCAACTTCTCCCAAGCAGAATGAAGATCGCTATTTACTTCGCTTACTTCATCCTCTAGTGTTTGGAAGAAGCAGATAGTGGATTGATCTATATCATTCCATGCCTTTGCAAAATAATGCAGTGCATTAAGGACAGATATTTTAAATTTAATTGTATACTTCCATGACTCCATCAAACTTAATAATTTTAGCATGTTTTTTGTATAGTAGGTCTTGGAAAGCATGGATTTTGCCTAAATCCATTAGCTGTGGCTTGCTTGTATAGTTTGCCAGCAAGAATTCAATTCTAGTATTTCTCATGTTTATTTGCTTTGGATGAACAGAACACTGATCAACAAATAGACGTATTCTTCTGTTGTGCATTCGCATCAAGAGCGTACATTTGCCTCTCAAAAGGGTCAGAAGTTATCCAAGCTTTTTAATTGGCCTCATATTTCGTGGGCAATGTTTTCACATTCTTGAAGCATCAAGGTTTCTTGGGCTTTCATGTAACAAATGAGCAAAGCTATTCAGAACCGTTGGCATTCGCTTCCGACATCGCAATGAGCCTATTTTCTGTTAGTGAAAAGTGAGTTTTGTTTGAAAGAACACAAAAAACTAGACAGGTTACATCTGTGTTGAAGATGTCCTTGGGTGAAAACCCCTTCACAAGATCCATCAGTTTCCCCTCTTGTCATTCCTGAACACTTTCTTGTGGCATGGTATTTCCTTCTCCACACACAGCCTTATAAACAATATTGTAACGCTTTTTGAATCGATCAAGCCAACCATTAGACACAGATACATTCTTAATGGAAAATCTATCTGCCATGTTCCGGGCATTTCACGTCACAACATTCCACTCGCAGGGTAGCTCCAAGCATGTGCCATGTGGAACCAGTTCTTCACGATTTCCTCCAACTCTATATACTTTGAATAGCTGGCGTACTTATTGCAAAAATGTCCACTTTCAATTACACTTTGAGTTATTGTATCTAACTATTGTGTTAAGAGTGGATAGTACTGATATCCCCGATTATTTAGCTGTCGCAACACGTGTTCCTGTATGAACTTCAACTCCCTCTAGAATTTTGAATTTTTCTTGAGTAGAAAGACTCATTCTTTTCTTTTTAAATCAATTACAAGGCAAAATGAACACTTTATTCAAATTAAAACTTTCTTAACATAGCACAAAACTACGATACTCAACTAGTTACTATACTCTGCTTTGATACTTGTCCCGATGCTGTAGCGACACTACATTAGAACTTTATTAGAGCAAATGAACTCCAAACTAGACCAGAATTTGTAGTCAACTAAATAAATCTCATTGCAAGAGAGAGCACAAATATCATCAAAACATGGCATTCACAGGTCCGGGATGGCTTCAAAAAGTGCAAATGGAGGGAACATTTTGGTTCTGAAAGTATAAAAGTGGGGATAATTTAACATCGTGAATACAGGAAAATTGAAGGGACTGGAGAAAAATGGTGTACACTGACGGGAAAATGTAAATTCCAGGATCATAAACACAGGGTTGTACTGTAAAACATCTCAATTTTATATACAAACTTGTTTATTTTTTTCTATTTCCTAACATAAAATAAACCACACAAATCATGAATGTGTATGTAATATTGTTCTACACTTGTTCTATATTGAACAATCACAATTTTTATATACAAACATGTTTATTTAATTCTATTTCCTAACATGAAATAAACCACATAAATTATGAATGAAAAGTGGAATGAGTCTGAAATATATACAATTAGGTGCTGAAGATAAAAGCAATCAATTAAATAAAATTAATCACTGCCTGAGTCACTATCACTGTTGCCAGACTCAAAATCTCCAACATGTACAGTAAATTTGTATTCTTGATCACATCCAAGGTAAGCATCACTCATAAAATACAATGTGTATGTATGGAGTCCTGCAAAAGAGAGGAAATAAAATGAAATACTGAGCCAGAGCAGGATTAGGAACATGACAGTGAAAATGACACTTTCTTACCTGGACTTGGAGCAACAAAATCTAATTTCACTTTAGCTTTTTGCTGCAAAGTCAGCCTCTTGATAGATAAAAGAGAATTAGTTTTAGGATCTCCAATCACAACCCACCACCCTTCCTCACGTTTCTGAAACAATCACAAAATAATTTCACATCAGAACACAATTGAATCTAGCTGGAAATACTGTAAACAAAATTATTTCTTTTTTAAAACAAATTAAAATTTGCAAAAATATGTTCAATAATTTGAATAGTGTCTCACTTAACCTACAGAGATTTGTATTCAATACTAATAACGATTGTAGTTTCTGTTTTCATAACTGCATTGTATACAAGTCTGTGTGTACATGTGTGTACTTGTTGGACAATTGAATTTGTAAAGTTTACTTGCATGCTTTAACTAAATAACTTTTCCCATGGCATACGTTATGACCAGTGGATAAATAAATAATCTAATCACACCAAACTTCCTTATTCCCTTAAGCTTTTTATTAAAGAGCATTCCAGAATATTTAGTTCAGACTGTTCAGCTTTTGAAATTAGCAAGTGAATATTCATCAAGAGGAAGGAGAATGCCAGGAAGACACCAAAGACCACGATCATTTGGATCTTCAACAGGCTAAGGGAACGCTAGAATGAAACAGCTATCTGCCCTACACTAAACTACTGTTAGAGGTTATTATGTTCATTAACCCTTTGCGGTCCTTTGTTCCATGTGGTGGGTCACAGCATTTTCCTTGATGCAGACCCTTTTAATTCCCAGATACCTGGTTGTACCGGCCTGCTGTGCCGCGGCTTAAGAAACAGTACTCAGGTTCCGAATTATTTTTTGTATTGTTAGAAACAAAACATTATAATTAATTTGCCTAATTCATAATATATAATTTAAAGTTAATGTTTGCTGCGAAGAGCTTCACCCAATTACCAATAACGCCTGTAGATTGCATTGTATCAATGGAGTCCAAGTTATCATTACTGTCACTTTCTTCATACTCCTCAGAATCACTTGAGAAAGTTTTCAAATTCTTACTTTCCTAAAGATTGTTCACATTCAGAATTGTTTACTGATTCACTCAGTTCAAGCTGTGACAATCTCAAAAGGCTTAATCTCTTCTGAAGAGAATAAGTTGTACTTGTAACCGGTGCCATATACCTGAGTGAATTGACACTGAGTTAAATGTGAGTTTTGCTCCATGGGACAAAGGACCAGAATCAGGAAAAAGTAAGTCCTCTGACGTGGGACACCGGACTACCAGATGAAGAAAACGGAAAAATGAAAGGATTGCAAAGGGTTAATGGACAGTATGAAAGATGGGTTAAACATGAATAATAAGTAAGTCTTCTGGGGAATAATTAGTTCTAGTGTATACCTACTGTTAAGGTATGATTGTACTCTTACAAATAATTTAAGATTTTTCCTAAAGTTTTCTTACCTGAGGATAAAATGGAGCAATAACAGGACCTGTTATTTCATCCTCTCTTTCAAGCTGTACCACAACATTCACTGATGAGCCAGTATGAAGTCTGTCTTTGTCCTGAACTTCATAACTCATTTCAATGTTTGGATATCTGTTACAAAACCTTGCAACATCTGCCATTTGCACATCAGTTAACTGGAGCAATTTTGATCGATCTTCATCTTCTAATTCCATAATGTCAAATACTGTCTCCACACCCTGAAAACAAAAAATTTATTTTTCTCCATTTAAATACAATGTTTGTAAAGTGTATTAATCAAAAGTTTTGAGCAGAGCTATAGAGTGATCCAATTTCTTTTTCTTGAAATGCTTTCAATGATATATTTTATAGCTAAAAATAAATAATAAACAAAAATGTATAATCTTTTGCACTTACCTTTTCAGTACATCTTTTAATTACATCTGCATTAAAATGAGGCAGCTGTTTCAAGTACGAGTCTTTGCTCCACATAGCTTGTGTAACCATTTGTGCAAGTTCCATAGCAGCCACAGCCGGAGAGAGCCACCCATTGGAACTGAGCACATCCACACAAGCCTGAATCAAGCGAATGGCTTTGCTCAAGATAACTTCAGTGTCTCCTTGCAATTCTGCACCCAACTGTAGTCTAGAGAGGTGAGCCTAGAAATAAAAATAAGTACGGAAGTAAATGGCAATTTACTTATTTTCTGCTGTTACAGCTTATTAATTTAGGATTCCTAAATACAAAAACTTTTGAAATGAAAATCTAAATATACATTCAGGTATATATTATTCAGGTATAGGCCTTGCACGTAAAGGAGAACAAAAATAATGAACTGACTGATAATGCAAGAGAACTCAGTTTTTCCTTAAGATTTTAGAAATATCCGATATTTCAATCTAGGTGTAACATAACTAATTAAAACTAGCGTTTAAAGAATAAAAGGTTCACACAATGTGGTGCATGTTCCACATGAATACCTACTATTTGTGAACAATATCCACGGTACAATTTCAACAAGAAATTTACAGCCCATCTATAGCACACACAAAATAAACTATCAGCATTTGATCTAGTACACTGGTTCTGCTGCAGCATAGGGTTAAAGCTACAGCAGCTTTGGCCTACTGTTAAGGTAGGTACTTGTAAGGTATGTAAACTGGTTAGTGTACCAGGCTGTTGCACCCGAGTTTGCAGGTTCAACCCTGATCAAAGTTGTGTACTTTTAAGGAGAAAAGAATCCTTCATACGCCTTTATTCTGAGGGGAAGTAAAGTCAGCTATCACATGCTATAGATTTTCTGCTTGTAAAGATCAAGTTTAAAAGAAGCCTCTGAGCTAAAAACTTAAATTGCAGGAACAACCGAAACCCTAACATAACATTAAAATGAAATTGCTCTTTCTTTTACACTTCTAAAAACACAATTATAGATATTGTATTTCTGTCACTGAATTCTAGGGTAACTGGCAATTGCCACACTGCAGTGGGTAAAGGGTAAACCTGTAGCAAAAGGAGTTATTCTAAATTGATCATAATTTCTTTTCTTCATGGTGTCCCATCTTGTTGAATTTCTTCTACATTTTTGTAGTTGGTCACTACGTGAATTTAAAATAATTTTTTCAATAAAATATACCTGAATAATTTATACAGATAAAATCGTTTAAAATAGTAATTTTGGAAAATTTCTTTTAGAGAATGGGGGACATTGTTATTTGTTAAAACATGTGAGAGAGTCAATCTTTAAAAAGTTAGAGAACCTCTGCAGTATTCTGAAAGTTACAAAATTGTTTCATAACAAAATACTACAGGATAACAATGATTTCGTCTGTAAGAAATGAGTTATCTACTGTTCTTTTATACATAAAATGTTTACACAGAACAACAACTGAATGTAGTTCACAATAAACTTATTATTCACTGACATGATTACATTGGGGAGTAATGCCTTGGAATTTTTTTGAAGAGTATAGATGCTTACCTGAAGCAATAAGTTGGTCTTCACATGAGGGTCATTGTACTTAGCACCAGGTGCTAATTTATTGGGCAACCTCTGCGCAAGACTGCGCAGCAGGGTGTCTTCTCGGTGTCTAACTGGAACATCTTCATATTCTGCTGCAGTTGAAATAATTTCCAGGAGACCACGAATTTTTGTTTTATTGTTCAGAGATAAACTAAACAATTCAATAGTTGTGTAATTAATGTAGTAATAAGCAGCAATCATTCCCAAATTCAAAGGAAGGCAATCCATTTCGTCTTCGATACTGATGCACTTTGACTGTTCTAGATCATTCAAAGTGTTTTCTACCAATTCTGAAAGATGATCCGACAAATGTCGATGGGTAACACCTTGTAAGTTGTAATAGTTGGGATTCTGAGTTAGTCGTCTGTACAGGAATGCCCAAGTAAGATAATCAACAGCATCTTGCTTGTTTTCAATTGTTTTTGTAACAATTTCTGCATTAAAATGATCGTGGAGACGATGATCCAGATGACTTTCAACTGGTAAGGATTCATTCAGAAACTTCTTAAAGAAATCCTTCTTGGAACTCTGACACATCAGAACACATTTTGCATCATCATCATCAAGAGGACGATTTGCCCGTCCAACCATTTGCAGAACATCTGTTATAGGATAATCCTCATAGGCATGAATTTTTCCATTATAAAACTGAGTGTCCATTATGATAACAAGATGTGCTGCGATGTTGACTCCCCAACACAAATTTCTCGTGACTACTGCAATCTGAATGGCTCCTGAGTCAAACAGCTGTTCGACCAATCTGTGGTCACTTGCAGTTAATCCTTCATGGATATAAGCAACACCCTGTGATAAAGTTTCCTTCAGTGTTTTGTCAGACATTCTATCTAGAAACGGTTTAATATCTTCTTCTTCTGCATGGAAAAATCTGTTGGGTTGACTTTCAGCAGCAGTGTATGTCAAAAGATCAATAGCTGTTAATCTCGCCTGTTTGCGAGTAGGTACAAACACAATAACTGGTTTGTGAGGACTGTGTTTTAAAATAGAGTTGTACACAGGCTTTGACATGGCTATTAGTCGAGAAGCATTGTGCGTTATGTTGAAACCTTGGACGTGCAATTCAAGAGGTACAGGGCGCACACTGGGATGAAAATTAAAGGTGCAGTTGGCATTGCAACCAAGCCACTGAGCTACATCACGTGCATCAGCTAAAGATGCTGACAATGCGACAATCCTGATTTGCCGTTCAATTTGTGAAGAGATATATCGCATGCGCGAGCATACGACTTCCAACATGGGGCCATCCTCACCACCTATTAATTGCAATTCATCTACGATAAAAAGTTGAATGTTTTGAACATTTTTCCTTTGTTTCCAACGCCGGGATAAAACATCCCACTTTTCCGCAGTACATATAATAATCTGCCCTTTGGCAAGCAATTTCAAATCTGTTCCCGTTTCACCTGTCAGGAGTACAACTTTCTTCCCTAAGATTTCTCCAAATTTCTGTTGCCAATCAGAAAAAACCAACTCGGCCAATGCCTCACGAGGAACCAAATACACGCAACGTCCTTCTGGATTCTGAGTTAACAATCTCAGAACAGAAAACTCTGCTATTGTTGTTTTTCCTGATCCTGTTGGAGCTCCAATAAAAATATTATCATCACTGTTATACACAGCATTAAAGACTTGAGTTTGAATTGGGTTAAATTGTGGAAATTTATCTGCATATAATGATTCAAAAGTGCTGTTTCTTAAAGCTGTGATTGGAAGAGGTTGCAAATCCAATAATTCTGTGGGAGGGAGGTTTTTCTCAGGCAAAATCAGATGTCTGAATGACACAGGAAGTTGTGTTTCAGCTCCAATCCAGCGATCAGACACAATTCTCAAAAAATACTGAGGGGGCAGAGGTTCAAACACTGGAACGAAGAACTTCACAAGGTGCTCATCAGTGGCATATTTTGCTTTCAATAAAAAGTATTCATGATGCAAGATCACTTCTGAATCCACATCTTCCACTAGAATCCAAAATGCTTCAGATGTGCCATGTAGTTTTTCATCCCACTGGAAATCTGGAGTGATAGTCAATTCCACTCGAAGAGTTGACCTCGTGATGGGCTGGATGTGAGTTGACAGTTCCAATTTTGGAAACTGATGTACATATTTGTGGATAGTTTTCCCTAGTTTCGGCACACGGATGAGTTCACCAATTTCATTAGGTCCCAAATCATATAACCTAGAAAGAAAATAACTCATTAGAAATTAATGAAAGTATATCACTATAGTACAATCAATGATAATTTGTATATGTACCTTTCCCAAGGAAAATTTTTCTTCTCAATTTTCTTCACAATTTCTTCTGGCATTTTTCTAAACTGTCTCAGAGGGGGACATCGATTGCCACATGCGTCTGTCAACCATTTTGCAAAGGGACAATGCTTTGTCTGCCAATTGGGCCCAACCACGATATAAAACTGCACAGAAAAGGAGAAAATAAATAACATTACAATACAATAATAATAATAATTATTAAAAAAAAAGAAGAAGAAGAAAAGTTGTTCTTGAAAGAAAATAAAGAAAATTTAAGTTTCGCAGTGTTTTTGGTCATTTAGAAATACCACATACAACATGATGTTCTACTGCCTTTGTTAATATCAATACTTTGGTAGTCTTTGATCAATACAGTAAACAAACAGGAGACAAATATAGACACTAGTCTTCAATCCACTAATTCTCATCTACAAGAAATTTAGGATAAAGAAATCACACTCATTCTTGAGTATATGCACATTGAATTAAAAAGAAAAGAACTAATCAGAACCAGACTCTTCAAAACATACTTAGTGAAAACCAAAAAAAGCCTACCTATTTCAAAAATTGCTCGCATTAATCTTGCAGCAGACTGTGTGACATACACCATATCAGACATCAGGGCAAAACCCTCCAATTTCAGCTGAGAAATGTAAGCTTGAAGCAGAACATTCACTTTAGCACTAGGTTCTTCTATACTTTCCTGTTCAGAGATATAAAAGTTTGATTAGTAATATAAACTTTTCAAGAATCGTTTATTTTTTCAATGTAAATTTTAAAGATTGTCTTTCACGCATGAGTGCCATGCCAAATCAAGAAGTCTTTTTGAATAGTTTTGAGATGTAACAGGATCAAAATTCAAGAACTGAACGAGTGATAAGACGTACCTTAATTGGTATTGGAACACGCTCCATCAACTTTTGAAGTTCTAACTTTTCTTCTTCACGAACAGTGATATTTTTGAATTCTCCAGATAAAGAAAATACTCTGTAACAGAAAAAAATTGATTCTTTGAAATGATGAACAAATGAAAATAAACAATATGTCACAAAATTTGCAATGTATTCAGGTGACATACCGGAAGAGCTCAATTTCACTAAGTGTGGGCTTCAGTAATTGGTTGTAGGTAGACATTGTTTCATGGCTGCAATAGTAATGACTAGAAATTCTACCGAGTTCAGTAACCTGAAAGAGTTAAAAAGACCACAACACTTATAAAAACCTAATTTTAATAAAAAATGTATGGTAATGTAAGTAACTTCATATTTCAGTTAAGTAATAAAATAGGAAGTATTAGAAAATAAAATGTAGTAAGTACAGCTAAAACCATGTTTTCCAATTTGAATTCTACCCGAACATTTTAATATGTGATATGCATAAAATTGTAATTTAATTTAAATTCTCCCAATGAAAAGGAAACTCAAATCAAAATAGGATTTCAAATGGCTGCTTTTCTGCAATAACTACAAAGAGTTTATTTATTTATGCTACACATACACAGCTTCTAATAAAAACTATTTCCATAATAATAAGAATTGTTTCCGTACTGGGCTACTTGGCCTGTTGTATTTTGTCAATAAAATAAAAAAGAAAATAAATAAAAAATACAGTGGAATCTCATTAGCATGTTCCCCATTATGAAGTTTTCCTGCTTAGTCTGTTCATATTTTCCAATCCCGGTTCCAATTCCTTCAAATTATTCATTTACATGTTCAACAATTCCTTTTAGCACATGAAACGTTTGTACAGGTAATTTGCTTCCTGAAAGATACATTTTCCACTGCATCAGCACCACACTTTCCTCTAGGTTTGTGTCACACCAGTGTCACATCGACACATATCACCTAATGCTCATAATGTCAACTGCATCACTGAGAGAGTACACAATTCGGTTAACACACACCGTAGCTTAACACTATCTTTATGCAAAATGGCACCCGAGTGCTCTTGGCGACGTGTGCTGTACCAACAGCTCAAGCAAGAGTTATGCTATGTAATGAGTCAAGATAATGTACGTTTTCTAGCTTTCAACTTGCAATGCCCACAAGACAACAGGCCTTAATGTGCATTACTTTGAATGCTTTTTTTATGTAATTTAATTTTATTCAGTGTCATTTATGAATAAATTAGTTCATCCCATGGATATCTGTGTGTCATTTATGCATCAATGTTTTCTCTACTGTAGTGATTGAATAGTTGGAAATGTGAAAAATAGGTATAAATTGAGCATTTTTCATTATCATGTTTCCCTGCTTTTGATGTACAAAATAATCTGTCTCTTGAAAAACATGCTAACAAGATTCCATTGTTTATCCATATTACTATATATCCTTGTTGAGACTCTAGTTTTGTGTAAAAGTGAAATTCTTGTTAAGCAAGTTCATGCTAACAAGGATTTACTGTAATGTACTTAATATCAAATGAAAATAAAAGGAAAAGGTGTGCAACTGAGAGTAATTAAAACAACACAGATGTCGAAAAGTACCTGGAAATGCCCTGTTTTACGATCATATTTCACAAGACCACTCCTATCTAAATGTAATGCTGCAGTGTGAATCAAATCAGCACGATACTGTTCAAGTAGTGGATCTTCCTTGAGCCGATCATGTGATATTCCATAGAGAGTAGGTGCTCGGAGTAATCTAGAAAACAAACATTTTGCAATTCATTTCAGAAAAATGAAGACATCAAATAAATTACTAGATATACTGTGTATACTCGAATAATCCCCACACATTTTTTTAAAACTTGGTTGCTGAAAATTGGGTGCAGGTGTTAATTGCATCAAGGTTGGTAATTTACACACACGTTTCCTTGAGCCCTGGATTTCCTAACCCCTCTCCCTTACTAACAATAGTTGAATTAAGAATAAATTATAGCAACAAGCATTGTAGACAAAATCTGGTAATCAGAATTGTTCGCGTCCATGTAATAGAAACTACTTTGCATTGAAAAACGAGCAACAGATTTGATATAAAAGGCCTATAATTGAAATACCACCCCCTCCTCTCGCATCTAGTGAAATGAGGGCTCAAGAATATGTGCATGGGTAATACTGTGAACTTGAAGTTTGATCTTTCACTGTGAAAGAAAAAATACACGTGATAGAAGCAGAACAAATAGGTAAAGGCACAGCAGGGAAAAAGTATGACGTGAACAAAAGTTGCATCTGTGATTGACAAAGATGAGTTGCAAACGCAACTTGAAGAAACCAATGTTTGTTGGTTGGTAAAAACAAACTCAGTTATTGTTCTTTTATTGCAGGTGCAGGACTGTGTTTCAATATTAACAGTGTAATAAATTAATGGAACTATTTTTTGGCAGTAAAAAAGAGGAAAAGAAAAAAACAACAACACGCATTCCAAGTTTCCTTTTTGTAAAATTAGGGTCCAGGTGTTATTCGAGAGCGAGGAATATTTGAGTATTTATCACAGAGAACGTTAGGTTTACCTGATGTAGAGGTAAGTATATCCCAACCATGTAACAGCATCTTTAACATTTTGAATAGTGCCCAGAACTATCTCAGCATTCAGCATGTCAGCCATTTTGCTAACGAACTGAGACTCTATGGGCAATTGCTGGTTGAGCAAGGAGAGATAATACTGCAGTTCACTGTGATTTGTTATTAAAATACCTTCTCCCTTGGTATCATACTGAGGACGACCAGCACGACCCAGCATCTAAAAAATACACATTTTTTTCTTCTTAGGAATCTGTTTTAATTTAAGTTCTAGATGCATTACTACTTAATACTTCTAGGTAAGGAGTAATGGCAGTTACAAAAAACAAAACAGTTCTATATTGAATAATTCAGCAGATGACATGAAATGTATATATTTAATTATGTATCCTATAACCATGTAAATATGTGACCTAAATATTGATGATGAGAAATAACTTAGATTAACGAAAATATCAAGATAGTTCATGAGTCAAAAATACCTGCAGTACATCAAGGGCTCCCAATTCAACCCATCTGCCTTTCTCTGGATTGTAAACTTGAGTACCTTTTATAATGACAGTGTGAGCAGGTAAATTAACACCCCAAGCTAAGGTTGCAGTGGAAACAAGAACCTGAAAAAGCAAGGAATAAGCATAATTCAATAACACTTCAACTAATAAGTACACTTCTATACACCACTATATCTAATCAATCTGCCATCTTACCTGAATGTGCCTATCAGCAAACAAATCTTCAACAAGAGTTCTGTCTACTCTTGTCATACCAGCATGATGAATAGCAAAGCCATAAGGAAGCAAATCTTTTAATTCATGGTTCTGAAACATTAAAAAAACAAATACAACATTCAAGATAGTCTAATGCATTCAAAGTTAAAAATAACTGAATGACATTGAAGTCTCCCATAGAGTTAAAAGGTTAACAAACATTACTACTGCTCTTAAATATCAACACACAAACAAGGAAACTCAACACTATCTTGGATTTTAATTATTCATTAAGCGTGAATTCACCTTCACTTGTTCTGCTTCAGTTCTCAATACTTCCATTGATGCAGATCCCTCACGCAAAAACTGTCCAAGTGTATCCTTCTCTAGGCACATGTCCCTAATGGCACGGGCTGTTTTACCTGAAAAGTACAATATGAAATAACAGTCATAAAACAGGAACATCATCTTACACATCTATATTGTAACATGTACAATTGTCAACTTACAAAAACATAATTATGAAAACATATCATTGAATATTATACAACTAAAGAATGTCGTAGGCTGTGACGTGGCGTCACCTCGACAGCCAAGATCATAGAACAACTAATTTAACTTTAAAAGGGGTAATATGTTGACAAATTTAGTCATTCACTTTATTTAATTATTATTACAAACTGTCTACTAAATAGTGAGGATAAATATTTTTGCATGCCCCCATACTCATTGTTCGTGATTCCAGGCACATCAACTACTGAGGTCATTAGAACTGTAAGTGTACTGTGTGTTTTTTCATCGGGAGGTACCGGTGATCATTCCCCACTGGACGGTGAGATCCGTCACTGACCTACCGTCGACTGGTGGTTTCCCTCAACCAGGTGTCTCCCACCAGCGGACACCGCCCCACTTGCAGCAAGATCGAAGCTCCCGACTGGTCTCCTGGCATGTGTGGTAGTGTAGTGCATGTTAGTGTAAGTGTGCGTGTAAGAGTTGAGGATAGGACAAGGAAGAAGGAAAGATCGCTTGCGGTACATGGCCCATTTGTTCGGGTACTGCTCCGGCACTCGCCTGGAGTTGATCGGAGAAAGTACGGAAACTAATGATCTGAGCAACCGGCCGCGAGAATTCTCCTCCAGACAGAGACTGAATTCGACCTAGCTGACAAGCTTGGTTTGAAAATTCTGCTGCTGTCGGCACTTGAAACTAGGACCTTTTGGTCAGAGGCACTGCAGTGACATCAGTTGATGCACTGAGCCATCTCTCCCGGTACCCCCGTATCAACCAATTTTATATTACAGTAATAAAATTAATTGCTTAGATTAGAAAATGCAATCAAGGATGTTGAAGAACAAAATGGTTTTCGGGCAGGAAGATCTTGCATTGATGGAATATTTTGCCTTCGTCAAATGATAGATAAAAGGCTGGCACATAATTTAGAGACACATATTGTCTTTATAGATCTCACAAAGGCCTTTGACAATGTTCCATTGGAAAAATTGTGGAAGTTCTCAGACATCAAAATATAAATATACAATTAATAACAGCAATTCAAAACCTGTACAATGATATGACAAGCTGCATCAAAATTGGAAGAAAGGTAATGAATCCAATTAACATCTCTAAAGGTCTGAGACAAGGATGCTGTATAGCACCTACTCTCTTCAAAATATATTTAAATGCTGCTCTTGAAAATTGGAGATGTAAATGTCAAAATATGGGATAGAATTTGACAATGATAAATTTTTTACCCTTCACTTCGCTGATGACCAGGTTATTTTTGCCTAAGATGAACAAGATATAGATTACATGCTAAGGAAGCTAAATGAGGAATATACAGCTTGGGATTTAACTATAAATCCAATGAAAACTGAATATGTTGTTGCGGGAGCACAAGGAACTAATTTAGTAATTGGGAACAAGTGTATTAAAAATACAGCAGTTTATAAGTACCTTGGCGAACATACATCAAAGAAAGGTGGATGTGCAGA
The DNA here is from genome assembly GCA_031308135.1 of Acheta domesticus. NCBI lineage: Eukaryota > Metazoa > Arthropoda > Insecta > Orthoptera > Gryllidae > Acheta > Acheta domesticus. Next base: position 75,923,727 of record JAHLJT010000631.1, on the reverse strand, counting down.
AGAAGTAAAACATAGGATCTCTCAAGGAAGAGTAGTGACAAAACTGTTGAATAATGTTTTGTGTAGCCAAAAAATAACAAGCAAGACAAAAGATAAGAATATACAAATCACTGGTTGAAAGCGTGTGTACATATGGCTCAGAAGTTTGGATTCTTAATCAGAGTGAAGAACAAAATGAAAATCAATGGAAATGAACTACAGGAAATGCTGTTGTGGCCTTACGCTCCTGGATAAAGTACCCAATGTTGACATAAAAAATCAAATGGGTATTAATATTGATATAACGGATGCAGTTGATACTAAAAGATTGAGGTGGTATGGTCATATCCAAACATTGGATATTAGGCACTAAAAAATTGTCTTTTAGGTGCCTAAAAAGGCACTGAAAATGTCAAGAATAAGGAGAAAAAAGGCACTGTCATAAATTACATTCACAATAAAATTGAAAATTATTTGTAAAACTCCATACATATTTACAACTCTTCTATATTTTATTCTTAATAGTTTCCATTGCAATATATTACCAGAAACGTTTCAAGGATCGCAATTTCTAATCTGCAACAATTGGGAGACAAAATCAGTTTGAATACAGAGAAGGATTTCTGAACACCTACTGATGTGTCTTCTAATATTTTAGAAGTCCAACATTAGCAACACTGAAACCTCCTGGGAATTTACATTTATTTCCACTCAAAAGGAGCCCTCGATGTATTGTCAATCGACCATTTTCTCAGAACATGGCTAGTATTTATGAAATAGGGAAATGGAGAAAAATATGTTGGTATACATTCAGGAATTCTCTCATATTTCAAAATACAAATACGTGAACTGAAGGTTTCGTAATGAATGGTCAGGTTGGACCATGGCCGATCTGATATCTTAGCATTGTATATAAAAATAATACATAAATGGCAAAAACCTACAATAATTCTAAAGAAAAAGCATTTATGCAAAAAAAGGTATTAATGCTAAAATAAGCAAAAATAAGCATTATAAAACTTCGTCATATGTCATCATTTGTCATGATTCGTGCACATATATTATCAGCCTTTAAATAAGTTCACTAGAAAAAAATAGGAATTTCCCTAAACATCCGATGTCTAGTCATATCTAAAGGATGACAGAAAGTTGGAAAGCCTAAGAAAATTTTGAAATGGTTACCTCAAAGAAAAGGAAACATGGCAGACCGAGAAAAACATGGAAAAAGGAGATAGAAAAGGCAATGAAGGAACGAGATCTTCAAGAAGAAGATTGGGAAGATCGAAGGACGTGGTGACTAGGAAGCGAGAAGCGGCGGCAGCTGTAAAGAACCTCACTAATACTCCTACTACTACTAAAATGAATTGCTTTTAATAAACTAATGATGCCATTCTGTCTTGCCATATACTTTAGCCAGCTGCCATCTACCGTCGCCCATAGTACATTGTTTTGAAATTTTCTCATTTTTTCAGTTTAGTAATAGTGGAACCGAAATTTTACTTTAAAAATATTAAAGAAGAGTAAAACCTTGTCCTAAATGGCGATTTCCATTTAAAAAATTGGAGCCATTTTTAAGAAAGTTACGTTCAAGGGTTAATGTAAATGCAAAATTTGAAGCTTTTTTTCACAGAAAATTATCGAGTTTTCAAAAACCCCACTTGAAGTAATTTGAACCACTATCAACTCACAAATACAATAGTGTTAACAAATCGCTGGAAATGTGCATATTAACATCATGAGTTACATTTCAAATCAATTATGCAGTAAAATCTGTCGAAGCCAGAATCGATTGGGATACAAAAAAAAATTCTGGTTTTGGGAAGTTTTATGCAAGGTCATCCATTTTATGACACTTGTGATATTGATGTATTTGCCCTGAAAGTAGTAAATTACATGACTTTATTATAATTATCAAAATCCATTAACATACAACGTATTTATGAAAGAAATCACCAATAAATGAATATTTAACACACTTCATTGACACACACCTTACTGGCTGTATTTGGATACTACGCTGGTTCTTTCAATGCACATTGCATCCCCAGTACCAAGTCTTTCTGATACCATTGTAGGGCCATGAGCAATGTGTATCTGATCGAGGGGTTAAAATTTTCTATGCTGGGCAGGAGACAGGGAATTCACCTATTGCCTATGCTTGGAGAGACAAGTTTCCCCAAGGTCAAATTGTACGCTGCTAGCAGAGTTTATTTAAAAACTCTTCATTGGCACACACCTTACTGGCTGTATTTGGATAGTTTGCTGATTCTTTCAATGCACATTGTCCACACCTTCAATATCTGGCTGCCACAACTAAATCGCGTGTCACAAGGACAGAGAATTTAAAACAAACTTGCAGATGCATTCATTTCTTTAAGAACATCTCGTGTCTCTCTGACAATATTCACAGGAATTATGTTTATGAAGATTTCTCTCCTTGCAGAACATGAAAGACCGATCTGTTTCCGCGATGGGGAGATTCCGTTTTATTCTGTATAAAATGTCATTTAATACAGTTGTTAATACATCATTTAATACATAAATTGTCATGTCTTCTTGGGCTGGATAAATTGTCCAGTTATGGCAGGTTTCTGGCTTGTACAGTGTCTGGTTTAGACAGATTTTACTGTATTTGTGCAATTTTTGAAAACACAAAATTATACAGCACAATGAATCTTGTGATCTCAAAGAGTGCAATTAGCACTATACGCATAAGAAAGTCTGAAGACAAAATTTGGAGTCCTTTTTGAGAAAATGGCATTTGAGTGTTTCTGAAAATGTGGAATTGTGTGTTCATTTTCATAGAAAACTTTTTGAGTTTTCAAGAAACTTTATATGACGTTATTTAAATCACACAAGTACATTAGCCCCTACCCCTACCAAATGTTTAAAGAAAAAAAGAATACCTCATTTTTGTTATTTTTTAATATTCCACATATTGTGTAAAAACTACTATAAGTTTCAACAAAATGTACATGACCTTAATGAAAGAACTAATTATAGACAACAAATTTCATTTGAAGGAAAAAAAAAAAAAAAAATATATATATATATATATATATATATATATATATATATATATATATATATATATATATATATCTATCTTTAATTTCACAGTTGTAGGAAGACACCAAAAAAATTAAAACTTTCAAAATTTTCGAAAATTCAGGGTTAATCCTGAAAATCAGACCCATGCCACCTTTATTAGTGCACTTTACCCTACTCTTATGATAAATTTAAAGAAAAAATTTGGAGCCATTTTTGAAAATATTTTGAAAATGTCCAGGGGACTTCACGTAATATACCCCCAAATTTTGAAGAAAGTTTTGCAGCACCTTGGGTCAAGCCAGATCGACCAGGGAACATCCATTTGGGAAGAAATCGTACATATGGTTTAGGTGCTAGTGGTGTTCACAGATGGACAAATGTTTTGAAAAAAAAAACAAACAACAACAACATCCCTGTTTCGATATCAGGGGTCCCCAAAACATATATTTCCATTGAAATTTCGAAATCAATTTTCCGCAGCATTACATAACCTTCTCTATATAACATATATGAGAGTGTCAAAAATTAACTGAAGAAAAAAGGTTTCCATAACTGACCTTGCCTGGATGGACAAATCAAGAAAGAAGATAGACACTAATAAGAAAATGTTTGGAAAAGAGAAAAACACTATTTTACAAGAAAAATTAATAGGAGCGCTTAGTGCAATTTAGAGCAATTCATGGTCATTTTTTTCTAGGATTATGCAATTAGTAAAGTTTGGGAGCCTTCATGTCGTTGTTCAATAAAATTAAAACTTAATATCTGATAAAATGGTGGTTGTTTAAGCATTTCTTTTTGGGCTTTGGGAGAGATTAGTACAGTATTCCTTTTATTACTACTGCATATATTATATAACAACTTATTTATGTTTTCAAAAACAATTTTCCACTGAAATCATTCATCCTCAAGTTAAGATCTTCGAACTTAATTCTACTTTAATACTTCAGAACCAGCTCTAATGAGCGCAACACTGATTACTTACTTTTTGTTTTATAACCAGAAGAAAACCCTACTTCATATTTTAACAATTACTTTTAGATTCTATACCCACTAAGATACAAGATAACATAACCAATAAAACAGCATAGAGATGTGGCACTTGGATTATAATTTATAAGAACTTAGCAATGAACTAACCTGTTTCTTTACGTGAATGCACAAAAATCAAAACTTGGTTCCGACCAGCATGTTCCATAACTTTCTCATAAACAATTTCATTCATTACTTGAAACCTTTTCAGAGCTTTCTTTTCTGTTACACCAATGTATTGTTGTTCTAGGGGAACTGGTCTAAAGCTGTTATCAAAATAATACAGACCCTGGAAAAAGAAAAACACCAAAACAAAATAAGTCATTTATTATTACATTATTATTGCAAAAATTATTTTAACAAATTATACATACAGTTTCTGGCTTGATTCTCAAGAATGTGGCAACATCTTGGTAATTTGGTAAGGTGGCACTGAGTCCAACCAAACGTACATCTTCTTGAGTTGTTTCAATGTTGCGAATGGTACGTGCCACAAGTGCTTCAAGAACAGGACCTCGTTCATCATGCAGCAAGTGAACTTCATCCTTAAATGCACGGAAGAAGGGTACTTTAAATTATGAGTGGATTTTATGATGAGTGGATTACAGTGGATTTTTAGTAATAAAAGAGCAAAAGCCAAACTGATAAATGAATCAGTGTTTTTTGAAAAGGGTGTTCAAAACCACTTTTAGGTAACTAAAAATACATTTACAAAAGTTTTAGTTACAAGATTTTTTTTAAACTTTAAATGGTCATTTTATTGAAAATATGTGTAACAGACATATAGTTCCTAATTTTCTGAATTTTTCTTAATTCATTTTGATAATTCAAGAAGGCCAATTCAAGGCATGAGTTAATCGCTACCACCAAGATTCCAGTAAGACAATACAAGAGTCAATTTAGAAAGGATCAAAAATTACTTATAAGTGCAGTACAATGAATTTCTTGGAATAGGAAGGGAGAATGGAAGAATATGGATATTTAAATGTATTCTCGATAATGCAGGCAGTGCAGTCATTTATATCATGTAAAGTTTAGAAGAGAAACCCAGATACAGAATATTATAATACAAAGATAAGACATATGAAAAGAAAATGCAGAGTGACATTTAGTAACATACCAGTAGCAACAATCACAAACAGTATTTTGAAATTACGAAAACGCATTAGACCAAGAAAATAAATTGAAGGTGAATGCCATTTATATATTCTTGATACATAATACCATGCTTGTGTAGCAAATGCTTGTGTATAAGCTGCAATGATCTTCGTCATAATAATTCGAAGAAAAAAAAAAACAACTCGTGTATAAGCTACACCGAATAATTTGATATTGCTCAGTAAATTTTATAATAAAAATATGTATTTATTTTTTAAAAAAAGGTAAATCCTTAATGTGAAATTGGAGGGGGGGTAGTGACAAGTCATATTCGACTGGCTGTTTCTGGGTATCCATCAAAGCGCAACATTTTGTTATATTGCGATTTATCCATCTCTGCCCCTGGCAGGTATCAGGATTGGATGAAACCGTCAACAGTTGAAACCTGCCACAGGTATTGCAGTATAATTCCAACGCTGAGAATAAATAAGGCAACGTGATGATGCAATACCATAAGGCTTCCAAAGTGGCAAAAAGTTTTACAGTGTGTGGCATTTCTAATACAATGGACGGGAGCGAGGACGATGTATTAAGGAATATTGCCAGCGATTGTGAAAGTTACACTGAATCATGGGGGGGGGGGGAGACATGTGAGGGAATCCAGGGGTGATGGAGATTAAACTTAACATAAACTCGTATACTGTGTGCATTTGTGATAAAGAAATGTTAGTTTTTGACATAAAATTTTGTTTTTCTTCCAATGCTTTTTTTAAAGAAAAATCTTGTGTATAAGCCCCACCCCCATTCCATGAGTTACTTTTTGGGAAAAAAAGTAGGTCTTATACACAAGCATCAGTATATATTTCTTGATGTGGATGGCAATAGTTGGTCTGGATTATTTATGCATGTTCATGGAAGGGAAATAAAATGACATTTCAGGTGTTCATGTCTATTATTCAATGCAGAAAAAGCAAACCTTTTAACGCTTGTTTCAGCACAGTATTAAGCAACAATCTCACAATATTTGGATATCAATCTCATAAAAAACAAAATTAATGGCAAACGGACAATCATGAGGTCTAGATGCCTTTACCGTAGGCTTCATTACACTATGCAGCAAGGCTTATTTAGGTTATTTACGGTAACTATCAATAATGCCTGTGTACTGGAATTTTATAAGCTAGCACCTGAAGTACTTTAAAGTTACTTTTAAGTTGTGATGAAACAGTTCTTAGTACATTTTAGAGCAATAAATCTTACATCAGTCCTATGCAAACTCATGAAACAATTTCAAGATACATCAAGAATGAAAGAATGGGGAGGCAAGAATGGCTGTTTCAATATCAGCATGGTTTTGGAAAAAGTTTCTCTTGTGAAAGTCAGATTATCTCGATTCTACAGTGAAGTGCCACTGGATCTCTCATATGTCTCACCTTCATGAATTATTTTCTGACAAATATAGCTTCAAATGTAGGACTGTTTACTGATGATTGTGCAATTTACCGAATTATTAAATCTAAGGAGGATGAAGAAAATATTTTGCTGCAAGACTTTGACAGATTACTTTTCTGGACAAACAGTTAAAAGAGTGAAGTCATTATGGTTAGAAGGACCCAAAATTTTAGAGAAATTACATATAAAATTTAACAACGTTGTAGCATAAAGAAAAACTATTTGCCAATATCCATTCAGAAACCAGCAATAACAATAACAATATTTGAAGAAGCCATTACCAAATATTGGAGTAGAGAAATCAGAAGTAGAGGAAAGGGAGTAGAATTTTAAATTGTGCATTCTTTACTCTTAATAAATATGAGAGATAAGAGAGGGGTGTAGAAAGAGGAGGTGTATAAGAGAGAGGTGATAATAAATAAGAGAGAGGTGTAGAAAAACTTACAATAATGACAAGCCGCACTAGCTGGGTAAAGGTTTTTTCTCCACCTTTTCTTGTTATAATATCCCATTTCTCAGGGGTGCATACAATTACTTGCGTAGCCTGTATCTGTTCCCTGGTTAATTGATGGTCACCAGTTAATTCTGATACAGTAAGATTGTATGAACTCAGCCTCTGTAAAATTTCCAAATTCAATATATTATACATGTTATGAAGATCTAATATAAATTTGTTTTTATTTTTTTTCACAATACCTTGCCAAAACTGCCAACCATTTCTTGTACAAGAGAACGCATTGGAGCAACATAAATGATCTTGAACTCATCAGCATTGATTGTTCCATCAACATTAATATGCTTCCCTATTTCCCTCATCATACACAATAACGCAACATTGGTTTTACCAGCCCCCTAGAAAAACACAAACACTATATTATGTTTATTTCTATTAATTTTAGACGAACACATGTATTCATTTAAAAATTCTTACAATAAAAAATAACTCTTCTCCAATACTTACTGTAGGAGCACATAAAAGTAAATTTTCATCAGATTCTAGAGCAGTTTTATAAAGTCTGCTCTGGATACGATTTAACGTTTTGAAGTCTTCAAATGCTGGCTGAACGTATTTTGGCAACTTATCAATAGACACAAGAGTTTCGTCAGGAGCAAATGGCTTAGGTTTCAATGCAGGAACATGAACCTCTTCATAACCTTTAATAATTAAAAAAAATCAAACCAGTTAGATAAGATGTACAAGCATAATATAATTAATTCATTACTCTTCTCCTAATTATAGAACGGAAATATTATTTGAAGAATATTACAGAATGGTAAAACCTCATCCAATTTCTTTGAAATTTTGGAGCCGTTTTTAAGAAAATGGTGTTTAAGCACTACAGTAAATTAAAAATTTGAAGCTCATTTCCACAGAAAATTTTTGAGTTTTTGAAAAACTTCAGTTGAAGCATTTCAACTCTCACATACAATAGTGTTTACAAATTGTTGGAAATGTGCATAGTAACAGTGTGAGAGATATTTTTAAAATATTACATTTGTGTAATTTTTCAAAAAAACAAAAGAATACAGCAAAATGGATTTTACATCACCTTAAACAGTACAATTAGCACTAACCTTTCGAAAAGTTTGAAGAAAAAATTTGGAGCCATTTATGAGAAAATACCATTTAAGTGTTTCTGAAAAATGTGGAATTTTGAGCTAATTTTCAAGGAAAATGATTGAGTTTTTGAGACCTTTTACGTGACGTTATTTAAAGCATGTGTACTCAAATATAATAATGTGAAAAATTACCAAAAGTTTCAAGAAAAAATTTGGAGCCCTTTTTTGAGAAAATCTTGTTTTTGTAGTTTTTTTAAATTCAACATATTTCGCGCAATATTGCGTGAAAACTACTAAAATTTTCAAAAAAAATGTACATGACCTTAAAGGAAGAACTCACTATGAAGAACAAATTTTATTTGAAGGAAAAATCTCTATCCGCAATTTTGTTGTTGGAGGAAGAAGCTGAATAAAATTCAAACTTTCGCTTTTCGAAAATTCAGAGTTATCCATGAAAATTGAACCTATGCCACCTTAATAAGTGTATTTTACTCTATTCTTACCAGAAGTTTAAAGAAAAATATTGGAGCAGTTTTTGAGAAAATTTTGAAAATGTGTGGGGGGACTTCATGTAAAGTACCCCCAAATTTTGAAGGAAGTTTTTGAAAATCACATTACCTTAAGGGAAACCAGATTGACTGGGGAATATTCATTTTGGAAGAAAATATGCTTATGGTTTAGACACTAGGGTGTTCACAGATGGACAGTTTTGAGAAAAAAAACCAATAGCAGCAACAACACTTTTTCGATATCAGAGGACAGTAAAACGTGTATTTCCACTGAAATCTTGAAATCGATTTTCCACAGCATTACATGGCTTTCCCTATACTAAATATATTACTCTTCATATATGTATGTATATGGGAATGTAAAACGGGACTGCCCTGTTCAAAACAGAATGCATGGCTACCTTACTCTTGCAGGTACTTGTTCCTAATATGGAATCGATTTATTTTGACTGCGAGTTTATGAAATCAACATAGAATTCTCCTGCAGGAAGAGTGCATATTCACAAAGGCAAACACACTGCCACAATATCTTTGACCTTACCTTTCCTCTGCTTTCTGAATGAGCCATCAGGAAGTTGACAGCGTTTGTTGGCCATGAAATGGGAGCCCTGGGCAAAGATAAGATCCTCCAGATCCAACAGCTGCCTCGCTCCTGGGACCAGACCTCCACTGCCCTCCATCCCCTCTTTATCCTGCTCCTTACGGCGTGCTGCCCTTGCGATGGCACCATCCTCACCACCCCCATCATCATCTCCTTTGCCTGTATCCAACTGTCGTAGAATGCGGGCCAAGGATTGGTCTTCATTCATTTTGTCTCTGATCTTTTGACGATCTGACTCGCTCTGGGATGAGGCAAGTAAAGTGCAATACAAGACTGGAAGAGAATATTAAGTCACTTTACAAAAGTAATTTTATTTACATTATTTTAATTACCAGCATTTTATTCAATTTATAGATCACATTTTAAGAACCAATCTTCACTTTAAAATATTTGAAGTTACACAAAAACTTAAATTGCCACTCCTGCCTTCAGTTAAATATTGTTATTATTTCTAATGTTCAATGAAAATATTTAAAACAAAATATAAGTAATTTCATTCATTTGAACTGAAGAACTGTTTGGAAAATTGTCATTAAAACATATTTCAAATATTAAATAATTGATTTTCATTATATATTTTTATGAAAGTAGTAACTATAAACATCACTCTTACAATTAATAGATTATAATATTTTTCTTCTTACTTTTCTGTCAAAATGCAGTTAAACCAAAATTTACTTTCTGGGCAACTGCCAATGCGTAAATCTAACTGACATCCCTATATTCTCCAACAAATTGTGTGTAGGACTCCAGAATACATTTCAAAATCTGAAGGATTTTTCCAGGAAATAAATCAATTGATGGGAATGATTTAATATAGAGAAATGGATCACATTAAGGAAGAAATATCTGTCTTCAATAATGATACTATCAAACAAAAGTTGACTTTATGTAACTTTTGGAAACTCTGAGGAAATTCATATTTATAAAAGATTTAATCTAGGAAAAAAGTTTGAGTGAAAATCTTTGGAGACATTGTCAAGATCATTTTGAAAATGTGTAATGTACATTGTATGAAATATTAAAAAAAATTAAAACAACCTTTTCTATTTTGATAAGCAACAAGTTTAAGCAGATAGATCAGAGAATATCCATTTTTAAGTAAAATTCCTGTATATGATTTAGGCACTAGTTTCAAACATAGGTTTCTGAAAATTGCTCTTTTTAGTGTATCAGGAAGCACCAAAATATGAATTTCCGTTAAAATTTCAACACTGATTTTTTTACATAACTTTTGCTACACTACTTTTATGTAACAAAAGTAATACATAACTTTTGCTAACTTAACTTTTAATGAACTTAATAACATAACTTTTTATGAAAAAGTGTAAAGGAGAGCTCTACCAACAACTTCTCAGAAAATAAATCAAATCTACCTTTCTGCTACACATTCACCTACATGCACAAGGGCCTGAAATTGATTTGAAGAATTTATACATACTCATCTGTCTGTGTTTCTTCAACAACTTGATGAAGTCAAAGCAATCATAACCCAATAACAAGACCAACTGGTTTTCACAATCACGGTCATCTCCAGCATCACGAAGAACAGATAAAACTTCAGCAGCCCTTGCTTGAGATACCATGGCATCATCGTAAAATTTGGACAGACGGCGTTGCAGCCAATAAGCATCAATATCTAGAGGATGAAGGACTTTCTCCTTCTTCATTTCTTCAGCTGCACCTCCCAACTGAAAGGAATAGAAATATCTCATTGTTCTACAAATTATCAATTCAGTCTCAATACAAAAAGTAAGATACACATTTCTAATAATAAATATTTAGAGAAATAGATAAATATAATTCATTAATGGAGAAAACAGAGCATTTTAATACAAACCCTGATATTTTATACCTTAATCAAACCTTAATATTTCATTTGGCCTAAAATATTTTACTTTTGAAACCATTCCTTAATCATTACATTTTCATTGGAAATGTACAGAATCAAAAGTTAAATTACCAAAGATTTTTTTAAAATTCATTACTCCATCAAAAGGAAAATAATATGGAATACAAACATTTTCAGCATGAATTGTTCCATCAAGTTTGGCTTCCTCTCCCTCATCTTCATCTTCTTCCTCTCTCACTTCACCATACATATCTTCATCATCCTCTTCCTCAGATTCTTCAAACTGCACATTTATCCCGTAGGTTTCATCAATATTTTCATCTACAAAAGATAAGGAGATACTTGGTTACAAACTGTTTCAGTACCTTTTCACATGTTGAAATAATTGAATCAGTGGAACAACTATAACTTCTAAATGTTTAAAAACTTTCATATTTGTTGTGGACTTTTAATCCCTGATTAACAATGTAAAAATGTTAAAAAAGTTAAATATGTGAATAACCCTATCAAACTGACATATCTAACTGCGCCCAGCGATTAGTGTTTTTTGTAGTCAAAGCATAGTAGACTATATTCCACAACCAGTCTTATTTTATTTGCACCATATTAACTTTACAGGATGTTTTTGAAATACTTTACTGAAGGAAAGCAGAGAGTATTCCAGGGATTATTTTTGGCACACAGCTACAAAGGTAACTCAAGGAGAGATGTGAACACAAAGCTTTGGTTATTAACCCTATAAAAATAGCACTTTCAATAGTACATGCATACAAAAATTCCCTGTAATTCTTACCTTGTCCAACTGAATTCAAAGTCTGGTTGATCCTGACTCTATGGTACCCCTCACTGTCACAGCCTCCTTAATACATTCGTAAGTATCGTACTAATAGGTGATTTTGAGACACCTTCATACGCTTTGTCCCCGCCGCATTATAATGCCAAATTACTTTCAAAGGAAAGTTTTCTCGCTTCGCTTGCCCAGATCCAAGTCACGGCGAGGCTTGGGCCTTTGGCTCTCACGTTCACTATAAACAACCTTGAGTCTATCCATCGCATAATTACCAATTCACTTTTATAAAAAAATCACTTCAGTAAGCACATTATAAGAAAACCTCTGGTATTCAAACTGCACAGTGCAGTACTTACAAACGTAACAAGGAGGCCGTGACAGCGAGGGGTAACGTACAGTCGGGATCAGCCTAAAGTCCCTTAATCAGGCCTGTTCAACTCGTGAAGTTGTTAAGCAGCCACAAGCCCAGAAATACAGACAGCAATTTTTTTTTAACCAGAGAGGGTGAGGATGTCACTTTGCAATGGGGGAAAAGGACCTGGGGGTAGATGGTTGAACTACATCAATCAGCAGAACAATGTTTTGGAGGGCATGACACATCAGGTGTGACATTGTGTTATCATTTACTGACTGTAGTAGCATTCTAATGTGAATCACAGTAATAGGCTACCACAGTCATTTCAAAACAGAATTGCTGTTAATGATGAAAATTAATCATTTATATAATTTAATGAAATTCTCTTAACCAAATATCAAAGCATTTGATGCGCTCACTTCGCAGCTTTTTCTCAACATTTCTTTAACTCTCTGCTCTCTCATGCTTGCTCCGCTGCATGCTCTCTCTGTTATCAGCTCATGGTGCACTCTGTGGCTCTACTGCTCTCCCCATCACAAGCCTCCCTGCACCTAATTTCCCCTCTCAGCTCACGTTCATGCTCATCAGCAAACACTTTGCACCCCTAGCCTCTACACTTACCTCCCTCCCAAATACCTTGATTTGTTGGCTGTACTCTGAATAAGAGTCATATAGCACTGACTAGCAGCATAAGTACATGCTAAATATTGAATTTTTAATAACGAAATTTAGTTTTGAACTTCAGACCAAGCAAATGGTGATTACCTGTGGTTTGGACTTTCTCCTCAGTGCCAAAATCAGTTATTTTCTTTCCCAAATTGACAAGCAATGCAAATCGCTCGTCGGCTAGACCACCAAGAAGGGCTTCTGTTTCACGTTTCTTTTCTTTTTCTTTCAGACGATCATTTTTTAAGACAGCCAAAACTTCATCAGCAGCTCCACAGAGAATGTCTCGCGGCTGTTTTAAACAAAAAAATAAATAAACTGAGCAAAATATACATTCTTTTAATTATAAGATTTCTGCAAAATGACAAAAGTAAATATCAAATTCCAACTCTTTCAAGGCAATCAAGAAACAATTTAATTACCTGGTCACCAAGGGCTTCTTGTATAAAGCTTAAAAGAACTTCATAAGTCTGACGAGTTTCTTGGGTCTTTGGTCTGTACAGGATACCAACCATTTCATCCACTCCTTCAGATAAGAGAGTTGCACCCTTCATTCGGGTGAAGTCGTACTGTGCTTCATCACGTTTCTGCCGCCTGAAATGATTAAACCAAACATAGAAGGCATTCAACTAAGCTACTCAGCATACATAGAATAACACAAGACAATATACTCAGAACATCTAGGATAACATGAACATTCAAGATGTCCCATCAACTATGGACTATCTCCAATAATTACTAAACACACATGGTATAGAAATGCAGTTTTTGCTCAACAAAATTGAATCATGGCGATGATGTTTATAATATGAACACCATAGAGATATTGTTTATAATACCTTTGTTTTTGAAGAAACTAAGACCTCTTTCAATTTTTAAATGGAACTGTATATTTTTTACCCTGCAATATGTATCTATTAGAAATTTTGGGTGCTTTTGTCAGACTTCGCTGGATTGCAAATGGCATACCCAAACCTGAGCCTAGTTTAATTATCATGCAGGGATTAGATAAAAAAAAATATCTTTTTTTGCCACATGACATGAAATAATGTTAGGATCAACACTCAACACTTTCTTTTGGTGGATTCCACTGTGGCTTTTCTGTACCAAGTCGTATCGTTTATTCCTCTTAATGGGAACTATTCATTGAAAGTGAAAAACTACACAGTTCCATTTAAAAATTGAACATCTTTCAATTTCTTCAAAAATAAAAAAAAAATTACAAACAATATATCTGTAGCAAATCATGTGCCCTATGATTTAGTATTTTGGTTGAAAGCTGCATTTAGCTATTATTAACTATTAAGAAGTTATTGGATCCATAGTTAATTGGACATCCTGCGTAGAATGTTTCATGATCCAACACAAAAGACACAATCATATTTTATCCAATCACATCAGATTACAATAAATACTTGTTTTACACTTCTTGGGGTGCTTTGATTAGCCGCCTTTATAGAAATATATTATAAAATTCTCTTATGCCTAAAAAGGTTTTTGCCATAACTATTTGCATTCATTTACAATCGTGGGTTGGATTTGGCATAGGCACATTTAGCTAAATTTATGAGGACTTTAATGCAGAAATTCTGCCTTTTAATGTAAGATTCTGCAATTATGTTTAAAACTGAGCAAGACATTCTAAGCCCGGATATTTCCATTCTAGACCAAGATAAATTCTTCTAAAATTTATTCAACAATGAAATTATTTTCATTTCAAACTGCCCATCCCTTCAAACATTTAACAGTATCATTGTTACAAAATCTATATGTTTATGTAAAAAGTAGCAGTCACATTAGGAAGTGTCTGCACAGTAGCATTCAACTAATTAGCCTAATTATTCAATTTTATGAGTTATGTGTTTACTTTGCTTTCCGCTCAGCGGCTTTGACAGGGCGAGTTCGTTGATGTCTATCACCCATACGTGTTCCATCCAGTTTGCCCACAAGGGACATAACCTCTCCAGTTGCTTCATCTCGACTTCGGCGTTCAATAAGCCGAACATCAGCTTGCAATACAAGATTTGAGTTCTGAAAAGAAATTAACAGATACAGAATTACTCTAATGTAATAAATATACATTTCAATGTTACTAAAAATCAACTCACTTAACAGGAAAGGACTACAGTATATTTTATTAACATTAAAACATTATACTTTTCACTAACAAAACATGAGAATTACATACCGCTTTATACTCATATTGCAGCTGACGGGCCGCAGCATCCGCCATGGCGAAATCTTCTTTTACAACACAAACGTTTCAGAAACGTTTTACCATTTACTATTATTTATCTTTTTATCACCAACATCCACGACAGAACTGTTTATGCTTAGATGACTGAAATATCAGAGAAGAGAGCCTCATTTACAAAGAATAAAGTAAACTAGTAGATACTAGCGCATTCACGCGGATACGCTGTGTCCTTGCACAGTGTATACATATTCCTTCAAGGCGCGTATCTCAAAGATCGTAAAAAGAAAGGGCGGGCATGATTTTGCTCGCACGGGCAAATTCGTTGTCCCAGCGGGCATAGAGACTCACAGTCACAGCTGTGTCGGGCAAGCGAAATAATTTAGGTGGAAACGTCGCTGTTAGCTCCATAAGCGAATAACGATTATATGAGTATTTTTATTTCAAACTGAGAAATGAGGCATTGCATAGTTAAAGATCGTATACACAGAGAAATCATACAAAATGTTATTTAAAGAGCTTATTAAATAGAATTAGGATATAAAATGTATTTGTTATAATTCCTTACCAGTGGGGCTGGTGTCCTCCCAAAATAGCGGTTGCAGCTCCATGGAATGTTGGGAATGTAATTTCCGAAATTTAAAACACTAATGTAAATTCATTCAAGCAACAAATGTAAATTCATGAAAAATATGTTTAATAAAAGTCTGCATTCAAACTTTACTTACAAACTTTTATGCATTTAGTCCATGACACTGACAGGTACATCCATCTCTAGAGCACAGGGTTCCGGCTTTGATTTTCAATGGGCACTCGAGTTTTTCTATTAGTTCTGCATTGAGACTTTATTGCAGGTTATAGAATTGACACAAAATAAAAACGGGCTAGGATATCAAAATTCGGTTATCACACTCTATCATTTCGCAACAAGCACTATTGTATGTGCACGTTTTTACACTACCGCATTCCATGATTTCTTGTTATTGCTATTACTGATCATGAAATAAAATTATTTTTATTTCGAAAATTTTACTAGGTTAGTAACTTTTGCAGTGGTAAAGATAGTAATTTTTACTTTCCCGTATACGTACGTATATACGGAGTAATATACGTAGTATAGGGAAAGTTATGTAACCGGCGCTAGGAATGGGCAGGCCGGACGGTCGTCCGGGGCCCGCAAGTCCAGGGCCCCAATGATGTGAGTAATGAGAAAAAATAATAAAACCTTGAAAAAGAAATTGTAACTCGAGAAAACGGTTATCTTAATTTTTGTAATTACAGTACAGTAGTCTGATATTTCATAACATGTTCAATTAATTTTTTACCTTAAATATTTCGTATAGTCATTACTTGTAAGGTAGGACTAGGAAATGAATGAAATTACGCTAACAATAAAATAGGTTCACTGAAGTTCATATTATTATTTCGTGAGTTTAACAACAATTTTATTAAACACAAGTTTTTTAGCGTTTTAAGATCACGTGGAAATTGTATTATTTGATCACTAAATACTTTTACTTAAAACTATTATATGAAATATATTTCAAAACACTTTCTCTACCTTAAATGTAATTTTGGTTATTTGTTGAAATGAAGTAACTCATATAGTATCTTGACACAACTTTCAAATTTTTATTTTTTTCGGAGGGGGGGCTACGTTTCAGCATTGGTCCAGGCCCAAAATTGTCTAGCTCCGACATAGATGCAGCCCTAAGCGTGAGCCTCCATTGAGCTCATCTATTTTTACTTTCCTATATACATAGTATAGGGAAAGTTATGTAATGCTGCAAGAAAAAATGGCCAATTTTCAACAGAAAAAATAGATAAAATAAAATATGACTCACCTGGTCTCTGTCTAAACATCCAAGTAGTTCGTTCAGTGTAGGCCAACTAATAATTATTATTAAATAATGAATATAAACTATGCATGCAGATAGATTCAGACTTACTAATCAGGCACATTCCTCGCAAATAATGATGGGAGAAGAACCTACATTATCATATTGTTGTCTAGGATATACTCATTAATGTCCCTTCTTTTGGATGACAGCTCTACTCCGTGGGTTACGATTAGCTTGTTTAGTTGGTTACTAATATCATTTTAGCGATTATTCTTATTATTGTTATTATTATATTTACATAAAAAAATTAAATAAAATAAAATTAAATAAAATTAAATAAAAAGGCACTCCCAGAATTGTATAATTCTAAGAGTTTCTAAAGAGGGCCTCAAGTTAAGCCCGATCGATCGAGGAAAAACAATTTTTGAAAAACCCCGGTAAGTGGTTTAGGCGCGAGTGTTGTTTGCGCTGATTAGGTGTTACATCACTTCATTATTTATAAATATAGATTCGGACATCCTTACCATAATTTCATTAAATTACTGTCTCACCATCGCGTCATTAGGAAATAACCTCAGGAAACGTTTGCGAAAGTTGTGTTGAACAAACGAAAAAAATGTAGAAGAAGGGTTGTACAGTGGACCAGAAAAGTCTCTCTGTACCGAGCGAATCCAGGTCCCCTATTAAAAGTTTCAATTTATGTTAGTAGCAACTAGATCACTGGAAAACAAGTGAGAGGGACAACACTTCCAGCATCTGTTATGATTGTGATGAGTCAATACCACCTGAATATAGAAGGCCTAACAGTTTGTTGACGTCACTACGTAGGGGCCGAAGTGAGGCCGAACATGTTCAGATCCGACTGATTTACAGCGTGTTATTCGATTTATTTGCCTATTTCACGTGTAAATGACAAACGAAGTATGATTCTGGTAAAGCATATTATTTGTAAACAATAACTGAATTGTTCGGTTAAGAAGAAACACTACGGTTCAGAAGTGCCGTGTTCCATTTTGTAATAATACAATACCAAAAAGGACCCAAGAATGCACAGGTATTCGTTTGCCCATAAGATCCTGAATTGAGGAAGAGATACCTACATGCTATTGTACGAAAGGATTATGTAGTAACTGAAAATTCAAAGGTAAGTTCGAGAATTTTTGTTATTAACATTATGTAGCACAAATTGTGATATTTAAACTGCATACATAATCACTAACCTACTATCATAATCTTGCACAGATTATGATTATAAGTCTTTATGTTTTTTACTAATATTCAATATTTCTTTCTAGGCTTGTCACAAACATTTCAAATAACGTGATATCCTCTGGTAAATCAGTGCTGTGAACGAAAAAACCGAGAAAGTAGTGAACACCATTATTCAGATTCCAATTGGCTGTTGAAGCTTTACTTTGTAATTTTTCTGGGTGTCCGAAATACTGTTCATCAAAGGAAAATGTTCCAGAAACTAGAACTAAGAAGAAAAGAAAAATAATCTGATGTGTGGAATCATGTTATTGAAGAACGCTTGCAGTCACACATCTTATTTAGAAAAGGGTTTTCCTGAATCTCTTGAACTAAAGAGATAGATAAATCAAATTGTCTTCACTAATGGATGGTGCACATTTATATAAGAATCATCAATAATTTTTGAGGTCTTGGATGTGTTTATCTAATCACACTTTTTCTCTACGTTTTTTGGAAATAGTTCTCATGAAAATAAACAAATAAAAGGAACATGATTTCCCTTGTGAAATATTTTCACGATGCCTCTCGTTTCCTAAATGTTGTAAATTAGAGAATGAAATGGAAATTATCTCGATCCGTGTGTGATATTTGACCGACGAGTCACTTTCCCAGAGACTTAACTTGTATAAGGTTTATGAGGTTCAAATAATTATACTGCGATTTTTGTAGGAAGAGCTCTCAAGATAACTCAAATCCCATCTTCGCGATGGAATATGTCACGGCATTTCGTATCATTCACAGTCGTTCCGCTAGATTTCGCACGATCGCGACCGTATGAAGCAGTGCTTGCGATCATGCGACTTCTACCGGCAAGGCCGAGAAAAGACGCGAAATGCCGTGACATATTCCATCGCGAAGATGGGATTTGAGTTATCTTGAGAGCTCTTCCTACAAAAATCGCAGTATACTGAACATTGTGTTAGAGCTTTAATAATTTAATTTACTATTTAAACAGTTTATTACTCATATGTAGCTGTCACAGGTAGGAACTGTGTAGTCACAGGTAGCCCGTGTAAACCGCGAAAGTTTATGAGGTACCAATTATCGATACGAATGATACTTAACATTTTCTTCGATTGTGTCATATACGAAGTATTTTGCTTTAATGTATGACATATATGATATAAAGTGTAAAGAATCCATTTACTTAAACCCTAGCAAATGATTTCAAGTTCCCGAGTGCGTGCGCGGGAGTTGGAGTCCGGCCTTAGCCGGCCCCAACTGATGACGTCACTACAGAGTTGTGAGGCGTGGTATCTAGGTGGTATTGGATGAGTACGCAATTTACGTTTTCAAGCAGCAGCGCGTGCTAACAACATAATTTCTGTTGCATGTACCCTCTCCAGCAAGGTGCCTTTACGGAGAGACTTTTCTGGCTCACTATATAACCTCCGCCTTTCTTGGTCTGAATGAATTTGAGACTAGTAAAAATGATTTCATAGGAAGACTCACGGAAGTCCTCTAACGGAGACCATCATTAAGTCCCTCTTTCATTCTTATCCAATATATACGAATTAAAAAAAGAGGTACAGCCACAAACAAGACACGGCATAAAAAGAAAACCGAGAAGAGAAATGAAGAATCGAAAAAACCAGTTGCATGTGTGCATAACCCGCAAAAGACAAGTTATAGAAGAATTCACATAATAATAGGAAAATACGTTTTCCAAGCAGAATACCATGAAAAAATAATCAGTTCATCTATATCTACGAATTACGAAACCTGGGTGGTAATATTAATTAGACCTGGAGAGGTGGCTCAGGGCGTCAACTGACGTCACTGCAGTGCTTCTGACCGGGAGGTTATAGGTTCGGGTCCCGGCGGTGGCAGGATTTTCGACCTTAGCTGGATAGCTGGGGTCGAGTTCTGTTGCTTTGGAAGAAAATTCTAGTGGGCGGCAGCTCTGATCGGAAGTTTTCCATGGTTTCTCCGATCATCACAAGGCGAATGCTAGAGCAGTACCCTAACAAACGTGCCATAGACTGCGCGCGATCTTTCCTTCCCATTGCATATCCTTTCCTCCCTCTCACTTATACTCACATGCACTACATTGCTACATATGCCGGAAGAGCGGTCGGGAGCTTAGAATTTGTCGCGGCTGGGGCGGTGGCTCGTGGTGGGAAATACCTAGTTATGGAAATCCCGCCATCCGACAGTATGTCGGCACCGGATCTCACCATCAGCGGGAGAAGATCGCCACCACCACCATCACCTCCAGATTTAAAACATGCACCACATTTTTGGGACTAATGACCCTAGCTGTTGACGCGCCTGGAATCACTAATCAATCGATCAATCAGTCAATATTAATTAGACCTCAGAAGTACTACAATTATCTTCTGGAACATTACAAGCATTTCGATCACTCTGGAAAACAATACTACAATAGTTCAATGAAGACTTCCAATAATTCCCCGCCTAAACATATTTCTCCTGGTGCTTTAGACGATCTCAGTTCCTTAGCACATTGACTATTTCGAGGGGAGCGAACTGCCCAAAACGACGCAGGAGAGCGCGCGCAGCGTATGATGTAAAACAAAAGAAAGACGCACCCGAGGCTTGCGCGCGTCTATTTCTTGTCCTGTCAATTGTGTTCCCTTGTCATGTGTCACCGCCGCGACTTGTCTGCCAGATGCCCCAGGCGGCGCGGCGGGGCGGGGCGGGGCGCAAAAACCATTTTCTTATTTTAAAATAAATGATGGCGGAAACAGGTTGTGGAAAGAACGAAGACAAATATGTTGTTGTGTGTTCCTGTGCGAGTTGAAGAAAGGCAAAGAGGAAGTGTATGAGAAAGAGAGAGAGAGGGAAGGAGGGAAAGGGAGAAAAAGAGAAGGAAGAAACAAAGTTGATCGCTGAGAGAAAGGGAAACCACGAAAAGATTGCACCAGAGAAACAGGTTGTTGAAAGGACGAAGACAAATATGTGCTTTGGTGTTTCTGGGCGCATTGAAAAGAGGTGAAGAGAAAAAGAAAGAAGGAGCCGGAAAACACAAAATGCGACGAAGTCAGAAAGACAGAGGACAAAAGCCTCGCTCTGAGCTATCATGCTAGGTGATCTGAAGGCAAACCCAAGGGACGAATTAAATGAGTCGAAATACAATCGGAACACTTCACACGTACAAGAAAATTGATGAGTCAGAGTCATGTCTCCGCTAGTTCTTTGACTTCGAAGATTAGAATACTACAAAAATTGAAAAAAATTATTATAGAATGAGTCATTTGATGGGGTAAATTTCTCAAAACTCTCAGTCATTTAGGCTCTTTAAATTAGGCCATGTACAATTTTTAGAAAATATAAGCATTGCGTCGATTCGTCTGAATTGGTTTGGACTTTCTCCAATGATGGCTGAAGTGTGTGTAAACAGAAATTATAATATTATAATATTACGTAACCATTTTCACTACTGTTAGAATATGTACTGTAGTCTCACTTCCTTCGCATGAAATGACTTACTCCGTATAACGAGCATTTAAAGCCTGTGGTCCCATCTCGGTATTTGTGCAATTGTTCGTGGTGTAAAGAGCCAGTTCCTCGATTATACACACACGCACGCGCACGCGCGCCCGCACGCTCGCCAGTACACCCGTGGGCATACACGCATTCACACAGATTGCACATGCATCATACGCACAGTTACCGGACCGGGCAAGCGATAATGGAAGGATGAGAATATTATTGTAATACACGAAGGGCTGAATATTGTCCTTGACGCTACAACCAACTGAAAACATTCATAACTTAGTTCACTTGCACGTTCCCAAGCTGGAGAAAGGTGACTTTTGGATAAGATCTGTTAGAAAAATGTCCGACCTGATTTTTTTGAAAAACCTTATGGATTTGCGTCAAGTGCGCTTGCATGAGCCGACCTTGAACATCTGTAGGCAAGTTTGAATTTTATCTCGTCTGTCGATTGCATCTGTTGCTGGCAAGCTGCATTTGAGTAAGGTAGTGTGTAATGCTCTCGTCGCTTTTTCATTGCACGGCGTAACAACAGCAACTTTGTGTTGAATCTCATAGGTCATCCTGGACTCCTCACACCGTGACCCCAACTTCAAGAACCGACTTATATATATATCTATATATCTATATATCTATATATCTATATATCTATATATCTATATATCTATATATCTATATATCTATATATCTATATATCTATATATCTATATATCTATATATCTATATATCTATATATCTATATATCTATATATCTATATATCTATATATCTATATATCTATATATATATATATATATTCGGACGCAAACCCGCCCGTACGAACACCCAAATTTATTTAAATTTGCTAATTCTCTCAACAATGGTTGAGCGTCTGGGCGGGTGCGCAGATATCTGCTCTTTCGAGCTTACTTATATCTCAGGGTAGCGGGATCTTTGGGGTGTAGAGAGCAATCCAAAACACAGGAACACAAATAACAGTAAAACAAAGTTTAATGATTTCAAAAATAATAACTAATTCTACTAGACACGTAACTCTTCATCATTCTCTTTCAACTTTCCAAATAAAATCATCAACTCACACTGTATCCTCTTTAAATCAAATAACCAAAACTCTTCAAATTCTAAACACAATTACTGTTCATGGAAAAATTAAAAATTCTTTAAAAATAAAAATTGACTAAATTCTGCTTGCACTTTTGACTCGATCACTGCGTGCGCTTTACTAATCTCATTTCACATTCATTTTAATTCTAACACCTCTGAACAAAAAACGTGCTCTGCAGCACAACTTCCTCCACACTTTGATCCAGTTATTACCACATCAATCTACTTTAACTCATGTACAAAACCCACAGGTAACCAGGCGTCAAAATGGCTATTGCTTTTATAAGTGCAACATGAAAGTTATTTCGCCTTCACAGTCTAGAACCTCCCCGTATAACTCCTAACATTTTCTTTACCTCGCCCTTCCTGGTGAGCTGTCCTTGTCTTTGGTCGCTCGCTGTCGCGTTTGCTACCGGCGCTTGCGCTCCGAGCCGCGGCCTCGTGCCAAGCGATCCGCCGTCTTCGGTCTTCAGCTCCCGTCGCCGTCCTTCTTCCGTCTTCCTCTCCTGGTCTCGTTCTTCTTCTATCTTCCGCTCCCAGCTCCGTCGTCCTCTTCTGTCTCCCATCCCGGTTCCGTCTCGTTCGTCCGATCACGACCGGTATTCGCCCGTCACCAGATCTCGTTCGGCGCGTTCTTTTGCTCGCGCCCAGTGTTATTCGTACGCCGGCATGAGGTTTGGTTCTCGCCGCGTACTAGATCTCTCCCACCCCGTTCCAGCTGCAGATTTTATGGTTTAATCTGAGCGTCAACTTGTCGCAAATTTCACAGGCGACCTCTTTCACGGTGCCGTAATTGCCAAAAATCTTTCTTGAATATTTTAACAAATTCGCGGACGACTAACTAGACGCCTTTCTGACGTCGGACACTCCTAACTAAAATGACGTTCTTTCACATAATCTTTCAACATCGGCTACCGTTACTTCGAAGAGAAACTGTCGCCTCTACCGACGAAAAACTTGAGAGAAGCTACCGTTTGTACTGACGAAAAACTAAAGAGATGCTGCCTGCTTCAACCGACGAAAGCTTCAGAGGCCCTTCCGCTTGCGGATTAGCGTTTTATGCCCTCGGTTTGTAGGGGCAACGCGGCGCCTCCTCCTCCCCCCAGTTAGTGCGCGTCATTTTCTCGCGACTTGCGATGAACGTTGTGGGCGGCAATCTCCTCGTCCGCGGGCGGGCCCCTTTTGAACTGCGCCGCGCTTTCTTCCCCGTTCTTTTATGGTGTTTTATGGGGCTCTGGCACCTGTGACGAACCTCTAAATTCACGTGGATGATCTTGGCTGTCCGGGTGACGCCGCGTCGAAGGCTGTGTTGCCACTGTGTTTGACAACACAGCCTTCGACGCGGCGTCACCCGGACAGCCAAGATCATCCACATGACTCCGGCCGCGGAAGCCTACGACATCTCTAAATTCACGTTCGTCACTATATATATATATATATATATATATATATATATATATATATATATATATAATAACCAATGTTCATCAAGTCAGCTAGGTCGAATTCAGTCGCTGTCTGGAGGAGAATTCTAGCGGCCGGCTGCTTTGATCGGTAGTTTTCCGTGGTTTCTCCGATCAACACCTGGCTAATGCCGGAGCAGTACCCTAACAAACGGGCCACGGACCGCGCGCGATCTTTCCTTCCTCATCCTTGTCCTATCATCTCCTCTTACACACACACTTACACAAACATGCACTACACTACCACACATGTCGGGAGACCGGTCGGGAGCTTACAACTTGTCCCGGCTGGAGCGGTGCCCCGCTGGTGGGAGATACCTGGTTGAGGGGAAAACCCCACTAGTCGACGGTAGGTCGGCGCCAGATCTCGCCATCCAGTGGGGAAAAGATCATCGCCACCTCCCGAGAAAAAACACGCATTACACTTACGGGACTAATGACCAAAGTAGTTGATGCGCCCGGAAACACGAATCAATCAATGAATCAATCAATGTTCAACAAATAGCAAATGTTCATCAAATTAGATTTTTCAGAAACAGCGACAAACTATTGAAAAAGTTATCGCGTTTTTACTTTCTCGTATACATATATAATATAAATTTCATTTATGTTTCCAATATCCAGATACAAGGACCAGTGGATGTCATACCTTTTTCAATGCAGTTTGGTATTACTGGATACTATTACATTAATACGCGCACGGATACGCGTACAAATACAGATACCAATGCAATTACAGATACAGTTACAAATATAAATGCAGTTGTCACTACAATACTAACATGTAAATAGAGACATTGGGCTATGTTAGATTGTGAACTCGTACAGGCACTCCACTTTCACTTACATTTTTATTTTTATGTGGCACACGTGATGACGCCTCACGTCTCATCACCACGGTACTTCACTCCGCTCACAAGAGTGTCTCCACGTCGTACCTAACCACCTGAGAATGGGGCGGTTGTGATCGTCTGCTTGGCCAGCTGGTGATGGTGTCCTCACAGTCAGTAATTGTAGCCGTTGGGAGGAGGGGCGCTGCACCAATTTGCCTCCGGCGAACCGGGAGAGACGGCTCAGTGCATCAACCTGATATCCCTGCAGTCCCTCTGACCGGGAGGTCCTAGGTTCGAGTCCCGACGGCGGTAGGATTTTCAACACTAGCTTGTCAGCTAGGTCGAATTCAGTCGCTGTCTGGAGGAGAATTATAGCGGCCGGCTGCGCTGATCGGTAGTTTTCCGTGGTTTCTCCGATTAACACCAGGTGAATGCCGGAGCAGTACCCTAACAAACGGGCCACGGACCGCGCGCGATCTTTCCTTCCTCTTCCTTGTTCTACCCTCTCCTCTTACAAACACACACTAACATGCACTAACTACCACACATGTCGGGAGACCGGTCGGGAGCTTACAGCTTGTCCCGACTGGGGCGGTGGCCCGCTGGTGGGAGATACCCTCAAGGAATTACAAAGAACTAAATATAAATCAAATTAAATACGTACCAACCATGATTATCTTCTGAACATTCATAATTATCTTTCAGTTCTTGAATATCCATTACAGTTTGATTTTCAGCTATTGGTCCATCAAGAACAAAGAAATATCATTTCAGGCCAGGAGTATCTGAAGAATTATCTCCATTTATTTCCTAAAAGTTCTTCCAATAGACATACGAGTACTACATTATATCACTTTGCCAATGGTATACCCTTTTCAAGTAACACTTGTTGAAGGCTAAATTGTACCATATTTGCTAATGAAAAACCACGTTTCCAAAGGGTTAAATCAGGAATTTCATCAAATCTAAAATATTACTGAGGGATACCTTTGACTGTATAAATCTTCTTCCCTTTCATTGCTTTATGAATAATGATTTGCTTCGCATTTTTGATGTTTTGTATGTTCTTGCACACACTACTCAAATGTTTGTATTGTTGAGATCCCAATCTTTTAATAGATAAAATAGGACGGTGTTGCGAAGGCTTCACAGATGGAATGAGACACGCTGCATGAGCAGTCACGTAATTGTGAATCTTGGCATCTTATTGGTTCCACGGACATGTTCTTTGTTGCTTGTAACAATGCTGTGGACATATTGGATTTTGCCTAAACTTTGTGTGTTTACAAGTAAAATTATTAGGGATATATTTGCTTTTGCACCTCCAATTCAAGACAGAAAATGCAACTGACCGTCATTGTTGTTACTGCAATGATGACTCAATTTTTTTCTGATGGCTATGTTTGTTTTTGCATGAACGCTCGTCATATACACACACATATAGTGTTCCATTTAAAACTGGTTTGGGGAATATCTCGAGCGTGCATCGAGTAAAGTGCTCGAAATGCGCATCAAATCAAGGACAGTGGGTAATGAAAGTTGTTCGTACCGACGCTGACGGGGCCCATCCAATGCCACCACCAAATTCGATCCCCACCCTTACGGGTTATAACGTGTGGCATAGTGACGCTTGTATACATAAAAGACAGGATGTGCCTTTGTCTATGGAAGCCACAAATAGACAGACCATTAGGTTGAGCAGGAAGGGGGCGTGTCTAAGATGGGTTTAGGCTGAGCCAGGAAGTAGAAAGGACGCGCAGGTACCGCCAGGGGGGCGGCAAGACACGTCACAGTGGTCTGTTGTATACGTCACAGACGTCGTCTAGCAAGCTCTGGGAGGGAGGTCACGTGGGGCACCCACGTCACTTTAGTTACGGAGTGGGAGTAGATCATGTAATCGGTCGGTCATGTGACCGTATCTACATAAGGTGAGGTAAGGGCATATTAGCCAGGATACATTTGCGGCACGGAGCCGAATTGGTAACTTCATTAAGTGCTCACGCACTGCGCTCCAGGGCGAGCGACCGGACTTGTCCGGGGGAGACGTCAGCCTCACATTTAGCGACGCGGTCAAGCGTTCGCTGTATCTTGCGGTCAAGCAAGTGCGGGTGGGACTCGCAAGGCAGTCACGGGTGGCGGCTAGAATAAGCTGTTCTTAGGAGGGTTCCGTAAAGCACGGATAAGTGTAAATGAACTTGTGCAACATTGTATATATTTCTTTAGTTACAAATAAACTTGTTTTGTTACGAATACTTCGTGTCTGTGTCTGAGTAATTAAACGACGCCACAAACGGCACGGCTGGCCAATGAGTGGCCAGCCGGGAGATTTGTTTTGTTGGGCAGCCAGGTGCCGCGTAAATGCTGCGACCTTTTGGCGCCCGAAATGCTGGCGCGTACAATTTGTCTGGGGCACACACAGTATCCTTCGCTGCTGATTTAATTAAGAGAATATTGACTCGCAGGCTTGTCTGTTGTGTCTTTGCACTCCCTGATGAGAAGGGTTACGAGAGATGGTAGCCTTATGTCGACATATGCGTTGGTGGCTGGAGCTGGTTCCATCACTTCATGTAGTGATGTGGCGAGGTGTTCAATGATGGAGGCGTGGTTGTGCCGCTGGGAAGATGGGCTACGTCGCATCTGATCACATCGTCGTCTGTTTCCTTCATTGGCTTCTGCTGTTCGATGCTTGTCGTGTCGAGATGCTACGGTGAGCGGCTTGGTTGTTTGATGATATCATCGAGAAGTGGCGAGAACAACTGATTATTTCCAGGATCGGGCTGGAGGGTTGTGCAGGTGGGCCCAACTTCTGCTGTAAACCCCGAAGTTTGCTCGTAGAATCATTCCGCCATGACTGCCATCGGCAGCTCGACTGGGACATAAGATGGGTGAGAATCACCTTTCTGTTCGTATCTTTTACTTTCTCGCTACATCTGACGCAGTATAAAGTTATATAAATCTGTGGAAAAACGGCGAATATTCGGCAGAAAATTTCTTATTATCGGGCCCTTGTAACGAAAAAAATTGAATAAATCCAGTTGCTAAATATAGAAAAAAACATCTAACGTGTGTTGTAGCCAGTATCCATGTTTTGTGGATTCTTGATATCGAAAACTCGTAAACGGTAAAACATCAAGTTGAAGTGAGCAATACGTCTGTCTGACTGTCAACAACAGTACGCCCTAACTATGCAAAGATTTTTTTTCCAAAAAGAACTCAAAGGCTTCACTCGAAGGTCTGCGATTTTTAATAATAATCTATAATTTTGGGGGTACATTATATGAATCCCCTCGGTCATTTCAAAAAAATTCTCAACAATGGCATCAATTTTTTTCTTTAAATTTTTTGTAAGAAGGGAGCAAAATAATAATGGATAAGCTGCTGATTTTTGCCTATTTGCCGATTTTTATCCTTCAAATAAAAATGCGTTATTTTCGGTTACTTATTCATTTTGAGGCAGTAGTATTATATTTTAATACACCTAATGCTTCAAAATGAACTAGTAGTGCTAGAGAATGGCACAGACTTTCCCGTATTAGTTTTCTGTTTCGTTTGGTCTCGAATAGCTATTTGGACTTGCCAATACTCTTAACAGCTGCCATCTATCGCCGCCCAAACTACGTTTTTTGGACATTTTATTAATTTTTTGGTTTCCCAATAGTAGAACAAAACTATTACTTTAAGAATACTAAAAAAACAGTTAAACCTTGCCCTAAATGGCAATTTTCGTTGAAACATTTGGAGCCGTTTTTAAAAAAAATGGCGTTTAGCGCCACTGTAAATGCGAAATGTGATGCTCTTTTTTACAGAAAATTTTCGAGTTTCCGAAAAACTTCATTTGAAGTTATTTGAAGCACCTACACTCACAAATTGAATAGTGTTTACAAATTGCTAAAAATGTGCATTTTAACCGTTTGAGAGATCTTTCAAAAAAATTACATTTTTGTAATTTTTGAAAAAACAAAGAAATACCCCCAAATTAAATTTACGCCATATTAAAGAGTGCAATTCGCACTATCCGTTCGAAAAGTTTGAAAAATCAAATTTGAAACCATTTTTTAGAATATGGCGTTTGAATGTTTCTGAAAATGCGCAATTTTGAGCTAGTTTTCACAGAAAATTATTCAATTTTCGAGAAACTTTATTTGACATTATTTAAAGCACATGTACTCATTAATACAATAATGGAAACAAATTGACACTAATGTAAATATTAACGACATGAGAGACAAGTAAAAAAACTACATTTGCGCAGTATTGCGTGCAATATTTGCCATTTTAAAAAAGTACAAAAACAAGATTTTCTCAAAAACGGATCCCAATTTTTTCTTTAAATTTTTAGTAGGGATAGCTCTAAATGTATTCTATGAAATGACATAATTGCTATATTGCTTTATTCTTTTGTTTTCTCAAAAATTACAAAAATTTAGTTTTTTTGTTTGTCTCCCACGTCGTTAATACTTACATTAGCGGTGATTTATTTACATTATTATATTTACGAGTACATGTGCTTTAAATAATATCAAGTAAAGTTTCTCAAAAACTCAACCGTTTTCTGTGAAAACTAGCTCAAAATTCCGCATTTTCAGAAAGGCCCAAACGCCATTTTCTCATAAATAGGTCCAAATTGTTTCCTCAAACTTTTGGAACGAATAGTGAGAGTTGCTCTCTTTTATACGACGTAAAGTTCAATTTGGGGTATTTTTCGGTTTTTGCAAAAATTATTTAAATGTAACTGTAATAAAATAATACGGGAAAGTCTGTGCCATTTGGAGCACCACTAGCTGTTTTTCGTGGCATACCACCCCTCTCGGTATTAGCCCTCATATTACGCTTCAGACAATTAATTCAGGTCTCCTGGATGATTTAGAATGACTATATAAGTCATTTTACAATAGAGACAACATCATCACCAGTAAAATCCACATCTTCATCATCCGCTTCAGGTTTGTTAAAAAAGTCTATTTTTAGCCTGTTCAGCAGCACGTCTGAACTGCAACTTCTGCTGCTTTTCAGCGAATTTCGCCTTCGCTTTTGCCATATAAGGTCTGCTAGTCAGAACGAAGTTTGGTGAAACAGAAGATGCAACAATCTCGGGAAGAGATGATGGAATTGCTATTGAGGGAATCGGTTGCTGGCTGTGTCTTGTGCTTCTTGTAGTTGTAATTGTGGATTGGTTCCTTCCAGATTGCAAGCTGTTTTCTGAGTTAGTAACGCCCCCTTACAGATGCCGCACAGAAAACATAATCTGAAAGGACGAGTTTTCTCATGAAAATTCCCGTTGGTCATTTATCCCAACGGGAATTTGTATATAATGACATTATGTCATTTATGTCAATGACATTATGTCACCAAGCACTTGGAAATGCAGGTTATGAAAGGCGCTGAAAATACCCAGAAAGAAAGTATTTACTTATCTTATTTATAGTCAATGTATAAGGTCACATCTAAACGATATATATTATCACAGAATAACAGTTATCGCAAACTTCTGAACCTCGAAAATGATTGATTTCGTGACAGCAAGAACATTTCGCACCAGAGAACTACACCATTTCTACTGGATCACTGTCACCAACCCTAGAACATATCTTGTTCGTGAAAAGTCCTGGCAGTGGCGGCAATTGGGAGAAATATGAGGTATGTCATTTTATTCCAGTATGTCAATTTAGGACAGTTTCCCCTAACGGACAATACAAACAACATTTTCTCTAATCTTTCGTTTATTAAAAAAATTACACAAATGTAATTTTTTGACATCTCTCTCATATTGTTAATACATTACCAGCGATGTGTATACATTATTGCATTTATGAGTACATTTGCTTTAAATAATGTCTTATGAAGTGTCCCGAAAACTTAAAATGTTTTCTGTGAAAATGAGGTCATTTTGCGCATTTTCAGAAACGTCATTTTCTTTATATATAAACAATTAATATTCACATTCATACACAATAGTGTACAAAAAACGCGGTCACTCTAGCACATATTCCTTTCCCCCTTATTTTTTTATGGCTTTTTACGTCTAAAACGTTACCATTTTCCCCACTGCAAACATTCTTCACCTTGTCACAGCATGAAGTCGAAAGAGATATTTTAAAATGTTCACTTCTCTTGTTGTTGATCGTCATTGGTTCTTCCAAACAAATCAGCACCCACACGTTGTCGTCTTCCAGGATTACCATTTTCCATTTTTAAACCCAACATATCGCATTGCATTTGTAAAATCAAAATGGCTTCCCTCGTCGATCCGTCACGTAATTACCATGTCTAGTTCCACTCTGACTTCACATATTGTCTTGCTACAGTTTCAGAAACAATTGCCTTCTCTTTGGTTCGCCATTTACTTGTTATGGATATAATTGCGTTTTTTCTTTAAAATTTGCTCACACTTGATCACGTTGCTTTTCGTAATTAAATTATATATTTTCTGGTTATTTTGTTTACATTTTACTGTCCTGTTACACCCGTTTAGTTTATTTGACACCTTATACTTGTACCATGATTTCGGTGAGCAGTGTTCAATTGAATACCTGCCGGCAAAAAACGTTGGAAACCTCACTTTTCTCGAATGCCGGGTTTCCTCGCATAAAGGTCATATGTGATCTGAGTGAGTCATGTAGGACACTATGTTGGCAAACATAGTGTTATGGCATTAAGCTTTCTTTTTTCGTCTTTTTAATTTCGCCACGAGTCGCACGGATGCATAAACATTGTAAAAATGGAGGAAAGTCATATGTCGCTAAATGTGCATTTTGAGGGTTACAACGTTTTTGCTGATAGGTATTCAATTGTCTTTCAAAAAATTATGATTCTTTCCGAATTTCATTCACAAAACCCAATGCATGCCTAAATATTTGTCACCCCAGGATCTCTTTGCTCTACTTATTTACTTCGGTCCGTTTGCTGCTTTCACAGTTCATCAGTTCCGGCGCAATAAGTAAATAAACGCTGTTCTTCCGAATTTCATCACTAGTTTTTGTGAATATGTCGCCTTTGGGGCCCTTTAAACACATTAAATCATTGTTTTTGGACGAGTCCATCTGGATCGTCATTTTATTGTGTTTTAATTCATGAAATCAAGTTTTTTTTGTAATTCTTTTGATGTGTTAATTATTATTTAATCTTGCTATGTTTGTTGTGCATGGTGTTTTATTTTTCAGTAATATTGTTATATTCACTGAACTATTTCATTGAAAATTTGTGTCAGTTGCAAACCAGTGAGTGCAACTCACGTTCTTTTTTGAGAAAGAAAACACTCTCTCTTAAAGACTGAAACGGTACTTGACTATTTCTTTACATTCTGAATTCGAAAAGACGAATCACAGACCCTGGTTACAGTTCGAGAGTACTTTTAACTGTGGTTATTTAGTGACATCTGGTGAAAACCCAGATGCCACGCATCCAGCATTTTTTGCTCCAGGAACCTGTTACTATACTGTAAACCCGAGAGAAGTGACATTTATATTTACCAGAATGTACAATTATTTGATTATTACAATAGTATTCGATAGTTTTCCAAATACCCTTCAGGAATGTTTGGGAAAGAACATAAATTAAATTAATTTACTACAACAGCAACTGTAGTACTACAACCTACTGCGACTACTACTGAGTCAAGTGTCTTTCTTCATTCTTGCCAACTTTTCTAACATTACGAAAACAGTGGGAATTTATAGAAAAACGGATTAAATTCTTTTAGCATTCATGCAGCATTACAAATACATTCATAATACGATGAATTAAGAATGATTTCAACTTGACACTTTCAATATTAAACAACAAACGTAAGCATTTAGTATTGAAATCATAGTTTTGTTACTCTGATCAAGGAGTCACAGAAGTAGAAGTAAAATAGTTCATGTTTTCATTTGATGAAGGACACGCCTTCCTGGCAGATGTAAACTGAATCACCATAACGACGTAGCCAAGTATCGTGCTCAGCAACCCAACAAAGAAGTTCAGGTTCAACGGGAAGATTCCCCCTACAGTGAACCTCACCGGGGTCGCGGCCATTTGAGAGAAAAACAGCTGAACTTTCCTCTCTAATTTCAAATTTCCTTGTGTTGCCATGAGCAGCTCTGCCGCAGCCCGCTTGGTACCGTTTTCGCTCGCCTTCTCTACAGCACTAGCGGCCAGTGCTACAATTGCTTCCATGGTAACCTGTACTACTACCGTCATTATCAAATGAATGTAATGTAAGAAATTCATCGTAACATTCACGGTCATTAGTGAAGCTACAACATCAATTACTGTCGACATATAGATTCCTAATAGAAAAATACTGATCATCTCTTCTACTAATATGCATGCTTTCTGAGCCAAGTAGTGTGCTTTCCGACACATTTCGAATGTTTCCTCTACATTGCATATATGCTGTACTTTATGTTCGGTCAATACCTCGGTGTTTTCTGCATTAAAGTAGAATATACACTGAAACAATGTCCTCTTGGAGCAATTTTCTGAACGCTTCTGAAAGACGTTCGAAATCGATACTATTTTCCGATTTATTGTGTCAAAATATTGTTTAAAAATCAACATAATAGCACAAACTGACAAGAAAATAACAGAAAAACAATTGTTTATCCATACTATGTATATTACTGAAATGGAAGTCTCGAAGGCAGTATCTGTTGACATAAAGGAAATATATGATTCAACGCAACATACTATGAAGAGTAGAGACATTAACATTTTCCTCGTAGTGTAACGTGGAGATCGAAAGAGGATAATACGTTCTGCAAGCGT
Organism: Acheta domesticus; assembly: GCA_031308135.1. NCBI lineage: Eukaryota > Metazoa > Arthropoda > Insecta > Orthoptera > Gryllidae > Acheta > Acheta domesticus. Next base: position 75,889,896 of record JAHLJT010000631.1, on the reverse strand, counting down.
CAAAACATTCACTATTTCACAAAAGAGATGAATCTTTTGATCTGATGACATGGAATACATGAAATATATTGGAAATAATATCCAAACTGCTCCTTGAACACCAAACAAATAAGAATACAATTCGATGTTGACCTCGGAGTTTTCTATAAGAAAATATATTGTTGAGCGGATGGGAATTATCGTAAGGCATATCATGAGAACCAAAGATATCACTAGTGCTGGTCTGCATCTTCTCACTTTCCCCTGCTTATCAATTGTGAATGGCGCAATTCCCAACCAGCGACACGTCAGGAACATAGGTGTTAAATCACGAAAACTCATTGGAATATCAGTGATTGACATTTTGGTGTTCCTCAAGTGGCAGCAAAAATCCAAGTTCCACTACAATTGAAGTGGTTGCTCAATTCACAAACTTCCAGACAGAAATATGAACCTTTGAGTTTCGAAACGCATCAAGTAAACCAGTAGAACATCTTCAAAGGCGACAGGAACATTATATTGATTCACGTCCCTCTTACTCGTTCTAATTATATTAAGTAGTTCCAAAAGGCATTTCAATCATGTTTTGTAAACAGAATTTTATTAAAAGATATTAGAAAGGCCCGTGTTCTCTATCGATATTCAATATTAATTATATTAATGTTTGTGAATAGTAAGGTCAAATTAGTAACAACTTCATCATTCAGTTTGGTATGTAAATTGTGTTAATAGGGAATGTACAGAACAATTGTCTAAAGTTTATCATAAAATCACTGAAATAAACTAGTGGGGCTATAGAATGGCTGAGACTTTCTCGTAATAATTAGCTTTTTAATTTCTTTGGTCTGGGCTAGCGGTCTTGTTGGAGTTTACGTCATTTTACACAGAACATTTAGCACTATATTTACCAGAAAAGTTTATAGAAAAAATTTGGAGCTCTTTTTGAGAATTCTTGTTAGTGATATTTTTTAATATTGCACAAATTTTACTCAATATTACACGAAAATACTAAAATTATAAAAAAAATCATTTTTCTAATGAAAGAACTAATTATGGAAAGCAAATTTTATTTGAAGGAAAAATATCTATCTTCAATTTTATAATTGTACAAAGACACCGAACAAATTTCAATCTTTTGCAATTTTCGAAAATTTAGAGTTAACAGTGAAAATTGGACCTATGCCACCATTATAAGTATATTTCACTCTATTGTTACCAGAAATTTAAAGAAAAAAATTGGAGCCAATTTTGAGAAAATTTTGAAAATGTCTCCGGGACTTCATGCAAAGTACCCCCCAAAATTAAAGAAAGTTATTTGAAGTCGCAGAGCTTTGAAAGAGGTCAGCTCGATCAGTATCAGCTCGGGGAGTATTCAATCAGGAAAAAAAATCCTACTCATTGTTTAGGCGCGTGTTATTCACAGACGACAGACGGATGGAGAGACGGATGAAGAGACGGATGGAGAGACGGATGGAGAGACGGATGGAGAGACGGATGGAGAGACGGATGGAGAGACGGATGAAGAGACGGATGGAGAGACGGATGGAGAGACGGATGGAGAGACGGATGAAGAGACGGATGGAGAGACGGATGGAGAGACGGATGGAGAGACGGATGGAGAGACGGATGGAGAGACGGATGGAGAGACGGATGGAGAGACGGATGGAAAGACGGATGGAAAGACGGATGGAAAGACGGATGGAGAGACGGATGGAGAGACGGATGGAAAGATGGATGAAGAGACGGATGGAGAGACGGATGGAGGAACAGACAGACAGATGGACGTTTTGAAACACGTTTTCGTTATCAGGGGACACCAAAACGTGTATTTCTCTTGAAATCTCGAAATCTCTTGATTTTCCGCAGCATTTCTTTATACTACGCTACATTTCTTTATACTACGTATATTACTCTGTACGTACGTATACGAGTAAGTAACTAGTGGTGCTGCAGATTGGCACAGACTTTCCCGTACAAGTTAGTTTTCAATTTGTTTGGTATTTCATTGTTATTATTTTTAAACAAACGCGACTTTGTTTATTTAAAAAACTTTAAACAAAAACTATTAGGGTATCAACACAAGGTTCACACCCTTACAATATACAATGTGTGTATGTGTGTGTGTGTGTGTGTGTGTGTGTGTGTGTATGTGTATGTGTGTGTGTTGGCCAGGAAAACGAGACCAGGGAACGAGAATACGTATATGGAGAAGAGGAAAAGGAAATACTTCGAAACGTTGAGATGAAAAGACTGTTGGTAATGAATATAATAATGTAATAAATATGTCGATTTCAATCAACAAGTTGTAATGGGGTTTAATGTTTATGCATTTTAGATTGTACTAATTTTTTAATTAATTAAATCGTACTAATTTTAATCGTCTAAAATTTGTGTGGACGAAACATACGAAATAACTGAAGATTAAACTGAAAATTCACACATTTTTAAAAGTCGTTTTTGTTGGAGTGTACAATGGATTCTCAGAAGATACGAACTCCCAAAAATGTAATAGAAAGTTTCAAAATACTTCCTTTCCAAAGAAAAAAACAAGCACAATCGCTAAAATATTATTTAAAAATAATTGTTTGCAAGTGAAAATATTCTATTTCATTCTACAACACTAACATTTATGACAATCTTTGTTTGCTGGACTGTTTTGAGCCAACATGGTTGAAGTTGGCCATACAATGGGAACTGAAAGCCAAATATTGGGCTTATTTGGAGTGATGTTCCTAGTTAAAGTTGTAACACCGATTGGGATTGTAAATTAAGGCCAAGAAAAAAATTGTGTTCGGTTTGGAAGTGAGGTCGTTATTGTAGATGAGATCGATATTGTAGATGCGATTGATATTGAAGACAGGGTCGATATTGTAGACGAGGTCAGTATTGTAGATGGGGTTGAGTATGCAATTGGGGCTGTCATGGCAATTAGGGTGAGCACTCGGAGATGGAGTTTGGCCACCAAGTTGCGGAGGAGTTACGAGTTGGGCTCGGATCTAAATCCCAATGATTTGGGGTTTCAGAATCAGGAATGGGGATAGAGTTGGGGTCGGCACCAGAGCACAAGCCTCGCTTATGGCCAGCGAGATTAGAATCAGGGCAAAGGGTGCAGGGCGGATCCAGCCGATCATTTTGGAGAGGGCCATCATAGATTTTTGTTAAATTATAAACATTTGTTATTATATTGTATATTTTTTGTAGAGTATATATGATACGACACAATACTATTTTTTAAATAATTACGTAATTCTAATATAAATAAATATTTAAATAAATTTTGCCAAATAAAAGTAGGTAAAAACGAAAACCCTAGTCCTTTTGGAGGAGGGGTATGGCCCCCTCTCTGGATTCGACACAGAAAGGGTGTGGCTGAGGTGAAGACAGGGGTAATGGCGACATTGGCGAACAGTGGTTCAAGGCAGCCCAATCCACAAACCACACGCGAGCGTCCACCGTCGCTGCGCGGATGGCGGTCGAGCAGACGGGCGGGCGACAGCCGTCTCGGCCGACCTCCTTGTTTCGGTCTTATGGCATTCATCATAAATAAAATTCCAGCGTCGCCCGAGAAAAACCCCCAACACAAATAAAGAGTTTGAAAAAAGGAAGAGGGGCACTGGAGAATTTGCTTGCTGTTCGTTTGAAAATTCTCGAAAGCTGTCGTCAAAGAGACCGGGCGCATTCTGACCGGTGGCAAAAAGCGGGCCGGCGCTGGACGGAGAGCCGATCACGGCCGTGGCGGCGGCGGCGGTGGCGGGGACGGCGGCGGTCGCCCCGCCGCGGGACTGGACGCGCGGACCCCGAGCTCCATCGCCGCCGCCGCCGCCGCCGCCGCCGCCGCCGCCGCCGCTGCTGCCTCGGAGACGGCGCATTCCGCTTTTAAAATTCCTTCCCTTTACTGGGCTTCATAGAGGCCTCCGGACCGGACGCGGCCCGCGGTGGACGCGGCGGGACGGACGGCTCTCGCCTGTACAGGCCCATGGAGTGGAACGGAGGTGCACGTTCGTGACAGTCATTTTTGTGCCAGTGGTACGTTTGGTTAGGAGATCTTCATCGTTTTCAGGATGTTTCTTCGGTCAAAGATTGACTGAACTAGATTATAGAAGTGCGACGAATTGGCGTGAGAGCGATTCGCGCCAAATGTTATAATCTCTTCGATGGATTCTGCGCAGTTCTCTGCATTCTAGCCATTTAGTTTGATTTCTATTAAGTATTCCTAAAAGTGGAAGTCTGCATGCGGTCTAGAACGCCATGGAAGTCTGAAAAGAAAAAAATAGATTTTTCCTTTTCAGACTTCCATGCCGTTCCGTACCTTATTCAGACTTCGTGGTGGTATATATAATGTATACACCACCGCGATATGCGTTCATATTCTATCGTACCATTGATATGCGTTCATATTCCATTCAACTGAAATAATCCATCAAAATGATATATTCATGAAACGAGTGTATTCAAAGGGATGGGATGAAATTTTTGGATGAGGTAAAATATCCATATAGTTTTCAATAAATTTAGTAAAATGACCCAAAAAAGTTGGTATTGGGGAGGGGCATGACGTCCGTAGTGCCATCCGCCACTCTTTCTGAACCAAAGAGGAAAGCGAAAGTAATATTTATATGAGTGCACTAATTGTTACTTCTGTGATCACCAAAATCACGCTCGTGCTTCGTTCAGTTCTTCATCAGGAGAGACGGCTCAGTGTATCAACTGATGTCACTGCAGTCTCTCTGACCGGGTGGTTCTAGATTCGAGTCCCGACGGCGGCAGAATTTTCGACACTAGCTTGTCAGCTAGGTCGAATTCAGTCGCTGTCTGGAGGAGAATTCTAGCGGCCGGCTGCTCTGGTCGGTAGTTTTCCGTGTTTTTTTTTTCGAGCAACACTAGGCGAATGCCGGGGCAGTACTCTAAGAAACGGGCTATGGATCGCGCGTGATCTTTCCTTCCTCTTCCTTATTGTACCTTCACCCCTTACACACATACACTAATCCGCACCACACAACCACAAATGCCGGTAGACCAGTCGGGAGCTTAGATGTCCCGTTGGGACGATGCCCCGCTAGTGGGAGATACCTGGTTGGGGAATAGTCCGCTAACCGACGGTAGGTCATCGCCGGATCTCACCATCCTGCGAGGGAAGTTCGCTTCCACCTCCCGATGAAAAACATCCAATACACTTACATCATACTAGCAACAACCTCTTTCGAAATATTTTCCAAGATAAAAAAAAAACTGACACGCACGTTTTTGAGTTCCCTGAACATAGCTCACTTTTATTCATCTCGACTTTATCTTCCCTGGACGCCAATGAATGAGAATAAAACATAATTAAAAGCATCGGCTTTAACTTGAATACGAGAAAAATTAGTGTATTTTGACTGGATGAAGCAGTCATTAGGGTCAGTTGGCGCACGCAGACGCATAAAATACATTCTTCATGTTGCATGGTGAATTTCTATTTTACGCCCTGTCGTAGAAAAAATGCTTTAAACATTTGCTGTATTAAAAATGTTGATATTAAGTGTATGATCTACTGGGTAAAACGACTTGAGTTGTAAAGATACCAGTGAGATCCTCATGGTCAATGACTTCAACCTCCATGGAAAGAAATGTTTACGTTTTTCTGAAAATACTGTACAATAATTTTTATATTTGTGCCAATGAAGAGTTGACCTTAATACTAGTTATACTTGATCGTTAAAATTAGATATTACCAAATTTCATATAGATCCTCGTTTACTCCCAAAAGCTTCTTGCCACAATTGATTTATATCGCGGTTATATCGGGATTCATGGCAAGAAAAAGGCTCCATTTTCCTTCTGCAATTTGACCTTAGTCGTCCATTCAGTAGGTTGCTTTACCAATTGGAAAAAAGTCGTCTCCTAAACCTGTTATACGTCTCCCAAATTCCACATTTCAGTTCTTCATTTCCTGAAAGTGATACCCATCTTTTGACTTGTCTCATCAGCCGAATGTGGTGTTAGTTCTAACTGAATAGAGTCTACCTGTACATTTTAGCATTACTATGTTTTCCCTACCCATAACAAGGCCGCTGGTAGGTACGGGTGGCGAAAATCGTAAACCATAGAGGAAGTGGGGTTTCAAGATGTAAAACATGCGTTTTCTTAAAATATGGGAGCCCTTCCCTAACCAAGAATCAGATGCGCCGACTATTTCAATAGTCTGGTGGGGCCACAATGGTCAAGTGCAGCGAGGTGTAGAACAATTTGGAAGGATTATGAAAGACACCTATTAGGAAGTGCAAATTTTCAGTGCTAATTCATACTTACGTGGAATACCTCACCACGTGAGTTTTACAAAACCTTCTCTTTTGCAAGAGTTCTTTGCCCTTTATGGGACACACTAGGCTCATTAATTCATTCCCTAACCCGTACAAGTTGAATTCTGAAATTAGCTTTTTGGCAAGAATTGTTAAGAAAATGTTCACTCTAGTGTGATAAAAACTATTTTTAAAGGCAAATCAGCTGTAAATTAGGGATATTATCTCTTCTGCCGTGAGAACATGGAGAACGATAATTTGAATAACTATATTTCCCACTGAACTCTAGACGTAACCTTACATTTAGGTCCAGAAGCAAAATATCAGATAGCGCAGGCCAAGATACAATATCCGCAATCTTATCCAGTAATTCAAATTGATACTCTCATTGGTTCTAAATTGCTAGAGAATTTAATTTTGCCAGGATCGGCCTAGTGCCTTTCCTGGGATCTATTTCATACGCCGACAAGCGTCCGCATGCATGCCGTCGATGTTTAGCACCTCGAAAATCCCCGACTGAATCCGGGAACTTGGGATCAGTAGCTCGGCATGATAACCATTTTACCATCAAAGCCGGTAGCTTTCATGATGAGGGAGCGTTAACTCGCGGCGCAGTTAGGAGTCTTGTCCACGAAGAACTGTGTAATTTATCAAGTTATGTCACCTTTGTGAAACGTAATTGACAAAAACCTCGTCGCGACAGCGCACCTGAAGAGGGGAAGGGGTACGGAAAGCGACGGAGTGGGGGAGAAATTTCCAGCAGGAGAAACAAGAGTGCTCATGTTCTCTGTTCAGTTAACGTAATCTAAGAAGATCTCCAACGATCGTATTAGTAGACCTTTTTAAGAGAAACCACAGTTGATCCCGCGTTTTCTAGCGAAGTACGTTATTGATAACCACACGTCGCAGTCGTATTTAGTTTTCACAAAGCACAATTCATTTGTCTTAAACTTATACTTGGTAAATTAATCCGCTTTGTGGCTCAAGAGATGTCTGTGTATATTTTAGATACACTTGAAATTAGCGGTGCCTCAACAACACGTTCTTTCTTTCACATTATAACGGTTACGTAATGTTGTAATACCGCAAATCCTTTCCGTATTAACATATTTCAGTCATTGCTTGTAAAATTCATTGCAAATAGTAACACATTACGTGCGGAAACGCTCGTTTAAATGTGATAAATCAGCGCATATACGATGTTTAAAACTGCCTTTCGTATTACCACAGCATGCCAGGCAATTAGGTATCTTAAACTGCTACACGTTCAAAACTCTTTCAAAACTCAATCAGCCTTCATAATGCCCGAGGAGTGGTAAATGATAGAGAAGAAATGATTGGAAGATGGATCTTCAAGAAAACTCATTTTGTATTTTTTCCCATGGTACTGAGTTCGACATGTATTTTCGATTGTTGTGTTGTTTACAAAAGAAATGTACAATCTTTATTTCATGTATAGTGGTCTCAATTGCAAATGGCTCCTCATGTTGGGACTGCCACCTTTATTATCCACATCTTCCTCTGATGTCACAGTGGTGCCTCTGACCGGGAGGTCCTAGGGTTCGAGTCCCCGCGGTGGCATAATTTTCCGGACTAGCTACGTAGCTAGATCGAATTCAGCCACTGTCTGGAGGAGAACTCTAGCGGCCAGCTGCTCTGATCGGTTGTTTTCCGTAGTTTATCTTATCAACACCAGGCGAATGTCAGAGAAGCACCTATCAAACCAGCCACCGAGTGCGTGCGATCTTTCCCTCCTCTCTATTCCTCCTTGTTCTATCCTCACTCCTTACTAACATGCACTACTCCACCACGTATGCCGGAAGACCAGTTGGGAGCTTAGAGCGTGTCCCAGAAGGGGCGATTTTCCGCTGGTTTTAGATACCTGGTTGGGGAAAAACTCGCAAGCTGACCGCGTCGGATCTGGTCATTCAGCAAGGGAAGATCACCGCCGCCTCTTCCGATAAAATTATGCATTATACTTACGGGACTAGTGACTTTAGCAGCTGACGAGCCAAGAATCATTAATCAATTAATTCATGCGAAGATGTAATAAAATTGCGTGAAGCAGGAGATATATAAGTTGCTATTTCATATTTAGTGTTTGTACGAAGATTCTAACGCTTGTATGTGCTGACAAGGTAATTGTTACATAAGAAAGAAAACCGTTGGTCGCTTTAGTGGTTCTACAAGCGGAGGTTTAAATGTCCTCTCATTGCTATCCAAAAAATTGACAGTAGCTATTTTGCAGTCTTTAAAGCTTATATGCCCACGGTACTCTCGTGTATCGTACGCAAGGCGAAACACACTGCTTTTTAACTCCGGACCTGCCACCAAAGAGTACACGCATCACACTTCTCTGCAATTGTTCTCTGCAAGTCCTCTACCGCATTGCTTTAGGGGTGGTAAAGGGACAACACTTTTACCGAAATTCTCTAAGAACTCGTTTGTCAATTTACTGGTAAAACACGCTCCCTGATCATATTGAAAATCTTTCCGGAAGCCTAGCCAGCTGAATAGTTCGAGTAGTGCCACTATTGTTATCGTATCCAATTCTATCACACGAATAGCTTCAGCATAACAGGAAGACATGCACATGTCTGTCAGCAAATATTTGTTCTCTTTTTCGGATTCCGGAAATGGCTTGCATACGTACATAGACATTCATTTTCAAAAAAACTTCCGCTACTATCGACATAATTTTTAACAGAACCTTAACTTTTCCCCTGCTTTTCCATCCTTCTGACTTCTACCGCACGTTTTTACGAATGTCACGGTAACAAGTTAGCCAGTAGAAATACTTCCCCATGTTATTGTTATTCATTGTTACTCTACTCCCAAGTGACAATTTGCAGTAACTTGACACAATTCAAGAAGTTTCCCACTGGAGGCATGCGGAATTACAATAATGGAAATGTCTTCCCCATGTTCGTTTTGGCAGACCCTGACAATTATTTCTTCTCTAATCTTTTACCACTCCTTCCTTCGCCCTGATTCTGAACTGTCTCGATAACACTGAGCAGTTCCTCAAATTCGCATTGTGCCACTACAAGCGTTGTTGGACAGAGATGGCTTAGCTCTCAGATATGGCCTGTGACACCTTCGGAGGACATTTCGCTGTCGTTATCACCTGTGTCGCCAGTTTCCTAGTATATCGGCTCCATCGCTGGGATCGGCTACATGCCCCTGTGTCATCTCTTATCGCAAACTTCCTCGTCGGCGTAGTAGCGACCTCCTCGTGGTTTCCAGGGGCAGATCCAGCCGATCATTTGGGGGGGGCATCATAGATTTATGTTACGTAATAAACATATTTATTAATATTGTAGCGGTACGCTATTTTAATATTTTTTAAATTTCACAAATAACTGTCGATGCGAGGCGTCCACCTCCCGCCGCCGCCAGCCGGGTCGGCGCGCCCCCTCCGCTAATGGAAGGGATGACAGCACGCGCCCCTCTAAAGTTTATGGCCATCGTCCGCGAGTCGACCCTCATCCCGTCACGCACCCGGGCGCCGAAGAAGAGATTAGAGACGTGTGCCGATCCCGCCGTTCCGGGTATCATGCGCACTGAGTACCCAGGCCGTCCTTCGCAGCTTTCTCCGGGGGTCCCAACGGACATTCCGCGTACCCTTTACTGACCTACTTCCGAAGTCAGACGGAGAGCGTTTTCCAGACAGAGATAGGGCTACGGAAAATTCCTAGAATCACCGGACCTGATTGACCGAGGACAAAATTACGGCGTAGTAGCACTTAGCCAATCAGGGGCAAAATTCCGTGGGGTGGGAACGATTTTGGGGCACTTTTGAATTTTCGGGGTGGCGGAACGAGGACACCTCCACACTAGCGGCGTAGGGGAGAAGATCACTTCTTCTTGTTCGATTGAGTTGGGGGGGGGGCGAGCGCCGCGGAGCGAGTAACAGCTCCGGCGCCGCGTTCGAACACTACGTTTACTCGACTTGTCTTGGGTGGCGAGCGCCGCGGAGTAAGTGATAGCTCCGGCGCCGCGTTCGAGGGAGAATTATTATTTTGGGACTTAGTTCGTGGACTCTGAGCTCTGCCGTGGGCAGTGACCGGTGACTAGTTTTCTCCGAGATTCGTGACCGTGAAAACTCCAGAGAACTTTCCGTAAGAACTGCTGATTTGTGTGAACGGAATTCGCGATCATTCGCGATCCGGGCCAGCTGACCGTCGCCGTCGCCGCCGCCGCCGTCACCGCCGCAGCCGCTGTCGCCGCCGCCGCTCCTTTGGTAGCTATTGTGGAAGGACGTTTCTCGGCCTGGCAGGGCCATCTCAGCCGCCGACCCAGACGGAGAGAAGCCGACGCCGCCGCGACCCCCGCCGCCGCCGCCGAGGGCCGCCTACACGCCGCCCCATTCAGGCATAAACTTCGGTCAACGACCGCCAAAGAACTATTGTGCATTGCTGTGCCGCGCTTAGGCACTTGTTTCCTCATTATTATCAGCCAGAAGGCGAATGGCCTAGAGTTTGTTGGGGCCTGTAAAGGAATTTGATTGTAATTCTCGTTCTTTACTTTTTTTTAGATTTAAGTTTTATCTCATTTTTTCTTTCGTTTCTAACTGAGCTCATCAGGTAGGGCCTTTCTTAACTCTTTGAATCACTGTAACTTCCCCGGCCTATTATTAGGCGGGAATAAACCTTTTTATTTGCTTTACCAACCACTGAATTGTTTCTGTAGTTAGCAAACGCCTTACGACTCCTTCCATCCGAGTTAGATTCTAAGCAGGTGACAAAGTTGGCCGACTGAGCTAGGCCCGGGCCGCCCTCGTTGACTTCGGCGCACACCCACGCCGCCGGAGCTCGACGCTGTGGTTGACGATCGACGCCACCGTGTGGCTCGATAACGAACCTTGGGTGTGACAATATGTTTATTAGTATTTTGTTTCTGTAGCGAATATATGGTACTGTACCACATTATTGTTTAAATAATTACATTCATGGACCATTATAAAAGTAATGCGCATTTTCTGGGGAAATATATTTATTGATTGGACCTGTACAAATTCTTAAAATCTTCAAAATACTCTCCCCCTGCATTAATACACTTGCGGAGACGTGTATGCCACGCCTGAAAGGCATCCTGAAAGTCCTCGACGGGAATGTCTCTCAGGAACGTTGTAACATGTTTTTGGATATTTTCCACGGTCAGTTGGGTAAACAAAGAAAAGTCGCATGGTGCCTAGACGGGGCTGCAAGGGGGAAGGGGAAACAAAAGAAGACCGGGGGAAGAAAATGAGCATCATTTTGATGCGAGACTTGCTCATTCGCGCTTTCTTCGCAAGGGGAATAATTTTGTGTGTCACTCGCTGCTCTGCATTTTCGATTCTGGGTTCTACTCGAATATCCTGGATTTGTCTCCGGTTACGACAGAGTTATGAAAGTCCTGCTCATTTTGAATCAAATCCAACAATTCTTGACGGCGCAAAACTCGAAGTTCTTTCTGATCTTCCGTCAACACTTTCGGCACAACTTCGGCACTTCGGCACACAAACGGCACTTCGCGCAGACCCTGCGCATTTGCGGATCCTTGGTCACTATCCCAAGTGCCGCAAATGTGGACATGCGCAGGGTGTCAGCAATTTGCTGGATGCTCAATCGACGGTCGGAACTCAAAACTTCGCGCACGCGATCCACGTTCTGTCGGTTCAGGCCGTCGTAGGGCGTCCCCAACGGGGTTTGTCGGCGACCTCCTCCCGGCCGTCCTTAAACGCCTTATGTCACTTCTCTGACCTTGAAATGCAATCGTCCTTGAAAGCCTCTTGAAGCATCTGGAATGTTTTGGTTGTATTCTTTCCAAGCTTCAAACAAAACTTGACGGCGAATCGCTGTTCAAGCGAACTCTCCATGTTACAAAGTCAAAAAAAAAAAAAAAAAAAAAAAAAATCAGACGGAGGCGCATCCTTCCGCTCACACTGATCGGAGCAAACTGGTGGCCAATTCAGGAAATATTCTTTACTGAAGCGATTTTGTTTTATTCTCGGAGACGATGCTTTTGGACTTCGAGAAAATGGATATATTTGTTTTAGAACAAATGAGTCTAAGTAGATAAGTAGAAAAAACATTTATTAAACACACAACATAATAAAACTAGTGGTGCTACAGAATGGCACAGACTTTCCCGAATAAGTTTTCTATTTCCTTGGGTCTCCGCTAGCTATTCAGAATTGCCACATACTCTTTCTTGCCAGCTGCCATCTATCGCCGCCAAAAAATACATTTTTTTGTCATTTTCTTAATTTTTCGGTTTCCTATTGGTAGAACGAAAATATTAATTTTAGAATATTAAAGACCACAAAAACCTAGTGCTAAATGACAATTTTCTTTTAAAAATCATGTGCCGTTTTAAAGAAAATTGCGCTTTAGCGCTACTAAAAATGCGAAATTTGAAGCTCATTTTCACAGAAAATGTTTCAAAATACTTTATTTGAAGTTATTTGAAGCACTTACACTCACAAATATAATAATTTTTACAAATTGCTGGTAATTGCATATTAAAGATGTGAGAGATCTTTCAAAAGAGTTACATTTATATAATTTTTGAAAAAACGAAAAAAATAACTCAAAATAAACTTTACGTCATATTAAAGAGAGTAATAAGCACTATCCGTTACAAAAGGTTGAAGAAAAATTTGCAGCCATATATGAGAAAATGGCGTTTGAGCGTTTCTGAAAATGCGGAATTTTGAGTTACTTTTCACAGAAAACGGTTGTGTTTTCGAGAAACTTTACTTGACATTATTTAAGTGACATGCACTTGTAAATATAATAATGTGAACAAATCGCCACTAATGTAAATATTAACGACGTGAGAGACAAGTAAAAAAATACATTTTTGCAATTTTTGTAAAAACAAAAAAATAGAGGAATATGACGTTAATGTCATCTCATAGAGCACATTTAGCACTATCTTTACCAAAAGATAAAAAGAAAAATTTGGAGCCGTTTTTGAGAAAATCTGGTTTTTGTAATTTTTTAAAATTTCAAATGTAGCGTGCAATATTGCGCAAAAACTAGTAAAATTTTTTTAAAAAAATGTACATGACTTGAATGAAAGAACTCACTTTGGGTATCAAATTTTATTTGAAGGAAAAATCTCTATCTTCAATTTTGTAGTTTTAGGAAGACGCCGAAAAAATTTCAAACTTTCGCAATTTTCGAAAATTTAGAGTTAACCGTGAAAATGGGACCTACGCCACCTTAATAAATATATTTTACTCTATTCTTACAAAAAATTTAAAGAAAAAATTTGGAGCCATTTTTGAGAAAATTTTGAAAATATCCGAGGGGCTTGATGTAAAGTACTCTCAAATTTTGAAGAAAGTTTTTGAAAATCGAAGCGCCACGAGTAGACGCAGATCGACCTTGGAATATCCATTTTGGAAGAAATCGCACGTATGGTTTACGCGCTAGTGTTGTTCACGGACGGTCAGACGGACAGACGGACGGACGGACGTTTTGAAAAGACCCACTTTTTCGGTATCAGGGGACCCCAAAACGTGTATTTCCGTTGAAATCTCGAAATCGATTTTCCGCAGCATTACATAACTTTCCCTACACTACATATATTACTCCGTATATACGTACGTATAGGGGAAAGTAAAAAATATACAATTGACCCCAAAACCATAGTGGAGCGCACGATAACGGCCAGGAGGCCGAGGATAGAGGGAGGATTGAGCCCAAGCCCAAAGGAGCGTAAGGCGGGAATCACGTTCCATAGAAAGTCCGTAGCCTTGCGGGGTTGAAGTCCATGGTCCAGGAAAGAAGCCGTTGGAAGAAAGCCGGGTCGCTGCTGGATGCACCTGCCTAGTGAATGTTCTGTAGCCGGAGGGAGAGAAACCAAAATACTGCCCAGGATCACCGTATCGGAATTTCATTGACTTCTATACGCTCGCACTGTACATATTTCACACGCTTCTCGGTACTCGCCCCTTGCTCCGATTTGCCTTCTGAGCTCGGATGATCGAGACGGTGAACGGGTGACGGAGACGGTGATTGGGACCTTCAGAATGAAAGAATTGTTTGAACAATACGTAAATAACGTAAATAAAGTGTGGATGCTGTGTGAATGAAAAAGAAACGAAATTTTTATGAATCTCGAAAAATAACATTGCACAATCCTTAGTATTAACAAAACTTCAGTATCAAATTAGGTATGCCCAAGATTTGTACCATTAAATTTAAAAACAAAATGGGAGAGTTTTCGTTACGAGTATTACATACAATATACGATAACACCTTGCCCCTTCTTAATTAGGGCGCAGGGGATTAACATTAGGCTAAATCAAATTAATGAATTCCTACTTTTAAAGATATCTGTGGAGGTAGTATTAGTACAGAAAACAAAAGAATTGCGAGCCGGACGTACAGGTGTTGGGGATTGTCGATTTGCGCCTGACCCACTGTGCGACGAGCAGCAGGAAACGCAGGATGGGCGGGGCGCACCTGATGAAAACGTAGGAACCGCTCAAAGAAAAGTTCTATGACAGTTGCTGGTGCGGGGGCTGGTGCGGGGGCTGGTGCGGGGGCTGGTGCGGGGGCTGGTGCGGGGGCTGGTGCGGGGGCTGGTGCGGGGGCTGGTGCGGGGGCTGGTGCGGGGGCTGGTGCGGGGGCTGGTGCGGGGGCTGGTGCGGGGGCTGGTGCGGGGGCTGGTGCGGGGGCTGGTGCGGGGGCTGGTGCGGGGGCTGGTGCGGGGGCTGGTGCGGAGGCTGGTGCGGGGGCTGGTGCGGGGGCTGGTGCCGTGGCTGGTGCGGGGGCTGGTGCGGGGGCTGGTGCGGGGGCTGGTGCGTGGTCTGGTGCGTGGTCTGGGGCGTGGTCAGGGGTGTGGTCTGGGGCGTGGTCACGGGCGTGGTCAGGAACGTGGTCAGGAGCGTGGTTTGGAGCGTGGACTGGGGCGTGGTCTGGGGCGTGGTCTAGGTCGTGGTCTGGGGCATGGTCTAAGGCGTGGTCTGTGGCGGGGGCAGGCAGGGGCGGAAGGTGGAGGGCTGGGGGGGCGAGGGGGGCACTGGGGTGGGGACGGGGCCGAGGTCCATGGCGATGATGACGAGGGTGGCTTTCTGCCGCAATAAGGAGGGACGCACGGACGAGGTCAAGTGGGTAAAAACATTAACTTGGTCACTCGGCGACAAAGAAGCAGAGAAAGTTGACGCGTTTTTCCGCAAAGTAGGGATGTCGGAACATCGGAATGGAAGGTAGAAGGCAAGGCAGGGAATTTGGTCACTGTGACTTGCAATGTTGTGACGGGAACAAGGACGTAAAGCGAAGGGAAAGTGCTGCAAGGGCGAAAATGTCGCGCCGGAGTGGAATGTGGAGGTGGGGAGGGAATTAGCTGGTGAAAGATAGGGAGAGGGAGGTGAAGAATGGGTAAGAACTTAAAGTTGGGGAAGGTCCGCGAATGTGAAGGGGTGTTGGGGTCAGCATTGAGTTGAGATTGAAAAGAAGTTGGAGAGTGGCATAGGGATGGATAGGGGCGGAGCGAAATGGGAACTGAA
Organism: Acheta domesticus; assembly: GCA_031308135.1. Classification (NCBI taxonomy): domain Eukaryota; kingdom Metazoa; phylum Arthropoda; class Insecta; order Orthoptera; family Gryllidae; genus Acheta; species Acheta domesticus. Next base: position 75,874,134 of record JAHLJT010000631.1, on the reverse strand, counting down.
GGGCGTGAAGTAGGAAAACGACAAGAAAGAGGAAGGAGCGGAAGAAGGAAAGGGTTGAAGTTGTAGGTTGCAGTTCAAGACGGCTGGTGCAAGAATGTTCTCAAACACACGGTGGATGTGGAAGTGATATGTGAGAGCCGTGCTCTTGCAGAGAGACTTGATGTTCGGGACTATACGTAGTGCTGCGGCCAACTTTGTCTCAAGGACATCGGGCATCTAAAAAACTTGTAGGCAGCGGTGCTGTTGGTTGTAGAGGGAGTTGGGGTGGCTGTTAGTAGCCGAAAGAGATAATGGCGGTGGTCATAAGAAATGATATCGACGAAAGGCCAGCTTACTGCGAGCAGCAAGTTTCCCATATTTCCGGGAAAAGTACAACAACCAAATAATCCCAGATACTCAAATTCCACCCACTTACGTAGCAGCCTAAGACAGCAAATTCAGAAAAGAACTTAAAATTAAGGTTACCAAATATTTCGCTACCGATGTGAAAAATAATTATATTAAAATAAACTCAAACCCTGGAACAGACTTGAGGGATCTTGTAAAAAACTTATTACAATCACAAAAGTGTGTTTTCACATTTATAAGGATCCCGCTAATAATAATTACCTTTGGTTTAAAAAAAATCGTCAAACAATTTCTAAAGCCGATTTAAAGGAAGACATAGAATCACTACACTCTTCAATAATAAAAGTCAGAATGTTAGGCAAAGACAATAAATCAATCACAGTGGTAGCAGAATTTAGTGGCGCAGAATCCATTGAATGAATCCTAACCATAAACACAATTTGCAATCACAAAGTCATTACCGAAAAAAAGAAGAAAACAGAGATCCAATGTATTGTCCAAGGAGCCTAGATTATGGTCACATGAAGAATAATTGTAATCACAAAATTCACTGCACATTTTGCGCATGTAATCTTTACACAGCAATATACCTCGCAAGAACCAAGGCCCAGTGTGGAACTTGAGTGGAAAACATAAAGGTGACATTAGAGACAATTCTTGTACTTATTACACGTTAGTTAAAAAAAATTAACCGACCAGCTAGAAATAATATAAATGTAAATTGCAACGCCCCTATACCGCCCCTCTCTCTCTATCCCTTATGGACTTCCCAAATCTAACGCGAACTATTCCAATTAATAATTTCACTGAAATCTGAAGCTTCCAAAACCAAAATTAACCCATGAATTCAAATTATCAACTTAATAATCCCGATCTATTCCAACTCACCTAATAAACCTATCTATCCTCGATGTTTTGATTTTGGTGGGCACTTTACATGAAGCCCCAAAACATTTTCAAAATTTTCTCAAAAATGGATCCAAATTTTTTGAATAAACTTTGCCCTCTGATAGCGTAAAGACCGCTTTGCCTAGGTCTCATGTTCGTTGAAATCCTTGATTTTTCGAAAAGTTCATTTGTTCAAAGTTGTTTTCCGCGTCTTTCTACAACTACAATATTGAAGATTCAGATTTTTTTCCTTAATAAAATCGGTTATTGAAAGACAGATCCTGAAATAAGGCCATTTACAATATTTCGAAAATATGAATTGTTTTCCCGTAATTTTGCGTGAAATATAGGCAATTTTAAAACAATTTTTTCTAAAAATGGCTCCAACTTTTTTCTTTAAATTGTCTCCTCGTGTCTATTAAAAGACGGTAAAAATGGTTCTAGTCGAATTTCCGGCGAACAGTGTATTTGTATAAAGTTAACATTTCAAAACTACAAAATTGGAGATAGAGATGTTTGCCTTAATGAAAATGTATTCTAAAACAATCAGCTCTTTAAAAAAAGGTCATATACAATTTTTTTTGAGAAACGAATAGTTTTCGATAGTTTGAAGTTAATGCAAATTAAATAAAATACATTTTCTCAAAAACTGCTCAATTTTTTTTCTTCAAGTTTTTTTTCTGTAGATAGAATAAGATACGTTTAAAATAATGGTTTAGGTCTAATTTTCGTTTAACAAAGTTATCAATAATTGCAAAACCTAAAATAATTTGAGAAAGTTAGGGCCGTTGCAGTACCACTAGTTATTATTACGATTTCACGGTGACTTACAAGAATCGACTCTTTGGATCAATCTCAATATGTGCGTCGGCAGCCTGCATTTAGACTTCGCCCCAGTTTATTATTTACCTTTGAGTTCCAAGTTGTTTTGTATGATCACGGCTTACGACTGAGTTTATTTTGCCGTACGAGTTCCGCAAAGCAGCTTTTTTCAGTCAATATTGAATGAAGGTAATTTAAAAGCACAAGTGATGGAAAAGGAAATCAAAGAATTACGCGAAAGGCCTACACGCGCCTTCGGGCTCGGCGTGGCAGTGCGAAACGTCAGGCGAGGGTGTCTTCTCCTGCCAATTAGCCCAATTACTCGTCGACGCGTTGGCGTATTGAACTCTACGACCAATTTATGACATATGATGGATGTTCTGGGCGTGCGGCGGAGCGGTTGTGCTGAAAATTCATCAACTGCCATTGTTATAACACGCCTAAAGACAACATGTTGAGCGACGGAGGGGATGTTGTCTGTTGGCTGGCAAACGTTATGGAGGGGCCAAGACCCTCAATCAAAATTTTAGAGTTCAGGCAGTGGAATGTTTTTGAAGAAAACTCTCCTCTCGCGGTAAAATCGCGTCAAATTCAGTTTCAGGAGCGAAACGAAAAGAGAAATGTGTATCACGTGGCGAAACTACGCCAAGGAGACAAAACACTGAAACACGTTCAGGAACTTTTGCATTTGTCTTGCGGATACCTTTATAATAGTGAAAACTACAACTCGATACGTTTCATAGAATCGGAGAAATTAAATAGCAAAAATTCCATATGTTCCTTCCGACAACGGCCGCAAACCCCATGGAGCGCCACAGTGGAGGTTTCTTTAGTGTTTTCTGAAGTATATTAATAACAACGCTGAAAATATTAACTGATCGCTCTTGCAAGTGTCTGGAAAGGAATTGTGCAAATAGTTCTCTGCCCTAAAAATGTTCTTCACGTATATCACTGAAGACTTCTAACACGCGTGGTGACCAGGCGTCATCTTTTACTAGGCCCAGTGGCGTTACGTTCAGGCCGGCATAGGCCCGCAATGTGGTCGGGCCCACGTAAAAGAGTGCCCACTTTTAAGCTGAAGGTCTTGAGATTGTAAGAAATTTTATTTACTTCATACTTTTTCTGATACTTTGGGACAATTGATACAATCAAAGATTTAAAAACAGCATATTCCTGAAGAACGAATGTTTTTTTCTGCTTTGGGTGCATTGGAACTCTGTTTCTAAATCGATAAATATTAGTAATTTATTTAGGTTTTATAACAGTCTTAGTTTCACAAAGTTAAATAATAAAGTCAGAGTTTTCCATTATTGGGTATATGCACTTTACCATTATTAACAATACGACACACAAACTGTCATTTGATTGTTGTTTAGGTTTGAATCTTGACATCTTATGTGATAGACTGCTGAACATAAATTTGTTAAAGGATATTTATATTATTTACGGTATTAACACTACTTGTACTTTTATAAAGGGAGCGAAACGAAAAGGGAAATGTTAGCGGGCGAGCCTGCAATCATTTCGGTACGCTCCTGCCTAGGCCTTTCGGGTATAAATGCTTGACGCCAGCAATATTTGTTTGTGACTAGAGATTTTCGTCCGCATTTTTTCCCAAACCGGACCATAGTGCGGGCGAGCGGGCGGTTGGGCGAGCGGGCGGGCGGCCGGGCGGGCAAGGCGACGGGAGAGCGGGCGCAAGTGCGCGGTTGCGGTGGCTGGTGTCGCGGAGGGGAGCGGCGGGGGAGGGGAAGGGCGGGGAAGGGGGGTGGGGCGCGGCGGGGATGTGAGGGGGGGCGTCGCCGCCGCCGCCGCCGCCACGTTACGTGCCCGAGGGCCGCCGTGGCTCCTCCCAGAGCCGCCGCAACATTCCGGCCATTGGTTAATGGCCGCCGCCGCGACCCACCAATCATAATACATAATCACGCGCTACCGGACTTCTCCACCTCTTTTTGCTGCCACCTCTCCCCATTTGTCTCGGCCGTTTCTTGCAGGCGGCGACGGAGGCGGCGCAGGCGGCTGCAGTCGGGTGACGGCGGCAGGGCGTTCGGGCGGCGCCGAGGCAGGCGAGGACGTTGGAGGGAGCGATGAATGACCGAGGACGCGAAGAGTGCTGCGTCGGTGACTCCGGCGAGCTTTGGCGCAGTATTTGAGATGATGATTGTACTCTAATATAAACGTTCTGGCACTTCAAGGTCACGGGTTGGAAGGAAAGGGGGACATTTTCATCGAAACGGGAGCTCCAATATCAAAAATTGGACACACAGCGAATCACAGCGAAGCTCCTGATTGGATGAGTATCCCCCTCTCCGTCCAGTTCGTGGCTTTGAAATGCCACAGCATTTAAATAGGAGTATAGGCCCTCGGAGGACGGTTTGTTTTCGTGAATTCATCTCGAGTCGAAGACACACAGGGATTGCGTAAAGGAGTAAGTAAAGCTGATGGAAATGTCAAGCAAAAGGCCATACATGGTTTGTTTTACGTTTGTAGGTTGCATATGTTATTGAAATGATGAGTCTCCACGGAAGAGGAGAGAGAGATGCGGTGCAAGACGAGACCAAGATGTTCTGTAGGAGGTGGCGGTAGTAGTCTTGGAAGCGAGGGAGGAAGAATGAAGAAGTACAGGCTGCCCAGCCGGTAGTGATAGCAGGGGAGATAGTGACCTTGGCATTGGCAGAGGAACAAATTGATGGAGGGGGGAGGTACAGAAGGAGATGTAAGATGGTAGCAAAGAGACGAGATGGCTTATGACGTGATGTCAGCGGTGGTGACGGTGTTGGCGAAGGACATGCAGAAAGAAGACGCAAATGAAGTCAGTGGTGTGATCTCATGGTGGCGTGTGAGAGGGAAGTGATGAGTGGTATGGGGCGAGAATGGAGAGAGCCCAAGGCGAAAACAAAAAGTGAAGGTGGTCACTGACGCATCTCTGAGCAGTTGCTGTCCTCCTCCTGCGCCTCCGACTACGTCTGTGTTCACCTTCGCCTTTGCCTACGCTCATTTCAATTGCACCTCCTCGACCTCGTCAGCGCCGCCCCCTCTCCCTCTTCCACCGTCCTAACCACTCCTGGCACGGGGGGGGAGAGACAAGAAGGGTAAACGATTCGAAGAATACGATATGAAAACATTACTTTAAAGATCATATATTAACAATTAAAATCATAATAATAACATCAATAATAATATTATTAATAATAATAATATCGCTATTATTCTTTCTTCATAGAGACCACACAGAAGTGCGACTGAAGACATAGTAGAAACAATTCACTTTGCATTTCACTTCATCATATTAATATCTTAAGAAGTCCTAAGTGAGACCTAACTATGAGGCATTTTAATCATTTTGAATTACTGAGCATATAAACTGAAAATAATATATAAAATAAACTACAATAATACCAATTAAAATGTAATTAAAAAATACATTCGCTCTCACTGCCACCACCGCTTACTACGTCAATGTTTTGTTCTATTGCTTCCAACGCAATTGTTGCCTTCATCGCATTCGACGTGTTCATAACCACTGTAGTTCCCGCTACCTCAGTTTTAACATCGTACACTCTTTTACATACCTCACTGTTTGCCGTTGGTTTTGTCACAGATACCATCACTTCATAGACATGTCTTCTAACATCACTGTTTCCCTTCCGTTGCTGTCATATCCTAACGCCACCAAATCCTGCATCACCAAAAGATGCACCTCCACGCCTCCCTTCCTCTTTTATTTGCCGCCGCTTCACCAGACCAGCTGTTTTTTTTATTCGTAATTGTAATAGTATTCTGATCTTTTATTAAAACAGACACTACGATACATGTTTTTCTGATTACAAATTATTACAATAAATATTTTTTGATAAAAGTTCGAATATTATCACAATTAAATGCGATAATAGACCGCACGTATCTCAAAATTTTTCTTCATTTTTTATTACAATTAATACAATTTTTCCTCTGCCTAAGCTGGGAGATGTTTCAGAACTCTTCGTTATAACATTGTAATATTTATAAAAACGATTAATTGAAGTAAATTAAAAGTAAATTATTGTAATTGTCTTTGTGATGGTTTTCATTACTAACATGACATAAATTTGTGAGAAGAACTGGTTAAAATTCAGATGACTATTAAAGTTAATTTATAAACCAATAATTGAATGAATAAATATTAATACGAAAGATACCGTAAATTATGATAATTGTTTTCGATGCGATATTATTTCACTATTTTCTTGGAAATTTTGAAAGATAATTTTTAATCAATTTATCGTGGTGTGTTAGATAATGCAAAAAATGTTGAATTTATTGTATTCCGTGTCGGATGAACCCATATTCTATTCTTAATGTTAGAAACAGAGTCGACACGAGGAAGAAAATAATTTGTATGTCGCCCTTTTGAACTTAGCATTAAAATGTCTTGCCAAATTTAAATTAATTATTTAGTTAGTATCGCCAATTTCGTAGGAAAACATTTCCAAGAATTTCCGCATTTTAGATGTAGACATGCAGATTTTTCCGAAGTTGTATTCCAGCAGTCACATTTTTTGAAATTCAAAATCAAGAGGTATCTGTCCAAAGAGAACTTGCTAGGCATCCATAGACGTTGTTCTTTAGAGCTAGAAGAGCTTTTCTCTGTGTTGAAAAAATAATTATTTTATGGCGTATGAGAATTTCTCGTTGAAACCAGAGAGTTTTAGCACGGCGAAGCATTACAGCAATTGAGTGCACTATCAATCTTCTGCACATGTGTAGTTCGAGTTTCGTATCACTTTCGCGAATCTGCGCATGCGCAGAAGATCGAAATTGCAGTCGATTGCTGTACGCTATGCCGTGCAAAGTCCTCCAATCAAATCGAAACTTGTGGCTTCGTTGGGGTAACGGTTTGCATATCCCCAAGTTCGCGGATTCAAACCCGAACGAAGCGGTGGATTTTTTGGGGTGAAAAAATTCTTCATACGTCTTCCGTCGGAGGGGAAGTAAAGCCGGCCATCCCATGTTGTAGAGTTACTGCGTAGTAAAGATCCTCAAGCCTAAATGAAGCCTCTGAGGAAAATTCAGATAGCCCGTTTGACCAAGTGATACTTCCTTTCTCTGCCAGACGGTGAAAGGAGCGAACCGAAATTTGCGTGGTCAGGCGGAAGAGCAAGCCTCATGATCTAAACTTCGCCACAGAAAATAAAGTATAATTAAACTGAATTGAAAAACACCTACTGGCTTTCCCTGCGAATTCTACCGCACCGGTACTACCGCACCTGCTATTATACTCCATTCCTGTTCCGTGTCTGTACCATTTGTTTTCACTGTCGGTGCCGATTATTGATACCAACTTCTGTTACCTCAGCCAACACTACCTTCTCCGTGTGACTCAAAATTTGCCTCAACTTCCAATGCCACCGCCGCGGTCCTCTGCCAACGCCACCCCCACTCTTGTCATGACAGTCATCAACTGCATCTTCTGCTACTGCCACCTCTTTCGCCAACACCTTCCTTGCCCTAAGGAGCTCTAGGAAACGTTTGAGAGGGGCAATTTTTAAAAACATGAAGTAAACATATTTATTACGACCCCAAGACAATTCGACAACGATAAATTTTACATATGTAGACAATTAAAAATGTTATAACGTGACAGTGTCATTTGATGGGTATTACAGAAAGAAAAAATAACTCAATGATGTTAATGGAGGATTTTGATTATGAGCTGCAGAAATAGCAACATATTTTTAAGGTATCGTGATGTTATGAATTTTAACTTTTGGCGTTATCTGCACCGCTTGGCCAGAGTTGGACCTGCTGCCTCCACCGTTGCCAGTGTCCCCAACATTACCACGCCCGAGTTGGGAATCATCCCCGCCACCGTTATTCACACCTCTTGTCTTTTCTTGGCCGTCTCTCTGCGGTTTCTCCAATCAATATCACGCAAATGCTGGAGCGGTACTCTAACAACCGCGCCACGGACAGGGCGCTCCCTTCCCTTCTTCTTTGTCCCATCCTCTCCCCTTCATCACGTACACTCTTTTACAAGCACTTACATCGAGAGGCAAGTCGGGAACTTCGAGCTTTTCCCGGCTGAAACGTCTGGATGGGAAAGCCTTTCGCAAACCGACATGTATGTCGGTGCCGGGACTTACGTACACGCGGGGGGGGGGGGGAGAGAACATCGCCACCTCCTGGGATAAATCATTACTACACTAACGCGACTAATGGCCACAGCAGTTTATTTGCCTGGAAACAACTATCAATGAACCACCATTGCCATCTCCTCGTCTGCAGCGTTGGTCTCTCCTACGACGCCACCGTCTGTCCTGTCTCCGCCACGGGTACCACAGCCATCGCCTCCACTGCCGCCGCCGCCGTCTGCCTCCTCCGCTGTCGTCTGCCCCCGCCGCCGCCTGTCTCCGCCACGAGCACCGTAGCTATCGCTAATGCCGCCGCCGCCGCCACCGTCTCGTTCACCTCCGCCTCTGTCTCCGCCACGAGCACCGTAGCCATCGCCGCCGCCGCCGCCGCCACCGCCCCCGTCTCGTCCGTCTCCGCCTCTGTCTCCGTCACGGGCACCGTAGCCATCGCCGCCGCCGCCGCCTCCGTCTCGTCCGTCTCCGCCTCCGTCTCTGCCTGTCTCCGCCACGGGCGCCGTAGCCATCGCCGCCGCTGCCACCGCCGCCTCCGTCTCGTCTGCCTCCGCTTCTGTCTCCGCCACGGGCACCGTAGCCATCGCCGCCGCCGCCACCGCCTCCGCCTGTCTCCGCCACGGGCGCCGTAGCCATCGCCGCCGCCGCCGCCGGTTCATTCACTCTCGTGGCGGCGGCGGCCGCGCGCAGCGTCGCGGTCGCTTCCTCATTCCGCGACCTGTTTCCTCGCTCGCCGCCTCCCAAATATGAGCGCGCGGCGCCGCGCAGCGGGCGGCGGCAGGCCGGGCGGCGGGCGCAGGCAGCGCGACTGCGCTTAATGCAGAGAATGCAATATCTGATACTCATTTCCAATGCGCGCAGAGTGGAAAGATAACTTGTTTTTTTGTTATTTAAGGTCGCATTAACTGCTAGGTCATTAGCGGCCACTATTGGATGTAACGTAATGGTATGAGGATGAAACGATATGGTGATGATAGGGATGAAAGGATGAACACATAAAACCATGCTGGAGGCGGGACTCGAACCCGCGACCACACGGTCCAAAATAACTACGACACTACTGATTTAGCGATCTCGGTCACGGGGCCGACAAAGATAATTTTGCAGCCTTTGTGAGAGGAGCCTATGGTTTCGTTAGGTATCCAGAAACAAAACCAATGACACAGTTTTAATATTGGTTGAAAGCGGAAAATATTTGTGTTATTCAATCTATTCTCATACTGCGCGTACTGTTTGAAATATCATACTCACTGCGTCACCGGTTTCGATACAGCAGATGCCATACATTAGCAAGGCTCCAAGGAAGAAACGACCATTAAACGGCAATTTCCTACATACCTGTTGCCTTATAGTGCCTTTTTGATATTCTTGGTATGTAAAGAACTTTTGTGCTGTGTATATACAACACGATGTTTTTGAGTATTCGTAAATAATTTGTTGTTAAAATATTGAATTTACCGCAGTGTTATACGAGAGTATTTTATTTGTTGTTTTTGAGCATCGTGTGCTCTACTTTTTGGAAACAACTTTTTGTGCTTGTGTTCAGCAGTATTTTCGCTGCTGCAGACCACTAGCGTGTACTAAGTTTCAGTTCGACTCCTCTCCACTTAGTACGTGAAAACGCTAAACCAGAAGTTTACTTAGCTCGTTGGAAATAGGCGCACATTTTACATACCTTGCAACTCATTATTAAAGGTATAGATCCCAAAATTATGAGCTTATTCAAAGCTATTACAAAGTTATTTGTCACTTAATTCCAATATCTCATTTGTCCGGAGGAGAATTCTAGCGGCCGACTGCTCTGATCAGTAGTTTTCCGAGGTTTCTCGGATCAATATCAGGTGGATGTCGGAGCAGTACCCTAAAAAACGAGTCACGGATCGCGCGCAATCTTTCATTCCCTTTTCTTTTACTATCCTAACCCTTTACTTACGTACACTACCTGCTTATTAGATCCCCGCTGGCGGGATATATCTGGTTGGGGAAATCCCTGCTGGTCGATGATAGGTAGGCTGCAAATCTCACCATCCAATAGACGAAGATCACCGACACCGAGAAAAACTACACTTACGGGACTAATCACCTTAGCAGTTGACGCGCCCGAAACCACTAATCAATCAATATCCCATATACAGAATAATCTTGAATACTGACGGCAGCGATCATTTCTGCTCCCTATGGAACTAAGCTTTGCGACCGCTTGAAGCCAGAGTTCCGAGTTCCAACCTCTTGAGTCTGAAATTCACGGTGAGCGTGCATTCTCCCGACCAACCTCACGTGATCGCCGTGACGCCATACCATTCCGCCATTCGACATGGCTGCTGTAGTTTCCTAAATTACGAGAAGTTACTTCTGAATTCCGAGCAATACTTCTGGAATGTTGTACCCCTGCGTTCCGGACCTTTTCAGCCCCCCCCCCTCGCTTGCGACAACCAAGCCCTATTCCTAAGGCTTTGGCGCCTGTGCAGCGCCAGAATGCCTGCCTCTGGCGATGTACGTTTGCAATACGTTACAATATTGAGAAGCACGTGGAGAAGCCTCTGCCGCGGTCTGAATGCCGAATTCCACACTACCCTTTTCGCCATTCTATTATTAGTGCGGTAAAGAACTATGCAACTACTTCCGTTGACTTTAGAATAATCAACTCTCCGTCTTGAAGGCTCTCGGACGGGTGAGAGCCACGATATGATGGTTGAAGCCTCGGTATCACTGTCCTCGACGCGGCGTCACCCGGAACCGACAGCCTTCACATGACGCCACGGAAGCCTAAAATTGCAACTCTCCACATTGTTGCAGAATTTCACATTTTCCATTTTGTCATTCTGTTATCAGTGCGGATAGGAACTACGTACCAACTTCCCTTAGTATGAGAGAAAACTATAAAATAATCTCTCCATCTTGTTTCTAGCCATTGCATTTTAGGTTTTTAAGCGCAGTTCGTCGAGATTCAATCAAATTTCTTTTGAAACGTAATTTATGCATTACTTTCTTTCCTTCCATTCGCCAAGCGAAGTTTATAGTTTTTTATACTTTCATATATTTTGAATAATGTTTATCAGAAAACCAAATTTACCTTTGTGATTTCAATAGCCTATGTAATTTTAAAAAGTTAATTATGAAGAAATGTAATAAATTTAGGTTTGAGTGTTGTATTCATACGTACTATATCACTAGGCGATCAATATTTTTAACAAAAAATTTAAAAAACCTTTTGCCATTTAACCGAAGTTTTAAGAAGAGGAAATTACTTTTCAGACAAATTTGCATTCTAATACTTCCCTTCATTTCTTGGGACAACACTGTTAATTAGCGAAAGTGAATGTTGATACCCGTTACATCCAATATCCTCAAGAAGTATTTCAGAGCAAGCTTTTATGATCAATATAATTTTATACTATTTGCAATGCAAACGCAATATTTACCTGACAGAACAGATATTTAAATGTGTGTAGGGAAGGGATATTGGCATCTTAATGTTGTAGGGAGGAATGTTGGGACGAGCTAACACGTTATCATAAAAAATAACCAAACTTCCTTCCGAAAAAACGTTAATTATTGTGATTTCGTAACCTACAATTTAAATTTAAACAGTCGATCCGCCTTGGTATGTTAATCCAGTCGCCTTTTCGCTTCACTTGTCAAGATTGCGACAACATCAGGCGTTCATTCAGCCTACGAGAATAAAATCTGTCGAGATGCGTTAGATCCCGTGAAAAACGAGAGATAATGTTCCGGTCGCTCATTGAAAGTGGCAGAAATGTAATTTGCCAATCGAGAGACGAGTTCCGACCCATCTTGCTTGTTAAGAGTGCGTCGAGTCGCGTCGCCCCGCAAAGCAAACGCAAAACCGGTTCGCGCTCGTGGACGCTGACGACTTGCTTCCGATTTTTCTTGCGCGGGAAACGCTTTGTTGTCGGGGCGGGATTCACTAACGATGTCGGACTGCGCCTCAGAACCTTGTCCAAGGGCTAGGAGCACAGCAAGCCCAGGAGCAACGGAGTGCAGTTCCAAGGGCTCCACACTCAAGGAGGTAGTATTGATGCCCAGGAACAACTCACGAAACAAGCTCTCATCTGAAACGAATATATCTGTAAAGGATATATTCTTGGATGTATAATCTATATATTAATAGGTGACTCCACCTAGGGAGTACATGACATTATCGTTAGTGGTGAAGATTGAGTACTCCCATGACCCCGTGAGCTATGTCGGCGGTAGCATAGCTATTGATAGGGCCTCCCTTGCCGGACAGGTCGAAGGAGAGGGGTCAGACGAAGAAGAGGACTCCAGAAGAGGACCTCTGTCCCAGAAGAGGACAGCAATGGCAGCCCACCGAAGAGGACCTCGGCGTAACGCAGAAGGCCTCGATGGGGTAGACAAAACTCCTACCCAGACTGAAGGCAGTCTACTTAGGGTACCTCGAAAAAATTACCCAGCATTCAGAGTGCTGAAAGTTTACAGCCCCCACATCTGACTAGCTGTGGAACGGTAATCGCACTGGAGAAATACCACCATAGAGACATTAAGGGCGGAACAGGCAGTAGCCTAATCGGTGAAGTGACGAATATATATAAGTGAAGAGAAAAAAATTGTAGCTATTTTTAAGCACATTATGCGCACGGAGGAGTGTGAGATTTCGCATAGTTAAGTTTTATAAGGAGGAAGAGTGCAGAAAGTTAAAATTTATGTAAAATATGAGTTACAAATATATTAAATTAAATAACGTAGAGCGCATAAACAACCCGCAACACGCGTCAACTCGCTACTGTCGCACATGGTATGTCACTCTGAAGCGATGCGTTTTAAAACGTCTTAACCCTTTCACTGCTACGCATTAGGCGCGCTGGCCGCTCCGCAGTGCTGAATACTTTTCGTGCGGTCTTCTCGCGCGCGCTCTTAGTTGTTGTTAGTTATTATATATTTACTAAGGTGCATATTTACTTTCCGTCATTCTTTTAGATCCAGGCTTTATACTGGCACTGACGAAGTTGAAAGTATTCAACCCCACAACACTTCTTCAGTAAACGTAGACATCCTAACCCGAAAGAGCAGCGCGACGCACCGGTGCGTCGTTAGCAGTGGTGGCACGGCGACGTCTGACGCACCGGTGCGTCGTTAGCAGTGAAAGGGTTAAAAACAGAATTTCGTCTCCCTAAGGAGACACGAGTTTTGTTTTCTAAGCACTAATCTACGAAATGAGATATTTCCAGAAGTTTTATTCCAAGTTTGGCGTTTAAGAGAAAAAATTCTTTACTCCGTATTTGCATTTGTGTCCGTGAAAAGCGTATCATTAATAATAGTTATAATAATTGTAATAATAATTTTCGTAGGCGAACAATATTATTTTTTACAATTGGAAATGATATTCTTTTCCCTTAACATAGCACTACACATAAACAAAGCGTTCTGGAGACAGTTTGTGCGTTCGGCCAAGAATTTGACTTTCGAAGCAAGTCCAGTTTCCGATGTATTTCTCATCCATGTGGGAGGGGCAAGAAAACCAGTGATCCCCTGTTTCCATAGTTTTTAAAATTCCATAGATATTGCAGGGAATTAAGGCAAACAACACATGCTAATGAACGCACACGCTCGCTGATGACATAGAACACATTTTTTAAAAACATTATACGCAATAATGATACAAGTGTACCCTTTGACAAAACTGGGTAACCACTCGTCGACCAAGGCCCGTAGCGGGCTGTCGAGCCACAGGACAGGACAGGACTTTGACAAAAGAACCTCAATAACGTTAATAATTAAAAATTTTATGATTTACTATCAAATTTAGACAACTAGGCGACCACTACTACAAATTAATATACATAAATAATGCAGGGAATTCAGAGGCACCATTCCTAGCGACAAAATACTGACTAATATATTTCCTCTGTAATGAATGGATGGATGAAAGAAAGAATTACACGATCAGTACCGACCAATGGGAAGAACTGATGTCGGAAGACGTAGGAGGAGACAGGATTGAAGTGCTAAGTGAAGACAAATCATACATTCATGTCTAATCATAGAAAAAAATAGGAGAGGTTAACTACATTTCTGGGCCATTTTTTCCGTTCAACTTTTTACAGACATATGACATACTATTGGTTTTGAAGACGATGAAGAAAATTGGTTTTGAAGACGATACTGCACTCTACAAGATTGAGTAAGGACAGACGTAATACAAAAGACAGTAACTGCAAAGGAAAGTCTTATTGATCAAATTGAAAAACAGCAACTGCTGTGGTATGGACATCTAAAAGAATGTCGTATGAAAGACTACGTCTGAAAGTTTGGGAATGGATTACGACAAAAAGAAGAAGAAAAGGGAGACTACGAAAAAAATGGAAAGACCAGATATTTGAATCCATGAGGGCGAGAAACATGGATGAAAATGCATGGAGGGACAAGAAAATATAGTGAAAGAATTTGCGATAGCATAAATTGTGGTGTCGCTACAATATATTCACCAGTCGAATTATTTGAAGTTGCTATAGACTCTGAGTTTGCTTTCGTTCTCGGTTCGTGATTCAATAATGAAGTAGAGTAGTGCTTTCCATATTAAGGCGCCTATAGCGTGAGCCAAGAGTTGGGACACAGGAGACCGTGGGGTTTTACCAAGCGAAGGCCGGAGAAGTACCTTCACAAACTTATCGTTCCTCTTCATTTCACTTACACACACACACACACACACACACACACTTACATGCACTTCATTATCACGCGTGTCAGGACAGCAGCCAGGAAATTAGAGCTCGACCCAGCTGGAGTGGTGTTCCGCTAGGGAGAAAATCTGGAAGAAAAACACGGTCAGGAAGATCTCAATAAGCAAGCAGAAGAAAAGCAAAGAAAGTTTTTATTCACACAGAAAATGTCAACTTAGAGGAGAGGCATAAACGTGTGCTTATAACACAAACATGAACCTAACATACAATGACAATAATCGAAAATCAGCGGACAAAAATACGCAGACATAATAACCTATCGTTGCAACAAGTATTTGTCACCAATACTGAACATACAAATGTATTAAAGTACATATAAAGTACTTCACGTATGGAAGAATAATTACGCTTAATTATACCATGACAACAAAGAATAATTCAATGAATATATCAATGAATACAATGAGCAATTGAATGAATGTAATATTAAACGCACTCACATGCGCCGGGACAAGTGCGGACTATCGGGCCACTGCCACGCGAAGCCAAGTGCCTAACTGGCGGTTGCCCGAAGTAAGGCCCGGGAGAATCGGGGCCCCCGACCCGTCTTCTCACTGCCTCCACCAGAAGCTATCGATGTGAGTGCTGCCGAAACCTAGGCATCAGACAGGGGGTTTATGCTCCCCGTTGGACTTCTATATGTGGGTTCGAGATCCACCGCCGGCTGCGCAGAGGACGTCGACTAACGAACCTCACGCCCACCCAATCCTGCCCCAAGGTCGGTGGCGAGCCTCCTCCTCGCTGCCTCCACCTTGAAGCTAATGACGTGAGTGCCGCCGAGTAATTCGGGTCCGAGTGGACGTTACCTCCTCCACTAAGATTCTCCGCAGGAGGGGATCGCGGCTTCCTAGGCTGTCACGATCTCTGTTGGTGGGTTGTAGACGACCAAGCGGACTCTGAATTTCACGGCGACACTCACGCCGTTAGCTTCAAGGTGAAGGCAGTGAGTAGGCGATGCTAAGATCCGTGATGTCGGGACTTTCCGGGCAACCCACCAATTGGGTCCCTAGCGCGTCGACCTTTGGGCAGGATTGGGAGAAGAACGTTCCTTGGAATGCTCTGGATCCCATATATACGAAGAAGTCCAGACGGGAACCACGCCGCCTCGTCAGGTTGTCTAGATTCTGGCGGCACTAACGTCAATAGTCTCAAGGTGAGGGCAGTAAGTTGATGGGAAGGGGGCCCCGAGTCTTTCAGAACTTAGTTCAGGTGGACTCCTGTTCGTCTCTCAGCTTCTTTGTGGCAATGGACCGATACTCCGGGAAAAGAGGAGGGAATTGTCCCGGTGCATGTGAGTAGTTGTTTTGACTCTGGCACTAACCTGGATTACTAAGAGCTCTTAGCAGGCAGGGCGGTCCGACCCAGGCATTTTATGGGGAATTTACCGAGAGAGTCAGCTACGTTCTGGCGGAATCCAGATACCAGCCCAAGGTCGTACTTGTACGCCTGCGAGGGGTGCGGATAGAGGCCAATGCCTAGGTGCCTAGGTTTGGTTCGGCATCATAGATTTTCGTTAAATAATAAACTTATTTAAATAATAATAAACTTATAATAAAATTTAATTAATAATAAACTTATTTGTTATTAAATTTTAATTATTTTGTAGTGTATATATGACACTAAATTTAACTTTTAAATAATTACATAATTCTGACATAAATATTTAAATCAATTTTGCCAAATAAAAGAAGGTATAAAATGAAACCTCTGGGCCTTTGTGTGTGTGGGGGGGGGGCATGGCACAACGGCCAGCCGCTGGATCCGTCACTGCCTACGGTGACTTGAGGGAGGTATGATAATTCTTGTAAAAACGTCCCATTGAGCGTCCTCCCCTGGAGGGGGACTTCCGCTCCTGCCCTCCAGGCGCCCTTAGGGGGGGCGGCGCCTTTGTCACTCGATCCGCGGGGGCGGCCGCGATGGGGCGACGCGGGCGGCGGGGGCTGCCACAAGGGCTCTCCGCGGGCGGGGGCGTGGAGGGGCAGCGGCTCGGCAGCCCATGCGCTGCGGGAGGCACAACGGAAGCCCCTGCTCATCCCAAGCACCGCCGCTAATTGGAGGTATCCGGTTCTCCGCAGGACGGGGATCCACGGGCGTATTCCAACTGCATCCCGCGGTCAACTTTTCCTACGCCGTTTACCTGTTCTCTCCTTACAGCCAGCTACGGGCATTGGCCGACCAGCGGGGACCCAGCCTCTCGGCATGGGACGAGGAGTTCGTGTGGTTAGCACGAAGACAACTCTTCGCCGTTTATACTGGCCTTTTTAACCTTAGGGTGGGCTTTCTTATCGTCACGCAGCAATACATACTGGGATGTTTGTAAGGAAGGCGCACAGGTATAATTTGCCTCGGCGGGAATCGAACCCAGGGTTGCGCCGTGGAAAGCGAGCACGCTAACCAACGGGTCATCCGAGAGGGTACGCCGTTTACCTACCTCACCAAAAAGACATAACCTCACTCCATCCCGGTCTGTGTTTCTCAGTGTAAGGATTGATTTCTACATTTACCATGGCCCGCTTAGGGTTGTATCGATCGATTGTAATTAATTCACTTCTGTCTGTTTTCAAGAAACGGTTAAATGTCCTTTTAGAGCAAACTGAACGCTGAAAACCACCGTATACAATTTTGTGGAAACAAAACATGAAATCATCTATCCCGAACATCTTCATACCTCGATGACTTCACGTACCTAATTCCGAAGATTCTGCCATGTTCACCTGTGTTTGAGGTTTTCTCTGGACAGGTACGAGATCATCTAATTGTGCTACTTATGAATGCAAACTTAACTAAAATGTTTTCTCCTTCCCAAAGCATCGGATGAACGAAGCAGGATGGAGTCGAGCTATGCTTCAGATAACAAAAAGTAAAAGGGAACTAACTGGGAAAGGGAAAACTGACCGTGGGATGAACTACGAAGATTCCTCGATCCACAATTCATGTAATGCTGGGACCCAAGAAGGAAGGGTATGCTTTCGGAAAACATTAATACAGCATTCACACTAAGACTATTTAAAGATTTTACTTAGTGTGTATTATCAAGGTCGCAATCTGATAGGTAATGAACAGCTTCCACTCCAGTTGCTCAGCGTCCTAATCGGGGCAAAGTTTCGGTATTCTCAAGGGGCAACTTTTGGCCTTCTTGCCCACATACACATGTCTAATAAATGGTCTAATGGAAGCAACCATGACAACGCTCATGTTAAGCCAAGAGGGTGTCATGTCGTGCCAAGTGAGTCGAACGCTCAGTCACGCGTGGACCAATAATCTCTGTTGTCAGTATATGCACCAGAAGGTCGGAAGTTCTCCTGAAATTTCGGTGGACTCTTAGCACAGTTGGATTCTGATGCAGCATCTTGTTTTAAAGCGTTTGAATCATTACACACACATTAATGGCAGAAACTAATTTGAGCAAAGAGTACAGGATCATTCACCTCGAACGGAAACTTCTGAATCTATTCAGTTGGGATATAACTGAAGTTCAAGTGTGGGAGAAAGAGTATCAAGCATCAGAACGTCTAAAAATGAAGACCACTTTTTCCAGAAAACTTTTTCCAAAAAAAAAGACTTTTTCCAGAAAAACAACTTAATCAAACTTATTAAACAAATCTGAGTAATGTGTTTTGGAATTAAATTATGTTTAGTTTGTTGTTGAGAAGAGTTCGGCTGTTAAGACGACAGTTATATAAACACTAATTACGAATTTTGTAAAGATAGTACAAACCGTAAAGAACTGAGAGTGAATATTTGGAAGAGGGGTTGGGTTTGTTTAAAACAAGTATAAAATAGATTCTGTAGTTAAGAGAATTGACGTATTATTTTACTTCCAGAGACAGGGGCGTATTCTGATTTTTTTCAATTTGATAAAGAGAAGTTAATGTTTCTTATGATGTTAACACATCTTTTATGTATTACTTTGAATTGGACATTAAAGTTGTATCATATTATAGTATTCAGAGTTTTTTGTTGGTCGGGAAAGAAAAGAACGTACAATCGAGAGAGAAAAAAATCCCGCTAATTAATTTTGTCTGGATTCAACACTAAAAGAGAGAAAAGTACATCATGTGAATTAATAGTGCACTTATGCTAGGGTAGAATGTGAGCTCAATAAATCATTTCTTATGTCATTGACGTATGCATCTGTCACTTGAAGGCGCAATGGCTGTTCTTGATGTTTTGAGGAAGCGAGTCAACTGCGTGATAATTCATTTTAGTCGTCCCAGTGATTGGCTTGCTTCGTAGAACCAAATTGTTTTTACGTGGTCATGACTTATTAAGGTATGAGTATGGTATAATAGACTTTAAAATCATTCAAGAATGAGGGTAAATACTAATTTCCCTGAATTAGTGCTGAAAACTTATTTCTTTGTATAAAATACTATTACTAATATTATCAAATTAGCGAAATGAGTAAAATTGCAGTCATTTATACATTTTTCGTAGAACTATTTTTGTTCAAACGTTACTGATAAAAATATAATTGGAATGTAACATTATCATCCCGTGTATTTAAAACTTATTGAAAGGACATTATACTCAAAATGTTCAATATTACATCATTCAATTAGTAATTTTATAGTAAAATAAGACACTTCATTTTAGAATATGGTATTTATTGTAAACATGGAATTCTCGTTTTGCTGTTAAAAAGGAATTTCACCTGAAAAAAAAGTCCATGTTTACGATCCTTTGCGATGGAAACGAAAGCAACAGATGAAGGTCACCAGCAACAGCAAATCTCTTCATGAGCCGCTGCAACCTCTTTTTGCTCTCCACAAATATTACGAGTGCATATAATAAACGGATTTGAGCCCTCGTTCCTCGACATGGGAAAACACTCCAGGAACGGCTGCAGCGCGAGCCCTAAGCCGGATATTTCAGTTGCGAAATAAATGAGAAAGTTTCTCTGGGAACACGTCCGCGTTCTCTGTTCTGCGCCGCGCAGCGCCTGCAATGGGGACTACTGGACCTCAGGCGAGAAAACCAGCAAACGTCTAAGGTTGGCTCCACTGGGGATGGCAAGAAAACATCGATGTTGTTAAAACATTGATATTTTGGAGCAGAAACATGGGTAATACCACATCAATGTTTTGATTTCGATGTTTTCTTCATATCGATATATTTGTGCAGAAACATCAATATTTTTAAACAGTTCTCTTGATATAAATGAAATTTTCAGTATCTATTTTATATGTGGATTGCTCGAAATCAACAGCCAGTGATGATTGTCACTATAATCGATCCACAGGCGCCACGAAGCCGTTTGATATTTGCAAACTTTCTTCAGTGTTGTTACCTTTTTTGATTATTTTGTACGTAGTAATATCGTTAAACTGCAATTTGATTCTTGACTACATAGAACATTGATTAGAAAATTAAGATGACAGTCACATTTCACGCAGAATACACTGCACACTAATATTGACCTGTTATTAATCACGTTAGAACCTTAAATCGATATGTTAAACATCGATGTTTTTGTCGATATTTTCATCGATCTTGAAAAACTTTTGGATGTACCGAAGCATCGATGTATCGATGTTTTGCTAAAAATAGCAAGTAACTCATCCCGACTAGTTGGGATTCGGCGAGCGGTTGCTTGCTACTCGTCGAATAACGAATGTGTGGGCAGCCTTAAGAGCAGTTCGATACTGAGCGCGGAAATCCAGACAGATAGCGCCATTCTCAGAGCTTTCTTTTTACGTCTACTGTACTTATCTGCGTGCTTGAAGCATTGGAGCATTGAGAATTACAGTATATTTTGGTCTTTTCTTCTCGAGAAAGATGATTTAAATTTGTTTTAACTGCATTTATAACCCTGTTGCTCTTTTAATGTACACGGATTAAACATTACAGACATTACTTTAACAAGAGAGAGGTATAATCAGATATAGTGATATAATCACCACATTTAAGATATCAAGAACATTATCAATATTAATGACGCCAAAATAATTAACTTAGAATATTTTTTTATATTTTATAGTAAGAATTCGTTGATAGGTAATTTCTATTTCTATATTACTTTTTTGTTTTTCTAATTTTACGTTACATTGATGTAACTAAAAACTTATGTTCCCTCACGAAATTTCCAATGGATCTTTCCTGAAAATTGTTGAACATTTCAATGATAAGTTGATAATTATAATTAATATATTTATTAAGATAAGTAACACCGGCACTTACCAAGTTTAAAAATATACGTTATTATCAAAATCCAAAATATTATTTATGTAGCTGCTTACATTTTGTAGGCCCCATATCTCAATATCTAGCACACAACCGCCCATTTGGCCTTCTTCACTTTGATAGGAATCTCATTCAACATTATTTGTCAATGCTCAGGCATGGAAACTAGTACTTGCCTTCCCTGTCTACTGAATGGAAAGTGTTCCTTTCCGGTACGCGTACGGATAAGCAGACTTTGCCATACGAGTGCGGCAAAGAAGCCATAACTATATAAAAAAACCGGAAACAGCAAAATAAGCAAAACACTGGGACGACATGAGTCAACATGCCTGCCGTCTCTCTTTTGAGAATGATTCCCAGAGTACACACTTGTAAGTTTCCATGATATCGTACTAAAAACTAATGTACGTACGTAAATAACTCGTACGAAATGGCTTTGGCGTACTGATTTCAAAGTGCCACACTCAGAGCCTATCATCGCCTTCTGCGTCAACAATTCATTCGTTCGCCGAAGACTCACTTTCTGTACTAGTTACGTAAATAATTTCCAATAAACTATACAATAAAAACCAGGAGAAGTGGCTTTGACCGGGAGGTCCTATGGTTCGATTCCCGACGCTGAGAGGATTTTTGACACTAGCCTGTCAGCTAGGTAGAATTCAGTCGCTATCCGGAGGAGAATTCTTGCTGCCGGCTTCTCTCATCGGTAGTTTTCCGTAGTTTCTCCGATCAACATCAAGCGAGTGCCGGAGCAATACTGTAACAAACGGGCCATGAACCGCGCGCGATCTTTCCTTCCTCTTCCTTGTCCTATCCTCAACCCTTACTTACACACATACGCACTACACTACTACACATGCCGGGAGACCGGGCGGGAGCTTAGAGCTTGTCCCGGCTGGGGCGGTTCCCCTTTGGTGGGAGATAACTAGTTGGGGAAAACCCCGCTATGTGACGGCAGGTCGGCACCGGTTCTTGCCATCCAGCGGAGGAAGATCGCCGCCACCTTCCGAGGGGGAGAAATGCACTACACTTACGTGACTAAGACATTTGAAGTTGACGCTCTGGGAATCACTAAAACCAAACCAACCAGCCAACCTACAATATAAAAGCCCGAAGTGTAAAGGCTGTGGCGAAATCCAGTCGCACCTACCATTCTACCGTCTGCGCCGGTGGCGCGTTCCCATTACCCTTGTAGATGCAGCGGACAAAAAGCGCAACGGGCGAAAAGACGGCCGGCCAACATATTGAATTAATTAACCGAGCGTTGACATAGCGGAGTGACGGAAAAACGCCGGTCGCCCGCGCCGCGTTTCCTTGATTTATACGTCATTATTCCTCGCCGGGCAGCGGCTGCGGGTGCCGCGGCGGTGGTCCCGCCGCGTGGAGCCATGCGGGGAAGGAGAAAGGGGAGAAACAGAGGCAGAGTTGAGGAGGCGGTAGAAGAAGAGTTGCGGATGGTAAAGATGGAATTGGGGAGTGGATGTAATGGTGGTTGTGGTGAGGAAGAAGCGGGGTAGAATTGGGAGTTGTGGAGAATTGGAGGAAGAATTGGCGATGGAAAAGATAAGAGTAGGGAGTGGATGTAATAGTGGCTGAGGTGTGGAAGAAGCAGGGCAGAATTGGGAGTAGTGGAAGCGGTGGAAGAAGAGTTAGCGATGGCAAAGGTCAAAGAGGGAAGAAGCGGGGTAGAATTGAGAGTTGAGGCGACTGTGGAAGAAGAGATGTCGATGGTAAAGATGGAGGTGTGGAATGGATATCCAAGTGGCAGAGGGGGGAAGAAGCAGTGGTTTGGCAATTGCGGGCATCAGTGGTGAAGGAGAAGTGGATTTTATGGTGCCTATTTTACAAGAAGCGGAGTGAGAAGGAGTACGAAAACAGGTGGGAATGTGGAGGTGGCAAAGAATCTGACAAAACGAGGGCGGAAATACGATAGTAGTTGTAATGAAAATACGATGACATGATGATAGATATGATAATAGGAGGGTAAAGAGGGTAAAGATAGGAGATTGATGAAGGTTCGTCAAATGATGGATATGCTGAAAAGAGGGGTAGATGACGAAGTGTGGAAGTCGTGACAAGAACAGGGATTTAAGTGAAGGTTGAGGGATAATTGCATAGGGTGAGTCTTTGGAAATAGTTGTGGTGTAGATGGAAGGATTGTTGGATGTAGAGCGAGAAATGATAGAGACAGCACTATTAGAAGATATTGACTTAGGAAGAATGTGGAATTGAAAGGAGTGTCGGGAGCAAAATGAGGGTTGAGGATGAGACAAGAAACCACAAAGAAATAATAACCAAACCAACTGCAAAGATAGCTGGTAATGACATGGGCTTGGCAAGGGAAGATGGGATTATGGCAGTTACAAACTTTATTACTTGACGTGTTCAGTTGCTGATGGAAAAAGTTAAAGGATACGGTTTGGTACAAGAATAGCGCAGCCATGGCGATCGCTCGGGAAGAAGCGAAGATTAGACAAAGTCTAGAACTAGGAGGGGGCGAGACATGCGATTAGGCTTCCGGAACTTAAAGTACTGTAGGTCAGATACCTGGCGAAATAAGGTTTTGAAGTACGAAGAAATTCAATAACGAGACAAGAAGGGAGGGATAAGGTTACAGAAATGGTGAAAACTACAGGATGCTCGGCAAGGTCACGAGGTAAGAACGATAGCTAGGTCTTGGTGTAGGAGGTTATTTCGACGTTCATGTTATAAGAATTGGTAGGAGCAAATGAGGAGATAATGAGGGGACAGTGAGCAAGAGCAGAGGTCACGAACAATGGCGATCGACGAGATGTGAGCGGAGATGAGAAGCATACAGACAAGAATTACGCAACCAGGGCAATGGTCTGGGACAAGTGAGATGTGAGTGCAAGTGAGATTTTAACACCGCGACTTTGGTAATATAACAGTAAGCGTATAGGGCTGTTATACCTGTTATACTATGTTAAGTTTGCGGATTCAAACCCGATCGAAGCCGTTGATATGAAGACTTATGATCAAACCCGATCATAAGCCTTCATATCAAAATCCTCCACAAGCCTTCATAAAAATCACCATAAGCCGTACTTCAGAGGGGAATAAAGTCGGTTGTCCTACGTAGTAGATTTACTACACACAAAAGATCGTCAAACCTAAAAGGAACCTCTAAACTAAATTTAAATTGCTATTTCCGACGCCAGAGTGATATCTTATTTCACCGCTAGAAGGTAAAAGGAGCTTAGAGAAATATGCATGGTCAGACGGAACAGCAGGCCAGATGTCTTGAGTCTCACCACGTAAAATATGGTATCATTGATTTGAAGGGGTCGGGGGAACATAATGCTAACCCATGTTTATAATTTTTATCAGCCAGAGGAAAAACAAAAATTTTAGAACACTAAGACGGGTATTATTTTCTATATACACTTCTAGCTGCTTTCTACACGATATGATTGTGTAGGCTTCCACGACCTGAGTTTTCAGTCGTGGTGGCTGGCTTTTCGGTCATGTTATGGCCTTCCTCAGAGCGTACTGCTGATACTACATTCCTCTGAGAAAGGCCACATGTTGGCTGAAACGTCAACCACCGCGACAGAGTTGCGGCTCGTCCCGGATAACTTAGACAATGTTTTCTACACACTTATTGTAGTTATATGAACATGTTTGTACAGTATTTGGATCATAATGTTTATTTTAGGATACATTCTAAGACCTTTGGCACGGATTGATGAAATGAAGATAAACACTCGCTCTCCCGACCCCTGCAATTGAACACAAATTTGCGTGGGCAGACAGAACAGCAGGCCAGATGACCGGAATTTCGCCATGTAAAATAAGGTATCATCATTTGAAGGGGTGGGGATGGGGAGATAGTAATAATTCACATGTCTATAAGTTTCATCAGCCAGAGGAAAAAGAAAGTTTTAGAACACTGAGATGGGTCTTATTTTCTATAAAAATTTTTGGCTGCTTTCTACACACAGATTCTATTCGTATGAACACGTTTATCCAGCATAATTTTTAGTTTAGGAGACATTCTAAGACCGTCTGTTTCGGATTGATGAAACGAGGGTTAGCACTCGCTTCTCCCGACCCCTTCCATTGAGCACCGGCCCGGCGCTAGGTTCGGGATGCGTTGCGGCCCGGTCGCGCCGAGGAGGGCTTCGGTGGCAGCTGCCTCCGCTTGGTATGAGCGAGCCGCCTTCCGCTGGCATCTTACCGGTTCGACGCATCGCGGCGCGCCGCCGCGGGCGAGGCGAGCACCCACCGCCCCTCCGCCCCCTCGCCCCCCACCCGCCCCCACGCCCCGCGTCCCGCCACCCGCCCGCGTCATCTGTGCGTCCGCCGCCGCCGCCGCCGAGCGACCTCAGCCGGGCGCGCACACATTTCATACACCTCTCGCGCTCCTTCGGCCATTCCATTGCGCCGGACGCTCACTGCCTGGCTATCAAAACTAGCTCGTTCCGTTGGCGATAATTTTACGAGAGACACGTTTTCTCACGTCCACCTACTGATTGACGTTATTGGCATAGGTTCTCGCCATTTTCTCGCTGCAGTAAGTCGATTTCTTCACATAGGACACTAGGAATAATAACCAAATTCCGTAGCTGATTTTCCTTTGCAAATAGTTTGTATTAAACCGGAGCTAATATTTTCATGCGAATTCTTGCCAAAAACGCTCGTTACTATCTGTATTCCTAATTCATCTTAATATGAATGAGTTAGGCCAGAGATCCCAGAGCTCAAGAAACCGTGCACAAACTGCGCTTTTCTCTATAGTACGTGACACGGTTAACCGTTTTTGGCGTAAAAAAATTTTAAAAAACCGTATTTTAAGTGACAATAAGCTGGATACGAACTATTTAACTCTTTCACATTATAAATTACACTAAACGTTGCGAAAATGCAAGAATGAGAATTTTAGAGCACAATAGATGAGTTTGTTTTGCTGGTTCATGGCACTTGTTTTATTGTAATGTTACAAAAGTTTTGCATGTGAAACAAAACAAACACACTAGACATTAATTGCTCATTTTAGTTCTTGATGTTCAGAGGAGACTGATCCTAATGATTTTCAGCATCTAAATAAGGAGCCCATTCGGCAGAAACATTGACAAAGCAAATAATTCAATTGCTTTGCTCTTGAAATCTAAGAATTGGAAGGTTCAGTGACATTTTAAAAATATTAATGTTTGTTTTCTTAGTGTATTAATGACAGAAGCACCAGATTTTGATTTCTTTGCATAGATCTATTAATTTTTTAAATGAGATATCTGAAACCTACAAGTAACCTAAAACGCTTAAGATAAGAATACAAAATGAATATGAAAATCCAGGGATTACTTATAAGATAACATGTTTTGTGCTTTGTTTATTTATTTAACTCCAAGAATTACGAAACTGGATGTCATATTTTGGGAGATTAACTTCAGTTAGTGTCCTAATGCAAAGCAAAGGACCATTTCAGCATTTGTTCGATGGATTAAAGAAAAAAGAAGATGGAATTGGATATGAAGAACCCATATGTTAATAATAATTGTTGTTGCAGGCATGTAGTCCGTCACCACACACAAACACATCTAATACAAGTATAAAAACATTTCTAATACAATTATGAAATAAATTTTAGATTTTGTACTCAGCGGTTTTGATATGAAGAAGCAGTTCTATAGCATTTTTCTTCGATTGTTTAAACTTGAATTGACATTTATGATGACTAGTTCAAATCATTCATGTCGTCTCGTAAAGTATTGTAAAATGTCTAGACATTGTTTACCTTTGTTTTTTTAAGAGTGCCACTGTTTTGATTTACCACTGACCGTAAATTAAATATTCGTGAGTAGTGTTCTGATAATAATTTGTTTGTAAGTCACTCATTAAATAAGCAGCTTTAATTCATTTCGTTGTGAAATATGTAGAATCATTTCAATGTGGACAAGTTTTTCTCTTTGATTACTGATTTATAAAATGATCATGTTGTTGTTGTTGTTGTTGTTCGTGTTTTCCATCAAAATTTCCTATTATTTCCATAATATTATTCCATAACTTTTATGGGATAATTAATAATGTATCTCACTAACTTCATTGTTTAAGTTACAAGCGAGAAATACATAATTCTAATTGAAGCTTAGACCCCAAATGGTTTAAAATGCTGGATGTTGCCGGAAGACCAAGCGAAGATGTTACATTCGTCAGCCGTCGCCAAATCCAAACAAATATTAGAAAAATGAATATTCATTACATTAGTATAGAGTGGATAAAATGTTCTTGTAGACTAAATGTCCATAAGGCTCATCAAACGTAAATATATTCAAGCCTGATTTTAACAAAGAGACGAGAAAGCAGGTCCCACCAGTTAATAAGCAAGTGTATGGATCTCTACATTCACCGCTATCCAGGTTAAACTTGGCCTCCCTACCTCTAAGGCGGTCCAAGCAACGATGGGCTCGTGAGCCACTGAGCCAAAGAAAATGCTTTAAATAGGCGCCATTCTTGTTTTATAAAGGAGAATAATCGTTCTTCAAATCAAAGTAAGAATATATAACGAAAATGAACGAGAATTTTATGAGCTGTAAAATGATTCTCAACACAAGATGTGAAAACAAAAAGCCAATTTAACATACTCAGCATAAGAGCAAAATCGAAGAGTATCTAATAACATTAAATAAATAAATAATATCCGAAGAAGCAATGCTATAATTTTTTTAAAAAATCTTTTTCCATTACAATAGTTTAAGAAGTTGAACTTTTCAGTAATGTAATTTGCAGGTAAAATTGTCGAACTATTCCTTTTCTCTAAAGTATCAATATGTATCTAAAATTGTGACGTAGTCTCATTACACGCGTTTTTTAAATCATTTCTCTAACGATCATAACGAGTAAACGAGGAAGTGTAACCTCTCTGCTAATATTTATCAATATTAACAATAACAGTCGAGCTATTGCACCTGGTTAATTGCGTGTATTTCATTATCTGGGAGGCAAAATGCCCATTTTCGTCTGTATTTTGTGTTTACAGTCAAATTGTAATTTTCTTCAGAATAGTTGGGAATGACTACCGTAACTTCCCTCTCTCTACACCTGGACATCTCTATGTCGTCATTTTTTCCCACTGCTGCAGATTGAGATTGATTTCTCTCATGCTCCCCGTACACTCTGTGGGATGACGACTTCATAATCTGTGTCATCATGAGACAATCTCTTTCATTGACATTACTGTGCTCAATACATGCTTAGTCATTTATATACTTCAAACAGCGGAGACCAACCTCTGAGACCTTGCGGCCTACTACTTTAGTTGGTTTAGCCAGCTAGATATCATTTTTCCGAAAAATATGAGCGTTGGAATGTAAAAACGTTATCAGTGAAATTTAATTTTACTATTATGGACCCATTTTATTGCTATACAAAATTATCATTTACTTATTTCATCATAACAAAATCTTTGAAACATTTTACAAGGTAAATTATTGCAATAATTGAAGTTTATATGAAGACCCTCGGGTTAATAACATGCTATACCACTGTTCATAACTTTTCAGAAAAAGACAAGTAAAGGTTTAGACATTGCATTCAACACATTGGGATAAAGAACATTAATTTATGAATTATACTGCCATCTTGCGACATATATTCAAAATAAAAACCCAACATCTAGATACATCAATGGGGCATGAAATACACTAATATCTCAATTTCATCAGAAATGGTTCATAGCATGTTATTGCCCTAAGGCAGGGCTGTCCAACATAGAACATTATGGCCACATTAAATTCCAGTTAAGCCGTGGGCCGCACCGTAATTCAGATAGTGTATATTCTAACTACTGATATTATAATGAAACATATATTAGATACAACTTTTATTCAACATATATAATGATTATTGTACATATAACGAGAAAATTAATATATCATTAAATAAAAATAAGATGAATTGTGCAATTGTGTTGTATTTGGTTGATATCATTCACTTTTTCAAAGCAGTCGGGGACCGCACAAAAGGATCCAGCGGGCCGCATGCGGCCCGCGGCCCGCCAGTTGGGAAGCCCGGCCCTAAAGTTTTTATATGTGTTACGCTTTCGAGTGTATTATTTACTCCTAGCTTGAAGGAAGCTTATGGATTTTTGGCTTATACTACTTTCGTACATTCGTCTTTCGCGCGCGCTCTCTCTCTAGACACATATATGTAGTACATACATTTTTTCAAGAATCGCCTAATTTTCTTCTCGGAGCGTGAACCGCGAGCCACTGACCATACACTAGCAATCCTGAAGCCCATGGGCCGCGTGAGTTCGTCGCTCATCCACGCGTTGAGATCTCCGGCAGCCCCGCCTCCGTCGTTGCCGCCGCCACCGCCGCCTGCGGTGCAACCACGCTCTTGCAGCGCGCGGCGAGTTGTGTTCCGAGAAGCCAACAAGCCGTTTCGCCATCGACAGAATTTATTGAGCTGGTTCGAGCGCAGTTTTGTAAAATGGGAGAGGGAACAAAATAACTATCACTTCAGAGAGTGTTATGTGAGCCGTAAAAAGAGCCACTACCAACAAGAAACAAGAATTTCGCGATATAGAGTCATAGCAAACGCAGAAAGGTCGATATAAAGCTGAAGATCATGCATCTTTCATATCACAGGATATGACTTATGCTTTCAGTTTCTTGTCGGTTATCTAATAGGTATCACATTGCGTGGGAGGCATTCTGTCATTTCTTTGCAATCGTTGGAATGTGAATACTTAAGCACGTGACATTTATAGGACTGCTGTATCTTTCCGTGGTATTTCCAACAAACTTTCGCCGTATTGTACGATTGCGTATATATATATATATATATATATATATATATATATATATATATATATGCCTAATTGACACCCAGATGATTGAATTCATCTAATACTTTTATGGGGCAGAAACTTTCTCTCTTTTTGTTCCAAATGAGTTAGGCCCCTTTGTACATTACAGCGCATTGGCCAATCATTTTTTTCACTTATTGACATTTCAAGAGGTTGTACATTTATAATATTTTTGTTTTGTTGCTCTTTTCACATTCATCTTTATTATGTTGACGTTCCGCCTCCTGTTGAAGATCCTAGTAGGACGGGTTCTTTTTGTTAAAGACAAGTCATCATTAAACTGAGGATAGAACAATCTAGAATTTTCTGAAGAAAATTGTCTGGAAAACGCTTTACCAAGATTATTATTTTATAAAGCTACATGCGATGTTTACAATTCACTAAGGTCATGTTGCAATAATTGTCAAGCTATAAGTTATTCCATCTAAACAAAACCTACAAAGATTGCGGTAATTATACAGATTTTTCTATCGAATACCTGTCGAGATGTGACATCTTGCCACAATAAAACACCACTGAACGAGGTTATAGACAAATCCTTCTCTCAGACGAAAAACACGGAACAGTTTACAAAATTTTAATATTTAAAAGATACCTGGCATCTTTCTGTCCGCCGACATTAGGACCACACTCGTGTCTGAGCCTCCCCTTGAAAGAACCCGCGCGGTCACTATGTCACTAGGCAAGATGACAACTGCGACAGGAGGCTCATGATGTGTCAAACGAGGACGCGCGGCTCGTGGGGCGCAGCGGATGACACCCGCGGGGTCACCCCCCACCCCACCCACCCCTTCCCCCGCGGGGCGGCCCGACAGTTGACCCGCGGCGCACCGCGCTCCCACGGCGCGCAGTCGATTTTTTGCCTCCCCATCCCTCCTCTACACCGCCCCTACCCTTTGGCGGGTGGCGAGGCCGGACAAAAGAAGAAGAAGAAAAAAAACCTCCACGTGACAAACCCCGCGGTCCAGGAGGAGTAGGAGAAGGTGGCTCATGATAAGTATCACTTCGTTTTTTGTCCCTTTGTTATTGCCGGAGCGACATAAACTATACGGGTGATTTTTAAAAAAGAATTTGTTTGTTATTATTTGTGGTTTATAGTTGCCAGTTTCTCCTGTATAGGCCTTCGAAACAGCGTACGCCTGTAAAGCACAAGACGTATGGCAACGTAAGGTCGTGCCCACAATTTCATTTATTTATTTTCCAGGAATTGTTTTTGTATTTTTACGACTCACATAAATATTCTGGATTGGCACATTCCCCAAAGTAGTTTCTCTCGGGCTGCCGGTTCACCTCGGCCGTGTGTGCTTCCCAGACATTAACATCTAATTTCCACTACTGGTTGCGCGCGCGCGCGAGCGAGCAAGCGGCCAAGTGCCGGCCAGAGGCGGAGGCACTCTCTCGTCGTAGTAGAGCTCTGATGCAGAACGCCAGGAGCGACTCAATCGACGTCTTCGGCGAGGGAGCTCCGAAGCTGGTTCAGTATTTAATACGTTTGTTTCAAAATAGAGTTTGCAGAACGCCAGGAGCGATTCAATCGACATTATCCTCGGTGAGAGAGCTCCGAAGCAAGTTGGTTCAGTGTTAGGTTCGTTTATTTCAAAATAAAGTTCGCAGCTCTTAGGTGATCGCGAAACAAATGCGACTATTTTGGGAAGGTTTTCGCGTTTAGGTAATTTTTAACAGTTTCATTCAAGGGTTATCGCAGTTCTCAAAAACGGGAAAGTTCAAAAACCATTTTGCTGAGTTTAAGGTCCGTTGTTCTTGCAGGTTTGCTGATTCTTCGGAGAACTCAAAACAACAATTCTATTATAGCGAGCTAATTCTTCGGTTAATTTGCTGTTAACATTCAATTCAACATTGGGTCAGTATACGATATCAGTATCGTATACTGAATCAGTAATCGTCTCAAATAAAGTTTATGTCCAGTGCTCAAGAGGATGGTCGCGCTTAAAAAAGTTCACAGAAAGACACCAACGATGATTTTACAGATCAACTGTTTAGTTAGTAAGAAACGCAACTGTAGCAATTGCAATTACATTAAGATATCGTCAAATTATCCTTCTTCTTCTTTTCATATTATCATAATTATCATTATTAATAAAATAGAAGTAATTTTGAGCAGTATAGCACTCACCTGCAGTGTTGAATCGTAGCCATTTTTGGAGGAAAGAATTCTACAAAAAATGATGTCATTCCTGAAAGTAATGATTACGCGGACGAAGTGTATTTCAATTTTAGTCATAATGATAGCTTAACTAAGATAACAATAAATTTTCATTAAGTTTGTGAAGGCTACCACAACTAACAAGAAAATTGTTTCGTTGCCACTAGGAGTATTGAAATCGTCGTGAAACGTATTATAGGTCGGTTCCGCCTGCAGATTAGTACCTGCAGCACATCTTGATCCTCTCAAGTAGGCAACACGTTTGAGTCCCGATTTGTCGAAAAGGGGGATGGGATGTCGAGCGCCAACGTATCGCAACGCGCGATGCTTGAACTCCGAGACCAATTTGTTGAGTTCTAGATTGTGCAAACGAGAATGCATTTTTCCATTATTTATATCACAATAATGATGTACAACCAAATATTTGATAACAACCAAAATCGCTGTTGCTTCTTTGCTTCTGTTGCTTCTTCCAATTCTTCATGAAGCCCAAAAGCGTAATGGAAACATCAGTTACAAAGCAAAAATGGTCGGTAGGAAGTACAAATCGGATTGAATGCGTAGCAGAATTAACTATTACTAATTAATAATTTCTATAAAATTTGCCAGTACTGAAATTACGGTATAGAATTTTCTAATTTTGAATGAGACATTTTATGTATCGTTGAATATTATTTTATTAAGAGTTTTATATTTATTAAGAGAATTATCTGGATTTTCACTGTATGCAGACATGAAAATTAACCGGTTTAATCACATCTCTTCTCCATATTGAAAACCATACTTTCATAACAAAATGAAAAAAAAATTCTTTGTAGACGAATACACACATGAAAATTAGCATTAACTTCAACATTGCAACAATTATACGTTCGTTCGTTCAGGAATGATAGCACGACTTTCACCTGTTTTTTAAAATAATTTGAAGGGTATGGAGATTCAGTTCCTCAAGAGAAGAAGAAAACTGAAAACTTCTCTTTTATATCACTCCTGAAACTTCAAGGAGTGGAAATAGAGTGTTTAAAACCTTTCTGGTGCTCGATAATGAATTGAAACAGATGATTTATTATTTATTTCAGAAAAATTTACTCGAATATTGCCAAATAAGCTTTCCACTTTCATAAAATTGTAATAAATACGATATTATGTAATATAAATGAATATCAATAAACTCTTCTTTAGATAAAAAAATCCAATAGAGTCAGTGCTTTGTTCCAAATGAAACGGAAGATCTATCTAAAGAATAAAAACCGGCTAGATTATTGAAAGATTTTTGCCAAATTGTTAGCTCCCTTCCACAGTTCCTCATCGTCAATTTCCCTGACTTTCGTTCTTTTCATATTCCAAAGTAGGAGGCAGGCTTCTTGGCAAAGTTCTATCTTTATTCATTGTACGAGCATTACATTAAATTTCATCGAATTACTTTGATGTTGATAGACATACTAAGATACTTGATGCGAACTTCCAAGTTTCATGCGAATTTTCCACAATGAATATTGAAATGAATGACAGCTGGTTTGTAAGGAAGTTCATTAATGATAGTTGTAATTTCTACGTTATGAAGTTATGCTTTGGAATTTACGATTTTCTTTTTCTCTGGATGAAATCTGCGAAATCTCGACACGAAATATCCTGCTCTCTTCCAAGATTAGCAACTTCTCTAAACGAAGAGACATGAAAAATTGCATACTCGGAGAACTTCGTCTGAAATCTGGCTGAACCGAGACTTATAGAAAATGATTCACACTAGCAACATAGTTATGCTCTTCATCAATATCAGCGCTTTCATTGCTTCAGCATTATGATGCTCGTCTCGTTGATAGGTGGGGTGTTATTGATGTGGTGAAATGTAGTAAGTGATAAAATTTGCGTTGATTGTCAGTAATGGAATTGGTGATGGTTAACGTAATTGTGTTTACGCTAGTAGCACGTTGGACATTGATTTTTGTTTTTGGGGCTCTGGGGCCCTTCACCTACTGAATGTCATAAAGACGTGATGCCCACGTTACTGGAACAGTGATGATGATTTGATGAATTGTAATGTCGCAATGGCGGAAAGTCAGGGGAAAATGTCGAACCCAGGGAAACCTCAGGGGTCGAAAGCTCGCTTTGGCCACAACACATTCTACCAGACTGAACCCCAGCCTCAGTAATTCCCCCTCCCCCCCTGGTTGAAGTGGTTGATGTTCTGGTGGTGACGATGGTGAAGGTCGGAGAGGTGGCGAGCGCGTGAGGGCCGAACCAGCCGCGTCCCCCTCGCCTCGCACGTCGTGCTCGCGATAAGGTGCGCACTTAAGGCCGCTCTGCTAAAGGCAGGTGAGAAGAGAAAAGAAACAGAAAACAACGCCCTCGCACAAGCTATCAAATTACCTCAACCCATTGATTATATTACCGAGAAGTGATGATTATTAATTTACTAATCATTCAATTTAAAATTTTTTGTTAGCGTGTGTTGTGTCCACCTTCCTGCTCCTATATTAATTAAACTTTCCTGGCCAATAAAAGTGGTAGGACGGGTTGAGTCGGGTCGGGTCGTTCGGCTGAGCGCCTGTCCGCCGCCCGTTAGACGAAGACGCGGCTGCCGCCGCCGCCGCCGTCACCGCCGCCGCCGCGCTGCGGACGCAGTACGCACAACCGCCGCTAGATGGCGCTGGCTGGCCGGCGCGCACGGTCGCGGCCGATCGGGTCGGCTGGGAAGTGGCGGTTGCGGGCGGGTTCCAGAACGAGGCAGGAACGCGATGCTCAGGTGGCCCCGTCAGGCAGTTACACGCGCCATGACGAGTGTCTCGAGATACGAAACACATGTCTGGAAATGCGCTCCGGAGCTGCTACAAGTTTTCTGAAAAAGACTGCGTCCGTCAGCAGGAAAAACGCCGCGCGACTTCCGAATTAGTTGTTGAGTGGATCGCATTAATTTTATTTCTCGTCTTGAATGGAACTGTAAGTCCAGCGGTTTAACTCTATTGCTCACGATGCTGCTGTAACTCTGAGAAGGTTGAAAGTGCACCCATTTGTTACTTGCAATGAGCAGAAAACTCTCTCGCGGTGGAGAATAGAAGTGAGTCTTGCGTTGTCTTCAGCTTCTTTGCTTTTTACCAAAATCAAATACGCGTGAATAGTGCCAATCTCCTATGACATGGCACACAAAGATAATAAAATTCACAATATAAAATACATTGAAGACGTAATATTTTAACGGGGAAACAATAAGCAAATTGCAAACAAATATTTCAAATTTGAATATTGGAACAATTTGTGATTTTGGAGTTTTTTTAACATACAGCTGAAATGAATGCTACGTAGATACTGGTAAATTGGAAAGGGTGAGAAAATTCTAACAGACAAGGCACTTCTAGATTCATGCCTGAAACCCGAAGAAATTAACTTAAGCATAATAACGACAGAATCATATTGCTTTGAAAAGTTTTTGTACATTATATTCTTCACCAAAAGTTGTACATATAATGGATCAACTGAAATATTATGATTGTGAATAGTTATGTAATAATTTAAATTAATTTGATGTTGGCGACTTCACGATATTCATTGAGAGATAAATACGATTGTAATGTATCAACGAAAGAAGACAAATCAACGCATCTTACCAGGCATGCATTATGCCAAAACATATTGATTTGTAGGGTGTAATACGGTAATAAGAGCTACAAGGAACTTTTAATTTCTTATTTTTTGCAGCAAATTGATAGTTCACTTGTGTGTCGAACGCCAAACACAAATCATAATTTTCTATCAGGTGAAACAAACTTCTAACTTAAGAAAAATAAATGAACTGGCTCTTGCTGCCTCGGGAACGGAGGAATAAGAGTCACTGTCGGGGTACTCAGTCAACAATCTTTCCCGTTTTTTAACGAATCTATATTCAAGAAAACTCGTCTAAAATGTTTGTCTTAGATGAAAAAAAGGGGCAAATTAATATGTAATTGCGCTATGACTAATTTCCAAGTGT
The DNA here is from genome assembly GCA_031308135.1 of Acheta domesticus. Lineage (NCBI taxonomy): Eukaryota > Metazoa > Arthropoda > Insecta > Orthoptera > Gryllidae > Acheta > Acheta domesticus. Next base: position 75,838,088 of record JAHLJT010000631.1, on the reverse strand, counting down.
TTGTCTTAGATGCCAAAAAATCACATAAACATCGTACGGTTTTCACCATCTACACAATCACTGGGGTCGAATTTCTGCGTGCTTCCTACGCCTTTTTCGTCAATAAATAAAGCATTCTTCTATTTCTACTCAAAGTATCCGAGAAGATACCTGCTATATTTATAGGTATCTTCTCGGATTGAAAATATGCGAAAAGGTATCGGAATACATTTCTCTGTCATTAAAGTGTCTCTCTTTTTTTACATTTGACGATGTAATCAGACGATGTTTTCAGACGTTTTCCTGCAATAGATCTGACTTTCAGTTGAATACTTGGGACTCCATTTGGGCACAAATTTTAACTGGAAAATTCACTAACCAAAATTCCAGTGGACCAATATCAAAATCTTATAACTAAAACAGTTAATAAATTAAACTACTGAACTCTCTTTAAACAAAGCCATGCTCATATTCAAATATATCTCCTCCAGTATGCCTAACCTCCTACAATAGACTGCTGCCAAATATAATCTTCACAAAATATAAGTCATTCAACACAAATTCCTAAGATCAATCACACAAGTCACCTGGTTGAATTCCAATGAGAAATTACAAACTAAATTAAATTAACATTAAACCAATTCCTTTACCATAGAAACTATTTAGCCAGCCAGTTTTATTCAAACTTCCACTTTATCAATCAAAGCAGAAATCTGAAACTGGATGAATATACAGGGCGTCAAATGCGAATTAAAATCGACATCTTGTAAAATACATGCATTCTTAAACATTTTCAACAGTTTAGAATAAATCAGTTGAGATGCTCTGAGTCCCCTCATCAAATGTAGTCTAGTGTTAGCTGTACATTAGATTAAATTATATTATATAACTGTAACTAAACATTTTAGTCAAGATTGCATCCACTATAAAATATGTTTTTTAAAATCTCAGAATTTCATGAATCAATTCAATTTCTTATGTTAAATTTCAATCAATTTCATGTTTTTATTTCTATTTATATGATTCTTGTATATATTTTTAGATTAGCTCTGATGATGTTCTCTACGCAATCAAAAATATCTTAAGTAATAAAAGTAGTGATACCCTTTTCCTTGAATATTTACAAAATATCAACAGCTAAAATATCATCAGCTATTTTATCAATAATAATCTCTCTTTATTTGCAGCCCCCAGTTTCGTTTCCGCTTCTAATTAGTGACGCATTTGCCCTCAAGCAAAATAAGCAGTCCGCTTGGAGTTCCTCATCCTTGGGGGAGGGGGCTCGCACCTCGAAAAAACTTTCATAAAAATACTGAAAAAGAAAGGCCATAAAATAAATTTGTAAGATAAATTGTTATAAAAAATAATGTAATTCAATTCTATAAGAAACTTGTTAATTCTGTGGTGTTTGACAACATAACTCCAAAACTCCCTATTTTCATTTATAATCAGTTTTAGTTTCATTGCTATTTTAAAAATCAGAAATCAGAAATCAAGTTTAGATATAAAAACATATGAAAATATTGTTAAGTCAAGTATCTCAAGAGTATTTGACGTTATATCATCCAGACAACAGCGTCTTAACAATATTTGTGGTCGGCATTGAAAGAAGATCAAGACATTTTAGTATGTCAACGGAAATTTCATGACATCTTTGTCCTAATCGAATGTGAATCATTGATGTTGATATGAAAATTTTGGAACTCATGTATCCAGGCTGGAAGGGTATCCAGGACTATTGATTGGAAATATCCTTAGTGAAGAACAAACTATATTTAGAAAATACAATTTTATTTGTTTTATTCAATAGTTGTGTCATCAAGAGACACGCGTCAACCAATTGCGTATCTTGTTAGGGTTGAGTACGGGGCAAGGAAGTGAAAAGTGACTATCACGAGATTATGAATATCCAGTAGCGAAATTTGTTCAGAATGGCGCTATATTTCATTGAGAACAGACGTGAGAACGACGTCAGATTTTGAAGTGAACGTTTGTCTGGACGATGGCAGATTTCAGGCGAACGTTTGTAAAACGTTGATTTTAATATATTTCTGTTTTATTAACGTGTGTGGATAGAACGTATAGAAAACGCGAGATAAGTTACATGATAGGAATGTCGAATCGTGACATTACCACGAACAGTTTAAAGATAGTGAAAATGTAAATGGTAATTTGTAATTTTTATTTCAATTTAAAATAGATTTAGTTAGATTTAGGAATATAGGAAAGTTATAGTATTATTCATTAATGTTAGGACACACAGTTTGAAAATTATATTTGAAACGAATAAAAAATAATTTATCGGGATTGATTTCAAGAGAGATTTTCTGGAGGAATTATGGATTCTAATACGTCAAAATTTGAAGACTTCGACGCTGCTTGGAAATTTCACTACAGTGAAACGTAAGATCCATGATAACGAAAACCAATTTTGATGAAGAAAAAATCACTATTAATATCATGAACATTTGGAAAGACATGCTTAATTTTGTAACTTTTTGGAAAAACTCTTTGTATGTGTGTATGTAGTTGGCGCGACAGCCCGTGAACGGGCTCAGGCCTACCGGCGACGGCCCTGCCACGCGGCCATATGCAAACAAGGTACGTGTGGTTAGCACGTAGACATCCGCACGTCGTATTTCGGTCTATTCAATCCGAGAAGTGAATTTTCTCATCGTCATATAGCAACATATACTGAAGCAATGCAAGGAAAACGCACACTTTTATCTTGCCTCGACCGAGAATCGAACCCGGGGCCATATAGTGAAAGCGAGCACGCTGACAAGAGCTAGCCACGAGGTAGAAAAGAACTCTTTGGTATGGTTAATTAAAAGGACTCAAAGTTAAAAAGATCAGATTCGTATTAGTCATAACATTTGAATATTTGTGAGAAAAAAATTACATTGAAGGTCAAAAATGTAGTACTTATTTATTTAACATGAATAAATTAAATGTTTTACATGTAAAACCTTAGGTCTTACTTTATTACAAATGTAAAAATATAAACGACTAATCCCAAACGGACTCGTTTTTTTTACATTTCAATATTTGTATATTTTGCAATCTGCCCCAAACCCGTCTTCACTTTTCCTAGGACGTAATGTTTTCATGGTTTTGTCAGCTTCTTCTAATATTTCATCCGGAATATGTTCAATATCTACCATTTGCAAACATTTCTTTATCCTCTAAGCAACTATGGTGATTATAGGAACACGATGCAAAGTCCACTAAAAGAAGTATTTTTCAGAAGCATGACATCCATCCTGAAATATATGTCTTAAATGGTAAAAATGTGCTTTAATTACTTATATTTTAAATTATTCTTAAAGGGAAACGAAAAACTTTTAACACGTGAATAATGGGATGTAATTGCACTCATGGTAAATGAGAAAACGAGTGATGAAAGGAACAAGTTTTCTTGAACATACCACTCGTGCTACTTATACTGACGATTCGTCGACCTACGTACGAAAATGTACGTACAAAGAAATCAGTCGGAAAAATTAATTCTAAATTTGAATTTTTTTTTAATATTGAGGAAACATTTCCATTGCTTATAATCAGAATGAAATTTATTCCAGCTCATTTTTGAATGTAATGGTAAATAGTTTGAACATATGACAACAAATATTACAGCATGACCTAGTAGTTCATGCGACCTTTTAAATAAAGCTTATTTTAAAAAAATATTACAGCAAAAGAATTCCGTAACGTGCCATAACCATTAGCACGATTAAATGCTTTTTTACATAAATCTTCTTTCATTTTGTACAAACAAATCTATCCAACAACAATTGTGCAATACTAATTAGACACACACTCTTTTTTGTTTATCTGACCTCCTATTGACAAATGATGACAATGCGTATGATCTTCACTAGCCCTAAACAGAACACAGCATTAACAGTATGAATAAAAAATTATAAGAATTTCCACAAAAATGTGTATTGCACGATCAATCTTTCTGTTGCCGCAGCACTACTAATAAGAAACTGATTTTTTAATTTTTGTGGATACTTTACATGAATCACATTATTTTCCAAATTTTCTCATTTTTCGAATTTTTTCTTCGATTTTATTTTCAAAAAGAGCAAAGAACGAACATAAATATGGCACACGTCGAATTTTCATCAGAACTTTGATTCTCAAAAATAGAAACTGTTAAGAATTTTATTGTCATCATTCTGTATCTACATTATTCAAGTTAGAAGTTATTCTTTTAAGAAATCTGTTCTTGAAAACTGGATCTGTAAATACTGGTATGCACCATTTTTTAAAAGTACGAGTAGACTTCGCGTATTTTTTATAATTTTATGGCGTGGGTCACACACTCATTAAATTCTCTGAAATTTTAAAAATTAAAAATGTTCGGAGTAAAATACATAGTATAACACGAAGAGATATACGTATTTTAGAGAAATATATGTAGTACTGCGGAAAATCGATTTCGAAATGTCAACGAAAATACACGTTTTGTGGTCTCCTGATACCGAACAAGTGTTACTTTTCAAAACCGATCGTTTGTCCGTCCATCTATCCATCTCGTCTGTGAGCAACTCTTGCGTCTACACTATTCATAAAAATAAATCAATGAATATTACGAAATGAATATTTTCCGATCGATCTAGACTCTCTGGAGTTCCTGCTATTTTGAATTACAATATTTATTTGTTTGGGGTACTTTACGCCTGTGAGACTTTTCAAAATTCTCTCAAAAATGGTTCCAATTTTTCTAAATTTCGTATACACTTATAAAGTCAGTATTTCACTGCTAATATGAGTCCGTTTTTCACTGATACTCTGAATTTGCAAAAATTGCAAAAGCTGGATTATTTTTGGACCCCCTCGTTCAACATTATCGAAGAAGCAATTATTTTGATTCAACTACCAGGTCGTTAATTTTTGTATTATTGGCGTTTTTTTCATGTATACAAACGAGTTATGCGTACAAATGCGCATTTGTGAGTACAAATACTTCAATTCTGATATTCTTGAAAACTCGAAAGTTTTCCTGTGAAAATGAGCTTAAAATTGCGTTTTACAGAAACGCTCAAACAACATTTTCTCAGAAAAGTATCAATTTTTTTTCTTTACACTTTTTGAACGGAAAGTGCTAAATGCACAGGATGAGACGATACAAACGACATTTTCATGTGCTCTTTTAATATTGAAAAAATTACACAAATGCAATTTTTAGATATTTCTCTCACGTCGTTAAAACATACATTACAGGCATTTTTAAAATACATTATCGCGTTTGAGAGTGCACAAGACGTGTTAGAGGAAGTAATTTAATATATACACTAGGAATAAGATTTATCCACATTTTTGTTACGAGCCCGGCAATAAGGGTTTTTCTGTTGAAAATTCGCCGATCTTCGGCGCACGATTACAATGTTTTTTCTTATTAGAAGTTCGGTCATGCATGAAAAAACATTAATTTATTTAACGGAATTAGACAGTATCAGATAACTAGCAAATGATAGAACATGAATAAGCTAAACAAGTGATATGAGTGGCGTAAGAGTGACGAAGGAGAAACGTGTTAGGAAGAAAACTAAGTCGCGTAGAAAACAGTGGACGTGAAACTTATCAACACGACAGATTTCGATTCACACACACACACACACGCGGCCTTCAGTTAGCAAAATATAACTTGTCATCGCTCTAGTCTTGTGAAGCGCACACAATACGTGCCATTGCGTCGCAAAGTAATCGTTGGCCAACCGCCTTATCGGTCGCTTCTGACAGGAGACGCTTCGCGCGAAGTTGAGGGCCAAGAGAAGTTCAGTGCTCGGCGCGCTCGCTGGCGACCGCCTCGTCCAAACGGAGTCACGCCCGAAAACAAATCGAGCGGCCCCGGTCCCCGCCACGCCCCCGCCCCGCCCCGCCCCGCCCAGTCGGCCTCGTGGTGACGTCAGGCCGATAACACGCGATCCGCGACTGCCACCGGCGCTGGCACGGCGCGACACGGCGAGGCTCCTGACGATGGCAGCCACAAAGGTTGCGGCGCGGTGAGGTCAGGGTTAGAGTGGTGATGGCCGTGGGGTGATGGAAGTGAGAGCAGTGTCGAGGGAGCGATCTCATGGCGAAGTCTGCAACAAGTGTGGTGGCGGTGAGAACAGAGATGTGCGATGAGAACAGTGGTCGTGCGATGATGGCAGTGATAATGATCATTGCTGTTTTGAGAGAGGAAGTCCATGGCGATGGCAGAGAATGGTTGTGTTGAGGACTGAAAAAGTAATGATGACCTCAGAGACAAGGGTATTGGCGGAAGGTCAAGGATTGTGGCGAATGTCTTGCGGAGATGGCAGTGATAATGTTCTCTGTGGTGATAGCTGTTTTGAGTCAGTGAGCTCACAGCGATAGCAGTAAAAATGGCTACGGTGGGGAAGTCGGAGACACATTTTCAAAGAAGGGCATGAGGACGTCCTTTTCCAAGCCAAGGCTTTTTGTGATTTTGCACAATGTTTTCAAAATATTTATCTGTATAGCTCTCACCTCAAAGGGCATTATTTCCATTATATTCGATTGTTTTTTTTTTTAATTTCAAACTTACAATTAAAAAAATTTAAAAATATTTATGAGGGCCTGAACTGAAATTCCTCTCTCTGAAATATTTTCTGGATCCGCCAAAACATCTAGAATCCGCCAGAATAGTTCAGTATGGAATCAGTTCAGTATGTTTTGATGGTGGTAGCAATATGGAATTGAGAGTTTTGTTGGAGAAAATTATTTCGTCGATGTGAATGTGTATGTGGGTATAGTCGTGGTATGGATAGTAAAATTTGTTTAGTGCGGTTGTAAATCGTGATTGATTAATCCAAATTGCCCATGAAGACTGTGATCTAGTTCTCTGATACATGGATGCAGAGACGAGCATTGCAGTATCGTTATTATTTTATTAAAACTGATTTCTTAATGTTTGATACTCACTGAGGTTAAAAGAAAACTGAAATATGACATCACAAGTCACTACTAGAGTACTGCACCTTAAAACCGTACGAAGTAACATTATTTTTTAGAAAATCGTAAAATAATGCACCTAATATATGTCGAAACCCAAACGCCACGAAGAGCGAAGACCAATTTAAAATGCTTCTCTCAGTTTCATGCTCTTTTAAAAGATGTAATTTCCGACAAAAGTTTGATAACTATTTGTTCATTTGGGTAAAATAATAAGTACTAAATAAAGTAAAATATTTCCATATTCATGTACCGACGAAAAGAAATAATGAGATAGAAAGATTCCCAAACGATCTTTGAGAATAAACTGGAAATCTGTTAAAAGGGGGGGGGTGAATTATAATTGTCTTTGTGAATACTCCCTTCTACTTGTACCTCCAAGAAAAGTTTGACTTTCGCTCATTGGATCGTAAAAGGGGAAAATTCATTTTCAAACAAAGCGAGTTACTCTATGACATTTCCACGCACGGCTATTAACATTTTGTCCTGGAGGAGGACTAGGCGCGGCCCCAATTCTGTAAGTAAAGTGGATGGCGAGGCGAGAAACAGTCATTTGTACTAAGCACAGGTAACTAAGATAACTTTAGGAGTGATAACTTTCGGAGATTAAAATAGCCCATCTGGATGGATGAGGTGGCTAAGAGCATGTATCGACTCAGCGCTTCCGTTCGAAGGGTCGCGGGTTCGAGTCCCGCCTTGGGCATGGTTGTTCGTCCCTTGTCTTTCATGTGTGTGTTCTAGCGGAGGATCTCGCATTCTGTTGCTTTCAGGTCAGAGGAAACAACATGTGTGATAGTGTCTAGTGTATGGTCTAATGTATTTCCCAAGGGACGTAAATGGTAACCAACTGTCGGTTGAAAAGAGCTCTAGGGATAAAAACGAGATGAAAATTACTAGTTTTTCCACGTCACTCCCTCTGAGCTCTTCCCTGTACTGTTCATCTCTTCTGAAATGCACCTACCAAACGGCTTGTGTAAAGTGATTTGGGAGAAGTGCAAATGCATTTACACTCAGGTATGCCGCAGGACACGCACTAAGGAACATTTTTCTTCTGCCGCTCATCGGCTCAGGTGACACAGGGTCTCACTGATGACTAGAGACCGGAAAAATTTGTAGTATAAAACGTCAAAATATGTACATAAATATGTAATGAAAAGAGTAAGAATATGTAATAAATATGTAAAATGGAATATAATATGTAATATTAAAATACACTAATAATAAAATACATTTTCGTTATACGAAATTAAATTTATAAAGACTGCTCCCTTCACATGATACAACTTTCTCGTCAGTAGTAAATGCTTCAACTATTGTAATCCAGGACCGAAGTTTAGCAGCTGGACAAATCACAATAGAAGCCATCGCACAAACTGGCGAGATCTATGACCAGCAAACATACACTGTAGCATCTTCATCGATGTGTTACATGTCAGTGATCGCATTTTTTTCCCCGAAATTAAGGTTACAGATCACAAAATGCGGTGTCAATGATACTTTGGACACCCAGATTTTCAGAATAATATAGGGAAAATGCTGATATTTAAAAAATACATATTTTCATTAAAAAATATGGACTTAAATAGAAGAAAATTGATAAAATAAGAAAATATATTGTGAAAACAGCAAAATATGTAAAATATGTAATGTAGTACTAAATATGTAAAAATATGTAACGAAAAAAATCGAGATTGTGTTGGGAGGGCTATGATATGCCAAGATTACAATTTTAAGAATGGTAAGTAGAAGGACAAAAAATATGTAATTACATAAAAATCCGGTCTCTACTGATGACACTGCAGTTCCTGTGACCGGGAGGCCCTAGGATTCGAGTCCGCCAATGTCAGGGTTTTCGACACCAGCTAGAGAGTTGGGTCGAATTCAGCCGACGGAGAATCCTAGCAGCAGACTGTTCTCATCGGTAATTTTTCCGTGATTTTTCCGATCAACGCAACGCGAATGCCGGAGTGGTACTCTGACAAACGGACCACGGATTGCATAACACTTACACGTACTACACTATCATACACGTCGGGAGACCAGCCAGGAACTCAGAGCTTGTCTCCCTCTTATCCTAACCTCACCCTTTACTTACCCACACCTACATTTACACGCACTACACTACCTCGCATGTCGTGGAAGCTTAGAGCTTGACCCGGCTGGGGACGTGCCCTAGTGATGGGAGATACCTGGTTCGGAAAAAACTCGCTAACCGATGGATAAATTCGGCACTCGATCTCACCTTTCAGCGAGGGAAGATCACCGCCCCCTCCAAGGAAAAAAAGTGATACACTTACGGGACTAATGACCTCAGAAGTTGACGCGCCTGAAGACACGAAGTAATCAATTAATCAAATTCTAATACTCGCTCGGTATACAGGATGAGTCATATCATTAAAGAAAACACACCATCGCCTCCTTCTCTATTAGACGAACAATGTTTTCTGTGATATTTTGTTGAGAAACGCTTGAATACTACACAACAGTTTCTTGATAATTTATCTTCTTCTATAACGTCCAGAATGTTCTCAGTTAGTCGAAGCGAGGACGATATATTTAAGTTTTCGCAAAGAAAAAATCTGGTATTTTAGGATACAAAATTAATGACAATTTGCACGAAAAATGCGAATTCGTACATTGAACGGAATTAGGGTGCATATTACGATAGTCCTGAGTTGCTCTCGGCTCTGCGATCGCACCCTATTTTAGATTTTTAGAACCTACACCCGCCAGCTGGCAGTCAGATTCGCTGTGTATTCGCTGTTTACAAATGACGCTTATGACGCTTATGGCGCTTATGACAAATACCCGTGTCTATATCTGCGCTTCGAAACTTGGAAATTTGCTCTATGTTCCGGTGACATACAGTCTGACGAAATTGAAAAAAAAATGAACACTATGAAAATCGGTTTCCCCAGAGGCTCAATACGAAGGAAATTTTTATTACTTTGTTATAAATAACACATTGGAATGCTTTTATTTTTTGAAATGTCTCGTCCTGTATATTGGGTTTAGGAGCCCTTTAGAGTTCTCCTACGTCTGGTTCAGCTAACTTCTTTTCGTTAATTCTTCTTGCACGTTGATTAAATCATGACGTTGAAGTCTATATAACTCAATTTTCATTACTCACTGTAGCAACATTTGTCTATAATTTTGTACTGTGTCATTTAAACCTGTAACCTTTCTCTCTTTCCATATTTTAGGATTTGTCAGTTCGTTGTCTGTAGTAAGATCCAGGATAGATCACAGAAGTTAGGGGTAGCGAAATGAAGAATTAGAACCTAATTGTATACATGTGTACAAGAAGAGCGTTATGCAATTAACATTTTTCCGTAAACATGCTCGTAATAACCGTCAAACCTTCAAATATTGTTTCACTAATTCTCAGTTCATTAAATGATCTCTATATGACAGGAGATCTCTGAATGAACCGCTGTTCTTGCACTGAAAATTTTCAAAAGATTATTCTCCACCCATCTACTAACGTTCGAATTGCACCCAGCTATGCTTGCTAAATACTAAAGCTGTCATTACATTCAATAGAACTGTGATGAGATTAAAACCAACAAATTTATTACGATGAAAACAATCTATGTATCGAAAACTTTACAAACCAACATCAAGAAAATTAGCTTCAATAACATATGTGTTGTGTCCTTGTTATTTCAAGGTTAGCCCTAAGATGATTCATGGGCAGCGTACTAGCGCTTCCAATGGTGCGATTCCGGGTTCGCAGCTCAGGCAGACGGAGTTTGCTAGCTACAGGGAAAGGAATTCGTCATGTTCACCACACCCAGAGTGGGAATGAAGCTGGACCCAGACATGAGGGACACCGCTATTTAGCCGGCAAAGTCGTTTAATCGACTCAAAATGCCAAATACACACATTCCCACGACGCTCTCAGCCGAAATTTATAGGGATTCAAACTGTGATCGGCATGAGTAACGCGTTTTATTTTGTGACTCGGTAAAATTGGGAATACATTGTGACGATCAACACATCCCCACGCACCTTCTCCTAGCGTTGAGTTGACCTAGCGCCGGTCCGCAGTGGGCTGCGAGCGAGCGCCCCTCCGCTCATCTGATTGACCCTTCGCTCTCTCCCTCGCCTGCGCCGCGCCGCGCCGCTCACCTGTCGCCCCCCGTCCCCACTCAGCGACGCGCCGCGGCCGCCGCTAATCCCCACATAGGAGATACGTCGTGATTAAGCCCGCGTCAGATTACGGGACATAAGCTCAGTACTTATGCCCTTGTTTGCTAGCGCCTTCCGCGCCCCCTGGCGGTTGTCGAAGGAAATACATGAGAAATAGAAGTGAACGTCAGGCGAAGACGTTTTCCTTAATACACGCTCCTTTTAAAACGTAGGCTGCTGTACTACAAACCCGGAAAAAGTAATCTGTGGTGGAAAAAATAACTATTATTTGTTTTTCTACAAATGTCTTTGAATAGTTTGAATAGTTATTTACGATATAAATATCGTAAGGCACGTGATTACAAGAGAGCATTATTATCGTTAGAGAATTACAAGAAAAATGAGGCCGTTGGTAACCAATCGAGGTATTGTAATGTTTGGATTCGAATATATGCAATAATTTATCCACTTTGTAAACATTCCAAAGAAGCATGATTTTTGTTTAAATTTGACTCTTCGTCCTGAGAGAGGTGATATTATTTATATTTTTGATAGATAATTGATTTTATAGGATAGATATTGATTTTAATGATAGATAGTAGTTAATAGGAGTCCACGGATTCGTTCTAATATTACTTCCATTCCAAATCTAATTATTGTTGTTAATAGTGGGCCTTGAACTATTATAATTCGTTGCCTGTTCTCTGTTTTGTAAATTTTGACTTTAAACGATGAAAGTTAATAAAATGGCTTTATGACCATGAATATTAACATGAAAGTAAATTAAGAAAGGAAGTAATCAAAAATACTGTTTATATACTTATAAATCATTTTCCATTTCTATAGTCTCATTCAGGGATATGCTTCGACAATGAAATAAAATAGGTGTCTTCAAAGAACAATACCCAATTATTATCACAACTCGAATATTTCCGAATTCTTGCTGTTCTATTTCTTGCAGTTTCTTGTTATGTTTATAGAAAAAATATATAGTCTAACTAGGAGGATTTTTTAGTTTTAGAACTGTATTCTTTTGAGTGCTGTTCCTATACATTTTTCATATTACAATCAAAATAATACATACATAATATAAAGTAAAATCAAAATCATACTCATTTATTTTACCCAAAATTTCTCATGTTTACTCTAAATCTTCTTGTATGTCTCATTAAACATCAGACCGCAAAAATAGCACTTTCCTTACAGTGCAACAAATTACGTTCTAAACGGTGTGCGTTTGGTTGTGGACGTCCGAGATAAACACCAGCGAATTTAGCGTCTCCCCATATTATGAATCTGTGATTTTAATACACCTCCACGGGCACGGGTGCCAGGCATTGCGAAAGCTGAAGCGTTATTAAGTAAGTGTCTAATTAAATATTTCAGTAACGTTCTCAGCCAATTATTATCTGTCGGAGGGATTAACGTAAGGCGGAAACATACGGCGTCGCCTACTCGGAATGCTAACGGCGGGTGCCACATAAATAGCGAGGATTTTAATTTTCACCAGCACGGGCGCTGGTGCGGATGAGTGTGGGAGGGAGGTGGTTTGAAAGCCAACTCGCAGAAACGCGTGCAGTTGTCCGATTAGTGTTTGTGACACATTCCTTCATACTTACTAAATTAAAAATGCGAAAGTACAAAAATATACTTTATTCAAAAATTCGATAGAACCAAAAAATAATGTTTTAAAGCTAGTGAGGCTAAACGACACATATTCTCTTGTATTTGAATCGGTTACATAATATTGCAGTACTGCATCTTGTTTCCTACTGATGCTTTAACCATCTCCAAAAACGTTCTTCGCGGAAAGAAGTGCGGGAGATTCGAATTCGCAATTTTGGAAGATTTGCAATTTTTAAAATTTTACAATTTTACAGGTAATGAAAAATCAGACTTCTACCATACTGATACGTGTACTTTGCTCCGTTTGAACAAAAAGATTGCCTGAGAATCGAAACCCGGCCTTTGGATTAGAAGAAATTGCCGCACACGGTGCGATAACTCCACAAAGCCGTCTGCTGACGATGTAAACAAAAATAAGTCAAGGAACTCATATGAGAAAACTTTTCGAATTCCAAGACTTCACAGAAAATCTTCAAAGAATTTGTTCTCAGCTTAAATAGGCTGCAACTACTTTTGGAGGATGATGGAAGAACTGTGCGTAGTCTTGTGCTTCCTGAATCTTACGATTTGTCGACAACTCTACAAATACCACACATTTTCATTGCAGAGGAATTGCTTTGTGTAGGTCAAAATCCCTTTAGTTTCTTAATGTGTGAAAGTACTTTAGTTATTTTTTATTCATTTTTCCCCATTGCTGGAACACATTTAAGTGTGAGATGAAGTACGAATAATTTCTTCCAAAAACTGTTTTTAAATCTCTCCTGAACTTTCGAATGCATTACGTTTCTGGCATGAATTACAGGAAAATGCACCTACTTTTTAAAATTTCTTTATTTAATTACCCACAACAGGGAACAGCCTCAATTGCAGTAGGCATTACAAGAAAAACAATAATAATAAAAACAACAGTTTCAAAGTGAAATCGCAAAACAAAATCACAGAAATCCAATTACAAGAATACATATTTTTGCAAAAATTGATAATTGCACTTGATAATTGCAAAAATTGATAATTCTGACAATTACATTTGATTAATTTTCTAACGACAAGGAATATCAAGTCTACACAGAAATTAAAACAATGTCTGCCAAAAAAAGTAATACAAAAGACATAAGAATGGCCTGAAACTGCAAATAAAATATCAATAACTTCATCTCATATCAACACTCATAAATAGTGGCGCCAAACAGGTTTTCTCAGGTATATTTTTAAGACGTATTTCGATAACGGTGTAATGAATCATCAAATCATTTTTTATTTAGAAATAATTTGTAATTTTTCATTGGTTTATAATTAATATAAAATTCAGACATAAATATTTAAAAGATATAAATGTCATGACTATGTGATCCACAAATCTAGGTCGATAAAGGTGGACTTGGAAGGCTTGTAACTTGTTTGATCAAGTAGGATCATTGCAGTTACCAGCAATAGCAAAATGATCGAATATGTCGATAAGAAACACGTAACAAGTAGTAGTTGCAAAAAGTTAGCCATAGTTGCTAAGAGGTATCCTTTTTCTTTATATAAATATTCTGAAATGTACTGATGACTTCAATCTCATTAAGTTTTACAAGATCATGTTTCGTTTGACAGCGCATGTCTCAGTCAACATTTTTTCCGTGAATAAAATGGCTAAAGTATAAGAAAGTGCGGTGCGATGTAGTGCCACAAACTTGTCTCATCTAATAAAGGAATAAAGCTTAAATAAGAGCACTGAAATTAATAGTTGATTACTCGCTACTGAATCAGAATAATAAACCTCTTGAATCGAAGGATAACAGTATATGTTCATAACCTTATATTAACATTATTCATTATATACATTATTTCTTGGAAGGACGCACGTATCAATCATATGGTAGAATAAAGACATTTAAACGTCTTGTTACGCGCAATGTCCACTTGAGTTGTGACATTTCTTTCTCTTTCGAATGTCACTGTGCATAAATATTGTTGTTCGCTTCAAGTCCTTTACAATGTGGACTCACAGGTAAGTGAATAAAAAAAATTCGCCGTTTTCCGGCGCACAATTACATAACTTTATCTTCTTAGGGAATATTTCATAATGAGATAAAGTAAAAAGAGGAACATTATTTTGTGGTTTTAAATAATTCCAAATCACTATGATTCATTGTGCATACAAAGTGATTTTAAAAATTTAAAATTTGATAACATGACGGGGTAATGTGTAGCAAAAGGCACTGTGCCTTAATCCTTTCCGTTGTTTTCTTCGAAAAATAATAGCGTTGTGATATCAATGGGTAAGTGATTTTGACGGATGAAGATGGATGAATCTGTTTATATGGTAGGGAATATAGGTGATGGAATGAAACGTGAGCAAACGAGAACACACTGTAAAAACGTTTTGTAAATTCGTTTTCTGTACTAATAATTCCACAAGTGAAGAAATTTGGAAGCCGAATACGCAAAAGCTGACATAGAACGTTCCGAACACTGGGTCATTAATTTGGAAGACGTTGCAGTAATAGGTGCTATACTCAAAAAGTAACTGCATATAATGCATCGCCTATTTATGTGCTTTGAATCGAGACTAGAAAACTGGCAATGTAGATTACATATGCATTTTAGCTCACGAGGTAAAATAATCCACCTACTAATCCAAGTAAATTGGGAACACTTTAATGTGATATTTGATACAGAATGTCAGATAAGTTTTATCTCACAGATGAATGCACAGTTACCGCCTTAAAATTCGACCTCTGTTCTCTCGGTGTCTTTACGCTAAAAAAATAGAACGTAAGTCTAGCAAGTCTAGACCCAGTCAGAAAACCTCCCAACCTTTGCCTTTGGAGGGGGAACCACTTTCAACGGTTTGCAATGAAATGACATAGAAAAGATACATATGACTCTACCGATAAGGAGAAGAAGTAAAGTTTGATGCACGGGCTAGTTAGAGTACTCTTTGAAAATATGGAACAGAGAACTTTCGGTGGATGTAAATTTAGAAATGGTTCTGAAATTGCGAGAAGTAGGTGATCTCAATTTACAGGAAGCTATTTGATTATAACTTTTTGTTTTATTCTTTTGTAAACTTGAAGTTCTTCGGTTTTTGCAAATGTTGTAATGTTCATAAAGTAATTTTTACGTCAATTATTACTCACCCATGGTCACAGTTTTTGAGTCCCTTCTTGTGCCGTTCTCTGAAGAGTAAGCGACTTATCAATTGTCGTGTCCTTGTGCTGACTTCACCAAAATCCCTCTAGCACAACGCACAGTCAATGTAAATTCCAAGAAACATTTCACGCCACACATCATCAACTCCAAGAAAGTTTTTTGTCTATTACGCTGTATAACTACTACATTCCAACATACATGGAATTTTACTATTTATGTTCGAAACTAGTGGTGCTACAGAATGGCACAGACTTTTCCATATTAGTTTTCTATTTCCTTGGGTCTTCGCTAGCTATTCGGAATTGCCGCAAACTCTTTCTTGCCAGCTGTCATCTATCACCGCCAAAAGTACATTTTTTTTTGCCATTTTCTTAATTTTTGGGTTTCCTATTGGTATAACGAAAACATTAATTTTAGAATATTAAAGAACACAAAACTTAGTCATAAATGGCAATTTTCTTTTAAAAATTATGTGTCTTTAAGAGAAAATTGCGTTTTAGCGTACTAAATGCCGCTGCGAAATTTGAAGCTCATTTTCACAGAAAATTTTTGAGTTTTCAAAATACTTTATTTGAAGTTGTTAGAAGCACTTACACTCACAAATATAATAATCTTTACAAATTGCTGGTAAAGTGCATATTAAAGATGTGAGAGATCTTTCAAAAAAAATTACAATTATGTAATTTTTGAAAAAAGAAAACAATAACTCAAAATAAACTTTACGCTATACTAAAGAGTGTAATTAGCACTATCCGTTACAAAAGTTTCAAGAAAACAATTGCAGCCATATATGAGAAAATGGCGTTTGAGCGTTTCTGAAAATGCGAAATTTTGAGTTACTTTTAACAGAAAACGGTTGTGTTTTCGAGAAACTTTACTTGACATTATTTAAAGCACATGTACTCGTAAATATAATAATGTGAAAAATTGCCGCTACTGTAAATATTATCGACGTGATAAACATGTGAAAAAAATTACATTTTTGTTATTTTTGAAAAAAACAACCTGTAGAGCAATACGGCTTTTATGTCATCTGATAGTGTATTTACCACTATCCCTACCAAATGTTTAAAGAAAAAAATTGGAGCAGTTTTGAGAAAATCTTGTTTTTGTAATTTATTTAAATTGCGCAATTGCACGCAATATTGCACGAAAACTACCAAAATTTTGAAAAACTTTTACATGACATTTATGAAAGAACTCAATATGCAGAACAAATTTTATTTGAAGAAAAAAATCTCTGTCTTCAATTTTGTAGTTGAAAAAAGACGCCGAAAAAATTCAAACTTTCACAATTTTTGAAAATTCAGAGTTATTTGTCAAAATCGGACCTATGCCATGTTAATAAGTGTATTTTAGTCTATTCATACAAGAAATTTAAAGAAAAAATTTGGAGCCGTTTTTGAGAAAATTTTGAAAATGTCCGAGGGGCTTCATGTAAAGTACCTCCAAATTTTGAAGAATCTTTTTCAAAATCTCAATGCTTCGACTAGAATCAGATCAATTTGGGAATATCCATTTTGGAAGAAATCGTACGTATGGTTTAGGCGCTAGCAGTGTTCACAGATGGACAGACAGACACGGACAGACAGACAGACGGACGTTTTCCTCAGTTGGATTTTCGATATCAAGTATCCACAAAAGAGGGTTTCTGGCTACACCACGTGTTAGGGGATTTTTTTCTTAATTTAGCAACTGGTTTTATCCACTTTTTCGTTATCACGGCCCGGCAATGAATTTTTTTCCCGCCGAAAATTGACCATTTTTTCGCGCAGCATTACATAACTTTCCATATACTACGTATATCACTCCGTGTATACGTACGTATACGGGAAAGTAAAAGGAGAGAAGCCTCTAACACTTAAAAATATGAATTCTGATTTGACACAATAGTAATTCACGGGCTAGATATAAAATAATTTATATAATATTATATGAGATATTTAATCTTTCTCGACGATTAACATTTCAAACTCTAGTAAAGGGCTATTTGCCATTTAACTGTCAGCAAACGAAGGTAAAAAAATGAGAGGCCTGCCTGCATAAATTAGAGGATTGTATTCTAGAGTTGACAATTTTAAAACAGAAAAGAAGCAGCAAAGATATTTCCCATCTAAATATAACCCGAAATTTATGGAAAAAAATCTTTATGCGATTATTTCATACAATATTTTTCCAATTCATTTTATTGCTTTTTGTATATATTTAAAAGAATAAAATCATAGCTCTTGCACTTGGAATCTTCTTCAATATGTTTACCAGTTTAAACTACATTGCAAACCACTAGTAAGTGAAACTCGAAACTATAACAACTTAATACTTTGGCGCAAAATCAGTAAACCCTGAACTTAGTAGGGTAATTCGGATTAGAAAAACCTTTTCATACCTTGCGATTTTTCAACTAAGAAAGAAAATGTATTGATACGTTGTAAATGTCTGAATGGAGTAGACAGGCGTACATTAGACAGCACTGTCTCCCGACTACCCTCCTCTTTGAATGAATAATAATAGCGCCGAAGCTCTGAAAAGTCGGCTATCAAAAAGCAATTTTTGTTAACTTCACTGTCATCTACCATTTGATCTGAACAATCTACTATCAAAACGCCTCATCGGTAATTTGATAGTATTAATATTATAATAAGAGCGTCTAGACGCACGAGGGTTCAATAACAATTTCTATAGGGTTCTTCCAGTCTTCCGAATTTTGCTTATATTTCCGAGAAATTGGTAAATTGGTTAACGATAGGAACATACAAGTCGCATTTATCGCGAATAATTTATGTTGATGTCATTGCAAACCCTTCGTTTTCATATGGTCCCTGAAGCAGTATTGGTTTTTAAGAAACTTTTGAGGATCATGACCAATAAGATTCACCACTGAAAACAGGATGTATACCACAGTGTTATTTGCCTTTATTAATAACTGGCTATGAAAGAAAAGAATGTCACGTGCGACGCTACTATCGCCTTAACATACGAGTATCTTTATTACAATCCTCAGTGTTTAAGCATTTTCCGCCGAAACTAAGTTTCATGGTTTGATGGATGGGGGATAGCCGATGAATGACTGATGTAGAATCGGGACACTAAAATGGCTTAAGGGCAGCGTACTAGCTTCCCAT
Organism: Acheta domesticus; assembly: GCA_031308135.1. NCBI lineage: Eukaryota > Metazoa > Arthropoda > Insecta > Orthoptera > Gryllidae > Acheta > Acheta domesticus. The sequence continues at coordinate 75,819,126 of JAHLJT010000631.1, read as the reverse complement.
GATATTATCCCAGGTTCGATTCCCGGTCGAAGCAAAAATGGAGTTGAAGCTTTCCTTTAAAATCGTCTCAGATCCTGTAGCTGTGTGACAAAGAAACGCTCAGGTAGGTGGAGTTTGCTCGTTACAGTGAAGGGAATGTGTCATGTTCGCCACATGTCTCTCTTAACCCTCAAGCATGGGAGTAAATCCAGGCATGGGGACACCGTTACATCGCCGGCAAAGTTGGAGAGTCGACACAAAATGCCAAATACCTACACATACATGTAGAATCCTGGAAAAAGAGGCAGAGGAACCGAGAAAATCTACAGCGAACGCTCTTTGTCCACTTGGATGGAATGGGATTTGAACCTCGGATGCAGAGATGAAGGCGAGTGGTCTGAATTGAATTGATGCCTTATTTTACGTGGCGAGACTCAGGCCATGAAACCAGCTCTTCTGTCTGACCACGCAAATTTCGCTACGCTCCTTTCACCATCTAGGGGAGAAAGAACGTATTTCCTGGGCGACGAAACAGGCAATTTGAATTTAGCTCACAGGCTTCATTTAGGCTCGAGGATCTTTTACATGCAGTAAATCTACTAACATGGGACAGCCGGTTTTACTTCCCCTCCGAAGAAAGACGTATGAAGGATTTTTTCGCCCTTAAAATACATGGTTTCGATCGGGATGTAACCCGCGATTGCACCGTGAACTATTCCGTGACGATCACCACAGGCATTCAAAATGCAAACGAAACTCGGAACCTGCTACAGAAGAAGTGAAGTTTACCTTGCTACTTAGTGGATGGTTCATGAACACACTATGGAGACATGAATCGCTTCCAGTGAGGTGAATATTTCACAACGTCTTTTGCTGAACTTCAAAAATGAAGTTATTTTAAGGAACTTAACATGGATTTCTGTAGGAAATGAACTTATTTACGGAGAAACAAACTTGTTACGTTCTGCCCTGTTGCCGCGATCTCTAAGACAGTAGTGCCGTAGTGATCTTGGTCCTTGGGGTCACGAGTTGGAGTCCCGCCTCGAGCATGGTTGTATGTATTCGTCCTTTCATCCCCTATGATCACCATATCGTTTCATTCTCATACCATAACGTTACATCTAATAGCGGTCGCTAATGACCTAGTTTTTGATGCGACCTTAAATAACAAAGAACTTGTTACGATGCCGGAAAAACAAACTTTCCCGCTTTGAGGCCTGGACGAACGGCAGCGACTCCATGTGGTCGAGCTATGAGTCGAAAATCCTACCAGTGTTGGGACTCGAATTCTAGGACCACCCGGTCAGAGGAGCCTTCGAGGCAGTGGTGTCAAGGTCTTCTGCTAGTGACAGGCACGCATCGTGGCACCGTAGCATGCCGCGGGCTTCTCTGCGCAACGAACATCGGGAAAGGAAACTGTTAGTAACTCCGCTGTTTTACAATAGTGATGGCGTTATCTCTTGTGGCGGTGTGATGAACTGCGGGAGAGGCGATTTTGTCGTGGCACTCGTGCCACGGACCCCCGCTAGTGGCATCGACTTTGCCAACAATGCCCTAGAGTGTTGAAGCGTAAGAACTAAGTTGCAAGAGCGAATCAGTTATCGTTGCAGGCGGTCCTTGAGTTCAACTGAGCTCCCCCTCGGGTGCAATGGAAATGGCTTCGCCACGCCTCGCCGAGATAAGCGACGCCAAGTGGTCAAGCCATAGACTCGAAAATCCTACCACTGTTAGGACTCAAATTCTAAGACCATCTGGAGGAACCTTTCAGGGGGTATGAACTTCAGTCCTAGGAGATCCTAGGTCCTTCTTCCTTTTCAGCAAAGCCCAACCCTTCCCTTCGCCTCCTCCGCAGCGACCACAACAATCTAAAATTATTGTAAATAAAACTAGACTATGCCCAAAGAAGCCAGCCTTATAATAGTTTTTAAGTTAGTAATAAGTTAGTTTTTAAGTTAGTCTCTTTAAGATACAGCCCTCCCGAACTCCAAAAGCCTAATTGGCTGGAGTAGAAACGTATGCCCGTTACTGAATAAATTTGCGCCCCTCCAGGGCAACTGGAGGGGGGAAAATCGAAGAAAAAAGAAAAAAAAAAAAGAAAAAAAGAAAAAAGAAAGAAAAAAAGAAAAAAAGAAGGAAAAAAGAAGGAAAAAAGAAAAAAAAGAAAGAAAAAAAGAAAGAAAAAAAGAAAGAAAAAAAGAAAGAAAAAAAAGAAAAAAAAGAAAAAAAAAGAAAGAAAAAAAAGAAAAAAAAAACTCCGCAGCGAGCGGAGGGCGCAGGGCGGCATGTAGCTGCGGGTACCAGTACGAGACGGGGTGGTGGCATGCGGGACAGGCGCGGTGCGAGGGGCGCGGGGCAAGGCGGCGCGGGGCGACGCGGGGCCGCGCGCGGCAGTAAATCTGGCGCGGGCTTAGCCGCGCGCCGCCGCCGCCGCCACCGCCGCCGCCGCCGCCAACGCGACGCGCCGTAAGTAGCGGCTAATTTACGAGCAAAAGCCCTCGCGCGCGGCGCCGCGCCGATATCAGAGAAGAGCGGCCGCGGAGCGCCCCGCGTCGCCGCGACGGGCGACACAGCGCGCTTTACACGGCGGCACCCGCCCCGCCCACGCCCTCGCCGCTCCCACACCCGACACTTGCGTTGCGCGGCCCGCACGCGGCAGCCTCTTCCTATGGGCTGCACACGAATTGTGAGCGATCCAAAACAATTCGTGGTTCCATTTGGGTGACGAAGAATAAAAACAATGTTAACATATTTTTATCTGAACTCTGCATTTACTTATTGGCCAAAGTAATTTGTTGTTTCGAAGGAAAAATCGTAATGATTTAGCTGCATGTCTAATAAAACAAGTAGTTCAAAGATTTGTAATGCATATGAATGAATTTGCTCGATTGTAAATGAGTTTGATTCCAGGAAATTGTTAGCTGTTTTAGAGGCAAAGAACAAACTATTCTTGCTAAAACAGGTATTTTTGTTAAAACATAATTCACATTTTTGTATGATTACGCTATTTTATCCACTGAATTACACTGTACTGATTTACTCTCTTTTGTTTCTACTCTGGACAAAATAATTAACAATTTTGAAATGATGTAGACCAAAGTAAGATCGTTGGAGTGTCCTCCTGCCAAAATTTTCACAAAACGTATTCTCAAACTTATGGGATTTTTTGTTTCTGTGTTTAGAATTTATATAAAATGTCTGATATAAATTAATATACACGTGTGGAGGTAACAGCAGTAGACTAATTTCAAATACAACGATGGGAACAGACTAAGAAAAAAACTATTACAACACTCATTTGGAAGCAAGTTTATGACAAAAACCAATAAATGTTACTATTCTTACGACCAGGACTAGAGAGTATTAGCAAAATCAAAATAATACTTTTTTCAGTTGTCGATTTTTGTTCCTACTCCCATTGCGGCCCCAATATTTCCGCCGCGGGGTGGCCTGGTTTTTGCCCGGAGATCGATTTTTTGATCGATTAGTGCTTCCGGGAGTATCAACAGCTAAGGACATTATCCCTATAAGTGTAGTGCAAGTTGTGCAAGTTTTAATCACTGGAGGTGGTGGTGTTCTTCCGCTGGACGCCCAGATCCGGCGCCGACCTCCACTTCGACTCGCGAATTTTCCTCAACCAGGTATCTCCCGCCAGCGGGGCACTTCCCCAACTGGGACAAGCTCTAAGTTCTCAAAATATGTGGTAGTGTAGTGCTTCTAAGTGTATGTGTAAGTAAAGGGTGATGATAGATCAAGGAAGAGGAAGGAAATATAGCACGCGGTCCTTGAGCAGTTTCTGTGAGTCCTGCCCCGGCATTCGTTTGTTGTTGATTGGAGATACCACGGAAAACCACAGATCAATGTTCCCAGCTGCTGAAATTCTCCTCCAGGCGACAATTGGATTCGACCTAGCTATCTAGCTAGTGTCGAAAATCCTGCCACTGTCAGTACTGGAACCCTCGGACCACCCGGTCACAGGCACTACAGTGACATCATGCCCTGAGCCACATATGCCGTTTTTGCCCGGTGAAGCGAGCGTTGCGTGGTAGTGCGCGCCGCCGTCGGGGGTCGATCGCGCGCCCACGCCTCACCTCGCGACTTCCGCTGCTCGTTTGTTCCCCAAGATGGATCAGGCCCTCGCTCCGTGCGCCGCGCGATGTTCGGCCGCTTCACGCGCTCTCTAAGTCACTACGCACGCGCGAATGCACCGCGATGAGATGTGTTCTTATCCACTCCGTTTCCTTTTGGAAACAGTAGGAATTGTTGTTTGTACCGGATGTATTTATGTGGTTTCTAAGGTTGCACTACACTCACGCGCTCTGTAAGTCACTACGCACGCGCGAATGCACCGAGATGAGATATGTTCTTATCCGCTGCATTTCCGTTTGGAAATAATAGGAACTGTCGTTTGTGTTGGATATATCTATATAGTTGGTAAGGTAGACTTTTAGAAATTTTTATGACAACAACACACTAGAGACATGGTTTACTTTGAATATAAAGTAACACAATGGAAATATGGTTTTAGTAACACATTCCACGAGTGTCTCACAATAAATGTTACGAACTTCCGGGGTATGTAGAAGTGTCAAATAAAAAACTGGGCATGCGGGGATCTCAATTATATTAACTACAAAAAGTTACTTTTTTCCAGTGAATATAAGTTGAAAATACACACGTGACACTTGCTCCCCAATTGGCATTTAACTCACCATGCATTGGTGTATCACGTGATCACGCGATCAAAGAGGTTTTGCGTAGTCACCAAGAAATAGTTAAAAATTTTGTGATTTTCCACAGGTTTGACATTAGAGTTACTGCTTATCAACTTACACTACATCAAATTGGTTGTGAAAAACTGTAATCCTTTGAGTTTTGAAATAAATATGAACTCGATTATCGTATAGTGTTTACGTGCCAATAAGAAACTCGTACCTAGAAAAAAAAATCACATAAATGTTTGGGATATTCCACAAGCAAAGATGTAGAGACAAACGTGTATGCCTTTAACCTCTGGAAAATGGATTAAAATCATAATTTACAGGCGTGTTCTTTCACAGCCCTATCTACAGCACTCGAAAATTTATGAGCCCTAGAAACATTCCTAGATTATTAGATAATTCCGTCTTGTTATCCAGTATACCCGGATGCAATGATTATTCTAGTTAGAACCTATTTTTCTATCCACGTTATCATTGTATTAATAGTTAATCGACTGTCGGCCTGCACTTATTGTGAACTAATATTTCAAGGAATACTATATTGTCGACAGTTATTCATGTCACTCGTAAAAATATGCTCACCACTTTTCAAAACAGACCCATTAAAATTAAATATTGACCCCTCCAAGCATTGTTGGCTACACTCTTTACATGCATCATTGTGGTTGGATGATTGCTCATGATTTTTGATCTTTTTTTACTAAGGGAACTCAGTCTTTGGACCTTGATTTAATCCACACATTAAAATCTTTATTATTTAGTAATCTTTGGAAACAGCACAGAGCTTTTCTTTTCGAACATCCGCATAGCGACGTGGTCTCTGTAAACATTCTCACGATAATCTCTCTTACTCACGTTGATCAGTTTTTGTTAGTTTCACAATATTAAGAGGCGGTTGATGACATTTCAAGTTTCAATTTAGAGTTTGTCTTCTTTGCCAAGGTATTTAAAAAGTATCTGTTTTATTAAGTTCATGGTGAATGAAAATGTACTATTTATAAAATAACAGAATCAAATTCTTCAATTATTACTTAAAGCAACACTCGGAATTACTGAAAAACAGATGAATTGGGAACGAGACTTTAAATCAACTTAATTAATACAAATAAATCTACTTAACAAAAGGAAACCATCACAAGTGTTAGCCACAGTAGCATCAGGGACCCATCAGGATGTCACTCGTAGACATGCGTCCACCGAATTGAACTTCGCTTTTTTTAAATTCGATTAAAACATTGAGTCCGTTGACACTAGATCAGTTGGGAAGCAGTGATCCTATCGGGACCTTGAACGTCACTATGGCGACGTCACTGTGCTGACTTTCTATAGCTCCCGATTGGAATACAGCGTCAAGCTTACTAAGTGTCAACGGACTTAATGTTTTAATCGAAGTATAGGGGTTTCCCCCTTGCGCCGTTTTCTGTACATCGCTGGAGTGCTGCTAGCGACTCTGGTAGACAAGCTCACAAGTAGTAGTGCCCCGGGACAAAATTTCCCATGTGAAAGCCCTTTAAGGAATGATGCTACTCTCCTCGCGAGTACGTAGACAAGTCTCAAATGGAGCACATCGCCAAGTGGTCCAATGCATCATGCGGAAGATAGCTCGTATACGCGCAAAAAACAAATACGAGGGTAAGTCAATAAGTATCTGCAATCACTTTTTATAATTTATTACAGGAAGAATACACAATTTTTATTGATATCGCTTTTTAACATGGTCACCATTCTTTTCAATGCACTTGGTCTACCGTTAAACAAGCTTCCCGATTCCTTCTGAAAAACAATTTTTGAATGTGCAGCAAGGCACGTATGCACCACTTCTTTGAACTGTTGATCGGAGCAGAATCGACGGTCCAAACAGATGGTAATCCGACGGGAAGACAATTAGAGCAAAATTTGCAGATACTTGACTTACCTACGTAGATTTTTCTTGATTAGCAGGGAAGGTGAAGTTTTTGCCAGTGTAATCCTGTTTTCTGCTATGGTGAATAATAGTACGTTAATGTGTAATCAAAAGTGATGAAATCAACGGGCGCGCACGAGCTCTTATAAGCTCTAACACGAGCCGCTGTTAAAAAAACATTGAATTTCACTTCATCTTTGATTCACGTATGAAATTGCACTTGTAAACGTGAGACATGCATATCTTTTTCAAAAATTTTATTCTCAAGATGCGACACTGAACATGAAACGTAATTGAGATTCAGTATTAAAAAATAAGTATAGTGATCCATTGAAAAGTTATTAAAACACTTATCTTTCACATAATTCGAGACAAGTATAGTTTCTTCGTCATTTTGATGCACAAAACCTGTAAAGAAAATATACTTTATTTTATAATTTTTATTCACACTCTTTTATGAGAACTAGTAACATATTTCATAACGTTTTCTGAAATTTGGGATCGCCATTTCAAAAAAAAAAACCCACTCATTCAGAGGAAAACGATAATGAAGTTCAGATGCAATGTTGTCATCGGAATGAAAACTTGTTTGTGATTCTCAAGCACGACCGGTGAAAATGTGTCAAAATCCACGATCTAAGCCAGAAATAATAGAGCGAGACTTAGAAGAGGCATTGCGGCCGAAAAATTCCTGTGCCAGTGGCGCGGCGGCGTGAAGAATTATGAATGGGCCGTGAGAACACAGCGCCGGAGAAACACCTGGCCGGGCCGGAGCGCGTGACAAATGGAGGCCAGACACTTGTGGCGCTGCGCGTCGCCTCGCGAGGCGGTGCGGCCGGACCACCCCCGCCAAAGTAAACAACCAAGGTGTTCTCGAGAGGTCTAAGGCGGGGGTAGTTGAAGTGGTGGAGGTGGCGGCGGTAGTAGTTGAAATGGTGGTGGTGGTGGAGGAGGAGGAGGTAGTTGAATTTGTGGTGGTGGTGAAGGAGGTAGTTGAATTGGTGGTAACAGTGGATGAGGTAGTGGAATTGGTGGTGGTGGTGGAGGAGGTAGTTGAAGTGGTGGTGGTGGTGATAGTGATGGTGGTGGTGAATGTGTGATGGTGGTGGTGAATGTAAATTAGTGATGGCGAGGGCGGTGATGCGAGCGTAGTGGTGGTAGAGTTGATAGTAGCGTATGATTAACTATTTAACCTCCTCGTCTATTTTGAAATATCAGGCGAATGCCACAGCAGTACTCTAACAAACGAGTCACCGACCGCGCGCAACATCTCCTTCCTCTTCCTTGTTCTATCCCCACCCCTTACTAACACACATCTGAACTTACACGCACTACACTACCACATATGTCAAGAGACTAGTCAGAGTTTGACCCTTCTGGGGTGGTGCCGCGCTGGTGGGATAGATCTAGTTGGGAAAATCCCAGCAAGTCAACGTGTATGTCGACGCCGGATCTCACCATCGAGCCAGGAAAATCTCAGCCACTTTCCACGATAAACATACACTTCATATACGGGACTAATAACCTTAGCAGTTGACGTGCACAGGAACTACAACCAATCAAAATCAGGCACCACGATTCCCCCCTCTCTGAAATCGAAGTGGCCCCACGGCTACGCAATTTCAACGTTGTCTAATTTGCGACTGGGTAGGTTCAACATTAGCCACTAATTAGTGAAAGGATCATGGCGGCGTCGTAGCGCACTGCATTGTCACATAGGTCCGTACGGAACATCACATTATTGTTGTGGCAATCCCGGCACTGCTGTCGGTTGGAGAAAGAGCAAAAGGTGCCATTGCGGTGCATCGCGCACTTGCCTCTAGCGCATGGTCCTATGCCACCCGAACGAGTCAGAAATGAAGGGATGTCAGGGTGACCCATAGTGGGTGGGTTATCATAAAGATTAGCAGTTTTTGTGATGAGAATGGTGGAGCTGATGATGCGGTGATTTGGGAGGTGATTTTCATCAGATGACAGTGGTAGGGATGCGGCAAATGGGGGCGTTACGACGGGGCAGCCTTAATGGTGACGGAATTAATACTAGTAGTGTTGATGAGTGTAGCGGAACTGTAGCCGATTGGATTGTATCGCTAGTGGTGGTAATGCGAGTAGGACATTACTGGTACACTTTCAGAAATTACATTAAATTTAATGTATTTTAATGCACTTTTCACATTAAATTTAATGTACAGTGTACATTAAAACGATATTAATGTACATGTACATTAAATATAATGTGTTAATGAAAATCAATGTAAATTTAATGTACTGCAGTACATTAAATTTAATGTACCGTGTACGCTAAAGCGATTTTAATGTGTTTGTGCCTTAAATTTAATGTTAAAATTAAAATCAATGTAGATTTAATGTATGACTATATTACACGTTATGTACCTTGTAAATTAAACGGATATTAATGTGTTGTACAATAAATTTAATGTTTAAATTAAAATAAGTGTAGGTTTTAGAAATATTTTCTTCTGCTATTTAAGCTTAGGTATAATAAATTTAAAATATATTTTCAACATGTTTACAAAAAATATAAATGTTTAAAATTCGTATTTACATTCAAATTGGTAACAAATAAAATTGTAAAAATCTTTATAATAAAATTGTAGCGATGTAAATAGTATGCTAATTCTTTAGTTAACAATTTTTTCAAATTCTCCGGAAATATTAAAATTTTTTCAAAGAATTGTCACTGTAACAATGTCAGGATTTAGTACTCTTCACGGCTACGAAACATATTTCCGAGGGTAAACGCGTCCAAAACAGGTGAAGAAGTAGTGACAATTATATATAATATACATAATTATGTAGAGTTAATGCATATTTAATATATATTACGTCTAAAGAAATATGCTCCGCAGATGTAAAGAATATATTATACATATCATAGCGGGCAATTCATCAGGCCTAAGAACATGTTCACAGGATTGATTGTCTCGATAGGATAGTGGTTAGAGCAAATGGGCGTAAACCAGGAGAGACGAGTTTGAATCCCGGTCGGGGTGACAATTATTTGAACAAATTTTAAGTATTGAAATTAGTACATGTACAGTAAATTTCATGCACACATACAGTAATTTCAATGTAAAAGTACATTAAAGTAAGTATCATGTACGTAAATTAAATTTAATTTACATGTACAGTAAATTTAATTTACGCATACAGTAAATTTAATTTACACGTACAGTAAATTTAATTGTACACGTACATTACATTTAATGCACACGTACTTTAAAGTTACTGTACGTGTACATTAAATTTCATTTACGTACATGATACTTACTTTAATGTACTTTTACTTTAAAAGTAATGCGGAAATTTCTGCCAGTGTAATTGAAAAGACATTGGTAGCAAAGTAGTGCTTGGGGTCGGAGAGGTAGGGGAGAGGGTGTGTTGGTTGTAGTAAATTTGGACATGTGAATGAGTAAACGGGGAGGTGAAGACAATCGGAAAGGTGATGGGGTGATGCTGTTGGTGACAATGATGGCACGTATAATGGACGTGCAGGTGGTAGTATTCGTAGACTGAAGAGGGGTGACAGGAAAAAGGACGGAGAATACAAAAGATGAGGGAGTTGTGAATTGTCAATAACAGAAGAGAATGCTTCATAGGAACTTTGCAGTTTTGCAGGTCTGCAAAGACCGGACACTGGACGTCTTGGAATCTTTAGTTGTCGAGGAGACTCGGAGCGAGGGAATCTTAAACAGAATAGAAACTAGAGATGTCGATAGAATCAGTGGCTAAAGAAAGTACAGAGACAGCCTGCAAAATACAATTTAAAAGAAAGGCAGATAATTTTAAAGACGTTTGAGATCAGAAGGATTTCAGAAATTGCACGATCAGGGCACTATCAAGGAAGTAATCAGAAAATACATAATCTAAGTATTACAGAAAGTAGGAATTATTGAATTATGAGAAATGTCAGTGTCCTCTTTGGAAGCATGTTTAGCCAAAAGAAAATAGATAATAATTTGGTAGATAAAGTTTGATATGTACAGCATGTTGACAGCTCTATATAAAGAGGCAGCGATTGAAGCGTACGGTAGAATAGATGAAAGGGATTAAATATAATATTTCAGCCCTCATAAGAACCTGGAACTGCAAATGACGAATGAGATGTCTTTGAAGACATTGAAAATACCAGATGAGGCTAAAGAGACTGAAAATTTGAAACGAACCTCATTGCGTGGTTCTGAGGTACCGTGACACCACGAAAACGAAAATTGAGTGTGAGCACATCAACATAAGCAGACGAAGGAACGACCGGCATGAATGGACGATGAAGCTAGGATAAGTTTTGGAAACACAAAGGCAACAGAGTAACCATACATTTTAGAACGATAGTGCAGCGTGGAGACATACCTCGAAATACTGTTCGAATTTTGTCAAGTAAATTCCCTCCTCACAAACGAAAGAACGGAGGAGGATAGGGTTCGAAATGGAACACGTAAAGCCGGTGATGTAGCTTACTGTGGCACGCGTGGGTGTGAGTTCCATAGCACAGTCATGCGAGAATCACACGACTTTTCCCTCAGCCCGTCTTCCGAGCTAGCCCCCTTTCCATTTTCGTTACCCGAGAAAACATTCCCCGACTGCATCCCGATTCGTTTATCCGGTGTTTCGGAAGAAGTGATTTTTGTCCATTATTAATAACGCAAATAGATGTTCTCGCACCAATCCAGAGAAAGCCTCAAACACAGATGAACGTAGCAGAATCTTCGGAATTCTGTACGTTAAGTATGCGGGGCAAGAAGATGCTCGTGACAGATGGTTTCAAATTTTGGTTCCACAAACTTTAAGTGTGGTTTTTAACGTTGACAGTGCTGTTCAAAGGTCCTGCAAATATTTTTTTTAAAATAGACCAAAGTGGTTCAGTTATAATAATCGGTCAATATAATACTAAATAGACCACAGTAAATGTTGAAATCAATTCTTATAAAACGGAACGGATTGCAGTCGGGCCTTGTCTTTTTGGAAAGGAAGGTGTAAGTCTTAGGAAAGGGTGACCGCAGTATGCAGCCGGTACGCCCGGTTACGCGACTTAAATCTTCCTCGGGAAACAGCAGAACTGTTGATCGTGGATTAGCGAAAGCAGCAAAACAGATTATTTTCATCAGGTAAACATTAACCGTCTGGCATAATTTTTCTTATTTATATATCTCAATATATTACCTAACTACGACTACCATTACATTATCATTTATACACGGCGTGAAGCAGACAGAAAACCTCGCTTGGAAAATGTAAATATAATTAAATGCGTGATATTCCAAGAATATTCTTGAGAGTTTGTAATTGCAAAGAAATCTATTGCAGTTAGACGTCTGATTGGAAATATTTTCATGAGACTTCGTGTTATGCATATTTATGTCTGTTTAATTGTTCCCTTTTCCTTCTCAAATATTCAGTGGCATGTGTTTTAGAGACGCATGAAACAATTCCTGAGCATGAGTTTACGTCTACAATCTTTACGGCAGGAATGTAAAATGCCTTGACAAATCAATTATTAATACATGATAGTTACATAAGTTAATAAGAGTTGCACTTTGTTTTGTAAATATCAATTGTTCCATTTTAACTTCCATGACCGCACACGACCTCACGTTTGCTATGGGTGTGGGGCGGGGTGCGAGACGGAGAGGTCGGAAAGGCGTTAAGTGCGGTTGAGGGCACAAGCGGGGATGAGGTAGCTTTGGGAGTAGGGCACAATCAGGAATGGCGATGATGAAAGGGTGTGAGTAGCAATGGAAGTAGGGCGCAAGCAGGAATGGCGATGATGAAAGCGGTGTGAGTAGCAATGGAAGTAGGGCGCAAGCAGGAACGGCGATGATGATAGCGGTGGGAGTAGCAACGGAAGTAGGGCGCAAGCAGGAATGGCGATAATGAAAGCGGTGTGAGTAGCAATGGAAGTAGGGAGCAAGCAGGAACGGCGATAATGAAAGCGGTGTGAGTAGCAATGGAAGTAGGACGCAAGCAGGAATGGCGATGATGAAAGCGGTGTGAGTAGCAATGGAAGTAGGGCGCAAGCAGGAATGGCGATGACGAAAGCGGTGTGAGTAGCAATGGAAGTAGGGCGCAAGAAGGAACGGCGATGATGACAGCGGTGGGAGTGGCAATGGAAGAAGGGCGCAAGCAGGAACGGCAATGATGACAGCGGTGGGAGTAGCAATGGGAGAAGGGCGCAAGCAGGAACGGCGATGATGACAGCGGTGGGAGTAGCAATGGAAGAAGGGCGCAAGCAGGAGGGCCGGTGACAGCGGCGGTGCTGGGAGCGAGGGGCGAGGGCGGGGGCGGCGGAAGGGGGGGCAAAGGGGGCAAGGTGACGGGGGGGCGGAAGAAGCCGGGGGCCGTTAACAGAGCAGGCGGCAGGCGCAAAGGTGACGGCGCGCGAACCATCTGCTGCGGACAATGTCGCTGCGTCGCTGCCCCCGAGACGTCAATGGGGCACCCCCTTTGCTGCACCGCCACCACCTGCTCTGCCATTCACTCTCCCTCCAACCAAACTTCACTGCATTCATATTCAATTTATTGCCCTCTCTTCGGCTTGATGTCTCCTTCTCATTCATTATCACATTCCTCCTTCTTCCTTTTCTCTGTCTGAATTCTCTTTCATTGTCTACTCCTTTTCATGCTTCTTTTTGTATTTTACTTTCTTCTCCACCTCCTTTCCAATATATTCCTTAAAATTATGTGCCTTCCATTCCACATACTGCTATTTTTTCTTTTATTTCTCTCCACGTTTCTGTGTTTATTTCCAATCCAAATGGTTTATTTTCGCCAAACACGCGTCATGTACAGAAATCTTTGTGAATGACCATTTTGATGTTTCATAACATCCAGAACTTTGTAACTATTTTAAGTCAAAACAGCAAGCTTGATGGTAAATAGAGATAATTGTTCATGCACCAAAGGTTCAATAGAACCAATTGACATCCGTGGTACATATAAGCTTTTAGTTTTTACCTAATTTTAATAATTCGACTTACTTCTTTAGTAATTAGCTAGATGTTAACTTGATTTGGTTTGTCTTTTCATATGTCCCTCCCATAATTCCCTTTCGTAATTCCATGTCATAATTCCCTTCAACATGAAGACAACATGAAGCATCATACAACTGTGATCCTCGTAATCACGATCCTCTCGACACAGATAATTTATGGAAATTCGAATCAAAGGCGTAACAAACAATAACATATCAGGAAAAAATATTTTTAAATACAAACATCGAAAAGTCCAAAATTGTGAATTGATAGAATGCAGGTAAAATCAACCACAGTCATACACCAGGACGATCGTTTGTGGCCTCGTCTGTTGACGCAAATGAAGTACGCTGTGAGGTGCCGGTGAGATATAGACTATAATAAAATACAAATAAAAATGTTTTCAACGGAAGTCTGTACACACGTTTGATAAAGAGACGGTAAATGTCTTATTTATTGATGTTATTAAGAGTAATTCGATGATTTTATTCTACATCTGTCGTGACTCGCTCGGTATAAACTACTGTTGAATAATACGGTTCGTATTACTCTTCGCGAATATTATAAACTTCCTATCAGATTGCGACTTCTGTACCTCCCGTTCGTCACTAATCCACCCCTTCCCTGTTTCCGCTGTGGGACCTTCCAGGGCCGGAAGTTCCGTCGCCCTTCAAACGACCGCCGAAGCCTGGCCTGGTGCCACGAGCTGCCTTAATCAATTTTCTCTTGTATGCTGAGTTTAATTTCCACCCTTAATGACCTCCTTCCCTTAATTCGCTTCCTTTAACACCTCCTCTTGCCACGTCTTTTAGAGCATCTGTCTGCTTCAGCCATTTTGATCGCTTCTCTCGCCATCGCCATTATTTATTCTTCGTCGACGTACTATCTTCAGAACAAAAGCGCAGCAACTGCTGCTACATTTGAGGCGCACAGGATAATAACGGCAGATTCCAACTGACCTCGCATTTTCAATTAGAAGTATGATGGTAAATTATCATATACCTATCATACGCAAAAATATCAAATGATTTGGAGAGTGACAATAACCTCAAATTCCGTCAAAATAAATTCCTTCAAAAATTTGTGGAAGTGAACGTGAACGAAAACAGAAAAAGTAAGTTTTCTCGAAACGAACTTCGGTTGAGATCTGCTGTAATCAATGTTGATCTGTTGTCTCCGACTGTTTTAATCTGCTGTAATAAATGTAAACTTCGTCGCAACTCTTAGTTCCTACTTTTTAGTTTCTTTGCCAGTCCAATTTCCACTTCTTTTTCCCCTCTTTGAAAGGCACTCAGTCGATTAGTCGCCATTCCTTGCCCTCTTATAATGTTGAACAGAAGCGATTACGTTATAAAAAGTCGGATCTGACGTAAAGGTCAATTATTCGCAAATACTAGGTAAAAATAAATCTATTCACTGACTTCTATCATTTCAATTTAAGTAATGATGCTTTATCCACTTCAAAAATCATGGCCTGAAATTTAGAGCGGCGGCATTGGCTTCTGCACTTTTTTATTTGCTATCTTTTTGGAAGTCATTCCAGTCGGTTTTGCTTAGCAGCATTTTTGCTGTCGCAGACCTCAGGTACAACTACATTTTGAAATTACGTGCACAAATAAGCCAATAATATTTGGACTGCAGTAAAATAACTGTTTTTTTATGTTGTGAGGAAGTTCCTTAAGCATCGACATACTCAACCCTATGTCCGTGACTTCGTCGTTTCGTCTTGTCGTTACACGGACACAGGTGCTCTCATCAGCGCCCTCTGATCGCTTTATTGCGGCGCCCGGGCGGCGCGGGGACTCCCGGAGCACCTGACGTCATAAATCACGAGAGCGCGCTGTAAATCAGCCCCTGCAGGCCACCCCCCGCCGCTGGGCGACAGGGCGAGCCCGAAGGGCGGGCGGCGGGCGGGCGACAGGGCAGGGGCGTCGGGCAGAAATATGCAGCGCGGGGGAAGAGGCAGAAGGAATGTGCGTGAATGACGAGGGGGAAAACGAAAAATCCTAACATGAAGAGATAACATAAAGAGACGCAGCGAAACATAAAAAATATATTGCAACTTAGATGACATAAAGAGATAAATATGAACCATATGTTCACTGGGAAAAATACGGGTACACTATTCCGAAAGAAAGAAATCGAAATGGAACGAAGTATCAAGGTAAATCATGAAAGAATGAACAAAGTAAAGGATCATTTTTGAAGTTTCTATACATTTCAGTTCTAAAACGCGGTATTGAAAGCGAAACCAAAACGTTTGAGGGTTGTTAATCAATAATAAAAATAATACAATTATTGATAAATCAATAAAATTATACGTCTTATTAAAAAAGCGTACTTCATATCGATCTTGGTTTTCATCTCATTTTTCAGAGAAGTGTAAGTCGAAAACACACTGTTTCGGGACAGTAAATGGAGCTTTACTCTCCCCAAGCATCACACAGTTTCATAGATTTTTTGACACAGAAAATAAACTTACTTGCTCTTGGACAACACTGACGTTAAAACGACAGAATGTTGATACAGGATTATTTCTCTTACTTTCAAGAAAAACGTGCGTTATCCGTAGTTAGTAAGAAATTTCAACCAGAAACTGAGTTCAAGGCATTGCAGTTATAAAAGATTACGCCAACAGCGTTATTGCTTCTTTAGATTTCGATTTCGGCTGGCTTGAGGTTTTACACCACTATTCAGTTACGAGCAAGTAAATAATTGCTGATATTGTGCGTCATGTGATGATTTCCAATTGCCTTCGACGTCACAATCACAATTACTCAAGCCTTACGCGACAAGCGCGACCACAACTTATGTAATGACACGATACGTTGGTGGGCCGGAATTAGGGAGCTTTACCGCCTCGCGTTAAGTAGCAACGATATTATCTACAAGAAACCTGACGGATATTGAAGTTGCAACGTCATACCTTACGCATTTATAAATAATACACTTCTGCACGAATCTGCAAAGTAACCTTACAGAACGGAAAATGACTTCCTACAAGTTACGCTCGCATTTTTCTAACACTGATGTCTCTTGAACATGAGAGGGTCGCAATTAAACTTTTACCACTCCTACCCTTTTAAGAAAGGAATCATGTAAAATATTGATAAGAGGACAGACAACACATTTTATGAATATGAAATATCTTCTTCGTCAAGGAAAAACAAATCAAATCTGAGAATCCATCCCCGTCCGTCATGGAACAGGGCAAGAAAATCTAAACTTATTGCATGATGAAGATTCATTTACTACAGTCTGTCTGAGATTCATACATCTCAGCAATTGTAGACTCTTCGCTAAAATATGCAGCTTCTTTGTACTAAGCATGCTATATTTCCCTCGTTATAATGCAAAACCAATATCGAAATTGCTAAAGCTAACTTCAACGTGGTTTCTTCCTGTCAGAGAACGTGGCTAGCCTTCGCAAGACGCTTGTTGGCGGAAGGATCTCAAGCCTAAAAGAAGATCCTGAAGCCTCAAAGAACTATCTGAGCTAAATTAAAAATTGCCTGTTTCATTGCCCGAGTCGTACCTTCTTTCTCCACTAGATGGAGAAAGGCGCATGGCGAAATTTGTGTGGTCAGACAGAAGAGCAGGCCTCATGGCCTGAGTCTCGCCACGTAAAATAATGCATCATTAAATTGATTTGAAGCTCGCCACGCAAAGTAAGGCATCATTAAATTGAATTGAATTTCAGGACCGCACACGAGGACGAGACGAGCGAGTGAGTGCTCCGGAGCGCCCTTGAGCGCCTCCCTTGTCGAACGCTTCGAGGCGACACACAGCAAGTGAAGGAATGCATCATGAAATTGAATTGAATTTAAGGACCGCACGCGAGGACGAGACGAGCGAGTGAGTGCTCCGGAGCGCCCTTGAGCGCCTCCTTTGTCGAACGCTTCGAGGCGACACACAGCAAGTGAAGTAATTGCATCATGAAATTGAATTGAATTTAAGGACCGCACGCGAGGACGAGACGAGCGAGCGAGTGCTCCGGAGCGCCTCCCTTGTCGAACGCTTCGAGGCGACACACAGCAAGTGAAGTAATGCAATCATGAAATTGAATTGAATTTAAGGACCGCATGCGAGGACGAGACGAGCGAGTGAGTGCTCCGGAGCGCCCTTGAGCGCCTCCCTTGTCAAACGCTTCGAGGCGACACACAGCAAGTGAGTAATGCATCATGAAATTGAATTGAATTTAAGGACCGCACGCGAGGACGAGACGAGCGAGTGAGTGCTCCGGAGCGCCTTGAGCGCCTCCCTTGTCGAACGCTTCGAGGCGACACACCAGCAAGTGAAGTAATGCATCATGAAATTTGAATTGAAATTTAAGGACCAGCACGCGAGGACGAGACGAGCGAGGGAGTGCTACCTGGAGCGCCTCCCTTGTCGACGCTTCGAGGCGACACACAGCAAGTGAAAGTAATGCCTCATGAAATTTGGAAATTGAATTAAGGACCCGCACGCGAGGTACGAGACGATGCGAGCGAGGGCTTCCGGAGCCCGCAGGGGAGCGCGGCCCGCCGCCCAGCGTCGCGGCGGCAGGAGCCCAGCGAGCGACGTGGTCGCAGCCGGGGGGAGAGGGTGGCTGCAGCCCTATCTCGTCCATCTGCGCCTCCGCCGGCCAGCCCTCCGCGCATTCCGCCCGTCCTCCGCCGCCCCCGCCGCCCTCGGCCGTTGTCACCCGATGGGGCGCCTCGGCACTGAGCGGCAGCTACGCCCGACAAAAACCCAAAGGCTGAGGGGGGAGGGACGGGAGGGCAGGGCGGGGAGAGCGGAAAAGAATAGGAGTGGACGGATGAGATGGGGCGGGGGTGGCGGAGAAGTCAGGCGTTGGAGGGCACGCGAGTGTCAACCGACAAAAATACAAAGGCTCTAGGGCGGAGAAGTCAAGGCAGGGAGGAGGGCAAGGCGGGGACAGGAAAAGAGGGAGTGGGAAGATCGGAACGGAGGAGTGGACGGATGAGAGATTCTGGCGTGCGGGGGGGGGAAGTGAGGTGATGGAGGGGATGCCAACCGACAAAAACCGAAACGCTGTGGGGACGGGCAGGGAAGGGCCGGACGGGGCAAGGAAGAGCGGAAGGCGTGAGAGAAAAACGGAGAAGCCATGAACGGATGTGAGATGGCGGGGAAGTGATGGGTTGAAGGGCAAGTCATCCGACAAAACACCAAACACTCTGGCGGCTGGGAGAACAGGCGAGGCCAGAAAGAGAGGAAGGCGGGGAGGGCGAAACGGAGAAGAAATGAACGGATGAGAGATGGCGGGGAAGTGAAGGGTTGGAGAGCAAGAGACCGTCGAGCGGGGTGATTGGGGAGGAATCAGGCGGATCAGGGCGTGGCGGGGCAAGCGGGAAGGTGAGACGGGTCGGTACAGGGCAAGAAACATGACTGAGATGGAGTGACGTGGAGAGCCACACTGCGGAGCGAGACGCGGGGGTAAGCAGTGGGAGCAAGCGGTGGGAACAGATGGGTACAAACGTGAAGAAGTGCAGGGCGACGCGAGGGCGGGGAGAAGGCGACGCGAGGCGGCGCGGGGCGAGAAGAAGGAGCGGGGACAAGCGGGCCGTGACATCGTTGGGGAGAGGGGGCGTTCCCCCGCGAGATTTACATCCCACAATGCACCGCGCCACTTCCTGCGTACTCGTACTTTTGAAAATGAATACCGCCACAAATCAAAGTTCAATCACGATTTATCAAATCCGAGAACGAATGGCGCTGTGTACAATCGGAAATTAATGTCGGCGGCCGGTGACATAAGTCATCCCTTTGGGCGCCGAACTGCAGTTTCGGCGAGGCGCGGTAGGAGCCGGAGGAACGAGGTCAAGGGGCCGAACTCCACTCGTTCGCCAGGCAACACAAGAAATGCTGTCGACATGACAAAATAAAGATTCCATTACAATTTAATGAAAACATTGTCTGAAGTATTTTGTTTGTATTTATTTTATTTTAGACATTATATGTCCCGTAAAGAGCAATTGGTCTCCTAATACAGGGGTTGTCTTGGTGAGTTTAAAATCCTTATTCTGGTACATGTGTGTTTTTGTTTCACAATTGCAATTTCATCAATACAATTTTAAAATCATATGGTCTAGTAATAGTAGTCAGAAGGGTACAGAATTTAAATGAGTATAATGCCTAAAATGAACTCCAAAAGGTTGAATGGTTTGGATGGAATGGATTGTTTTTAAACCATAACTTGTAAATATTATATATAATAGACAGAAGAAAATAGCATTCTTAAATTGTTTATAAATGATATTTGATTAATGGAAATTTACGAAGGCTATTTCATTCTACACGACATGTTATTATCACTTTTCTCGAGGGTATAGGTATCCATAATTCGATATTAACTTAATTTAACGTTGTAGACATAGAACTGTGAAATATATCCTATTTTTAATTTCATTTATCTTATCTAGATGGCGTTTTCAATGAAGAAAGTTTATCAGTCGTATGAATACATAGTATCTTCTGACCTATACAACTGAACGGATTTCTTTTGACGGAGTTTGATTCCTATACATTGTTGCACCATAAGAAAGCTTCTTATCTTTTTAACTATTTTATTTTACATAAAATATTCGAAAATCACGACTGTAGTTGACGCGATTTAAAAATCAAAGCAGTTCACAATATAATGTTTAACATAATTATGATATTTTTTGAGCGGACTTCGAAAACGAAATCCATCATCAGAGTATATTTTCCCTGAAAAATAACATTAGTTTAATGTGTCATTGTGAAGTATATACAAAAATTATTTTTTTTGATTAAAAACGTTTAAGGTAACGGTGCTTTTTGCACAATTTCTTAATACAAAATTATTTCTAAAAATTGCAAATAAATGAATGCAATTCAGAAATAGATCACTTAGTAAATATACACCGAACCATGTATTGCTATTCTATTTTCAAGCATACATATAAATACTTCTGACGGAAAGACAAGAAGTTTAAAGAGAAGGTGGTTTTCTTATGAAAACAGATAATCCAATCACAATCTCTGTGCTTTTGGGGTGATCTACTTTTAGTCGTGCTCTCATTATCTTTCCCAAGATCACCCCTTCAGCCAGTGGTGCTAAAGCAGCACGAACCTCCTCGCCCATATTTTCACGCCACATTCTCTATATTTAATCTTTCAATTGTAGGAAGACTCCGAAAAAAAATTTAACGTTTGCAATTTTCAAAAAATCAAAGTTTTGAACAAAAATTATCTTTCTCTTAAACGTTCTTAACACTATGCAACTACAAAATTTCAACCAAAAACAATGGGGGGATATTTTTGAAAATTTTGAAAATATCCCTGGGTCTTCATGTAAAGTAACCCCGAAACTACAATATCGGTTTGAAATTCAAGGGACCACGACATCAGCAAGATGGATTGGGAAACATCAATTTTGGAGAAAATTAGCTGAACGGTTTACCCGCCTGCGTTGTTCACATACGGATGGACGGACGGGCGGATGGACGGACGGGCGGATGGACGGACGAAGAGACAGACAGACAGATAGACAGACAGACGGACTGACGTTTTGCCGTCATTCAATTCAAGGACCCACAAAACATGGATTCTGGGTACATCACTTGATAGAGGATTTTTTTCTAAATTTAGCCACTGAATTTATCTACTTATAACTTTCTCTCTACTCCGCTGCGAGAGAGGTAAAATTAGCGGAAAATATTATTGGGTCTAAGAACGTGTTTAAAGAGTTTTCATTCGGACTTATCGATTTCTATAGGTACTCTTATTAGAATATTACCTAACTATGACTAAGTATTGGAAGCATATTATAATATTGCCTAACTTATATTGCTAATCTAGGAGAGAATCTACAAGTTCCTAGTAAATTAATATACTTTCCAGTGTTTATTCTGTGTAGAATATGCTTAAGTCAGGATAAAATGGATTCAGTTATGCAGAATGTTAGTGACGCTCAATGAGTACGAACTGAGAAATACAATGTTTTGCGTAAGTTGATACAAAACATTCGCAGATAGGGTTTCGAAAGAACTGAATTGCAATTCGTGTGTAAAATTATGTTTTATTTAATTTGATGATGAGGCTCAAATGCGATTTTTGTTGTGATTTTTTAAAATAAAGGTTGGATGTTTTCTGCTAAATCGGAAAATGCAGAATCATATACATTAATATGTACTTCATTTTTATTATATAAAGTGACATACATTGAATACATTACTATCTTTCACTTTACATAGACGTTTTATGACACAAGGAATAATAGTTATTTATGCACCAAGGGCGTTGTAAGATTTCTAATGATCAAGCGATGACAAAAAGCCCAAGGGCCTTTAACCCGAGGCGTTTTTGTCACCCGAGATCATTAGAACCAGTGAACGTCCGTGGTACATACATAATTTTACTTTTTACCTATTTTTATTAGTTCAGGTTTACTTATTTACTAATTAACTAGATGTTAACTTGACTGGGTTTGTCTTGTCATATTCCTCTCTCATAATTCCCTCCATAAGAGAACATGCAGCATCATTGAACTGTTTTCATATTTGCCTCGCAACCACGATCCTTTCGATCCAGCTACGTTATGCAGTGTATATCGAGCTCCGTACCAAAGGCAATAACAAGCTACAACATATCAGTAGAAAATAATTTTTTTTCCAATTTAGGGTATTAAATTAAAAAAAAATAGTTACTTATATTTGCTCACATGTTATTAATTTTCCATGTTTGTGTTTCCATGAAACTAATGTTTTACTCTCTTCTGTTCCCTTAGTTTGGTCTCTGGATATGATTATTACTGCCTCTTCTCGCTCAAAAAATTCAAAATAGGCCTGCGGTTGCCTGAGCAGTCGCTGCCATTTCAGCATTCCACATATTATCGCCGCCCACGTATGGAGACAGTGGTCACTCGCCGTGTAAAAGATAGACTCAACGTCACAAGTCCTGTACCTCGACGCTTACGTGCTAGAGCAAGAGATACACTCTCCTTATCTTGTTGAAACGCATCATCTAATCAGTGTCGGAAACTCTATCCGATGAATTAGAGCCGTTCGCGAAATTCTGCTCTGCCAGATATTATTGAATTTTCAAAACCAGGCGGAGCAAAAATAATCAAGAAACGCTAGATAATGCTGTTCATACATTCAATGAGCTTGATGCGCCCTTAAAATTATATTGTAGTGTTACCTTAAATACATTTGTTAGTAGTGTTTTGCATAATTGGGTCAAAATATTCTTCGGAATATTTTTAAGACACAATAAAGCAGTTCAGTCTTACTAAACTTCATCCCGTTAAGAAAATATAACTTTTACATTGTTTATTGTTACCGATTTCAAAAAGCTAATTAATGATTCCAAGTTTCTAAATCATATAACTTCTTTTATGTGTTTCTGCATATTCAAATATCTAGTTTCGAAATTTGATTTCTTCCTGGTTTTAGATGGAAATATATGATGTCGTTAACGGTTCATAAAAGAATAACAAACATTCGTTTTAGGTGCTCCGTAATGCAGACGCAGTAGTTACGACTCTTAAATCCCAGAAAATTTGTCGTCGCCGCACCTCTTCACAGAGAAATGCAGAAACATTTGCGAACTGCTTGACAAATATACGACTCCCAGGCGAAGAAAATACTGTTATTCTAAGACTAACGGCCCAAGGAAAACTAAGGGGGATATACCATCTGGTCGTTAACCCGACCGAGGGAGGTAAGGACTGTCTCCAAAATCTCTACTCGTACAAAAAGCAACGCAAATACTCAAAGTGGCATCCCAGTAAATTACTCTCCGACATTCTCTCAAAGGTTTCTGAGGGGAGGAGAGGTGGTGGGGAAGGGAAGGGGGAGTGTCCTCGGGTAGAAAGGGAATAGTTTACAAATCCGAGTAAGTCTTCAGCGGAGTCAGTGGCCGGCGTCGCGGCGGCGCGGCGCGGCGGCGGGGAACGGTTGGCGCTGGCAGCGGGAAGCGCCAGAAATTTACGGCGTTTGGCGCACAAAGGGACCCGAGCCAGCTAAGCCGCCCGCCCGCCTGACGCCGCCCCGCCGGGGCCATCGCCCGCCGTGCCGCCGCACTCCCAACGAAGGCCCTCCCTGCGGGGACTTCAACGGCCGATAGACGCCGAACCCATCAAGGCCCATCATCTTTTGCAAGAGAATGGAAATGGGCGAGGCGTTGTTTCTCCGTTTCCTTATAGTTCTTTTCCGGTGTTTGGTTTGGAGACTTTTAGCTTTGTTCACCTTCAATCAGGGTGCGAATGGACACTTTTCTCCAGTAATGTAATTTGCATTCAAACCTTCAGAAGGGTATGATCCAAGATGGATGAATTCGATTTTCTCTTATGTAACACAATACGAAAGAATCTTAATAATAATGTTCTCAAGAATGTTTTCTTGTTCAATTTCTGTCATTTGGATTCCTTGATTAGAGACTGGACATTCCAGACCGTGGACATCATAAATGAGGCACTAAGAAAGATTAATTGTAATTCTGACAAGAAAAGAATAGTCTAGTAGGGATCTTCGAACTTTATAGGGAGACAATTCCTGATACCCCCCTTCAATTCGCATCTTCAACTAATACTGAAACCAAACAACTTGATGTCCCAACGTTTTGAACAATAATTCTGGCAAAAAAAATCAACTCGCTCCAAACGCCCTAACGGCGTTCTCTCTCTCTCCGGACATTGAAAAACGTATTTTAAGTTCAATTTTAGATACATTTTTGCTCATTTTTTCAAATAATTAAACCGTGTTGACAAATAAGTTTTCTGAGTTGTGGAGTTTTGAGAAAAATTGGTTCTAAATTCTAAATAAAAATTATTTACGAAAAATGTTAAACAATGTTAATTTTTAAGGCCGTAGGATCTATGAACAACTATTTTAACAAAAAAAACTTCGTGTTTAATATTGTCGAATTTTTCATTTTTTTCGAAGACGTTTAATATCTTAACAAAAACAAACTAGTTAATCATATTTCATGAACAAAGAGGAGTATGATCTACAAATACAGGTAGTAGGAAATATTTAGGTTTCTGATTGCATACCTATTTAAAGCGAAAGTTTCAAAACTGAAAATTATGGATCAAACGGCAGTGTTGGGATAGTAAAGGGACGCAGAGAGCGTAAAAGCCTTTATGCGTCCAGGAAGAACATACTCAACCAAATGTTTATACATTTCCGTCTATTCTGAGTAAGCTACAGAACCTGGGGTGACTTCCTGAAATAAAGTAATGTTTTCATATTTGCAAAACATTATTTACAACGCTCACAATCAGACATAGAAGATCTCTACTTCGGAGACTTCAACGCGCGATCGAAATTGAAGCATTTTTAGAAGGCGTGGCAACGGGCAATCGCTCATGACCTTTCGCTCTTTAAAGATATTTTACTTTTTACTTTGTCTTACTAGTAGTATAAAGTATAGTAATGCTAAAAAAATGTCAAGAAACTTTGATGGAAATACATATTTGTGGTGTCTTTGTTACCCCAAATGTGGTTTTCACTTTTTCAAATTTTAACGAGTCAATGTAACATGGCATAGTTTGTCAGATACGAACAAAGGTTGCTGAGAAAAAACTCTGGAGAAAGTATTGGATACCATGATGATGGAAATAGCCAGTTCAGCGTAAGGAATCAATAAGCAGAATTTGCCTGAAAGCCTAGGAGAGCAGGCGTAAGCTTATGAACTGTCATATTCAGTAACAGTAAAAAAGTGTAGTCGAAAGTTGTGCGTAAGACGAAAAGAGATAAAGTGAAAGAAAGAGGATTCAAAAAATTAATATAAATTCAAGGCTTTATGCAGGTATTGCTGTGGAAATTTGACGAACAATTGGAACCTTATGTGGAAGTTACTGAACTCGTTTAAATATTTTACTGAGTTCATGTAATTATTTTATTCAGTTAAGTTAATTTTTATTTAGTTTTGGCTTAGTTATCGTTTGAAAAATAAGAAAGTTGTATAAGTTATCAGTAGTTTGATTAGTTCCTTGTTATTTTTTTAATATTTTTTTCAAGTGAATTTGAATTCTTATTTTGACAGGTATCGGTAAGATTTAATTAAAATCTATAATGTATATTGTAGAAATTATCAACCCTTAATTTTTACAGTAACTACAATACTTTCTATTTACAAATTAAAAATTCATCCAAATGTAAAAATAGTGCAGTATTTACTTCATAGAAAGAATAAGTAATGTAATGCTGAAAGAAAAAGGGACACTTTTTTGATAGAAAAAACGTTTTACAGTAAAAAGGATTTTTCTTTCGCTTATATGTAGAAACTTTCTCAAATACATACTGCGGTCAGTATCCCCGTTTGTGTATCCTTGAAAATGGAAACGTGTTTTTTCTCAATATAACCATTTGTCCGTCAGTGAACAACACTAGCGTCTAAACTGCTACAGAATTTTCACCAAAATTGATATTTCTTGGTTTATCTGACTGATGTTCCGGTCTCTCCAATTTAAAACATATAATTTTTGTTGCAACTTTACATGTAGCTCCAATGAATTAAAGTTCCCAAAATTGAATAAAGAGTTTTTTAAATTTTTTACTCTAATAAAGCAGCAAGTGCCTACAAAAATGGCCTATCTCTTATAGTCATTTAATCTCGAGTTTTCGAAAAATTTTAACAGTTATTTTTTCAACACTGTCTAACAAGTAAATTATTGAAGGTAGAAATTTTTAATGAAATGTGTTTGTCAGAAACAGATTTTAAAATAATGCGATGTACATATTTTTGAAAATATGAGTAATTTGTTTGATTTTTTATCGAAGTGATTTTTATCGCTACCATAGATCGTACTAGCTATTGGAAGTACTACACTGTGATGGAGTAGATTCTAGGAATTAGGTCGATGAATAAAATGACGTTGTCAGGAAGGATACGAACCAAATCTCAAGAATCCAGTCCATCATAAACCAAGAGATCAGGAACGTAAAACATCGTGAACTCGAAACCTTGCTCCAATTCCAGCCCCAACTCCTGTAAATTACTATGAGAACCGTAGAACTCCTATCGCCATCTAATTGTAACCTAGTTCCACGCAGTTAAAACAAGTCGAAGCACCAACGGACTTACGAGTCACATTAGACCTGGGCTTAAATACTATGTCGATGGCTCACGAGTTACATTGGTGAAATAGTTTGAGAGACAAGGTGCTGTGTATCTCAAACGGTTCGGCTAGGATCCGTACATCTCACCGGTTAGGGCGTCAACACATGTAGTTAGAAGAAAATAGAAAATGCATACTTTTTATTAAAAAATGATTTTCCTTTAATACCATAAAATCTCTGGTTCTAAATATATCCCGAAGCCGCCTTGCCATCGCTGTTTTATAGACCTTCACTACGGAGATTCAAATGCGCCACTCAACTGGAACGTTTCCGAAATGGTTCACAGCCATCATTCGCAGGCGAACGGCGACGCGTTGACCATTTGACATCTCTGATCTATTATTACACAATAATGTTTACAGCATGAAAAAAACCTTAATAAAATAGTATTGATATTCATTTTAAATTCAACTTCTATCAATTTCGTTATCAGAAGATTTCTTAAGTTTCCTTCACAGTCATAAGATTCCTGACTGCTTCGTCAGTCACTCGTAATTGAAATTTACAAAATGTGCATGTTTATCATGAAGACTTCCATCGCCTTTTTCTACTGCTGTCGGAGCAAGTGAACAGGCAATGCATCCACACATTGATTGTTAGTGATTGCGGGCGCGTCAACTGCTAAGGTCATTAGTCCCGTAAGTGTAGTGCGTTTCCCCTCGGGAGATGGCGTTGGTCTTTCTCCGCTGGATGGCGAGATCCGGCGCCGACCTACAGTCGACTAGTGGGGTTTTCCTCAAAAAGGTATCTCCCACAAGCGGGAGATACTGCCCCAGCCGGGACAAGCTCTAAGCTTCCAAACGGTTTGGCAGATATGTGGTAGTGTAGTGCAAGTTAGTGTGTAAGTAAACACGTTCCTTTAGTAGTACATACGTGTGTGCAGGTAGGGGTGATGATGGGAGAAGGAAGAGGAAAGAAATATCGCGCGCGGTCCGTGACTCGTTTGTTAGGGTACTGCTCCGACATTCACCTGATGATCATAGAAACCACGGAAAACTATCGATCAGAGCAGCCGGCCGCTAGAATTCTCCTCCAGACAGCGATTGGATTCGACCTATCTGATTAGCTAGTGTCGAAAATCCTTCCACCGCCGGGACTCGAACCCTAGGACCTCCCAGTCAGAGGCCCTAGAGAGTCATCAATTGATGCCCTGAGCCACGTAAGCCGGTAACTATGTGTTCTATCGAATGGAAAGAGATGTTGTGTAGACGTATCGTTAGTGCCGCATAAATTCCTGGTGGCAACCTCAGCGGCACACGTCATTGCGCAGACTCGCGACGGCTTCTTGGCGGGTCGCGTCCCCGCGCCTCCCGCACAGTGCTCGCCCCCCCTCGCTCGACCCCTGCCCCCACCACCCGAGGACGAAGCCTTTCTGGGTCTTTCCCCGCGCGCAGGTACAAAAATCCCCCGGGGGTGACGCCTGAGGTATGTTCTCTATGCAAGGAATACAATTTAATCTCCAGAGTACATCCGTGCAACCACAAAACGTGGCGGCCTCTATTGAAGACCTGGAGCGCTGGAGGAACTTTCATTATCGTTGTTTTATGTCCGCGTGTTTGCGTAGATCATCAGTGGAGACTCCGATCGGAGATATGCCAACCCTTCTTCAGAGGCCGAGTCACAGCGCTCACTCTGTTCCTAATGAAAAGATTTTACCTGGGTGTAATAACGGCAGTGGGAGGAGCAAAAACGGCGATGGAAATTTTAGCAGAATTGAGTCAAGAACAGTAGGCAATGTTGATTATAATTATTTAGTGGCACATGAACGATCGCGCTTTGTATGCCGTATTTGGTTTCATTTTCGGAGATTCTTGATCAGTCAGAAATACTGTTCCCTTTTACCGTTTACCTTCAATTTCTTGATTCCTCGACCATTTCTTTACATCCTCATTTCTTCAATTCCTCATCTTTCAACAATAACCTAACCAACATAGTTAAAACTATTCTGCTTGTTGTTGTCAGCTCTAATGAAACCTACCAAATGGCTATAAGCATAGCTTTGGTTCTATTTTGCTGAAGTTTTTTCAAAAGGTTCCAGTTTACAACTCATGTATATCCTATTACATTTGTAACTTTTCTGCCTAACATTATAACCTAAAGAGACCACGGAACGAACATGGTCTTTCCTTTCCCATGGTTCTGACTTGCACTAATGTACTTCTGAATAAACACAAATCAGCGTAAATCCAAATCTGTATTAATGACTTGCCTTCAGCAAACATGATAATATTTTTATTGAAATCCTTTTATTTATCAAAACTATTATGAATTTGTTGCAGTTCTTTTTAAATAAGAAGCCTCACATTTAAACTGATGAGTTACATTTTGCAAACAAAAAAAAGTTCTCTATCCATGTTGACTTTAAAATCGTATTTCTCAATAACAAAATTCAGGTCCAGTATAGAAGCAGAATTACAGTTTTAAAAAACCAACAACTTTGTGAATACATTCTGAACGAAGAACTTCTGAGAAGTGGACCAAATAACGAAAAATATTTCCAGAGAATATGATTGTTCACACATTTAGCAGTTATGATTAGAGCGTTGTAAATTTGTAGTATATATCACGAAAATGTCTACCACGGGCAGAGTCTTCCCATTCTAGACATTTGCGTGATATATGCTACAAATTCACAACGCTCTTCCCAGAAGACTTAAATTGGAAGGACAGTGACTGTAGCAGCAAGTTCGGCAGAGGCAGCCAAGGGAACTTTTTCTAAGACAATCAACTGAAGCGTACACTGTATACAAACAGAAATTGATAGGAGAACGGTAAGGGACGAAATTCTAGTTTCCACATGGAGTAACATTGAGAAGCATTATTCGCAATTTTGTCTTGCAAATAATACGATTGTTCACGTACTTTACCATGTAGAGAGTCTTGAACGTTTGGTCTAGTTCATTACGAGAATTTCCACCACGTGAAGAGGATTTCAATCGGATGACCGGTGACTGTGGGAGCCACAATGTTTTGGCAGGGGTAGCAAATGCGGGGAACGTGAAATTGAACGCAATTATTTTAAGACAATCAACTGCAGCCTACACTTTACACAAATAGCAATTGACAAGAGAACAATAAGAGAAGAAGTACTAGTTTCTTCATAGATTAGCCTTGAGAAGCATTCTTTGCTATTTTGTCTTGCATACGCTTGTTCAAATACTTCACCAAATAGTGTCGTGAACGTTTGGTTCCAGTTCATTACGAGAACTTCCACCACGCGAAGAGGTCTTCAATTGGAAGGACGGTGACTGTGGGAGCCACATGGGTTGCTGCGATGTCCGTGGCGGTGACGGGCGGGGTGGTGGATGGCAACTCTACTTGAGTAGTCTTGAACGTTTGGCCTAGTTCTTTACGATAATTTCTACCACGCGAAGAGGACTTCAATCGAAAGAACAGTGACTGTGGGAGCAACAATGTTTGAGCAGGGGTAGCAAAGGCGGGGAACGTGAAATTGAACGCAATTGTTCTAAGACAATCAACTCCAGCCTACACTTTACACAAATAGCAATTGACAAGAGAACAATAAGAGAAGAAATACTAGTTTCTTCATGGAATATCCTTGAGAAGCATTATTTTCTATTTCGTCTTGCAAACGCTTGTTCACATACTTGTAGTGTAGTAGTGTCATGAACGTTTGGTCTAGTTCATTACAAGAATTTCCACCACGCGAAGAGGACTTCAATCGGAAGAACTGTGACTGTGGGAGCCACAAGGGTTGCTGCGATGTCGGTGGCGGGGACGGGGACGGGCGGGGTGGTGGGCGACGCGCAGCGGGGGACAGGGCGCATTCTTTACCCCCAGCGGCTCTTGGAGGCAATGGTGGCGGCGGTGGCGGCGGCGGTGGCGGCGGCGGCCGCTGCTGTGAGAACCGAAGCGGTGGCGGCTCGGCGCGGCGCGGCGTAGCGGTCGGAACTTCTGGGAAGGGCAGGGCGGTCAGAGCGGATGGCGTTGGCGGCGGCGGCGGCGGCGGCGGCGCGCACCGCGGGAGCCCGGCGCCGGACGCCGCGACGTCTCCTACGGCGCGCCACCCGCCCACCGCGACGACGACGACGGGGGCGCCGGAGGCGGCGGCGGAAGAGACTTTGTCATAAAGGACAGGGACGGATAAGCAGCCCGCCTCGATGGAGATGTTGCCTGTAGCGGCGGCGGCGGCGGCGACGACCCAAAGGAATGGATGCGGGATGGGGTGGGGGTGGCTGTAAAGAAAGGCATCCGAAGTCAAGGGATTGTAGTGGGCGTTGGGAGGCAGTATGAAAACGTAAGGTGATTGAGAGTGAATAACTGTCATAAAGACTCCGTGAATACCTAGTTTTGTGCTGTCATTTGTAAGTGGCGACTTTCTTTATTAAATATAAGTAAAGAGATGCCAGAGTCTGTACCAATTTGTATCAATATTTAATGCAGAATGTAGTGAGAATGGGGTTGTGACATTCGGTAACCAGTTGTGATACAAGGAAATGAGAAACTTTCGTGATTATAAAAAACACAAAACAAGAAAACGTAATTGGTCTCTAATGTTCCCTATTTTCCCGACGAAGAACTCTGTATACTTTGAGAGTAAACATGGAAACATACTTTGTCTGCCTCTTTATCAAACAGTTCTGTAGTAAATAAAATGAAGATGGAAAGATACTGAAAATGAGCAATAAAACAACTCTTAAGCAGGGTCGGGGAAACAAAGACCTACGTGATTAGAACCGGCGCCAATACGTCCCTCCCTTGTCGTTTGCGGAAGAGCCTAAGGTGGAGGTCCTCGAAGGCAACAAATAAGTTGGGGAATATAGCAAAGGCATAGCCCGACTGCATCCCGTTTCTTTTCCTTAGTATAAGATTCATTCCTTTGTTTACCATGGTATAATGTTGATCGATTATAATTGAGCATCATCTTATCCGTTGACGTTACATAAACACTTCCGAAGATTCTGCCTTGTGCACCGGTGTCCGTGATTTTCTCTGGACTGTTACGATAACATCTATTTGCGCCTTACGAATGGAAACTAAACAAAATTTTTTACTCCTTCCGAAATACCGAATGAACATAACTAGATGCACTCGGACTATGCCTTCTTAGGTAATGAAAACTAAAGGGAATTGCGCAGCAATCCGAATTTTTTCTCGTTTTATAATTACTAATTATTACTTAACAGTACGCACATTTTTTAAAAGCACAATACATCATTTAAGGGTCTAAAATTGAGTGAAACATTGCACTGAGGAAGAGATCGATGATTCTGGTATTAGAAATATGGGACAGATTCCAATATCTATTTGAACGTTGCAATTTTCAATATTCCTTAGGTTTTAATGAAAGTCGAAACTGTAATATTTTACAAATGCACTTTATATTCAAGCAAAAAACAATTAAAGAAAAAAAATCCATTTCTAGAAAATTTTGAAAATGTCACATGGGCTTCATGTAAAGAACCCCAAAATTAAAATACCTAACTGGCCTCCAGAACGGCGCAACTAGATTTTACTCCCAACATATTTACCAAGTTCCCACTCAAAAAAATTCTAATCTGAGAAGCTTCTAATCTGAGAGTTGTGTGTGACACATACCACACACACAGACATTCCAATTTTCGGGTACAAAATTGCGCGTCTCTCCTCGACACATGTATCAATGTTAGACATCATTGGAACACCACAATTATATCTGAATCATGACGTGCGTGCGAAGTTGAAGCTCAAAAGCAATATTAAACACGGATTTATGACAGAAAATTTGAGATCATTGTTGAGGTGATTTCGAAACATTCTTCCCTGTACTATATTATAGAAACGAAAAGTCTGGAAGAATTGAAACGATTTCACAAATATTTAAAAAACGTTCATGGGACGTGCAGCAGTGCTTCAGTTCGGGAGGTCCAAGGTTGAGTCGGTCTAGCACTCGGCCTGGCACTCGGCCTGGCACTCGGCCTGGCACTCGCCTTTGGTGCTGACCCTCACATTTGCTCACTTTCTCACTTCTCCCTCTTGTCTCTTCGACTCTGGTCCTCACTTCATGTCTTTCTTTATGTCTTTTTCTTATTCCTCACTCTTCGCTACCAATTTCCACTTCCTGCCCGCGGACGAGTCACGGGCCTTTCAGGCAGGCTTCGAGGTGGTGCATCGCAGTAGTGAGACGTTATGTTCCGTTCCAATTGCATTCGACGGCTTTTTCCCTCCGTTCTGTGTGCCTGTAACTGTACTCCTTTGGCCGTAAACTGGAAGAGTTTTCTTTTACAGGCGTTCGCGACTGGCTGCCGAGCACTCCCGGTCGCGCTTTGATGTGTTCACGGAGTGAAACCGGGCGCCTTATGTTCCCGGGTGCCTTTGCGGAACAACGTCTATTCCTCAAGTTAGTGGAACACACCATAAAAAACAACAACAACGTATTTTTCGCGAAGTAAAACATTTTACTGAACTTCCCAACACGACCATAACTACAAAGATATTTTTGATGATTTTAGTACTTATAAATTAAGTTTTTCTTCCTATATGTCTTTGTTATTTGATTATTCTCTATTAAATGAGAGAATAATCTTTTACGAACATATCAGGTTTCAAACCGACTAATCGCATAGAAAGGTTTGTTACGCTTTTGTGTTTTGAAAAACTTTAATTATACTCGAAGTACCGCGATATTTTTGAAGACACGACAATATGAAACATAAAATTTCAATATAATTAAACAATCTAGCGATATCGCTTGATTGCACTCATAGTTTGAACGATTTAGATGGAATACTTGCGCAGTGATGTAAGAAAAACGGTAGCGGTAAATTGAGTTCATAGTACTAGAATATTAGTATATTTTTTACACTGACTATTTCACTCATGTCTGTCCGTGTCGTAAGTAGCCAATGGAAAGCAAGGATATATTCAAATTAAACCAATCCCAGATGTTTATCGCCATCAGTTTGTTTACCTTTTTTATCGCTGTAAAAACTTTGTTTACCTTTTTAAGATAACGATAGCGAATGTTTCACCTCCAAAATAGCTTGTGTGCATCAATATAATTTTAAAATGTGTCGTTTTGGTTATGTTTAAAACTCTGAAATAGAATATATTATTAAAAATTCAGTGCCGAAAAACAGCAAAAGAATATATCTATTGATTGAGAATTATCTATTGTTTTCACAGAGAATATTTTTATAGTTTGGCGTTACATTAACAATGGCGTTTCGTATTATCTAAGCCCTTTAAAATTGAAGGAGATTCAAAATGCATCGTCAATATAGGGATATTCAGTGAGGGACATCCGGAACGGTAGAGGATTTGAAAGTTCATTGAGGATATTGCTCAATCTAGTACTACCGAACATAGTAGTGTAGGCTTCTGCCTTATCTCCATATTGAAAACGTTACTCGTGCGATGCTTAAATCTGATGATTTAGTTTGAACTGATTTTTGTTTATTTTTTATGTCAACAGCACTGTACGTTGCAGTGCCAGAAAGACCCATTCTTTTTGAATTTCCAATTATTATTCTTCGCACTTTTTCGTCGCGATGTGTTGAGTATGCATTATTATACACACTAAGTAATGTATTTCCCTGTAAATACTTACTTAATACACTAAGTAATACTACACTAAGTAATGTATTTCTCTGTAGATCAATGAACGTTTAATTACAATTTAAACTGCTCCGAAAATAAAGCAACAGAACATTCGAAACAACAGTCAAATGGAAACACTCTGGACGCAATACCAGAAGAACAGTATTGTGTTTTCAATCATAATATTTATCTGCTTTGGAGCCCTTAACAGATGGATCGTCATGTTCGAGTATTTAACAAGGCTGACAAAGCATAAGATGGTAATGAAAATGCCCGTTTGTCTTGTACTACCGTTTCTAAATACGCAACAAATTTCTAAATACCCACCAACGTGGGTATTCCGAAAGCAGTTTTAAAATGAGGAAGGGGCGCATTCGCGCAGGGCGACATGCGGCAAACTTAATGGAGTTGGGCGCTTGCAAGGAGAGGAAGAGAGCGTGCAGAACTTTATTTGTTTATTCATTTGTTTATTTATTTAACTTCAAAAACAGATTAACACTGTGTGTGATGTATACTGAACAGAAGTGGATTCTACATAGGACCTCGATTGTCTCCCCACTCCTTCCCTGTAACCAGATCAGGTAACTCAGCATTGTTCCTGTCTATACAGTGACTGACCCACAGTGGCAGATTTCAAACCCTGGCTACATAGCTAGACCGAATTTAGTCAGTCTAGATGAGAATTCGACAGACCTGCTGATCTCGTTAGTTTTCAGTGGTTTCTTTGATAGATACCACAGAGTACAACCAAACGCGCAAGGGACCACGCGCGATATTTCCCTCCTCTTCCTTGTCATATCCCCTCCTTCATCCCCCCCTATCATATGAGTTGTGAGACCAGCCGGTAGCTTAGAGCGTGTCGGTTGGGGCGATGTTTAGAGAGAGAAACCTGGAAAGGGAAATCGCCCAGAAGGCAACGTGTAGGCCGTTCCATCCAGCGTGTGAGGAACAACCTTTTCCAGGAATAAATACGTTCACTACACTAACGAGACTAAAGATCTTTGCGGAAGACCCGGAAACATCAACCAATGAAACGATCAATCACGACCTCGGACATCACCTCTCCTCCCCTCCCCTCGTCCCCTCCCCTCCACTCCCGCTTCGTGAGGCGACGGCCAGGAAGGACTCGTGGGCGGGACGCGGGTGGCGTGGCGGGCGTAGCGGGGGAGGGGGCAGCGGACCGGGCGCCGCCGCCCCGCGCTTTTGTTTTGTGCGCGGCGCATCATGGGAATTGACATGCGCGGCCGCGAGCGCGGCCCGAGTGTAAACAGTCACTCAACTAGAACACAATTTTTCTCCCGGCCTCATCCCGGCTGACAGCGTACATGAACCGGCTTGTCACAATACCGCTGTACCTGGGAGCGCACTGGCAGGAAAATCGATGGTCGCCGCTATCAGATGCGTCTTCCTCGGCGGAGGCGCACGCGGTCTCGCGGGACAGGGGCCGTCTGCCGCCGCCGCCGCCGCAGCCGCCCCATGCATATTCATTTGCGCGCCGCGGACCGCGATTCGGGCGCCGACTTGCGGACTCGCGCGCCCCTTACGGTCAAGGCGGAGGCGGCGATGGTGTAGATGGCGGTGATCGCGGTGGCGGCGGGGGCGGGGGCGGTGGCGGCGGGGGCGGGGGCGGGGGCGGCGGGGGCGGGGGCGGTGGAGGAGGGGGCGGTGGTGGAGGCGGCGATGGTGTAGATGGCGGTAGCCGAGATGGCGGTGGAGACGGGGCGGTGGTGGCGGGGGCGGTAGTGGAGGAGGCGGTGGTGGAGGGGGTGGTGGTGGAGGGGTCGGTGGTGGAGGGGTCGGTGGTGGTGGAGTCTGTGATGGAGGAGTCGGTGGTGGAGGGGTCGGCGGTGGAGTGGTCGGTGGTGGAGGGGTTGGTGATGGAGGGTTTGTGGTGGAGGGGACGGTGATGGAGGAGGTGGTGGTGGAAGGGGCAGTGGTGGAGGGTCGGTGGTGGAAGGGAAGGTTGTGGAAGGGCGGTGGCGGCAGCGATGACGGTAGTGGCGGGTGCGGAGATGTGTGGCAGCAATGACGGTGGTGGTGGCCGCGGGAGTGGGGGTTGTAATAGCAGCAATGATGGTGGTGGTGGCGGGGCAGTGGTGGCGGGGCAGTGGTGGCGGAGGCGGTGACGGCTGGTGCCGCAGAGTTGGCAGCGGTGTGGGCGCGGACAAACCGGTGCGGCCGAAGGCGCAGGTTGGATCCACCGCGGGGAGGAAGCGGGGAGACGCTGTCGCCACGGTGCTCTAACAAGCGCACGCCAAGGCTCGCACTGTACCCCCCTTCCTGGTGCATCACTTTGCAACGCAGTCTGCGCGAGTCGTAATATAATCCAATGACGATTTCATTTTGGGCTTTTTCTAATCTGAGTTTGTAATACTAATAAAAATAATAAATATATAATAATAATAATAATAATAATAATAATAATAATAATCTTACCAACTCCATCATTTAAGTACATAATCTGGCAGTACACGGTGGAGATAGAGGACCACCCTAACCTTAGAGGTCAATGGTTAGGGTTCAGACTAAGTACTCCAAAAGATAAATTCGAAAAAGTATGATGATGACGGAAGAAGCACCTCGAAGGGCCTATCTGTAGAGTCTGACCCGCAGCGGGCGGTCTGCAAACAACGTGCCTTTCCATTTACAGGGGGCTACATCTAAAGTGGGAAGCAAGTGGAGTAGGAAAGATGAAATGCCGGGTACTCTTGAACTTATTTTCGTCGGCCCAGGGAGGATGCAGAGATGAAGCTGGGTGACACACCTGGTCATTGATTAGAGTGGAGGCTTTGCGTTAATCTGCAAAGGAAACTACCTTCACCAATCAGTGAAAATCCCATTGGATTTTTGGGACATGGAATTTACCAGAAAATGAAAGTAATTTCTTTTGCGCCTGGTAAGAAGAGCTTAGTAGGGTTGTTTTCTTCACTGCTTCATAATGGCACATCGAAAGACTAATACAATTATGTATTGTAATGAAATTAGGTGTGGTGAGAGATGCTCAGGATCAACATAAACCTATTTTTCTACTCCCGTTGTATAATGCTGTCATTGGTTGGCTGCAACCAGTTGCATAATGATAACCATTTCGATACAGTTTTCATTATGATACAGGTTCTTGACCAATAACTGAGACGCTTACAAACAAGTATTGGCACTTCATTAATCATTAAGAATCGGTGCAGTAAATGTTTCATTCGAGTGTGTACATTAAAATTGCATTTAATATTATATTATGCTTCTCAGTTTTAATTTTTTTATCAGTAGTAATTTTTACGTGACATTTTATTTAAAATAAATTGGATCGTAATTTCACTTTAATCCTATTTGACTAGCGCAGAGGTTGTTATTGCAGAGAACATTTGAGTGACGTTATGATCTGAACGCAACCCGTTTTGTGTTATTTGCTGCTGCCGTGTGGTTGTCCTTAAAAACCTGCCAATTCTTTAGTTTAAAATATTTAGTGAATGGTAGTTCTTTCTTGTGGTGTTGACGTTTCCAAGAAATGAGGGAAAATGCGAAAATGGTGACGTCGGAATATTATTGCCGCAACCTTTGTAATCGCTCGCAAGCGCTGTGGTAAAACAAAGCCAACTGCGGGTGTAGGGTAGAGAGGTGTCCGCTTGGTGGCCTTGGCTGAATCTTGCATGTCGACTGCCACGAAACGATTCAGTGGAGACGTTTTACTTATAAAAGTTACCATAAGTCGTAGAAAAAGTACCGTATGAAACTCGATGTAATGGGTATTAATACACTCGTGTGATGTTTACGATACTCGCTCGTACCTCGCTCGTATCGTAATATCACACTCGTGTATTAATATCCATCATTACATCATCGTTTCATAATGTACTATTCTATTGCAACCACAACATTCGCTGTTCATTTACATCTTGCATGAACAACTGGATAATGATACAGTGGCATAATGTGGTTAGTTTATTGGAAGTATGTGGTTATTATATGATTTGGTGAAAACGCAATCCTGAATGGAATGTGAGAATACGCGAGATCAGACAATTGTGTACTACTAAAGATACCGAGGATTTGGTTTCTCCACAAATAGTAAGAGTGCGATTGCAAAAACGCACACGTTACAGGGGAAGAAGCAACAATCACATCTGATAAAATCGAAGAGAATAATAAAAAACAATCATCTGCGGCTTTGGAGAAAAGTAGGAAGCAAAGAAGTAGATGTAGGCCCGTTTAAAACAGGTAGGAAAAGGAATGCGTGAGATCAGGAAGAGAAGCAAATGGTTTAAATACTCTACTTAAAATCTTGTTTAAATTTAAGCAATTGAATTAGTGTGTTGTTTCATTGTTCACGACTAAAAAGACATTTATGTATGGGTGGCCAGCACAGGCATCCCTGGGTCTGTTGGACCCCTCTTCCGAGGCTGCGTTATTAAAACTGGTAGCTCGGAAAAAGGTTTATTCGTTTTAGATACTGTTCGAAAAAGCAAGCTATTTATTACTGAATTTATATATGCCCATAGAATTATGATTAAGCTATTTGTACAACCTTTTCATTATGTATTTTATTCAACTGTAAAATACGTGTGCCATAGCGACTCGCGATTCCGAGAAAGGCCACATCCGCCTGGCCTCGCCCGATTTCTGAGAATCGCCTAGAAGAAGACGATCTAGAGCAGAATAAACCAACTTAGGTGGCTAAGGGCATAAATTGATGCAGTCTCTCTGACCGGGAGGTCCTAGGTTTCAACGCTAGCTAGATAGCTATGTCGAATTCAGACACTGCCTGGAGAAGAATTCTAGCGGTCGACTGCTTTGAGCAGTAGTTTTCCGTGGTTTCTCCGATCAACACCAGGCGAATGCCGGAGCTACACTAACTCATGTATCAGGGGACCAGTCGCAAGTTTACAGCTTGTCACGGGTGGGGTGGAGCCCTCGTGGTGGAAGACATCTGGTTAGGGGAAACCCCGCCAGCCTGCGTTTAGGTCGGTGCCGGATGTCGACATCCAGCGGGGCAAGTTCACTACTATCACGCGAAAATAAAAACAGAACGGTCCGGGCCTAATAACTTTAACAGAAGACGTGTCCGAATCACTAATCAATCAATCAAATCACTAATCAATCAAATCACTAATCAATTAATCAATAGAGCAGATTAACTTTTAGAGTAACAGATTAAGCTAAATGTTTGAAACTTCTTTGCAGGAGCAATGTATTCCTTTACTAGGCGAATGGTGAACATCCACATTTCAGAGCGACAGCGCTCTGAACATCAGAGCGAATTCCCTGGTGCACGCAGGCTTGTTCGGCCACTGACGACATTTCCACGGCGCTGTCCTCGCTGGCGCTCCATGTTCCTCAGATACCCACGACTCTAGCACGGCAACTGCAATGTTGGATGAAGGCGAAGGCGGTGTTGTTGGGAGTTGTTGGTGATAGTGGGTAAAGGAGCGTGGTAGTGGCGCTGGCAGGTGTGGGATCATGAGCGACAGCGAGGCAGCGACAATGGTAGATAAAGGAAGGTGGTAATGTAGTTGGTTGCTGGTGATTCTTGGTAAAGTAGTGACATTGGCAGAAGTGTGAGGCGAAACTGAAGTAATTTTGAATACTCGTATAATATAGGTTATTTTGGTAGTAACGAGATTATTTAAATAGGTTTGATCACAAATATAAAATTAGAACAAGAATACAAAGAACCGACGTATGCAAATTCTCCTTTGTAAACAGAACAATAGTAAATTGGAACGATTTGCCTGCGGCAGTTTTCGAGACCTTTCCTTGCTCAACGCGTGTTTTTAGAAAAAAAATACAGGAAATTGGGCCATAGGTTAAAATCATGTAGTGAAGTGAAGTGAAGTGAAAGGTGCGATTGTGGATAGTCTACAGTTAAAAAGTATTGAGCAGTTAATATTTAGGTAAAGTGATATGCAGTGCAGTGCAGTGAAGTGAAGTGAAGTGATTTCATTTCTTTGTTTCGTTACTCTAAAACGTCTTTCTATATCGATTTGTCTATTCTGACAAACGTTGGTATTTATTGATTTATGGTAACGAGTGTTTCACGTTTTAGAAATGTAATAATTATTATAAATATTGCATATTATTATATTGTAGTGTTATGTAAAAATGTTTATCCATATTTTTCTGAATATGATTATGATTATGAGTGAATAGGTGCAGGCTGGTGTGTATGCAAGGGTTCCTAGGTCTTTGTGTGTATGTACACATGTACGTTTGTATGTATGAATATTTGTGTAATATGTAAACTTATTAATGTAAATGTTAGTATATATGTATTTTCATTTGTAGTACATGTATATAAATGCCATTTGCATGTTCTAGGTAATGGTAAAGATAATTTGTTTTTATTTTCATTTTTTTATAGTTTTTATTTGTAATTGTGTTTGTAATTGTAAATGTTGTTTCATGTTTATGCATTCTGCCACCGGGCGACGCCTGCCCAATTGTAGAATATTTATATCTATATCTATAATGTTGGTGTTTATGCTGGTGATAAGGAAGAACGTGGTGATGGCGGCGGTGGCGATGTGGAAGTGACAGGGTGGTGGGTGTTGCGGTGGTAGAGAAGGACGTCAGCGGAAGGGGTGGGAGTGGTTGTGCCGGGAGAAGTGGTTGCGGTGATAGCGACCCAGCCGGCCGCTAGGTTTTCTTGTACTCGACATGCGTCCAGAATATTTTGACCGCAAACTAAACCCGCTTCCCATACATTTTCATTAACCAGTTACCGGCTTCCCAAACATTTTCCTGCGGTTTGTCCAGATCAGTTACTTACTGCAACCTTTTAGTTCGTGAGGCTGAATTCATGATTGAGCTTTGTTTCCAATTAGAAAGAGAAAATATAAACAATTATGCTGAATAATTTTGAGTTGAGCATGTCATCCAACACACGTGCAAGATTTTTCTTTCTTGATGCGTAAATTGAGAGCTCTGTATTTTCGACAATTTGGAATATAAGTGTGTTAAACAGAAGCTAGTCTGAGATAAAGTAGTACACCAATCAGGGAAATTTCTCAGTAATTTTAGAGATGTTAGTCAGTTGGAATACAAAAGTATCTTAGTTCGACAACTTTTTCAGAATGTATTATTCCTTCATCGGGGCTCAATGATCAATATTAACAGCTTTTGTATTCTATATTGAAATTTCGCTTATTGTTGTGATCAATGATAACAGAATATAGGGTACTGAAAAAACCAACAACTACTGGTAGAAGCCATGCTTGAAATGAGCCTTGA
Organism: Acheta domesticus; assembly: GCA_031308135.1. NCBI lineage: Eukaryota > Metazoa > Arthropoda > Insecta > Orthoptera > Gryllidae > Acheta > Acheta domesticus. Next base: position 75,777,683 of record JAHLJT010000631.1, on the reverse strand, counting down.
CTGAGAGTGTGGGAATGGTAAGAAATAAAATCATTATTTTCAAATTATCAAATTGTCACCTTTACACTTACATTTTTCTTCCTATTTAATACCTTTTTAAGTTTGAACCACACTTGCTATCTCGCTGTCCCTACTTCGCTCAGAGCTTAACTATAAGTACTACTCCACACTTGCTAAACGTTTTCTCGCACGAGACGAAACAACGACGGATATTTTGAGTAAATGCATTGCATTTTGCATAGAAAAGAAGTAATGAGAAACGGCGGCATATAAGCATTCATTCATTTAATTTTAATATAAAGCAATAAACACATCTACGGTCCACTACATTTATTTAAAGAAAAAATCATATTTAGTTAAGTAGAAAGCACAAACAACTTTATAAACGAAAACTCTCGTGATGTAAGTTCATAGATTTTTATGTTAGCGTACACTTCCTGACGAATTATTTTAAATTGTATAAAACAAAGGAATATTAAACTTCCTTAAGCAAGATAATTGTCATTTATAGAGAATTCAAAACATTTAAAAAAATCCAATAATCCATCGTATTTGTATAGATATTTTAAGGTCGCAGACTTTGGTCTCCTTGCAGATCTCGGGGTGCAAGAAGCAGGAAGGAAATGGGATCTTTCACAGCGTTACTGAACGTAGACCTTTCGCAACGGAGTTGTCAGCCTAATATTTCTCAAGGTTAGAGATAGAATTATGGAAGTCAATGGGATGGCCAAATTAACGCATCGATTCATTTATCTTTGATCACATAGGGGAACAAAACGTTTTACATTCCAATGAAACTGTGAGATTAGAGAAATTGTGAGAATTTACTCAAGCATTTTCTCACAATAAACTCCCTTCACCTTGGCTACACGGGATCTTCAGATTAAACGCAAGACCCGTTATCGGTGAAATCTAAACTACTTAAACCCCATCCCAATAAGCAGGCTGCTCACAACCGTAATTTATTCGATACAAAGGGTAAAATTCGTTTGCGACATTTTGTAGTTGTATGCTCAACATTACAATAGCTTTGTAATAGATCCCTCGAGAGAAATATATTTCAAGAGGCCGCGTTCCCGGGAAGCGGACAATGCGGTACACGGGCGCGCGACGCGTATGGATCGCCCAGCCCTTTATCACCGCGCGCGCCGTTGTTGCGCTGCGCTCCTCGCGGCTCGAGTGTCGGAGCAGCCTCGCAGCAGCGGGGGGCAGCCTCGGAGCACCGGGAAGGTCAGCGTCGCTCTAGAGCCTTCGCCCCGACCGGAAGGCACAGTGGTTAATTCGTTTGCTAGGCTTCGGTTTTTCTTTCTTGGCGCGTGGGGTGTGTCATCAAAATGGCATATCTCACGGTATTTCGCATCGTTCTCGGTTGTGCCGCTAGGATTCGCATGATCGCGGCCTCCCGAGGGCAGCCTCACAGCACCGGGGAGGTCAGCGCCGCTCTAGAGCCTTCGCCCTGACCGGAAGGCACAGTGGAAGCGACGTGGTTAATTCGTTTGCCAGGCTTCGGTTTTTCTTTCTTGGCGCGTGGGGGTGTGTCATCAAAATGGCATATCTCACGGTATTTCGCATCGTTCTCGGTTGTGCCGCTAGGATTCGCATGATCGCGACTGTTTCGAGCAGTGCGGGCGATCATGCGACTCCTAGCTGCACAACCGAGAACGACGCGAAATACCGCGAGATAATCCATTTTGATGACACCTCTCCCCCACGCGCCAAGAGAGAAAAACCGAAGTATAATTATAATTGCAGTGAATACGTCTTTTGAAATTACGTGATTCCCTCTTGTCGATTTCATTTTGCTACAGTTAAGCTACAGTTATTAATAGGGAGAGAATTTTCATGCCCTAAAAATCTTGAAATATGCTTTTAAAAATATACACTTATGACCTAAAAATCTTAAATATGCCCTTTAACATGCAATTAAAATTAACAATATTTCGTTTCCTCTATAAATCTTTCTTGATAAAATTGAGGAGAAGTATGCTTGGAATGGAAAGATATAATTTTGTGCAAACTTAATATTGTCAACCCTTCTTCGCGAGAGAAGTAAATATTCCCCTTAATGAAGTATATTGTATGTCTTTTATTTCTTCTGGCTGGCTTAAAAAATGTTATCAAGAAATATCCTACATTTGCACAGAAAACAAAGAAACGCAAGCTGTGACGAGCTCTTTCGAATCAATTAACTGTCACAAATAAATAGATTCTACGAAAAGATTAAGCATTGTAGAGAATTTCTGTATTTTAATGAAATATGCAAAATATGCACTATACGAATATGCACCAACAGGAAAAATCGGCCAAATATGCACTAACATATTTATCTGAATAGCATCGTATTCTAACCAAATGTCAAGAAATTCTACTTTGTTGTGCCCTGAAGCAACAGACAAAAATATGCAAAATCTTAGAAATCCGTTCCCTAGTTATTAAAATTATTAGTCCGATTAACAGCAGCACTGGTTTAGGTGACTCAAGGGATAAATAGATGTCATTGAAGTGCCTCTGACCACGATGGAGAAATTTTCGACACAAGCTGCATTGATACGCTGCTCGAACTACATTGAATTCAACGGCTGATTGGAAATTGAGAATTCTAACGGGCGGCTGCTCTGATCGGTAGTTTTCCGTGGTTTCAACACAGTAGAATGCCGGAGCAGAGCCCCCGAACAAATGGGTTACGGACTGCGTGCGATCCTTCCTTCCTCTTTCAAGTCCTATCCATATCCCTAGTACTTACACAGATTTATACGTACATGTACTACACTGCCATGCACACTGGCGAGGTACATGGTGGGGGAAACCCAGCAAGTCGAAGTGTAGGTCGGCGCCGGATCTAGCCACCCAGCTGGGAAAAATCACCGCCACCTCCCGGAATGAAAAGAAAAATCCTCTAAGGTTACGGGACTAATGATCAGCAGTTATTGCGCCCGGAAACACTAATCAATCAATCAGTCAATCAACCAGGGCATTAGGACAAAATAGCATTTGATTTTTATGAGTAATCTGCCTTCCCGTTTCCTACGTCCACAGACTTCAGGTACTCCCGAGATGAAAATAATTCTCTAGGGTTACGAGACTAATGATCAGCAGTTAATGTGCCCGGAAACTCTGATCAATCAATCAATCAGTCAATGAACCAGGGCATGATAGCATCAAGACAAAACAGCACTTGATTTTTATGAGTAATCTGCGCTTCCTGTTTCCTGCGTCCACAGACTTCAGGAACATCCGAGAAAAAAATTCTCTAAAGTTACGAGACCAATGATTAGCAGTTAATGCGTCCGGAACACTAATCAATCAACCAATCAGTCAGTCAGTCAATCAATCAATCAGTCAATCAACCAGGGCATGCTAGCATCAGAGCAAAATGGCATTTGATTTTTATGATTAAACTGCGCTTCGCGTTTCCTGCGTCCACCGGTTTCAGGGCCTCCTCATTCCACTGCGCAATGACGCAGCACGAATTCGCCTGAAGCGACCTGGGAGGAAGCGCCGCGCCCGCCGCAGCAGAAGCGACCTGGGACACGAAGCAGAGGCGCGCGCTTGCGGCCGGCGTTGGAACAGGAGCGGAGATGAATGGCCGGAGATGGCAGATTTGGCGGAGGTTATTCGCCATGGCGCAAGGGAGTTGGCAATGAAAAAGGCGGCCTGGTAAAAAATATGATGGTGTTGGTGATGGTGGCGGTGTAGCTGCTTACTACGGCCTAGTGGCGCTGATGTGGTAGGTATGATTAGATGGAGTTATAGTTCACCGTGGTACGGCAGGCGGGTTAGTAAGACCACGTTAGTATTGGAGGTTCTAGCCGTAATGGTGGCGACTGGGATTGTAGTGGTGGTGGTGGTGGTGGTAGAAGTTCAGTCGTCTGCAGCAGGAGAAAATTGTAGCGGTTCGTTTCCTAGGAAACGACAAGAAACTAAAAGTTAATACAATGATACTTACAAACTCTCCACAACGTCACACCCATGCTGTCAAAGTCGTAATTAAAAGCATTACGGAGAATTATGGTGCATGGGCCAATGGTCAAAGGAGCGACCGAGAGTGGTGACTCAGAGCATTTCGGCGAATGCCGGAGCAGTATACTAACGAACGGGCCACAGACCGCGCGCGATGTTTCCTTGCTCTTCCTTGTGCTATGCTCACACCTTACTTACACATACACACATGCACACTTACATGCACTACACTACCACTCACTGCCAGAAGACCATTCGGGAGCTCAGAGCTTGTCTCAGCTGGGGCGATGCCACGCTAGTGGGAAATTCTTGGTTGAGGGAAACCTGTAGGTCGGCACCGGATTTCACCATTTAGGGGGAAGATCTCCGCCACTTTTCACGAAAAACATGGACTACTCTTACTGGAATAATGACCTAGTAGTAGACGCGCCCGGAATCACTAATCAATCAATCATTCAATCATCGACGGATCGATAAGCTCACAGTCGATAGTGGGGAGCGGTGATAAAGTTGTCTTCGGTCAAGTAGAATGGAGCAGTGGAGCGACGGGACTCGTGCCGGTCGCGAGTGGCAGTGGCGGCGGCGGCGGCGGCGGCGGCAACGGCAGTAGGCGGAAGACAGCGGCCGCGAGGAGAGGGACAGCCAGATACCGCGAGATGTATGATGTGCCGCCAGATAGACGCATGAAATACGGGGGAAGCGCGCAGTTAGGGCGATAGCCAGACAAAGAAGCTCTCTCTCCGGAGATGTATAGATAAAGGCGGGCCTCATAGGTCCGACGGACAGGTAGAACAATTGGCAGATCGGAGCGGAGATGGGCAGATAAGCGCGTTACACGCGCGACAGGCGGGCGGGGGCGGGGGTTGACGCGGGGTGGGGGCGGGCGAGGGGCAGGGGATTTGTCAATGACGGGGACAGTCGGGTGACGCGCCGCCGGCCCCGGTAATCCGCTTCCAGGCTGGCGGTCGTCCGCCCCCGGCCCAAAGGGCGGTGGGGGCGGGAAGTTCCTTTTCCTTCCCCTCGCCGCTCCTTTCGCCCGCGCCATCACCTAAATACCTACTCCATCGCCTTTTGGTGATTGACTGTTGATTGATTAGTGATTCCAGGCATGTCAACAGATTAAGAGCATTACTTCCATAAGTGTAGTGTGTGTTTTTCTCCCTCGCTGCTTCTTTCGCCCGCGTCGTCATCTAAATACCTACTCCTTCGCCTTTTGTTGATTGACTGTTGATTGATTAGTGATTCCAGGCATGTCTACTGGTAAAATAATTAGTCCTGTAAGTGTAGTGCATGCTTTTTCTCCCTCGCCGCTCCTTTCGTCTGCGCCATCACCTATAAACCTACTCTTTTGCCTTTTGTTGATTGATTAGTGTTTCCAGGTATCTCAACTGATAAGATCATTATTCCCGTAAGTGTCGTGCGAGTTTTTTCTTCGAGAGATGGCGGTGATTCCCTCCCTAAACGTTCAGATCCGGCACCGATCTACCATCGACTAGTGGGGGTTTCCCTAAAAAGGTATCTCCCTCAGTGGGGACCGCCACAGCGGGAGACAAGCTCTAAGCTCCCGACCGGTCTACCGGCATGTGTACTAGTGTAGTGCATGTGGGTGTCAGTAGGTGTAAGAAAGGGGTGAGGATAGGTCAAGGAAGAGGAAGAGAATATCCCGCGTGGTCTATGGCCCGTTTGTTAAGGTACTGCTCCGTCATTCACGTGGTATTGATCGGAGAAACCACGAAAAACTATCAATCAGAGCACCCGGTCGCTTGAACTCTCATCCAAATAGGGACTGACCTCGACCCAGCTATCTATACTTTGATTTTATAAACTGGCAGATGAAGTTGTTACACCTTCTGCCTTATAAAATGAATCTTTTTAATTGATTTGCGATTGTCCTTATCAACGGGTCTCGTGGCCACAGAAATGTGATTGCCACTGTTAAAAAGATTCATTTTAAAAATCAAGAGGAGTAACAATGACCCAATGTCATCAGCCTCTTTAAAAAAAATCAAGTATAGCTAGTGTCGAAATTCCTGCCATCGTCGGGACTCGAATTTAGGACCTGCTGGTTAGACGCAGTGCAGTGACATCAGTTGATTATAAATTTAGAATAAGCTATAAAATTTTGCAGTAAACTCTCGTTAAGACGAATTACAACCCAAAACAATTGGTGATCATGTTATAAAATTGCGTGTTATCCGATTATTATGTACGTCCGTGATACTATGATAATGTGCCAAATTTTATTCGTGTTTCAGGAATTTTGTTTTTAAGCAAGTACACGCCAACACCAACTTACGTTTTATACTTTTAATACATTCTCGCACAGAAGAGAAGCTTCAGTGTAAATTGACTACACATTTCTGTTGAGTTATCCGTTAGCCGCGCGCCAACAAAGCTGATGAGATAGTAGGCAACCTAGGTAACGTTGCTTCCTTTCCAAAGGCACAAAGCTGCACTGCGACAACATTACACATCGCCATTGATTCGGGTTCTCCCAACGGGCAAGATGTCATGCCATATCACTCTATTAAATTTACATATTATTATATTCCTTTCACTAACCTATTCACACATTCTTTTACCGGCAGAGATGGCTCAGTGCATCAACTGATGCTACTGCAGTCCCTCTGACCGGGAGGTACTAGGTTCAAGTCTCGACGGCGCGGCGGCAGGATTTTCGACACTAGCTTTTCAGCTAGGTCGAATTCAGTCGCTGTCTGGAGAAGAGTTCTAGCGGCAGACTGCTTTGATCGGTAGTTTTCCGTGGTTTCTCCGATCAACACCAGGCGAATGCCGGAGTAGTACCCTAACAAACGGGCCACGGACCGCGCGCAATCTTTCCTTCCTCTTCCTTGTCCTATCTTCTCCCCTTACACACACACTTACATGCAGTACACTACCCACACTTGCCGGAGACAAGTCGGGAGCTTAGAGCTTGTCCCGTCTGGGGCGGTGCCCTGCTGGTGGGAGTATATGGTTGAGGGAAAAAACCACGCTAGTCGATGGTAGGTCGGCGCCGGATCTCACTATCCGATCTAAAAGATCACCGCCACTTTCCGAGGAAAACACGCACTACACTTACGGAACTAATGTCTTAAGTAGTTGACGCGTCCGGAATCACGAACGATCAGTCAATCACAGTATTTTTTGAATAAATTGCAAGAATGAATCCAGAAAATCCATGTTTTTCGCATGGTCACTTGTATGTTGGATGCTCACGAGTCGGACAGCCAACAAATTTATTTGTTTTTGCCAAAGAAGAAGAAAGTGTGTACCCTAAAGCACTTAAATACTAAAGATAAGAAAATAGAATTAATTTTATTTGTACTTTTTTATATATCATTCAATTTAAGATAATATATTCATTATCGAAAATACATATAATTCTTTCTGTCATCCTAATTGAAGAAGATAACTCGTTTATATTTCAAACGATATTTCAACAATTATTTCTTCTGCGGCAGCAAACGCGCCGGGTACCAATTCAATAAAACATGCAGTTACGCGAAAACGAAAAGGGAGCAAGTCAATAACAAAATGAATGAATACACAATCATCTTTTCTTCGTCAATCACAAACTTGCTTCGGAAGGAATGCATGGTATTTCCGTCCAGAGAGAGAGAAAGACTGTCGGAATTTAGAGAATAATTTTGATTTTTCCTCCATATTCCTTCATTATCTGAAGTTACACTTCACCTCTTTAGCCAAATTATGTCCCCTCCACAGTATCCCTGTGGCGGCGGGAATTTATTTTTAAAGGTCAGAGATATTAAGGTTTAGCTTAAATAGCTAAAGCTTATCTTAAATAAAGTTAAATAGCGATAGCTTATCTTAAAGTTAAATAGCTATAGCCTTAAACGTAAATAGCTATGGTTAACTTAAATAGCTCTAGCTTAAATTTAAATACCGCTAGATGTCGCATGATCGCGCCGTGCTTGATATGGTCAGTGATTATGCGACATCTATCAGCACGACCGAGAAAGACGCGAAATGCCGTGATATATTCCATCGTGAAGACGGGCCTTGAGAGTCGGCTTTATAAAAATCGCACTATATCCATCGGAGCGAGTCTGGCCAGCTGCGGCGATGTGTATATTACAGGCGGCCTAGCGTCCGGGAAAGTAGTGCTTTACTTGAGTGCTTTTAAGTTTTTATAGATTCCGTTACGCCGACTTCGCAAGTTCTGTTTTATTCTGCGAAAATTCTTAGTGACTAGGCTCGGAAGTTGTACATCTACTACAAAAAGCTGAACGGCTACGGGTTTGGTATTTTCACTTTTCGCGAGTAGTCTTCCCCTGCATATTTACTGAACGATTCTGATGGTATCATTTTCTACAGCTGAAAGCTCAATGAACTGTTATTGTTGGTACTACAGTCTTCCTACTTTTTTCTTAGATTTCAACTACCAACTAAAAATTAATTTAATCTAATTGTACAGTTAAAATACCTACACTTTGGCACGCCTAACGTGCAATAATATGAATTCTTAACTAGCAACTGAGGTATTTTTCTTTTTTATTGTTTAAATTTTTTCTACATTCACAGATCATTCACACTTGTTTAACATTTTATACGTCACCTACCCCTTCAGCCTAAATCATAGATGTTTCCTCTTCCGCTTTCTTGCATGAGGTTATTCTTATATTTGCTACCTAATCTACCTGTCCCTTCGCTCCTGTTCTCTCCAACTCTCCACATTTTCATCCCACAGAACGCTCTTGTATGGTCCTTTGTCCTCTCATCTCTACAATTTCCGCTGCCCTTGCTTTGATTCCTTTCCTCCGCCTCCGCTGGCACTTCGCCCGCCGCTCGCCTACGCACTGCTGCAGGCCGCCGCCGCCGCCGCCGCCGCCGCCCGCTGCGAGGGCTCAGATTTCTATCTGAGGCGGCGCAGCGCGGGGTCGCCCCGCGATGTCCGAGTTAACGCGCATTGATTGATTGCGCGCCGCCGGTGCGGGCGCGCGCTGCCGCCCCCGCGGCCGCCCACACCGCCCCAGCTGTCGCCCCTGCGTCCGCGCACACCGCCCTAACTGCCGGCCCCGCTGGCCGCCCGCTCCGCCCACGCTGCCGCCCGTCCCCGCTTCACGCCACGGTTAACCTGTCGCCCCCGCTGCCGCCCGCCCTACCCCAATGGCCGCTCACACCGCCCCGACAGCCGCCCCCGCTGCCGCCCGCCCTGTCCCCCGCTGCCAGACCACCTCATCCCAACAGTAGCTCCCGCTGCCACCCACATTCGCCCCAACAGCCAACCACCGCGCCACCCCGCCCCGGCCCAACTACGCCCCCGCCGTCTGTCCCGCCTACCGCGCTGCGCTCGTCCTGCCCCAACATTCGTCCCCATTGCCACCCACGACCGCCCCAGCTGTGGCCCCCTTTACCGCCTACACCGCCCCAACTGCAACTCCGTCCCCACTGCACGCCGTCCCCACTGCAACGCTGTTTCCCCTGCATCCCCGCCCTACCTCATTGCCGCCCTCCTCGGTCGCCCGCATCTCCTCGCTGTTGCCCTTTGCGACGCCCACGCCGCCCTGTCAACCCCGCTGGCTGCCCGCCCGTCCCGCCACAAACTGCTGCTCCCTGCTTGCCGCAGAGTCCGTCCCAAATGCCATCCCGCCACCGCAGCCACATCCCACCGTTCCAATTGCCGCCCCCACACGGCTGCCTGCCCTGCCCTAATTAACGCTCCCGTAGCCGCCCACACTGCCCCACTACGGCCCCCGCGGCCGCTCATATTGCCTCATTGAAACCCGCGCCGCCGCTTTCGTCCCCGCTTCGTGAGAAGGGAGGGGGAGGCGAAGGCGTCCGGACAATCTGTAAAGTGCACAAGAACGTTAAGGCGCGCATAGTTGTCGAGGAGAAAATCAATGGATGTCGTTGCTGCGATGTACGCATGCGCTCATTATTCACACGAACCATCTCAATAAATCGTTCCTCGATACTCAATCTTCAGTTATTCAAACAGCGATAATTTGGTGACGATTGTAACTACAATATTTTGAATGCCGATTTCTCGAATCCCGATAATTCGAGTGTTGATAACTCGAATCTTCAAAACTGAAACCTTGATATTTCAAAGTTCGACAATCGAAATCTTCGAAATCGCAAATTTCGAAAATTATAATCTTCATTCTAGATTCAATTAGCCTTCTAGATTATTTCCTTCAGAGGGGTACCACGAAAATGAAGAGAATATTAATATTAATTGATGCAATGCAATAACTCGAAATGCATATTTATAATGGTAACATAATACGTAACACAATATTGCACGTGTTTCTTAACACATTTCCGCAATGTCCTGAATAAGACAGGGGCGTTGCATTGTGCGAGGTGGCTTGGTAGTGTGGGACTGTCAGTGTTGGCGAGGCACGCGATGGAGGGGGGAGGGGTGGAACAGACAAGGCAGGACGGGGAAGCCAAGGCAATTTGGGGCCGTGCGGGGTAGTTGATGGTGCTGTGGGACGTGAGAGGCGAGGCTATACATGGCGAGGCGAGTAGTGACGCGTATGTCTTTCGGCTCCTGCAAGTAGCGCAGTCTGGCAGTCTCGTGTTTTGGCAGTTTCGTGATCTGGCTGTTTGGCGATCTGGCGGTCTGGCGCGGTCTGGCGCTCTAGCGATCTGGCGGCCTGACGCTCTGGCGATCTGGTTGTCTGGCGTTCCGGCGGAATGGCGGACTGGCAGACTGCCGGACGAGTAGACGAGCGGACGGGCGGACGGACGGACCGATGGGCGGGCAGATGGGCGAATGGATGGGTGAGAGTTTGGTGTGGCGGGCGAGCGAGCGGGGCGAGCTGGCGGGCGAGCGGGCGGGGCGGCGGTCGGTGGGCGGGGCGTTCGGGCAGGCGTTCGGGTGGGCGGGCAGGGCGTTCGGTGGGCGGGCATGCGTTCGGGTGGGCGGGCAGGCGTTTCGGGTGGGCGGGCAGGCGTTCGGTGGGCGGGCAGGCGTTCGGGTGGGCGGGCAGGCGTTCGGGTGGGCGGGCAGGCGTTCGGGTGGGCGGGCAGGCGTTCGGGTGGGGCGGGCAGGCGTTCGGGTGGGCGGGCAGGCGTTCGGGTGGGCGGGCAGGCGTTCGGGTGGGCGGGCAGGCGTTCGGGTGGGCGGGCAGGCGTATCGGGTGGGCGTGCAGGCTTTCGGGTGGGCGGGCAGGCGGTCGGGTGGGCGGGCAGGCGTTCGGGGGGGGCGGGCAGCGTTCGGGTGGGCGGGCAGCGTTCGGTGGCGTGCAGGCGTTCGGGTGGGCGGCAGGCGATTCGGGTGGCGGGCAGGCGTTCCGGTGGGCGGGCAGCGTTCGGGTGGTCGGGCAGGCGTTCGGGGTGGGGCGGGGCTAGCGTTCGGGTGGGCGGGCAGGCGTTCGGGTGGGCGGCAGGAGTTCGGGTGGGGGGCGGGCAGGCCTTCGGGTGGGCGTCAGGCGTTCGGGTGGGCGGGCAGGCGTTCGGGTGGGCGGCGGCTTGTTTGAGAGGGCTGGTGGACGTGTAGGCATCCGGCCGGGCGTTTGGGTGAGCGGGTGGCGTTGGGGTGGGTAGATGGGCGGGCGGCCGGGAGTGTGTGTGGGTTCGTGGGCGGGGAGGGGCGTTCTGGTGAGCGGGCGCGCGTTTGGAAGTTTGGGCGGGCGAGCGGCGCGTACTACGTCAGGATTACGGCCTGCGCGCGTCGGAGCGGCTGACTGCGGCTGCAGAAGCTGCGGCCGGCGCTGTCCTGTCAGGGCGCGGGACAAGCGGTCGCGACAGCGCGGGCGACGAGTGACATTCCCACGAGGATTAGCCCCCCTTCCCCCCGCCGACCACGAGGGGCGGGGCTCCGAGAATTTCGGGGAAGAGGACTTGAAAGGCACGTGCACTTAAATAAACTTTTGCATATGAGAATATTAATCGCGCAACTTTTCTTGACCGATGACTTTGCTTCCCCCTCTCTGGCACAATAAACAATTGACAGCAAAAGCTCGCAGCGAGCACTGATGACAACTTTCCAAACATATCTTCACTGGCGAGCAAATGGAAACTATTGTCTGATGAGGACAAGAACTTCTGTCCGTGATTTTCTCCAAAAAATGTAAAGCAGAGTGAAGATCAATCATAGGAGATACCTCGAAGTTAAGTTAGAACGCATATTATTGATAAAGTTGCAAAGACGACTGATTCTCCAGCGATTGGCATTTCGTCATAAAATCTAGTGGCCGATTTCGTAATTAATACCCCCACTCTACCCGCATTTCTTCAATCCATCGGTCAAGAAAAGTTGCGCGAGTAATACCTACCAACATTGCTTTATCACTAACAAAAGACGAAAAAATTAGGACATGACCCATGAAGAATATGGATCAAAGGAAACTCTTATCATCTGGGATGTACAGGTTTCAGGCGAGAAAAGAAAGATGCTTTGAGATGCATTAAACGCTCTACCAAACTTAATATAGAACTTCAAAGCTTTTTTTTAAAAATAAATAATCAGCCGTGTATCGTAACTATTGATTTGTTTCACATTCTTACATCTTTAGTGTTTCTTTAACTTTGCTTTGCCACAGTACTGTATACGTGAAAATAACCGAAACGATCAAAGTAAATTACAGTGCAATAAAAACAAGAGTATTCCTTATTCCGGTATTTACAATTTTGAATTTGCATAATTCTACTGTTCACGTAACTGATTCCCGAGGACGCGGGCGGCAGTGAATGAGTGGTGGCGTGGGGTGTGGAGGGGCGCGGTGGGAATCACTGGCGGGAACTTGGAGAGGGAGACGGAGCGATGCCAGGTGCGTAGAGAGTGAAGAGGGGACGTGGTGAGAAGGGGGGCGGGGGTGATGCGCTTGCAGAAGAGAAGTTGCGGCAGTGGTGCAGGGACAGGCCGGGACGCGAAAGGAATGGATAGGACGGTAAGGGGTGAGGCCAGGGTGGGGAGAGACCTTGGCGGGAAGGGGATCGAGGGGAGGTGGGGGAGAGGGATAGTCGGGAAAGGGCGGAGCGGGAAGGGACAGGGAGGGACGGTGAGAGGTGGGGCAGGGCGAGAAAGGGAGAAGGGGTAGGGAGGACTGAGAGGGGCAGGGACTGACGGGAAGGGGCGGGGCCGGGCAGAATTGGAAGGAGTACGAAAGAGCAAGGAGAGTGGGGAAGGGAGAGGTGGGATAGACCAGGGAAGGAGGGGGGAAGGATGGGGCGGGGAGAGATGTGGCGAGAAGGAGCAGGGAGGGATGGGGATGAGTCAGCGGGCGGGAGAGGGCGGAGCGGTCCGGGAAGAAAATGGAGGGAGCGGAAGAGAGCAGGGATTGGCGGGGAAGGAGAGGTAGGAGATGCCAGGGAGGGAGAGGGGAAAGAGCGGGACGAGGAGATATGTGCGGGAAGTGGCAGGAAGGGATGGTAATGGGTCAGAGAGCGGGAAAGGGAGGAGCGGGAAAGGGCAGGGGGACGGGGATGCGTGGGGTTGGACGGGGTGGAGGGTGGGGCAAGAAAGGGAGAAGCGTTAAGGAGCAGAGTTGGCATGGGGGTGCGGGACCGGGAAGAAATGGAAAGAGCGGGGAAGAGCAGGGAGGGGGAAGGGAAAGACGGAACATGCCATGGAGGAAGCGAGAAAGAGCGGGGCGAGGAAGCAAACCAGATCGGTCCGGAGCGGAGGAACGCCTGACGTGGGGTGGTCAGTAGGTGCGGTCGTGCATTCTCTCGACTGGCGCCGTTGTAAATGGTTGACCCTGCCGCACAAAGCTACGTCCTGCACCTCTACACTCCTACGTTCTGACGGAGATGTAAGGACAGAGAACGAAGAGAGGGGGTTGTTCAACCAAGAGTGAAGTTGGCTCTGAAAACATCCTGTATTTCTTACAGAACAGCGCGCTGCGTGTCTCGTGGAAGTTATTAAATTTGATTCATTATTGCGAGTGCCACTGCGGCGCTGCGTCAGGCCCTGTCTGCGTGCCATTCTGATTGTCACGGTCAGCGGTGCTCAGGAAGGCTGCGGTCCGGCCCCAACCCTCATCCAGCTGAAGTGAAGGGAACGCTGCCTTATCGTCGCGAGCAACGACATTTTTCCTCGAAGCAGGAAACATTCTCAGAAGTTCGAGGAAGAACTTCTGACTGCTGGGCGCTGGCTTTGAATATCACCTGATCATATCATGTGTGGTTTAACTCTCGTACCATATCTGCAATTTACAGTCAAGCACTATACCTGAAGTATTTTTGGACCCCAGCTTTACTGACAATTGGAAGTCGTAAACATGAATGTATGCTGGAATTTACTGAGTGTAAATAATTTTCTAAGTTATTTTCAATATATTTTCAAATATAATTTATTCATACTAAATATTTCATAAAAAGAATAACCCCTACTCTACGTAGACTGCATTGCTGATACGTAATGCTTCAGAAGTATTTATGATATTTTGTGAAAGTTATATCGGGATAAATCAAATATTGACAGTATCAGACATTTAAAGTTCATGACAAGATATTTCAAATGAGAATGGGAAAATAACAGGCTATACCTGTCAAAGCAGTCTCATGTAAAGAAAAGAAATTAATAACTCTGTAATAAAATTTGGAAAGTACGTGAACATGACATGGTAGCTACCTAATAATATGAAGGCATATCTAGACGACTGAAATTATCCTGCAAATATTGAAGAAAATATTAACAAATTATTGATGATGGCGTACAAAAAGACCCTAGATATGGTACGAGGGTTAAAATGATTCCTCACCCTCGCCACGTTCGCCAATTCGAAATTTACGAATCGGCTGCAAAGAACCCTGCGAGGCGAGGGAGATAGCCTGGAAGGGAACATCCGCCGAGTAGCTTTTATTTTAGCTTCTTCGACACACGATCGCTTTCCTCTGGAGCTCTCACTACGGCCACACTGTACGTGATCCACGGAACGAGAAGTTCGAATAAGCCTGCGAGCCATCACGTGCTTTATCGTCCGCGATTGCTAGCACACCGACTACCGCAGACTTTTTCTGCTTACAGCCAGTATTTCGTCGGTTCATCCCGACCAGGTTTATACGGGCAGACTGTAATGTAAATGAAAGTGACAAGTAATTAAAAAAGTCAGGCAATAGTTGTGATCATTTCACTAACATCACCTCATCCAGAACACTTCATTCAAACACATTACTCAAAGCACCTCCCTCACATCACCTCAAGCTACATCACTCTCGCTATATCACTCACACTAAGGAAAGGAAAATAGGGACATTCCTGTGTTAAGAGATGAAAGTAAAAACAAATCACAGAGAGAAAAGACAGAGCGGAACTCTTTAATTTTTTATGGATCTTTATTTGAAGGTATATCTACGCTGTACGGGACGGGAGAAAGTATGATTATTCTCCCACCCGATCTTCCGAAAAGGATTAGAAAATTGAAAAGAATAAACCAGTAGGTCCGGTCAGCATTTCGAGAAAAAGCAAGAATAAAGCCATACTTCTGCTATCTGTTGCGTCTTCATCTTTCCTTAAAGAAAGTATTCAGGTTTGAAAAGAGACATTTATAGATGCTACTTGTAAACGTGTGTCTCGATCAGAAGTTAAAAATTACGGACCGATTACTTAACATCAATTGCCTTTAAGCAGATGGAGCACCTAATCGCTGAACATATTACAAACGTGTGGAATAGGGAAAATTCATTATTTGAAGTGCAGCACGAATTCAGAAAAGGTTACTTGTGAGAAAGTAAAACAATTGAAATTTGCCAGGATATCGCGGTTTCACTAGACCAGGGTAGTGGGATCAATGTTGGGGTAATAAACTTTATGAAGCTTTTTATCTTGTCCCCTATACTAGGTTTCTAGATAAACACATTACAACATATCACATCACATCACAACACATCATATTACATCACACCATAATAAATCACACCATATCAGATCACACATATCTTGTGATAACATCTTGTTTTGCCTCTCGCTAAGTTAGTCTACTCCCTTGGCTTATTTCTACTCTGCCCTCGTCTTAATGTTAAATGTACTTTTGCCACACCTTTTAACTTCCATCACTTTCCTTAGCTTCTAACATTGCTTACTTCTCCTCTTTTCATCTTATTCCTCGTTGCATCTTATCTCAACCATGACTCTGTGCCAAGTATTTCTCTCCCCCTCTCTCTCTGATATACCATCTTTACTCTGCAGCTTTGATCGCGTTGTTTCACCGATCATGTATATTTGTGATACACTTGTCCATTCTTTGCCCCTTGATTCTCATCTCACAGAACTGTTATTACATTCTTTTGCTCTTGGGCTCACACCACACCAACTCTTGAATCCAGACTTTAGTGTGTCTTCTTTTCTTGATTCCGCCATTTTTCTTCTCGTCACAGTACTCCACTTGCCAATTTCCTCTTCAGTTTAATCTCATCTCTTGTCTCAATTTTGTTCCTGGAATTTCTCCCCTGACGTCTCGTACAACTTTTGTTCCTTCAGCTTATTTACCTTTTCCCAATCAGCGTATTTAATATTTATCGCCTACCATTGTCGCCCTGCCTGCGACCTTCATGTTTCTTATTTTATAATTTGAGACTTTTCATTAAATTTAGCATTAATAGTGTTTCTAATAAAGTTGTGCGCTATGCTTTGAATATTATTTTTAGCTGAGTAGCACATTCTCCCACGCATATTATTTATTCTTGCATTTGTTGAACTTTTTCTGTTGTACTATTTTTCAACTTGCTTAATATTTATTTAAATTCGCTTTCTCCATTCCCTCTATTGTCTGTACGTTTCTTTACAGATATCTTTACTGCGTCTAGTATCTACTTTAGTAAGAGTTGTGTCGTATCCAACTACCTCTTCCATTAACTTTCTCTCAAACGAAGTAAATGAATTGTTCAGTCGAGTATTTGAAAAATGATATTAATGTTTTCATTTTCAAGTCAAATTAACCTTCATTAGTTCTTTCCATCCCGTCCTCAGTTCTAAACATTTTAGTTTTTTTCGGCATTTGAAAGCGATAATTGGCCATTTTCAATTAAATGTTAGAAATGATAATTAACGAGTAACGCGGGAAGCACTTAAAAGCTGCAGTGTCAACCACCTGTTAGAGATAGAGAGGAGTCTATTAAATCTTAACATACATGTCACATTCTCGTTTCGCCAACATCCAGCGCTCACTGACGTTATTTACGGTACATCCGCGCGCGGCGCTTCGTCCTTAATAAGCGAACTTTAATTACGAAGAAGCGTTTTCTTGCGAGATCGCAACTGATGAGTTTTAAAGAAGAAACTAGACATTAACTAGAATTCTTATTTTGTAAAAAGAAATAAAAATATTACCACGAAGTAGTATCTTAGATGAAAATTAAATTTTACATACAATTACTCTCGACAAGTTGATGATTACATATTTATTATATTTATTGTTATAATGTTAAACCCGCAAAATGGGGTTGGATTGATCTCTGACAAACTAACAAACAGAAAAAGCGATTTAATAACTTCATAGCCTATTGGTTTTGGTACTGTGTCTACCACAATTCATTTTCTTTAGCAATAATCTAATCTTCACAGTTGAACCAAATAGTTCAATAGGTTTACGCTCATTTAATCTGCTCAATTGAGTTATTGAAGAGGTCTTAGCGCGTTGAACCTGCCTAGAAGATATTACGTGGAGCTGGCAGAATCATTCTGATCTCGTGAGGTGACCGCTATAATTGCTGCAAGGTCTACCTTCACAAACTTGCCGGAACCTTCAAGTCATGCCAAGCAACGGCTTTGTATTGATAAGAGGTCTGTACCGTACAATTAAATTCCTCTGTAATTGGCATTCCTTTCCCAGGAAGCGATTGTACACAGTTTCCTCTCCCGAAGCGTTCGTATTATCACCATAAACCAATCAGGGACTAAGCTCTCAGCTGGCAATGCCTGGCAGCATCGAAACAAAAGCATAGAAAATAATTAAAAAAAACATGTTGAAAAAAATATACAACCGACTACGAAATATAAAACTGCACTGGAAATTAAAACAATGTACTCAAACAAACATTTGTTATTTTGATTCGGCAAAGATATTAAATTTAAATTTTCTTGTAAATAAAGTCTATGCCATGTTCGAAAATACAGAAAAGCATTTGAAACTAACAAAAAATTAGAAATATGTTTTACAATTTTTATTTGAATTTTTTATTGTTAGCTTTCCAGTGGACCCTCTAGGTGTCGGAATAGAAAGCTCAAGAACCGTTTTGTGTAATTTTGGAAAATTCAAAGGTTTTAATGAAAATAGTGTTTGCCCTATTAGTTCATTGTTCTCTATCTATAGAAAAGATTTACACACAAAAATTGGAGTCGTTTTAATGTATTTTTGAAACAGTGTTTTCGTCATGATTTAATTGAAAATTACTAGAAAAACATTTTAAAACGACTGTATACATGATATTATTTCAAGTGCTAATATTGACCAATCGTTTGTAATAAGAAAAACATTTCTTACTTCAATAATGGTGCAAGGAAAGTCGAATAAAGTTATTTTTAATTTCAAAAAAGGCTGAGGAATTGAATTGAAGAAGTTCTTGTATCATTTTTAGAAGAATACTTTGATTTGAGTAAAAAATGTGAAGAAATCGAGACCCGTTTTGAAAATGCAGTAAGGTACACATATAAAGTATCCTAAAATATTAAAAGATCCGATTCAAATTCCAAGAGCCTGATTTTAAGGCAGATTCATTGGACAATACAAGTTTTAGAAAATTCCTACGTATGATGTTGTTTTCTCGGTAAAATATTTTCTTCTTCTCTTCTGCAGAAGATTATATGTAGGGAAATAATAAGGATATTAAGGATATATTTCCCTATATATAATATAGGGAAATATATCCCTATATTATATATAGGGATAAAGAAAACGCGGTAAGTATACGTACTGGCCTTACACGAATTTCATGATTTTTTTGATTGTCATAGTCATAGTCACTGGAGTATTATTGCTGTATGTTGCAGTACAAATGCGCTATAAATATGAACTAAAATAATGGATTACTTTGGAAGAAGTATAAAATCCATTAAAATGAATTCAGTATTTTGTTTTGAATCAAGGTTTACCCAAGCAGGTTGAGAGAATTTATCAGATTTAATCGGGCTTACTAATTCCAATCTAGCTTCAGTCATCGACATCAACAGGGCCAGAGGCAGACTGCAGAACGATTGTCTTATGAAAATAATTTACTCATGTCTACTTTTCGTTATGATATCAACACCCCGTTTTCAATGCAGCTACAAACCACTGAAAGATGAGTAAACAAAACACATCAAACTAACCTTTTCTTTAATATACGTCTAGCAGTACACTCACTTTTCGTTAAATGAAGTTGTTTCATTAAACATTCCAGCTGAAAATCCTCTCATAGCACTCGGAAACGATGCGTCGTATGTGCCCAAAATCCGGCTCACAAGGCTCCGAATGCACAATTTGAGATCTTTCTGAACCTTTCTTAGATTTTGGGGGTTTATTCTTTCTTACTTTTATCTCGTCTCGTCACGGATGGTGATAAATGTGCATAAGCTGTCATTTCTATATAAAACCCATTGATTAAGATTTAATCGCAGGGGTCTAATATACGCGTTTGTAAATAAGTGGTAAGTAATTTTAGAATCTTTACTCATGCACGCTCTCATAGTCGTTTAACGTTCCATTCCAATATGCAGTTATTTTCTCCATTAAACAAAAAGGTATGAGAGTTGGAAGCCTTCGATACCAACAAAAAGGTAACACATTCAATGACTTGTGCTGAACTTTAGCAAAGATTTACTGGTCATTTATTGATCCTATTAATTTACGTGTCTGTTAATTTGTACTGAACTAACTTTGCTAAATAACGAATGGCAGTTTATTTTCATTGCCACAGCAGATTTTTACAAGGATTATACCTTAAATCTTACTGAGAAGTGAGCAAACTACTGCGACTTTTGCTCCTCCACACGATCGCCGTGGGAAGAGGCAGAGCCATCCTCTGGGGACGGGGGAAGGGGGGGGGGCTCGGCCGCGGCGGCGCAGGTAGGCAGCAGGAAAGAAGCAGAAATTGTCGGCGGCCTCACCACCCACGACGGCGCGGCGCGGCGCGGCGCGGCCGGCCGACGTCGCACGACAATCAATTTTCAGGATAAGGCGTGCATAATGCGCGCGGCTCCCGGACTTCGTGGCGGAGCACGCGCTCGGGGGAAAGAGGGCGGGAGGTCGTTGAGATGCTCAGAAGGGTAGGGCGCGAAGGGGTGACGGAGGCGATCATGGCGAAGGAGACGATGGTACACGAGACGATGCTATCCTAGACGATGCAACACGAGACGATGGTACCCGGCACGGTGGTACCCGAGACGATGGTACCCGAGACGATGCTACCCTAGACGACGCAACACGAGACGATGGTGCACGAGATGATGGTACCCGGTACGGTGGTACCCGAGACGATGGTACCCGAGACGATGGTGTCCGAGACGATGGTGCCCGAGACGATGATACCCGAGACGATGGTACCCGAGACGATGGTACCCGAGACGATGGTACCCGAGACGATGGTACCAGAGACGATGGTACCAGAGACGATAGTATCTGAGACGATGGTACCCTAGACGATTGTACCCGAGACGATGGTACCTGAGACGATGGTTCAGGAGACGATGGTTCAGGAGACGATGGTTCAGGAGACGATTATACGGTGGTACCCGAGACGATGGTATCCAATACGAAGGTACCCGAGGCAATGCTACACGAAACGATGGTACCCGAGACGATGCTACTCGAGACGATGGTGCCCGAGACGATGGTACCCGAGACGATGGTGCCTGAGACGACAGTACCCGAGACGATGGTACCCGAGAAGTTGGTATCGGAAACCATGGTCCCGGAAACGATGGAGACGATGGTTCAGGAGACGATTATACCGGAGAAGATGGTTCAGGAGACAATGGTTCAGGAGACGATGGTTCAGGAGACGATGGTTCAGGAGACGATGGATGCGGAGATTATGGTTTCAGAAAGAGAACATGTAATAGGAGATGATGTTCTAGGAGACGATGGTAATGGAAGAGTCGTAAGTACAAAGATGATGGTATTGGAAAAATGTTGCAGGAAGCGCGGTGGAGATTGAGCAAATTGAAGTAGTAGCACTGAACGGGCGAGCACGGAGTAGAAATACATACGCAGGTTGTGTAGTCAGAGCTGTGAAGCGCGATGGGTGTAGGTCGAGGGCAATGCAGTTAAACCGGGATTGATGACGTGTTTGGAGCGAATAGAAGGGATGGCGTACGTAAAAAGGGTGGAATGTGCAATAAAGTATGTTGTGAGGGGTGGGTGTAGAGAAGGGGTGGCAAGGGACCGTGTGGCGGGGGAATGGCATGGGAAGGGAACAATGATCTGTGTTGGGGGACGGGTAGAGTGAGTGAGAGAGTGAGAGTGAGTAGAGAAGGAGCGAGTGTGGCAAGGGTGTCATTGGGTGTTGAAAACACTGTTAATAACTTCCTCAAATAGTCAGTAATCATGAACTTAGAATTGATTAAAAAAGAAAAAAAGTGGAGCAAATGAAGAAGTGAATTAAGAGAATATTAGGAAAACCCGGCAGACGTTGTTCTGGCCTTCATCTCCCTTTCACCTCTCCCATCTGCCTTTATCACTGTCTCTCCCTCCTTCCTCACCCTGTCCCTGTCTGTCTCTGTGTGTCTCTGACTCTGCCGCTCTGTCCTTCTCATTCACATTTACTTGCAGATTCTACACGTCTACACGTCTCTGAGCAGGTGAGGTAATATCGGGAAGCGCCGGACCAACAAAAATGTGGTAGAATGTTCGAGAAGAGCTCATTCTGTAAATTACGAGTGCCAACCGTTTATTTGAGGCCTACCTCCAAATTTTAGTTTTTAAGGCCCTAGAACGCTCGTTTAAGAGTTATTTAACGATATAGATTAAAAATGCTTCCCAGCGCGTTGCGGGTTGCATTTGACGTGAATATTTAGTTTTGTTCAACAGTGTCATGTAGTGGAGTTACAACAGGATTAACAGCACATTAACATTCTGGTTGAAAAAAACACGTAGAAGGGCCAACTTTGATGGAGATCGGTCTAACTGTGTCGGAGTTTAGCTCTTATACCAACATCCAGTTTTATATATACAGATTCATCTACTCAGGGCTTCCTCTACACCTCACAGCTAGACATAACCAGTTCCGCGATTGCATGGCCCTGCAATACGCATGGTTGGTTGTATGTGTGTATGTATTGAGGGGGGTAGCATAGGCACTGTGACGGAGAGTGTGTCGAGGGAGGGCCGGCTAGTTTCATAGAGTTGCGTGTGTGTGTAGGGGGACGGGGAGCATGAGAATGGAGAGGGAGCGGGTATGGCGAGAAAGTCGTTGGGGGCAGGCGGCGTGAGGCTGTGTGTGGTGGAGGGTGAGGGCGTGTGTGCGGCGAGGGAGAGAGTGGCGGGGGTGTAGAAGGCTGCAAGATAGAGTGTTGGTGTATGGGAGGGATGGAGCTTAAGGAGGGAGAGGCAGTGAGTTTGACGTCGGAGTCGCGGGGGGCGTCGGGCTATGTGTGTGTTTGTGAGGGGAAACGTGATGAAGATGAGGGAGTGAGTGGCGAGGGAGAGATGAGGGCAGGGAGCCAGGAGCTGTGTGTCTGTGGAGTGGGACGGAGGAGCATGGGAATGGATGAAGGTGCAGATGCGACAACGAAGTCGTTGGAGGCGCGGGGCGTGGGGCTGTGTGTGTGTGGGGGGAGGCAGTGAAGCTTAAGCGTGGATAGGGAGCGAGTGTGGCAGGTCAAGAGCGGCAGTGGACGGGGGACGGGGGGACGGGGGACGGGGGGACGGTGGACGGTGGACGGGGGACGGGGGACGGGGGACGGGGGACGGGACGGGGGACGGGGACGGGGGACGGGGGACGGGGGACGGGGGACGGGCTTCGCAGGGGAGCAGCCGGATACGGGAGCGGCAGAGGGTTCGCAGGTCGTGCCCAGTCAGGGACACTCGGGGAGTGAGTCGTTGGCTGCAAATTCCCGGGTAATGACGTTGCAAACAAAAAGGTCAGTTGACTTTAGAAAACGAGTGTTGCGTGTCCAACCTATTTCAAAGTTCCCAGTAACTCACTGGGGAAGAGGTTTAAAATGCCATAAATAAAGTACAGACTGACAGAAATGTACGTAACATCTCTAAAACGGCTAAAGGAATTCGATAAAATTTTTGATTTGTTGATGAAAAGTACTGAAGAATTCTTGTTGAGAAATTATGACTGGATTAGTAAAATAGAACATATAATGTCTGTTATTTATGTAAATAAATATACAATCAACTGAGATATTAACACCGCTTTCGAATTAAATTCGCTTTTGAGTCGAATTTCACAGGATATTTATTTCTTCACTCTGCATTCAATACAGAAAATTTTAGTCTCATACCTATTTTATAAAAAAATCGTTATACAAAAGAGGACGAGACAAGTAAATAAAAATGCGAATGCAACAAACATTTATATCTTTTACCCTCACCTTATTAAAAGCAAGATTTTTGTACTGTAATCGTCCTTAAAGATGAGGTAAAAATAAATGCCCTATGCGATTCAATACTTCGAGACAACGATCCCTTGTGGCTAATAAACAACTCAAAGTGTATATTGCGTATACAATGTGAGTAGTTTTCGTATGGAAGGAACTAATTTTTTTGTACTCACTTTATTACAGAACAGAAATTATTACTACAGTAAGAGAGGTGACTAAAAGAGGTTTAAAGTAACAAAATGAGAGAAAGAGAGAGAAAGAGAGAGATAGCGAGAGAGCGAGAGAGAGACCGAGAGAGAGCCAGATATAGCGAGAGCGAGAGAGACAGAGACAGACCGACAGAGAGCCAGAGATAGCGAGAGCGAGAGAGACTGTGACAGACAGAGAGAGACAGGCAGAAAGAGACAGATAGGTTGTATGATGTAGATAACATTCTCACGAAAGGAAATAGATTGAAGGAAGGTAATAAGTTTAACTTAAGAATTCATTTAATTTAACATGTTTTGATCGCTAATTATTGTATTTATGGTAATTCAAAAATTGGAAGCTCGCGTCAATGTTAACGAGGCAGACTTTGGTGTAAACATTCTTGCTTTTCTGTATTATGTGCTTCAATCACTGTAACAATTAAATTTATTCATATTTGTTTCATTTGTAAAAGTAAGAAATAACTACTGTTCCTTACAATCCAAATAAATTCATAAAAGCACGAGAGGCGCTTTGTTTGAATTTGTTGCATTGGATCCAATAAATTAAAGCTGCAGTGTTAGTAGGACAGAAATTGCAATATTTCAATATTACGTTACCATTTCCAATAGTGCGAGAAAGATGTGCTATTATAGCACCGCGAGATTTGGGTTGAAATGCTTACTTCGAAAGTATCCGAAAACTTGCTTCTGCCTTTCCGGTGTCATCTGTACCACTGTGCGATGCACAATACCCTGTGCCGTTGGTGCTTTGAAACGCCGCCCCACTTCCCACACACAATGCGTGAATGGATGCCACACGATAAAGGGGCCATCTTCCAGGCCCAGATGAAAAATTAGGTGAAGGTTGGGACCTGGATATTGAACTTTTTTCAACTGATGATGATCTAATGTCTTAATAGTAATTTACATCATAAGGACGGAAAATGTTACATTATGAGTAAGATGTTTCCGGCCGAGTAGACGTTAGGAGTCGAAGCTGGAACTTCTAACGAGTAAGTAACATTTCCGCTCGTGTGTTGTAGCGAGATTTATTTCATACTATATCGCATTTCCTTACTTTTATTTTAATTTCATATACTTGGAGCTGTATCTGTGACCATAAAGAATTGCCCACGCTGTCAGAGCACCCTAGAATAACGATGTCTGTGAAACGCAGTTCTCTGAGCATTTTGAAAGGAATTTAAAGATAAACAGATGCTTCGGAAGTCAATAATAAATCAATCCAATGAAGCAATTGAAAAAATAATACCTCAGAAATCGGAAGAAAGATATAAAAAATTTTGTTCCTGGAAAAATGTAAATAGAGTAAACCCTCATTAACACGAATTGCAAGTGACCGAAATAATCGGAGTTCGTGTTATAAAAATTCATCTTATCCGAGAATTATAAATGTCCGTATTGCCGTAATCCCATTCCGGAACAAAGGCTTTGTTCGTGTTACGGCGAAATTCGTGTTAAGCGAGTTCATGCTAATGAGGGTTTACTATAATATTAACACGCTTAATGAGAATGTAATGTTGGCGTATTTTTCAGACTTTGTTCTTTGACTTTGCCATCATCTTGTACTGCGATCTAATTTTTTTATGAATGATTGTAAGTTTTCTTCTCATTATTGTAATCACGTAAATAGCTGAACATGCATTTATAAAACAAATCAGAGACATTGGTACAAAATTTCCAAGTTCGTAAGTTGGTATGAGATTTCATTACGATACAGTGTACCGTGAGGTCCCACTTTCCGGTTTGCTTTGAGGCACACAAACAGCCGAAATGTGTCATTATGAAATAAAATTTGTTTGGAGAACAGGAGAAGACAAACAATCTATTTCTCTTTTACAAATTACGTAGTAACAATTGTAAAATTAAACCGTAGGTTGTAAACAGATTTGCAGATTCGAAATAAAGTGTAAAAATTCAGAAATAAAAAAAACAATCAAAACTGCTTAAAAATGCATCTTTTTAAATAAGATTGAAATGTCATCTCACGTAGTGGATGTGTCATAACAACAAAGAGCGAAACCTTGCGAGGATTCATTGATTACTGATTCCGAGTGCATCAACAGCTAAAGTAATTAGTCCCGTAAGTGTAATGGAAGATTTATCGCGAGAGATGGTGGTGATCTTGCCCCTGTGGATGGCGAGATCCGAAGCCGACCTACGTCAGCTTTCGGGGATTTTTCACAACGAGGTATCTCCCACCAGTGTACCACCGCCCAGAAAGGTCAAGCTGTAAGCATCCGACTGGTCTCCCGATAAGTGTAGTGCTTGTAAGTGTGTGTGTAAGTAGGGGTGAGGATAGGACAAGGAAGAATCGCGCACGGTCAGTTTGTTACGGTATTGCGCCAGCATTCGCTTACTGTTGATGCGAGAAGCCATGGAAAACTACCGATCAGAGCAGCCGGCCCCTATAAGAACATTTTAGGGGGACGGGCTCGGTTATCCTCTAAACCTAACTTGATTCTACATGTACAATATCTTCAGTTACAACTCAATAGTTTCCATTGTTCATAATGGTCGACAGATTATTCTATCCCTTACGGATGCCGACAGTTACGAAGGACTTTACGTTTCTCTGGTTGAATAATGACTATATACCAATATTTATTATTGGTATATACTCATGGTATATAGTCATTAAGTGTTATTGTACAAACTTAGTTTCGTCTTATGTGCCCTTGCCCAGCATAGTGTAAAATGCCTCGGCTGCCACAGGCTGCTGGATGTGGTGGCGCTGCAGGGGACGGATGTGCGGGGAGGGCCGCGCGCTTCTTTGATGAGTAAATTACCGGCGACTGTTAACGACGCGGTGCCTTGTGAGACAATCAAGAGAGCCCCCCCCCCCCCCACGACGACGAGCGCAACCTGCCAGGCTACTGCACCCGCACCAGCACTCTTCTTGACCAGGCACTTGGACATTCCCTCTCTTGGTCTTTCCTTCCGCTCTCTCTTTCTAACCGCTCATCTTTTCCTTCTTCTCAACTCCTCCTGTTCTCTCATCTCTTCCCAACCTCCCATCTCCTTCCATCCTCCCATCTCCTTCCATCCTCCCATCTCCTTCCATCCTCCCATCTCCTTCCATCCTCCCATCTCTTCCCATCGTCCCATCTCTTCCCATCCTTCCATCTCTTCTCATCCTCTCATCTCTTCTCATCCTCTCAACTCTTCCCATCTCTTCCCATCCTCTCATCTCTTCCAATCTTCTCATCTCTTATCATCCTCCCTCAATCACTTCTCATCCACCATTTCTTCTCTTCCACCCTTCATCTCTTCTCATCATCCCTCCATCTCTTTCTTTCCTCCATCAACCCCTTCGTAACATCCATCTCTCCATCTCTTGATAACCACATTGTCTCTTCGTAACCTCCTTCCGGTCTTTCATAACCTCTTTCCATCTCATAGTAACCTCTTCATTAGGTCCATCCATCTTTTCCTCCGTCCATCCCTGTTCCCCCGCTTCCATCTTTCCTTTCTTCCCTCCACCCTCCCTTAAACTCTTCTTGTCTAAACTCCAGATTTCCTTTTTATTACTTGTATATATATGTATATAAGAAGTTATATGAAGTTATACACATAGCGCAATGTTTTGTAATATTGCGGAAAATCGATTTCGAAATTTTAACAGAAATACTCGTTTTAGAAGACACCGCAGACACCAACAAATTTGTTTCTCTTTTCAAAACGTCCGTCCGTCTGAACAATATTATTGTCTGTCTATAACATTCCTAGGAATGTCTACAAAATGAATACTTCCGATCGATCTGGTCCGACTCAAAGCCCTGCAATTTTGAAAATCTTTCTTTAATTTTGTCATTACTTTACATACATTTGTTGATTTACAAGTTCTTAGACCATTAATATCCTACGTATTCCAACATATTGTTGTAATATGTGAATAATATTTTCCATGAAATAATTATCAGCACTTAAACAGGACAGATGCAATGTTATTTTTTTCAAAAACCAATCTACTGTTTCCTATTCTTCGGACATAATTCTAACTCGATACCAACTAAAACTTAAGAATTTTCATTGCAAACTCTAGAAGAACAAGAGCGACTTTATTGCAGCGAAGTAAACAGGGAGCTCGTTACTAAGGTCGTTGGAGGCTAATTCAGTTAATGCGCACATTGATTGGTTATTGTTCTGTAGCTGTTGAAGCTGTTGGGAAGACTCCAGGTGCGTTACCTGCGCCCAGAGCTCTTTATTGCCAACGGAAGCTCTTTCTTCGACGTCCTCTTGGGAGTCGAACCCACACCCCTTGGGAGGTAGTCTTTGATGACTGCAAGTCGGCTTCAACAAAGCACGCCATGCCCCTTTCTTCTTGACTAATCATGTATACAGCTTTTGCAGATGATTTGTGCGGTCTCCGGAACGAAGTTGCTGGTGCAAGTATTGTAAAAATTTGTGAAATGGACTGGAACTCCAGCTGCTCTAATCCAATGTTCAGTTTCCATTTTAGCTTCCATGCATAATTTGAATACCAATAACTTAAAGGGTAAAAACCCTTTTTTATTTCTTTGGGCGATTGATTGTTTCTGTTTTGCAGTCCATATTGCCAAAATCGCAAAATTTCAAATGAATTTTAGTACAGGACAATGGAAATAAGAAAATATGAAAATAGTAGACTTAAGTTATAAAAATACCGTCTGGCTACGAGGGTTTCGTTTAAAAATTGTTGAAAAATCCCTTCATATTTCCCAAAGTACCTCAATATTATTGTATCTTCTCCTACAAGAAGTGTCTCCTCTTTCATTTAAACAATGCGCCGTGATTAAATCTTAATTGTCTAGTGGTTTGAGGACATTCGCCGGAAACGAAAAAATAGGACATTTTCTGCTTTACGAGACGAAATTTCAATTTCAATTTTAGTCTTTAATTGAATAGTTTAACAATTACTGTTGTGGTCAACTTTAACATTCACATGCACTAACCAAAACACTTTGCAAATTTATATATTACAAAACATTATTCCCTATTAAGATGTTACAAAGTACAACATTTAATTAATGAATAAAGAGCTCATGACGTAAGAAATTATTTTGTGAGTCAAACTAATTCAGTCTATATATTACCTCTTGCAACAATGAAGAGCTTTTTACCTTGTTTAAGCAAAATTAATGACATTTCTGATTTGTTTGGAATTCTACTTCTTTCTTTAAAAAAACACAAGTCTTAAAACTAGTTTAAATTACGTGTGAAGTAGAATACAAAATAGGCAATTCATTGACAGCCAGAGCAGTACTACGTACACTCCTCAAACGCAACGATAAAAACTAACGTGCAAATGAAGCGAATTCTTTGACTTTCTCCTCTTCAAACAAAATCCTAAAGGACAATCTTTTATAACTTCTAAATCTATTAACGTCAGATTTCACTGCAGATCTTTTAGGACTTTTTCTGTGTTCCTGGATATCTAATAAACCATAAACATCTCTCGCATTGCTTGATGTAGCATAATTTTTATTCATTTCCAGCGCATATATGAAAATATTAATGCGGAAGATTAATAAGACAACGATGGATTAAAACAGGGGAAAACGGGAAAGTCCCGCGAAAATCCCGCGAAAACCTACAAAGAATCCGTGATATCCACCATAAGTTCCACAAGCAAGACTGGGGCTCAACGCCTCCCCCTCCTGATATGAAGATTCATTGATTATTTCGGCTTTCCGAGAGTGTCAACTGTATCGTAACTGGACCCGTAAATGTAGTACATGTTTCACGTCAGAAAGTAGCGATGATCTTCCTCCGCTGGATGGCGAGATCTGGTGCCCATCTCCACGACGATTAGCGAAGTTTTCCCTGATTATCTCCCACCGGCAGAGCACCGGCCGAGACTAGCTCTAAGCTTCCGAGTAGTCTCCCGATGTGATAATGTAGTGCGTGTAAGTGTGGTGTGTAAGGAAGGGGTGAGGATGGGACACGGAAGATGTAGGAAACATTGCGCGCGGTCCGTGGTCCGTTTGTTAGGGTATCGCTCTGGCATTGGCCTGGTGTTGATCGGAGAAAACACGGAAAACTAACCGGACAGAAACAGCCGGCCGCTAGAATCTCCCAACTGAATTCGCCCAAGCTATCTAGCTAGTGTCGCAAGTCTCGCTGACAAGCTACTGTCGAAAATCCTGTCACCTTCGGAACTCAAACCCCCGAGCCTCCCGGTCAGAGCCACTGCGGTAACATCAATTCTGTGGTCGCGAGGTAAACGTTCTTCAGTCAATTTTTGGCGAAATTGGGTTAAGTACTGAAACTACAATACTAAATATACATAATAAATACAAAACTAAATATCTATATTTTATTTTACTTAAAACGACATAATTCAAAAGTTTGCTTCCTTAACGAGAAGAAAAAAGCGTTGGGAAATAGCGTTGAGCGTAGGAAAAAGCGTTGGCTAAATAATCTAGCCCTTTTTTTCTCCAAACTTAAGATTTTTGACTTAAGAACTTTTACCCCGTGACCACAGAATTGTCACCCTGAGCCACCTAAGCCGGTGAGGTATGAAGAGGTTGAAAGTGCTCGCACTCAGGAACCCAATTATTGAGAGTGCGCTTTGGCGACAGGCCAGACCGTGTGCACGCCAGACCGTGTGTCGCTCTTTCGCGGAGCCGTCTGCGCGCCCGCCCGCCCGCCGCAGAGAAGAGCCTTTGTGCGCCGAATTGCGAGCGTATGACCCAGCGTTTTTCGCCGCGTTGCTAAGAATAGCGCGGGCGCCAAGCACGCCGCCCGCCTTCAGCTGCTCTCAGCCACGGAACCGACTCCGGCGGTGCGCGATGTCTGTCTTCAACCGTCCGTGCAGAGCATTCTACCAGGAAAGTCTCTCAGTAGTGACAGCTCGGTGCTTGCAACAAAAATTACGTTGGTAGCTGTGAGAAATCAAAGGAACTGTAAATACCGCAATCATAACAGATGCTGCATTATCGCGGCAAAAAGTATTATTCTTTCATGAAGAACATGAGGGTTCAGGGCAGGAATTTATAGCTAATTTACCTTTGAAAATATATTTTATTATATAGGAGCGAATATTTTGTCAACAAAACTTGAAAACACCGCTCTTTTCTGTATTCAAAATTCGACTAAAATATGGTTTAGGATAGAGATCACAAAATTATGAAAACGTGCACAAAATTCACTTTTCCCCATAACTCGTCACACACAGTTTTTAACTGTTTTTGACGTAAACAAATAAATAAAAAAATGCTGGAAATGACCTCTTCAAATTTCCCATCGATCTGTTTGCTACCAACGTAAATGCACATTTTAGGCCCTGACTCGGCCCAATGTGGAGAGACTTTCCTGGCGCATTACACTTCCAAACCGCGTAACATTAGTGGTTCGGAGAACAATGTGGACCATGCTTCCATTTTTTAACTACAGAATGGCACAGACTTTCCCGTATTAGTTTTCTATTTTCTTCGGTCTCGGCTACCTATTCGGAATTGCTATATACTCGTGCCAACTGCCATCTATCGCCGCCGAACTACATGTTTTGATATTTTCTTAATTTTTTGGTTTCCTAATGGTAGAACGCAAATATTAATTTTAAAATGTTAAGGAACACAAAAATCTCATCCTATATGGTAATTTTCCTTTAAAAATTTGCAGCTGTTTTTAAGAAAATGGCGTTTAAGAGCTACTAAAAATGCGAAATTTGAAGCTCATTTTCACAGAAAAGTTTTGAGTTTTCAAAATACTTCATTTGAAGTCATTTGAAGCACATTAACTCACAAATACAATAGTGTTTACAAATTGCTGGTAATGTACGTATTATAGATGTGAGAGATTTTTCAAAAAAATTACATTTGTGTAATTTTGAAAAAACAAAAGAATACCTCCAAATGAACTTTACGTCATATTAAAGAGTGCAATTAGCACTATCCGTTCCAAAAGTTTGAAGAAAACAAATTGCAGCCATATATGAGAAAATAGCGTTTGAGAAAACTATTTAATTTTCGTGAAACTTTACTTGACAATATTTAAAGCACATGTATTCGTAAATATAATAATGTGAAAAAATCGCCGCTAGTGTAAATATTAACGACGTTAGAGACAAGTAAAATATACATTTTTCCCATTTTTGAAAAAACAAAAGAATAGAGAAATATGGCTTTTTGTCATCTCATAAAATACATTAGGCACTATACCTACCGAAAGTTTAAAGAAAAAATTTGGAGCCGTTTCTGAGAAAAATATTGTTTTGTATTTTTTAAATTGCACATATTACATGCAATATTGCACGAAAACTACTAAAATTTTCAAAAAAATGTTCATGACCTTCAAGAAAAAAATCACTATGAAGAACAAATTTTATTTGAAGGAAAAATCTCTATCTTCAATTTTGTAGTTGGAGTAAGACGCCGATTAAATTCAAACTTTTGCAATTTTGGATAATTCAGATTTAACCGTGAAACCCGGACTTATGCCATCTTAATAAGTGCATTTTACTCTGTCCTTCCAAGAAATTTAAAGAAAAAATTTGGAGTCGTTTTTGAGAAAATTTTGAAAATGTTCCGGGGGCTTCATGTAAAGTACCCCCAAATTTTTTAGAATCTTTTTCAAAATCTCAAAGCTTCGACTCGAACCAGATCGACCTGGGAATATCCATTTTGGAAGAAATCGTACGTAAGGTTTAGGCGCTAGCAGTGTTCCCAGACGGGCCAGATGGACGGCCAGACGGACGGACAGGCAGACGGACAGGCGGACGGACAGGCGGACGGACAGGCGGACGGACAGACGGACGGACAGGCGGACGGACAGGCGGACGGACAGACGGACGGACAGGCGGACGGACAGACGGACGGTCAGACGGACGGACAGACGGACGGGCAGACGGATAGACGGACGGACAGACCGACGGACAGACAGACGGACAGACGGAAGGACAGACGGACGTACAAACGGACGGACAAACGGACGGACAAACGGACGGGCAAACGGACGGACAAACGGACGGACAAACGGACGGACAGACGGACCTTTTGCTTCCAACTGTTTTTTTCGGTATCAAGGACCCACAAAAGAGGGGTTCTAGCTACACCACGTGCTAGGGGATTTTTTTCTTAATTTAGCAACTGGATTTATCCACTTTTTCGTTGTCACGGTCCGGCAATGAATTTTTTTCTGACGAAAATTCTCTATTTTTTCGCGCAGCATTACATAACTATCCCTATATTTATCCTATACTTTCCCTATACTACGCATATTACTCCGTATATACGTACGTATACGGGAAAGTAAAAATAAATGATATAGCTGAAAATTCTTATCCTGACTTTAAAGCAATATAAACAATATTATCATTAGTGTGCATTCACATGTGCATTGGGGTTTTTCGAAAACAATATCGAGAATCCCATTTTACTCGTAGTATTTTGTACGACTATTTCGCAAATAAATACTTTGATAAATTCAAATAATTCTGTTAAAGAAAGATAAGAGCGTCGGCAACATCACATTCAGTTAGTACAACGTATCACCTTTCAAAATCATAAACGTTTCTGTATCTCTGCAATTGCAATGATGGCACGTATTATTGAAAAAAAGGACTTTTTGATGCCTTTTAATGTCGAATTAATTTGATTTTGCACGTAATTTCTACTATTTATAAATAGAAACAGGTATTTTTCACATGTTCATCTCATTCTGATAATTATTGTCAAATACGCTTACATTACTGATTTTGAAAAGCTTGCATTTATGTTATATTTACTTTTTTCTGTCATATTGGATCTGCAATTTTTTTTTGACTTCATAATCGTAATTAGCAACCTACAAAACTCTTATTTAATGAAACCAATTAAACAACTGTTTCATATTTGGGCCAATCTATTGAGGACTGAAATTACTATAGGTTGGTCCCACACAACTACACACACGCAAGAAAGTACGTGGTCTTATGGTACCAGTGTTACTTTTCACAACAAATATTCCTCTCCATTACACACGAATGAATAACTTTTCTTTATCTTTTGGATAAGTTAAACTTTCAAGTATTTTCTTAGATATTGTTGCTAGGAGAGCAGTAGTATTAGTTAGAGAATTTCTGTAGGGTAGGAGAAATGGAACAATAAAATAGATTGTTTGTGCGTGCACGTGTGCGGATATGTGTGAAATGATGAATGATGAAGTGGGTCAAGCTGGCAAACAGCAATTGGAATTAATCACAGACGTTTCTGTGGTCTATACGAATTTCTTTTCCAATTTTTTTATTTAAAGGAAAACGGCATCAATTTAAGGGCAATCAATGAAAGTTTGCAATTTCTTCAATGTATTTTAGCAGGGGAGAAGAAAATTAGGAGATATAGAAACTACTGTAGTTCCCTTAGCGTTTCATTATATGAGCTTAAGTGATATTCTATCATCTGATAGTGATTAAATTACTCTTTATGTATGAATTCATGACACCAATTTTACTATGGCATTCGCTTTGGACTAGGCATTCAACGATGAGACCATGCTGTCAGAAAGCAAGCGCATTATCACTAAATTTCCCAAGCGCTTCTTACCAAAACTGAGCCTGGAAATAAAACGAACTGCGTATACACCGAATTGTAACTTTTACGTTTAGTGTTTTTTAAGTGTTCAACTCACTTCAACCATCTGTGGAATTTTGTTTAGAGGATCCCTTACACAAATTAACTAAACACATAGCACGGCACATGTCGTTGGACATAGGAGCAACTGGACCGCTTGCTCATTCATTAAGGCGCCCTGGGCGAAGCCGTCATAAACCAGAGGGGAGGGGGCGGTAAGGGCTAGGAAGCGGGGGCAGGGGACGCGTCTCTTATTGAGCGACGTCGGGGCCGCGGTCGCTTTGATGATCACCCGGTGATCGGCCGTGGTTAGACTGATCGAGCGCGGTCATAAAAATACAGAAGCGCGCCCTCGGCTCGGAGACACAGCTTCCTACCGCGTCGTGGAGGGGGAAGGGAATTGAAGTGAAGGGGAAGAAGGGGGGGGGAAGTGGAGGGAGGGAGAGAGGGAGGTCCGGAGGCTGCTCCGGAGAGAAAAGCCTCCGCAACCCATTAGAATGCGGAGTAAATGTGGGACGATTATTGAGCGGATAAACGAATGAATGGAGAGTCGCATTATATAAACACAATACACAAACATAAAGAACGAAGATGTTACATGTCAGGCTTTCATTCCGTGGCACTGGTCTCAGCCGATGCTCGCTCGTGTTATCAAACATCTGCGTTGGACTATTGCTTCTGTCTTGGTAGCAAGACTTTTCTTCCGGAAGAATGATATTCTTTTCATTTTTTCTTTCGTTTAACCGAAAAATTTGTAAGAAAAGATAAAGTATGTGTTTGATAAGATATACGTGCGGGCTCTGATATTAAAATTTCAAAACTTTAATCATCTCTCGTTATAAAATAAATTGTTTCTTACTTTACATCTAAGAACAAAAATCAACAAAAACGCTTTCGTCGATCTATTAGACTGATATATTTAATATCTCGGCTCATTGAAAATATTACTTGAATAAGATATATAATACACATCATCTTGACAACAAACTAACAAGGGGATGGAATGTAATATTGAAGCTCGATATATACTACAGTATCAGTAAGGAACAGTTTTGTTAGATTTACACGTTGTTAAATGGGTAACATTGTACGTCTCACATTCACTATCAGATATTTTTCCAGGCAAATACTTTTGATGAACTTCTGTGAGAAACAAAATACTTTGCACTTATATACAGGAGCTGCTTTTTTAAGAAAAAAAAGTACAGAATTGCTGCAAATCATATTGATTTTTTCTGAATGACATCTTTAATTTTAAATCACAGAGAGTTTTCGTTTAAGAAAGCAATTTTAACTTTCTGCTAAACAAATTTCGAGATTTTTCCTTCAAATGAAAGATAGAGGCTCGAACAAGTTATGGCTTACTATTATTAATTATTTTTTTACTATAAAAATAAATATAATGCAACCTGTTTATAATATTATGAAATGAAGGTTTATCTACTGTTCATTACTTCATTTTGTTGTTTGAGTTGAAACGATCTATCGAAAGTAATCGTTTCTCGAGTGGCAGAAACAAGACTATGAGCGAAAGGCTATAGAGAGCGAAGCGAACCTAGCGAGTTTTGAAGGGCAAAAAATTAATGAGTGTTTTTAAATGCGAAGATAAGTGACTATAGTATATAACTCGGCAAGCTTTGATTGATATTTACCTATTTTCAATACCATTGTACGCATACAATGAATTACTAATTAGCACAGAATATTACGTGGAAACAATTTCTTATATATCGTGTTAATTCATTGAAAAGTAAATGCATTCATAGAAAACAACCACCATATCCTTCATATTGCATCCAGGTTAAAGTAGGCATGATCATAAAGCTGCAGCAGGTACAAGATTTTCTGATCACTAGTAACATGAACGAAGAAATCTTAACACAGGATTTTTCTTCGAAATTCTTCCACGAAAGTCCTATCACAAGATTCCGTTGTGAGCGCCGACAGCAGGACACATGTTGAGCCAGTCTCCGCAGTGAATTAATCGAACGCCGACTTCCCAGAGATTTAAATGATAATGCGGTGCCTCAATCGACCAAGCGATTGGGCTGCTCCGTCGCTTCTGTGCCGCTCCGACTGTGGAATGCTGTCGCTTGCGCCAACGCGACGCCTACACCAGCGTCAACTCACTCGAATTGGCCCAAGCCCCGGGGCAGACGTCATTTCCAAATATTGACTTTTTTAAACTGAGCGATGATTGATTTATTGAGTAGTGTTTTCGGGCGCGTCAACTGCTAGGGGTCATTAGTTCCGTAAGTGTACCGCATTTTTCCATTGAGGGAGGTGGCGGTGACTTTCCCCCTTCTTACTACATGGTGAGATCCGGCACAGAAATATACGTCGGTTTGGGAAGTTTTCTCCAACCAGGTATTGAATTTTGAATTGAATTGCCTTATTTTACGTGGCGAGACTCAGGCCAAGAGGCCTGCTCTTCCTACATGCAAATCTCGGTACGCTCCTTTCAGCAACTAGCGGAGAAACAGGCGATTTTTAATTTTGCTCAGAGGCGTCATTTAGGCTTGAGGATCTTTTTACATGCAGTAAATCTACTAACATGGGACAGCCGGCTTTACTTCCCCTCGGAAGGCGTACGTAGGATTTTTTGCCCCTAAAATTCCATGGCTTCGATCAGGTTTGAACCCGATATAACAGTCCGATACGCTAACCGTTACACCATCGCCGCCACAATGGCCAGGTATCTCCCACAATCATGACACTGCTCCAGCCGGGATAAGATCTAAGCTCCCGACTGGTCTTCCGACATGTGTGGTAGTGTAGTGGATGTAAGTGAAAGTAAAGGCTGATCATTGAAGAAAGAGGAAGGAAAGATCGTGCGTGGTCCGTGGTATTGCTGCGGCAATCGCCTGGATTTGATCGGAGAAACCACGGTAAACTATGTATCAGAGCAGCCGGGCGCTAGAATTCTCCTCTAGACAGAGGCTGAATTCGACCTAGATATCTAGCTAGCGTCGAAAATCTTGCCACTGTCGGTATTGGAACCCTAGAACCTCCCGGTCAGAGGCAGCCACAGCAATGACATCAACTGATGCCCTGAGTCACCTCAGTCGATAATTGATCGATGATAGGATCATTACCTACAATCATCAGAAGTAGTTGCCATTGTGCGCTCTTTGTTGGTGCTGCGAGTGGCAAAGGCTGCAGGAAAGTGGAGGCCGACTTCCTCGTAGCGGCGGCGTGTGTGTGTGTGTGTGTAAAACGTGCATTTCATTGTACTACAACGCTACCAAATATATTTAGACCATTTGTTTATCTAAATGTATTTTTTGTATATATTGTTTTTATCTTGATGACACTGAAGTGTGTTTTCAGTGATGCACTACTTGCTTTACCGGTATTAATGTGGAATCGTATTCAACAATTCTTAAAGCACAAGCCAGCCGGGATAAGCTCTAGGGCCCAATATCTGATTCTTACTTTTTATATACAATTTTGCACAAATAAACTTGCTGCACAAAACTGAGTTAATATTATCCTAAAATTGACTCGAGTAAAGATTCTTTTGCAATGAACTTTTATTAGAATCGTGATTCTAGGTGTTAAAATTTTCTTGTAAAACTATGAATTAATCTGATTTTTGTTACTTCTTTCTTTCTAATTTGCGAACTTCGTTTACGGCGTTATTCAAAAGTCCTGCATCAATTACGCATATCATACCAGCGTAAATCTAGGGACTGTGCATTTAGAAATAGGTAAATGAATTCACGAGTTCTTGTTGTAAAGTGATGAAGATAGAGGAACGTAAAAATCATTAGCATTCTAGTTTTAACATTTCAGCTGGAGACCTGCTCTGGCCACTTCGTGAGTGGTCATTCAAGACTCTTCGGTCAACCTAAGAAAAAATCGCATGTCTAAAACGAGAGAACATGTATGACAATTGCCAATTATTAACTGCCAATTATTAAATGCCAACTGCTTTGCGGTAATTGTGATCTATTCCTTGTCATCTTCAAGTAGCGTAACTCAATCTTGTAAATATGTAAGACATAATAACAATAATTAGAATAAACTTCACATTACCCAGACACCACTACACCACAAGGCGATATAAGGCATACCGTTGCACTTCATTGCACTGCACTTTGATTTTCTAAGATTCTAAAGTTGCATGTTTTATTGGTTTGAAACTAATTTTAATATACAGAGGGCACCAAAAATGTATACACACTTTAACAGGAGATATTTATTTAAAATGTTTCATAGTTTGACTGGAAACCGTAGTTGACGCTCTGCAAAATATGTGATTAACATTATGTTTGCCACAGTTGCACCGACAAAATGGAGTCAAGATTATCATTTGAACGGTGGAAAGCAATTGTGACGTGATACGGAACAGATTGAACGCATTCGTGATAAATTTGAGACAGATAGTACTGTTCGCGATCTTCACAAGGGAAGATCTGTGAGATCTTCCACAGAAACAAGCCCTGCGTTCTCGGCTATGGTTGTGGAATGTGACAATATTCCAGAACACTGGATAGGACGAAGAGGTCCGATTGAGTTTTTCCACCGCGTTCTCCAGACCTAACTCCGTTGGACTTCCATTTATGGGAGAATCTTAAGTATGTTGTATACCGCAGAAGACCAGGTATACTGGTAGTCTTTCGGGAAGACATTGAAATGGCATGTGCTGTAATCGCTGAGGACACTATTGCACACGTTGCTCGAACAGTAGTTCAACATATTCAGAAGTGTACCGACGCCCATGGTGGGCATTTTGAGCATCTGTTGTAACTGTTGTACCTGTAAAGAATCTTTAAATGTCCATGATGATTATTGCTTATCATTTTCTGTTTGTGTGAATTCAGATTTCTTACGTTATGTTATGGGTTTTTTTTCTTTTTTGATCGAAGAGTGTATACATTTTTTTGGCACCCTCCGTATTTCTAAGGCTATGGGACCAACACATGAAGACATCGGGGCAATAATATGTAATGCCACTATACGAAGTTTTGGGAAAAAGGAAAGTAAAGACTTAATCATTTCCGTAAATAAGTAAGATATAACCATGCAAATTATATTTATTTTTTATAATCTATCAACATTCACAAGATGAAATATTCGCATTATATCCAATAATATGTAAACATCTATGGAGCGATGAAACACACTAACATCTCAAGTTCATCAGAAATGTGGCATGTCATGATATTGCTCCAAGGTCGTCATCGGACGAGCCATTTCAGGTGGGAAAAACATGCCTCTGTTTTCTCTTCAGGTAGATGAACAATGCTTATGTGTGGTCATTTCGCTGAAAAACTCTTCGTTTTCGCAAAGCAGTTTCTTGTCGATTTATCTTCCTTAACTCTCTATAACCTATGATCAGAAGATTTCCCATTAAGTGAGCCAAATGTAGAGATTTTTTCTTATTATCACCGCAGAAACGATGAAAAACGCGAATTTGCGAATTGAAAGAACCGGAGAGCATGCTACGAGAGCCTTATATCGCACGGGGGCCTGTTGAGAACACCAAATCTTACCAGCCGGCCGTCTGAATTGCAGTGCCCTTACTATTCGCAAATGACTCCAATGGCATCTTGAGCCCTCCCAAAACATCAATAGCGCTTCAGGTCTTGAAAATGAGCACAACATTCTGGAGAAATTCAAAATGCAGCGAATTTGGAAAATTACAAAAAGAAAAAATACATATAAGTGAATCTATGATTTCGAGACGAAAGCGGTAAAAGAATAATTTATTACTAATACTTTGAAGAACATGGTGGAGTTTTTTATTCCTGAAATGATTCCTCATGTATAAAATGATGTAATCAATCTTGTCGTGGAAAACGGAAAAAATCATTTTACTACTAATCATACTCCTGCACTGGGAATGATGTCTTTGAAACACCTGTTCGCATGCATCGTCTTAGGTCTACTCGTTTGATCCAAGCGCACAGATCGAGCGCCGCTGTGCAGCCAACCCAGCAGCCGTCGTGTGCTGCGCGCGCTATGACCAGCGCTGTACCCCATGGAGCGGTGCGGCGCGCCGCTGCGGTCACAATAATATAATGATACAGAAGATCTCGGTAAAGTAGCCATTTTATTGTGACTGGTCATTTTTGTGGTATGAGAAGCGGAGGAGGGGGCGGCGGCGGGAGTAAGATGAGCTGCGCTCCGCGCTGCGGCACGGACCAACTGGACGGGGGGGGGGGGCGCAACGGAGAAAATTGTACAGTATTTCTGGCCGGGACTGCCTCCATCTCGGCTGCGTACACAGAGGGAGGA
Organism: Acheta domesticus; assembly: GCA_031308135.1. Classification (NCBI taxonomy): domain Eukaryota; kingdom Metazoa; phylum Arthropoda; class Insecta; order Orthoptera; family Gryllidae; genus Acheta; species Acheta domesticus. The sequence continues at coordinate 75,737,298 of JAHLJT010000631.1, read as the reverse complement.
GCAGATGGAAGCGGAAAACGACAAAAAAGGGAGAAACAAAAAGAGAAAATCCATAGTGGTCAGGTTTTACAGGAGGAACAGCGAATTAGAAAGAGGTAAAAAAGGGAAAGGAAAGAGTCAGAGAGAAAGAGACGAGGAGTTACAGCAAAAAAGTGACTAGCGGGTTGCGTGCAAGACAAACCTTCAATTTTGTTAACTTGTAACAGGCAATCAGTGGTAGCATTTGTGTGCTGTTTAAATTGCTATAAATTAGGCTTCCGCAGTTACCCGCAAATCAGAGAATGCAGCGTTTTGTTTGAGCGCGCGCCGCGCAGGCGCTGAGTGGGCGGGACGCGAGGAACGAGAGGGCATTGAAAGGTGGGATTTAGAGTGAAAGAGGGGTAGAGAGGGAAATTGGAGAAACGAAAGGAAGGAAGAAGATGAGGGAATGGAAGGAGAAAAACTGGTAGAGGAGGGAGTGATAGACGGAGGAGGAGGCTAGTAATGCAGAGGAAAGGAACAACAATGGGAGAGATTGAAAAGGTCGGAATAAGCGATTTAAGAGGTAAGGAGAGGACTGAGAAGAAGGAGTAAGAGTGGAGGGAATGAGAGTATAGGACTGAGAAGAGAGGGAAAGCCATAAGAGAGGGATGAGGAACGGAAGAGAGGTGAAAAAGAGACCACAGCTGGTGGCAAAGAATCTTGAAATAAATGAGGACGGATGAGGCCTGGAGTTAGGCCGGAGAGGAAGAAGTGTAAACTACGAAAGACGAAAGTAACACGAGAGGACATCAAAGCGAGAAAGGCGATAGCAAGGAACGGAAGGAGAGTTGAGGAATGAGTAAGAGACCACAGGTGGTGGAAGTCTTGAGATAACTGAGGATGAAAGAGATAAAGGTTAGGCGCCAGAGGAAGAAGTGTAAACTAGGAGAGACGAAGCAACACGAGAGGACATCAAAGCGAGAAAGGCGATAGCAAGGAACGGAAGGAGAGTTGAGGAAGAGTAAGAGACCACAGGTGGTGGAAGTCTTGAGATAAAAGAGGATGAAAGAGATAAAGGTTAGGCGCCAGAGGAAGAAGTGTAAACTAGGAGAGACGAAAGCAACACGAGAGGACATCAAAGCGAGAAAGGCAATAGCAAAAAGGTAGGGATGGAGGGAGAGAGAGGGACTGTGGGCGGCGCCCGGGGGCAATTACGCGCCTGGAGGGGCAGGCGACGCGTCGCGCGACAAGATGGAGGCCCGGCGTGACGAATATGGCGTCGCCCCACTCCACCCCCACCCAGCCGCCCCTCGTAAAGCATAGCCCTTCCCCCCCCTCCGCCGACGGCAATTTGGACGGAGCGGCTCTGCGGTTTCGGCGCGGAACGACGTCACGTGACCTCCGGAACGCCCGCCGCTGCCAGGTGCGCGCGCCAGGAAACATCTATATTAGAGATTTTACTAAATGCGTTCACTGATGTGACTACAACAGGGAATTTTCATCAATTTTGGACACTAATAGAGTTGTCTACTGAACAAGTATGTTTCTAAACCTGTTCACTTACACGGATACGATATTCAGAACATAGCACAGGAAAATATTACTTTGTTTCTGAAATACAAACATTTATAAACTTGTGTAAAACAAATAACCAAGATCACAATTTCTTCAGAAATGTGGCCTTGGGCAATGTCCATCTTCGGTATGATTGTTTACGATGTACTTTTCTTTTGCCGGTAACAGTGGCGCCATGTTTGATATTAACAAGTGAACAAAAGCGAAACTTGTTTAAACTGATGGGGCTACACCAGCTCTTCCTTTCTCATATTATTTGAAATCTTTTCGTACTATTTGTAAGATCTGCAAGACTGTATCCAACTCGCAAAAATGTTTACCTGGGCTTGATTTGAAGAAACATAAGTTTCACAAGCAATAGACGTATCCATTAGACTACCTGTCCAATAGTACTAGAGTTGTAATTAGATACATGCCTTTTTGTGAAGCAAACATGTCTTAATGCGTTTAAAAAAATTAAAGAAAGCATTTGGAGTCATGTTCGCAAATTTTTTTTTTGAAATCAGCATTTTACTCAAAATTACACGCATACTACTTAGTTTCAAATAACTGTTCATGCCATCTTTCAAAGACTATTTTTAAAGAACAATTTTTAGTAAGAAGAACTTGTAAAAAAGTTGTAGAAGGATGTTGGAAAAAAATTGATATTTTGTAATTTTTGAAAACTCAGATCTTTTTCTGAAAACATGATCTGCACCATTGTTGTCAGTGTACTTCACTCTATTCCAGCGAAATCTTTCAAGAAAAATTTGGAGACATTAACTGATTGACTGACGTACTGACGGACTGACAGGCAGGCAGACCTGAAGAAAACCGTGGGTAGTCTGGCCCGATTTCTAACAATTGAGCAGCCCTGATCTAGCGTAACCACCAGCGATACTCTGCAAGCACGCCGCTCGGTTGGGAGACGTTCAACCCAGGACATTCCTTCCTTCCGAAGCCTCGTGTCCGCGTTGCCTTTACATCCATCTCAGATAGAAGATTCTAAAACGTCCGAAGTAGCCCGTTGGTCTGCGTCGATGCTTAGACCTTTTTACGGGAAGAGGCGCACATTTCCCGATAGTTCCATTGTAGTAATCCGCACGCATTGTCTTACACTGTGGCGTAAGACCAAGGATTAGGGACATGATAAAACAGGATAAGACTTATGGGTGACTGACTGGGCACTGGAAACATTCTTTTTGGAAGAAATTTTAAAATCTCTATTTGAGACGTGAAAATAGGTATTATCATTATTATATTATTATTATTATTATTATTATTATTATTATTATTATTATCCAACACAAATTCCACCTGGAAGAATCGGGAAGTGAACTTCGATCACAGCAGCCGATTTAGTGGGGTCCGACCCTAACACCATGGGTCGTCCCAACCCGTTTACTTCTGTCGTTTTAAGAAAGATAGTATGACCCGAAGTCCTGTAATTGTAGTGCATGTTTTTGCTTGAGATGTGGCGGTGATCATGCCCCGTTGGATGGTGAGATCCGGCGCCGACGTACCGTCGGCTAGCAGTGTTTCCTCAACCAGGTATCTCCCATCAGTGGGGCATCACCCTAGCTGGGACAGGCTCTAAACTCCTGACCGGTCTTCCGGCATGTGTGGTAGTGCAATGTGTGTGTATAACGGGTGAGGTTAGAACAAAGAATGGGAAGGAAAGATCGTGCGCGGTCCGTGGCCCATTTGAGAGAGTACTGCTTCAGCATTCGCCTGGTAACTATCGGAGAAACCACGGAAATATATCTATAAGAGCAGCCACTCACTAGAATTCCCCTCCAGACCGCGACAGAACTCATACCTAGCTAAACTACGAATAAAATTAGAATATGATTGAGATTTTGGGTGTGGAGGGGGGCGGCCCTGCCGCGTACTGCGCGCTCTACCACGTGCTCTCAACTAGGCAAACAGAAGAAAGGAATGTTGAGAAACTCGTAACAAGTCTGCTCCTAACATCTGTTACATTTGTTCGTAACATTTCTATTATTTGTTTGTTCGTAACATTTGTTTCCTTATTTTAGGTGTCAACAATGTGCAATTACCGAAGCTTCTGATTTGCTGTTTCCTAGGTTGCGACGCTGGAGGCACCCGTGACCAGGAAATGTCAATCACATTGTAATTTTATTCGGATCTTATCTAGCTAGGGTTGAAAATACTGCCACCGTCAGGATTCGAACCAAGGACCTCGCAGTCAGAAGCACTACCGACTGACCCGAGCATTTGAGAAAGTGGAGGGGCGTGTAGGGGCGTTGTAGGGGCGTGTAGGGGCGTGTAGGGGCGTGTAGGGGCGTGTAGGGGCGTGTAGGGGCGTGTAGGGGCGTGTAGGGGCGTGTAGGGGCGTGTAGGGGCGTGTAGGGGCGTGTAGGGGCGTGTAGGGGCGTGAGGAGGCGTGAAGGGGAGTGAAGGGGCGTGAAGGGGCGTGAAGGGCGTGAAGGGGCGTGAGGGGGCGTGAAGGGGCGTGAAGGGGCGTGAGGGGCGTGGTCGGAATCAATGAGCGGAGTGGGTGCGAAGCGAGGCAGCGCCACCGCAATCCCCGGAGTAATTCCTGTAATCTGTGCGCCGCGCCGCTCCGCGCCGTCTGATTGGTGCGTCCGAAATGTCTGTAATTTGAGGCGCGCGCGCTGCCGCTCATTTTCACAGCCGAAATGGACCTGAGCTCCGTCTCCGCTCCGCCCTGCCCCGCCCCGCCCCACCCCGCTCCGCCCCACCCGCTCCGCCCAGTCCCCGCACAGTGCTATTTCCCGAACGACTGTGCGGTCAAACCTCTTTTCTGTATGGCTCGAAATTACTTGCTTACCTACTTCACCCTTTAATATTAATGATAAGCGTGTAGGGTGTAACTAACATTCGACTTAAATAAAATCTCAATGAGTCTTGTTAATTCATATTTTAAATGAACAATACACAGTATTTTTTTGCCATCAGTCACTTACAGCATTTCTGAACCATCGTATTACACAAGGTAACGTCAAATGCAAAGTATTTTTTTTTACAAATACAATTATACTGTACTCCGCTCGCCTGTAGTGAGCATGGGATGGAGGTTGGCATACTACCATATAGTTGCTAGACGGGCAAGCCAGCGTTCACGTGGTTTTAAAAGTATCTGCATCCCCAATGCCTTGGTCACTCTAAGCTTCTCAGCTCTTTGGTATGCGAGCCTCCTCGTGTCTGCCCCAACCCCAGACTCAGGGCAGACAACGTGACGCTACACTATCAAGCAAAGTATTTTTTTAATAAGGATATATTTAAATCAATAAAACATTAAAATAAACGAGGTAACGTATAATGAAATTCTTAACAAAAAAGAATACGAGTATAATTGCTTCTTGTTGATTCTGTGTTTCGTTTTCCGATGCGGTTCTGTGCTTCGACGCTCTGAGGAACATGAGAAATTGGTTTGAGTAAGTGAAGCAGGAGTACGAAAGTAACTTGAACACAAAAAGTAAAAATATTCACGAGACAATTACTGTCGCGTCCTTTAAAGGATACGATTCGTTGAGCACTGAAACTTCTCTTTAAATAGTTGGTATGCGGTTTTAACGATTCCCATGACTGACATTGTGCAGTGATCTGTAGGGATAACGAAAACTACTTTCAAACCCAAGCGTAATTATGAAATGTCTGGGAAAATGGAAAATGAATGAGTAAGAGAGAAGCTTGTATTACTACTGTAATATTTCTATTCATTTAAAAAGTTTGGTTTTACTAACTTCTATTTTTCAAAAGCAGTTATTAGTATTTTTTTTTCAAGAAGTTTTTAAAACAATACAATAATAGAACTGATGCATATTCTTCTTGTAATATATTTTTGTCTCCTTTTTGTTCTTTGCGGTATTATCCACGGACCTTAGCATTTCGTAAAATCTTCCAAAGCAAAGTATTTTCGATAGAAATTTAAAAAGAAATCATAAAATGGAAGAAAAAATGTGAAAATAATGTATTTAGTACACATTGTTGGCTATACAGAACCCTGCAACAGCAGTATTAATTCTATGTAAAAAAGAAGGCACTAGAAAGCAATCGAACAAAACAATTCTGAACCCTCTCTGACTGAAGAACCTGATGTTCTGTGAGAAATCGAATGCCGTTTCTTCGGAATTGTAGAAGAGGCAACATCCTCCTGAATCTACCCTGGAATACCTGTCACTCGAGAGCTCTTCGAAGACGCGAAAGACCGACCGCTAATTCCAGGGATATTGGTTCTCCTGGGAAGCGCGGTGCCGCCGTGGCGGGAGGAGGGCATCGAATCGCAGAGAGAGAAGGCGGGTCATCGGCGGCGGCGGCGGCGCTGGCGGGGGCGGTGGCGGCGGCGGTGGCGGTGGCGGTGGCGGTGGCGGTGGCAGTGGCGGTGGTGGCGTCGGTGTCGGTGTCGGTGCCGGTGTCGGTGTCGGTGGCGGCGGCGGTGTCGGTGTCGGTGTCGGTGTCGGTGGCGGTGGCGGTGGCGGCGGCGGTGGCGGTGGCGGTGGCGGCGGCGGTGGCGGTGGCGGTGGCGGCGGCGGTGGCGGTGGCGGTGGCGGTGGCGGTGGCGGTGGCGGTGGCGGTGGCGGTGGCGGTGGCGGTGGCGGTGGCGGTGGCGGTGGCGGTGGCGGTGCGGTGGCGGTGGCGGTGGCGGTGGCGGTGGCGGTGGCGGTGGCGGTGGCGGTGGCGGTGGCGGTGGCGGTGGCGGTGGCGGTGGCGGTGGCGGTGGCGGTGGCGGTGGCGGTGGCGGTGGCGGTGGCGGTGGCGGTGGCGGTGGCGGTGGCGGTGGCGGTGGCGGTGGCGGTGGCGGTGGCGGTGGTGGCGGCGGTGGTGGCGGCGGTGGCGGTGGCGGTGGCGGTGGCGGTGGCGATGGCGATGGCGGCCGCAGCGGCGGAGGCGGCAGCTGACGGCTGAGGCGAAGTGGGGCGGCCGACAGAATGAGACCGCGGGGGCGTGGGGAGGGGCTGGAGCGCTCGGTGAGACGCGCGCCACTATTAGCCAGATTGGCAGCGATTGTTCGGGGCCTACCGGCGTGGGGGTGGGATTCCCCGTAGCGAAACCCTCCGGGAAGTCCCGAGCACGCGGCAGGAACGTAGAGGAAAGAAGGTACTCCTTTTTCTACGACAGGGGCACAAGCGGAGACGAGATAGAAGAGGGTACGGCTAGGGACGGAGCGTGGGCAAAATTGGAAAGTGGGCGAAGAGGGGAGTGGGAGAGGATAAATTTTTTTGTTTGATAGATGATTTCGAGCGCGTCAACTGCTAAGGTCATTAGTCCTGTAAGTGTAATGTATGTTTTCTCCTCTGGAGGTGGCGGTGATCTTTCCCCGCTGGATGGTGAGTTACGGCGTCTGCGTACCAGACATCTAGCGGGTTTTCTCCAACCGGGCATCCCCCATCAGCGGAGCACAACCCCAGCTGGGACAAGCTCTAACCTCCCGACCGGTCTCCCGGCATGTGTTGTAGTGTTGTGCATTTAATTGTGTGGGTAACGGGTGAGGATTGGACAAGTTACAGGAAAGAAAGATTGCACAAGAATCCGTGGTTCGTCTGTTAGGGTGCTGCTCAAACATTAATTTGGTATTGATCGGAGAAACCATGGAAAACTACCGGTCAGAGCAGCCGGTTGCTGGAAGTCTCCTCCACCTAGCGACTGAACTCGACCTAGCTACCTACCTAATGTCAAAAATACTGCCACCGTCGGGACTCAAATCTAGGACCTCTCGGTCAAAGACACTGTACTGACATCAATTGATTCCCTGAGCCACCTCTCCCGAAAGGAGAAAGGGAGATTGGATCGGGGGAGGGGGAAGGGAGGGACGGGGCGGAGAGAGAACATGGGCAGAAGACAACCAAAGAAGGCAGAGACGGAGGGAAAAGGAGGGAGAGGGGGGTCGTTTCAGCTGTGAGATGAAATCGTGGCCGGGACCGGAAGCGTGGAAAAAGATGGAGCTGGGCGGGAAGGTGTCTCATGGCCAGGGCTCTGGCAGGAGGGGAGCGGTGAGGGCGAGGAAAATGTGAAGTCGAGGTCGGGGGAGCGGGTAGGAACGAGAGAAAGACAAGGGCGAGAGAAGAGACGTGCAGGGTACTGCTTTGAAATATTGCTGGTGCTGCACGGGGGAAGAGGAGAACTTCGGGAAATGGGTTCCACTCAAGGAGATGAACTTCAAGGTCTGAAATTTGAGAGATTAGTCGTTTGACCTAATTTTGTGGTTGAGGGGTTGGAATTGAATATAGGACAGAGAAATAATAAGTCAAGTGAAAATGTAGATATGAATCAGATATACGACAGAGTCGCAGAATAAGACTATCACCAACATTTGACTAAGAGAGTTTTCGGTTGAGTGAAAGAGACTAAGGAAATGGGAGGGGATTTTGATGAGTATTATTACACTGAGACTTTGAGAGTACGTTTTTGAGAATGCAGGACTGAAGTTAGAGAAGAGTAATTAAGCCGAGAACAAGATGAGAGATTCCAAAACTGGGACAGGAGCGGGAGGGAAGAAAAATGAATGGCAACCGAACTTAAAGTATGAAATACTGGAGTGGTTACGACCAGCGCAAAGCTCGAAGACAACATCAACTTGAGACAAAGGCTATGGCAAGGCATAAGCGAACGAGGCTTCGAGCACAGAGCAGGATTCGCCTGCAGTAAGCAAAGGCAGGTGAGACGAAGTGCAGAGAGAGAAAAAAAAAGAAAGTAGCCCGCCGGAGGGATGGGAAGGGCATCGAGAGAGCGCCAGCCTCGAAATGCGAATGGCACCGGCGGCAGCCGTGACGAAGCGTCGGAACGCCGAAAATGCTGCGCCGCCGTTCGGACGCCAGTGAATGGCTTGGTTCTGGACGAGTCACGAAAATCGTCAGCTCGAGTAAAGCGTAATAGAGTGGTGCTTGGAGATCCAAATACTGATGGAAGGCTACGCTAATCTCGCTTCGTTTTAATGAGGGAGCACCGAAAGTTTATTGCAAGCTGAGACACTTCCAAACCTTTCATTTGTACACTACTACTTTGTGCATACTACATACGTAGTATAGAGGAATTTATGAAATGGTGTAGAGAAAGCGGCAATTTTCGGGCAGAAAAAAATCGTTGTCTACAATACCGAAAAGTCAGTAATTCCTGTTCGAAGATACAATAAACGACTTATTATAACACGTTCTGTTGTCAAAATCGTTTGATGGGTCTGTTGTACCGAAAAATTGTTATAAGGGAAAACGTCTGTCCATCTTTGGATCTCCCTGTCCGCATGTGAATAACGCTAGCGGCTAAACTATATCAAGGGTTTTGCGTCAAAATTAATATTCTCCAAGTGATCTGGTTGATGTCGCAACCCCTTGATCGTTTGAAATGGATATTTTGATTTCCGGGTGGTTCTCACATTCACCTTCAACATTATTAAACTTTTCAAAAAAAATGGCTCAAGATTTTCGTATTGTCCAGAAAGAGGTACCCAAAAATTCTCGAAGAAAGAAACTGAATTTAGTGTCGAAATCTGCCCCTGTGTTTAATGTGACTGCTTATTTTCACAAAACACAAGGGTACTTCTAAACCCGAAACCCTCCGACGTTACTAGGGCACACGAGTTATGATTAATGATACTCGCTAAAAAATATAAATCCATCAATTCAACAAAAAAATCTTTTTATACTTCATAAAATGAATTATTCCCTCCGCCCAAGTAGGGAAAGCCCATTTAGAACACAGGGGAGTAACAAAGTCAAACACGAAATAAATAATAAGTGCGGTCGAGAAAGGTAAGAGTCCATGCTCTAATCCGGTGTTAAATTGCTAACAAAAGGAGTTAAAATAAGTTAATGATTCCTACTAAAACAAGCGCAAACAGACTGAGCAGTGCGACTCGGGAATTGAGGACGGCCGCTAACAAACACGGCAGTTCGAAAAAGCTCAGGCGGGGGCGGGCGCAGGGGCATTGAGGGACTGGATGGACGCAGCGGTAGCGGGAAGGGAGCAGTGCGGGGAGAACGGCGGAATGAGGGCGAAGACGAGTCCGGTGAGGCGTGGGAGGTACAGCAAGAGACGAAGTCACAGATGGAGTGGGGCGGGGCACGGGGAAGAGGCGGCGGCGGTAGTGGTGATAGTGGTGGTGGTGGCGGCAGAGACTATGGGGCGGGATGGTGACGTTCGAGGGTTACAAGGAGGGTGGAGGAGGTACAGATGTGATTAATGGCAATGGCGATTGAGGTGATGAAGGTAATGGAATAGCGGTCGTGGTGACGACGCTTGACGGGGAGAGGGTGGCGGTGGTGACGGTGAGGATGAACGGAGGCGTATGGCAAGGGGCATCGGTTGCGGGACGCGGGTGCGGGACGCGGGTGCGGGACGTGGGTGCGGGACGTGGGTGCGGGACGCGGGCGTGGGACGCGGGAGCGGGACGCGGGTCTGGACGGGTGCGGGACGGGTGCGGGACGGGTGCGGGACGGGTGCGGGACGGGTGCGGGACGGGTGCGGGACGGGTGCGGGACGTTGGGTGCGGGACGCGGGCGTGGGACGCGGGAGCGGGACGCGGGTCTGGACGGGTGCGGGACGGGTGCGGGACGGGTGCGGGACGGGTGCGGGACGGGTGCGGGACGGGTGCGGGACGGGTGCGGGACGGGTGCGGGACGGGTGCGGGATGCAGGTGCGGGACGCGGGCGCGGGACGCGGGTGCGGGACGCGGGTGCGGTACGCGGGTCAGGACGGGTGCGGGACAGGTGCGGGACTCGGGTGCGGGACGCGGGCGCGGGACGCGGGCGCGGGACGCAGGCGCGGGACGCAGGCGCGGAAATCTTGTGCACTGGCGGTGATGGAGAGGGGCGAGGGCGAGGGCTGAGTCGGAGAGTAGCTTCCCGCCCGGGTCCCTTCCCCGCCCCCGCAACGGGTTCCTCGTCATACATCGCGGTTCTCTTCTCATTGTGTGCCGAGACAAAAGAGAAGGAAGAACCGATAGGTGCACAAGAAAGACGACCCACGAAACAAAACCTGTAAGAAGTCCACTTCCAATTTTTAGTTTTTTTTTCTTTTAGGAACAACGGCGCTGAGAGCAGTCCAGAGGTTTTCTTATTATTTGTTCAAACTTTTCTTCCGGAATTTTAGTCTCAGCCTTGGAGATGCACTCGGGCGGGTGAGTGACCGCGGGCCGGAAGCGACTGGTCGTTGGTTCACACCTCGTTAGGAGCGAGATGAGGCGGTTGGGCGGCGGAGGCGGCGGCGTTGGAAAATTGGGGCTGAGACGGGACGCAGCCGAATGGGGATTTTAAATTCGATCTAACTGGATTCGGTAGATTATCTTCCATCGCTTATTGGACGACTAATAGATTCACATAACTACAAGTTAATTCCACAAGAGGAAGAAGAACATATCTATGTTTAAATGTTTCAGAGCTGTGCTTTGTGGAGATTTTTCGAATGCAGATATATCATTCATTCAATTTGCTATGAAGATCATGTCACAGCAATACCTGAACAATCTCAAGCTCTTGCAACATGATTTATTTTGAGTGATGGCCTTTGAATATTCCTTCACAAGGGACAAAATGTTTATACCACCACTGATGAAAGTTCGATATCGTGTTTAAGGAAAGAAATATCCGATTAGCCTAAAAAAATTAAAAATGTCGATGCCTTAATAAATTTGTGTGTTGATCGTAAGGCAAGACATTCAAACACTTTGAGCAATTAACCTCGCAAACCATTAGTCCACAGGTGAAAACGTAATGCACAATATTCATTTATCAATTTTGAAATCTAGATTCACGTTTTTGATTTGGCTTCAAGTAACTGTTGTTGTACTCGTAATTGGCAAAAGTGCAACAGCAATGTGTTATGTTCTCATTGTGAAGATTTTTGTCTCGTGAACAGTTATTGAGTATGCTTTTAATCGCGATTCTTACACGGGAGTGCAAATACAATGGAATAACATCAATTACAATTTCCTTGTACGTCCATGACCTTCACGAGAAATCGTACCTTTATTTTATCACGTATAATTTTAGCTGCTTCAGAAAAACTATTAAAGACTAACAAGATACATAATAACACTTTAATAGCTAGTTTACATTGAACACTGTAAACAATATCAAAAATGTTGATGCTGAAAGTAAAAATATAATGCAAAAACAATAATGGAAAATTTAATACCCGTTACATTTCATTTTAAATACGGAAACTAACAATTCTGTACTGAAATTGTAGGTACTTTATTCTGGCAATTCTTCAATACAAATAGGGAAATAGATAATTATTTCTGTATTTATTTCCCAAACTATCAACGTCATTATTCTCTTCCAAAATTCGATGGCCATTGCGTCAAAATATAAGGAGTCATCCGTGGTAGAATTATATCTCTGCCATTCGTAGATCTGCAAATCTCATTTTCCGCATTTCAATTCACGATCAAGATAGCAGGTAACATTGTGCTCGGCGAGTATCCGATGACATCACTAACTGGATAAACGACCCTTTGCCTACTCGGATAGCCGTTAGTGTAGTCCGGAACCGCGAACAGGCGGGCTAGCGGTCTAGCAGCCCCCCCCCCCCCCCGCCTTCCATCGCCCGCTCCGCTCCTTTCAGGAAGTGCCGGAGTGGTTGGCCGGCCGGCCGACTGGCTCTCCGATGCGGGAGATACACCGTGTTGAAGGTTAATCTGATCGAAATTTAAAAACTCTTTCAATACATAATTAAAGCTAATCAGGGAGAGAGTGCGCTATCTCGCCGCCGCATCGCCCGCCCACGCGCCCGCCGCCGCCGCCGCCCAGACGGGGCCGAAGTAGCCACTGCATCCGCTGCCCTCGCCACCGCCGCCGTTCTTCACACGCTGTAATCCCTGGATTCAACTATGTCTAGGGTTGCCAACCGTCCTCCATTTCGGAGGACAGTCCTCCGTTGATGTTAATTGTCCTCTCGTCCTCCTTTGTAGGTATATTTTAAATGTCCTCCTTTTTGTAAATTTTAACATTTGTTATCATTTATTTATCACATGACTAACATTCGCTTCGATATATCGTTTCTGTTAATTTAGAGCAGAAAACAATAATTTAATGTTTCTGAACGCTGACACACGCACATGACACTCGCATGCATTACAGAGACTCTCTGGCAACTAAAATAAAAATAAGAAATGAAATTCTCGCACTATCTTCATCTGCATTTTGTAAACAAATCATTTCACTTGAATCGCAGATGGATAGAAGGAATAAAAAGAGCTTATGTTAGTCTAAATTAAATATTTATAAAAATAATGGCATATTTCTGCGTATCGAATGTCGTCCCTGTTACATGAACATTTTTGGCAATCCTAACTATGACGCACACGTACACGCTGACTTTTTCACGCCGGCTGAGATTGTTCAGAAGTAGTTTGGCAGTTGGCTCTGTGGCGTTGCTGACCGCAAGGTCCTGTCGTTCGTGTTCCGGACGTTGGATTTTCGATTCTAACTACGAATATTCAGTGAAACCCCCCCGACAAGACCACCTCTTTAAAGAAGACTTCGCATTCCTGACCAGAAAACATCTCACTGAAATAATAAACTCGAGAGTTCGCGAACTACTATGAGCCAAAGCGTTTCTGCTGGTATTCGGATAAACAGCAGCGATCGAGTGTGTGATATTTCATGGTAACTCAGAAGGGTGGATCTTTCTGGCAATGTAGAGAAGCTACCGCGTTATAACGCGTATAGAAGCAAAATAATACCCCTGGATTACGATAATCAAGAGACCACTTTATGTCAATAAAGTATTAACTGGAGAAGGACAATTCTTAAAGTACACTGTACTAAACTTTTTTCCTATCACATTAATTAATAAACACATCTGATCAAAATAATTTAATGTTGAAGTACAATAAAGATTTCATTTGAAACCAAAATAGTGTTACGATGCCTTTCGTAGAAGTCGCAGCAGCAGCAGCAGCAGCAGCAGAAAATGTAGTTTAATAGTGCGATTAGGATCACCCATATAAACTACCAATTTTAGTTATTAATCACGTGGTCGTCATAAAGAGGTTTCACTAAATATTCCTAGGTCGACTTGAACTACTGTCAAAGAGATTTAGAGCGTCCGGTTGCTGATCGGATCGGTAGGTTTTCGTGGATTCTCCAATCAATAACAGAAGAATGTCGGAACGTATTTTCTGAAACGAGTTACGGACCGCACGCGACCTTTCTTCTTCGTCGTTTTTGTCCCCTCGATTCGTACACTTACAGTTATACACACATTTTCTACACCACCACGCACGCTTTGAGTCTACCCCGCATGGGAGTGTGCCCCGTTTTGTGGTTATCTGAAAGGGAAACACTCACAATTTGTCATGTAAGTAGGCGCCGGATATCACGTTCTAGCTGAAAAGAAACACTACTACCTCCCGGGATATGACATGCACTAAAATATCGGGATTAATGACAGCAGTTGTTGATGCTCCCCGAAATACTTAGAAATCAATCATTTGACTTCAGGAACAGGCAAGCGTGTTTTATAAATTGCATCTCTGAAATATGTAAATAAATTATGTATTTTTATTTTTAAGCCTTTTCTATGAATCAAGTTTGAATCAAGCAGAAAACAAACTAGTGGTGATAAAACATCACATAGTCTCTCGCACTATTTATAACTTTTGCAGTTTTCAGAGAATTCAGAGAGTTAAAAGAAAATGAGCCCTTAGCTATTTTTTAAGCGTCCTTTGGCCTATTCAGTTCTCTTATTTTCGAAAAATTGTTTCACGTACTTATTTTAAGATTTGTCTTTGAACAGTAGATTTCATTTAGGAAAACTAGTAGAGCTACAAAAGCATCGCACTTTCTAACATCATTAAAGGATAAGTAAAATTATAATAATACAGCAATTTTTGTCCTGATCAACACATTTCAGCCATCGCTTGAAAACTCATTACCAGTCTTAGCGAATTAGGCGCGAATATTTCAATCATTTTAAGCTATCTAAAATTCGACAATCCAATACTAACGTTTCGAAAAATTGTGCATTATTTTTTTTAATACGTATTTGAACAACAGATTTCATTAGAAAAAATTCTCTCTCTTGAATCTTGTGGTTTCAGAAAATTACAGAAACATTTTTGGGACTTATTGGAATTACTGAAACGTCAAAAATTTCAAAGAAAATGAAATAAGAGTAATTTTTTAAGATTTTTCTAAGCTATCCAAGACGAAGAGAAATAAAAAAATACGAGCTATTTTCGAGAATATTTTGAAAATATTGTTGGCACTTCATGAAAAGTAACTCTAAAATCCAAAATACCCGTTTCACATTAACCCACATCCATCGGCGAATATTAATCGATTAGACGCTAGGGTTGTTCACAGACGTACGAGGAATAGGGAGACACACTGGCGTTTTCAAATTTGTTGATATCAAGGTATCATAAAACGTGAATTTTAACTACATACGTATTAGTGGCAATTATTTACTCCCTACAGAAGCAAGAATTATAATTTTTTTTCGTATCAAAGACCCACAATAGGAGTTTTCCTGGAAGAAAATCATCGTTTTCCGCTGCAACTTTACAAAACTTTTTCTCTTCTACGTAAGTAGTATGCGAGAAAGTAAAAAGGCTGACTAAGAGGTAAAACAGAAAACGTATTCTAATGTCAGAGGGATCTGACGATTTAGCGTGACCGGGAAGTGTCGTGAGACGAGTCGCGGCCATTAACGGGAGACGTTTAGGAGGTTTTTGAAGTTGAATATTTTGCAAGTTGTTTCCTTGTAAATACTTCGAACAGTTGCTGACGCTGCGGGTGCCTTAAACACGGGGGAGTGAAGTGGCTGCTCTCCACTACAAACAGTCAAGTAATCGACAGATGTTTGATTCATTACAGTACGTCCTGGAAATTGCGAAAATACGTAAATTGAAGAATTATATATCAAGAAATAACTAAACAAACAAGGATACTGAAAATATCCATGTGTGTCTTTGTCTCCAAGAATAAATTGTTTTGTTATTAATGTTAAAAAGTAAAATCTTTATCGAAATTAAAAATCAATGGACTTGATTCAAAGCCAAATTTTAAAACAACCAATTTTCGTTTGTGTAAATTCGAATGCAAGCTTCCCAGATTCGTCGTAGAAATTGGTCAACACTACAGAAGGCTGTAGAAGTATTTATTAATTCGATCGATCAGCATTACAATTAAAGGAGCCATTTTGTGTTTTCCTTACAAAAATATATTTTTTTCTTATATATATTTTTCTTAAATATACTTTTTAATTCGTCCCTTATAAACACAATAATGTATGGAAAAGACGCCTCCCGGTGTCGAATGTATTGTTTTCTCACGGCGAGCAACAGTAGGAAATATGCGTATCTATCGTCACAAACGTTTTTCATTTGAGCGGATATATTGAAACTATGTAATACAACTACGAGACATGACGCCACTAAAAAAGTGGCGTTGAGAATTCAGACACAAGAAAGTGTCCCAGTGCGTTTTCGACGAAGAGTGATCCGATTGATTGAGACATTGATTAATGATTCTGGCCGCGTTAACTATCAAGGTAATTAGTACCGTAAGTGTACTGCATGTTTTTTATCGCGGGAGCTGGCGCTGATCTTACCGCCGCCGACCTACACGTCGACTTGCAGGGCTTTTACACAAGGTATCTCCCATCAGGGCAACATCACCCCGGCCGGGATAAGCACTATCTCCCGACTGGTCTCCCGTCATGTGTGATAGTAAATAAATAATTAGTGTAGTGCATGTAAAGGTATGTGAAAGTAAAGGATGAAAATATGACAATAACAGAGCAGCTGGCTGCTAGAATTCTCCTACAGACAGCGGCTGTATTCGACATAGGTAGTGTGGACAATCCTGCAATCGTCGGGATTTGAAACTAGAACGTATTGGTCACATGCATTGCAGTGACATCAGTTGCTGCCCTGAGCCATCTAAGCCGGTCGAGATGCGGTTTATCCAGTCCGCGGGCTGTATATACGGGAAATGCCGTAGGTCTGCGGATATCTCTCTAGGTCAGGGATACACGATTAGACCGTTCCACAAATGTGGATAACCCTGGGATTCGAAGACTTGTCAGAAACCGGATCCAGATCGGAATTCCAGATAACATTTTTTGGTGAGGATTTAATGTGACTACTTTGAAGGCATTTGTGCGAGGATGGAACATCAAAGGAATGTTATACATGGATTGCGAATATAAACTGTCAATACATTATTTTAATGCTTATTTCTTACTTTTTCAAACGAGTAAACAATTTGAAATTAGTACTCTAAATCGAAAAACCGCTACATTATATTAATGATTATGAGATATTTTTGAAAAATATTTATAATAAAGCTAGTGTGACAATATCTTAGTTTCACATAATCTCGATGCTCATTCTTAAAAGCGGTTTTTTGTACTTCGATTGTGCAATACTGTCATTTGATATCTGCAACCAGTTGCATAATGATACTTATTTCGATACTGTTTTCATTATGATACAGGTTCTTGACCAATCACAGAGAAGATTACAAACTCAGTATTGACACTTAATTAATAATTGAGAATCGTTCTGGTAAATGTTTCGTTCGATTACGTACATTGAAATGACACGTAATATTATATTATGCTTTTCAGTTTTAATTTCTTTTATTGTTAGTAATTTTTTGGTGTAATATTATTTAAAATAAATTGATTCGTAATTTCACTTTTATCCTATTTGACTATGACTATTTGACTATACCGCAGTACTCTCTCGAAGGCGAACTGGTCGCCACAGCTATCAGCGGCAGCATGCCAGGATAGGGTTAGGAAGCTGTCCGCTAGGTGGACTTGGCTGAATCCTCCGTGTCAAGTGTCCTGCATACCAAGAAACGATTCAATGTAAAAGTTTAACTTATAAAGTCGTAGAAAAAGAACCGTATGAAACTCAATGTAATTGGTATTAATACACCCGTATGAAGTTTACATACTCGCTCGTGCCTCCCTCATATCGTAATACAACACTCGTGTATTAATACCCATTATTACATAATCGTTTCATAATGTACTATTTAACACTAATTGATGCCACACCAAATTTGAAAGCATGATCGATGACTAACCTGTAGAAATGATTCCCATTCATTTCACAAACGTCGGCTAACGTATACTGATCGTGCTGATGACGATAGTACTCTCTATTCTTTTGGTCATTCCTCCAACTGGAAAATTTGCGCATGAAATCAACGTATGTTGTATGTGGTATTGTGCGGATCGCGTACGAACGGTAAACTTTAAAACTTCCTTTTTTAAGAAATATCATGAACATGTACGACATATTAATTAAAATTTATTCTGTTGTGAGTTCAAGTAAAATTGTGATGAATGGAAATATCGTCGGATCCTTGAAATTCGGTATTTACGACCTGTCGGTTTACATCCACTTCAGGACTTCATTCGGACGCACAATGTTTTCATCTGGTTTTCGGCATTACCTGAGTTAATTTTTACCATGTTATTTTTAGTGACGATATTGAAACAATGGCAGTTGCTTATGAAAACTATGCATTACCTCTATCTGCTCTGATGGGGAGGTTCTAGGTTCCAATCCCGACGGTGGTAGAATTTTCGACACTAGCTAGAGAGCCAAGTCGAATTCCGCCGCTGTCCGGGGGAGGATTCTAGCGGCCGGCAGCTCTGATCGGTTGTTTTCCGTGGTTCCTTCGATCAACACCAGATGAATGCGGGCTACGAACGGCGATTTGTCCTACCTCTTCCTTGTCCTATCCTATCCCTTTACTTACACACACACACACACACACACACATTTACATGCACTACAGTACCACATTCGCCAGGAGAACTTAAAGCTTGTTCCGACTGAGGCGGTGTCCCGTTGTTGGGAGATACCTGTTTGGGAAAATGTTCGCAAGTTGACGGTAGGTCGGCGCCGGATCTCACCATCCAGAGGGGGAAGGCCACCGCCACATCCCGGGGGAAAATCCCACTATACTCACAGGACTAATGATCTCAGCAGTTGACTCGCCTACAATCAGTAATCGATCAATTTGCTCGCTCTGAACTGCCACATGGAGGTAATTAGCAACTGGCAGTCCAGCCCATGCAGTTGGCGGAAAAAAACCCTTTCGTATAGCAACGCAGTCTTTGGAGGTGCTCAACTGTTTTAAAATTTGTTAAAAAATCGCCTTTTGGTTTGAACAACGCAGTGGTTTTTACGAATACGGCTCCAGTGACGTACGGTTGACGTACAGAAGCTGCACATACTCGATATTTCCTTCCTGCAAGTAATTTGTTCTTCCGAGAAAAATTTCGTTTTAAAGAAGACGACAACTATGGGATTGGAAAGTTCCTGGACTTTAATAATAAACAAGATTAGACCCGATCCGATGGCCGAGATCGTTAAGCCTGTAGTGCAGTGGCGATCTTGGACCAGAGGATCGCGGGTTCGAGTTCCGCCTCAGGTATGGTTATGTTGAGTATGTCTGTATGTGTGTATCGTCCTTTCGCCCCTCATCATAATTTCATCTTCCATACCCCTTGGGATAATCAACTCTGGGGGATAAAAATAGGATTCAGCATAATGCTGATCCTTTGAAAAATTACGTGCACCTGCCACCGAGATAATATTAATGAGCCCAGGTAAATGCATGGTGCATGCACTGTAATGGTAAATGCATGGTGATCCAAGGCGGCCTATTCGTGGACAAAAAAAAACACTGGATTAGTCTACACTAGTTTCACTGAATCCTTGTCGGAAGCTATCTAAAAATCTTCACTTAAACAATAAACTGGATAAGTTAATTCTCTAGGTTCATTGAATCCCTGGCCGAAGCTATTAAAAAATCATCTACTTCAATACACGATTAGGCAACTCGCTAGTTTCATTGAATTCTTGGCTACAGCTATTAAAAACCTCTCCTTCAATAATAAACGATTATCCAACTCGCTAGTTTCATTGAATTCTTGGCCGAAACTCTTAAAAAAGCCTCGCAGTTGCCCTTGAGTGACGCCGCCGCGCATCTGTACGCAGGTCTCGGTGCGATGCAGAATCCACGCGCGCTCGCGGCTTCCATCAAGCTTCGGCAGGCGCTTTGGCGGCGGCGGCGCACCGGTCGGCCGGGGCAGGCGCACTACCAGTTCCACAGCGCCGATCTCGTTTGGGCGAGCGCCCGCCGGAACATACTAACATTTGTACCGGTTTTCACCGCAAAACGCGCCGCACTGTGCCGACCCGCCCGCCTCTCTCAAACTGCGTTCCTCCCCGCCCCGCTCCACTCCGCCCCGCCGCCCTGCCCCGCCGCCCTGCCCCACCGTCCTGCCCCGCCTCGCCCGCGCCGCGCCGCACAGCCCACGTCGCCCAGCCCCGCTCCGCCCCGCTCCGCCCCGCTCCGCCTGCTCCGCCCCGCTCCGCCCCGCTCCGCCCCGCTCCGCCCCGCTCCGCCCCGCTCCGCCCCGCTCCGCCCCGCTCCGCCCTGCCCCGCTCCGCCTCGCCCCGCCTCCCCTGCCCCGCCCCGCCCGCGCCGCGCCGCACAGCCCACGCCGCCACAGCCCCGCTCCGCCCCGCCCCGTTCCTCCCCGCCCCGCCCCTTTCGCTCCCCCCCCGCGTCGCGTCTCGGTCAGACTGCGTTCCGTCTCTCCCCGCCCTCTGACCCTCCCCGCCCCGCGCCGATTTCCCGACTCCGCTGCGCAACGCGCCACGCCGGTAACACGAAATAAAGGAAGCAAAGGGCGGTGCAGTGCGGCAAAAATGTGGAAGAACCCACAAAACACACGCTCTATGATGTAGCCGCCCAGCCAAGTGCGTTTGGAGAGTAAATTCAGTGTTTGTAACTCGGCAGACTGTCAAAGATAGCGGATTTTTCTTTGTCGGGAAATTACATCGAAATAACTCGTTCTGTGCAGAAGCTTCCACGTCATTTCTACACGAATGAGGAATGTGAACGGCACCGCTTGGGTCTATGCGCCAAACTCAGGTCTATCATTCTGGAAAATCTGACAATCTGCGTGATTTTATTTGTAATGTATTTTTACTGCAAATTTTCTTGATGTTATTTGTCTTGAAAAAATAAGTTCAATTTATTTTAGAGTACTACTGTTTAATACAATAAGATTATGTGTTATCACAAATTTGTTTACATTGACATGACGTATAAGGCCAGTACAATGGATTTTAGCATTGCTGTAGGAACATGAACAATATGTATATGAAATGTACAGAATACAATGCTGAATACTGAAATGAAAATGATAAAATTATTCATTGAAAACAGGAAGGAAGATTTCTTGGGAAAAAGAAAGGAATGTGGTTCACTATAATGAACGTACTTCACAATGGTGTCTTTATGCTTTTATTTCATATTTTTGTAATATAAGGTTGAGTAAGCGAAAGAAAAGCTTTACTAATCATGATAAATATTTTATCATTATTTAAATTTGCCACAATTTATGTTGACTATATCACGTAACTGCTCAGTGTCCAATCGTAAGAAATAAATGACTCAAACTTCAACCAATATTAATTATCTGCAAAAAGTTATCGAATTTTCACTGAGTAATTTACTCTATGTTCATTTGCCATTTTTTCAATCGACAGATAAGTATATTCTACGAATACGCATATTTCACAATTAAATGAATGCAAACAAAAGGCTCGGCCTCATTCTATATGCTTTGAAGAAATTTGAAGTGTTTTGCTGATTTACTTTTTCCTTTCTTGCCATACTACCGTGCTTACATCGTAAAGAGAAACAATTGTAATGCTGCGGAAGAAATACAGAAACATTCTTATGGGG
Organism: Acheta domesticus; assembly: GCA_031308135.1. Taxonomy (NCBI): domain Eukaryota; kingdom Metazoa; phylum Arthropoda; class Insecta; order Orthoptera; family Gryllidae; genus Acheta; species Acheta domesticus. The sequence goes on along the minus strand of JAHLJT010000631.1, from coordinate 75,716,065 downwards.
GAGGCGCTGGTAACGAAAAAGTAGGTATATCTTGTTCCTGTATATACTAAACCCTCTGAACCAGGGGGTGTCAGAAAACTCAGCCTACCAGAGATCTTGCGGGCGACCGCGCACACTTGGCGTGATCTACTAGCAGGTGGGAACCGACGGTTCAATAGAAAAAAAGGTAAGTGTAAAATCATTGATTCTTCAATTGTGCAATTAATGGGGTACGTTGATGGAGTTTTACAACAATAAAGTGAATATTCTCAAATGTATACACAATATATTTATTTAATATTCATCAATGTCGAGATTGAATATGGTTAAATATAGAGTTATGTATTATAAATGTTCTAAAAGTGATAAAAATTATCTTATAACACCTGTGATACCCACAGTGACAGTTTCAGCTTGAAATTTTTCACTGCGTCTCTAATGTTATAAATTAAAACATATTTGCCTTTTAATCTTATTTTTAAAATGTGAGTGTTCAAAAACGCCCACCAGGAAGGCAAGGTCCTGTATGCATTCTGGGTAAGATAATTCTGATTTTTTTACCGAGTATAAACTAGGCTAAAAATTATCTCAGGTAAAAATGTATGTACAGAACATTGCCGCGACTTAACCAAAACATAACACTATTATAGTCTGAATCTATAGTCCCCAAAAGGTCTTTAAACTGCCCATGGTTAAGAGCCTGATTTTAATGAAATTAACAGCCTTGATTACGATAACCATAACCATGTTCATTTTCATAACCTTTCTACAAAGGATTTGTTGATGAATGGCACAGTGAATCCAATGAAAGAAATCAATTGGGTTGTCAGACTGCGTTTTGTTCAATATCCCTTTTCTTCGCCTTCCATGTCTTTTTGTAGTCACAGATTGTTATTCATCAAGCCCAACGAAAATGACGAGTCCTGTGGTCTTTCCCTTTATAGACCGGGAGGCAGCAAGAAAATCGACGTATGATCAGCTCAAAGCTAAAACTTTTTGAGAAGTTAGCCAGTGCTATGAGGAACAAGGAAACACAAGTATGGCAGACTGTAGGTGTCTGCGTTGCGCTGCGCAATTTTTTAAATATGTAGAAAAAATAGGCCATTGGGGAATGAATACACACATAATTCTAGTTGTATATTGTTTGTCAGATAGCCAAAGTGTGAAGGAGTGGTATAGAAGAGTACCGAAGCGGCGTCTCTAACTGTCCGTCATATTGAAATGAAAGTGTCATTTTTTATGTCCGCTTGGATTACGAGCTCAAAGCTATTTTTATGGTCTTATGGTAGAAAATTATATTTCATTGCCGATTATGACCACGCCATACGCGGCGTTTCTAAGTAGCCGCCATACTGGTTCAAAAATGTCAAATTTATCCCTAATCCATGTATGATAGGTACACTCCTGAGACAAATGTTTTTCAATTGATTTTAATATTACAGAAATCCTTCCCAAAGACCAACATCTCTACATCTCTTCTGTAACATTAAAATTTTGGTCGACTCCTTACACAAAATTTATTATCAAAATTTATAAACATATGTCTGTGGATTCATCAAAACCTAGAGAATAATATAAACTTTTTGCTTAAATCCCTGATTTGCTACGCTGAGGAAGGTCAACAATCCGGCTTGGAACGGTCATTCTGGAAAATAGTACATTTCCATTATTTTTTCTACCTCACGTGGCTATAAAGTATTTACAGTTTCCAGTAGACATTCTTTAATAAACGGACTTTCTCTGAACGAATTTGCTACTCTGCATATTAGCTACATTACAGCTCTGCTACATTAGAGCAATTTAAAGCGACCGCTTGTGTCTAACACTGAGTACGCATCTGTTGTCCACAACCTGTATGGCAGCACTTACTTCTACTCCCTGCAACGAGTAATATACATTACTCAAAAGAAATTGTTGGAAAATTAACAACAAAATTTAAACTAAAAAATCCTTACCATGTGCCGTGATTGTTTTAGAAATGTTTTCCCATTTCTTCCCAGTAACATTATGGTGGTCTTTGCGAAATATTTTGTAGTAACTTTTTGCACAATTTTTTAAATTATTAAATGTGATCCACGTACGAATCACTTTATATTCAATTTTTCAATTTCAATTCAATTTTATTAGTAATTTGTTTGCAAGGATAAACTACTACAAATTGCTGTGTACATTCACAGCTCTATCGGAAACAATTTCATTACAAATAACCTCTAATTGCATAGCATGAAGCACTCTATATTACCTCTATGCTTCTCACATAAAAAAATTCCCCCGCCCACTTGCTCTGAAACTTGCCGAACTGCGCCTTCTCTCGGGCCAACTGTCTGCTCCTGTGGACTGGACGACCATGACTAACAACAGGTAATCGGCGAAGAGCGCGGCCGCGTGCTGTGCCCGGCGCCAGCCAGCCTCTGAGCGCGTACGTGCTGCGTCTGAAACCGCTGCTCTAGCACGTTAGAGAAGTAGTGCATAGTCAGAGTACACGTTTTGTGAGACCTTGATAGCGAAAAACTGGTTGACGGTAATTTATTTTAGATCGCTGTGCAACTGCATGGTCATAAGCGATCAAATAAAGATATTTTATCTTGATTTCGAAAGAAACATATTATTAACGGATCGGCATAACTCAATTATTCGTTAAACATTACCTACAGAAAGACCCTATGAATTTTTACTTTCTCGCCCTTACTTCCTCGAAAGAAGAATGTATTGTAATTGTGAGCTGAAAATGACGAATTTTAGACAGAAAAACTCATTGCTGGATCCTGGTAACGAAAAAGTGGCTAAATCATATTTCCATATATGGTACATTACTTCCTCTAATATGTTGTCTAGTAAGAATTCATGTTTTGTGGGTCGTAGATACCGAAAAATCGACTGACTGCAAAAGACTGTCTGTGGTCAAAGTTAGCTCTATATCGATCAAACAATTTTCTCCATAAATGATATTCCCCGATCTACCTGGCCAAACTCGAGATCAAACGAATTTGAACCCGATATTTTTATTTTTGTGGGTACCTTACATGAAATCTCAACATTCACAAAAATTTCTCAAAAATTGCTCCCAATTTCTTTAATCAAACGTTTTACTCGGATAGAGGAAAGGACGCTTAAAAACGGTGCAGGTCTCGTTTTTGTTGAACTCTCAGAAGTGTCAAAAATTGCACGTTACAAGTAAAATGAGAAAATATGTGCACCACTAGTTTTGATCTACAATTGTGTCTCACATGCTACAAGCTGACATCCAAAAGTATACAATCTTAAAATAACAGCACATTTCACAACAGCAATAAAACTTCACAGATAAAAATACCTCATTCGTAAGATGCATAATTCTGCATATAGGTCCAGTTCACAAGTCAAATAAATCATAATCTTCCTACAATGTCAATAATAGTAGGTTTAATTAATTCAATTATCTTCTAATATTTGTTTCTTCTAACAGCTAAGTAGATTTTTATTGATAACTAGTGACAATGCGCTGTATATTTTCATCTTACAAGGGTTGCCCGGTCTCGAACAATCCGAACCGACCGAAAATGAGCTTGGAATAACAATCATTCATCTCAACAACAGTGATTTGAGTCGTTTTCATGCAACACGCAGCTGTCGTCTGCTAGCGCCATTCCACGGTGGCATGTTTTACTTGCACTAATCAGAACGTACTAAAGTGACGATTACAAACTGCAGAAGCAGGGCCTCATTTGCAGTATTTGGTTGTAGATTCGAGAGCAAGCAGTGTACATCGGTATCATGAGACAAATTAATTCCACGAATGTTGTCAAAATGTTAGTGACAAAGTTGAGACTTGCTAAATATAGAGAGTTAGGATAGAGAGTATGAATGTTAGGAGAGAGTATGTAGAGAGAGAGGTAGAAATATAGTTATCGGAGCAAACTATGAGTTCGCAAATATATAATTAATAATTCGCAAATACAATGGTAATGACACATAAATTCATGTACATATGTACATGAAGGTATAATGATTTTGAAGGAAAGAAGAGCCTTTACTTGGAGTTGCCTCTTCTATAGAGATCTCCATAGCAACAGTAACCTTCAAATGCAAAGTGAAAACGAACCATCTCAATCGAAAACGTCGAGATCCAGGGGATTACAAGATTTTATAAAGACTATTACAATCGTAATCTACAATTTCTTTTGCAAATTTATGAGACTTTGTAAGTGATTTCGAAGCAAATAAAATTACGAGTTAATATTAGATTATGTAACTAGCAGAAGGCGAGCTCTGAAACTAAAACATTTCAATACAAAGGACAAAGATCTGTAGACGAAAACAAACTTATAGAATATTCCAAGGAATACAATCACGCTCATGTTTATTCTTGCCTTTCCTTTGCAAGGATAGACATCGCCGAAAACGTCACTCGAAAGACCTGACGAGTCTGTACTTGCGGATTTCATTCACCTGATCGGAATATCGACGTGGTCATACATGTCACTGTGGTTCTTAACGTAAAGAGGGACCTCTGCACTGTTCTCGCTTGCACAAGTCTGATTGTCTCTTAAGTTGTGATCATAATCGAAAGTGTAATGCCCTATCATTAACGCGATTGTAATTTTAAGTACCGAATATTTATCAGTTAAATGTTGGCATGCACTCCGTTGATGGTTCCCTCACCAACACGTTACGTGTCAGGAGTCCGTAATGAAAAGACACTTCGCAAACGTCGCGTATTCTACCGGCACAGCCGGTCGGATATAGAAGGGTAGTGGCACTGAGGAAGACACAATGTGACATCATACAGCAAAAGGTGTGAGACAGGGCATAGAGAGGAGAACTGTTGATGGGGCAATGCAGAGTTAGATGGGATGGAACTGGATAGAATGGAATAATATGTTGTAAAATGAGATGGACAAGATCCAATGACAGTGACCCAATGAGATTGATGAGATGCAATCCAAATGAGATAGATGAGAAGCGATGTAATTAAATGAGATACAATAAAATGGGATGGGATGAAAGGAATGAGAATAGGATAACGAAGACACTTCGCAAACGTCGCGTATTCTACCGGCACGGCCAGTCGGATATAGAAGGGTAGCGGCACTGAGGAAGGCACAATGTGACATCATACAGCAAAGGGTGTGAGGGTTAAGGATCGAGCGCGGTGTTATCGCGGCCCGTTTGTTAGGGTACTGCTCCGCCTGGTGTTGATCGGAGAAACCACGGAAAACTACACATATGACTAGCCGGCGATCGCTAGAATTCTCCTCCGAACAGCGGCTGAACGCACCCTAGTGTCATGATGACATGGATGGGAGGGAGTATGTGACGGGAGAAAGACGAACTCTTGGTTGGCTAATAACAGCGGTTTATTATAAGCCCTTGTTTCAAGTACATTGCCACATCCTAACAGAGACTACGCAGTCCAGCACTCAGTCGGTCGTTGCCTTGAGGGTGGGGGAGAGGTGGTAGGCAGCGGCAGCGGCAGCGGCGGCGGCGGCAATGACGGTAACAAAGGCAGATAGGCTGGCGGTGGGTCGCTTGGCTCAGCCTTGCGTCGATTCCCGACTTGGTCAATCCGAGGGCAACCGTGGAGTGGGGACGCCGGCGATCAGTACCATGCTCACGAAGAGCGGTAAACAAGCGACAACTCGGCGGCCGTACGCCGCCTTTATATACTGCCGGGTCAGTCCATCCCTGCGGCAGCGGGGGTGGCATTGCCCTCGTTCGGGTCACTCACAGGGGGGCGGGGGACGGGCAGTCAGCTCGCACATCTGGAAGCCATGCCTGCTCGACCCGCGTGAAGTGAAAGCGAAAACGTCCAAGACGGCGTCGCTTCACCACACTAGCTATGAAGCTAGAGTCGAATATCCTGCGTGACTCGAACCCTAGGACCTCCCGGTCAGAGGCACAGCAGTGACATCAGTTGGTGCCCTGAGCCACGTCAGCCGATGGATGCGGAGGAGCGTAATGGAATGGGATGTGGTGGGGAGTCGAGGAGGGGGGGGGGCGTGCGCGCCACTGGAACTGACGCCTCCCGCGCGCCGGAGTGAACGGTTCGGCCACGGTTACGGTTCAGCGGGATTACGCGCTTCGTTTCGGTTTTCAACGGGCGCGTTCGGCCACGGGGCGTGGGCGGAGGGAGGGGCGGGGCAGGCGCGGTGGTGTTTTTTGTGAGGGGAAGCCGGCGATCGGCGATCTGATGGACAAAAACAGGAAGGAGCTGCGGAAGAAGGGAGGGGCTTTGCTGTTGAACGATCGCGAAAATTTTCTGATGGTGCTCCGAACACTGTTGGAGGAGGAAAATGGAAGACTGTTCAACTAAGCGTCGGTCGCTGCGTTATTTCTTTCATTACTGTGCCACAAACCAGGCCCACAAATAATAATTTTAAGAGTAATTTCATGAGCAAATATGTACTATTTGGAAGAAAAACTGTTACAATTTCACAGCAGGGTAAAACGTATTTTCCAACTTACCAGAATGGAACCACAGTCACGCAAATATTAGAAGCGGATAAAAAGTTTGGTATCATTACGTAGAGAACTACAGTATGCCAGGAAAGTCTCTCCGCAGTGGAACCAGGGGCTAGTGAGAGTGCTAGCATAAAAATTATGTTGGTAGCACGAAATTCAGCTTAAAAAATGAAAACGTAAATTGCGTACTCCCTATAATCATAGATGCTGGAAGTGTTGTCCCCTTTATTTGTTTCCCAGTGATCTGGTTGCTACGAACGTAAACGCAATTGTCAGTAAGAGGCCGTGACTCGGCACAGTTCGGAGGGACTTTCCCTGGAACTCGTTATTTTCAAAAAGTTTGCAAATATATGGATTCAATACTTGTATGTTATATCTTATAAATGTTTAAAGTATAATATTAGAATGTAAAAAAATGATACGTACACTACAAGTTGCTGATGAACGTTGCCCGTAAAACACATGATTCACAATGAGAATAAGTTGACTTGAGCTGTCGAACTGGGCTGCAATCTGTAACACACAATTTTGTCTTTAGGACAAAAGGAGGTAAAAATGAACAACGGGCTACAAGAAAATGCTTTCGACATTTTTTATTTCATCACGGAAGGACGCTACAAATAGTGAAGTCGTCGACTGAACTAAAACTGTAATAAAAAAAATAATAACGTACGATTAATTTAGGACGGCATGTAAAATCAAGAAAAGCAATGGGTTATGACCGTACAACACTACTTTCACTTCCAATGACAAAAATACAAATGAGATCATAAATGAACTTCCAAACTCAAAAGAATTGTCCGTATTACATTCATATTTATCTTTTTTTAAAATCGCTATGCTCTTTTATAAATCATGTAATATCGCATGTTGACTAATGTTGAAATCATGAATGCATTATCATGGGAATAAAACTACTGACTTCTGAGATGTCGACTTAGGATAATATTCAATTCTATTAGAATAGGGTTTCGCAATCGAAATTATTTAATTTCTTAATCTTTTACACTTATTGAAAAACTAAAGCACATATTGTAGAAAAGTGTCAGTGTAAATGACCATTAGCGGAAGAACGTAGTAATATTAGAACTGCAAATATTTAGAGCAGACACGTGAAACTTGGTTCGCACGCGCTTTCTTGCCTGCGTGGAAAGCCCGGTGCTCCTGCGGGCACGGCCAACTTCCCCTGACTCCGCTCTTATTTTCCCTCCAAATCCAGAAAGGGGCGCGCATACGCGCACACTAAGCGGGCAATTGTATTTTTTGTATTTAGCCATTACGCTTGCCGTAAAGGGCAATTGGCATCGGCGCCTTTAGATCTCGAGGCTCCTAATCGGTAATCCAACAAGGGAAGTCAACACGCGAAGTCTCGAATTCGCTTAACCTTTGTGACGTCACGTAGTTAACGAATTCGGCTAGCGACGCCGGTTTCGCGGTCGTGGCCTTTAAGTAGAAACATCCCATTCCAACTTGGATGATCGAGGAAAATCATGAAAACCCCGGTCAAGATGTCCGGGTGAATCATTTGCGTAAATCATTTCTTTGATTTAATAGATGAAATGGGATAATAATGTCGCATTGGAACAATAAATGTCAACTGACACAACTCTAAAACATTGTGATGGGTCACATATTTAGTGACGTACCGCTATCCCAGAGCAATTTTTTTTAAAATCCTTTCTTTTAAACCTAGCACCCCCAATTGTGCCTATGAGCTCAAATATGCTAGTTACCTTGCCCGAATCTTTGACAGGCCTGGTATAAAGTAATTGTGGTTTTAAATGACTAGCCCACTCAGTTAGGAAAAGTCACTGTAGAAAGTATGCCGAATTGCGAAATGGTATCAGCTTTTAGAAGTATTTAAAAACGGGGCGCTTGTGAAGAATGATGTAAATAAAAATAAGTGTTACCTACAAATACACAGAACCGTTGAGTAAAGATACACAACCCATGTTCCAAAGTTTGTGTATTGTTACTATTTGCCCGTCCAGATATTTATTTGAAATATTTTTTTAATTACATCGTTATTACATCCGATTATTTTGTCCTTCACATTGTTTAATTGAGTATTTTATACATTATTTCATTAAATTATATGTCGGAAATATCATTTATATTGGGATCAAAGCCATAGTTGTACATACAAAACTATCTCTTTTATTCCTTGGTAAATACTTTACCTAGCTGACTGATAAAAAATCATATCATAATTGTTAATTAGGAGAAAAGGATCATAAATTTCAGGAAACAATATCACAATTGTAAGAAAGGATGAATGCAAAGTTTAATACCAGAAAAATCCTTTACCAGAAAAAAAGAGTTATATTAGGGCCCTAATACGATTAGGTAAGAAGTAACATTTGGCCAAGGCACAATATACCATAACTACTTCTGTGTGCATATGTTGGTTAAAAGTTCTTTATTTCTCCAGTAAAACACCATTTTCTAGAATTAAGTCAATGTTCCACTTGATTTGCAATATGTATAAAATAATCTTGTACTATTTTCTCCACTTTTCGTGATTTCTTTAAAAGCTCAACATGACCGCGTTATCTTCAGTAAGTTCATTTAATAAATTTATATTACATATTATTAACACAGTAATTAACCATTCGAGGTAAATGTTAAAACTGTCCCCTGCGAAGTGCCAAAGAGTAATCTTTTCGAGGAGTCACCTTGAACTCTAAAGAACAGCAGCTAGACAACCCTAGTACTATGGCTTACGTGCATTGTGATGATTTGCAGGAGGTTGGATGGCACGCCCGATGGAAGGTTGTGTGACCACCCGCGGCGCGCTCTGGCGGAGACACTCCGTGGGCGCTCCGCTTCGCGACGAGTGGAGCCGCAGTGAGCGCATGCCGGCGCGGAGCCGCATTCCACGAATCGGTGGCCGGCGGCCTAAGAATGTCATGAAAACATCGCAGTCATTGTGTCGGCCCCGTCATTCCTAGGCATTTTCATTATCAGCCCCCGCGGTAAGGCCCTTTGTTTTGTTTTGAGAAGCGAAGGACGCCCGTCCAATTTTCAGGCACCCGGAGTTCCCAGGCATTAAGAATTTTATTGGCGAGATGAGGCGGAAATTAAATTACTCTAAATACGTAGAGGATATGTCCGTCTATCCACCCGTTTGGCTGTCCATCTGACTGCCCGTCAGTTTGTCTGTCCGTCTCTCTGCCCGGATGTTTGTCTGTCAGTCCGTTTGTCAGTATGTCAGTCCGTCTAACAATCCGTCTGGCCGTATGTCTGGCCATTTATCCACCTATCCACCCACATGGGTAACATTTTATTAATCAAATCTTTGAAAGACAAAAAAAAAAAGACGAAAGAAAGAGAAAGTAACTAATCAAGTTGTCGTCATTCATATTCACAAAAATTACCCTGTATGTTTATAGAGACACGCTTATAAAGATATGCTTCTGAAGATGACTTAGGCTTTAAAAGTACGCTTCTAAAGATGACATAGGTCCTATTTTCACTGTTGGGTTCGTCTTAAATTTCGGAAATTCAATTTAATTAAAACTAACAATTACACTTCTTTTACTTTAAGACGTTTAGATAGTTGTTTATGGTATTTCAAAATTGGAAGCTCGCTTCGATATAAACAAGGCAAGCCAGCGTGAAATTATACTTGCATTTCTGTATAATGAACTGCGAATACAGTAACTGTTACATTTATTCATGTTTGGTTCTTTGTAAAAGTAAGAAATGATTGTCGTTCCTGACTATCAAAATAAATGCACATATGCACCATAGGCGCTCCGTTTTTATTGCTAATTTGGACTTTTTCTAGTTACAGCTGATGTGTTAGCAGGGCAGTAATTGCAATATTTCAGTATTTTGTAACCGTTTTCAATAATACGAGTATGTATGTGTTATTGGAGCACCGCCATTTCTCAATGAAATTTCATCATCAAATTTAGACACTTACTCTTGTATTGTATTGAAAATATGAGTTTCTTTCGTGTAATTTTGAGGGGAATAGAGGCAATTTAAAAAGAAAAATTTAAAGAAAATGTTCTCAAAAAGGTTCCATTTTTTAAAACTTTGATTTGAATGGACAGAGCGCAATGCAATAAATCATCTGAAATCAGCTTCATTTTGATTAAAACATTTGGTTTTTCAAAAAGTATACGAAAGTGATTTTTAATGTGTCTCATGACGTTAATATTTGTAATTGTAATTGGACGTAAGGGATAATCAACCATAATTTTTAAATTTATATTATTTATTAAATTAACATATGCCCAAAGTCACTTTTGGGATAAAATTTCCCATCTTCAGTGGTTCTCTAGTAACAAAAGGAAAAATGAGAAATAAACATGAAGAAGAAGCAAAAAAGAATACAAATGAATTGAGATAATAAAGCATAAATAAAATTAAAAAAAAACAAAAAATTACAAATTACAAATTACTTACTGCCCCAAGTAACATGGATCACACCAAATTCAACAGGATACCAGTTTTAAAATAAGAAAGCCAAAAACACGGGAACGGCTAGGCGGCCGCCATATTGTAGAATAGTGAGGTGGAAGTGCACTCAAGAGAGGGAGGGGGGTAGAAGAGAAGAAGTAGATACTCGTGAACATTTTTTAACATGGATTGTATTCTAAAAATGAGAAGTACATTCAGGCTCAAAAATTCAGAATTAGTAGATTCTAAAATTTTTCTCTAAAAGTTTGTTTAAACTGATTGACCAAGTAAAGATTTTAAGTTTGTACTTAAAGACAGTTGGGAGAGGGGCTAGTCAATACAACTATTTAAAAGATTTGAAATAAGACTATTTTAAAGTAAGGTACATACAGAGTAGAAAATTAGGAATTTGAAAAGTTAAACATTTTTTAAATTAAAAGTCCCATTTTTTGTCTACTGACGAAGTGACAGACGTTAATATTTGTTTTATAGTAATTAGACATTACAGTAATAGTTTTATAATTATTTACATTACAGTAATAATAATATTTTTCCATGCTGCTGAGATGCATCTATTAATTTCTTTATATTTTTTTTGTTAAAGGATTTTGTTTGTTGAGTGTGTTCTTTTGTTCTGTATTGTTATTTCTTCCTCTTCTCTATTTGTCATTATTTCTGTTTAGCAAAAATTTATTTTTAATCCAATGTCCTTGCTGAATGTATTTAGTGTAGGTTGTATTTCTTAATGAGTGTCCTAATAAGACTACATCATCCGCAATTCTCATATTTGATAGTTTGCCTCCGTCGATTTTCAGCCCATTCTGTAATTTTATCTTACGGAATTGATATTCTGTTAGACAGATGAATAACTTGAGGGTCAGTGGGTCACCCTCTTTGACACCTCTTTCTATTCTGAATTCTCTTCCATCTCTTTCAGTTTTGAGTTTTGTTTTATTTTTCATATATATTTTTGCTAGTATGCTTATGTATTTGTCTTCTTCTACAATTTCTTTCAAAGCTTTCAATATATAGATTTGCTCTACGGAGTCGAATGCTTTCTCATAGTCTATATAGTGAGAGGTTGTGTTCTTGGAAATTCTGAAGCTTGAAATTTATTCCTTTAAACAAAAAAATTAGAATAAAAATGAAAAGAGACATAATTGACACCTCTATCCTATCTGCTCTGACTTACGGTGCACAAACCTAGTCTATGAGAGGGAAAAACCAAAATGCTATTGGAGCATGTAAAAGAAGCATGGAAAGAAAATTCTTCGAATATCTTTAGCAAATAAAATTAGAAATGAGGAAATAAGAAGAACACAAATAAAAGATGCAATCAACTAAAATGGATTAAACGAGCTAATAATAATAATAATAACAACAACAACAACAACTTGTCGATGTTGCTGTACCTTGCGATCAAAACGTCGTTACCAAGGAGGCAGAGAAACGTCTTTCGTACAAGAGTTTGGAAATCGAGATCAGCCGAATGTGGGGCGTAAACGCACAGGTCGTACCGATAGTAATCGGAGCTCTGGGATTTGTTCCGCAAAATTTGAGTAAGAACTTGTCTAAACTCCCCGGTGATTCAAAAGACTGGGAAGTGCAAGAAATTGCTTTATTTGGAACAGCCCACATTTTGCGCAAAGTATTGTAGAGGCACTGACAGTCACCGGATCTGCTCCTTAGGTATCTTGTTGCAACCTGGAGTACATTTTATATTCAGCCGACTCATAACATCTTTAGTCGTGATGTAGGGGAATAATAATAATAATAATAATAATAATAATAATAATAATAATAATAGACTTTAATTTTCTGTTATCATTAATTATAATTGCATTCATTATGTGTTCTGATTTCACTTAGCCTCCGTTTCGCTACCCAGCTTCGTGTGTAATATTTAGTTTACATTTTCCCTACATTTTCATTTCTTTCTGTACCCCGAATACTCATTCTCATAATTTTCCTCAATATCATAAACGATGTCTCAACTTGCTGTTTACTTTTGCTTTTCCGCTTCGGTAACATTTTATCCCAATATCAATAGTAATTGTCACTACACATTGTCAAGGAAGTAATGAATCCGCTGGTATCAGTAATTCTGGCAATTACTATAATGTGAATAAACCATCGCTATTTGTCAATCTCGATTTTCAGTGGTTGTCACCCGTCGGAGACTGAAATACTCATTCGTCACCATTAAATTCCCGTTCAACTAAACGAACTTGCAGCATTTGAAACGGAAACCCGGGGATTCACTAGAAAACCTACTAGTACTCGGATGGCAGCACAGCGGCGTGACCTGCTTGGCAGAGCCGTGGGGGATCGGTATGCACAGAAGAAGCTCCCGTCCAGTCGAGTGGAAGAGTAGCAAATAGGGCAGGACTGCCTGCGCGCACGACCGTCGCGATTATGCAAGCGGGATTTGCGGAGTAGGGGGTGGGGAGAGGGCATACACAAAGCAATGTGAAAAGGGGAGACTAGACGCCATAGATTTTTTAATCGACTTATTCGATATATTGAACCAGTTATGCCTATTCTGATGATGATTTAAGAGCTGTTTTTAACACGACAGAAGGCGTCGTAATTTGCAAAATGATTATGTACATTATGTATAATGTCGATGTATGAATCATTTGAACATCGATTGGTGTCGATAAGCGATTTAAAATACAGGAATGGTATACATCGTATCGAAACATTCACATAGATAAAGAATTGTAATTAATATTGAAATATTTTCCATTTCATACACAATAATTTATGAGTACATTGTTATATTTCATACCAATTTTCCCGTAGCATCGAGTGTTCATGACTTGCGACGGTTTTTTCTTCTAAGGCCTATGCCATAGCGTTGCGTTGACGGGGGTTACATAACTTGCGTCGTAGATTAACGCTGTCTTATGCAAAACGACATATGAGCGCTCTTGGCGACGTACGCTGTTGCCAACGTGCGTCTCTTAGCGGTGTCGCACAATTGATAGCTTGTAAATGCGCGTTATCTTTGACGTCCGTTGTTGCTTCTCTGGAATACTGTTCATCGACAGGCTGCGGTCGCTGCTGGGGAAAGCCTGACAGTGGGCCAGTGAGTTTCTGGCAACATGAGACATCTACGTCCGTTAAATTTCTTTCGAATTTGGAAGCAATGTTTCTTTTTGTGGATACTGGAACAATTACTAAGTGTTTGGTGTGTTCGAAAGAAGTGAAAAAGTTCAACATACAGAAGCATTACGCAGCTTTGCAACCCAGAGAAACCCGCGAGATGAAAATAATTTCTTAGAATTGACAGATAGTCTGTAATTATGTGATGAGTATAGGATTTTGCAGACAGAATATTATGGAAAAGTACTGAAAATCAAAAGGATTTACAGCATTCTCAAAGGAAACTGTACATAAAATAATCAAGCCTGGAATCCAAATTCTCCTAGGTGACCCCTCCCGGGTATCTTTTCGTTAATATTAATTATAGTTTCAGAATGAACTAAATTCGTTTTATTGTATTACATTGTATAAAATGTTAAAACGATCTTCTCTAAAAATGTTGTGAACGTATTAGAAGAATGGCAGAGGAATTACTGTAGTGTTTATGATAAACAGTCTGGTACTGCTTTAAGTTATGTAATAATCCATGTTATATTGTTTAATTTGTCATAATGTTATTGAATCAAACATTCTAAACAATAATAACCAGTTAAAAGCCGTAATTATCGATTTTACATGCGAATATTTTCCCCTTACTTCCAACCCATCATTGGAACACTGTAAACCCGCCGCCTCGTCGGACACTTCCTTTGCTCCGCGGGTCGGTTCGGAGCAGGCGAGCAGAGTTTTGGGACGTCAGAGAGCATTGAGTTGGCAACCAATGATGTAGAGGATAGTTGTTCAACGGAGCAACATAGAAATGTTGAACTAATTCTTCAAAAAACGGACGTGACTCCCGGAAAGAACCGTAAGAGCAGAAGTTAAAAATATACATGCTCTTTTCATATACCAGAAACTGAAAATATTTCAACACAAATATAGAAAAACTGATTGCAATATATTTCTTAAAACTAAACCTTTAGTTCTTAATTGAATAAAATACTGCAATTTATTCTAGAGTTTGCCCTTGAATCCCCCTATTGGTGTTTGCCACGAGATGGTGCAGATAGCGACTGTAGTGCAGATAAGCGACAGTAGCGAGAATAGTGCAGATAAGCGACTGTTAAACGTCGCAGAAGCTTCCGATTTTGGCCCAAAATTCAGTGAGCCGACGTTGAAAGTTTTCGTCCGGTATACCATTCCGATTCCATATATTCAAATTTGTTATAGCACGTGATGGTAAATAAAATTCACCATGTTGAACCCAAACGACCTCTTCCGACAGCGTCCGGAAACTTTGTCTGTCGGACGAAGATCTCTTTCGTTTGATCCTGTCGGTTCCATTAGCCCGAAATCAACTGGAAGCAAGACCATCTGCAATACAAGTAGTTAAGGGCGCTTCTCGCAAATAATTCAAAAACTGATCTGCAGAATTATGGGAATATCCGGACGATTTTGGATGCATCATTCGGGTGTTTTTTCGGATGAAATAACTCGGACGATTTCGCTCGCAGATCATCCGATAGCGAACGACCTATATTTCGGCTGCACTGTGACGGTAGCCTATGGCAGCCGATTGCTAAGAAGTGGGCACAGATGCTTATCACTAGAGACCGGAAAAATATGTAGTATGAAAGGTGAAAATATGTTCATAAACATGTAATGAAAATAGTAAGAATATCTAATAAAAATGTAAAATCGGATATAATACATACTATTAAAATACACATTATGTTTACATAATACGAAATTATATTTATAAAAATATTCCTGAACAAATTTTAAAAAACAATACATACGTTCTAAAAATTATTTGGAAATTAAGGGTAAAGGTCACGAAACGTGGCGTCTGTGACATTTTTCGCACCTAAAGGTGAAATGATGTCAGTCTATGACGCACACTTCCTGCCACTGAGTTAACTGAAGCAGGCGCGACGGGCTTTCTGAACACCCGATCATGCAGTGTACCTTCTAGATAACAGACAGCCCGCAGTAATAATGTAGAAAATAGTGCTGACTGTTTTGAAAATAAAAAATACGTAATAAAGATAAAGAAAATTGATGGAATAAAAAGTATATTCTGTGACAATTGCGAAATATGTAAAATATGTAATATAATACTAAATATGTAAAAATATGTCACGAAATATTTTGACATTGTGTTAGAAATGCGACAATTCGCCAAAATTACAATTTCTAGAGCGGTAAGTAGATAGAAAAATGTAATTACATAAATATTCGGTCTCTACTAATCCCAATTTGAGCGCACGCGCAGTGAACGTGTTTTTCTACGCGG
Source organism: Acheta domesticus (assembly GCA_031308135.1). Lineage (NCBI taxonomy): Eukaryota > Metazoa > Arthropoda > Insecta > Orthoptera > Gryllidae > Acheta > Acheta domesticus. The sequence continues at coordinate 75,699,852 of JAHLJT010000631.1, read as the reverse complement.
TGCGCCTGCAGTCGGATGGGCGGCGTGCTGCGGCAGCGGAGTGGGCGGGCGGGCGAGGGGAGTTGACTAAATTTAAATAATTCACTAAGTTTTCATTTCATTTAATTCACTAAATTCATTTATTCACTAATTTCATTTAATTCACTAAATTTAAATAATTGTACCAAAGTTAGGCTAGCCCCAAAGCGGCCGGCTATGTAATAGCTTTAAGTTAGCATTAAGTTAGTTTATAAGATAGTTTCTTTAAGATAACCGCCCTCCCCTAGCTCCATAAGCCTAGTCGGCTGGAGCACAAATTTTGTAAGTCACTGATTTTTGAATAAATTTCCGCCCCGCCAGGGTAACTGGCGGGGAGAAAATCGAAAGAAAAAAAAGGGGGGGTTGGGGGGTCGGAGGCGATCGCCCGCGCGTGCTGTCGGACGTGTGCACATGGCGGCGCTGAATCGCCCGCGGACGCGTCGATTCATCTTCATTAATATAATTACGCCACCGCATCGCATCGCGCGTTGATTTGTGGCTGCACAATCGACGCCCGCGCCGGGAGGGACCTTCGAACCATCGCTCCTCGGCGACGCTGGCTCTCGACTGGAGACCGGAGAGGTGGCTCCAGGCATCAACTGATGTCACTGCGGTTCCTCTGATCAGGAGGTCCTAGGTTCGAGTCTCGACGCAAGTAGAATTTTCGACACTCGCTGGTCAGCTAGGTCGAATTCAGTCCCTGTTTGGAGGAGAATCCTGGCGACCGTCTGGGAAAACTTGGTTTGGGAAAACTCCCCTAGTCGACGACAGGTCGGCGCCGGGTCTCGCCATCTAGCGGGGAAGATCGTCGCCACCCCCTCCCCATGAAAAAAACATGCTTTGCACTTTCGGGACTAATGATCTCAGTAGTTGACGCCACCGGAATCACCAACAATCAATCAATCAACCGGGAGGGACCTTCGAACCATCGCTCTTCGGCGACACTGGCTCTCGATTGCGAGAGACCTTGCAAACCCCTTTTAACATGAACTTTCGCGCGGCCCTTGAAAGGCGTTACAGGGCCCACTACGCGAGCGGGATTTCCTCAAGGCTTCGCCCGAACAGTCCAAACCTTGAGGAATTTTCCAACGTGTGTGGCGATTTCCTCCAGGTCATGGGGGACGCGAGAGGCCGAAAAATCCCGAAACAAAGTAAACTCGCTTTTGGCCGGACTGTGTGCGATTCTTGAGGATTTCTTGTCGTCAGTTATGTTTCGCGAATTTTTAACTGGATACATCCAAATACTTGATAAAGAACCTTGCTAGTGGAAAGTTAGCTTTAATATTTGCATGATCGAAATAAAAATGTCAGAACTACTGGGTCGACCTGAAAAAATCCTTAAGTCATTTTCCTGGAGGCTTTCCTTCAGAAAAAAAATCACCATGTGAGGGAAAGGGTTCGGTAGAAGGATTTTTCCTTGAGGATTTCCTGTACCTATATGACTATCTTAACACGGAAGGAAAACCGCTTTATGTCCGCCTCGCCACTAACGAAAAACAGATTCTATATATAATTATTTCTTTTAATTTAGATGTTACAGGGAATATTCGAAACGTCGTCTCGTTAGCCATGCTTCCAAAGGTTCTCTGGCACATAAAAATGCAAGTGACAATAAGATTCAGGAAGGATCACCCAATACCAGCTAGCTGAGGGGAGTATGGTGCAAACAGAAGCAATCATCTGATGGCCAGGCGGCGTTCCCCCTTATAATCCTGCGGTGATAAGGTGGCAACCAGTATATACGCGTGCCTGCAGACTGTAAGGTAGAAAAGAAAACTTTAGAAACTGCTTTTCCTTATTTTTGGGGTCTATTTTCCGAATGTATTTATTGAATCAATGATGGAAAATAATCGCTTACACAATCTTCTTTCTTTAAAACGTTTCTTTGAAGGTTTGTGTGTAGTCCTTTGTATGTCTTGAAATTAATAATTTCCTGTTGGCCCACATCTATCTTCGGCTTTCTAAAATATACGTACGCATGTGTTATAAAGCTCAATTCCTCCTTTCGTATTGAATTTAATTTTTACTATTCGCATCATTACGATCCTAAGACTTCGTATTGCTAATTACTAACGTTTTACTTCACTTCAACCATTGTGATAATTCGTCTTTTCCCTTCACTTCCTTTGGTCCGCCGCCGCCCCATTATCTACGATTCACACTACTGCCCTAATATGCTCCTTTACACTTCGCTTTCCTTTTTTCAGTTTTTTTTCTCTTTCTCTCTTCACTAATCCTGCCCATCCGTTTGGTTTCGCCGCAGCGTCTTCCTGCAGCGTCCGGACAACTCGGCAGCCGTTTCGGCAGCCGCCTCGTCCCCGCGTCGTCCCCGCGTCGTCCCCGCGTCGTCCCCGCGTCGTCCCCGCGTCGTCCCCGCGTCGTCCCCGCGTCGTCCCCGCGTCGTCCCCGCGTCGTCCCCGCGTCGTCCCCGCGTCGTCCCCGCGTCGTCCCCGCGTCGTCCCCGCGTCGTCCCCGCGTCGTCCCCGCGTCGTCCCCGCGTCGTCCCCGCGTCGTCCCCGCGTCGTCCCCGCGTCGTCCCCGCGTCGTCCCCGCGTCGTCCCCGCGTCGTCCCCGCGTCGTCCCCGCGTCGTCCCCGCGTCGTCCCCGCGTCGTCCCCGCGTCGTCCCCGCGTCGTCCCCGCGTCGTCCCCGCGTCGTCCCCGCGTCGTCCCCGCGTCGTCCCCGCGTCGTCCCCGCGTCGTCCCCGCGTCGTCCCCGCGTCGTCCCCGCGTCGTCCCCGCGTCGTCCCCGCGTCGTCCCCGCGTCGTCCCCGCGTCGTCCCCGCGTCGTCCCCGCGTCGTCCCCGCGTCGTCCCCGCGTCGTCCCCGCGTCGTCCCCGCGTCGTCCCCGCGTCGTTCCCGCGTCGTCCCTGCGTCGCACAGTGTGTAATTTTGACGATCTAGGAGGAAAAAATTAATAACTCTCTTTGAAACGAATTTCTCGTAGTTTTTGGAGGTCTGTTGTGTAAATAATGTCCAAATAAACAAATCTGCTCGTAAAACGTAAATTTTTACAAAATATTTTGTAAAATATTTAAGAAATGTGAATACTTTAATTAGCCCTCAAGACTATACGTTTTTCAAACACTGAATTTGTTAAACTCTATTGGACAAAATATTTGAATTTTTCAAAACATACTATGCAAGAAAAATGAAATGAAAGTATACAAAAATAAAATGCCGAAAATGAAAAAATGAAAACAAAAATTAAGTGAGAGGAATTTACAACAAATATTTACAAATTAGTTTGAAACACTACCGGCGTGTTCTTCTGATGGTGATTCTTCTAAATATGCCGTCTCTTTTTTGCCTTATTCCTTCATTCTAATAACACGAAAAGTTCATGTTTCACTTTTTTGGGTGCAGTTATAGTTTTGGCGCTTATGCTCGACTTGAATGGATCTGAGCTAATAAGCAGCCGGTGGAGCAAATTCATATTTGCGTTTGCTCTTGACATTTTCTAGTTCTTTTTCGCCACTTTCGCTTTATTTTCTTCTACTCTCACTTGCCATGTTCGTATTTCTGAATGATAAGAAATGTGCAAAATGTACTCAAGATGTGTACTTACTGGCGGATTGAAATATCATCATCAAAGCAAGTGACAATGATGCAAGCTTTTGAAGAATGGATCTTCGAGCTTTGTTAATTGTAATTCTCCTATTAGAAGAGACTTCACAGAGCTCCTTATCTATAGCTGTCACATATCTTTTTGTCATACTTTCTTAGTTTGATTTCAATAGCTATGGATAACTTTTCTGAGCTAGTAGTGTCTACAAAAGGTTTCAATTGTATGGTTTTAGCTTTAATCTCACAGTACCTGAAAGACTCATTAGGTCTTCTAGCTCTATTAATTTTTACATTTACTTGTGATGGACCTGGGACTGTCTTTAACATTTAATCAGGAAGGGTAAGAGTTTCTTCTAGCCAGGACGAATTATATTTCAAGAACGACTCTTTACTTCCTACGGAGTTTTGCAATCCGGTTTAAACTTTTTGACAAATACATCTAATGTAAGACTTAATTTTGTCCAAAAATGCTTTGTGAGGTTCTATAATTCCTAATTCACGTAAGAAAACATTTAATACAGCTTCAGATCTCTTATCAATTGAAGTTGCTACTCATATATCAAATAACAACCTGTGGGTAACTTGAAGACCCTTTCTGTAAAAATGTATATATAATTCAGATAAGCAGGTATAAGCAGCTAGTCTTTTCACGATTAAGAACTCAAAAGTACTAGTTTTAAAATGTATATGATCCGAAAGGTGTATAATGGTGTATAATACACTAAAACTCTAATTGAATTTAGAGAACGTGTAATACATTCAATATAAATCGCTCACCTTTTCCATTAATGTTTTTAAGCACATCAAAAATAAATACTTAAATTTTATCCACATAAAAATAATCGTAAAAGCATGTAGATTACTAATAGTAAGCCCACAAATCATAGAATGAGACGAGTAGTGTATTCCTACCAAGAGAACTTTACGAACTGAAAAGGGTCATTCGGAGCTGAGCGCTGGCGGAGCGGCGATGGACGTCTTTGGACATGCACCATGGGGTCCTTGTGACCTTCAAGAGAAAACTAACAACGTTTCCACATAGTTCAGACATACTACTACACAGAAATATAACAATTTTGCTATTTCAATTCAGTCGAAAATTGAATTTTTTCCAGCTAGTTGGCCAAAATTACACACTGTGCGTCGTCCCCGCGTCGCCCCCGCGTCGTCCCAGAGTCGTCTCAGCGCTGTCCCAACGTCGTCCTTGCGTCGTCCCCGCGTCGTCCTCAACGCCATCGCCGCCACAGTTTCCCTTACATCATAATTGGAATTGAAGTAGATGATTGCTTGTTCTTTATTTATATTATTGTATAGAGAAATGTGGCCTTTAGTATGAAGGGCAGGCAGTAAATTACTATTAAGTTACTATAAAAAACTTTCATTTTTTTATTATTTATGAATAACACATGTTATCCGACATTTGAGGAGTTCGATTTTTTCTCCCTGTTTACATTTGATTTTTATTCCATCTTACTCCCTTATTTACTGCTTGTGAGTAATAATAAAGGCCATATTTCTCTATATCATAATCAGGGGTCGGAATTTAATGACCAAAACATTCTTTGAAAATTACTGATAAAATGTCTTAAAAGTAAGGGGAAAATTACCTAAGTTTTTTAAGAAATATTAAAAAATGTATATGTAAATGTTTATATATTCAATTAATTTTACAATTTTAAATAAAATGTATTTATACAAAATTGTATTTAATATAAAGTCTTTATTGTAGAGGGAAAGCGTAATTTTTAGCTCCAATCTTCCAACTGTCAGTTTTGTAATGATCGATGAAATTACCTCAGATCAATGTAATTTTGAGATATCGAAAAACAGAGAATACTGAAGTAGTGAATTTTGTCATGTGAACTGGGGATAATCTAAAAACTTTATTTTATTGTGTCCATTGTAAATTCATGAAACATTTTGTAACAAAACCCACGAAAAGGAAACCAAATGCATTAAAATAACAAAAAATGACGCAAATGTCTATAAAATGACCTACAATTGAAAAAATTGACACAAAATGACCCCATACTTTACATTTCTATCACCTACATGTCGTGATAAACATTCATTTTCAAGAGAGTTACGTCTAGAAAGACCAATGAAACGATGACATGCCATCAGAATTCGAGCCTTGATCATAATTAGCAATGCCCACTCCGCCACCGCTTTCTCGAGACCCTTCGCCGATATGTGGTATGTGTGCCACGGGGTCTTCATGACGAGGACGAGTTCTTTTCCCTTTGGCGCTTGGAGAGGTTTTTTGGCGCCTGGTCTTGGCGCTGTGTTCAACTTCCCACCGCTGTTATACCGACAGATTGTGTATGAGTTTAGTATTGGTATCCGAAGACATTGAATGTTCCCCACCGCAACGTGATTCATATATTTATTTTACCATTTTGTTCAGGATTAAATGTCATTTCTCCATAATTTTACATATTTTCTTACGGAGTTAACAGTATTTACAGTATTATTAACAGTATTAGCAAAAGCATCTTTCATATAACTCCCACACACATTGGTACAAATCTCTCACATATTGTGCGTGATTTTGAGAATATTTCTACTTTGTGGCCGCTTCATCTTAAAGTTACGAGAATTGTATCTTTCTGCTCGGAACGCCATTTCTGAGCTTCATGCAAGTACGAGTATAATAATTTAATGCCGCCAACAAACACATTTACCACGTTCACCAGCACAACCACTACAACCACCATCACAACCAACACGACAGTCGCGGCTGGCGGCAGTCTTCGCCAGTAATCACCCACACCTGTTAGTGCTCTACACCTATTGCCCATTGGTTCCACTGACCACCGCCAGCATTGCTATTTACCAACGCCCACCGACAACTGCCTGCCGCCCACGGCCGTCGCCCTCGTTTTCGCCCTTCCCTGGGCCCCGCGCCCTCGCCCACGCCATAGCCTTCTTCCCGCCCTTGCGCACGCCCTCGCCCGCGCCTTAGCTCGCGCCCTCACCCTCGCCACGGCCCCGCCCTCGCCCGCGGCCTCGCCCGCGCTCTCGCCATCGCCCTCGCCTTCGCCTACGCCTACGCCTACGCCCACGCCCTTGCCCGTCCCCGCGCCCTCGCCCTCGCCCTCGCCCTCGCCATCGCCATCGCCTGCGCCCTCGCCGCTGCCCTCACCGGCACCCTCGCCCTTGTTCGCGGCCGCCCCACGCTCGCGCCCAAGCCCGCGCCCAAGCCCGCGCCCTCGCCTGCACCCCCATAAACACCCACGCCCGCATGCGTGCCACACCCACGTCCGCGCCCTCGCTTACCCATGCCCACGCCCCGCCCCCGCTGCCCGCTCGCAGCTCCCGCCCGCGCCTTCGCCCGCGCCCGCGCCGCTTCCAGCTCCCGCCGCCCGGCGCGGTGCGGCGCGTCGCTCGCGCTCATTAGCCCTAATCGCGGCGACACGCCGGCGGCGCGGCAGCGGCCCAGAGGTCCCTGGCCGAGGCCGCCGCTCGCTCGCTCGCTCGCTCGCTCGCTCTTGGCCGCGCCTGTACATACCAGGGTGTTAATACCGCGGCGAGGCCCATAGACAGCCACCGCCACCGCAGCCGCCGCCGCTGCTGCTGCATTTGTTGTGGCCAGCAGTGCATATATTCTCATACAAAGGAAGGTCGACTCAATCTAAAAGGCAATTTCCCGTCGGAGTGCGCAGCGGCAGCGGTGGCGGCGAGGCGTGGCGGGGAGTGGAGGGTGGGAGAGGGGGAGGAGGGGGTGGGGGTGTAGGGACGCGGCGGGGTGCGGGGCTGTGGAGATGGCAGCGCCGTTCTGGCCCGTAATTCGGAGGCTCCCGCACAGACTGCTTCTATTCTTCTACATACCTTTTTTATTGACTATTTCCTTTTCTTGCTCTTATTTCCCTACGTTTTTAATGGGAAAGAGCGAAGCTAAGAAGAAGCTCGCGATGGACGACGGAGGAGCAGCGTTACTTTTCTGGGAACTTTCCAACTTAAGAAAGAAAAGAAAAAGCCGCTTTAGCAATAGGGCTTTTTATTCTTTTCCACGGTTTTTCTCGTTGTGCGAGAGAGGCGATCCCGACGGCAGACGACAGACGGCGGAGACGAACTATTCCTCCTCCGTCAACACCGCCCTTCCCCTCCTCCCAGCCACGCCCCGTCCGCTTTGCCCTCCCTCCCCGCTGGGCTTCCCCGCGCGCGGCGAGCGGATGTTTTGTTTCGAGTAACCGACGTGTTTGCCATTAATAGGCGTTAATTTGATCAAGAGCGGGCTCGTCAGCATGTCGACGAGCGCGTCTGGCAAGCGCTGCCGGGCGAGGCAGGGAGAGAAGGGGAGTGAATGGAGAATGGACAGAGGGAGCCGGTGGGATGTGCAGGTCATGTGTGTGATAAGAGAAAGATGGGGAGATGTGAACGGGAGATTTGGATTGTATTGGAAAATGAGTGGTGTGGGAGATTTGGATTGGATTGGAAAATGTGTTGTGTGGACTAGAGAGTCTTTGTGAAGCGGGACGATGCGTGACGGGGCTGGACGATGCATGGTGAGGTAGAACGATGGGAGGCGAGCGAGACGAAGAAGAGAGGATCGGACGAGGTGATGGGGAGGAACGGGGACGGGGACAGTGGACGGAGGACGGAGGTTTCAAGAAGCTGAGTGGAGCAGGTGGGGAGGGTGAGAGAGGTCTTGCTGAAACGGAGTGGAAGGCTTCGGACTCTTTAGAGAGGGTTGAGAAAGGTCAAGGAGTAATTAGACCGGCTGGAATGGAGCGAGCTCACGAAAATTGTTGATTTCCTCCTCCTCCTCTTCTATCTCACTTTTTCAACGCAGGGAATGGACATCGCTGGTAATGCGTTTGAAACGATGAAAAATTATGACGAGGTCTTTTCTACTGAATTTTGCTTATTGTAAAATATTTGTAAATAAACAAGCTACAGAATGAAGTCTTGAAGAAAATTGCTGAGGCCTTGTTCGAAAGGAATGGAAATCATTATGTAAGAAAGCGAACATGCGAGTCACTGAAAGAATTTCCAAAGGGATAGAAAAATGGAATAACGGAATTGAGAAGATGCATTTAAACCATGATTTGAAAATTACGGGGCAACATTCTGAAGAGAATAAGAAGATTGCGCTGAGCACGCGCAAAGCCTGAAGTCAAGAGCAGAATGAAAACGAAAAAAGAAAAGAATATGAGATATACTAGCACGATTTGATTCATTTCGTCTCAAACAGTAAAAAAAGTACGAGGGAGAAGTACAATCTGCTTGTTTAAAAATGCATTCAAAATAAAGTTTATATCAGGAAAATGTAGAACAATTTTCGTATTTTTCATTTAAATCGTCAAAAATATTTTATATTTTTGGGAATAAATAAATATTTAAAATAGAAAACCTTTATTTGAAACAAATTTAATAAGATGGTTCGCATTTTTATCTCAATTGTTCGGTTCACTCGTTCTATCTTAACTGATTGGCAGTAGTCACCATTAAATTTAGTAATAATAATTTAAACATTCCTCCATTTTATATTTTATCTTACTTTTGGTGAGAAGTGGTAACTGAAGGAGTAAATTAAATAGGATACTTAAGCCTCTCTCCGTTTGATAGACACTAGAGGATTACACGTTTTGGGCATTAAGAATTCCGGTATCCCTGGTATGTAAGTATTCAGGCCTAACGTCATTCAAGATTATCGAGAGCACAAGAAAAAGGGTCGACAGCATAAGCATTACCGCCAACACACCTGCGCTGGAGCGTTACGTAATTATCATACATGGAATGAAATGTGAAAATACAACAAGGTCATGAAAAATGTTGAAAGCTGTGGATTCTCTGATTTCGATGCTTGTCGCGATAGTACTAAACTTCGCCATTGAAGAAACAAACTTAATTAAGAATCTCCTCTTAAGTCTTTCATATAAGTTTAGGAAAGAGCAAGTTACACAAAATGCGCATTAACTATTTTAAATATTTTCTACTACTAAGTGATATTATTTAAGGCCAAGAAGTGTATTAGATGTAATGTAACAAGTATTGTGCAGGATCACAAGTAGAAAATCTCTCGGAGACTAGAAGATGGAATGTCCCAAGGGGCGTAATAGACACATTTGACTCAAAATTCAAAGATAAAGGCTAATTTTACTCAAAACACAAAGACTAATATACTCGTAACAATCTGCATTGATAATTTTCTACTCATTCAAAAAAAATATTTTTTTTGAATGGGGTACAACAAGCAATATGGATAACTCGAACATCCATTAATGGAAGGCCCTGAAACATCGAAAAAAATTGAATTCGGTCATTTTAAGCCAATTGTACTGTAATTCTCGATAATTTGAATTGTCACAAAAGTCTGGATAACTGTAATTCTAATGACGCGAACTATTTAAAATGTAGTATTCAAAAAGTAAATTTATAAAACCGAAATTCATTATACATTTGAAATTTGTCAAGCAGGAATATCACCATCTCCATTGCTCTTAGCCATTTGATTCGAAAAATGGAGGTTTGAGTGATTTTGAACATAGTCCTTAGAGGGGGGAAGCTGTCAGGGGCCCGTGGAATGAAGTGGCACTGTGCCAGACTCCCGTAGGCGGCCTCTGGAAAGCCACTGGGATTGTGTCGACAGGGAAGGCGACGTGGAAAGGCGGGGTGGTGCAGAGTGGGGCAGGGTGGGGTGGGGTGGGGTGGGGTGGGGCGGGGCGATCAATGCAAAGGCCAGTCGACTGTCTGAGCGGAGTCTCGCTCGGGCGTTTGTGGAGACAACGATGGTGACATGAACGCGAACGCGGACGGGGGCGCATATAGACAGGATAGGATTGATAGATTATTTCGTGTTTCTGGCGAGTCAAATGCTAAGGGCAGTAGTCCCGTCAGTGTAGTGTGTATTTTTCCTCGGGATGTGGTAGTGACCTTCCCCCGTTAAATGGTGACATCTGGCGCAGACTAACAGGTCACCTAGAGGGGTTTTTCTCAACCAGGTATCTCCAACAGCAGAGCACCGTCCCAGCCGGGACAAGCTCTAGGCTTCCGACATTTACGGTAGCGTAGTGCATATAAGTGTGTGTGTGTGTGTGTGTAAATAAGGGGTGAGGATAGGAGAAGAAAGAGGATGGAAAGATCACGTGCTGTCCGTAGCCCATTTGTTAGGATACTGCTCCGCCTTTCGCCCGCGGTTGATCGGAGAAACTACGGCACAACTACCCATCAGGGCAGCCGGCGGCTCGAATTCTCCTCCAGAGGCGGCATAATTCGAACTAGCTAAGACGCTACAGTCGAAAATACTGCCACAATCGGGACTCAAGCCCTAGGACCTTGCAGTTACAGGCAGTACATTTTTATCAATTGATGCCGTGAGCTACCTTCCCGGTGACACTATTGGGTATGGACAGGGACAGGATTAAGACAGAAACAGCATTGCGATAGGAATGGAGTCTGGGAGAGGGATCGGGATAGGGCGGGGACGGCGAGAGGGGGGCAGCGGTGTCTCCAGCTCAGCCGCTGTCGCTGGAGGGAATGGATTTGGCGAGACAATGCGCGCTCGGCCAGGAGCCCATCCAGAGACGGGTGTAACGAGGTGGAAGAGCCCCGAACCTTGCAACTCTCCATCAAAACCGGAGACAAAGCTAGAGGGTGCTGCTATAGGAGGCATTTCATCGGGTAGAGCTGCAGGTTAGGCTCGTCAACTCCCGCACATAAAAATTGGCTAATTTCTAAGAAATACGAAAAGCGCCTTCTAAATGTTCAATTATTCATAATATATACATATAAGAAGCAGATGAAGAAAGCACGAACATCGACGCCTTCTTTCGTAGCATTAGGCGCCTGCTTGCGTCTCGTGAAGCTACGCAGCAGCCACGCACGTTTGAAGTATCGTTGGCAGCAGTTCGTCTTTTAGTTCCTGTAAGAAGGTGATACAGAAGAGAGAGCCTCTGTAATGGTGTCCGTCACGTTATAGGGGAGTTGAAGGGCCCTGGAAGAGCTCTCCCTCGGCTGCGGAGCAACTCTGTAGAAGCCAAGCGACGCCTTACACGGCGTGGCGCAGCCCCCGCCAACACCACAAAATCCAATAATTAGGAGGATTGCCCCTTCTGTATGTGTTCTGTATGTACTCGAAGTATAACAAAAACGCCGTACGATTATTTAAAACTAGTACTATGAACAAAATTTCTACACCTTCGATATATGAAATATTTATTTCTGAAGCGATTGTTACTTTAAACTAGTGGATCTACAAGAACAATAAATGCTTTCTCGTTTTATTTCTAACGTGTTCAATTTTTGAAAATTCAGTATGCAACGACAAAGAGTCCCTTTTAAGCGTCCTTTTTTCTTACGAAGTAAGGCGAGAAAGTAAAAGGAGAGCTGAACAATACGCATAGTGAAGCTACATTTATGTGTCCAGAAACAAAACAAGGCGCCATCTTAGCATTTGATCAGTGGATCGAGGGGTACTGGAACTTCGGCGGCGGCGACGCTGGGGGTGTGGGGGGCATTTTTTTTTCATTTTTCCCCTCTCCAGTTCCCCTGGAGAGGCGGGAATTTATTCAATTTCAGGACATTATACTTAATTCCAGCCGATGAGGCTTATGGAATAATGGAAGGGCGATTTATCTTAGACTACTTAATCTTAGAATAAAACTAATTACAAGGTCACTTCGGGCGCACTTTAGTTTAAACAAATTATTAAAACTTTCGAGAAGTACTGGTAGTTCAATGTTTATTGTTCTTAATTTTCTTCTGTTCGTTATTTTTGTGTGGGGGCGGAGCCGGCCGGGCCGTTTTTGCAGGCGAGTCGCCGCGCGGGACGGGCGTAACATGCGCCGTGCTTCCTGTCCTGTCCTGTCGGGTTCCGCTGGAATCGCTCGTCACGCCGCAGCGCCTCGCGCCGGGACTCGGACGGACGGGGACAGCGTTGGATGGCGCGCGACGCCGTCTCTCACAAAATGTCCGCGTGGTCAGGAAGCGGATTTCAGAAGTGCGAAGTACAAAGGAGAGGAGTGGTCTGGGGGAAGTCGCGGTTCATAATCAATTGTTGGCTGGGCGGCGATTTGAGCGCATATCCTGAGAGCGGCATTAAGCTTTTCTTCACATACCAACGTCTGTCAGAACTGATGTTATGATAACTGAATCTACTCTATAACTAATATCAATACCATTAATAGAGCGTAATATCGTTATGTCGGTATTACACCTCAAGAATCGAACTTCTTTATTCCAATCAATTCATGATCTCAAATAAAATTAAACCTTATATTTTACCTTATATTAAAATATTTTAAAACAGTTTTAATATTTTATGTACTGTAATAATTTATTTTTATGTATTGCGTACTGCTTCTGTTTCTGCCGTTTCTGCCTTGGCCATGACTACAATAAACTAACGTGTCGTTTTCGAAAAGAGCTATGTTGGAGGTAATTTCAAGGGGCATATCAGATAAAATGTTAAAGAGGAAGGGGGGATTTCCTTGCATGGCTTTTTGATTGCACTTCATAAGGGTCTGCAGTTTGGATGGATTTGTTTAATTTTTTCCTAAATTCTTGGAACTATACATCTATAATTTTTGTTTAATAATTTTTGAAATTTTATTTATCTTGGATTGATGTCGTTTCTTCTTGTGATTTGCTGGTGTGCTGGCGTCTTAAGTTGTGTTTAGTTTAATTAAGTTAACAATTGTGATAGGAATACAGTTAATATTTTTTAATTATAGCTTTGAATGGTGTATTTGCATATGTTATTTAGTTGTGAATTGTTTCAATAAAACTGCGGAACTGTTTATCCAGATCTGTTGTTGTTTTAAGGTTTTTGGAACAATGAAATTGATGTCCACTTGATTTTTGATTTTTTTCTATGTACTTTTTCAATATACTCGATTTCTGGTGTGGTTTTAATCGGTTGTGTGGTTGATGATTGAAGTATTGTGATAATGGGGTTATGATCGAATCCGATTCCCGAAAATATTCATTGTTTAGTTGTATGGTTGAAATGTTCGTGTAATTGCAATAGTCAAGTATGTCAGATATTGCGTCGTTGTTGTAAGAGTAATGAGTTGGTTCCCGAGGTGTGATTAAATTTGCAAGTTATTTGTTGTGGCGAATTGAAGTAAATTATTTCCTTGTAGGGTCGATGTATTACGGCTCCATGCGGTGATTTTAATGTTTAGATCTCCTGTTAGTAGAATTCGATTGCTATTTTTAGAATGAAATATTTATTGATAAGATTTATATGGAAATGGTTTGTTTTGGGATTTATATGTAGTGATAATGTGGTATGCCATGTTAAAAATATTTTTTATGGCTATTGTTTCGAGATCTTGCTTGATCGGGGCTATCAATACGTTCGTGATTAATTTTATTTATCATTATTAGGGCGAGAAGATACTTCTGTATCAGGGGTGTCCAAGTTGCAAGGCCTCCAGGGCCACAACTAAAACCTGTAATATGGTGGCGGGCCATATTTATTATACGGGCGATCTAGACCTGACTTCCCCGTATTGTTGACCTCGGCAGTTTGCCCTGCTGTCCAGAAACGGGGGGGGGGGAATGGAACCTCCGTGATATCAAGCTTGCTTAAAGCAATGATTTGTTCACTACTGAAAATGAATTCATGAAGGACTGTAAATGCCCAGTTCCTTCACATGCCACTGCAACTCTGTCAAAACATTTGCCTATTGTTCGGATGTAACAGATTGCAAATAAAAATATATAAAATGAAAAATAATGGAGCAAAGAAACACATTAGGATGATTTTGAATAGTCTGAATTTACTAGAAAAATTCTTAAATATAAACTTATCCTATTTCTCAGAGTGCGTGCGCTAAGTGCAATTTTCTCGCTTGACATGGATACAAGGAATTTTCACTTCTGACAAATGCCCTTTTGTGTGCCCAAATAAATAGTCACTGCTGACCGCATTACACCAGTTGGACAACCCTGTTCTATATTATACGCAAAGTCTAGTTTGTTGATTGACGCTGTCTCTTGGTTCCTCTCATTTTTAGGTTGGGTTGAGTATAACTCGACCAAGCAAAGACTGAAGGATGCGACTGCGGTGCGTCGTAGAACTAAGAATGTAAACAAGGGTCTGTACAGTCAGTTCGCTAACAAAAGTCGCCAGGAGCGTAAAGCGAGTTCAGAGACTGCTTCTACGGACTTATTGCCTCCTTCATAGAGGTCGTGAATCAGGTGATAAAATATAATTACAGGGACATAGGCAAGATTTGCAGTGACTATTTTATTTTTGTCCCTTTAAGTTGCTTTTTTTATTTTCATTATTCTAGCACAAGATTGTAATACAATTTTTTATTCATATTGAATTTTTAATACTTATTCGTTGAATTTAAACATTTTGTTCTCTTCATTCATCTTTTTTTACATAGGATTTAGGCACATCACTCTCAAACTTGGTCGAGATATACTTACGGTTATGTGTGCTGCTGTGTTTTGCACCGTTGATGATGAAGTATTATAGTGCTGCGCGGTTGAGGATTGCGAGGTGGATTGACGGCTAGGGATTGACCTCCCATGTCGCCGTTCGGTAGTTGCGTTGTATTGGGTTGACGTTGAACGGTCCTGATAGTGGCGCTTGGAGGCTGTAGCAGTGCAGGCTGCAAAAGTTGGTGTGACGAAGCTGTTGTTGCTGCAGTTGGTAGTTCATTTAGTTGAAGAAGTAATTGTTGTTGTGCGATTTGGTGAGGCTGGATGAAGTCCATTTATGGTTGTTAGATTCCTTCCCTCATATTTTTGTTTCAATTTTGCGTTGATTGTGGGATATTATCCACTAATGAAATAGCATTGTTGATGCTCTGACCTAGACCAGCGCAAGAACTGTGTAAACTATTAATACTAATCTTGTACACTATACGAGGATGTAAGAATCACTATCACTTAAACTTAACTGTTAATGGCTGAAGCTTGAACTAGTAAGTTGCTTCAATGGCGATGCATTCACCACGAAGGTTCCAGCCGCACTGTCGAATAGCCATTCTGTAATTCCCTATCATTTTACAGATAATCAACTTCCAAATAAGAATTATCGACCAACATTTTACTAGGGATGTTACATCATGCAGCTGGAAGATGAATGCCTCTTCTGGATTAATTGACCGCGGCATGCTCGAATAATGTCCTTTCAACAAAAATTAAACAATCTGTGACGAATGATGTTATTTATCGTAATTCCAATGTCATTTAGGCAAGTACTTGAAGGACCAGGATAGAGTTGATGGAAATAATAATTCCATTTTGAATCAGAGGGCAACTTATTTTCTGATTGGGCAATATTAAAAATATTCTGCTCAATTTGAACATTTAAAATTATAAATAAAAAGTGGAATATGATGAGAAAGTTACAATATTGTCAGTACTGGTGATAACAGAACCTGATTCTTTTCAATTGTTGATTCATTATTATATACCTGAATGTAATTATGGCAAGAGCTGTTTTAGAAGCAACATTATTCATTACAAATCAGGAATGAAACTAGTTCCTAATTAGTCGTGGCAAACAAGATGTAAATATTTGTTTTCTATATCACGCTTTCATCTTCGCAGTAAAGTGCCAGACACCATCATAAAGTAGGAGGTTTGGCAGCAACCAAAATAACAAACGAGAGAAGCTTTTTCTCGACATAAAGCTAAGCACAACGAGTTAGGCGAAGAGAATTTATCAGATTCTGGTTTACTTCCAATCCCATCTTCTAAATGAACTAACAAATAAGATGACATACCGTAATAGGATCGGCGAGGATACTTTATTTCAATCCACTGCAGATTCTTTCTCTTATTGCAACAGCGGCAGAGCAAATCGGTGGCGAATATTATCCCCAGCTCCCGTTCAAAAGAATCTCGTCACGGAAATTCTAGCACCACATAATTCAAATTCTGCTCGACCCACGACGAATGAATTAGACGGCGGCGGAGGGGGCTAGGGGGGAACGAGGGTGGCCGAGGGGGTCCAGGGGGAGAGCTAGGCGGAGAGGGGGGCCGAGAGGGCCCAGGGGAGGGCAAGGATCGGGGCAAAAAGCACGGCGCCTCACGCGCTCCGCGGCGTGGACGAGAAGGCATTTGACCCCAACGGGTTGCGGCGAGGAGGGGACGGGGGAGGGGAGGGAGGGGGCAGTGGCGGGGCGGGGGTGGGGGCACGGTGGGCGCTGCGGGAGACGCTGGGCGAACTCGTCGCGCCGTGGGAGAGACACTCGAAAAGCAGGTGGAGGAAATCGACGATGAGATAGATGGTTGTTGAAAGCGAGTGGAGAAGAATGGGAAAGACGGAGAGAGACAAGGGGAGGATAGATGTGGGAGAGGAAGAGGGTGAGAGAAGAAAATAGAAGGAGAGAGAGAGAAAAAAATACGAAAAAGAGAGAGAAGCGAGAATGAGATGGTAGTTTGGCGTTTTTAGAAACACTATGTCGGTCTATTTATTTACGGATAAGGCAATAGGCTACGTTACATGAGTTTATGGAAAGCAGTTTATATTTACAGTGCAGACGCGACCTGCGAAACTCAGCATTTGAGTGATTCCAGGCGCATCAACTGCTAAGGCCATTAGTACCGTCAGCGTAGTGCATGTTTTTGAGGTGGCGGTGATTCTCTCTCGCTGGATGGTGATATCCGGCGCCTCCCTATCTGTTAGCGGAGTTTTCCCCAACCAGGCATCTCCTAACAGGGGGCATCGCTCCAGCGACAAGCTCTAAGCTCCCGACCGGTGTACCGGCATCTGTGGATGTATCGTGCAATTGTAAGTGTGCGTAAGGGGTGAGGATAGGACAAGAGGAAGGAAAGATCGCGCTCTGTCCGTGGCTTATTTGTTAGGGGCATTCGCTTGGAATTGATCGGAGAAACTAGGAAAATTTCCGATCAGAGCATCTGGCCTCTAGAATTCTTCTTCAGATAAACTGAACTCGACCTAGCTATCTAGACAGTCTCGAAATCCTGCCACCGTCAGGACTCGAACCTTGGACCTCCCGGTCAGAGGCTCTGCGTTGCCATCAGTTGATGCCCTGAGCCACCTCTTGCGGTTAATCAGCATTTGATCTGAGGAATCACTAACAAGAACTTTGCAAAATTTATTACAATGGCATAGTGTTTGATTTATTGCACAGTAAGCAAATATCAGTCGTGACCCTTGTTTCTCTCTGGTTCTGGCCTTTGTGCTGCTTTCTTGTCATCAATCTTCGAATATGACCCCTACGACAATGGGGTTACTAAATCAAATTCTTGCATTGGAAAGGTTAATGAAAATGATCACAGGTCAGAGTAAAAAAGTCAGTTTAAATTGCAAATGGATTAAGTTGATGGAACTTTGTTTGTTAAATGTAGTCCGCTGCCATGGCAATGTCTTCCAATGTTGCAGCTAACGTGTATGGTAGCATACATGTTATTTAAGGGGAAGCTCTTACCCACCTCCCTCAATATTTCGAGTTTCACCCAATGTTCATAATCTTGTAAAATGTTGATGTAAGAAGTTAGACTCCTCTTAACAATTCTGAATTACTAAGGAATAATTAATTATAAATAAGTAGATATATGTGAAAACGAATTGTAAAATGACGAATAATGGGAAAGATATCCTGTTTCCATTCTTTGAAATAACTACACATTTCACCAAAGCGCCTAACAACACTTCCTTGACTGCAAAGACAGTAGCGTTCAGAAGGCAGCTTTCTGAGATCAGGGTTTCGAAAGTTTACATCTTGGTAAGAAATATCAAGGAGTATCAAAATGGAACTAGTCTTATACAGCAAAAAATAACTAGATTTTGTAAGGGAATAATGGCTTGTACTTAAAGATGTAATAATGTAATATTTACTACATGTAATGTATAATGTTAAAAGTAATGTATTTAATAATGGTTTATTGCCTACGTAAGGAAATGAGATTCTGAGCATTGTGAGCTAACTTAATGACTACACAAATTGTGAAATTCTGATGCCTCTTATATGAAGCGATTGTAGAAGAAATACACTGCTGGTTATAAAGGAGCTTACAAATATCACAACCTGCCTCCGGATGACCTTGTCTGTTAGCGTATGTGCTACATGTGGATGTAAACATTATGCCCATTTCGTATATGCATTAGCATAGTTTTGTGACACCGAGGAGAGGGTCGGCTGTCACCTTCTATTTGCAAACAGTTCGAGTGCTTCTAACGTTTGGGACCCAAAGCAAATAAAGGATTAGACGAAGAGTTATTAGCGTTCGAAAGGTCAAAGTTACCAGTTGGGAGATTCACAGAGCAGCACCTCAGTGGCAAGACCTCCAGAGTGCAGAAGAAGAGTCTCGGTAGAGAACCTAGAACAGAAAATATGAAGGAGACTGAAGAACGGAATGAGCGATGGAAACAAGAGGGAGTTAGAAAAGAGGAGAAAGAAAGTCAAGGAAACGGTTAAGGAAGAAACAAGCATAAGAAATGTGTGAAGAAACAGAGTAAACGAAGAACCGGAAAAAATAGTTTAAAATAGAAAAATGAACAAAAAAATAAGAATAAATGAATAGGAAGGAGGGAATGGAGATTAAGAGAGGAGAAAGAAATGAAGATGAAAAGATACAGAGGGTACTGAAGGAATAAGAGAATCCATAAGTAAATGACAAAGCGTAGGCAGAGAGTTTGGTAGGTGGATGGAAAGTTGGCAGGAAACATGAGGGGTGCGAGGACCAGAGCAACGAAGGGATGAAGAAAAAAAAAGGCGCAAGAAGTGAATCGATGCTCCCATCGATCGGTGAGAGGAGCGGCGTTTGGTGGAGAGTGGGTGGGGCAGGGGTAGGGGGGGGACATTCGGCAGGAAACATAAGGGGTGCGAGGACCAGAGCAACGAAAAGATGAAGAAAAAGACGCGAGACGTGAATCGATGGGAGGGTGGGGGGAGCGGCTTTTGGTGGGGAGTGGGTGAGGCTAGTGGCGGGGGGAGGGAAGGCGGGCCGAACGGCGGGACGGACGGACGGGCGCGACGCGAGCTGCGGCTAATTATTTCAAGCGGCCACTTGCCACCTGCGCCCAATTGGGCCCGTCGGCCCCTGACGGGAGGTCAGCCAAACAAGTAATACGTTCATTATATTCGGTTGCGCAACGCTTTACCAGCGCGGGCGCCGCTGGGCCCGCGGATCGTGGCAAAGTGATTAGCTTAATTAGAAAAGCAAATGAAGAGCGGCGCGAACGGGATTGGGTAAGGACGGGCGTGGCGGGGAGGCGTGGCGCGAGGGGAGGTAGAGGAGGGCGGGGAGACGATGAGCGGAGGGCAAGGCAAGAAGCGGCAGGGTTGATTAATTGATTGATTGATTTCGTGTTTCCTTGCGCATCAACTACTAGTGGTCATTAGTGGTATGTGTGCAGTGTATGTGTTTTATCAAGGGAGGTGGCGATGATCTTGGTGGAATGGTGAAGATCCGGAGGGAACCTACACGTAGGCTTGCGAGGTTCTCCCAACCAGCTATCTCCCTCCAGTGAAGCATCCGCTCCAGTCGAAATAAGTCCTAAGCATCATAATGCTCTTACGACATGTGTGGTAAGAGTGTGTAAGTGTATGTAAGTAAGAGGACAGGACAAGCAAGAGGAAGGAAAGATCGCGCGCGGCCAATGGCTCGTTTGTTAGGGCACATCAGGTGTAGATCGGAGAAACCATGGAAAACTACCAATCGGAGCAGGCGGCCACTAGAAGTATCCTCCACACAGCGACAGAACTCGACCCAGATATGTGTCGAAAATCCTGCCATCGTCGGGACTCAAACCATAGGACCTTCCGGTCAGAGACACTGCAGTGACATCAATCGATGTCCTGAGCCATCTAAGCCGGTAAGAAGGGGGGCAGGGCGGGATACGACGAAACAGTGTGCGACGGAGTAGGGTGGAGGGAAGAGGAGGTTGTGGGATAGGAGCAGGATGGACATGGTCGGACCGGGTGAAAGTGGGGAGAGAAGAAGCTCGGCGGGGAGGAATTATGGTAGAGAGCAGAGGGTGGCGAGGAGAGGGGGAGTATTAATTGGGCGGGGAGAAGCGGGTAGGGCGGAATCGGGCGGGGGAAAACGGGGAGGAGAAGAATGGGAAGGAGCAAATTAGGGAGGTGCGATGCGAGCGGTTTGGAACAAAGAAGAGAGGCCGAGGGACCATTTGAAGGAGAGTAAGGATGCGGAAGGATAGATTCAAGTCGGGAAGTAGCAGATGAGGATTCAATTGTAGCGTGAAGGGAATTGAGAAAAGAAGCATAACCAGAGAGGACTCGGCGCAAGGAAATGTGTTCACAAAGCCAAGTGCACAATACAAGAATGTGAATAATCCTAAGAAAAAGGTAACAAGCCAAGAAGGGCTGAGATGAATTGCAGCGAAAGGCAGAACTTTGGAGAGAAGGTGCATTGTTCAGACTTATGGCCTCAGGAGAAACAAAATATTCTTAGTGTTTATTTAAACCACTTAAATTTAAAGCGCCGAAGCTCACGTGTTAAAATGAACAGAATAAGAATGTTGAAATTGAAACATTCTATTATCTTATTTTACATATATAAATCACCCCAATTACACAACTTTAGTGACTCTCCCATTTATTTTTTAGGAGTTTAAAATACTGACGAAAAAAAGCGTTACAAATACATTTTCATAATATATTTTATTTTATATTAGAATATAATGTAATATATAAATTGGAAGTATATCTTCCATTATACTATAATGCCGACCAAAGAAAATGTCTCTCGCAATAGGAAAGTTGTTACTTGATCTCTTGTCAATGTCTAGAAGCACGGAGTAAACCAAACCGCCCGCACGCACTGGTTGTGCTGGAATGCTCTTTGATGAGGAGCGGAGTGTTGCAGCGGCGGCGGCGGCAGCGCACCAAGCCCGTTATAGATGGCGCCCTCTCGTGCGAGCCAGCGATTATTAACGGGGAATTAATCATCCACTGGTGTTTGCTTTCCCCGCTGACACGCTCCCGCCGCCGCCGCCGCCACATCCGCCCCGCCAGCGCCGCTTCCACGCGGTCCGCCGCCACTAGCAGCAGCAGCACCGCCACCGCTCCCAGCACAGCCACGATCGCCGCCACATCCACCTCCACCACCACCATCACCACCACCACCTCCACCACTACCTCCAACGTCAACACAGCCACAACCACCACCACCACCACCACCTCCACCACTAGCACCACTGCCGTAACCATCAGCGCTGCTACTGCCACCACCGCCACCACCGCTCCCGCCCCCGCCACTGCCACCACCCTCACCAACCCCACTACCATCTTCTCGATGGGTGGCCCTTTCACATCATGCACCTCGCCAGCGTCACTAGCTCACTCAGCTTCTATCGTCTATTGTCTGCCATTATCGGCAACATTTACTCCACTGGTACCATCACCCTCGACAGCACCGACATCTCCTACGCTGCTGCTCGCAGTTATAGTTTTATTTATTTATTGTTCCTTAACTGTTGTTTGACATATTCGGATAGCAACCTTCTGGTTGTCTGTACAATGCGACTCCTGAACATGTGACTTCAGATATTCTAGATGACCCGATGATTTTTTCATCAGGCAGACCTTCCAGTGATTCCCCTTAGAAATCATTACAATACAAATATATCTTCTCCGTATCATTTTCCGTAAATCCTATTCTATCTCTTCTTTATTTTATTGGGTCCAAAACACTTCCAGCTAATCTGTGTCGACAAATTAACAATTTTTCAAACATCATCGTAGTAGTGAGGAAACTCCGAAGCTTGTATATTAACCTCTTGAGGAACCTGGAGATTTTTAGATCTAAGACCAAGTCGGGGTCGTCGTCTTCATGTCAGTTCACATTTAGCAACAAAGTTTTCTTACGGCATTACTGGATTGCAGGGGCGGGCAAGGACAGTCGGCGAGTGGGAGGGCGAATGGGAGGGCGAGTGGTCGGGCGAGTGGTCGGGCGAGTGGGTGGGCGAGTGGGCGGGCGAGTGGGAGGGCGAGTGGTCGGGCGAGTGGTCGGGCGAGTGGGAAGGCGAGTGGGCGGGCGAGTGGGCGGGCGACGGGTGGGCGAGTGTGCGGGCGAGTGTGCGGGAGAGTGGCCGGGCGAGTGGCCGGGCGAGTGGCCGGGCGAGTGGGCGGGCGAGTGGTCGGGCGAGTGGGCGGGCGAGTGGGCGGGCGAGTGGGCGGGCGAGGGACGGACGAGTGGGCGGGCGGGCGAGCGGGTGGGTGGGCAAGCGGGTAGGCGACCAGGCGGGGGGGGCGAGGGGTTGGATGCGGGGGCTGGGGGCGGGTGCCGGGGGACGAAGTGGGTGAGCGGCGGGCGAGTGGCAGAGGGTGCCTGGCCGTGTTGATGGAGCGCGGGGAAGGGAGGAAGCAGCGGGGAACGCTAAGCGGGCGGGCGGGGCTCGAGGCCGTCACCGTCTGCTAATAACTCACTGCGGGAGGCGCCCGCCTCTCGCCCGTCGCCCAGTCGCGCGGGCGGCGCCGGCGCTCGAGGCGAATTCCGAGGTGCCGCCTTCCTCCGCCCGGTGATATCGAGCAGCGACAATCGATCTTCGACTCTCGCAGTGAAAGAACAACGGCATATTGAGTTCGCATTCTTGATCCGAGAACCCGTTGTCGACCCCCAATGCGACTTAATTGTGGTTAGTTACTCTTTTTTTCATTTTCTCGTACACGTATTATAGAGGAAGTTACGTAACGCTGCATATAATCGATGTCCAGATTTTCTGATAAATAGTGCTCTTAGTAGATTCGTGAAACCGAATACGCATTTTCTTCACCGTCCGCCATCTAGGAGCTACACCACAAAGAGGAATTTTTTCAAAATATCCGCTCTGTGTGTCTAAACATGAAGCTTTATGAATGTGAAACGAATCTTTTAATATTGATGCATGCATACGCTATTTTTTTCTAGTTCTCATGACAAATGGATTTTAAGCATTGTATGGTACTAGTAAATTAATCATTTTCTGCTTTTAGGATAAGGCTAAGAAAGGAAGTGTCTCAAGACACAAGCTTTTTTAGTCGTGAATGCCTTATTACCTGACATAACTGGTGAGTGTCCCGACCTGGAGACAGTGTGGCCGCAACGCGCGAGGGCAGGCAGTGACGAGCAGAGAGGGAGCTCGCGTCTGAAGGGTGGTGAGGGTGACCCGGAATGATCAGCTGCAAACTGACGCCCCTCTGCACGAAACCAGGTCGCAGGTCGCTGCTCGCCATCCCTCATAAAGTTAAGTGATGAGGAAAGCAAATGCAGATGCTAACGAGATGTCTTTATTTCCCTGAGATGATGACAAAGATTTACGGAAAATTCACTAAAAATGTATTGATGACTCGTGAGAAGTTATTGGATTTGCGACTTTTGTTTTGGAGGCGAGTCAGTGAACATCAGTACTTTAAGTGGGAAGTTGGTGAACACAGATAAAAATTGTGTTGGATGCTGAAATCCACTTGTAGGCATTTAATGCTAACATCTAAAGAAGTGAATGGAAAGAAAGTGTTTGTTGTTTGAAAGAATTGAGAAAGAAACTCTGAGCGTGCGAACATATGCATTCTGAACATAATTCTCCAATTAATTGTGGTATATATTATTACTGTTGCGGTATGTAATTATGGTAATTAATGGTATGCTGTATCCATCAAGAAAATAAACAAATGCGTTTGACAACATGTTGCCGAATCAACTAATGAAATATATCAATTTACTTTCCCATGATAATTAAATAAAAACTTTATTATTATTATTATAATTATTATTAGTATTATTTGTCGTTTAATTTACAGAAGTAAATTAGTAGCATCTATAAGAACTCTTTTAACGAGTGTGTAATTTACTTTTTCACAGATAAACACGTTAATAAACTGAAATAAAACTACTAAATACAGAAATAAAATTAAAAATGCGTTGTAAATAATTTTAACATACCAGGTCATGATTAAATGCCTTATTACACAGGCCGACATCAGTTTAGTTACAAAAAGGGAAACAACTAATTCCAATTAATTTCAGGATGCTGAACTCGAAATTGACAGTCGTTTTTCTAGATTAGCTCGTATTTTTGTGTAACACGTAGGTGCCAGTTTTACCATTTTGGTTTCAGTTGTCATCAAAGTAACCATTTTCACAATGTTCCTAGAGTGAGAAATAAATAGTATTTCATTCAGTTGGTGAAATTCAGGAGATTCTTGTTGTGTATATATATATATATATATATATATATATATATATATATACACACACACACACACACACACTAACAATGAAACGGACGGAGAGAAATTCGCGATGATTGAAAACCTTGACACTTGTGTTCCTTCCTGTTCTATTGTTTGTTTTTAAGTGCTTTTTACACACTGAATGTAGCCGCCTCTTCTATGTGGCATCAATGGGCGGCACGATGACGCGGGCGAGCAAATATATAAAGTAGGAAGTGCCGTTGTTGTGTGGCTCAGTCTTACTCTTACGAGTATATATTGCAGTAAGCAATCTCTGAAGTATGAAAACGTTTGTCGTGAGAATCGACTTACGAAGTTTTACTCAGTAACTTCAGTTATTGTCCCGTATTTTCGGAAATGTTTTACTGTTATCATACAGTGATTTCATGGTTTTTCTGTGGTTCTAAGTTTCGCTTTCCTGCGCAAAATGTCAAGTTCTTCTCGCAAAGGTTGTAAAAACTCACCAGGCTGATTTTGTTACATCTGGCGTGTTATGGTTAAGTTTCAGATTAGATCGATGAATGATATCGTCAGGGAATTATGTTATTTTTATTTTGACTGTAAGATTGAGGATCAGGATAAAATCTGGGCTGAAGACCTGGTTTAAAGGATCCAAGAAAAGGTTCCGATGATATGGAGAGAACCCCGGAATCACTATGGCGTTTTGTTCCTGTATGACGAATACAGCAGGAAGTAACAAGAAGAAACAGTGTGCCATCGAATATTCAATCTTGCAATCCGCGATCAGACCAGTGCCTCATGGAGAAAATTTACCTGCACTTACTCCTCCGAACGATTGGGGAACTATCGATATTGCAGCACCTACAGGAACCGATGAGGACACTAACTCAATATCTGCAGATGAAGATCTGAGAGATAGTCCCTTCCAGTTAAAAGATGAAACATTTCATCCTTTAACATGAATTGAACGATTTAGCAAAAGACTCACAACTTTCGAAAGAGAAAGCTTAATTCTTGGGTGCTAAACTCAAAGAATGGAATTTACGGGCTCCCAGAACTACTTAACACTCAGCACAGGAAAAGAAACGAGCCTTTTTCAGAATATTACAGAATGGAAGATTCCCTTTGCGTATGCACGGACATCAATGGTCTGATGAATGAGTTAGGAATCCAACGTAATCCATCTGATTGGTGTCTTTTCATAGATTCATCTAAATACAGTCTGAAAGCAGTTTTGCTTCATAATGGAAATAAGCTGCCTGTGGCACACTCTGTTCCAATGAATGATACGAGGATCTCGCACTCATTTTAAATCGTATCAAATACAAAGATCATGGTTGGCAAATTTGTGGACATGTAAAAGTATTTGCAATATTATAATGTCCAATGTCTGGTCCAGACCAATGTCTGGAAGGTGGATTTACAAAGAACTTTTGTTTTTTGTGTCTTTGGGACTCAAGAGCTACAGGAAAAATGTCTCACAAAAGGAGTGGCCCCCAGAGAGTCATTTAAGTCCGGTATAATGTCAAGTATAAGCCTCTGATCGATCCAGGCAAGTACTGCTTCCAACTCTGCATCATGTTGTACCTCATGAATTTCTTAAAGGAATAGACAAAGAATCTGAAGGATTTAAATTTCTTAGACAGTGTTTTCCGAAACTAAGAGGTCTGTATACATCTGTGAACATTATACCTTATAAACAGTTCTGAGTATGTAAATGGTAAAGTATAGTGCTTGTAAACTAACTGAATATATAGTTTTGTAATTGTTTAGATTTAATAAATTAATTTATAGAATTTTAAAAATTGATTTTCTTTGCCACAAGTGCCAAAACGAAATTGATTCCCTTTTTGCAGTAAAAAAAACTCATTCTCCGGTACTTTCAAGGTGGCTCATTATGCCTATTACGGTAAATTTGGCAACTACGCGTTACAAAAAAATACGAGGTAATCCAGTAAAACGGCTATCATATTCATATTCAGCGACCCAAAATTGGTCAGAAACAGTGAGTTTATTTCTGTAACTTTTCAAAAGTTTAAAAATGTCGGCCAGTGTTATCAATGGCTCCTGGAATGCTTTTACGTAAGACATTGAAATCATACTAAAAAATTAATTCAAAATGTTTCGCTTGAAAGTATATTCTAAAATATTTATTTAGCAACATCAGACGTGCAAAAATAATATGCAGCATAATAAGAAACTTAAAAAAGAAAATTAAAATTAAACAGTTAATAAAATCGCAATTACCATTAGTACAGTCATTCGAAATGTTTGATATCTCATTTGATGATTGTGATCGTGATCCATCCTGTGCCTTCTCCCACCCTTAGGGCCAGCTCATGAGCTGATCTCTATGATTTCTCCATGAACCAAAAATATCGTTGATAAGCGTCGGGAGTCCGAGGTTCCAACTACAAAAGTTGGAATTTGAACATGTATGTCTCCATAATAAGCAGGCAGCACGAGATACTGTGTCACTACGGGTTGACCTTCAAATTGCAAGATTGTGTGTAATTTGACTTTTTCACGAACAAATACGTAAATGAACTCAAATTAAACTATTGAATAAACAAATAAAACTGAAAATGTAATGATTATAATTTATGTTGAATCTGTTCCAAATCTTTTTCCCTCTTTAGTTCAGTAATTTAGGGCATGCAGTTGATTACATTCTTATCTATTTTGTGCGTTAAGTTTCATCAAAACCCTTCATATTGCTTTAATAGAATCTGTAGAGAATTTGTTTATTTTCACCGAATAACGCAATATACACATTCACAGAGTAACTTTATTTGACAATTGAAAGAAAACATTGCTTGAATTACCTAATGGGAAAATTGATCAGTTTTTGTAGAAAGCAGCTAAAATTGGATGAGGTTAGAATCAGTTGTTTTTTAGCATTGGACACTGAACACATGAGCGAAACAGTCGCAATAAATTACAGCAAATTTAAATACTGAGGACTTGCACCTGACAATTGTTCAAGCTTTTCTTTCGCCTACTCCCCGAAATGAACCCTTGCCGATTGCCTCGTCGTTGCGCTGGTGGAAGGGGGAAGGTGCGTCGCTGGTGGAACCGACAGCTACTTTTGTCTCTGGCGTTGTTAGCGCGGGCCGAGCAGCGCTCGGGGGTGGCGACGGAGGCGGTGGCCGGCCGGCGCTGGCCCCGGCCGCGGCCCCGGCCCCGGCCCAGCCGTCCAGAAGGCTTGCATCATTCACTTAACCTAACGACCGGCTATCACTACCGGGCTGCGCATCTATTAGGGCTAAACAGCAGTAGTAGCTCGTGGCCTAATGGGTGTGAATTAAGTGTGTTCCATCACTGAACGCTCCGACAGCCGGGGCGCTGGCGAAGAGGAGAAAGAGGGGAAGAGAAGAGGAGAGGGGAGGGAGGGGAGGGGAGGATAGGAGTGGAGAGGAGAGGTTCGGGGTGCGGTGGCAGAAAGAGATGTTGGCCAATCTGGCAGGCGCTGTTTACTGTAATGTTGTGAGTGTGTTCGTTCAGGTCTTTGCTGTGACTACTGTTTGGTGTGACGAAACTAATTTTCGCAGTTTGTTGACATGAGTATCCATTTATATTTAGGTTACTAAGGAAAATGTGCTAATCATATCATTGATAAATTATTGCATACTCACACATAACCGTAAAAGTACTTGTTCATAGTCAGTTAACTTTAAACGAATTGCTAAATCTCTCCTAATATGTTTCCTTGTAGACTCACTGCTTTTTTTTCCCACGAATCTTCTAAAAAAATCATGAAAGCCCTTGACCATTACACTCAAATGAACAATTTTCTTGTTAACCTGATTAGGAAAATCAAATGAAATAAAAAATGTATTATACTAATTTCGAAGGAACGCAGATATTGAAAGAAAACTATGCAGTCTCGACCTTGTAAGAAGTTTTTTTTTTTTTAACAGTTTTATTTTCTGTCTGTTCAATCCATTGATTTTACAGAGCTTTTAATTACTTAATACTAGAACAGGGTTAGGGCATAGGCAGGCGGGGAGTTCATTTATTTGAAGCTCCCTCTCACTTTGTTACGATTAAGTGTTTGAATTTTTTTTTACTTCATTTTAAATTAATAGTATTCTATCTTTGAATGTTATGTCTAAGTTTAATACATTTTTTTGTTCAATTTGCTTTCTATTTGAAAGTTTACGGCGGGCGTAGTTTGTCCTTGGGGAACCTTGAAATAATTTTTATGTCTTCAGCTGATCGTCCTAGATTGAAGTTTTTCACGCATTCTGCTTCTGGTAAAGCTTCAAAAAATTTTACTGATATTTTATTAATGTAAGTAGTTATATTTTCTATGTTCAACTCGTTTCTAATTTGTCTGTTTGACACGTACCATGGTGCTTTGATTAAGCGTCTTAAAAATTTGTTTTGGACTACCTGTATTTTCTCCAAGTTACTTTTTACGGCTCCACCCCAGACTGGGCAGGCGTAAGTTAGCGATGGTCTGATTATGGATTTGAATATGGTTATCCCATTTTCTATGTTTAGTCTTGAGTGGTTATTTATAAGTGGATATAGTTTTGCAATTTTCACATATGTTTTATTAGCTATTTCTTTGATGTGATGTTTCCACGTTAGTTTTTGGTCAAGAAGTACTCCTAAATATCTAACTGGTTGATCCTTTTTGATCCATTTTATCTTTTCATTTTTAATGATTAGTGGGTTTGGCATTTTAGGTCGTCGTAACGTAAATATCTTAGGTTGTGATTTTGTGGGGTTAATTTTTATTTGCCATTTTGAGCACCAATTTATAAATGTATCTAACGATGTTTGTAGAATTTCCCTTCCTTGGTCTACGTCTTTGTTTGTTGTAAACAGTACTGTGTCATCAGCGAAACATGCTATTTCTGTTCTTTCCATCTGGGGGTAGTCTGCAACGTAAATGTTAAAGAGGGTTGGTGAGAGCGGTGACCCTTGCGGTAATCCAGCTTGCGTGGTTTTTTGATCAGATAAGGTATTATTCACTTTTACTGCGAAGGAGCGATTTTGTATGAAACTTTTAATTATTTCATATAGATAATGGGGTATTCCCATATTTCTCATTTTATACAATAGCCCTGCATGCCAAATTTTATCGAAGGCCTTTTCTACATCAAGGAAAATAGCTAGTGTGTGTTTATGCTGGTGAAATGCGTTGGCTATGTTTTCAGTTAATCTTATAAGCTGCTGAGTGGTGGAGTAATGTTCGCGAAATCCGAATTGTTCTTTTGGAATTATATTGTTTGCTTTTAGAAAACTGTTTAGCCGTTTAAGGATTAATTTTCAAACACTTTTCCTATATTGGGTAGTAAACTTATTGGTCTGTAATTTGAGGGCAACGTGTGGTCCTTCCCAGGTTTGCTTATTGGAATTATTACGGCTTGTTTCCATATATCTGGAAAGTAGTTAAGTCTTAGCGCTGCATTAAATATCGCTGTAAGTCCTGCTACTGTTGTCCGCGGTAGCTCCTTCAGAATTTGCGTTGTTATTTGATCATTACCTGCTGATTTCTTAGTTTTAATTTAAATATTATATTACGTGTTTCAGATGGAGATATAATTTTATTTTCTGAGGAACTGTAGCGAATGGAAGCGATAAAAACTTCTCAATTTGTCTATTTTGATTTATAATTTCCGGTTTATTTGGAGTAAACGTCGTTTCGAAATTAGTGGCTAAAGCCAACGCTTTTTGTTTGTCCGTTAGCGCTGTTAAATTATTTGTTGTTTTAAGGGAGGTAGTTTATTACTTTCTGTAGATAATTTTTTAATTGTGCTCCATAGGTGTCAAGATCCTTTCGGAATTTGAGCGATGAAATTTTGGAACCCATTAAATCTATGTTCGTCTATATTTATTTTTATTTTTCTTTGAGTTTGATTTAGTTTGCGTTTCATATATGGGTCTCTCGTTTTCTGCCATTTCCGTCTTAGAATTCGTTTTTCTTTAATTAAATTTATTATAAATACGGGGATTTTAACCTCTTTTTTATTAGTATTTGTTTTCGGCTTGTTGGCCAATATGGTTGCTAACCGTATTGCTTTTGTGAGATTATCTATTTCTTTATTAATACTTTCAATTGTTTTTAGTTGATCGGGATAAGGATACAAAATGTTTAATGTAAATCTAAATTTTTCCCAATTTATTTTACCGTTTACTATTTTAGGTAATAATTCAGAATTTGTAATTTGGGTTTTTAAGCTTATTATTACCGGACAATGGTCTGAATCAAGATCTGCTGTTACGTATTGATACAATGGGATTTGCACATTTTTAGATATTGTTATGTCTAGGATGTCTGGAATAATATTCTGGTCATAATGATATAGAGTGGGTTCTGATGGTGTATGAATATCAGCATTATTATTTTGTAAGAAAGTAATAAGTTTTTCTCCTGCTTTATTTGTTGAATTACACCCCCATACAACATTTTACAGTTTAAATCTCCCACGATTAGCGTTGGTGTATTACTGTTTAGAATGCTTTTTAGCGTCTTCTCTGGGAATGTTTTATTTGGTGGTTTATAGGCCGATATTACTATCATGTCTCCATGAACTGAGCTGACTTGTATCCCGACCGTTTCTAAGTTTACCGAGTATGGTATAATTAGTTCATGATGTAGAATGCTTTTTTTTATTATTAATGCTACTCCCCCAGAAGCTTTTTCTGCTGCTCTATCCTTCCTGTAGGTTTCATATCCTGGAACATTGAATTTTAAGTTACTATGGAGATGGGTTTCTGTAACGCATGCAATGTCTATTGCCCAGTTAGAAAGGAAAAATCTGAACTCATTTTCTTGCCTTTTCAGCCCGTTTGCATTCCAATTTAAAATTTTGATATTATTTGTTTTCATTTCTGGCATTATACAATTCTTGGAATATTTGTTTGCATATAGTTTCTATGTGAGGTATAATAGCCGCGATTACTTGTGTTACTATTTCTGTAATTTGGTTTTTTGTTATGTTTGCATTTGAATTAACCGTTTCTGAGAAATTTGGTATGCGTGATCTTTGCGGTAGACAAGGGAATTCTGTCCTGTTTAGTGGTCTTGCTTCGTCTCGTTTTTCTTTTCTAGTATTACTTGATTCAAGTCGCGTTCCTGTTGCCCATGGATTTGGTATTGTTTTGACCCTCTGTGAGTGGAATGAAAGTTACCGCGTTTGGCTGTTTCCTTGAATGCTGGGCAACCCCGGTAGTTGGCAGTGTGCTGACCCTGACAGTTACAACAAACAGGAGGAGAGCTTTTACTGATTTTGCACTCTGAATAATGGTGCTTACCCGGGCATCTAACACATCTAGGTTCTAGATAACAGTTAGCCTGCGTATGCCCTATCCTTTGGCATTTTTTACATTGAATAGCTTTGTTATTTACTTGAGCATGGAATCTTACAACACAATGATCGAAACGTTTAAGATGCAAAATGTTTCTAGAATTTGTTTCGTCCTTTAGTTCCTCTGCACACATGTTGATAGGCATTTTATCTTTATTATATAGCCTAGACACTTTTACAACATTGTATTTTAGTTCAGTTAGACCATCGTAAATTTCTTGCGTCGAATATGAGTAGGGAATGTCTTTCATTAACACTGAAAATGTTCTTGTAAGGGGGTCCCTGAAGGAATGAAATGGTATCTTTTTTGTTTCTAGAAATTTTTTGAATTTTCGGTAATCTTCAATTTCCGTTAGATTTATTTTCACTCCATTATTTTCTAATCGGGTATTGAAGTCACCTTGAACTGTTTCTTTGATGTCTTGCAAGATTAATGGAAAGTTTTCTGCATCGTGCACTATAATTGGGGGAATTTTGGGTTTTTTCGGCTGCTTATTTGAGTCTGAATTTACTGCATTGTCGTCTTCACTCACTATATTGTCTAGTACTACATATCTTGAATGGGTTGGAACATTATATACATAGCCAGAAGTTTCAAAATCAGTCTTTTTTCTTTTGTTCTCGTTGAATGGTTTTCTAGTTTGATTGGCGGAATTTGAGTTTGATTCTACGCAATACTCGTCCCCTTGCCGGGAGCGCTTGTACCTGTTCGGTTCCGGTGTGTCCGGATTTGTTTTTTTCACTTTCCGAGGAACCTACTTTATCTGCGCCTTCATGGACCATTTTTTGCTGCTCGGTGCTCATTCTTTCTTGAACTGGTTGTTGATATGCTCCATGTAGAATCGCTGCTGGAAGTTGACCATCCGGTGTCCACACTAGTTGCGGGAGTTGCACAAGATTTGGATTTTGCACAAAATGATGCTGAAGCCCTTGAGCACTGTTTTGCATTAAACTGCCACTTGAACACTGATTACTTAATAACGTTTCACTAGACTCACTTGTTGGTGAATTAAGTAGTTTTATAGAACTCACAATTAGCTGCCCCGTTTCGGGGCAGCTACTCTCTAACATTGACACAACCTCTCCTTCACTGACCGCGAATGCAACTGAACTCGCAGTAATGGTTCGCTCGTTAGAATGCGCTGCTCGATGTGAATCGCTCGAGAGCTCGCCAACGAATGTTTGTAAGAAGTGCTTACGGTTTCGTTAAGATATCCAGGAACTCGACAAAAATCGAAAAACAATGAAAAAGTTTCTATTTGACTGAAAAATATAAATATTGGACTGTGTTATTACATCTATTCCCACACTAATCACACCAACTGAATTTTCTTATTAACTGTGTCACTGCTTACCACACAACTGATGCCATGCAACAGCTAAGAAAAAAACCCGGCGGCCTTTAAATATTTGCTTTTCACGTCTTGTGTTACGGAACAGGAACTTTTTTAATATTCTTGGTATGTAAAGAACTGATGTAGGTACTGTTAATATACTGTACTATGTTATTACAGGTTTCGTGAAGTGCTCTTGAGCAGTGTGTATACTACTTTTTGAAATACCACTTTCTGTGGTTTGTTTCAGCAGCATTTCATTTCATAATTAACAGATTATTTGAGTATGTTATTGCCACAGCTAAATAAATTTGTCACTCACATAATATTAGCAAATTAATATAAATAATAAAACGATGTAAATTTTCCGCCACTTTAATTAAAAGTCTAATTATAAACGTATCCCCCATTCTACAGACAACTATTTACTATTGTTTCCCCTAAAAGAATTTCTAACTGATTAAGTTATTTTCTAACTTCACAATTTTTCTGAAAGCCTTGGATTTGAATCGCACAGCACAATTCATGCGTCACTAATAGGTTTGTTTTTTCTTTCTTAACGTGTTATCAAGGCCAATTAAAATCTTAGAGTATTTTTACTTCCTAATATATAATGATCAAATTCAAGATTAGTTGTGCTATTTTAGTTTCTTGTGATTTAGGATTGTTACTTCTGTTTGTTCATCGCGCATCACTGAACAGTGGTATTCACGGAATCTCTGATATACTTATTAAAAGCTTAATGTATTACTTTCTCCTGACGATCATTCATTAAACACAAGTAACTATTTTATCTCCAAATGTTGAATCTCGTCTATTTCTTTAGGGTTTGATTGAACTTAAAAAATTCTTTACGCGCTTAAAAGATCTTTACAATGACTCCGTTTGTCCTTGGACGAGGCAAAAATTTACGTTTAATGATCTCCATTTCAATGAAATTGAAATTATTCACTTCCCGATCAGTAACGTAATACCTATTAAGACTGACACTTTTCTACGCATTTTTAAAATAGGCACATTACACATTTTGAACAGAGCGTTTTTTATTCCTTAACGAACACATGGAAGCGTTTGTTAACGCGTAAATAACGCGTTATGACGTAAATGACGCGCTTTGTCTTGGACCTAGACCTTCTTGTTCCGCAAATGAAGTAGCCGCGAGCATCCTCAGGCTCAAGGTCCGACTTAAGTGGATCAGGGCTGATGTCACTGTAGTGCCTCTGACCAGGAGAATCTAAGGTTTTAGCGCCGACAGTGGCAGAATTTTCGACACTAGCTAGACACTAGGTCGAATTCAGACGTTGCCTGGGAGAGTATTCTAGCTGACGGCTGCTCTAGACGGCTGCGGTAGCTTTCTGAGGTTGCTCCGATCAACAGCAGCCGTATGCCGGAGCAGAACCCTAATAAACGGACCATGGGCCGCGCGCGATCTTTCCTTCCTCTTCCTTGTTTTCTCCTCAGTCCTTAATTACACTCACATGCAGTACACCACCACAAATGTCGGTAAACCAGTCGGAAGCGTAGAGATTGTCCCGGTGGTCCGCTGTTGGGAGATACCTGGCTAGGGAAAACTCCGCATGCCGACGGGTAGTCGACGCCGGATTCCTCCAGCGAGAGGGAGACCATCGCCTCCTCCCGCAACAAAAAACATACACAACACTTACGGGAATGAGGACTTTCGTAGTTACCCGCGAGCGAAAACACCGATCAATCAATGAATCCGCCTTGCCTCGGACGTGGAAAGTTGTCTCTCCGCGGCGAGCCAAGGAGCTGCGAGCGTCGTCCGCTTCGTGAGTCCGCAATCGCGCGCGGGGCGGGGGCGCGCCGTGCCGCCTCGCGACCGGCGCCGCGCATTCCGCGCAGCCGCAGCACGGTGGCCCCGGAGCGGAAGAAAGCGGACAAAAACGGTTGCGCAGCTGGCTTTGAAGTTGGCGCGCACTCTATACTCTTTGACTGTGACGTACAGTTGGTAACAGTCTTGTTTGTCCATAATTTGCTCGAAAAACATACATTTTAAGTGGAAAATTAATACTAATGAAAAATATATTGCAAAATAATTGAATAGTTGCAGTTGAATAAAATATTACTTTGAACACCTAGACGAAACGGCCTTGAACTTGAAATTCACCAGCACATTTAGTCGCTCGGGAACTAGCCGCTGGGAAGGTTTCCAAGGAATAAAATGTGCTGGTGAACTTCGAATTCAAGGCCGTTTCCTTTAAATGTGCAAAGTTACATTTTATTTAAATGGAATTATTTAATTATCTTGTGATATTTTTTCATTAGTATTAATTTTCCACTTAAAATTAACTATTTTCGAGCAAGTTATGGGCTGTACAAACAAGACTGTTACTAACTGTACGTTAATATCAAAATTACGCTGCCAGGCCACGCTCGTTTTTTCGCTACTCTAAATAGCATAACTTGTGCATCAGAATTACACACATGGTCTCGCCTGGCGGGAAAAATCTGTATAGATTTTATATGCATGGCAAACTAAGAGTTAAAGTCTAAGAAGAAGCGAGGCAATACTTGCTTCAGCAGACAACTAGCCACCGGAGCGAGTCTGGACCAGCCGCGGCGACGGGTATTAACGGGCGGCCCGGTTCCCGGAAAAGCAGAATGGTTTTTGATTAAGATCGAGTGCGCTTCAGAGATAGCGATAGCTACAGTTATGCCGACCTTGCCAGTGGTCGGTTTATTCTATTGGGTTATTGTGAATTAGGCTACGAGCTGGTAAGTCGTCTGGTAATACGACGAATGGTTAAGGACTTGGTACTTTCTTTTCGGGCAAGTGGTATACCTGGCATCGTTCATTGCATTATTTGTTAGAGGCTCTTGCTTTTAAAGCTGAAATAGCACAATAAACTGTTATGGTTGAAATATCTGTCTACCAACATTTTCATACATTTCACTCTCAATATTACATTTCTTATTTACCTTCTTCGTTAGTTCTCAGAGAATTTACTTGAGATACACAAGTTAAATCGTAAAAAGCGACAATATTAAAATAGTACTATACTATATTAATATCTTAGTATGTACAGGTCTTCACTCCAGGCTGCATCTCGAAGTAGTACATCGTAACACAGGGTTTACTGAACCCCTCTAATCATCATCATGTATATGATTTACTGATTTTGTGTTTATCACCAAAAGCTCAGTTATATTGTGGGCAACTTCTTGCTTAACTTGTATTCACCGAAAGGGTTACGAAACATAACCTGATTAAACATCTGAACAAACTGTAATCGGAATATATCAATATTTTAATGTAATTTTATTTTAATGTTTTAACTCGCAAATAAATTATTTGATATTCATTCAATAGTTCATTGAGAATTGCGAACGGATTTTACCATATGGTAAGAAAAGAACATAGCAGATTTAGACATTCCAGTGGCGTTTCCTGAGTTTAAAATCTGGCCTGTCTCACCCTAGATGTGATATACTGAAAGATACTGTTTGTTCGTATTTGTAAATTATAATGAATAATTGTAATATATTGTAGAAATGTTTTGTGTACTTTACAAAGTAACTGCCAGTTACTTTTATGTACTTTTCCTCCTTCTCAAGTTATCTTGGTCATTCAGCTAGTCTAGTCCAGAATATAGGCCTCTGAAACAATCGTTGGTGGTCTCAGATGACAATTAATAACACATTGACTAAAATAACATTATATTACCTCCTTAACGAAATTAACAGAAAATAAGCTACACCCATTAACATCGTGAATATACTGCGAGTTAAACAGAGTGGCTATTCCAGGCCACGAGCTGGACGGAGAGGGGAACACTGACATGCAATCATGAGCAAATTTTTGGTCTTGGAGCTTCCTATTGGATGAGAATGTCCCTCTATCCTTCCAGCTCCAGACCTTGAAGTGCCACTCTGTTTAAATGGGAGTGTAGATTAGAAACGGAAATTAGATGCCTAGATTAGCATCCTAGGCATTTCGGGCGCGGTATTTGGATCCCCTATGAGCCAGAGATTACTTGCGACATAATCTATCGAGTTACAAAACGTTTGGCTCTTCTGGGCACCCAATTCCGTAGCGGGAGTGAGAAGACTACAAGAAGAATTTCGAAATACAACTACAATTATTGTACACATTTGATATTCTGTGCAATTTATTTCCCTTTCGTTCGTTAATAAATGACTAGCATTATTAGAATGTATTATTAGAACGCATCCTCCCGGGACTTTATGACCTCATGCACATTTTAAGTCCTGGTCATGCATCGTTTGATTACAGAATTAAGTTATTTTCTCTTTTAAAACAACGATTTACAAACTATGGAATGTTTACACGAGTACAACTAATATTTAGTAAAGTTTACGTTCGATGAATTAGAGTGCAGTTCAGTGTGTGCCGGATTTTATAAACCAGATAATTAGTCGGGATAAAGACGACAGCAGACTCGATGAGAATTTTACAAGCCGGCCTGTTTTCATCCCGTCAAACGTAGCATTCCGCAGCTCACCCTGAAGAACAGGCCCACAGTCAGCACTCTGTCCTCCCTTCCTCCTCATCGACGAGTAGAACTACACATCATGGGTTAATTTGAAGTTATGTAGTAAAACCTTCGCCAACGTATTCCGTTCTGTTTTGTAATATTTGTGTAAGTTTGATGTTATGCGTACATTTCTAACAAATCAATAGATACAATTTTACTCCTAGCATACTTAATTTTAAAAAAAATATAAACAAAAATATTAAAGTAATGTACGTTTTGTCAAATTCGCGATCATAAATATATTATAAATTCATATATATCATTTATTCTTTCATAGATTCAATCATATATTCTTTAACTTTCTTACGGGCATGTGGACACTTCAATAAGTGTTTAAGTTTGCTAACTTTTCGCAATCTTATTGTACACTGAACTGAGCTCACTAATTCATTCCAGGAGGTCTGTATCTAGCAAGTTCGACCATACATCCAAAATGCGTCCCATTATTTTCAGTCGCCGCCGTCACTCAACATCGCGTACTCTTTTCACGCCGTCCTCGTACTCACTACCACCAACTGTTTTTTGCAAAAGTAGAAAGAAGTGAAACCTAACGGGAGGAAACTTTAATTGTATAACTTTAACTATTGCTAAGAAGTGTGAATCTCAAAATGAAATCAATGTACGACAAGCCGGCTTTTTTATACAAACTCATACTTCCCACAATTGCGAGTTGTTTTCTTAATATTGGCCGACATAAAAGGATAGTATAGAACATGACGCCCTCGATGCTTCTTTTTTATATGCTTAAATCATGTAATTTTGAAGAAAAGATTTTGCCCGAGTTGCTGCGACCTTCAAACCACTGTACTCGAGGGATCTCGTCTCGTGGCTTCGTGACTGCCCCACGCGCAACCATTGATTCCCGGAAAGTAAACGCTCTCCTTTACAATTCATGAAATGTTTGATTATAAGCGTTATTGTTTCAACGAGAGTGCAGGGTTATAGTCAGATGCCATTATGAAAACTAGTCAATGAATCCTTGC
The DNA here is from genome assembly GCA_031308135.1 of Acheta domesticus. NCBI lineage: Eukaryota > Metazoa > Arthropoda > Insecta > Orthoptera > Gryllidae > Acheta > Acheta domesticus. The sequence goes on along the minus strand of JAHLJT010000631.1, from coordinate 75,661,039 downwards.
GTCTTATTCTTGTGTAGAGGCATGTTGCGAATTCTTTGGTTTCTGCTGGATGTTTTCCTCTGTTATCTGAACTCTGTTTACGACTCAAGCGATAGGTGAAACCTAAATCTTGTGAATGTAAATGTAGAGCTTTTAATAGTGCTTTACTTTCACGCATACTACATTCGTATTATAGAGAAAGGTATGTAACGCAGCAGCGAAAAGCGACGATTTTGGGCAGAAAAAATAATATTATAGGTCCCTTATACCGAAAAAGAGGATGATTCTTGTTCCTATACAAAGCAAATATTTCGTACTTTCTCTAAGACGTTGTGTAGTCAGAATTCACTATCAAAAAATTGGTTTACGGCAAAACGTCTGTTCGTCAGTTAATTAATTGAATGAGTGATTCATTCATTCATTATTTCGTATTTTCGGGTGTGTCGACTGCTATGGTCATTAGTGTCGTATGCGTAGTGCATTTTCCAATTACGAGAGGTGTCGGAGTTCTCCACTGGATAGGTAGATCCGGCGGCGACCTTTACGTCGGCTTGCCGGGTTTTCCACAACCCGGTTGGTTCCGCCCCAGCTGGGAGATGCTCCATGCTCTCGACTGGTCTCTCGATATGAGTGGCAGTGAAGTGCATGTCAGTGTAAACAAGGGGTAGGGTATGTTAAGGAAGAGGAAGGCAAGAGTGCGCGTGGTTGTTTGATAGCACCGGCATTCGCCTGGGAACCAAGAGTATCAAGGGTAACAACCGATCAGAGGAATCGGACAGTAGATTTCTCCTCCAAACAGCACGTAAATTCGACCCAGCTACCTAGCTAGTTTCGAAAATTCTGCCACATTTGGGGACTCGAACCCAGGGGTCTCTCGGTCAGAGGCACTGCAGTGTCAGAGCCCTGAGCCACCAAAGCCGGTCTGCCCGTCCACCTGTGAAAATTGTTAGTGGTTAAACCGTAGCGGACAATTTTCACCAAAATTGATATTGTACTGTGAATCTGATTGATGTCGCGTGCCGTTCAATTTGAAACCGATATTTTATTTTTGAGGGATATTTTACACGAAGTTTCAAAAATATTTTTATTTTTCTCGAAAATATCTCCAAATTCTTAGATTAAATCTGTTGTAAGAACGGAATAGATTCACTCATAAAGATGACAGATCCGATTTTCACTGTTAATTGTGAATTTTCGAAAACTGCATAAGTTTAAAATTTTGGGACCCTCTCGTACAACTACATTATTGAAAATTTTTTCTTCAAATGAAATTTGTTTTCCAGAATTAGATCATGTACATTAATGACATGTATATTTGGTTTTGAAAATTTTATTTAATTTTACGTAATTTTAAGTGAAACAAGGAAAATATTAAAACACTTTTTTTAATTTATATATTTCTGGTCGCTTTATAACTACGCCAAGAGTGAACCCTTTCATTACACATCAGTACAAACAAACGTAATTACAGTTTTAACAAAAATAAACATGTCAAGTCATCAACACAATTTAATTTCAAACAAAACGTAAACTGTGTATTACCCGCTACAAGTGGGTTAAGTAAGCTGGAATAAATTAGATATTAATATTAGTTGAATAAAAAAAATTAAGTTTGTGTGATACATCTGAAAGACTCAGTGAACTGCCAAAATAACAAAACTTCGAAAATTGTAACACTAAGAATAAATATTTTTATATAAGTGATATTATTATTATTAATTATTATTATTAATTATTATTATTATTAATTATTATTATTATCATTATTATTATTTTGTTTGAAAAATAAAAATCAATCGATTTCCTGAAACATACATTTTGTTTATTTTAAAGCTGCTCTAATGTTCTGTTACGTAAAAATGACATTCAAAATATTGAACTATTTTCATCGATTGGGTGATTGGCCAACGACAATACTGCTTACATATGCCGAATGTGCCTATGGCCACTCCCTAGCCACGTCTTTGTTTTTCGTACGTCACGGTCGAGCAGGAAACGACCTGTTAATCTGAGGACACACCTTCTAATGACAGCGCCAGACGGCACGTGGGGCGACTCCGGGCTGAGGTCTGAGTAAATAGTACACCAATGGGTTTGTCTTCTGCGCCATTAGGCCCGTAATTGCCCCCAGGAGTGCGTGTTGGCGCGCCCTCAGAAGTCCGTGCTTCCGCGCGTAATCGTCACGTCGTGATGGAGATTACAGGAGGCTTTGAGGGAATGGCATTGATTGCAGCTCATCTGACCTGTAACCGATACTTCTCGCTTTACCCTGCGCCCTGCATTAGGCCTGCGAAGCTACTGTGTTTAGGCGGCGAAACCAGCGCCAGGGTTTCATTTCCCTAAATTAAAATGGAACTTCTCACACTCTTCCAGTCTGTTATTTCAAGACCTGCTAGGTACTTTAATTTCTGTGTACTTCCTAGATATTCCCTAAATAAACATAAAAACCAAGAAAGTAAGTATATTCACAAAAAAGTTGTCATTTAGCTACATTTGAGGAAAATGTAAAAAAGATACGGACATTTTATTTGACTGTTTTCATTTACTTGAAAATTTTGGACTTCTTCATTAACATCCGTTTTTAATTTGCTTCTTATCATCACCAACAAAAAATATTTCTACACGATGTGTATTGTTGTTGCCTTTAAATATCGAACTGCAAGATATGATAACCACTTTTAATGTTCTTCTAGCATTTATTTTCCTTTACCACACAAGCATACCTTTCGTATTTGTTAATATTACTCTGGCTTTTATTTATAATTTTAAAAGGGTAAATTTTCTTGCTGAATAGTTATGTAAACGAAAATTATCTGAGGTAATGAAAACCTGAAAATTAAAAATTGTAAAACCAAACAATGTTTTTCTCATTTAATAGTATAATTCCCTTATACGTCCCTTTGTTTATTCAGTAAAGTACAGGTTTTAAAATCTAAGAAAATATAAGTAAAATATTCATTATATAACTTTTATTTAAAATTATGTTAAATGTTTTATTCTTCAAACTTGAATCCGTCAGTCTGAAAATTCATCAAATGTTGATGTAAAAGATGGCTATAATTGAAATTCTTATTTGCTTGTAATGATACTTAAACGACAGCATGTTCGACATTGACTGGAAATGAAAGCAGGACTAATTTCATTTCGGTGTCATTTAAATATTCTTAAATATAGATATGATTGCTTTAGTGCTGTTTACATGCCATCCACAAGATAAGTACTTTTTGTTTGTTTGAATATCTTTTATCATTTCGACCAAGTATTTCATCCAGTTACACCTTGACTGCACCAAAAATGGAGATTAATTGCTTGTCTACAACGCAACAGACAATTTTACAATGTTTGGGCATAAGTAAGCTATAGAAAGGCATTAAAGAAATAAGTTTGCAGGCAGAGTAACTCCACACTCATTGAGCATCAGCACTGACGCACAATAAACCAAGAGTAAGGTGCAATCACAGACCTTGCCGTTTCACAGCCTGTACATTATAATAACAATAATTTCCCGCTAATTGGATTGGAGCTCGGCAGGTCTGTCTTATCAAGCAACGCTCATCAGGGCTGAGCGTCATTAGGACTGAGCGAATGTGTAATCACATTCGGTCGCGCATGCGAAATCGCAATCGAGTAACGACTGAACTCACAACTCGAGTAATGGGGCCGACAAAAAAACTGTTTCTTCTCACAATCGCTGTGTAGTGTGTCATTATAATGGCACATCATGCTATATCATTATACAAAGACTACTTATTAAGTGTTTCGCTAGTTGTCGATACGAGATGCAAAAACGTATTTAAGTATGTAATGATTAAAATTGTTATTGATGTACATTTAATATAAGTGTAAAATTCATATACAAATTCTATTCTTTGGGGAAATAATTGCCATTACTTATAGCTAAGCAAACCTAATTCAAATATTTTGTTTTTATGGATAGAAATAAACTATTGCATAAGATTCGGGCGCCTCTCGGTTGAAAACAACGGAAACTGACATTGAAATGAGTATACAACAATAGAAAGGAAAGAAAAGAGTATTGACAATGCACACATGCCGTTAATCGGACCTAAACTGCAATAATAACGAGGTGAGAGAACAGGATTGATTTATTTATAAGACAATATTCTCTGCTGGAAGGCAGATTGAGAACGAAAATGAATGCAACATTATATTCCAAAAATGTATTTATTAGTTCTAGAGTAACGTATTCCTAATAGGTATGTATGTCTTTAGTATCAGTGAACTGTACATAAAACAATACTGAAAGTACACACACATATATACACACTATTCATCAAACACTCAATGGTGACGAATGTGTTTTTAGTTTCACCAACATCTGATAAATATAGTTTCGTGTAATATAGAACGGACGTCAAAATATTAAGAAACGTTCGAAAATTCAGATTTATATTAGTAACATGGAGGAAGAATAGTATTATCTCCCTCTTCTTTACTACTAGATTCCTCTACATTTTCTGCATGATGAGGTAAGTAAAATATAGTAATGAATGCAAATGTATTTACAAATATAATGTAAATTAAAAAAAATCATAAATTCTAACTTTAGTAATTCTAGTAATTCACGTTCTAACACTGACTTGAGTTCATCATTTAAATAGGATAAGATGTTTATTCCACCAGCAGTTTAGCTCCAATAATCACAGATATGGAAAGTATGTTGTTCTGCTACAAAAATTAGTTTCTCCTAGGGGCCGTCCATGAATTACGTAACGCAAATTTCTAGTATTTTCAACACCCCCTCTCCCTCTTGTACCGCATTCCCCTACCCCTATGTAACGCAGCGTAACGCTGCCCCAGACCCCCTCCCTCCCCCTTTACGTAACTTATGTAACGTATGGAGTGACGTAATTTATGGAAGACCCCCTAAGTTATTGAAATTATTCATAAGGGTCAAAGATTTTAAATGTGGTAAACACAATGTGTAAAAGAGTGTTAAAAAATTAAATACTCAAGAAAGCGAAGAAGACTGGCATTGGCGTTCTTTTGAACAGTCAGCGCCACCCAACCTGGAGCCGCGAGAAGTTCTTGTGGGGCGCAAGTGCAGCTACGACGCAGGCGGACACCTGCAGTGTCAGTGCGCCCACGACTACGCCCCGCCCCCGTTCTCGCCCGCCAGCGGCACGCGAGGGGCCACGGGGCCGCGGCGCGGCGTGTGCGAATTCCGCGTCCTTGGCGCCCCGCCCCGCCCCGCCCCGCCCCGCCCCGCCCACGCCCGCGGACGCGTGAGCCCACGCCGTCGCGCGATGGCCCCCTGACCCCGCGCGCCCAAGCACGCAACCTGCGCCCGCCCTCGCGCCCCGCCCCTGACGCCCTGCCCCTCGCCCTGCCTCATCCGCTCGCCCCAGACCCTCGCCCCCCGCCTCCACTTGTCGCCCCCTCGCGACCCGTACGCCTACTCGCGCCCCGTTCTTCGCGGCTCGCTTCGCCGCCCTACTTGCGGCACGCCCTTCGCGCCCCGCCCCTCGCACACTGCTCCTCGCGCACCGCTCCTCGCGCTCCGCCGCCCCTCGCCTCCCTCACTCCTTGCTCCCCCTTGCGTCCCTCGCACCCTTCCCCCTCGCACACCGCCCCTCGCGCACCACACCTCGCGCACCGCTCCTCGCGCACCGCTCCTCGCGCCCGGTCACCCCCTCGCCCCCCTCCCCCCTTGCTACACCCATGCCACACTCACATCCCTCCCCTCGCACACCGCCTCTCTCCCCCCTCACCGCCCTTGCTCCCCTTGCCACCCTCGCACCCCTCCCTTCGCACACTACCCCTCGCACACCACACCTCGCGCACCACACCTCGCACACCGCTCCTCGCGCCCCGCCGCCCCTCGCCCCCCCTCACCGCTCTTGCTCCCCCGTGCCTCCCTCGCACCCCGCCCCACCACCCTTCGCGAATAGCACCCGCCCACTCGCGTTCCGCCCCTCTCGCAACTGGCACCCACTTTCTCCCGCACCCTCTCGGGACCCCTTTGTTGTTTTACTGCTCATTGCGCACTGCTCCCTCGGACCCTCTCCTAATGACGGCAGACAGAAGTTATCTATTAATAAATGGTGAAAAAAATACACATTTTACTCATCTTTAGCTTCATTATGAGATTCCTTCACAAGATGCCTATTAACACAGGAAGCATTTCGAATATTCTCAATAATGAAGGTACGTCAAACTAATTCATTTCCGAATGCTCCTTGTATCCTTTACATTTTACGTTCGTTAACTTGAGTATTTGATCAACTATTTTCTATATTTTTATCTAATTTCTTTACCTGAATACACATTACTTTCAGGTAAGTTTCTACATAAATTGCTTGAACTCATTACTTCGTTTTATAGAGATGCTGTTTATTTGAACGTACGCGCTCAGATGCTAATAAATAAACATCGGCGACGCTTAATACATCTGAGATAGCGTTAACGCGACAATATTATCACTCCATAAACCAGTTCCCAGCCTCAGCGGCGGTTCGCCATCTCCCCCATTTCCTCCCCTCCTCCTCCTCGCCCGTCCCCCGGCACGCCGGCTCCCCTGCCTCCGTCCCCGCCGGCCGCCGTGACCCCGCGGCCGCTCCGCCCCGCCCCCGCAATCTGTGTCACGATCGGCCCTCAGTGCTTCATTCACGCATCGTGAAGAGCGCTCTCGCCCTCGCTCGATTCTCTCTTGTTTCTCCTCCGCTTTCCTCCGCCCTTCGGGAATTCTTGGCCCGGTCGTTCACCCGCCTTCTCGCGGCCGCACCGCCACACCGCCGCACCGCGCCGGCCGCGGCTTCGCGCGTCCACTACGGCTTTTGTCCTGCTTCTCTGGCGGTAGATCACTCCCCGGAACGGCTTCGCGTTACCGTTCAGCGTCCCTGGGAATTTATATAGAACGAAACATATTGATGTTGTGGATAAAAAATGTACCATTAGAATTCCAGTTAAACAGTCGACTAAATGTTTTAAATGTAGCTTCAGGTTTGAGAGGTAACGCTATTCTCTGATTTTAAGAACATCGAACTTTATGTTCAATGAGAATATATTTCTAATTTACGTAAAATAACCCTACCGCAAAGAGGTTCTTTAACGATTGACTTCTACTTCAACTAGGGCCTTCTGAATATTTTTTTCGCCACTTTTAATATCAGATAGGCGCAAGTAACTTGATAACACGTAACAATAAGAGAAATATTGATATAAGAAATTTACTACGTCACTTTATCGATTTCAAGTATCAGGTATCCCTTGCAACTATCACGTAAAACTATTATACTGCTAAAATTTCGAGAAAATCGTAACTCCATTCATAAAAAGAACTTAAGCTTATTTGATGTACAGCAGACATTCTAGTTCTTCCTTATGAGATAAGTTTCTTCATAGATTGCACACTCACAATATTAAGCACTCCTCTACCCTTGTCACGCTTACCTCAATCGAGCAATTTTCTAACGAAGCAGCGGCACCAATCTTTTGCTGGAATACTGTGCGTTGCATTGTAGTTTATCCGTCTCTGCATTTCATAATTCACTGCCAAGTACTGATTCCGAACAGATTCGAGTTCGATACTATCGGCACGTCGCAACATTCTCGGCCATTGGTATCGATACCAAGTATCGCGACGAATGAAATATCGCAAGCCCCTTCAGCGCACCCGGATGACCTCGTACGGCGCACGCCGCGCGGGCGAGCACTTCGGAGCGAAACCGTCGAATACTTGAGGAACATTATCACGTGCCTTACCAATTATCTCAAGTATTTTCTCCGCAATTGCTTGGAGTAATGCATGGGCCGCGGGCCTTTGATCGCGCCGGCCCTCGTCGCGGCTCTTGGCCGCGTCCTTCGCGAGGAGGAGCGGGCCAAGTGGGCGGGGCGGGAAGCGGGTGGGCGGGCGGGCGGAGTGGGAGGGGTGGGGCGAGCTGCGGGAAGCTCTGGAGAGCGGCGGGTGCTAAGGCGTTGAAGATGAAGCGGTAACGGGTGGCGAAGGCGGGGGGCAGCACGGGCGGGGGGTATGCGAGGGCGGCGGGAAGTGGGGCCCGTGGGGTGGCGAGGGCGGAGAGGGTGTGAATCGTGAGGGGCGGCGGCGGTGGTGGTGAGCAGTGCGGGGGCGGCATGGGCGGCGTCGGCAGCGTGTGCGGCATGGGCAGTGGGGGCGGTGGGGCGGCGGGGCGGTGGGGCGGCGGGGCGGTGGGGCGGCGGGGCGGTGGGGCGGCGGGGCGGTGGGGGCGGTGAGGACGGCGGGGAGGCGGCGTGGAGGAGGCGGGGAGGTGGCGGGGGATGCATGAGCGGCGTGGGCGGCGTGGGCGATGGGGGCGGCGGGGGAGGCGTGGGCGGTGGGAGGAGCGGGGGAAACGTGGACAGCGGGGGGCGCGGAGGGCAAGTCGCTTGGGTTGGGGGGACATTGGACGGTGCTTGGTGAGCGGAGCACAGTGATCCAACTTCTGCCTCCCCTTCCTCAAATGCCTCACAACTCGTCGACCGGCGCTTGTTCACCTGCGCTTCATCGGAGAGCCTGCCTTTCGAATTAGTAGCTTCATTGAGAAAGTTTCAGTAGCTCACTAATTTGACGTTAAATATTTTATGAAGGAATAATATTTCTTACTACTGTTGCAATGTTTATTGCCATGTAGGAAACTTTGCTCTGCCTACTCTCGTTTTTTTATTTTCTGTATTCATATGTGTGAGGGTACATATTTATCGTACTTCTTTATTCCCACTCACGAATATACTACTATACAAAGTAAATGAGCATGAGGTAGAAGGTGCAATTAGTACGATAAATATGTACCAACCGGCTGTGGCTGAGGGTCAAAATCTGACAGGGAATAAATAATTGTACAGCTCCAGTTGACGAGAACTTTTCAGCCATCTCAAGATACTACCTCGGACATATGAAATTTTTTTTGGTTATTGTACTCCTAAAAAAAGAGAAGGGTTAGATGTTGAACTTTATATGCCACTTATTCAAGCATCTGTCAGAAATCGACTTCACCGTCTCTGGACATTGTGGCCTCTCGTATGGAAACGCTATCCGTCTACTGAAATAGTTTTAGGAAATTCTTCCTTTTAAATGAAAACGAGCTAAATATGCCACCGGTGATCGTAATTGAAAACATCAAAAGCATTTGGAACCGTACATCCCCCGCCAAGATTTCTCTTAAGCATTTCAGTACATCTTCCTTAAACATGGATGTTTTTCCGACAGATATCCACAATTCACCAGAACGATCAGATAATTGCAGCCACCTACTCAAATGGTGGCTAAATGTACCTTTGCAGCAAAGTTTCGTGAAGTATTGTGGTAGCTCATTTAAGAACAAACACATTACAACAAACAGCAAGTTGTAAAATCCTACCTCCTTTAAACCAACGGCATTTCTGACTCTTGGAATTCTTCACGCGCTTTTTGGGCCTCCCATGAACGCTCGCGATAGAGACATTCCTGAGCGAGTGCCCGGGTTTACAACGTGACCTGTGAGAAACAAACGCTTATTACCGATCAAAAGCGCCTTAGCAGCGGAATCTGAGGAGCGATAAACCCCCTAGCCCTTTCTCGGCGCTCCCAACCCTCTCCTTATCGCACGTTAAAAATAGTGGCACGCGCTACCAAATGGTTTTTGGTCATAAACCGCGCTTTGATGACCCAATACCCAACCGAACCCGGCGCGCCGAACCAGCGGAGGAGGAGGAGGATGACGTCACAAAGCAATAAATCACGTCTCAAAACCAACAGAAGAAACATTTTAGAATAGTCACATCAACAAGATGAATATTGTCATAAATTTCCGGAGGACGGTATTTTGAGTGCTTTGGCCTTCTTTATTAATATTTTAGTGGCCGTCTCGTGGGGAATAAATAACTCGGAATGCGCTGTACGTGGCCGCTCCGATAGCGCCATATTTACGCTTTGACGTGTTACAAGCCCAGCGCTGGTCGCGAACGCGTTCTTTATGGAAACATAAACACGACGCACCGGACGCCTTCGTTTCCTGGGCGACCGCGACGCGCCCACGCCCTCGCCCTCGCCTCCGCCCGCGCCCCTTCCCGCGCCCCTGCGCTCGCCGCGGCGGGCGTCCGCGGCGTCCTTGGTCCACGCCTTGTCCGGCCGCAGCCACTCTCATCACTTTCATTTTCTGCCTTTTACTGCGGCTGCTGCTGCGCCACTCTTTGCGCTGGTCTTCCCTCTTTTTTTCAAACTTCATAGCTCTTTGATTTATTTGATCGGTAGAGCGTGAATATTTTGAACTACATCTATTATTGGAAGAATAGTGAAAGAACATTCAAAACTTGAATGGAGTAACTACTAGCAGAAGAAGAACATCATCCTCTACATTTAATAAATGCATTTCGCATAATATCGTACCATATCAATTTCCTGTAATGTAGAGAAAATTATAACATTCCTCCATTTCAATTTCAGACATGACACTCACAAGTTTATCAACATGTTCTACGAGTATATTTCCTTTCCGTTGTGCATTATTTTCAGATTTTACATGTTCTTAAAAATATTTAATAATGGTTCCTCGTATAACGTACTTTGGAAGCTTCGCTGCATTCAATTTCCAAGGTATAATGCGGATAGCGAACTAGCACTCGCAGCTCCGCTGGCGATGCATTACAGCGCGTTACCTTCTGGTTTACATGACGTACGGAGTGCTTACTCGGATTCAGAGCCTTGTCCGCAAGTCACTTGGCTCGTCTGGTGACTAAGTTATTCTCCACCTTACAACCGACTCTGAGAAAGTGTCAGAGACTTCAACGCCGGTATGAGAAGGGAACTTGCGGTTTCGCTCCTTTCCGATCCTTTTGCTAACTATAAAACACCGAACAAGTGTCAGGCTACGAGTTAAGTAGAATGAGGAACAAAAAGTGTTCGGTAAGTAAATTATTCACATTTGCATTGTATCTTTTGTCTCTTTGTTATAAAAGAGAAAGAAAATATATATTACTATCAGAGAAGGACAAAGTCTGTAGAACTGAAATATCCGCGTCCGATATGCATAATGAGAATATAAAATGTTTATCACTAAAGTTTAGAAGTACGTGAAACAAAAATATTCAAGAATTTCATTATTTCGAATTATTAAGAATGGAAAGGCCTTATTTGTTAAATTTCAGATAGAGTGATGATTAAATTTTGAAATTAATAGGGAAAAGAAAAACTTTTTTAGAAAGATGGTGAAGAGTCCGAACCCCAGCTCTAGAGCTCTGGAATATGAGTAAACTCTGTGGGTGGTCGACAGTGGAACATTGACCTTGTATGCTTTAATTGATAGGCACGTAGAAAGATATTAATGAGGAACGTCATTTATAAGACAATACAAGACGAACTAATTAACAAAGACGTAGAAATTAATTTACTTTTGTCCGGTATGAAACCATTGATTTAAGTGTTAATGCCATTCTCAAAATTCTAATTTTATTTTCTTACATTTTCAGAAACTGAATTAAATGGAAAGGTGACAAATATGTTTTGGAATATAATGTAAAAATAAAATTCTCAAGTACAATCTGCGATACAGTAAGGAGTGTTTTGTGAATATGTTTCGTAATGAAAGGATGAAGTTCGAATAGCCAGTTAAACAGAGCTGCCGAATATAATTTGAATCCAAGTAGGGTAATACCAGTCAAAATAGAACTAAAGCAATTTGTGCATAAATTCAAAGTGCATATAAGGTCACATTCACAAACAAAATAACTTTTCCACGAAATCGCACCATAAAAACGAATATAAAAGTGGACATACTTTAAATATAAACTATAATAACAATTTATATGGCTCAAGCATAGAGCAAAACAATGAATAACTAAGTATAAGTCGGAAGAGATAAGTAGTATACATCACTTTTGTTTTAATGTACATTATTTTTAATGTAAGTGATATTATGGTAAAAGTGATGGTCTTACTTAACAGTCAAACTCATGTCCAAGAAAAAGTGCATGTCCAGTATAAAATTTATCTCAGGAAATATTTTATTAGCAGTAAATTTTATCTTCTTTCTTCTACACTAGTGATTGGTGATAACTGACAATTATATCCAGAATTAAAGTAAACTACTATGTCGACCTCAGAAGTCGAATGCTTGGTCAATTTTGTGGCACCTCAATTCGAGGATACATTGAACATAAATGTTCAGTTTTTTATGATGTATTCTAGTCGATCACGCTTGATTGTAATTTGACAATCCAGACAATGATTAGTGACAAGAAATATTGAAATTGTTTTCATTTATGTTTTAGGACCTAACACTGAAAATTTGCATTTTAGGCATTGTAAAAATTATCCCTGTAATATCGAAAAGTCAAGAATGTGTATAAGGAATGTTTGAGAATGCATTTTTACACACATATAGGATATGTGGATGGGTGTGTGTGTGTGTGAAAATGATCATTTTTTACCCATGAACATATAGTGCTAAATTACAAATGTCTATTGCTAACTCTAATTCAAAGTTACACAGACATACACACAAAAAAGCTGTCAGACCCAAAGACTTGACACATATTTCTCTATGTATGTCGAGTGAATGAATCCGAATTTGAAGATACAATTGAGCCCTCGCCCTGCAATTTATTTTTAATAGAAAAAACGTGAAATTTACAATCTACAATTTCACGGTGGTTGTGCGAGTTCTTAAAAAGCCGGAGAATGGTGGCGGAATTCTGACTTCAGATTCGGATTCAGCGCGTCGAAATACGTAGAAAAACATGTGTCAAGTCTTTGGGTCTGACAATGACCCTAAAAACAAAAAATACTCGTACAATGTCACTATGTTGTTTGGCCATTAAAAAGAATTCAAACTCTTTCACTTACACTACCACACATGCCGGGATACCACTCGGGAGTTCAGAGCTTCTTCCAACTGGAGCGTAGACCCGCTGCTGGAAGAAACCTTTTAGGGGAAAAACGCAAGACGACGTGTAGGGCGGCGGCGGATCTCGCCATCCAGCTAAGGAAGATCACTGCGAGCTCCCGCGATGAAATCACGCAGTACACTTACGGGACTAATGACCACAGCGCCCGGAAGCATGAATCAACCAATAAATCATCTAGGCTAGAGCCGATCGCGCTAACCCCCCGTCCCTGGGACTGACTAAGCAAGCAGCAGACCGCAAATGCGGTTCGCAGGTAAGTACTGGTCCAGAGGTCGCCAAATGGGTCGCCAACTCTAGCAGCCCTGAACTGCAATAGTTCACAGAGTTTGCATTCTCCAAAGAGTTTCTCCACCACCGCTCCGCTCCGCGCCGGGTCGAGCCGGGCCGGGCGGCGTGGGGGGCCTCGCACGCACGCGCGAGCGGGCCGCGCAAAAAGCCCGCGAGCTGGAGCGTGCGCGCGCCCGCGCGTGCTCGCCGCGAGTGGCACGCGTTCATTTTCGGCGGCGTGCCCTTCTAAGCACGCACGGCCCGGCGCGTCCCGCAGCACGCACCCCGTCGGTTGCTCTTCTATTCACGGCTGCTCTGCTCTTCACTAGGCACCCTAATCGTCTCTTATTGGTCTCCCGGTGAGGTGTTGCTGGCACTGAAAAAGTAGTGCGAGTTGATTTGTCTTTCACCAATATATTTATTTCCGTTTGAACAATTTTAGTATGCCGATAATACTAAGCCCACATGAGTATATTAATATTAGTACATCAATGGTAATACGTATGTTAATTTTAGTTAATGTTCCAATCCAGATTATTATTATCATCAGTATTATTATTACTATATTATAATCATATTGTTATCGTTGTTGTTTTTAGTCTTTCTTATATATAATTATATTGTATAACAATTATGCATTTTGTAAGCTGCAACTATGCTTATAAGCACTTATCTCTTTCAATTCATACATGTTTGAATAATAAAATTCGCGCTAAGACTATGACGTATCGCCATTTACATTAAACGTAGTATTTCATTTCGGAAGTTAAATTACAATGAGACTTGTTTCACTTTAATTTTGGCCTTCCTGTTACATACACTCGAAACGTCCAATTGTTATTCCTTGCGTCTTCGACCAATGAAGATGAGTCAAATAAATTTCGAGGGATATTTTGCACTTGTGACGCCCTTAAATGTTCCTTCTCACCTCGCTCTCTCTCCGTCATGTATTTTAAAGAAGAATCAAGAATTGAAATCATTTAAAATAACACTTCTACCTGCGCGCTCGAAGACGTGTGGCTTTATCACCCCTGCTCAGGCAGGAGGCTTTTGCCCCACTAGCGGATCTTTGTAGACTAAATTAATAAATAAAATAACAATTATTTACACATTTGAAGCCTGCGATTAAATGAATGATTATTGAAATAAAAGAATAATCAATAGATTTTTGTTTTCCGGTGAAAAATGAATTTTTATTGTTGTATTTAAAAAGTTGGAAACTTTACAATAGAACAAAAATTTAAAATGAATGAATAAGAATCCTGGTATCGAAGTTCTCAAATTGTAATTGTTCGAGGCCTACGCCCAACACAGACAAGGTGAAGTAATTTCATGCAGGTACTTCTTACTTGGCAGACCATAACTGGCGCTTCCATTTCCTCGTCCTGTCTCGTGGAGTGATGCGACATCAGTAACAAAACATTGATGTTTCCAAAGACACTTGTTAATAATTACCACATCGACCCATCCATCCACCAAAAACCGATGTTTTTAAACATCAATGTTTTAAATGTGTTTTAGTAATCTTTAACATTAAATTCTTCCATCAAAAATTTTAACTTGACAGTGTCCGGGCTTATTAGTTTACAATTAAGATCTAACTGAACACAAAGCCAAAAATATAGCAATGGACAAAACTAACTTTGATCGCCGAGGGTCAACTCAAAGGTTCACTCCTCAGTTCGCCGAAGAAGGATACAGGAAAGAAAGTGGGAAAGTCCTACACCTTTGCCTCATTTGTTGATCCCCTCACCATGTGCGAAATACAACGAAAGACGTAGTAAATACTAGGATGACATCGAGGGTCATCACAGGCGAGAGATAGTCTACTCGATGAAGGTAGTACAAACAGCATTCCCTTGATTTGATGCATAAACTGCGAGTGGTACCATTACTTACTATTTTATATTTTAACTTTTAAAACGGTGTAATATTGGGAATGTTTCATTCACAAAGAAAACAATAGGAAACGTAAAAACATCAAGCACTAAATATCAATGTTCAAACAACATCGGTCCCTGCGATCTTTCCTTCCTCTTCCTTGTTCTATCCTCGCCCCATACTTACAAACACACATACTGCATTACATTACGACAAATGCCAGGAGACCGGTCTGGAACTTACAGTTTGTCCCGGCAGGGACGATGCCCAGTTGGTGGGAGATATTTGGTTGAGGGATAAACCCGTTACGCGACTGTAGTTCGGCTCCGGATCCCACCAACCAGACGGGGAAGATCACAGCTACAGCTCTAGGAAAACACATGAATTACACTTACGGGACTAATGACCTTAGGCGTTGACGCGCCCAGAATCAGTAATCAATCAATCAATAAAAAAACACCTTCTTTATTGTTAAGTTAATGCGTTATTTTACGTGGCGAGACTCGGGCCATCAGGCCCGCTCTTCCGCCTGACCACGCAAATTTCTACTACGCTCCTTTCACCACCTAGCGGAGAAAGGAAGTATTATCTCGGGCGACGAAACAGGCGATTTGAATTTAGCTCAGAGGCGTCATTTAGGCTTGAGGATCTTTTACATGCAAGTAAATCAACTGACATGGTACAGCCGGCTTTACTTCCCCTCCGAAGGAAGGCGTACGAAGGATTTTTTCGCCCTTAAAAATCCGCACCATCGAATTGTATCGATGTTTAAAACACCGTTGATTCTACAACAACATCGATGCATGGAAATCATCGATATCGAAGTCGCATCCCTAGTCTGGTGTCGCGGGCCAGGTGCCGGTGGCGCGGCGCGCGGCCCCTCGCGTCTGGCCGGGGCGTGAGAGACGCCGCTCCGCCGCGCCGGGGCAGTCTGGCCGGGGCGTGGGCGGGTGAAGGACCGCCGCGTCCGATGCGGGCGGGCGACGGCGATGGCGGGTGGGCGAGCGAGCGAGCGGGGGCGAGCGCTTATCTGCGCTAACGGGCCATTGAGGCCGCGACCTGCGACCGCGCGGCGCGAGATACCGCCTGGAATCACGAAACGCATCAATTACGCCGCCCTCCCGCCCGCCCGCCCGCCGCGCCCCGCAAAGCTCCAACGCGGCCGCTCGAATATGGTGTGTGCATGCGATAGGCCTCTCCGCGGCGCCGCGCCGCGCCGCGTAACCGCGGCGAGATTCACAAGCCCGGTATGCGGAACGCGACCGGACCATCATGGAAGGTGGATTACTAATTTATCGGCTTAGGTGGCTCAGGTCATCAACTGATATCTCTGTAGTGCCTCTATCCGGGAGGTCCTAGGTTTCGAATCCCGATTGTAACAGGATTTTGGACACTATAATACGATTTTTCTAGGAAGGAATCTCAAGATAACTCAAATCCCATCTTCGCGATGGAATATGTCACGGCATTTCGCATCTTTCTCAGTCGTTCCGCTAGATTTCGCACGATCGCGACCGTATGAAGCAGTGCTTGCGATCATGCGACTTTTACCGGCAAGACCGAGAAAAGACGCGAAATGCCGTGACATATTCCATCGCGAAGATGGGATTTGAGTTATCTTGAGAGTCCTTCCTAGAAAAATCGCAGTATAGCTACAAAACTGGGCCGAATGCAGCTGCTATCTAGAGGAGAATTCTAGCCGCCGGTTGCTCTCATTGCGTGTGTTTTTGCGCGTTTGATTGCTCGTTTTGCGTGTTTTTTTTTCGATCAACATCAGGCGAGTGCCGGAATGGTAATCTAACAAACGGGCCACGTGCCGCGTTCGTTCATTCCTTCCTCTTCCTTGTCCTATCCTCGCCCCTCACTTACATACACTTACACTCACACGCACTAGATTACCACACGAGGCAGGAGACCCCTAGGGAGCTTAGAGCTCGTCCCAGCTGGGGTGATGCCCGCTGTTGGGAGATCCTTTTTGGGGAAAACCCCGGAAGTTGGTAAGTGATTCGGCGCCGGATATCGCCGTCCAAAGGAGGAAGATCACCGTTTCCTCCCAGGATGAAAACCTGCGCAACACTTGCAAGCAATGCTTACTGCTACAGGCTACCAGTAGGTATGAGATTCTCCATCAATCCTCAAAAGCATCTTAAAACTTCGGCGATTTTGATGTCTACAGCGACGTCCATCGTCAATTTTCGTGCTGATGAAAATATGTTGTTATCTTAATGAATTCTCTGCGGAATGCGAAAAGCGTTGCTTACTCAAAATAATTGAAGGTTCATACACCAATAAACAATTAAGAAAAGAACAAAATTCATACAAAGTTATTTTTATGAAGACCTTGAGAGTGAACTAGTACTGCCACTGAATGTGGTTGTTTTATGAATGAACTCCGCTCGTGCATGTCGAATGCCGAGAAGAAGTTCTAAATCTACAGCTATAAAAAGGATTACGGCTGTTTACGATTTTTCAGAATCTTCTTCCACTCATTCAGTATGACACAAAATGTGTTGTGGTACCATGATCGTTCGGAGACGTTTCTTCAGTAGTAAGCTCCTTTTCTAACTTTGGTGGATGTGCGGAAGCGCCCGGCTAGTAAAATTCCAATCATGAGAATTCTCCTTCAATAGCTAAGGGGTTCCGATAGCTATGGAGAGCTCCTCCAATAGCTATGGAGACCGCAGCTGACCCTACAGGCTCAGCTGCTCGAATGAATTGAAGATTGAAGAGTGCGGCCGAAAAACGAGATAAGCGCCGCTGAGAAAATTATGCAGTGGTGGCAATAGAAAAAAATCAACAGATTCCTCTGTATCCATTCAACTACCAACTGTGCACGTGTCTTGTTGTTATGTGTCTCATTGTTAAAGTAAGCACTCCAATGGTTAGTGAGAATTATTTTTTCAGAAATGTCAGAACTAAACAAACTTTGGTTTTACCAAAAGCACATCGTCAGAAACTACACATTGTATGAACAGAGTCAAGCATGTCGGAAGCGGGAGACGCATCAAGAAAAAGTCTGTCGTTTGTCGGTATTGCGTTATTTCGCTAGAGACAATACACGGCTAATTCTACTAAATCGAGCATCCTACACTACCCAATCACATTTAGATGAAACTTCCTCGACAGAGACGATAAAGATGTCACATGGTCTTACCTAACGACGCCTAATTCTTGATACTCAACTGAAAATCTGTTTTGCATTAGGCGGTGCTTCTACCGTTGTTCATCTGTCGCTGCCGTTCAAACGGGATTTGAATTTTAATACCCAAATGAGGCAGGTGAGGTGTCTGCTTCGACTTATTAGAGATGCAACATCGATATCACCGTTTTCAAAACATTGATGTTTTTATAAAATCACTGATGCATTTAACATTGATTGTTTGAAGACGATGCTTTTTAACAATGACGTTTTATATACGATGTTTTTAAGTGGATGATATGTTATTTTTGAATAAACAACGTCATAAAAGTTTGTGCTAATTTTGCGATATCCATAAATTACTCTTCAAATGAAAGTGACAAAGTGTAACAAATAATTAAAATAGATTTTGCATCAATAAATCAAGTCTGTGTTTATATTTTGTATTTGTTATATATCCAATCAGATAATGAAATTTTTGTACATTGTATTGACCATTTTGTGACTACATTGTGTCAGTTACATCTCAATTAAAAGTAATAAACGCGACCACTGTGAAATTAACCCCCATTTCGTGAATATTAATGGTAACTAAAGCAGTTTTAAAAAACCGATACATCGATGATTTGGAGGCGATTAATATCGATGTTTTAATTTTTAACGCAGAAGTTTAGAAACGTCGATATTTTGTTGACGATGTCGCATCCTCAAACGCCATGGGTCGTCCCAATCTCAATCGCAATAGCAAAGGTGCGAATTCCGCTGGTGGTCCGCCGAATTCACCCCGTGAATATTCATGGTTCTTAAAGAAGTTTTAAAATTATCAATACGTCGATGGTTTGAGGCGATGTTGCATAAACACAGATGATTTTTATTAACAACGATTTTTGAATATCGATTTATAAAACATCGATGTTTTGTTGGCGATGTCGAATCAGTAAACACCACGGATCGCTCCAATTTCCATCGCAATAGCAAAGCTGCGAATTCCAGTAGTGGTCCGCCGAATTCACCCAATAAATATTCATGGTTCCTAAAGCACTTTTAAAATCATCAATACATGGATGGTTTTGAGGCGATGTATAAAAATCGATGTTTTTTATTAACAGCGATGTTTGAACATCGATTTTACAAACATTGATGTTGTGCTGACGATGTCGAATCAGTAAACACCACGGATCGCTCCAATCTCCATCGCAATGTCGGAGCTGCGAATGCCGCCAGCGGTGCGGCGCGCGTGCACCGATTTTTGTAATGGGCTCTCGTTGCGGCACCGCACGCCGCCGCCGCCGCCGCCGCCTGGCACTGTGTGCAGCTGATCGCAGGGCAGGCGTCGCGCAATCGCCCCGGGCGATGTGGGTTCGCTCGCAAGATGTGAAGGGGTCATGATGAAATGGGGTGACGATGGCCCCAACAACTCCGAAAGGATCGGGAGGGGATCTTTTGGCGAGTTCGAAGGATGACTGTGTTTGGGAGAGTTGCGACTGCCTGAGGGAACAGGCGGACTTTAAAGGATGAGTTGTGGGTGGAGAAGGAAGAAACAAGGGGAAGAGAGAAGGGAAAAATTAATTTGATATTGTGATATAAATCAGATTGGACATCGGCGCGTCGTCTCGTGGTTTACATCGTCTGTTCTTATCCGAAGCTTAGTGACGTCACATTTTGTAGCAAGGTAAAACGTTGTTTGCGTTGTGCACTGACCAAAGAATGTTTATTCCTTATAGAAATAAACTATGCCTATTTCCCTACTGAATATTTTTGAACCACTCCGAAACAATCTTAACTCAACTGTAAAAGTTATAAAAACAGTACGTTTGCGGTATTTCCATACACCCAAATGGAATAAAAATAAGTCACAAAGATGGAGAAAGGCTGCAATGTCGGAGTGAAGAACATGATTTGACGTGGGGTGGTTGTGATGTGGTAGAGAGAGAGAGAGAGAGAGAGAGAGAGAGGAAGAAGGTATAAATAGTGTTGATAAGACAAAGTTAGGCACAAAACGAAGTTAAGTCGCAGAATCAACTACGTAGTTATAGCAAGACACGTTTAAGTTATATTATACCCCCAAAATAAGAAAAAATTGCAGAAAATCCGTTTTTTGATTTTTGCAGAATCAAAACCTTTGATATATTCTCTTTAATATGGCGAAAGCCGTTTTATTCTACTATCTTTCGTTTTGTTTTTATTTGAATATTTATTTAGACTTGCAAAAGGGGAACCACGCCCCCCGAAAAGGGGTGTGGTTTTCCTAAAACAAAGCAAATCCAAAACAGACGACATCAGAAAATAATAGAAAATGTTTAATTGAAAGATAGAAAATTAGAGAAGATTAAGACATAAAAAATTAAGGCATAACCTGTAACCTTTCTACAGCATTATAAACTTGAGAGCCATTTCCCCCGAAAATTGACTTTTTGGCTGTCTCGGAAACCTCAAACATCATATTTCCGGTTCTATGTATGACAATCCTCTGATTCTTTTTTTTTGTTATAATTAAGAAACATGTAGCTAGTGCACGGACCAAAATGAAATAATTGTTCCAATTATTTCATAGAGAAAATTTAATTTTAAAAATTTAATTTTTTAATTTTTTAACTTTCTGATACAAAAAAATGTTTTAAATATGTAAATACTAATGGTACAAATATTATTTTGGTTCAGGCACTAGTTCAAATCATTTGTTATCACACAAAAACGAAATAAAATAATAGAGATAATAGTTCTAAACTTATGATG
Organism: Acheta domesticus; assembly: GCA_031308135.1. Classification (NCBI taxonomy): domain Eukaryota; kingdom Metazoa; phylum Arthropoda; class Insecta; order Orthoptera; family Gryllidae; genus Acheta; species Acheta domesticus. Next base: position 75,640,176 of record JAHLJT010000631.1, on the reverse strand, counting down.
TTTACGCTAAAGGCCTATTTCTGCACAACAAATTCCGTTATCTCCAAAAAAAAATTCAAAATTTTCAAATTTTTTCTTAATGTTTTTGTTTTCATTGTAGATATTCATTCAATAAATACACGAAAAAAATATTATGCGATATTTCAAATTTTTGCACGTTTGTGGTATAATATCGTATAACTTAAGGTGCATGTATTGCTTGAACGGATTGTCATAACCAGAAGGCAAATGTCATTGTATATGTGTATTCGGGATCTGGTTCTCATCTACGAAATCGAAATTTGGGTTCGAATTCTAAAAACTCAGGTAATGAGTTTTAAAGGTGACGTAGAAGAGAAAGCATGTGCCTAATAGAGAGAAAAACATCACCAGCAAGAAGACTGAGCTGTCAGTGCTGCATAAAACGGATGAAAAATTGACTTTAAACACCTCATTACACCCTTGCGTTGTGTGAACTTGCTGATGTTTATTCTCAGAAACGCGGCGATTCAAAATCAGTTGATTGGCTAGAAGAAAACGTGTTGAACCTGACGAAACACTTATTTACGGTCAAAGGCCAAATAGCAACAATAACGTACAATTATCGTAATCGTACGATGTGTTGAGGTAAGAAACGGATATAATGGGTAGTGACCACACAATCCACCTTTGGCACTTTCGATCGCCAAGAAATACAGGGAGAGAGCGAGGGAGAGAGAGAGAGACTAATTGGAAAAATATGTTTGTTAGTCTAGAAACTGTAGTTTGAAGAGACGACAAGATGTTTCTACACACATCTTACAATAATAATAATAATAATACACATGTATGTTAATAGTAACATAACGCATCTCTAAACAATACACGTCTTTAACATATAACTGATGCAACTAATCTACAAAGACCTTCTGGGCACTACATATCTACTAATTTTAGCAGATTGCATAAAGAATTCACAATCAAAAACATTCACAATCATACACAACATAATCTACTGTAGATTATGGCGCAAAATATAAAACTTTTTCTACTTTCTCAGAAATGACGAAAACGTCAAGAAAAAATAATTGGCGAATGTAAATCAGTTGACAAATCGGCGCAATTGCAAACGTCATCTGTATTTCCAGCGACGCAATGTTCCTCGACCGTTGCTAGGTAGAAAGTGTACCTCAAGACTCCAACCTCTCTATTGTTAACCCGGGACAAAGTCGAGCTGGCGATTAACATCGCGTTCGAAATCCGTCGCTCTGTATCGGGATTCCATCTTTGGCTACGACATCGAATGGCAAGGTTGGCCAACCCTCTCTGGGAGCGGAGGGGTAAAAGCAATGAGCGGCGCCGGCCCTCTATTAATTGCGCGCCTTTTATGCGTTCCGTTGTGCGGCGCTGTCGTGCCCGCGCCGCCGCCGCCGCGCCGTGAGTCAGCTTCGACCCTTCGGCCGTCCGAGGGCGATGCGATCGCCGGGCGATGCGCCATGGGAACCGCGCGTTTTTACGCCCGCCCTCGCGGACCCGGAACCCAACGCCATCGCATCATCCTCCGCTGCATCTTCCGTTACCATCTGCGTCGCCTGCAACGCCTCACAATTGGGGGGAGGGGGAAGGGTGGTACTTGGAACGGAAAGGATTCCAGATGAGAGGGACATTGGTGCCAGAACGCTGTTACAGTATTGTATTTGGGGTTCTCCTTGCCGCTGGCTCGAATATAAAATCAAGCGTTTCGCTGAGAGAAAATTGAGGAGTACGCCAGCTGGAAAGAATATTAAAGTTATCGCTCGATACTCTGAATTTGGTGAAATGGCAAGGGATTCATTTTCGAGATATTTAGAAGTACAAGGGAAACAATTAATAAACATCGCAAATTTTTGGGAGAGGGGTTACTTGGAACGAGTGTCAGATTGCTGTTCCGGTACAGCATTTTGAGATCTCCTTGCCGTTGCCTCGAATGTAAAATTAAACGTTTTGCCGAAAGAAAATTGAGGAGTGCATGAGCTAAAACGTATATTATAGCTACCGCTTGAAACACTAACTTTGGTGAAATTGCAAGGAGTTCAGGATATTTAGAAGTTCAAAGAAAAACAATTAATAAACATCGCAGTTTTTGGAGATGTGTGTTACTTGGAACGAAAAGGATTTGGAATGAAGGGGGTTCTGGTGCCAGAATGCTGTTCGGGTACTGCATTCCGGTACTGCTCTTCTGTTCCGATACTGATCTCCTTACCGATGGATAGAATATAAAATCAAACGTTTTGCTGAGAGAAAATTGAGGAGAGCGCCATCTTGAAAGTATATTAAAACAACCGCTTGAAGCACTAACTTTTGTAAAATTGTAAAGAATTCATTTTCGAGATATTTAAAAAGTACAAGGGAAAACAATTAATAAAGGGCGCTGTATTGTCTTTTGATTATATTAGTTTAATAAAATTTAAATATTTAAGAACAATCAAGATTAGATGACAAAACTTCAATATAATCAAAACAGCCACACTCAAGTTTGCCTTATTAGGTCGTTTTCCGTCATTTTATGAATTACTCATGTACAATGTTTTAAATAGAAATTAAGCTCTTAATAGTTATTGAATCATTAAAATCAACGACACAGAAGCAGAAATCCAGTGGAAACTTGTGAAGAATGCAATTCCAGAAGGAAAGCGAATTTGGTGTGTACGCCTATGTAGCCTTTGCAACGATCATCGGAGTCTCCATGTTGAAACCATAACTGAAGAGTCACAGGGCACTGAAATAAATTACACCAGAACCGTACAAATATTTTATTGCACAGGAGATAAAAAAATATTGACAACTGTGCCCCTATCATGAGCCTAAACGTTCCTTCTGTGGGTCAAAATGGTATCGTCATGGGTTTCGTATCGGTGACAGCTAAAGCTCCTTGGGCACAGTTGCCCCGAAACTCACTTGCGACTCAAAGAGAACTTGCAGAAATTATTCATGTTCCTTCATTGCTCCAGTCTTCTCTTGAAATACCCGATGAAAGGCTCGCTTTGTACGGAACTTCCCAAACCTCTTGCTTCAGGAAAAGGTGTGGGAGGGGGAGTGATGGGAGGGTTGAGGGGTGGGAGGGAGGCAGGCCTCCAGCATGGTGAAGGGCTTCTATCGGAGGCAGGGAACGCGCTGGAGAGAGTGATTGTGGCAGCAATATGAACGATTGCTGAAGAAACGGATCTTGTTTGACACCTGCCATCCATTTTACTCACTGTAGCCATTCATAGCTAGGCGACACTGAACGATAATGATGCAGTTCTTTGGAAAAATGCGAGGGCAGACTTTAACGAAGAGAGATGATAGCTGAGAGGTGGGCAAAGGTCGAGACATCTATGTCTTCCTAGTTAAGAGACGATGTCTACGCTAGAGCTGCAATAACGTGCGCGATTGTGCATTGGAATCAGACGTCAATACAGTCAGAAAACGATTACTAGAACGGGCGACGATTACTCAGAATGGAATGGTGAAGGAGGAGGGGAAATGAGGGGCAGGTGTAAGAGGAGGTGGTGGGGGTGGCGGCGGCGCGGGGCGCAGCTGACAAATAAATAAAATTAAGAGCCGCCTCGTTCCGAAGCATTCTCCCGAAGAATCGCCTCTGATTGTGCATTGAGGCTGCCCTCAAGCGGCCGGGCCGCGCCGCGAGGGGGCATGGGGGCAGGGAGCAGGAGGGGGCGGGGCAGAAGGGGAGTGGAGGAGGATGACAGCTGCGGTGCGAAGAAGATAAAACTTGATGGAGGACGAAAAGGAGGACACGTAGAAACTCACGACTCAGGTGGCACACCGACCGAAATTCACGACCAGGTTACCGACTCAGAAGCCCCAAGTTATCGAAAGAAACTGTGGATTAGATGTACTTACAGGCTTCACGGCAGACGGAAAGACGGCAGAAAAAGTTAAGTGGTTCATGCGACGATTTCTACGTTTTGTTCTTGATTACCGGTGAATGCGGTGTCAAAATTGGAAAAATAATCCTGAGTAGAGCGTTCAAGATGATTTTATAGAATGAAAAGGGATACACTTTGTATAAACAAATGAATAAATTTAAGCAGGTTTCGCGGGAAGAAGGGGATGGGATGGGGAAGGGATGAGGATCAGTTTGGCTGGCGGCAAGAGATCGTGGAGCAGACGAAGGGGTACAAGGAAACGGCAATACTGTAGAGTCCCACAGCCGGACAACAGGTGCGACCACAACCGCCGCGCCACGAAAGAGGTAAGGGGGATGAAATGAGGGTCACGGGGGATGGGCACGAAAACACCGATGGAAGGACCAAGGGGACAGGGTGAAGGGGATAATGATACGCTATCTGAATGCTTTACACAAAACGATCGACGTAACGATCAGCCCAAATGGATAAACCACAGTGCGTGGCGGATCATTGTGCTAAATACGCATGAGAAGAATCATGGCGCTCCGAGGAATCGTCATTTCAGTGACTGAAAGCTGCAGGTGGAGGCGAGCGGTGCCCAAAGACTGGGCGGTGCCCGGAGAAGGAGGTGCGGGGCGGGGTGGGGTGAGGAGGAGCGGGGAAGGGTAGGGAGGGGTGGAGAGTGGCGGGGAGGGGAAGAGCGGGGGCGATTGGAGGAACAAGGAATGTGCGTCCGCCCCGTCGGGCCCCGATAGACGGCATCACACGCACGCCGCCCACGAGCCAAGCATGGCTCAGGCGCGGGTCAAACAGCAACACATGAGGAACTGCTGCTTGTGAGTAGTGGTGCGACATAGACTACGAAACATCAGTGTTTGCAAACATAGATGTCCAAAATTAAAACATCGATATTAATAATACATCGAACAAAATACATCGATGTTTTTAAGCATGCGTGGCAGAAGTTTTTAACCATGCCTGGCAAAGATGTTTTAAAACATCGATGTTTTAAAGCTGGTTTAATTACTTCTAACATTAAATTTGTGCGCAACAAAAATTAATTTGGGAGGAATCTAGAATATTAATTTGTAATTAAAATTTAGAATGGAATAGAGTAGAATAGAATATTTATTTTGCTACTTAAGATACATGAAATAATTCCGGTGGTAGCGTTTTCTAATCAATTAATCTACATAAAACACACATATAACCACTACATAATACAACAAATACACAAAATGAACAAACAACATTACTGAATACAATTTTATAAAATTCATGTATTAACCCTATGCTAAAGCTAACCTTAATATAAAATAACAAGAATAATACAAACAAAGTTTTAATGTTAACAGATTCTAAAAAAATTACAATTTATTTAATCTAATTTTAAAATTTTTGACATTCTGAGGGAAAGTCTCTAGCACTGCTGCAGGTAATTTGTTCCAATTTTGTATGGTTCTATTAATAAATGAGAATTTACCTACAGCTGTTCTGTTTTCTTTGCCAAATTTTGAAGCCATGAACTTTCCGCGCGACGTATGTTGGTTTTGATTTAACTTCAAACAGTTAAAAACGCATCCCAGTCTGCGAAATACGAGGAAAGACGAAGTAGATATCGGATGTTTAGGCACTAAAAATTGTCTTCTAGGCGCCTAAAAAGGCACGAATAATGTCAATAAAATGTCAAGAATAAGAAGAAAAAAGTCACTATCATAAGTAACGTACACAGTAAAATGAGTTGTTTGTAATTTTTGTCTGTATTATTTAATGTAAACTTAAAGGCACAAAACGAGTACATACATTTTATTATAAAGCAAAATTTACATATTTACAACTCTTTTACAGTTTATTCTTATTAAATTTTGCATTGCACTTTATTACAGCAATTTTTCAACGATCACAATTTCAAATTTACGACGATTGGGAGACAAAATCAGTTGGAATGCGGAGAAGGATCTCTCCACATTTACTGATGTGACTGGCATTTATTTTGGAAGTCCAACATTAGCAACACAGAAACTTTCTGAAAATTTACATTTATTTCCACTTATAATTTCTTTGCCCTGTGTTGACAATCGATCATTTCGAATCTCAAAAGATGGCAGTTATTTATGAAATAGGGAAATAAAGAAAAATCTTTTGGTATACTTTAAGGATTTCTTTCGCATTTTAGAATACAAAGACGTGAATTTGTGAAGACGTGAATGAATGACAAAGATTCGGAATGAATTGTCACGTTGGACCTTGGCCGACGTTTTGCTATCTTAGCATTTTTAAAAATAATATATAAAAGACAAAAAAGTCCAAACATTCTAAAAAAGGTATTTACACAAAAAATGCATTTATGCTAATAAAACCAAAAATAAGCATTATAAAACTTTGTCATATATTATCATTTGACACAACTCGTGCACATATATCATCAGCATTTAAATAAGTTCGCTAGATAAAATAAGCATTTCCCTAAACATCCGATGTCTTTCAGGATCATCATGAGAAACGTTCTGCTCAATGAAGGCAGTGCAAATCGCTCTCCTGTGGTTTGAACATACATATAGGGGTGCGGTAAGTTATTATTTCATATTTTTTACTTTTACAAAATTGTGATTATGCAAATTTTTCATCCAGAAACGAAACATCGAACAAGTAAAAACAATGAGCACAAAACATTCATGTTCAAAAATCATCGACTTGAATACATCGATGTTTACATCATCGATATTTTATAGATACATCAATGTTTTGAAAACATCGACAACGATGTTGCATCCCTACTTCTGAGCTTGGATTGCGCGGTCTGTGAATCTGTTGCCGCTGCATTGTTACTTCAGCCGCTGTATTGTGGATACAATGTAATAGCGTCAGATTTACCATCGGTGCCAGCGAAGCTTGATTGTTTAGTGAATTTGGGCGCGTCAAAGGCTAAGATAATTTGTTCCGTAAGTGTAGTCCACGTTTTCATCATGAGGAGGACGAAACTTGAGACGGTCTTCGTGTATTCGTATATTAAGTCCCTTGCGCCTCACCTCAGGTCATGCTGCAGAATACTCAGCCAAGCTTCCTCGATCCGAACTTGTGATCAAATTGTAATCACCACATCCTATTGCCATCACTCATGTTTTCCGGACACCTCTAAAAATAAATACTATTAATTGAATGTATCACCGTTGAATCTTATCACAAAAGAGCAATCATGAAGTTAGTTCATTTTCAAGACTACGTTAAAATATATTCTACAAGTTAACGTAATATAATGCAATATCAGAAATAAAAAAAACTAATTCAAACACTTCTGAACTGGTCTTGATTATTCAAAAGGTGGATTGATATTACGTGAATAAGACTTCATTCTTATTTATTAAAGACAAAAATACATCGTGAAAATGACTGCTAACCTCAATAAAATAATCAGGATAATTACGATAATTCAGCATAAAAAGTCATCCATATAAAATTCAAACCTACTTTTTTTCACATTGAAACAGCTTACATGAAGTCTAAGTTTTAGATATAGTGAATGGGAAACACTGCGTGCGTTTTTTGCTTGCAAGAAAATACAAATAGTAATCATGAAAAATAACTATGATATTTCTCACGGAAAAATTAGATCTTACAAATATCTCAGGATCATGAAAAGTTGGGGATCGGACACGTCCTGCCTTTGTCTTTCCTCACACCCTTCACCTTCGACTTCCTGCTCTTCCACTCCGTCCGTCTCCTGCCCGCACTCGTCTCCGATCCTCCGCTTCGCCCGCTGTTCGCCCGCTCCCCGCGGAGCTCCACCGCATCGCTCACCCGCAGCTCACCCGCCGCCATCGCCGCCGATCGCCGTCTGGACGACGAGTTAAACGGTTTCAGCGTAAACCGCAGCTATTTGATTTCGGTCGACTAATTGGCCGGCGGCGGGGCGGGACGGTTCGGGAGGGGGCGGGGCGGACAGCCGCCCCTCAGTCGCGCGTCCCGCCCTGCGGGGCTGCTCGCCGCCAGATCGATCGACGCGCGGCGTCGGCGGCGGCGGAGCGAATGCCGACGCACCTGCGCCGCCTCCCTCCGCACCGCGCCGCCCCCACGCCGCCCCCGCGCTTCGCCAGGCGACGGTGGCGGCGGTGGCGGTGGCCCCGGGACGGTCCGCGTGTCTGGTGCGGCGCAGTCACTTGCTTTCTGCCCGCCATCTGAGAGAAGATATTCGTTCATGGACTGCTTGATTGATTGATGATTCCGGGCGCGCTCACGGCTAAGGTCGTTGGTCCCGTAAGCGTAGTGTACGTTTTGTTGGGCGGTGGCAGTGATCTTCCTTCACTAGATGGCTAACGGGTCTTCCCCAACCCGGTATCTCTCTCCAGCGGGGCATCGCTCCAGCCGGGACGAGCTCTGAATTCCGGACCGATCTTCCTACAAATGTTAATGTAGTTAATATATTAGTGTAGTGCATATTAAGTGTACGTTTATGTTTGTAAGGGGGTAGGGATAGTAGAAGAAAGGGGAAGGAAGATTGCGCGCGGTCCGTGGCCCGTTTGTTGGGGTACTGCTCCGGCATTCGCCTTGTGTTAATGAGAGAAACAATGGTGAACTATCGATCTGTGCAGAAGACCGCTAGAATTCTCCTGGCAGCGACTGAATTCGACCTAGCTATCTAGCCAGTGTCGAAAATCCTGCCACTGTCCAGATTCGAACCCAGAAGCTCCCGGCCAAAGACACTGCAGTGATATCAGTTGAGCCACCTCTCCCAGTTCAAGGGATGCAATAGTGGCAAACTAAAAAAAACAGGTGTTGAAATAAATGAGTTTGAAGTTGTACCTTGTACTGAAATGCATAATTTTTGTGTTCACACTAGTTCCATTTGTTTGTGGAGAATTGTATTATTAGATATGTTGCTGTTGCTGCTGCAAGGTAGAACAATTTGCAATTCTGGAGAGGGCATTAACTCAAAATTCGTATTTTTTGAGTTGTTCCGCTATTGCAACCCACGAGCGACTTGTTTACAGTCTACACATTCCGCAATGCTGCACACAGGCAGTGAGAGAGTAACAATGTCAAATATTTTCAGTTAAATTTATATTATTATATTATTAAATGTTGGTATAAATACATAAAATTTATATTATTAGAAACAAGAGCGTTTATTACAAAACTCCACCATCGATTCACTTTTAAATTCAATACAAAATGTTGGTATTTTCATCACTAATTTTTCAAACAGGCTAGCTTTGTTGACAGTTTCAGCTTCTTTTTCTCAGTACACCTTCCACAAGGATGCCTGGCGGTGGGACAAGTACAAGGTCGACAAGATGGTCATGCGACGATTTCGTCGTGTTGATTCGCTTATTATCATGTTTTCGATAATAGTTATATTTTGTTGTCTGTGTGCTATCCACTTACGACCTTCCGCAAGGGGGCACGACGGTGGGACTAGTGCGGTCATGTTATGTTTCGTCAGTCGTATTTATTCGCCAATTCCCAATCTCTTTCTAATCGTTCGCTGCGTGCAATCATTTTTCACCAGGCGGATGGTCCAACGGCATGATGGTCGCACTGCCGATCTTCCACCTCAGGATCCGCGGGTTAAAATACCGGTGGAATCTATCATTGTCTCTCTTACCGGCAATAGGATAGCATCATTCAAATCATAGTCCCTATTCGTCACCATTCACCCGGCCGTCGAAAGCATTCCTCTCGGGTATCGGCAAAAATGCTGGGTTTCGGAAATAATAACAAAGAATACTTCACAAGGAGACACGACTGCGAAACAAGGTCACATTCGAAGCAGGTCTGTGGTCGTGATGCGATTCTTTCTGCTTGTTAATTGCTAATTCGCATATCTCTTTATTTGTTTAATTTATTATGCTGTGTGCTTTGTGGACATTTTCCTTCTTTGAAGCATCATTTTGCTTCAAAAAATGGCTCTTTGGCATACTCTACTTCATGCATCCATTCCTTGGAATACTTTATGTTATAATGAGTTATTAAGTATTCTTCTTTCATAAATATTTATATTTTCAAATGCAATCATCTAGCTAGCCATAGCCTTCCTTAGATCTAGGAATACCAATACTATTGATTCAATTTGTTATTCAATTTTGTGACCTCCAAAAATTTATGTTCTCGACTTCATTTGTTGTTATTCTGTCATCTTTTATTTTCGTCTGTTTGCATAATATATTGTCACTTACCTCTTTTCTATGATACACAACCATCCTCAACATTGCGTCCCGCTGCAACCAGCCCGGTCTATGCATCTGCACCTAATGACATTTCCACTATCTTGTTTTCATTATTTTCACGTCAAAATTCATTAGCGTCTGTAGAAACTTTTGATTTCAATCCACGTAAGACAAACTTTCCCATTTCCATACCTACAAATATTCTCTCAATTAACCATCATTTTTGAGGCAATATTTTACCAAGCACTTCACCATTTTTGTTCCAATTCTATTCCCTACTAATAATACCAGGTTAAACATTTTGGGCTTTGAGAAAATTTTCTCGTCACAAATTTAAACCAATAATAAAACGTAGTAAATATTAAATTTCAGAACAAATTGTAACATATACGTATTCTTCGAAATAGATGAAAGATTAATATTTATTGCTCATGATATCTCAAAATATCTCAAAAAACAATATACAGCTGTATTCCACGGACCTGTTTCAAGAATCACAGCGACTTAAAAGAATGAAGTACGCATGGTTCTTCCCAACTTCGCTCTCAGCAACAATACATCTACGCTGCAATATTGCTAGGTTGCAATTGCTCATTATACTGGGAAGTCATACGACATTAAATAATAATGTATTATTGTGCATTGCGCCCGATAACATGAGAATGTTGAATATGAAATGGTTGGTAAAAGTTTCTATTAGTGTCTCACGTCACCGATAGACGTGGGTTCAGGAACTACCTGAGAAGGATGGGCATTTAGAGTACAAGTGCATTTTTAATGAAACCTTTGATTATTAATTGTAAGATATCGCCTTTCAGATGTATTCAAATAGCGGATTACTGTATAATCCATATTTTGCACACTATCCGTATAATTGATAATGGAAAAAAAGAGGGTATGAAATCGTTTCTAAGACCAGGACTATGATAAAATCATAGGCTTCTCGTGGATAAGGCCACAGGCGCCAGTCTACAACTACTCTTCGTCACAGACCAACTCAATTATCATTTCTTTGATACCTTGCACCTAGCGCAAATGCATCGTAGCAGACGTAGAGTTTACGTAATAGGAACAGCACACTTTCTTTCACTGTCTTGAAAAGTGTTGTCTTTGTTCAGCCTTGCTGGATGCCAGTCCATCCGGTCTTGACTCGCCTGGTTCTGCTTTTGTCCTGTACTATTCTGCGACTCTCGAGATACAAAAACACAATCTCGCGATGCTTATGCAAGAAAAATAACATATCGCAGTGAGTGCTAGGTCAAGTAATGAACGAAAAGTACAACAGTGATGTCGCTGAACAACGAATGCTTTTATATCCTCTTAGATCAATACATCACGATCTACTCTGCCCTACCTGACCCTGATCAATTCCACACTGTCCTGCACTGAGCTGGTCTGCCTTGTCCTGAACTGATCTGCCTCGTCTTGTCCTGAACTGCTCTGTCCTGCCTGATCCTGCACTGCAATGTCCTATATTGTCTTGCACTCGTCTGTCCTGTCTTGTCCTGAACTGATCTGGCCTGTCTTGTTCTGAACTGATTATCTGATCTGCCCTATTATGTCCTGAACTGATCTACCCTCTCTTTTCCTGGAATGGCCAGCCCTGCCTTCTTCTAACAGATCAGCCCTGTCTTGTCCTGAACTACTCCGTCCTGTCTTGTCATGAACTGCTCTGTCCTGTCGTGTCATAAACTGCGCTGTCCCTTCGTGTTGTGAACTGCTCTCTCCTGTCTTGTGGAGTCCTGTCCTGTCTTCATCTTCTCAGTCCCGTCCGCTCATGAACTCACTCTGTCCTGTCCTAAACTGGTCATGTCTTATCTGAACTGGTTTCATGTTTTGTCCTGAACCGGTCTGTCGTGTCTTGTCCTGACCTGGTCCGTACTGTCTCATTCTGAACTGGTCTGTCCTGTCTTCTGATCAGCTCTGTCCCGACAAGTCTCGAACTAATCCGTCCTGTCGTGTCCTGAACTGGATTGTCCTGTTCGGATCCGCTCCGTCCTTTCTGCCCTCCTTGGCAGATTGTGTTTGGAATCGTATCGACTCCAACAGAAGTCCACATCATTCGCCTTCCCCTGTCCTGCCTCGCTCTGCCTTGACCTGCCTCGTCTTATCCACACCCTTGGGTGCGCGCTCCGCGGGGTTCGGTGGCGCCCGCACGTCGTCCGACACGCCTCCGTCGCGCACCGTGTTGACCTCGCGACCCCGCGGCTACCGCGGCGCGCGCCACCGCCGCCGTCGTCCCGCACGCCCTCCCTCCTGCTTCGCCGCCCCGCGCCGCCCAGCGCCGCCCCGCGCCGCCCCGCACCGCCCCGCGCCTCCCCCGCCCCGCTCCGCTCCTCCCCCGCCCCGCTCCTCCGCCCCGCTTCTCTTCCCCGCTTCTCTGCCCCGCTTCTCTGCCCCGCTTCTCTGCCCCGCTTCTCTGCCCCGCTTCTCTGCCCCGCTTCTCTGCCCCGCTTCTCTGCCCCGCTTCTCTGCCCCGCTTCTCTGCCCCGCTTCTCTGCCCCTCTTCTCTGCCCCGCTTCTCTGCCCCGCTTCTCTGCCCCGCTTCTCTGCCCCGCACCTCTGCCCCGCACCTCTGCCCCGCACCTCTGCCCCGCTTCTCTGCCCCGCACCTCTGCCTCGCTTCTCTGCCGCATTTCTCTGCCCCGCTTCTCTGCCCCGCTTCTCCTCCTCGCTCCCCGCCCCGCTTCTACGCCCCGCTGCTCCGCCTCGCTCCTGCACCCCGTTCCTCCGCCCCCACTCCCCGCTCCCGCCCCGCTCCACCGCCCCGAGCCACAGCTCTGCTCCACCACCCCGCTCCCCCGCTTCGCTCCTCCGCCCCGCTCCTTCACTCCGCTCCTCCGCCCTGCTCCTCCGCCCCGTTCCACCGCCCCGACTCCTCCGCCCTGCGCGTCGGTCCGGCCGACGACACGCGCGCTCCTAGCGGCGACGGGCGCAAGCCGCGACGAGCGCGCGGCGACCGAGAGGAGGCGGCGGAGGCGGAGGCGCGTGTTTTTTGTGGGGGCCACCGCCGCCGCTCGCGGCCGGGCAGGCGACCGCGGCCGAACTGGAGAGGAGAGCACGGGGGCGCCTGATTTATGTGCGGAGGCCGCCGCAGCATACAAATGGTGGATTACCAGGTCCGTCAGGCCGTCAGCCGGCGCTCCAACCGAGGGGCAGAGCGGAACAGAAAACACGATCTTGACGGCGACGTCCGCGCTGGACGGAGTGGGTCGCGGCGGGGGCGGGGGGGGGACGAGGCGGGGCAGGGACGGGGCGGGAGATGGTGGAGGGGAAGAGGTGACGCGATGTCGCGAGCGATGTGCGGTCGAGATTCGGGCTGGAGGGCGGGGACCCGAGCGAGGCCTGGGTCACTCCGCCCCTCCCTCTCTCCGTCGGCCATCCCGCCCCTCTCGCCGGCCGGCTTTATTAAATGGAGCTCCCAAAATGTCTTGCTCAACCCGAAGTTTACAACTGCAAACTATCCCACTTCACACTCCGGCACTATAAAATTCCCTCCACGCTCCACGCTTCGTTTGGGAGATCAATTTCCAATCTTGTGACCATGCAAGTGAATATTGAGAGTTAAATTTAAGTGAAACATCATCTCTTCTCAGTTCTCACTCCGCGTCTTTCCCTCTCTCTCTTTATTTTTCTCTCACTATATATATATATATATATATATATATATATATATATAATTATATATAATTATATATAATTTAATATTTAATCCCAAGGTAGCGGAACGCCCTTCTGTCGTGTACCACCAGAAATCAAGCCCTATGTTCATATATACATATCCATCCAGTTTTAGGTCTTACGTGTACCCGGATTTTATAACACATCATTCCATCTCCAATATTACTTGGATATGTGACGAGTCCATTTTGCCCAGCTCCAGTGGTTCATCGTGCATTTATGTATGTATATATGTATATATCGGGACGCTACTTATCTAGTACTTCCAGCAAGCGTTCGTACATCCTTCTGATCACACCCATAAAAACAGAACAAAAAGAGAGGGCGTCCGCCTGCCCGCCCTGGCGGACGCCAGCTGGTCCAACACCCCGCGACAGCGCATAAAGTACGCCGGGGCATGAGCTCTAATGGAGGCTAACGAACCGCCCACTCTTTAGCCGCGTGCCGCTCGCCCGGTCGCGCCCACCGCCGCCGCTCCCCACTCCACCTCGTCCCACTCCGCCTCGTCCCACTCCGCCCCGGATGGCCCGTTGACGCCCAGCCGCACGCCCTCGTCCACTCCTCATCGCTGCACTGACTCCTGCTTCGCTCTCCCGCTTCTACGCTCTTTCCCGCTTCGCTCCGCTTCTCACCGCCTCGCCCCCGCCACCATCATCGGCTCCGCCTTGCGTTGCTTTGCTTCGCGTCTTGTCGTTCCGTCATATTGTGAGGCTTTCGACAGCTGAGGATTCTACGCTTCGATCGATATGAACAAAATCAATACAAGAAATGAGAGGTATTGAAAGAAAAGTCAAACTTTCAACAAAAAAACTATTAAATTCAATAAAAATGCCAACAATACCCAGCCTTTGTGTTCAAGTAAAAAATGGGCATACCCTATACACATCTTGTTTTACTTGCATATTTTTAATAATTGTTCGATAACTATTGATACGTAGTAAATCTTAGAATGTATTGAATAATTTTGAACATTTTTTAGAAATATTCATTGAATATGATTAAATTGAAGGAAATGGAATTGGTAAATAAAACAAGTCCAGATCGTACATCAAACCAGACAGATCAGAGACGGCTCGACATAACGGCATTTTGAAAATTTTATTATTGTTGATATTTTCTTATTGTTGGAGGTTGGAGGCAGACGTTGGAGGTTGGCGATGCAAGTCGATGTTTTCTCCTGTATTGTGTTATTTTTCTTTTCATTGTCCCTATTTCCTTCTTTCTCTTTTCTCTCCAACATGCTCCACTTCTCTTATTTTTTCTTATACCGCTCTTTCCATCTCCCTCCATCTTCTGCTTTCGTCTGACCCTGGCCCGTCCAGGGCCAAGTCCATACGCTCGGTTTCTCTCTTTTTCTTTCTCCCGCACAGGAAAATACCTCTCCACAAATCTAAAGTACAAATCAACGAATTCCGTTGACACACATTTTCAACGTGGCATATCTCGAGGCTCGCTATATATTAAACAGATTCTTTGTCCGCGTCCCACCCACACCGAAGTCCTTGGCTCGTAGCCGCGCTGCGTTTCATCGGCGCCGAATGACCCAGTGGTTCGGCGCGCGGCCACGGCACGACTCGACCTCGGAATAAACACTGCCGATGCATCGAGGGGTTTCCCGGGCGAGTGCTTTGACATGTTGCCCCATTAATAGCGCTCCCGGAGAGTATTAATTCTTGAGTTGGCGGTCGGTGGTGGCGGTGGCGGAGGCAGTGGTAGTGACGTTGGTGGTAGTGGTAGTGGTTGTGAGGGGGATGATGGGGGCAGGAGTGGGAACCGGGGCGAGAGCGGAAGCAGTAGCGGGACGATGACGGGGGCGGTGTTGGCGGGGTGGGGCTGCCGGAGACAGAGGTGGCAGTGACGGTTATGACAGTAGCAGTGGGAGTGGCTGGGTAGAGGGTGGCAGCGGTGATGGTGGCGGTAAAAACAGAGGCGACTGGATATCAAAGCGCTCTAGCGAGTATCCGCTGTACATCCAGTGGGTTGCAGCGAAGGGCAACTGTTAATGGACACAGCTGCCTATTACAATCTGGCGCTATTTATGACAGATTGTTACATTACAGAATTGCTGCGGTTTTATAAACTGGCTTAGACAATAGTATGTGCATACGATTAGTGAATGACATAAAAACAGGCGAAGATATAAATACATTTTAAACAATGTGTGTTCTTGAAAGAGTACGAATGAACGAATAGGACTTCTTATGTTGGCAATCTGGAATTAAAGAGCAATTTTTTTCGCGGATGTTTTTAATCTATAGAACTGTAATACATCCTCCATACATCCAATCCTCAATACAGCCTTCCATACATCACTCCTCAGTCAACTTCAGACCCGGTAATACATTTTTATTCGTCAATTTCTATTTCTAAGTCGTAAACTTTGCCAATTTCTCTTTTTAAATCATAAACTTTGTCATCTAATAAAGCACATTGAATTTTACGACAGTGCGGTTATTTCATAGTTGCATAAATTACATCAATTACATTAGCTACCATTCACATTAACAAAAATACTTCCTAAACTTTCTAATTCAGAAATCAGACTTGATTTCACATTTCATCTAATTTAGTCTTGTTAGGTGTCACTTGACAAGTCACAAATTCATTCCCAATAGAACATATTGCTACTTCGCTAAATCGCAATAGAACACATTGCTACTTTTCACTAAGTGAGTATCTTGCTATTGATAGTTTCTGGATGTATAAACGCTTACAGAGAAAATAAATTCTATGTAAATTTGGTTACATATGTATTTTATTTGCAAAGAATAAAAAAACCGTTTCCCTTCTGCTACCAGAACAGATGCAGTGATAATAATGAACTTCTGTTCAGATGAACGTCTAAAATACCCATTAAGGTCGACATTGCCAAACTTTATGTTGCTTACACACCACTGATCCACTGATTTCCAAACGTCTTATTTTGACAGATCAGGTGACCAGTACCCGAAGTAAATGTGATATCACAATAAACGTTTGAAACCTACCGAGTCACACATTCATGTTGAGACACAGAGGGACACTATCTCCGGGACAACGATAAAAAACTCTCAGTTCAATTTCAAACTCCTGACGAACCTCGACCTTCTACGGGAACATAAAGGAAAATCAAAACTGTCAAAATTTTCCGGAATAAATAGAGGATTTTGTAGGCTACCAGCAGGGATTCACCTTACAAGTTACCTGAAGACCGAGTACATCCTTAAGGATAATCCTGGGGTTTGAGTTCTGTTGGTGGCTGATTTTCGAGACTGGCTATATCGCTAAGTTGAATTCAGTCATTTCTAGAGGAGAATTCAAGCCTCGGGCTGTTCTGATTGGTAGTTTTCCCTGATTTCTTTTTTCAGTAGCAGGTGGATACCAAAGCAGAACCCTAACCAACGGTCCCCTGACCGTTCACGAGTTTTCTTTCCTCGTTCAACCTTTCACGAGTTTTCCTACCTGTCCTCCCTCTCTATACACAAACAAACCCCCAACCCCACACACATATTACATATTATATACGCTCCAGTACGTTACTACACTAGACCAGTCACGAGCTTAGAGCTTGTCCCGGCAGGAGCGGTGCCTCGCTGGAGGAGATACCTTGAGGGTAAAATTCCCCGCAAGTCGTGAAGGCGTGAAATATTGTGCCGGATCTCACCATTCATCATGGGAGGAGCACCACCATCTCTTGGGATAAAATATTCTACTATACGAAATATACTAACTGTACTAATAATGTACTAACGAGACTAACCATTGCAGTTGTGCCCGGAAATATCAATCAATTCATTAGAGCGACCTCAATCGATCCATCAGAGTGGCCTCAATCAATCTATAAGAGCGGCCTCAATCATTCCATAAGTCCTATCGCTGGAGTCACATTTAGTTGTAAGGTATTATTTTGTTCTTGAAACCATTCAGAGTAGCGGATTCTGAAAATGGTCTTTGTTTTTGCTGATCACATCATTCTAAGTCTTCAAATACTTTAAAACAAAAAAAAAATTATAGTTCGTCAACAAAGATACAGTATGTTTTCGGCCAAGTTGCATAAAATTTCAGTTTGATACATCACTACGGCATAATGCCCAGACGGAAAAAGGAAAGTATAACATTGACATCTCTAGTAAGACAAGTATCTCCTATATTCCTTCAATTTTCTGGAATGGAATAGTTGTAGACATTCTCAATGGAAACAGGTAATGTGTACATGCAAAAATAATATAAGCACCGTTTAAATCAGGTAAATAAGATAAGAAAATTAAACAAATGTTAGTCAAGAATGAATGTATAAATTACAATAATATTGAACAATTTGAACACTATTTCCAAAACTAGCGCTGCAAAACCAAAAGTGAACAGAGTAAACGAATATTTCATTTTAGTTAGAAAATATGTAATTCATGAAAATTAATTAATTTCCCATTTTCCCGACTATTTCCTTCTCCAACCAGCTTAAGTGGCTCCGGACATTGACTTATGTCATTGCAGTACCTCTGACTGGGAGATCCTACAGATCGAGTATCGACGGTGGCAGGAATTTCGACCCATTAATAGTTACGTCAAATTCAGCCGCTGACGAGGAGAATTCTAGCTACCGGCAGCTCTGATCGGTAGTTTTCCGTAGTTTCAACCATCAATACTAGGCGGTTTCCGGAGTATTATCCTAACAAACGCGCCACAGACCATGCGCGATCTTTCCTTTCTCTTTCTTGTTCTATCCTCACCCCTTACTTACATACACTTAGATTTACATGCACTACACTACCACACATGTCGGATGACTAGCTGGGAGCTTAAAGCTTATCCCGGATGGGGCAGTGCCTTCCTAATTGGAGAGACCTGGTGGGGAAAACTCCGTAGCCGACGTGTAGATAGTCACCATAGCTCACCATCCAGAGAGGGAGGATCACCGTCGCCTCCAGACCAACAAGGCATGCACTACACTTACGGGACCAACGGCCTTAGCTGTTGACTTGCTCGGAAATACGGAGTAATAAATCAATCCTATTCCGATCCTCGCAAACCGCTACATCACCCATTCGCCATCACCACCAACTCACGATTCCTCCCTCTGTTGCCTGAATGTCTCCGACGTCCCCTACGTCCTCGCGGGCGAGGCGGCCTCCGAACACCCGGTTATGGGCCCATTGTCTCCGGCGAAGGAGCACATCAAAAGACAATATGCATGTTGAAAATGCGATATCAACCTTTTCAAATGGGCACCCAAGAATGTTCATTATGAAATGGCGCGACAAAAACGCTCCGGCAGTCCCACAGTCCAAACGGTCAACGCGCAGGCGCGGACAATAAGTAAACAAAGAACAAACCGATAGGGCGCATCAAAAAGCGACGGTCCTTCCTTTTTCAGCTGCGGAGCGACGCGCGATGCCAGCGGCCTGGAGCGTTAACTACGCGTTATTTTCGTCAGGTATCGTCAGCAGTGCGTGTAGGTTGGCTCATGGGCAGTGTACTAGCTTCCAGTGACGTGATCCCGGACTCGATACGCGGTCGAGGTAAAAATAGAGTTGTAGCTTTCCTTTAAAATCGTCTCGGTTTCTGTGGCTGTGTAATGAAGAAAAGCTCAGGCACGCGGAGTTAGCTAGTTTCAGAGAAGGGAATACGTCATGTTGGCCACATGTCTCTCTTACGCGTGGGAATTAAAACTAGGTCTAAATGTGGGGGACACAGCTAGCCGGAAAAGTGGTACCGTTGACCCAAAATGCCAAATACATACAAACATAGTTATCACCTCAGATATCAATTGCTGTTGCTTTATAATTCCGTACAGTAGTTGGAACTTATAGTTATTTACAAAACTAGTACAGAAAGTGATGGGCGTACGAATGAAATATTGACGGACGAGGCGACGATAGAGACGAAATTTTGATATAAAAACGTCCAAAAACTTTCGTACTAATTGCGTTTATTTTTTAGGATGAATTAACAAAAACTCACATGTACATAATCTCGGAACCATTTATAATATGCGAGGCGAGAAGCCTGCCATGTTGATTCTTGTCACCCCTGTGTTTTATTTACCTTGCAGTTCTATATTGTTGCAGCTCTACCTACCTTGCAGTTCTAAAAGTCCTGATTTCCAATCAATAAACGTTGAAAACAAGTACTAGTTTTCATGCATTAGTGATAAAAAGGTTATTTTATTGGAAATATCATTTAAAATCGAACTCTGTATATAGATGTCTTATCTTGTATGCGTATTTTCTTGCTTCAGTCACTTCCATGTCTTAAACTTTTTATTAGAAATGCGCGTAATTCCCTCCCAGAATATAAACTCAATCCAAACCAACTTAACTTCCCAAATTTACTATCTTTATTTGAACATCACTCTCTTCGTTTTCGTCATCCACTTTCTTTTCTTCCTTCTCTAGATCTTTCTTCTACCTCCTATCTCAGGTCTGCCTTTCTCTCCCATTTCCTTTTGTTTTGTTTCGAGGTTGACATCAAACAAATTAACGAACTATGTCCGATGCCCAGGAATGCTACTTCATTCCTGACTTCGTTTCTGTTATTTTAGCTCCGCGAGCAGGCGGGGGGCGGCGGGCGGCGGGCGGCGGGCGGCGGGCGGCGGGCGGCAGGCGGCAGGCACGGCCGCACGGAAGGCTACGGGGAACTCGCATAGCCCGCAAAGAAACCGGGTGCGGCTTTTTCCTCCACCGTCGCCGCTGCCGCCATCGTCCCCGCCCCCGCCCCCATCATCGCGACCGCCGTCACCGTCCCCCCGACATCGCCGCCGTCGCCACATGCCGCCGACGTCGCCTGCGGGCGAGGAGCCAGGACGGCGCAGGGCGGTTCGACGCGGGGCGGGGCCTGGCGGGGCGGAGAGACAGCGCTGGTTCGGGCGGTCGCGTTGACTGCTGAGCAACAGTCGCCGCTTCGTCGTTCTGTCGCCCGCCGCCCCGCCGTGACGTCGCTGACGTCGTTTCGTCGTCGTTGTCCTCGTCATTTCGTTGATTCGCAACGCCCCGATTCGCGTTCCGGTAACGGCAAAATTTAATGGATCATAAGTCCTTGGTCGGAAATTTAATATACTGCAATTTACTGTTAAGCCGGATTTCATTCCTGACTACGCCGTGTTTTCTTGGTGTTCACGTTTGCGTTCCGATTACTCCGGAAGTTAACGGAACGGAATTGTTTGGAGAATCATATTTCTATACATGTCGGTTAATGGTCACCCAGATTATACGGATATTAATAAAATGTCATTTCGTATTCATTTTAACTTTAGACTTCATAACTGAAGATGAACCAATGGAATGCTCATACATGCTTGCGTGTATCTTTTGTCCCTTAAGAAATACCACAATTAGCAATGCGAAATTTCTCAACTTTCCAGAGAAAATTCGATTTCGAATTTTTAGTAAAAAGGAGAGAAACGATAAATCTTGTTTTTTCCTGTACTGTTTCTCGTCTAGGTTAGAAACCAGAAAGATTTTGAATTACTAGATTGCGCTTCAACATTAAAGGAATTGCATACTACCTAATTTAATACAAGGATCTGTCCCCAGAACAATGTTAACAATCTACTAATTGTCTTCACAGGAATTGTTTTTACATTACATAATAATAATAATAATAATAATAATAATAATAATAATAAGAAGAAGAAGAAGAAGAAGAAAATTGCTCCTTAGAAACATACAGATCTGCGTCCGATGGTAGATTGTTGCAAACAGAATTGAAAGACTTGAGATCTGAAAGTCTTAAGCTACTTACGGCAGAAATTGAAAGATATTTCTATTACAAAACTATGAACAATCCTTGTCAAACTTTACCCAATTACTCTGGCATTTTTGTCAAAATAAAATACTACAAAAGAGGACCATGGACGTCATGGGATTAATTAATAAAAACTTTTAATAAAACCTTTAATTAATAAAAACTCACAATACCAATATAATAAATGTGGCATATGCAGTAACTCTATGTCTTTTACATACCCTGATACCTTTTCATTTTAATAAAAATATTTAAAGTAAAATATTATAATGATACTATCAATTAAAATGACATCCAGATAATTATTTTTAATGCCAAAGTGTTTTTTTTTTTGTTTTTGTCATTTGTCATTTTCACCAAATATCTAACCTACATTACACATATGCCAGACGTTGAGAGAAGACAATATAGAAAATAACTTACACCAATAAGAATTTTACAGGGCAAGCGACTATAAAAATTGGTTTCTGTAAAAACTTATTTTTTTTAAATACAACAGATCTTTAAGCTGGCTGTCCCTCTAGATATCAATTGAAGGGGACGAGGCAGTAACATGATGAGTCAAACCAGCCGTAGCAAAATTTCGCAAATTCGTATCTCCATTCTGGTGAAACTGTGTTTATGTATTTAATCATATTGATGAAGGATTTGGAGCAATAATAACATGAGTCACACTTCGGCCAAAAAGAGAGATTGAAATACACGAGTAGAAGGAGTCTTGCTGTGGCTGATGTGCTTATCATGTTACTGCCACCAACTTTCAATGAATATTCACTGAAAATCAGAAGGTATTGTATCAATGGTTATTGAATATGCTGTAGCAAATATACTTTCTTCAACATTATCGTAAAATATTGAAAACGAAGTTCGATTTCATAAGAATGAAATTTTAAAATAAAAACGAAAGTATTTCCTTGCTCCTGATTTTAATGGCATCAGTTGCGGGAAGTGTCTAATACTCATGTAAATAGCCAGTCCCGTGCAGGATGAAATCACATGGGAGTCAGAGGTCACTGTTTAACTCCTGTAACATTCATTTTTTCGTCGTGGCTACAAGTCGTTGTCTCTAGTCGCTGGCAGGAACTTTGTTGATGCAGCTTCGGCAACTTCAGGCAATCATTGCGACGCCTCGTGACTCTCGTCACTAGACTCGTGACTAGAACAGCAATAGTTTTTTGGCTCAACGAACACACTTTTTGAACCTCTTTTTTTGAACTTTTAGAGTTTTAAAACCGGTAGATTCTGATTCACAAGGATATGAAAATAAATATTCTTAGAGTATTTTGACACGACAAGTCCTAGTTCTCACGTTTTTAAAATACACACTATTGTTTCACCAATCTTGATCGTTTCACATTCTCGCCCTTGGTAAGAAGAGAAAGTATTGCAATCGTGCGCTGGAAATCGGTGAATTTTCGACCACAAAACTCTTATTGCCGGGCGCGGTAACGAAAAAGTGGAACAATCTTGTTCCTATTTATAACAAATTACTTTCTCTAACACGTTGTGTAGTCAGAATCTATGTTTTGTCGGTCTATGATACAGAAAAAAACGATTGAGACAAAACGCCCGTTTGTCAGTCTGTGGTCAAAGCTCGCTCCGAAACCGATCTACCAATCTAACATTCCTCGGTCAATTTAAAGGAACTCGAGGTCTCTGAGTTTGAAATGGATGTTTTGACTTTTGGGAGTACATTACATGCAGTCTCAACATTTTAAACATTTTCTCTAAAAATGCTCCAAATTAAACTTGCTCCAAAATGCTGCCTTTATTAAACTTTATCTTCCAATTGGGTAAATGACGCTTAAGAGACTGAGGCAGATCTTATTTTTGTTGAAATCCTTGTTTTTGTTGAAAATTGCAAACGTTCAGTTTTGTTGGCGCCTTCCTACAACTACAATGTTGAAGATAGAGATTTTGTCCGTTAATGAAATCTGTTCTATAAAGAGGTATTGAAGTAAGATGATGTATAATTTTTCGAAAATATGAGTATTTTTCACATAACTTGTTGGAAATACAAGGGATTTGAAAACAATTTTTCTCAAAAACCGCTTCATTTTTTCTCCTCCGGTGTATCAATGGACAATAAAAAATAATGATGCTAGTCCAATTTTTGACAAACTCTAATTTTTTCGAAAATTGCATAAATTTAACAAAAAACTACAGAAGTTAAGATAGATACTTTCGCCTTAAAGAAAATATGTTCTTAAAATTGTCTGTATTGACCTAGCGGCCGAGGGGCGGGCGGGGATTCTGAACATTCAATTTGTCAGAGTGATGTAGTACATGAAGGAGCCCTATTTACTTATTTTTTCAATATCAGAAACCCACAATATATGTTTTTTTCTGACAAAAATGCAGTTTTCTGCTGCAGAATTACAATTTTTCTCTTTACTACGTAAGGATGTAGTAAAGAGAAAGCATTCAGAAGTGAAATCATGAATGAAGGGGTTGAGGAAATCTAAAGAGAAGGTTGTCATCTGAATGAAATTTCTTTATAAAAAATACAAAAAATTAACTTTGAAATTTTCCAAAAAGCTAAAAATGAGCGAAAGTTTACATGAGTACCAATGTCTTCATAGTACAGCAATATGTATACAGGAAGCTGCAGCACACAGCAAACGTGACAACTGTCTGGATTTGCATCTGCCTTGTTTTACTTCATTCGTTGTCCATCAAAAATTATGTTGCGTGGTGCCCATCATTTCATGAATCCAATGTACCCTTTCCTGCGGTTTCTGCGCGAGTCCTTGCTTCGAGCGTAACCCGACTAGTGCCGTGTGTCCCCGTCGCCGGCGATGCGCCTCGCGCCGCACTGGTCTCCCGTCTTCCCTCGCCGGCTCCCACCCCTCGCCAAAGCCGCCTTATTAAGATGGCCGATAAAGCAAACACCCCGCGTCGCTCGCGGCCTCGGCGTTAATTACAGGACGCGCGCCGCAGCCGCCGTTTTTACCAATCCCAGAGCCGCCCCGCGCCGCGCCGCACGGTGGCCCTGGTTGGGCAAACAGGGGGCAAAGATGGTCGAAACGTCGGCAACTCAGCCTTCGACGCGGCGTCACCCGGACAGCCAACATCAGCTACATGACTCCGGCCGCGGAAGTCTAGGACTTCATTTAACTGGCCTCTACGGGGAGAAAATTTATCAATCCACCAAGAGCCCTGAGGAAGACCACGATAAGATGGTCGAAACGTCGGCAACTCAGCCTTAAACGCGGCGTCACCCGGACAGCCAACATCAGCTACATGACGCCGGCCGCGGAAGTCTAGGACTTCATTTAACTGGCCTCTGCGCGGAAAAAATTTATCAATCCACCAAGAGCCCTGAGGAAGACCACAATAAGATGGTCGAAACGTCGGCAACTCAGCGTTAAACGCGGCGTCACCCGGACAGCCAAGATCATCCACTCCGGCTGCGGTCGCCTACGACTTCATTTAGGGAGCAAACATTTCTTCGTTCATGATTGGGGCGCTGTGAATCTCTGTAATTTCGTAGGTTTGTAGCAGAGCTTACATTCACTCTCCGCATTTCTTGGTTGGTGAACAGGCTTTGATGATGAGCCTACCCGGATAACATAAATCGGCTTTGAGTAGGTGCAATGCATTTCATGTTAAGGGGAAGAAAAGTTTGTCTTTGCAGTTCACCTAATTCCTTCCAACAGAAAACAGCAACAATTATTACATTTTTTTAAGCGCTTTCACTTAATTTGAAAGGCGTTTTTTGTCTTCTGGTTAAAGGGTGGTTTCTATTAGAACTGAAGTCGTGTTACCTTCATAGGGACATACTGGAGAAATTTATCTCGAAATAGTTTTTCTTAATTTTCTACAGGTGGGCTGTGCGCCAATGTAGATGTTCGAGTTGACTGCTTCACATAACAGGTGATTGCTTCCTATCCGAGGTGATCATGAATGAACAAATCGAACTCCGTTGCAGCTTCTTATGTTTCCTGATCTTAATGACAAATCTGATCAGTGTAACGACGATCACAGGAAAGGATATTTCTTCAAAGAGAACACAATTCAACTGCTAGCTCACCTCTGCCCATGAGCATAAATATTCATCTTAGAAACCTTCGTAGTAAATAAAACAAATTTTCAACAAAGTAATGAATGTATTTATGAATTTATTTTAAAAATCAGTTTTTCGACTTTTTGGTCCGAATAGTTCATCAAACGTTTTTACAAAATGGCCCATTTCCACTCTAGGAACGACCGTAGTGATCAAATATTTAATTTTCTTAAGTCAAATACATATATTTCAATAGCTCAACATAAATTGTTATCCAGCAATTCATAAAAACCAATCTAGAATCAACAACGTTCAATTATTTTCCTTTCCCTAGCTACCACGGAAATTACATAACAAATTACATTTCCAGTGACTGAATATGGACAAGAATTACTTTTTACGACGTGACGACGTACATCGATCGATCGATCGATTAGGGATTCCGGGTGCGTCAATGAATACGGTCATTTGTCTCGTAAATGTAGTACATGTTTTATCGCTGGAGGTGGTATTTATCGTGGGTGATCTTTCCCCGCTGGATGGTGAGATCGAGCGCCGACCTACCTATCGGGTAACGGGATTTTCTCCAAGCAGGTATATCCCTCCAGCGGGGCACCGCCCTAGACAGGAAAGTTCGAAGCTCCTGACCGGTCTATCAGCGATGTGTGGCAGTGTTGCACATGTTAGTGTGTGTGTAAATACGGGGTAATAGGACAAGGAAGGGGAAGGAACGATCGCGCGCGGTCTGTGGCCCGTTTGTTAGGGTACGACTCCGACATTCGCCTGGTATTGACCAGTGAAACCACGTAAAATTAGCAATCAGAGCAGCCGGCCGGTAGAAATCTCCTCTAGGCTATCTCGATCTACCTCTCTGCCGAGTGTCGAAAATCCTGCCACTGTTGGGCTCGAAGCTAGGGCCTCCCGGTCAGAGTCACTGCAGTGACATAAGATCTCAGACAGACAGACAGACAGACTCTCTCGATGGGTTCCACATCGACTTGTCGCTCCGTAAGGCTAAGGGCACGCGAGCGTCACGTCATGGGCGTAGTCAATATGCGTCAAAAGTACACGCGTTGTTTCACCGGGCACACTACACGTCAGGACATGTGTTCTTCACATAGAATTGTGGATCTTCGCGAATATATAGTAAACGAACATGGATGGCGTGGAAACACTAATTATAGGCTATATGCGAGTGAAACTGCTAACAAAGTAGTAATGGAAGTTGTGGTCATCCGATGAATAATGGACTTGAATCAAGGAGTAACGCACGTTGGCTAGCGTTTCACGTCCGTTGTCCGCTAGGAAACGGTCACTAGTTTCTATCGCGTCATGCAAGGCGCATGTGTGCCACGTTGCGCCTGTGCCGCTATGACGGACGGTCTTTAAGTGCGACATTTGACGCTCGTTTGCCGTTAGCACAAAACTCCGTCGACTCTGAATTTGGTATCCATACATTTCCAGGAAATACTTACGGACCTTTGAGATCGTAAATATAGTAATTTAATTGAAATATTGTGGCCAGCACGATGACAATACATAACTAAGTAATTTTGAGGGATGTCGTTCACACATCTCCCATGCACTCGAATCACATAGTTTTGTAAAAAGTTAAAAACATACTATTCTAAAAAAGCTTGGAATAATGAAACATTAAAAAATGGGTAAATTTAGGTGGCACTTATTGAAGTAGGTGAGGGCTCCCACAAAGCACCTCGCACGCAAATACAAAAAGCATCTTATAAAGTATTAAACCGTTCATATTAATAACTTTGTTAATCTTCGATAAAAAAATCCTAATGATTTTCGTGGAGTCGCCCACACCAAGCAAATGAGATAATAACAATTTGTTAAAAACGTTTTGGAACAAAATTATATTTCATTATTATGGATGTCTGTAACTGTGCATATTGTAAGACGGGAGAAAATAGAAAACGTACTTTTATATGCCCAGATTTTGACACTTTAATACATCACCAGAGCATTAGTAATCAATGTACATTCTCTTGACACTCATAATCCTCGGTTTCTTCACGTGTACACAATATAACACTTATTATAATTTTATTCACTTCCTTACACTTCAGCAGACTGTAAGCCGTTGTAATTCTACGACGTTCTTGAGCTCAACTCCCGGAAGATAATTGAAATATTTCTTCAATACACTGAAATGTGCAACTGTAACTTCGTTAGATCCAGAAGTCGATTTCTCAGAGAGCCGTATTTTCGACACCAGCTACATAACTGCGTCGAAGCCAACAAGGTCTCGACGGATATTCACTCTGCTGCTCTGTTCAGAGTTTTTCTTTTATCAATTTCAGGTCGACGCCGACACACAAAGTTAAACAATGGGCCACTACGCAACCTTTCCTTGCACATTATCTTACCTCAGAATCAAAAATTAATTTGAAGTAACATGATTGATAGGAATTAATAAGAAATAAAATATTTATGAATGTATTCCTTACTGGATTCGTTTGCAATTCGTTTGCAAGTTGCATGAAATTCATACCAGTCCTGTACAAATGCGATTGGAATATTGTGACTAGCATACTTGATTAACAAAATACATACACGTATGAATATAGTAAATATGCTTTATAGGAAGTAAAATAAATAAAAGTGATGATGTAGCAACAATTTTAAAACATTTTTAATTACTTAAAATATGATTGCCCAAATGGAATTGGATTTAAACTTAAGTATTCTTAAAAATTCCCCATGTTTGCGAGTCTTCCACAAAAAGGGGGTGAAATTTAGAAAGTGTAAGGCATTGGACATTTTTCTCTTCATAATGTCGGTGCACAACGAAAGTGCCTCATACAAATATTCTCGTTTTTCTGAACGGGTTTCGCGACGCCAAAGATAAAGTTTATTTTCTATTTACAGGTTTTCTCTTGAACTATTCTACTGAATTTGATGAAATGTTTACTAGTAATATAGACTTATTTTCTAAACAAGTATGAAACATTTATATAAAAAATTACAACTTTTTTGATGCGCCACTATTTTTGTGCACCAATTTTGTACGAGAATAAACAGCGATTCAGGACGACAATTTTGATGAAAGGAATTTTATCCGGGACTTACGTGTTTCAACCCACAGTGCCGCGCCGTGTCGGTCGGCGAGTCCTTCAGCGAGAGGGTGGGTTGTGGTGGATGAATGAGGGGCTGGAAGGGAAGGCCCAAATAGGGTGAAAAGCGGATAATAAAAGTATCAGTGTTACAACGCGCAGCCGGGAGGGTTTGGGGCAGCCGCGTGTGATGGGCGCGGGCCTGCGGCTGGCCAAGACGGTGGCCACTTGGCTTGGAGGTTGACGTGGTGGTTGTCGCTGAAGACAGTATGTTCGTTCGATCGACCATGGTGAACTACTCCCCAAAAATACTTTAAGTAAAAGTAAAATCTCAGTATTTCAGAAGGGAAAGAAAAGATTTGCACTTTATCGGCCTAATTTTTTAATAAAATAAATGTAAATTAGTTTTAATGAATATATTAACGTTATCTTGTTGCATTAAACTTAATAGATAATCATTGCTATAAAATTTAAATTAGCACTGGTTCTTATGAAAACTTTCGTCCGCATTGGTCTTTTTAAGTAATTGAAGACGTTATTCGCTGAGGTTTCTTTCTTCTTTTTCATTTAATATATAAAGGTTTTTGAGGAATCAGTTGATGTTAAATATAACATACATCACCGAACGTTTTGAAGAATAATTTATAAAAACTGAACTGTGGAATTACCAGCAACCGCAAGTACTGGCTCTCGGCCAAGACGTTATGCTGCACAAAATTTGGTATTGTCAGCAATACCTCTTTGGCCAGTTTCTCTTGGTAAACAAATTGAAACCTCTTTAAATTAAAATTTTGTGCCACACCAACCACAGACTGTTAGACGATAATTCAGTTTTGAAGTAAAAAAAATGGACTAATATTCAACTCAGAAAGAAAGAAAGGTACGGGAGCTGAAGTCAACCTAAACTATATTGGATAACGCCAACATACGAAAATGAAAAATCATGAGAGAAACTAAATTTTATAATAAATTTAAAAAGAAACATGGAAGTGAAAAATCATGGAAAGACTACATTTAATAATAAACATTGTTTTTCTACAACAACTATTAAAAATATATATTTCAGCCATTTACATATAATTATTTCAATGCTCCGTTCACAGGTACAATTGTTAATCTATGGATGTAATAAATGGTTGAATATTTGGCTAACGACTTGCACAAACATACTACCTTGAGGTAACGTTGGTGTTCAAGAAGAAGAGGTGGTGAGTGTTCTGCATGAGATAATAATGCCAGCAATGGGGGTGTTGATAGAAGACAGGGAAGATATGATACTATAGTTTGGAAATCATTGAGGCAGTGATACAAATGCAGAGATTATCCTAGCAAAGACTATCAAGAGGCAACGCCCTGAAGTAGGCGACTGTGAATCTTTCGAGAGCATCGTTGCATGGTCGAAGGAAGGAAGCCCTTCTTTCATTACGAGTTTCGGGCTTCCGCGCGTGCTCACATCCCCCTCCCTCTTCCCAAACCACTTCCGGGCCGAACTGCCCGAGCCCGTCGCGTCCCGTCCCGCCGCGCCCCGACATGCCAAACCACGCCCCACCTCGCAAGGTCGTGTATAATTTTTCGAAAATATCAGTAGTTTTCGCGTAATTTTGCGTAAAATGTAGGCAATTTTAATTTTTTTTAAACAATTCTTTTCTCAAGAGTGGCTCCAATATTTTCAATTTTCTTCTCATATGTGTCAAAGAAGCATATAAAAATGACTGCTGTCTCAATTTCGGCCAAATATTATATTTTTAAAAATTGAAAAAATTAACACTGCAAAACTACAATATTGCTGGTAGAGATTTTTTCATAAATGAAACCTGTTCTATTGCTCGAATTTGCAAATTCGTATTTCCAGTTCTTTTTTTGTTAGAATCTTTTAGGATTTGTGACGTTGCAATACAACGGGAACGGCTCGACATGGAAGTTTGAAATTCTCAGAACTAATTTGTAGGGCGGTGTTTCTTTGTGTTCGGAACGTAGTTTTGGGTTATCGAATTTGTGTTAGCTTATTAATTGTAAATGAATTAAATTTCCTCGCCTAATGTGCTACGATGGTAGTGAGGTTTACAAGCGATGGCTGAGACGTGTTAATATGGACAGAATTTGCAGTTACATAATTTTATGTAACCGCTACTGATGCGAGAAAGTACGTGATGCGTGGCATCACTTGTTTTTTTTGTTTGTGTTTGTTCTCTTTCATCGTTTCGAGCGTCGTCGCTACGATTCAGCTTGTCTCCTCGCATTTCGTTATCTCTTGTGCGTCATCCTCGCTCGTTTGAGTTCTCTACTGATGTTCTCCCCACCGCCCTCGCCCATTCGCGGGGAATGCCTGTTCCTCTGAGGTATTAAACTTTTATTCGGATATTAAACAAAGTAGTCGAGGCGCGTCTCCCGAATTTTAGAAGCGTGTAGCGCGGGTCCCCGGTGTGAGAACACGACCCCGTGACCTAGCAGGCGCCGCCTGGCGGCTCGGAACGAACACCGAGACACGTCGCAGCACTCAGGCGCGGGGCGGGGAAGTGAAAGGCATTAGAGGAGGAGGCAGCAGGGTGAAGAAGGAATGTTAGCGGGGAGAGGCGGAGTTGAAAGAGAGAGGCGTAGAATAGGGAACGGGGAAGAGAGGGAGAGAGTGGAAAGAGGCGGAGTGGAACGAGCCGTGGTGAGGAGTGGCGAGGCAGAACAAGGAGGGACGGAGGGTGACCGGAAGGGACGTGATGGGACAAGGGGGGAGGGGATGGAACGTGGTGCGGCGGGACTGAGGGAACTGTGACGAGTTGGGACTGAGGGAACTGTGACGAGTTAGGACGGGTTGGGGTGGATTGGGACGAGTTGAGACGGGTTGGGACGGGTTGGGATGGGTAGGGACGGGGTGGGACGGTGTGGGACCTGGTGAGACGGGGTAGGGCAAAGCGGGCGGGGGCGTAAGGGACCAGGGGTAGGGGTGGGCCGAAGGGGAGGGGGACGAGACGGAGAGGAGGTGGAAGCAAGGGTCGAGGAAGTGTGGGATGAGATCTGTACGAATCAGGGCGGGGGGTGGTCATGATGGGATTATCAGGGCGAGGCTCGTCAGAACGACGATGGTCAACGCGGAACTGGTGTGGGCAGGGATGTCAAAGGTGTGGCTAGTAGGGCTGGAATCATTCGCATGGTCATAGAGCAAAGTGAGGCAGGGCGGTGCGGGAAGGGGTGAAAGGAAATGGGATGTGCCTGGGCATGTTGCTCGTCGGTGATGCTCGGGTGGGGGCCGGGGAACGAAAGGCCACCAGTGAGTAGCGCCGCGCGTTCTCGGCGTTCACGCACAGATGCCGCTGGACGGACACGCTGTTTGGGACTCGCGTCTCAGGGAGAGGGAGACTGGATGAACGCGATTTTCGATCTGATCTCTTATCTTGAATGTTGTGCGCGCCAGCCAAGGACGAGAGTTACAGGTAATAACACTAGGAATCTGTGTTTTGTGCAAGTGACAAGGAATTAGAATATAAACAGCTTACAGGACGTTCTCAGCAAATACCTAAATGAAGGTACTGCGCGAATAATTCCATTATTAGATTTTGAATGTAGTGCAACCCACTGGGTTGCAGTTTTAGTTTACATACAGGTTGAATTGTCATACTAACCTCATTGCATAAGAAATTCTACATAAAAATAAGGTGATATTTTGAAATAAATAGTGAATTACAATTTAAATAGTATTTTCTTGGCAATTTTCCTCTTGTGACTGAGAATGAAATATTGTCTGAAATTATGCTCCGGAGAAATAATATTTTACTGATATTGCAAATACACCTAGAGCACGAAAAAATATCCCCAAAAACATTTCTTATATTTACTGAAATGTCTATAATATTGCATGTTTGACTGAGAAAACAATTACATATAAGTGTAATGCAAGTTATTCTATGAGATAAGTTCTATTGACTCAAGTTTCATTAATAAAAATGTACTATTTGGTCAAATGAGCTGTTGAGATTTTATGCATTGCGTGATACACAACGAATGGAACAAAAAAAATTACACATTTCAAAAAATACCTTGACCGAAGTCTGTTCAAGTGTTCAACTCGTACAAACCGGAAACGACATTTTTCTTAAAGAAACATTCCGAAGTGTTACTCTGGTCATGCCAACGATAACTAATTCACACAAAAATCAAAGCACAAATTAATTGAAAGAAGAAGAAAAAAATGATTCCTGTTCCGAAGACTTGATACGAAGCTTCCGCGTCATCAAGAGACTTCAATGCGCGAGTAGACGAGTAGCTCCCGCACGGTCGCTGTCTAGTGGAGGTTAATGGGACTCAAATTACAACCCGTGGAGTGTTTAATCACGGCTCCGCTACCCATCGTCTCCTCCTCTCCCCTCCCCCACCTCTCCCGACCCTGCTCCTCCTCCGAAAGGAGCCGCCGTTTTCAGAAAGTGTCTCGAGCGCGCCGTTTTATGAGCCTGTGCGTGTGCTCTCCAATACTCGGGCGCAGGCTGGAGCCGCCACGAGAGGAGGGGCCGACGGGGTGGGGGACGGGGGGCTGTCGACGCCCAACGAGGAGGGGAGCGTGAAGAGGTCTTCTTTCCGAACTTCTCCTCCCCTCTCCTCCCAAGCACAAATTAATTTGAAGTAGCGTGTAACCTTTTTATACACGTTTTTGTTTTAATAAAAGTAAATCATTTAGACACCTTGGTTAACATTCCTTCGTACACAGGCTAGCTTCTTTCTGAGTCTGAATAAAGTGGGTTATATTTTTTTACTTAACAAAGTTGTTTTTATGCAGTACCTGTTCACAACTTTCTTTCGAAGTATCTGATTGCAATTTACACCTTTTGCGGTGCAAAGGTAATCTTGTTATATGCGGTTATGTAAATAAGATATGCGAGGTTCAGACACCGGGAGGGAGCGGTACAAGAAGCCGTGCCGTGCAGAAGTAGAATACGTTAATCTCCATACTGTACTGGGAGTGATCTGCATTGCATTTGGATTCGAAACATGGAAAGACGCTCCGCGCAGCTACTAGAATTTTGCCGTTTGTCACGCCGCGTCGTAACTTTGCTGAAATGGAAAGAGACTCGGAAAGAAAATGGCACAGGTCTTGAGCTACATCTCTACATCAGTTCTTAATTCAATCTGTCTCTCTCTGCCTCTCTCTGTCGCTCTCTGTCTCTTTCTCTATCTCTTTCTCTGTCTCTTTCTCTGTCTCTTTCTCTGTCTCTTTCTCTGTCACTTTCTCTGTCACTTTCTCTGTCACTTTCTCTGTCTCTTTCTCTGTCTCTTTCTCTGTCTCTTTCTCTGTCTCTTTCTCTGTCTTTTTCTCTGTCTCTTTCTCTGTCTCTTTCTCTGTCTCTTTCTCTGTCTCTTTCTCTGTCTCTTTCTCTGTCTCTTTCTCTGTCTCTTTCTCTGTCTCTTTCTCTGTCTCTTTCTCTGTCTCTTTCTCTGTCTCTTTCTCTGTCTCTTTCTCTGTCTCTTTCTCTGTCTCTTTCTCTCTTTCTCTGTCTCTTTCTCTCTTTCTCTGTCTCTTTCTCTCTTTCTCTGTCTCTTTCTCTCTTTCTCTGTCTCTTTCTCTCTTTCTCTGTCTCTTTCTCTCTTTCTCTGTCTCTTTCTCTCTTTCTCTGTCTCTTTCTCTCTTTCTCTGTCTCTTTCTCTCTTTTCTCTGTCTCTTTCTCTCTTTCTCTGTCTCTTTCTCTCTTTCTCTGTCTCTTTCTCATCTTTCTCTGTCTCTTTCTCTCTTTCTCTGTCTCTTTCTCTCTTTCTCTGTCTCTTTCTCTCTTTCTCTGTCTCTTTCTCTCTTTCTCTGTCTCTCTCTCTCCCTCTCTGTCTCTCTGTCTCTCTCTGTTTCTATGCACAAAAGTTCAACATAAACATATTTTGAATGAAAATAAATTTTCTTTTTCCGTACTATTAATCAATCATCAAAGCTTTCATACCTTTTAATCTTTCTATGACAATTTCATTCTATGACAAAATTGTATCGTGATGTTCCAGTTAAGATGTCTATTTTCTATATTGGTATCTATAACATGTAGTTTTCAGTTATTGCATAGTTTGAGAATGTTGTTAGTACCTCAAAGAAAATAGCATATATACAAATATCAAATTTAAAGAGAATACAATATCCCTATTATGCTAGGAAACAAAAAGGCACAATTCTTAACTTATCGTTATAGAAAATGATCATTGATCAAAGTTACAGATTAGATTTGTTTCACTGCTGAAACCCCAATCTTTTTCCTCTGTGACCTGTTCTAAATGTTATGTCTCTTCAAATTTTAACGCCCAGAGTATGATACTCCACCTATTTACAATGACTTTCACATTAATCTAATATTACCATTATTCTGATGGTTTATGAGATTATCTGAAACAATGTATTGTCAAGTTCTTCAACGGCAGAAAATCAATTCATCGATTTTGATTGAAAATCTCCCTCTCACAAATCCTGATTATTCAGAAAACGAGAACGAATTACACAGATGTCTTTAAAGAAAATAACAAAATGGTAAATTAAAAATTGTGTAAAAGTAATGTAATTTGAGACGAGAAGAAACAAGTAAGAGTTTTGTGAGAATGAGATAAGAAAAGGATGAATAACGAGATATTGTTAATTTAAGGACCGAACATAATATAGATTTTTTAAAGTCACAATTTATCTATGAACAGACAATTAAAGAAATTGCAAAACGATATTTACGCTATTTACATTACAATGACAAATTGAACTCGTCGTTGTGATGTAACGTGCAAGTCAGGTCCGTGTACATCACGAATACTTCCTGGCTGTAAAAGTAATTGTAATACCATATTCGAACTACCAGAAGAAGTCTTCGCAAAATAGAAGACGAAACGTAAGAAATTTGTAAATACTTACCATTCTAATATAAACAAAAGGAATTAAAAAGTATCTTTTGGTAATCTGTACAATAATTGGTAACTTTATGACTGGGTTATGTGTGGTCATTAAGATATTAATACTGTCCATTCGAACAGCGTAGTTAAACAATGTTCATATAATGAGGCAAGGAAAACAATAAAGGAGGGATTAAGAATAGAACTTAAATAAAAAGGTTAAGTAGAAGTAGGAGTTTGAAGAAACTACGAAGTAAAGAAGACAGGAAGAGAAATACGTACTTCACGACACATACAAATTAAGAAAGAAAGTTTGGGGATGGCACACACCGATTCTCGTGCACAAAATCACAGTAAAGAATAGAAGCCTGAGGTGAGGATGCCATTAAACGACAGCATTGCTTATGAAAGTGAGTGATGTAGGTAAATCAGATAAAACAATTAAGTAGAAACAGTAAAGAGATACCACAATATGAAGACATGGCGAGAGAAAAATAAAGAGATACGAAAAGAAACCTAACGGAAAACGCAAGAAAATTAAAGGGAAATAAAGAGATAGAAATCTGAAAAAAAAATCTGTTTTAAATCAAAAAAATACTTAAAAAAGATAGATGAAGAGGAAACATCTTTTAAAAAATAGTAAGAGATAGGAATCCGAAAAAATCTATGATAAATCAAAAATGCTTAAAAAGATAGATTAGGAGGAAACGAATCATTAAAAAATAGCGAAAGTAGTCGGTGAAATAACAAAAAAAAAAACAAGCGGGCCTAAACTCTAAAGAACAAGAGAGAAGAAGAGCTTCGGTTCGATGAGACTCGGAGACCTCTAAAGGGAAGTAAGGAGGAGGGGGGCGTCCGGCGGCGAGTGGAGCGACGCTGCGCGGGGGCGTCTGCAGTCAGCGGCGGGGGCGGGCAGGAGACGGAGTGTGGTGGGTAGGGACGATGGACGGAGTGCGACGGGCAGGGCGGGGGCGGTGGGGCGCGGCAGCGGCGGGTGGGGCGCGGGCGGAGCGGGGGAAGAGGCGCTGGAAGGAGAGCGGTGGGCGGGGGGCGGGGCGGCAGATGGAGTGTGGGGGGCGGGCGCGACCGGCTCCCGGCTTACGTGCGGCAGCCGGTGATAGGTGATCTCCGGCACTTAATAGTATTCGTGGGGGCTGATTGACAGCCGTAATTACAGCTAATTGCTGCCGCCGCGCCTCCCCTCTTCCACTCCCTCTCCCTCTCCGGAGCCGCCGCCGCCGCCGCCGCCACCGCCGCCACCGCCGCCAACGCAGCCTTACGGCCCGCTCCGAAAACATGCGGGCGCCTGGGTGGGCGGAGGTCTCTGAGCAGCTGAGGCGGGGCGCGCGGGGAATGCGCCGAGGGAAGGGCAAGGCCAGAATAGCGAGAATCAAGCAAAAAGGAACAAGATGAATTAGGTTTAAATTGATTGATTTGTGATTCCGGGCACGTCAACGGCTAAGATCATTACTCCCGTAAGTGTAGTGCATGCGTCTTTTCTCTGGAGGCGGCAGTAATCTTCCCCCGCTAGATATCGAGATCCGCTGCCGACCTACCGTCGGCTAGCGGGTAGGTACCTTCCATCAGTGGGGCACAGCCTCAGCAAGTCTCTCGGCATGTGTGGTGGTGTAGTGAATGTATGTGTAAATAAGGGATATGATAAGACAAGTAAGAGGGAGGAAAGATCGCGCGCGGTCCGTGGCCCGTTTGTTAGGGTACTGCTCCGACAATCGCTTCGCGTTGGTCCTAGAAACCACGGAAAACTGCCGATCAGAGGAGCCGGACGCTAGAATTCTCCTCTAAACAGCGACAGAACTCCAAAAATGAATTTGGAATAGAAGTTCTGTTTAAATATAAGAGGCTGCGGAAGGAGAATTGATATGCACAGACATTCATTAGGAAGAAATGTAATCTATTCAAAGGAGGGTGCAAAATAGAACTGTGTGTCAAGAAAATGATTGAGATGCATGATGAGGCGATAGAATTTGAGGAAATATTTTACATGAAAATTTTAACTCGAAGATTGTAAGAAAAGTTCTAAATAGAGAAGAGGAAAAAGAAATTCAAGAAAGAAACTGGAAAAAGTAATATAAATTGAATGAGAATATAGGATGACAGAAGAAATCGTTATAGTTTTGCGAGGGAGATGAATACATCGATGAAAAAACGATAAAAGGTTAATGATATTATAAAGAAGAATATAAAAGGAAAGTTGGAAGCGTGAAGTATAAAATTGCTAAGAACTGGAATTCACAACAATCACGGTTGTGAAAAGGAATGGGACGTCAAGATCACGGATGAAGATAGGATTAGCGGAGATAAAGAGATAAAGAAGAGATAAAGAGGCATAAAGAGGAGAAGAGATAAAGAAGCATAAAGTGATCAGGCAATTTCAGAAGGAGGCTTCAAAAATAAAACAGAGGAATGCTCAAACATAAAAGAGATAACAACGTCAGCAATAACTATAGCATACGAAAAGGTCAGGGGAGCAGAAAAGATAAAAGAGAGGAAAAGACAGAGACGACTGGAGCGGGTTGCCTTCCTTCCTGCTTGCCTGCCTGCCTACCTGTCTGCCTGCCTGCGTCTCGCGTCCTCGCCTTCTTGTTTCGGCAGAGGCTGCCTAAGTAGGTGCTGCCGCCGCCCTGTATTTACGAGGGCCGCGCGCCCTCACCCCGTTCCAGCGCCCGTTTAGACGGGGATATCTCCGTTAAGGCTTTCCGCGTTTCATTTATCATTTGGCCCCCGACCGCCGCTGCCATGGCGCGTGCGCAACATGTACGCGAGAAGTTTCGAACTCGGCATCCATTTCGCCGGGGCGGGGGGAGGAGTGTGGGTTGTTGGTGATTCTTGCGCGGGTAAGAAGAGTGGAGTGTGGGATGGTTAGAGGATTACGCGAGGGGAGTGGAGAGTGAAGTGCGCTTTGATAGAACCCCATGCGCGGAAAGTGGAGAGTGGAGTGTGGTTTCTTGGAGACCCGCGTGAAGGGAACGGAGATGAAGTGTGGATTGTTGGTGACCCTTGCGTAGGTAAGGAGATTGGAGAAGGGGATAGACGACTACGCGCGGGGAGCTGAGGGTAGAGTGTGATTTGTTGGAGGCTAGTGTGAAGGGAGCGGAAAATGGAGTGTGGATTGTTAGTGACCCTTGCGTCGTTAAGGAGAGTGAAGTAGGGGATAGTGGACTACGCGCGGGGAGCGGAGGGTGGAGTGAGATTTGATCCAGTTCCCTGTACGCAAATTGCAGTGGATGATTTGAGTGTGGATTGTTGGAAGACTGTGCACGGGAAACAGAGGGTGTAGTGTGGATTACTGGTGGCACCGGGCAGCGCAGGGGGGAATTAGGGGATAGGGTGGAGGCCTACGCGCGGGGAGCGACAAGTGGAGTGTGGATTGATCGAAGCTCGTGCGCGGGAAGTGAGAAATGGAGTGTGAGTTGTTGGGAGCCAGTGCGCGAGGAGCATAGGGCACAGTGTGGATGGTTGGAGGCCCGTGCGCGGGGAGGGAAGGGGCAGATGGTGTGTGGAATGTTGGAAGCTCCTGCGCGGGGAACGTAGGGTGTAGTGTGGAATGTTGGGGGTCCCTTATTCCCGAAGAATAGAGGATAGAGTGTGGATGTGCAAGTGTGGAAGTGCAAGTGTTGTGAAGTGAAGTGAAGTGAAGTGGAGTGATCGTCAGAGTAATAAAGAGTCGTGTATTTATTGATGAAAAATATCTGTAGAAGACCACCATAAAATGAAGAATTAATGCGGTTATTGTTGTTAAAGCCTTTATTGTCATCACTGTTATCATATTATTATTAATATTACGGTCTTCAAATGATTTTAAGTTACATTGTATTTACTTCTTAATTATAATATGTAATTTTTAATAATAATGTAAATTTTAGTGTTCTGCCACCAGGTTGCATAAACCTATTTGCGGAAATAAATATCTATCTATGACTGACGGCCCAAGCATGAGGAGCGGAGGGTGCAGTGTGGATTGTTGTTGGTCGATGTGCGGGGAGTGGAAGATGGAGAGTATAATATTGGAGGCTCGCAGTTCTGTAAGTTTGAAAAACGTTTTTATATTTAGGGAGTACTTTACCTGAAGCCCCTATGACATTTTCGTTAAATTTCTTGTACGAATAGAGCCAAATGTACTTATAAATATGCCATATGTCAAATTTTCTTTTTCAACGCTGAATTTTCGAAATTGCGAAAGTTTGAAAATGATTCAACGACATCCTGCGATACCAATATTGCAGAGAGAGAGTTTCTTCAAATGAAATTTGTTCTACAAA
This sequence comes from Acheta domesticus, assembly GCA_031308135.1. Lineage (NCBI taxonomy): Eukaryota > Metazoa > Arthropoda > Insecta > Orthoptera > Gryllidae > Acheta > Acheta domesticus. The sequence goes on along the minus strand of JAHLJT010000631.1, from coordinate 75,600,573 downwards.
ATCAGCTCTTAAATTAGCGTCAGGTACATTTGCCTGAACATTTTGGTAGTTTTCCCCTAATTTTGGCATTAAACCACCTAATAGAAGGTACTTGTTGAACATGCTTTGGAAAACTGAATAAACGTCATCAACGCTAGGCCTCTTTCCTCTTGTCGGAGTTTTGAACTTAAGAGCTACACTTATAAGAAATTTAGTGCAATTTTAATTTTAATTGAATTGTATATTTTTCATTTTCAGTTTCTGACGATTCATCTACTAATACTCTAGCAATAATTTTGCTAGAATGTTTAAAAAATGATATGTCAATTTTCCAATTATGATGTATTAATGTATATAACATATTTATTATTTGAAAAATCTGATCTAATGATCCTGAAGATGGACTTTTCCGAAACGATGTGCTGTACGATTAGTTTTAACGTGTATAATGAGGAAAAAATGAAGTTCAATATAAGTGCAATATGCGTAATTAAAATGCACTCCAAGTTCATTTCCTTGTGAATAAAAATAAGGAGCATTCAACATTAAACCATTTTAAGAGAACTGTCCACTTCATCGATCCCCTTATATCTTCTCTATAATTATACACTACCATATTAATAACATGAACGATTGTTTAATAAAGCTTTAAAAATAACAATTGCATACACCAATATACTCATAAATATCTCCATTTTCAGCTATCGAATACTACCCCTTCTGAGTATCTGAGTTTCTAGTCATCACTGTAGTGAAACGATCTCCAAATACTGAGGGATTTTGTTGTTTTTTTGGCCCTTAATTATTATCCAGAGCTTGTTGAGGAGTGTATTTTCTCGCGCGATACAGTATCGTCATGAAGGGACAGCTGTCATTTCTTCAGTTTTCTAAACATACTGACTTGAAGAATGAACGACGACCAAAGAAGATGAGCTAATTTGTAATTTATTATCATATGTTTGTTGGTTTGCGTCAGAAAATATTTAATTATTAAGTTCATTAATATTTCTTTGCAATCAATGGAATTTTGGTTCTAATAATCATTTACCGGTTCATTTTCCTCTATTGACCCCTCAATAGATCCCCAAATCATCACTAACCCCTTTCAAAATTGAATACAGGCTTAGGTGGCTCAGGGCACAATTGCTATCACTGCAGTGCGTCTGACCAGGTGGTCCCAGATTTCGAGTCCCGACAAAGACAAGATTTTCGGCACTAGCTACATAACTAGGTCAAATTCAAGCGCTGTCGGGTCACGGACCGCGCGCGATCTATCCTTTCTCTTTCTTGTTCTATCCTTACCTCTTACTTAACCACACTTAACAATCCCTTACATTTACTACAGGACCACCCATGTTGGGAGACCGGTCGGGAGTTTGACCCGGTTGGGGTGCGGTGGTGGGAGGTACCTGGGTGAGGGAAAACCCCGCAAGTCGGTGTATAAGCCCGCGCAGGATCTCGCCATTCAGCAGGGGAATATCACCACCACCTCCCGCAATAAAAACATGCACTATACATACAGGATTAATGATTTTAACAATTCATGGGCCAGAGATGATCAACCCATCCATCCTTCAATCAATTAATCAATCAAAATTTCATCATCCCGTCCAGAGGCTGCTCCCAATGGGGTCGACCCACCGATTTCGTAAAGGAATAATTACGTCCGTCTTTATTAAAAACGACAAAGAGGAAACAGGGGGAATTCCCGCAGCAGAAATAAACGATGTGTAGACGACGCAAAAGAAGACGGCAGGGGACAGCGGCGCTCAAGGAGACCTGTGTAGCGTCGCGAGGTGGCGCACGTGCCGTTTCGCTGGAAAGCCCGGTCTTAAGCCGGATGGGGGATGGGGGTTGGAATGCGGCGGCGCCTCGCCGGCGCGCGCCGGGCAGGAAAATCCCAGCCTCAAAATAACCTGGACAACAGGGCGTGCCTGAGCGCGAGTCCATTCATGACGGTTGCTCTCTGCTGAGGGCTGGCTTGCGAGCCGAATGACGCCCGCCGCTGGTAGAGTGGGGGACGAGCCGTGGGGTATTTATTGCGGCGCCGACATGCGCTCGCGGGATACGCTAGTGAGTCGAAAGACGTGAGGTATCTCCGTGCAACCTTGCACGTTTTGGCATCCGGCCATGTAACATTCTAGTTACGGGGACTTTATGTCCGACAGCTCGCACTTCGCGCAGCTTCTCATGCTCTCGAGCAGAGGCACTGGGCTAAGCCTAGGGACGGTCGCGGGGTTTCGCGGCTTAGAGAATAGAAAGGTTGCCTAAGGTTTTCAATTTTGTAACATTATCTTGTAATTTATTATTGTAAATATACTGTACATACTATTCAGAATCTGTCGTCTGTGCTTTTCATGTCCAGTACGTCACACCTGGATCACAGTGCGAGGTGACTCGAGACAAGACAGTCAAGCACGAATAAGCGCGCAGATTGATTGATGTTTCAGGAGTCTAGGGTCATGCTAGGGTCATTACTGCTGTAAGTGTAGTGCTTGTTTTATCACTGGGGGTGAATCTTCCCCCGCTGGTTGGTGATAACCGACGTGAACTTGCGGATGTTTCCCCAACCAATTATCTCTCACCAGCGGCAAGCCGCCCCAGCCGGGACAAACTCTAAGCTCCCTCCTAGTGTCCCGACTTGTGTGGTAACAGAGTTCAAAAGGGTATTAAGGTGAGGATAGGACAATGAAGAGGAAAGAATGATCACGCGTGGTCCGTGGCCCGTTTGTGAGAGTACTGCTCCAGTATTCGCCTGGTGTTGATTAGATTGATTGATTGATTAATTGATTCGTGTTTTCGGGAGCGTCAACTACATTGGTCGTTAGTCCCGTCAGTGTTGTGCGTGTTTTTTTCTCGGGAGGGTGGCGATGATCTTCTCCCCGCTGGATGGCGAGATCTAGCGTCCACCTACCGTCGACTAGCGGGGTTTCCCCTCAACCAGGTATCTCCCACCAGCGGGGCACCGCCCCAGCCGGGACAAGCTGTAAGCTCCCGACCGGTCTCCCGACATGTGTGGTAGTGTGATGCATGTTAGTGTAAGTGTGTGTAAGAGGAGAGGATAGGACAAGGAAGAGGAAGGAAAGATCGCGCGCGGTCCGTGGCCCGTTTGTTAGGGTATTGCTCCGGCATTTGCCTGGTGGTTGATCGGAGAACTCCGGAAAACTTCCGATCAGAGCTGCCGGCCGCTAGAATTCTCCTCCAGGACAGCGACTGAATTCGACCTAGCTGACAAGCTAGTGTCGAAAATCCTGCCGCGTCGGGACTCGAACCCTACGACCTCCTAGCCAGACGTACTGCAGTGACGTCAGTTGATGCCCTGAGCCTGCGCTAAACCTGTGACGCAAAAGAGGTCGTAGCTGCGGCGTGCGGCGGCGGCGGCGGCGGCGGCGGACAGGCGCCGGGCCCCGCTCAAGGAGACCTGGCTGACAGCGCGAGGCGACGCGAGGCGACGCCAGGCGGTGACGCGCGTATGAGCGCTCAGATTCATGCGGCCCGCGCGCCGTAAAGTGCGTTTCCTAATCTGCGGAGATAAAATGCAAATGGCTCCCCACATTTCGGGTATCGCTTCTCCCATCGCACGGGCCGGAGCGCCAGGGCCACGCGGCCTTCTCAGTTTTCACGCCTCCCCGCCCTCCTCCGGCCGGGGCCACCCGCGCGCTTCCACTGCGACCGCATGCGCTCTTCGTACGTGCGACACAAAGTTTTTCACTGTTATTTTTTATAGAAAAATGATGGGATGCAATTTTGTTGTTAATTAAGGTCGCATCAACATCAAGGTCTCTGACAGGTAAGACCTAGTTTCGAGTCCCGACGGCGGCAGGATTTTCGACACTAGTTAGTCAGCTGAGTTGAATTCAGTCGCTGTCTGGACGAGAATTCTAGAGGCCGTCAGCTCTGGTCGGTATTTTTCCGTGGTTTCTCCCATCAATACCAAGCGAATGCCGGAACAGTACCGTAACAAACGGCTACGGACCGCGTCCGATATTTCCTTCCTCTTTCTTGTCTAACCTCACCCCTTACGAGTACACACACACAAGCACTACATTGACAAACATACCTGGAGACCAATCGGGAGCTTAGAGCTTGTCCCGGCTGGGGCGGTGCCCCGCTGGTGGGAGATACCTGGTTGAAGGGAAACCCCGCTAGTCGACGGTAGGTCGGCGCCGTATCTCGCCATCCTGCGGGGAAAAGATCACCGCCATCTCCCGAGTAAAACACTAAATGTAGGGTACTAAGGACCTTTGTAGTTGACGCGCCCGGAATCACGAATCAATGAAATCAAATCAAACATCAAGGTCATTAGTGACCACCATTGGGTTTAAACGATATGTAACTGAAGATGACATGATATGGTGAAGATAGGGGGTGAAAGGACGAACACAAATACAACCATGCCCGAGGCGGGACTCGAACCCGTGATCTTTCAGTCCGAGATCACTTCTGGCTTAGCGATCTCTGGGATGCAATTTGTATAGAGAAATGACCATGCTTCGTTTTCCGGTATAGATTCCATTCAGTTTGACTACCGCGCTCCTGGCGTTGCTTTCCGGACGTTTTCCTTCTTTGCTACGCATGTGAAATGTTCTTTTTCAGTTTTAAGAATCTTTTAATGTGCTGAATTGTAATGTGAAGTTATTAGTATGGTGAGAAATAAAAATGTACTGTGATCTAATGCCATCTCGTTCTCGGTCCTAAATTAACCTCACTTAATTTGTCACCATAAATGCAATGTTAAGCTTTTTGATTTTCGGCACTTTTGCGGTGCTCAAAAAATATTTTCATCACGAATATGCGCACAAAACGAAATGAACATGTAAAACGCTCGATCTCGCTCATGCAATTTCGATATCGAAGAAAATTCCCGTAGATACGAACATATTTTCCATCCATAGTAATGCGAAATCGGGACACATTTTGAATTATGATATATATTGAACATGGACGCACTTTTTGAATTTTACTTAGTTGATTGGTTTTGAGGTGACATAATCAAACTGGCGTCAACATATTTTTCAAGTGATTCTTTTTATTATTTGTTGATGTGTTACTTTATCGTTCTTAATACATGTGTTTTCTTTAATAATTAAATTCTTCAATAATTATTATCATTCTGTTGTCCTTGCTTTCATGCCTTTCCTTATTTTGCCCTCCTAACAGTCTCTATTGTACTGTTTCAATGAACATTCGAGAATTTCAAGTGAGGAAACATTGTGAGTGGACTCTTTGGAGACCACTGAAGGAACGGATTTAAAACAACGTGAGACAATACTTACAATATACTTTAATATTTACAATGTAAAAGATAAAATTTGATACAACTGATGAATAAAATTGTTTATTATTTCAAATGCAAAATATAATTATATAAACTGTAAGTGAATTAACACTATAGTTGTCGATCATTCGAACATTTATTGTCAATCATTTTCATTGAATTCAATAACAGATATTGCAACGTATTTACTGTAAGTTCTTTTTATCAGAATTCGGCTTTTTTTATTTTATCTTTCATCACGATAATAGTATTAAGGTAAACTCAAATTTGAATAATTTTAATATTTCATTCTATTTAAATTAGAACAAAATTGCGGTTGCTATTTCTCAGTTTTATGACATGAACTCTTTTGATGAAAAAGAGAGCCAATCCAATGATATTATAATAACTACCCAAATCAGAGTTTTAGTGATACGTGCGACTTTTATAATTTTTTTGGAATTGAAGTCTGCGATTTTCCCAGTCGCGAAGCGGATCCAAAGTTATGTTGTGAAAAATGCAGCATTCAGTAGAGCCATTGACCCATCATCACGTGATAGAGAACCTGGACACTTTCAAGATAGCATCTTCTTTTCCAGAAACCCTATTATGCAAGAATGCTTATTCAAAGTTATCAAAAAACGCCGACCAGCTGCATGATGATTTAGAGACCGAGCGTAAAAAAATAGTTACCAAATAAGACAAAAGACCGGTGGCGGGCATTCCAGGAATATCGGGAGGCTTAACTATTGGAGAATTCGATGAGAACCCGCGATGCTCCCGGAATTAAAATGGCGTCCGCGTCACGTGACACGAGTTGCGAGGCGCTGCAGCGAGGGTCGCTGCCAATCACTGCACCGCCCGCGGCAGGGCGTTGGCGTTCGCGTTTGCGCCCGGTAGCAGTCGCCGCCGTCGCTTTTGCAGCTAAGAGGCGCATCGCCCGTCACGCGGCCCCGTGCTCAGGCACGAGCACGCGCACGCGCGGTGGAGCACAATGGCGGAGGCGACGGCCGAAAAGCAATCACTTTTTACATTATTTCCAATCATTTTTTTTAATTCCAGCATTATAAACGACCTATTTTACAAAAAAATTAAGAAAAACATTGAAAAATGTTTATGCAAATTGAAACCAATGGTGCTACAGAATAGTACAGACTTTCCCGTATTAGTTTTCTATATCCTTGGGTCTGGGCTAGCTATTCGGAATTGCCACATACTCGTGCCAGCTGGCATCTATCGCCGCCCAATGTAGGTTTTTTGGGCTATTCTTTACTGGCTCTGTTTCCTAATGGTCGGGAAATATTAATTTTAGAATGTTAAAGAATAGTAAAACCTTGTCCGAAATGGCAATCTTTTTTGAAAAATTTCGAGCCGTTTTTAAGAAAAGGCGTTTAAGCGCTACTAAAAACGAGAAATTTGACGCTTTTTTTCACAGAAAATTGTTGAGTTTTCGAAACACTTAATTTGAAGTCGTTTAAAGCACTTTAATTTACAAATACAATAGTGTTTACAAATTGCTGGTAATGTGAGTATTAAAGGTGTAAGAGATCTTAAAAAAATACATTTTTCTAATTTTTTTCAAAAATAAAAAAAATGAACATTACGTCATATTAAAGAGTGCAATTAGCACTATCCGTTCGAAAATTTTGAAGAAACATTTGGAGCCATTTATGAGAAAATGGCGTTTGAGGTTTCTGAAAGTTCGGAATTTGGAGTTAGTTTTCACAAAAAAAGGTTGAGTTCTCGAAAAAACTTTACTAGAGATTATTTAAAGCACATGTACTCGCAAATATAATAATGTGAACAAATCGCCGCTATTGTGTAATAATTACCGACGTGAGAGAAGTCACAAAAATTACAATTTTGCAATTTTTGAAAAAAAAAGAATGAGCAATATGTCCTTTATATCTTCTCATAGAGTACATTAAGCACTATCCCTACCAAAAGTTTCAAGAAAAGAATTGGAGCTGTTTTTGAGAAAACCTTGTTTTGTAATTTTTTTTAAATTGCAAATATTTCGCGCAATAATGCCAGAAAACTACTAAATTTTTTTAAAAAATGTACATGACCTTAATGAAATTACTTACTTGGGAAAAATAATTTTATTATGAGGAAAAATCTCTATCGTCTATTGTAGTTGTAGGGAGACTCCGAACAAATTTTGACTGTTTTCTATTTTCGAAATATTACAGTTTTCAATCAACACGAGACCTGCGCCGTTCCCTTAAATAGCCTTTAGACTATCCAACAACAAATTTTGGTCAAAATTGTTGGCGACGTTTTTTGTAAAATTTTGAAAATGTCCCAGGGGCTTCATGTAACGTACCTCCAAAATTAAAATATCGGTTTAAAATTCAAGGGGCCAAGAGATCTGCCAGATCGATCAGGGATTATCAATTTTGGGGAAAATCGGCTGAACGGTTTAGTCGCTAGCGTTGTTCACATACAGACAGACGGACAGACAGGTAGACGAACAGACAGGCAGACGGACAGACGTTTTGCTTTCAATTCGTTTTTCGGTATTAAAGACCCACAAAACAGGGATTCTGGCTGCACTACGTGTTAGGGCATTTTTTCTTAATTTATAAACTGAATTTATCCACTTTTTCGTCAGAGCACATCAGAGCCCGGCAATGATTTTTTTTCTGCCGAAAATCCGCCGGTTTTTCGTGCAGCATTACATATCTTTCCCTTTAATGGATATATATTCTGTATGTACTTACGTATACGGGAAAGTATAAATTCCCCTAATGGAATACCAAAGACATAGATATCTTCTCTTGCTTCTTAAAATCTCATAATTTTTAAAAAACAGTAAGCCATCATTTCAATATTGCAATAATCAAGAAACTTTGTTTATTTGTTAAGTAGTTAAGATATATTTTTGTATTGCAATAGACCTGAAGATGGGGGTGCAGTAACTCCAGAAACGTTGAATTTACTTTATGTGGAACAAAAATTTAAATAATTCCAGTCTACCATTTTTAAGGGACTTATTCTAGAAGTGAAAACGACCTTATACGTTACAAGAAATTGTTCATAAAATTATATTTGACACAGATTTGACGTATTTGCCGATTATGGCACGAATATTTGCACACATTCAGCCAAATGCAGCGAGAGAATCGTAGGGAGAAAGCGGAAAACCGAACAGCTGGCCATTGTCTTCTCACGCTGATGTCAAAAAACAGTGTCGTTTGAACAAATTCGTTTCCAAAATGAATTTTGATTCTCTTATAAATTAAAATGCTGTTTTACAAAAAATAACGTATGCAATTGGTTTATAATGTTGCTTTATTGAATTGTACGAATTTCAAAGGTCGCTGCTAACGTCGCTATTTTCCAAAACATGTACTCATGCAGTTAAGCTTAACATTAAAAAAAGGTGTATAATATACTATTTAACTATTTACAAACATTTTTAACAGTACGTTTAGTACCTCTAGTGGAGTCATTAAAAATATTGAACATATTAAAACAGAATTAGTGCTTGGCGGTGTGAGTGTGGCTGCCAAGGATTATTTAAATAAAGCATTCTTATTTTTTTGCTTAACAGTAATCTTTAAAATATGTCTCCGTGTGTGATTCAGATGCTTATTCTAAAGGTGGGGCAAAATAGAGGACTTAAGACAGAGAGTATTTTATTCAATCATTGCTACTTCTGCAACTCAAATTTACTTACTGTATACACAATGAACAAGTAAAAACGTTTAAATTATTACAAAAATGGCCAAATAGATAAACCTCTTTGGCTGTTACATACTGTTACTTTCGTTTTAATTTGAAAATCTCTATTAAATTATACATAATGTACTAATTGCATTAAATCACATCCAATTTAAATAAAAAGTTACATTTTAAATCGGTAAAGAGGAAATCAAAAGGCACATTCATGGACCATCGAAAACAGTTTAATTCCTTGCATGCTTATATGAGTAAGAATTTGTTGGCGCATGTGCATGTCTGTGCGTAAGGGAATGCATATGTGAATGTAAGCGTGCATATGTGCGTGTAAATGAACGACGAAAAAATCGTATCTCTAGCGCTTAATATCTTGCTTAATACCCGAGCGTTATATGCATATTCTCGTGCTTTGCCTACAGGAAACTGCCTGTAGCATCGTAAAGCATTTCCTGTGGAGGGTTATGTGGTAGTTTGTGGTGTCTCCGACGCCGTGAACACGATAGTGAGATTCCAGCCATAAGATTAAGTACGGAATGTGAACTGCGGAGGTTTGCAAGTTGATCGGAGCTTACGAGCGCAATAAAATGAATGGATGGGAAGCAGGAAGAGGAAGAAAATGTACTTGCACTTACTACGTGACAGTGCATTATATACTGAAATCGTAAAAAAAGTAAGATATTGCTGTAACTACTACGTGAAAATCGCAGTTTTCCATGACTTACACTAAAGTTGACCCAAAGGGCGAGGCTACATTCTGGTGTTGATTCGCATCTTGCATCCGTGGTACGTAAGACTTTTATGTTCCGTTTTGTCCTGATACAATGGAACCCTGCGAGTCAAACGGTCATGAACGAAACCCGTCAGATCATGATTGTTCGAGTGAGTATTTCGTGTCTTCGGGAGCGTCAACTACTTTCGTGAATAGTACCGTGAATGTAGAACCTGTTATATGCTAGGAGGTGGCGTTCCTCCTGTGACAATGTGAGATCCGGCGCCAACCTATATGTCAGCTTGCGGGAATTTCTCTCTACAGGTGTCTCCCCTGTGAGGCACTCCCTAACCGGTACAAGCTCTAAACCGCTTACTGGTCTCCCGTCATGTGTGGTTGTCTAGGGCATATAAGTAAGAGAAGAGGATAGGTCCAGGAAGAGGAAGGATAAATCGCGCGAGGTCGGTAGCCCATTTGTTAGGGTATTGCTCTGGCACTCGCCTGATTGGAGCTACTAGAATTCTCCCCTAAGCAGCGGATGAATACGACCTACCAATATGTCTTGGAGGAGAGCGCGCAGTCATAAAGACGCCGAGTTTAGAGCATAAGATACGATTAACTGTGGCGGACAAAACAGAGCCTCTGTTCGCGGCTTAGGAGAGCGGTTAGACACTAGACGCGCAAAACTTTGATGGGTACAACCGTTTTGTGCCCCAGCGTGCATGGGCCCCTACCATTGACGTTTCAACTCATAATTGAGGCGCTAATGACACTTCAACACACCTCGAATCTAATAAGAGTACCAACGTTCAGAAAATCCTTAGTATTGGTTTCGTAATTTATCGTTGCCACCTACGTCAGCTGAATATAGACCACATTGCTGTCAGTATGGTTGAGAGTTATCATTTTCTTAGCAAATTGCACTCGTTGCTCTCAAGTGAAATTTGTGTAAAATGTTTTCCCCTTCGCAAAAAGGGAGAAAAATATATTAAGCAAGGTCATGTCTCCTGATAGTACTTCACTATATACCGGTGGTCTGCAGAGATGTTCAACATCCAAGGATCTGATGGAAACACTTCAGAAACTATGCAGAATATTGCTGTGAAAATAAAATAACTAGTCGTACTAGTAGTAAAGTAACTAGTCGTATTCGGGAATACGCCGAACAAAAAAAGAATAATATAACACTACCGTAACAGAAAGGAATTTTAGGCAGAAAACCTAAGAATTCGAAGAATTGTCGTTATCGGTTATTTTGAAATAGAACTACACATAATTGCAAAGTGAAACAGCAAAGGGACAATTTAATGAAAACATTAATTTAGAAACATCTTTATGAGTGAATGCTTCAGAGGTCATCTGTTTCACAAACATAAGATAATGCGTGTTTAAAGTTGCTGAATTACATTACTGCACACACGACTATTGCAATTATGTTTTTGTATTATCTTTTTTTATGCATATAATCCTCGCCTCCCAAAACTATTTTTCGTTTGAATTCTTTATTTTAAAGTGGAAGTTGATATCTCAACCGTAAGATTTTGTACCCTAATTTTTAATTTTTAAATGTATTAATGGAAAGAAATTTGCATTTGACCACATGATAACTACTTTGATGTATGTACGTTTCTCCAGCAGTGATAGTGACGAATAACAGAACGAATCTTCATGTTCTCTCTATTAGGTGAGTGTCCCCTGACGTTCTTGCCATTCATCATATTCTTCAATTCTTTCACTTTAGGTTATTGCTCCCTCGGTACTAAGCGTTGTTTCGGAGAATTTGCATTTAGAAAGAGCTGGCCAGCAAATGAAATATTTCTCGATTTTCCTGTAGACAGGGGACCGGTCAGGATGCGTCTGTATATTTCCCCGCATGCTTCTGTCCATAAAGCATTGAACCAGTTGCGCTAGCGAGTTGAGAAGCTCCGCGAAGAACACTTGCAAAGCGAGTGCGTCTTCAAAGGTCCACGTGCAATGAATAGGTAAGTCGCGTCCATTTATCGGAAGACCTGAGGCCAGCTTTTCCAAGACATGCTCGCCCTGGGAGAAGAATCGTTCGATTTGCCTAGGCATGGGTACGCATGAGACGGTCGTCCAGTTTGCTTGTCAGGATCGGAATGTCCCATGCACTCTCGCATTCTGCCAACTCGTAAGTTTATATGTTTAAAGAAAATTCTTATGATAGATGTACTGGGCAATAAAAACTTTTCAGGCAAGTAATGTGAATATGGTTTCATGACCGCTGGACTTTCGCAGCCGGACTTAAGAAATAGAAGTCAAACTTTCCAGAACATTTACTCATTTTATTTATTTATTTATTTGTAAATTAACTTATTTATAGTGCATGTGTGTGTCAATATATGTGTTTATTGGTGACCGCATTACTTATTACTTCTTTTGTGAACGTCGTTTTATGTAAAAATACCTTTAATATATTATCTAAATACCATGAAGTCTTGAGTTCACTTTAACGTAATATCTGGAAATGTCAAACCTTTTAAATGCTTAAGATGTGAATGTTAAGTCACGGTTAGTGACTTCAATGTTGGACAGGGAGAGATGGCTCAGTGCATCAACCTGATGTCACTGCAGTCCCTCTGACCGGGAGGTCCTAGGTTCGAGTCCCGACGGCGGCAGGATTTTCGACACTAGCTTGTCAGCTAGGTCGAATTCAGTCGCGGTCTGGAGGAGAATTCTAGCGGCCGGCTGCTCTGATCGGTAGTTCTCCGTGGTTTCTCCGATCAACACCAGGCGAATGCCGGAGCAGTACCCTAACAAACGGGCCACGGACCGCGCGCGATCTTTCCTTCGTCATCCTTGTCCTATCCTCTCCCTCTTACACACACACTTACTACACTACTCTACCACACATGCCGGGAGACCGGTCGGGAGCTTACAACTTGTCCCGATTGGGGCGGTGCCCCGCTGGTGGGAGATACTTGGTTGGGGGGAAAACCCCGCTAGTCGACGGTAGGTCGGCGCCAGATCTCGCCATCCAGCGGGGAAAAGATCATCGCCACCTCCCGAGTAAAACACGCACTACACTTACGGGACTAATGACCTGAGCAGTTGACGCGCCCGGAAACACGAATCAATCAATCAAACTTCAATGTTGGAAATATTTCTTATTCTAACTTTCTTTTCCTATACTTCGCAACTATTACAAAAAAGGAAAAAAAACATATTTGGTTAAGGAATTATAATTGTCGTATAGTTTCTTTTGACTATGGATTGTGTATATAAATCGTAAAAATTTAACATTAATAAAAAGAGAATTGACGAAAGTATGTGAATGAATCAAAGTAGCTGTGTCTACGTTAATTTTACAAAACTTAAAAGAATTAGAGGATTAAGTATACTGTGCGTGCTATCGTTTTGTGGCTGATAATGTCTACCATTCTTCCTTCAGAAATAAATAGTATAATTCATTCATTACGAGTAATGGCATTGAATCTTACTGAAATATATCACCTGAATTTGAAAACAGGGAACCCATTTTAACAGAATTAATTTTTACAACAAGCAGTGCAGTGCAGAGCTATGAAGAAGCATTGAGTATCACGCCATGAAGTAAATAATTAATTTAGAGGAATGATCAGCACTCCTAGTAAACAAGTATTGTAGGTGACATACTATCATAATCGTATCCTTAATGTTATCGGCTTCGCCAGTAAGTTCTGAGAGCTGCGATAAGATTAGGTGAGCCAAGTGTCTATTGGTCGTAGCGTCAGACAACTACTTATGACCTGGCCCTCTAGGGACCACGATAGCTGCACTTTGGGTAGAAAGTCTTAGTCGGGATGGAGTCGTATGAAGACACCGAAAGGATCAAAAGGCGTAAAAACAGAAACTAGATAACATTCAAATAAGCAAAGAAAATAATAAATGCTGTTAGGGTTGTTCCTCGAGAATAAAGGTCTACGTCTTATGCCAATCAATTTTTATTTGATTTAATTTTTCGTAGGCCTAATAGTAGTAGGGCTATTAGGCCTAATAGACTGTACGTTTCGTTTATAAATTTGTATGCAAATATCACAAATTTTTCAAAATACATTTTGTTTAAAATGGTGATTGAGCCATGGAATGTCAGAAAAGCTGATATAGATAGAGATCTTAGAATTCCAACAAATACAGAATAAATTACAATATTAGAAAAGAAGCATGACGATAGGTTTATCTTGAATGAAAACGCAGAAATTCTTGACCGACATCTACTTCGACGCCTGAAAAGAACCAAACCTTTTTACCTTGTATAATATTGTGTCAAGACAAGTTCAGCAGAGTTGAGTGTTGTGGACAGACACGCGCCAGCGTCTAGTTTTAAACAACCGCATTAAAGGATGTCTCAGGAGAAAATTTAGCTAATAATTATTTAGGTTTAAGAGTTATCAAAGACAAGAGGATGAGTCTTTTATTTCAGGTTTTAATGTGTAGACACAATAGTGTCAACAATAATTTTATTTTTCGCTGATACCTTATTGCTTGTTATTGCCATCGATACATGGATCGATATACACTGAATAACTCACTTGGATCGACTAGATCGTGATTACGAGAGAAATATGAAAACGGTTGAATGATGCTTCATGTTCTCTTATGGAGGGAATTATGGGAGGAAATTAAAAGACAAATCGAGTCAAATTAACATCTAGTTAATTGGCAAATAAGTAAATCTGAATCATTAAAATTAAAAAAAATAAATAAAATCATGTACGTACCTCTGGCGTTAACTGGTTTTAATGATCTCGGACGTCAAAAAGCCCTCGGGCCAGAGGCCCTCGGACGTTTTGTCGACAAACCGTTAATTATAACCCTTATAACACCCTTGGTGCATAAATAACTATTAAAAATCCCTCTCAAAAATCGTGTATATGCTTATGCTGTTACGGTTTGTCTTGGCCTATGAGAAGAGGAAGCGGCGAAAAATTGCACGGAAATAGCTGGAAGCGATCGTTGGCGAGAACAGGCGAAAAGCGGCGCTGTCGAACCGTGGTGTGTTCGCCCGGCGGCCTTTCGCCTATACCTCCTCCTCCTCCTTCCCCCCACTTCAACCACCTCCTTTTCCTCTTCCTTTACCTTTCCTTTCCCTCTCCTCCTCCCCCTCCTCCTCCCCCTCCTCCTCCCCCTCCTCCTCCCCCTCCTCCTCTACCTCCTCCTCCACCTCCTCGCCCTCGCCCTCCTCCCCCTCCCATTCCCTCCTCCCTTCTTCCTCCCCTCCTCCTCCTCCTACTCCTCCTTTCCCGCCCCTTCCTCCTCTCCACCACGCTGCCGTGATGAGTGGTTGGCGATGTCTAACACCGACACTGACGTATAGACGGCTTTCCGCTTCCCTCCGCAATCTCCGGCCACGGATCATAGCGATCGGCGCTCGGGGCAGGCCCCTTCGGACGCGCGCACAGCCCGGAACATTTTCTCCGTTTTGCGCAGAAGAAACATGGCCCCGCGCGGCGGCTGCAGCGAACCTGCACTACAACGATGTTACGAGATGGCGCACCGCGGAATAAATGCTGGGAGCGTGGGCCCTCTTTCAAGGAAGTCGATTTATCAACTTTTCACACCAGGAAGAAAGGTTTTTGTCATGAAGACCATTTCTTAATAGTATCGGTGTCACTTAAAGATTCGTACCTTTTGAGATTTTTGTATATTATGTGGCTCGTCATTCAGTGAAAGGGGATACTAATGTATTAAATGTAAACGTATGAAAGGAAAATGTTAACAATAATTTTATTTTCTTCTATTTTCGAAATTGCGATAGGAAGCTGCATTAAATATGTTATTGTCCACGAGAGTGCAGTAAAGTTGGAAAGCTGATGAAAGCAATGTCAGCTGTTTAAAGCTGTCAAAAGCACTTCTATACAGTGTCACCTCCTGGGCTGCTTCTAATCTTTGTTTTAGATGGTGCAGTATATATTACGTTTACAATAATAATAATAATCACAACAATATTTATTTGTCTACAATTGGCTGACTGCCAGGTGGTAACCATATGTTCACAGATTTACAATATAAAGACAAATTAATATAAACAAGATACAGTGCAATACAATAGCTACGGGTCATTCCATATTAAATCAACACAGTCATTTTACATCACCATCTCAGATTTAGATGAAATTTGACACATAGGTAGTATGAATGGAGAATAAGAAAACTACAAATTTTGAGTAAAATATTTCCACCCGTTTCTAAAATACAGAGCAAAATCATGAAAATCAAAATAATTTGCTGAAATAAATGCAAATCTAAAAGTTTGCAAAGTTGGGATCCCGAAAATTTTAAAATTCATGTAGAACCTCACCAAATTAAGATAGAGAGCTGTAACAGGTGTCATTTTTCAGATTTCTTTATGGCCTTTGATATGATATACAACTCAATAGGAGTTGCGTTCAAAAAGTTTTTCATATTTGAATTTAAAATTTTGATTTTGAGTTTTTTCAAAATGCTCATCTTTAAAAAAATTGAAAAAATTCTAAAATAATCCTTGTATATATCCAAACTGATGGTGCAAGTTTAAAAATGGGACTGCAATGGGATCATATGGTAATCTTTATTTAAAATGCACAATATTTACTTACTCTAGATTTTACTGATTTAAAATGCATATTTTTCCAAATATAAGCTCTAATATATACAAATTATTAATTTAATGTCTTTATTGGCGTGTGTTATGATTTATTGTTATAATTATTATCATTATTATTATTGTTCCACTACATCACGACTAAAGATGTTATGACTCGGCTGAATATAAAATCTACTCCAGATTGCAACCAGCAACCTATGGTTCTGTTCCAAATAAAGCAATTTCTTGCACTTCCCAGTCTTTTGAATTACATGGGAGTTTAGAAAAGTTCTTACTTAAATTTTGAGGAATAAATCCCAGAGCTCCGGTAACTATCGGGACGACCTGTGCTTTTACGCCCTACATTCGGCTGATATCGATTTTCAAACTCTTGTATTTAAGACGTTTCTCCGCCTCCTTGGTAACGACGCGACGTTTCGATCGCAAGGTACAGCAACACCGACAAGTAAACGCGATTTTTCCACATCCAGAATAACTATATCTGGTTTGTTTACTGCTATCGTGCGATCAGTTTGAATTTGTTGGTCGTACAATATCGTACACAATCCAACAGACCTCACCGGTTTTAGGGAGTGTTCATACCACTTGGGGAATGTGTTTGGAATTTCAAGGGCGGTACAGATCTGCCAGTGGAGGTAGCTACACACCCTGTTATGTCTTTTCAAGCATTCGGTCTTTGCAAGGATTGGACAAGACTTGGGAAATTTTGAGAACCGCTCTATCATAATGTCGTGTTCTCAACGCCTGATCTTGAGCAGCTATTGGAACTGCTTCCGATTCTCGCTTCATTCTTCCCCTTTTAAGACACATAACTGATTGATCTTTACCTTGTCCATTCTTTTTAGATATTGTTCGTGGAGTGGTTTGTCTCTCCACGAGTTCTTTAACATTTTTTGTGTCTCATAGCATCAAAAGTTCAGTGTCTGTGTTATTCGACGTGTCTTGCCTAGTGTTCTTCTCTACACTAACAATGTCTCTCCCATTCTTCGGTCACTATTATAATAACTTCGGTCATTATAATGATAATAATAATAATTATTATTATCATTATTAGACCGCAGAACGTCATGCAATTGCATATTTTTACTGACTGTGCAGATCGCAAGGAAATGTATATAACTTTACCTATCACCAAAAATAAAACAAATCTACCCTATTTTTTTGCATGTGTGCAATTTTTTAGTTTAAATGCGTATTTTAATGCATGTGGTATATTTTAGTGCATATATTCTAGGTTTTTGTGGAGAAGTGGATCGAAGTCAGATCTTTTGGGTATTTCTCTTTTAACTTAGAAGTGGCTTTCTTCTGACAACGCGGGTATGGAAATTGAACCTCCTTAGTTCCCTTCGCACGGTTTCGGGATTTACTTTCTTGCCAATGCCAATTTATAACTGTGGAGTAACTTTTGGTGCATTAAGACGAGGGTCCTTCTTTATTATTTTCACAAGATTCTCTTCTCGATCAGAAAGTCTTCGGACGTTGTCCTCTGGGTTGCAGTTCAATCGCCTATTCACTGATGTACCATGAGATTATATCACTCACTGTGTTTTTTTCATTAATGGCATTTTGCAAAATTTTGGGCATCATTAACCCTTTGCATGATGGTAAATCGGTTGAGGCTGCTCAAAGTTGGTGTTCATTTCTCAACGAGTCATTTCGCTTAAATGTTTAGGTTCCCACGTATCTGGTTCATCAACTGAAAGGTGACCTTGATTTGCTTTATTTTTAGTGATAGGTAAAGTTATATACATTTCGATATGGACAGTCAGGAAAAATATGCAATTGCATAAAGTTCCGCGGTCTAATAATAATAATAATAATAATAATAATAATAATAATAATAATAATAACTCCACCTAGGGAGTACACGACCTTGCAGTTGGTGGTGGAGCTTGAGTACCCCCATGAGCCTTAAAGCTATGTCAGTGGTAGCCTAGCTACCGGTAGGGCCTCCCTTGCTGAATAGGTTGAAGGTGAGGGGTCAGACGAAGAAGTACTCCATTTTGAGGAGAGTGGGAAGTAAGTAGAGAGGGAAGGATCATGAACCTTTGGACTTCCTGTTGTCGGCCCATAGAGGGTACAGGAGAGAAACTGGGTTGGCACACCAGGCCACTGATTAGAGTGGAGGCCCGAACCTTGCATTAGCCAGCGAAGGAGGCTGCCTTCAGCAGTCAGTGAAAATCCCGTAGGGTTTAGTAATGCCGACTGGCGATCGGAGGGACCCCTTGCTGGGCCCTGCGGGGGGATGCCCCGAGGCCACTGTGGGTCGCAGTAACGGATAGCAGGAAACAACTCGAGGGTTAAGTGTGATCTGTGAACTCGAACTTGCGTCCTGCGAATCCTCAATTCAAACCAATGAGCAAAATGGATAGAACAAGCAATGTAATGAATCTTAACGTGCCTTGTTCTACCAATGTCCCATACCTGCTCAGAAACCGAGCTAATGTCACCTTGTCGACGTCTGGCCATCCCACGGATGTTAGTCTCAGGGACCCAGAGCCGGCAGTAGCTCGAAGCCATCGTCAGAGATGGACACGGGATGAATTAAAGGAGGTGATGTGGTGCTTTTACTATGCAAAAGCGAAAAATGGGGGCTCAGAAATAGAAGTTTTCAAGGTATGGAGAGAGCGGAACCCAGATATGAGACCTACCCTAGACTCAAAGAAGCTTGCCAGTCAACGACGATACATACTCAGCAGTGGAAAATTCACAGCAGAACAACTTGCTGACATTGAGAGAAATGCGGAGCATGTACTTCGCTCGAACAATCCACATGACGAACATGTAGAACTTGAAAATGATGATCTCGTAGAAGGTTCATCGCTTTCCAGTGAAACACACGTCAGTGGTGAAAACTCATCTGGCAATGAATTACACGATAAGGACATGATGCGAAATCTCCTTCGGCGCGAGATAGAAAGAGTTAGTCAACTTCCGTTCGAATCTAGCGAACCGTTGAGGAGAATATACGAAAATGCCAAAGCTAAAAGAGTGATAGAAACAGTGAATTCTGTCTTAAATGAGGTGGTGGAGACCCCAGGCAGAGATCTAGATATTACTGAAATCAATCACATCATATATGCAACTGGATATCTAGTATCTCAGATAATTTTGGGGCCAGCCAAGAACACCGACGGCCGACAGCAAAACAGAGTAAACAGCTCTGTACCCCCATGGATGAAGAGAATTATGAAACGGATAGCCGACACCCGGCGTGAAATATCACTCTTAGCTGAGGCATCTTCTAAATCAACGCACACCTCTAAAGTTCAACGAAAAATATTCAATGTTGAACAAAAATACCAAATTGAAAATGACACCAGCAGGCTAATGGTAGTTGAGAAGCTAAAAGAGAAAATTCAAGCATGGGCTCAACGAATAAGAAGGTACAAACGTAGAATAGATTTCCGTGTACAGAACCGGTTGTTTGAAACAGACGCGAAGAGATTCTACCGCAATCTGACTCAAAAACCGAATGGCAAAGCTGTTACTCCTTCAAAAGACGACGTCGAAGCATTTTGGGCAGGAATCTGGAAAGAGAGCAGATCCTACAACAAAGACGCATCTTGGCTTCAATCTGAAGTTGATGCTGCCGATGAACTTGTAGAAACAGTGGAAGATGTTCACCAATTCTCGGAAGAGGACCTCTTCCAAGCAATTAAGAACAAGGGAAACTGGAAGTCCCCCGGGATTGATAAGATCCAGATTTATTGGATTAAGAAATTAACAGCAATACATTCTCATCTAGCAAAGGCTGTTAATAAAATTTTTGAAAACCCAAAGGAAATCCCGGAATGGCTCACACGCGGCATCACGTATCTGCTACCCAAAGAGGGAGACAGCTCTTTGGCGAAGAACTACAGGCCAATCACTTGTCTGCCAGTACTGTACAAAGTTATAACTTCAGCCATAGCTGACAAAATGTACAGACATCTAGAGAAGAATCATCTAATGCCAGCTGAACAAAAAGGATGTCGTAAAGGCTCTTATGGCTGTAAGGAAATCTTGCTACTGAATAAAGTAATCTTGAATGATGTAAAGAAACGCAAACGTAATTTGAGCATGTCTTGGATTGACTACCAAAAGGCCTTTGATAGTGTACCACACGATTGGATTTTGAAGACCCTGGAGATCTATCGATTTCATCCTAGACTTATTGAATTTTGCAAGGCTAGTATGAAGTCGTGGAGTACCAGGTTACTAATCCACAGCGGAAAGGAAGCAGTAGAAACCAGAAGTATTCAGATTAACAGGGGTATTTTTCAAGGAGATTCACTATCCCCTCTGCTGTTTTGCATTAGTTTGATCCCACTATCGAGACAGTTGTCGCAAGCTGACTTTGGTTTTAAGCTCCATGGTGATGAAAGGCCAGTATCACATTTGTTTTACATGGATGATCTGAAAGTGTTTGCTAAGAATGAAGCGATTCTCTCCCAAATGCTGTCTGTCGTGAATGACTTTAGCAATGACATCTGCATGAAGTTTGGTCTTGACAAGTGTGCAAAATTCAATTTAAAAAGAGGGAAACTGACAACGTCTGAGAACATTGAAATTGATACGCACACTGTGATTCAAGATCTTGAGCCAGGTAAAACTTACAAATATCTGGGCATTGAAGAATGTGAAACCATCTCGAATGACAGAATGAAAGAGAGAATTCGTAGGGAGTATTATAGGAGAGTGAGACTGGTCCTGCAGTCCGCTCTGAATTCCAGGAATAAAATATCTGCAATAGGTAGTTTGGCGGTACCTGTAGCCGAATACAGTTTTGGACTAGTGGACTGGACTGAGCAAGAAATTCGCACCATGGATCGAAAAACCAGAAAACTGCTAACAATGCATCATGTTTCCCACCCTCGAGCTGATATACATAGACTTTATGTGTCACGTAAGGAAGGAGGAAGAGGCCTCAGACAAATTGAGGCTTCCTGGCACAACGCAGTTGTCGGGTTGGGGAAGTATGTAGTCAGCCATCAAGACGACCCTCTAATGAGGCAGGTCATGAAATCTGACCGAAGAATGGGAAACAGAGGCATTGTTAGTGTAGCAAGAAACATTGCGAAGAAAACTAGGCAAGACACGTCGAATAACACAGACACTGAACTTCTGATGCTGCTAAACATGAAGTGTGAGACACAAAAGATGTTAAAGAAATCGTGGAGAGACAAACCACTCCACGGACAATACTTGAAACGAATGGACAAGGTTCAGATCAATAAAGATCAATCATTTATGTGGCTTAAAAGGGGAAGGATGAAGCCAGAATCGGAAGCACTTGTAATAGCTGCCCAAGATCAGGCCTTGAGAACACGACATTATGATAAAGCGGTTCTCAAAATTTCCCAAGATGACAAATGCCGCATTTGCCTGGAGCAAGTAGAAACCATTGATCATATTGTCTCAGCTTGTCCAATCCTAGCAAAGACCGAATACCTTAAAAGACATGACAGGGTGTGTAGCTACCTCCACTGGCAGATCTGTACCGCCCTCGAAGTTTTAAACACATGCCCCAAGTGGTATGAACACACACCGAAACCGGTGACGTCTGCTGAATTGTGTACGATATTGTACGACCAACAAATTCAAACTGATCGCACGATAGCGGCAAACAAACCGGATATAGTGATCCGGGATTTGGCGAAAAAATCGTGTTTACTTATCGATGTTGCTGTACCTTGCGATCAAAACGTCGTTACCAAGGAGGCAGAGAAACGTCTTAAATACAAGAGTTTGGAAATCGAGATCAGACGAATGTGGGGCGTAAAAGCACAGGTCGTCCCGATAGTTATCGGAGCTCTGGGATTTGTTCCGCAAAATTTGAGTAAGAACTTGTCTAAACTCCCAGGTAATTCAAAAGACTGGGAAGTGCAAGAAATTGCTTTATTTGGAACAGCCCACATTTTGCGTAAAGTATTGTAGAGGCACTGATAGTCACCGAATCTGCTCCTTAGGTAGCTGGTTGCAACCTGGAGTAGATTTTATATTCAGCCGACTCATAAGATCTTTAGTCGTGATGTATTGGAATAATAATAATAATAATAATAATAATAATAATAACAATACAACACAACACACTCGCCAACAAAAACACTAAATTAATAATTTGTATACATTAGGGCTTATAATTTGAAATAAAATGCATTTTAAATCAGTAAAATCTAGAGTAAGTAAATATTGTGCATTTTAAATAAAGATTACCATATGAACCCATTGCAGTCCCATTTTTAAACTTGCACCATCTGTTTGGATATATACAAGGATTATTTTAGAATTTATTCAATTTTTTTGAAGATGAGCATTTTGAAAAAACTCAAAATCAAAATTTTAAATTCAAATTTGAAAAACGTTTTGAACGCAACCCCTATTGAGTTGTATATCATATAAAAGGCCATAAAGAAAGCTGCAAAATGACACCTATTCCAGCTCCCTATCTTAATTTGCTGAGGTTCTACATCAATTTAAAAATTTTCGGGAACCCAATTTTGCAAACTTTTAGATGGCTGTATTTCAGAAATGGGTGGAAATATTTTACTCAAAATTTGTAGTTTTCTTATTCTCCGTTCATACTACCTATGTGTCAAATTTCATCTGAATCTAAAATGGTGAGGTAAAATTTTAATTAAAACTGTGTTGATTTAATATGGAATGACCCTACCAAAAAACTTTTCAGTTAAATTGCTAACTCACAACGAAATGTGAAAAATAATGAGAATTTAGTAGTTTCTTATGTTTTTCCTTCCCCGGAATACTATCTTAAGTCATTTGGAATATTTGTAGTTGTAGATAATAGTTATATGCAACTACAATCATATTGTTTTCATACGAAAGTATGAAAAGGTTCGATTTCCTTTGCTACTCCAAAATACATCAAGGGCGTTATATGGGTTGTAATGTTGAACGGTGACAAAAAGCCTGAGAGCCTTTGGATCGAGGTCTTTTTGTCGCCCGAGATCGTTAGAACCAGTTAACGGCCGTGGTTGGATTGGATGGATTTTATGGATTTTATTGGGATGATCTTGGCTGTCCGGGTGACGCCGCGTCAAAGGCCGTGTTGGCAACACAGCCTTCGACGGGCCGTCACCCGGACAGCCAAGATCATCCACATGACTCCGGCCGCGGAAGCCTACGACTTCATGGTTTTTAGTTGTTGCCCAATTTTAATTTACTTCGTATTTACTTATTTACTAATTAACTATTGTTAACTTGACTTGGTTTGTCATTTCATAATTCCCTCTCATAATTCCCTCCGTAAGAGAACATGTGACAACATTAATGTTCATATTTCATGTTTTCATATTTCTCTCGTCACCACGATCCTCTTGATCCAGATAAGTTACGGAGTGAATATCGAGCTCCGAAAGCAATAACAAGCAATAACGTATCAGTAAAAAAGAAAAGTATTAAATAGTCTATGCACACACGGATATTCATCTAGAGATGCCCCCCAGCTTCTTTTCGATTGTTTATGATTTTACACACTCCATAATGAAATCTTAAGCAACAAACTGGAGTTTCTTGGTATTATTTTCAATTACATTTACAAATAATTACAACGTACGCGAGTATAGAGTTCATCATCTCACAAACATATCGTGTAATGAATCGTGTAATGAATTGTCTTGTAACGAATCGTGTAGGAACTATCACAATATTGTAGATTAATCGACCGCTCAGACCACGGCTTGTACAATTGCAAGGGTACCAACTACAAGCTTTGAGTCGACCGCACTAAACCAGTGTCGTTATGAAAAGCCGAGGTTCTTCTCGTGTCGCACCCTCCGGCAGTCGCCACCGAGGAAGAACGGCACTGGAAGGAGAGCGTTGGCCGATGGCGGATGTTGCCATCACGACCCTGATCCGTCGCCGACCCGGGGAGCGACGCTCTGCCCTTTGATGTCGCGCGGGGGAGGCAGCCGCGAGTCGCTAATGAATCTTCGCTTCCGCCGAAGCACTCGAGGGGAGAAGAAGGGGGGGGCGAGACGTGGAAATGGGTAAGTTACGGCGCCTCGCTCGCGAATAAAGATGGAAATGTCGGAGGAGTTTGGAGAAACCGAGCGTGGAACGAGGCAGACGTCACGAAAGGGAAATTCCTCCGAGATTTATGGTATTTTGATTTCTTTGCGGGACGAAGTTGGTACTTTAGCAGATGATTGCTCAATTGAGAATACAATTTTGAAGGAGTTATGAAACATATTAGCAAAATTCTCAAAAGAGATTGGATTAGTAAAGGAAATCGAACCTTTTAATACTTTCATATGAAAACAACAGGCTTTCACGATGCAAATTACGTTAAGTCTATAGAGTTCGATTTAAAGACAAATCAGTGTTGACATTTATTTTGCTTGAACTAATAAACTTGGCCAATGGTTTGAAATGATACACATCACAGAAATTCGTTCAGGAAAAATACCTACATTTTTTCTGAAGTGCACTTAGAGATAATTATTTTAAAAGAAATTAAATGTTATAATTAAAAGTCTGGAACTTATAAACATAAGAGTGGTGGAGGAGGTGGTGTTCCGAACTGTATCAGCAGACTTCTTGGTTCGCACTTCCTACTTCGTTACCATTAAGTTTCTCGCGCAACTCTGTTGTTTCAGCGCTACCAGCACATTCTGGCGTTGCAAATTGGATTAATGTCTGTTTTCGCACACATTAGAGAATACGATTACTGTGAAAGACCACAAGACAATATTTAAGTAACATAACGTAAATATTCGTGTACGCTTACAGATATGCTTACAGAATATGCTTACAGATATGCTTACAGGTACACTTACAGAAACGTTCGTGTACGCTATATTAGTTATGTGTCTATTTACAAATACAAAAGCTCTCTGTTACTTGGTGAACTCCTATAGATGTAACTGAGCTCTTCATTCAGGGCAAAGAGGATATAAAAGTATAAATTGTCAAACACAATGTGAAGAATTATCGTGACTCTATAGCATTATTTCAATAATTTACAAAAAAGAACAAAGCTTATTATGTCGCAAAAGTTCATGCTTCAGAAGGAAAAGGAAATTTGTAAGCACTGCAACAGTACATTTTGATTTCGGCAAGTATATATAAGGAGGTTTTTGCTGTAACCTGTTAATTTTAATCTCTGACTTGTATTTTAACTCTTGGAAATGATTTTACACATTTATACAAATGTCTGCCGAACATTGGTCAAAAATTGAACATTTCATTAATGACTGAAAATACAAAAACGAAATTTCAGTAACTACTTAGACTAAAAATTAATCATGTAATAAATACACAATTGAAAACCGCGCAATTTTAACATGTGATCATAGTATTTGCCGTCGTACATGATCTCTAAAGAAATTTCCAATAAGCATTCAATACAATCTGATCAAATATTTCTTTGAAAAACATGGGCATATATTTATTTATTTATTTATTTATTTGTCAAAAAACAGTAAAAACTGTATATGACGTGTGGGGAAAGATATTTATCTGCGCACATTTTCTTGAGGGGCAGAATAAAAAAAACAACGAACAAATGAATTTAGAAAATCATTATTTTAGAAAAATAAAAATATTTGAAAAATGTTTGTTCCCGAGCTATAGAAAATCAATTTCAACGGTACATGAACTACAAGCAAAAGGAGTGCTCAACAAAACGTGCGCACAGTGAAGCTACATTTACGTCCAGAAGCAAAACAAGGGGCCATCTCAGCATTTGCTCAATGTTGCGCGTATGTTGTTAACATCACAGTAAGAACGTGGCTCAAAGTGCACAGGAGAACAAACGTTACTAACAGTCACTTGATACCATATGTTCGTCGACACATTGAACATAAATAGACGCAGCGGGTTGTGAAATATGATTCTTGTCCATTGAACTACGAGTGAAATTCATTGTAACGAAAAGTCATTAAGAACTGAAAAGCATCGAGTACCTTCTGTGTTTGTTTACTAGTCCTTACATGGGGCTTTCCAACGGCCGTAATTTCGACTATTAGGCCCCCAACCGCGCCCTCAGTGTTTGCTTTGAGAGCGCTTGTGGCTCGGTGAAGCGGACGCGGTCGTCTTGAGCACCAGCGACCGCTCACTTCGCTCCCTGGGAAAACCCTACGCAGATGTGCAGAGAGCGTGAAGCAGAGGCAGACGCTGAGGCTAAGGTGGAGGAAAGCCTCAGGACCCCCCCTCTCTCCCCCTTAGGGGGTCCAACGGGGGCCTGGGGGTCCAACGCATTAAATGCCGTGAGAAATTAATTCAATTGAAGGGCTTGTGGCTGAAACAAGGCACACCAACCGTTGCAAGCCATTCAAAAAATTCCTATTTTGGTGACATTTATAATGGTCTTTGGGCAGTACAGCGAGAGTCACACTTCGACCAAAATCGAGAAATTAACGAATAGCGAGGTGTTCGCTTTGGCTGACGTGGAATACCTCTTGCTGCGTCAACCCCTTCAATTGATGTAGTAGTGAAAGGCACAAAAGAGTTACATATAATTTAATCAAAGGTTGGGAATATTTGGTCCCAGAAGGAGGTCAGAAGCCCTTTGATATACACAACCATTCAACCACTGCGAAAGGCAAATTATTTTAGCAGTAAGATCAACATTCTAAATCGTGGAATAGAACTTTAATTCACAAGAGAATTAACCCGGAGTTGTTTTCCAAAAGCGAAAAAATAAATGTTATGTTAATAAATGTTATGATTTACGTAAGTAAAATGGATATCAATATTATTGCCTTGGACACACCCAATCTGTACATTTTCCCCCATTGACGATGACGTAATACATACATTCTGTTTTCAATCATTGATGTGTAGAGGATGAGTGCACGGCACACTAAGAATTCAACAAAATATGTACCTAGGGTATTCTCATCAAAATTGCACAGATCTTCAAAGTTTCATAACTGCGTGTTGCAATATTTGCGTAATGAGTGGTTGGCAAATCTGAGAAAAACAAAATAATGGTTTGTCACGGAAATTGCATACGTGCCCAAAGTTTCCTTAGAAATATAAAAATAGTCTGAATAATTGACCATGTTAAAGTTGTAAGTTAAATAAAATCATTTAAAATATGAGCGCAACTCCATTTCCCGATGCGGATGGCGACCAGTACGGGAGCTATCTCCAGGTGTGCATCGGTATTGAAGTCCTGGCGGATGGCTCATAAGGAATCCACACTGTGGACAAAGCAGCTTTTCGGCCAGATGCCCTAGGGCTATCCGGCTGTTTTTCCTCTCATTTAATTATCTCCAACACCATTATCATCTAGTCATCTATTTCTAACTAACAAAAATATGTCGTTTAGGGTAGCGTCTCAATCTAGGCGCGTCGTAACGCAGCATAATAAATACGTACTTTGTCAAATCGTCAGTCAAATCAATACTTTGCCCAACGGCGGAGGGTTGGGAGAAAAAGACCCGAACGCAATTATTATTTCATTCTTAAGTGAAAATAAAATTTCACTACTTTATGAATATTTTTCTAACCTATATTTGTCAGCACCAAATTTCGACATACAGCAGTCTTCTTCGAAACAATCTGAACCATATTGACTCCACTGTGAGACAAGTCTTTTCGCAAAGTAAGTAATAGTTAACTTTATTGTTTACGGGAACATCAAAACACGTATGCTTAGAATATAATATGTTCCTATGAATTTCACTAGAGTTTCTTGTTTCCCTAACAAATTTAATTCTCTTGAAATAGACAATTTTCTGTATTACTAAAATTTGTAATAAGCTCAAAGTGTAAATAAAACCCAAATGTAAATATACAGTGTACATTAGGAAATTAGTCAACATTATATGACAAAACAATAGAAATATTCTTATTTTCTTCATACGTAAATAAGAACTATGAAATTTCATTCTTCCTTCCCCTCGCGTTCTTTGAAGACGCAGCTGTCTGGTGCAGCCATTGCACCCCCTGTGGCCGAGACTGCTCCCCGGGGGCGGGCAGGGCACAGCTGCGGTTGTGGCGGTGGTGGTCGTGGTGGTGGCCGTGGTGGCGGCGGTGGTGGTGGCGGCGGCTGCGGCCGCGCGGGGCGCCCCATTGAGTCAGTGCGACCGCGTGGCGGTGTGTGGGGTTAGGGCGCGGGAGGGGGCGGGGCGTGGGTGGGGGTGGGGGCGGGGGCGGCGCTGGAATGCCCCTGGAATCCGCCGAATGCCGAGGCCGCCTGCGCCGGCGAGCGCGAGCGCTTGTTCTGCCGCCCGCAGCGCGCCCCGCGGCCGCCCCCGCCGAGGCGCAGGGGGAAGGGGGGAGGGGGGGCGGTCTCCCCCGCGGCGCGCGCTTCCATCATCCGACGAGCATTGTCCCTGACAGGCGCGCGGGGGTGGGAGGCAGCGGCGGCGGCGGCGGCGCTGGTGTGTGTTTCCCCCGTGGGATCGCTGGCGTTTCGGTGCGACTGCTCGGAGTGGCCTCTTTAGCGATCCATCCGCCCTAGATTGATTGAGGGTTTCGAGCGCGCCAACTGCTAAGGTCATTATTTCTGAAAGTGTAGTGCATGTTTTTATCGTGGGAAGGGGCGATGATCTTCCCCCCGCAAATGGTGAGATCCTTCGTGGAAACGTCGACTTGAAGGTTTTTCACAGCCAGGTATCTCTCACAAAGGGACTCAGCCTCAAGTGGAACAAGCTTTAAGCTTCTTATGACGTATATGGTAGTGTAGTGGATGCGAATGAAAGAATGTGTGAGTAAGGGGTGAGGAGAGAACAAGGAAGAGGAAAGAAATATCGCGCGCAATGCATGACCTCTTTGTTATCCACACTCCAGCGGGGCTTGCGAGTTTGGCTTGTGTCAGTCGTAAGAATCTCCTAACCACATAACGATTCATTTTGGCAATAATCAGGCGGAGACAGATTTACTATCGGAATAACCCACACTCGCAAGAAGCGCTTGAGATTCGATGGAGCTCTACCCATCAGCAAACGCTCATGGTGAGCCCGGTTTTCGCAGGTTGTAAATTTGTCACCGCAGCTACCGGCTCTAACGATGGAACAATGAATATTACAGAAACCGTGACGTATTCACATGAAAAAAAGCGGAGCGAACGAGGATGGTGTATGGCCCTTGGGGGAGGTTCACGAGCGACTCATGAGGCCAAGGGGCTGGGAATCGGTTGCTCGTTCTTTCAATTGATTGTTAATGATTCAAGGCGCGTGAACTATAGAGGCCATTAGTCCTGAAAGTGTAGTGGATGATTTTTCCGACGGCAGGATGCTGTCATCTTCTCCCACTGGGTGGCGAGATCCGGTACCTACCGACCGTCTACTAACGGGATTTTTCCTCAACCAGGTATCTCCTACCAGCAGAGTACTGTCCCAAACGTGACAAGCTCTAAGCACCCGACCGGTCTCGTGGCACGTGTGGTAGTAGTGTAGCGCATGCTAGTGTGTGTGTGTGTATGAAAGGAGTGAAGATAGGATAAGGAAGAGGAAGGAAAGATCACGCGCAGTCCGTGGTCCGTTTGTTAAGGTATTGCTCCGGCATTCGCCTGGGGTTGATTGGAGATACCACGGAAAATTACCGATCAGAGCAGCCGGCTCTTAGAATTCTCCTCCAGTCCGCGACTGAATTCGTCATAGCTAGCAAGCTAGTGTCGAAAATGCTGCCGCTGTCGGTACTTGAACCTAGGACCTCCCGGTCAGAGACAATGCAGTGACATCAGTTGATGCGCTGAGCCACCTCTAGCGGTCATTCGTTCGGGCAGCGACGGAACCGGATCTGACGGCGCGGCGGGGCGGAACGCGCATCAGAACTCAGACAAGAAGCATTAGTTTGGCAATGAAGCCTTCGCGTCTGTCGCCATGTTGAGTCATCGTAGTTCTAATCAACAAATAAGGCACTATATGTTTAGGTTATGCTACACATGTTCTGTAATTCTTCAATAATTCCAATGTACTGCTCTTCAAAAATGGAATACTGGACAATATTGATATTTGTGAAAGAAAACTATTGAAAGTGATCATTTTTAATTTTTTAATTATTTTGGGCAAAAACAGTGCTTGTAAGTAGCACTTATGAGAGAGAAAACAAGCTACATTTAAGTGCCCAGAGGCAAAATAAGGGACCATCTCAACATTTGCTGTACAAATCAAGGGAAACGACTAATTGAGTGTTACTGACCCAGAACTTGTGAACATTTTTTCCATTAGCAAATATAATAAAATTGTTAGTTTTAAGTAGCATTGAAATAAACATTTCATGCTCACTTTCTTCTTGTGATAGATGTAATGTGATATCAGAAAGTAGACAAGAGAGCCATGTCTTATTATAAATGGTCAAAATAAATTTTTGATGACACTTCATTACTTTTATATTTTCATGCAGGAGTCACAAAATCATCAATTAGATCATCTACGACTCATAAACATGCTCACTAACTAGTGATGCTGCTCTAGCACAAACATTCTTGTATTACTGGGAAAGGAAATACGTCAATGACAATTCATAAAATTGCTCTACAAAAGCGTTTACCCAGCACAGATGGTCGTCGATGAGATCTTAACATGGATTTAGAAAGGCTAAAAAACAGTTCTACCTCTAAAGAAGTAACTGTACTCTAGTCTTCGCCACACAGAATTATTCGATGTATAAAATACGTTGGTAGAATTTACAATGTTTGCGACGAGCGGGTGTTCATGTGAACATGTTTGTATAGCCAGTGATGTATCCTGGAGGGGTTTTAAAGGAAACATACCACTCCCCCACATCCAACATGAAAACACAATTATGTATAAAATTTTTGTTAGTTTTCAATTGAGGTACGCATGGACTTTAAAAAAACATGACTAAGTACTTGATTGAAATTACTTCTGTCGCATTTGAAATATTGTGTTTCGACGTATATAAATGTAACATAGATATACGTAAATATAAATACATAGATATACGTCAAATTTGTAACAATATACCAAATACACCCATATATACCAATATACCAAAATATGTAAATATGTGAAAAAAAAGTTCTAATTCATTAAGGATGACTTGTGAACTCTAAAAATATTATTAAATGCATTTATCTTGTTTCTACAAAAAATATGTATTTATATGAAAATTCGTTCTTTAAATACAATATTGCAAGTTCTACCTTACTACCACTTAAGCCATTACTTGGAAAAGTCGAAACAAATTCAAACGAAGTACTACATGAGAATCTGCAATTATTTTTACCGCCAGGAACATTAGGCTCTTCTTACTCCAACAAAGAGAACAAATTTGAATAAATGACAACCACTAACGTTTCTTATTCTATACTGGTAAATTGAAGCCAGTGGCGGCCAAGTGTCAAACCTTGACCACATGAAGAACAAGAGTATTCCCCCTAAGAGATCCTATATACATTTTTCGTTTGTACAATGTGGATTTCTCGACATATTTTGATGTCTCAATTTAAATAAACCAGCCAGTATTGTGAATATAAGATACAAACTGAATACTAAATGCGTAGACGCAGAGAGCAATTCGGTATGTAAATAACAGTGAATTAGAGTAAAAGCTAATTCATAAAAAATACGTTGTAAAACCTGAGAAAGACAATTCCAAAAGTACTCTTTGAAAACCTGAGGAATTTGCCAAAGGGCCACTCCTTAGGTAGCCCCCCACTCCGCACACATACTACATACACTCTCTTACTTCAAAGGCCGATTATATGTTGTGGGAAAAAAATTGAAAGAAACGCCAATGTCCAGTCTATTGAGAATCCACCTTTTTTTCAGAATGGCACCGCCTAAACGTCCAGTGAATTAATTCCTATTTTGACGCCTCTGATCAATTCTGTGCCTGAGGAAGTCTCGTCTCTTCTGGCTGGGACGAATTTCTCCACGCTCAGTCCCCGTGGTACCAATCAGACTCGTCATTTGTCGCCTCAGTACGGGTCGTGAACCCACAATGTCGGTTTTGGGCAATTCTACATTGGATGATTGTTGCTCGAGTAATCGACCGGCTTATGTGTATCGTGGTATTAATATTACTGTAGTCAGTGCCTCTGTAGAGTAAGCAGTAGAGTTTGAATCTCGACTGTGCCAGGATTTTCGGCACTATCTAGATAACTGAGTGAAATTCAGCTGGTGTCTGGAGAAGAACGGACGATGGACGGTTGCTCTGATCGGTAGTTTTCCGTAGTTCAATGTTCAAGGTTCAGTACCCTACAAATGGGCCATGGACCCCGTGCGAACTTTCCTTCCTCTACTTACCCTGTCCTCATCCCTCACACACACTTACATGCACTACACTGCCAAACCGATCGGGAGCCCAGTTGGGAGCTTACATAGGGACAAACGTAGGGCTTGTCCTCACTGGTGGGAGATTCCTAATTGGAATACTGTACAAGTCGACGCATGGTCAGTGCCGGATCTCACCATCTAGTTGAGGAAGATCTC
The DNA here is from genome assembly GCA_031308135.1 of Acheta domesticus. Lineage (NCBI taxonomy): Eukaryota > Metazoa > Arthropoda > Insecta > Orthoptera > Gryllidae > Acheta > Acheta domesticus. Next base: position 75,568,006 of record JAHLJT010000631.1, on the reverse strand, counting down.
CATTACCTCTTGTGATAAAGACATGCATTACACTTACGGAACTAATGACCTTAGCAGTTGACGCGTTCAGAAGCTAATCAATCAATCGAATACCCACCGTGCTCAGCACTGTGTTAGATGAACCGCGCGACATACCCACGTAGCGCACTTGGTCTTATCTGCGCTCACACAATTTACCGGAAAAAGAAAAGGAATTTGGGTGAGGATTAAAGTCAACGCATGATTGACGTTTTGGTAGAAATACACCCCATGCCACAACTTACAACATCTACCCGCTATACAAACATACCCTACTCTTACCGAACTAATGACCTTCGAAGTTGACGCTCCTGAAATCATAAGTAAACAATCAGTCAATCCAATCCCCGATGTGGTATTCGAATGTACTACCGTAACGTAACGTGTATTTGGATAAAAATGCCCAAGACCATTCGCCACAAAGAATATCGTTACTTTTCTAAGCTTGTATAATTAGTCCTTATGTTCCAGCATGTTTCAAGTTCTAGGTTACACCGATCGTCATCTTTAATGAATGTTCTACACATTATTCGAAACAGATTGACATACCTTTCACAATAAACCACAATAAACCTTAATATATTTTCCTCTCTGGAACCAAGAGGTTTCAATTACCTCGAATATTTTGAGAGATTTTCATGACAACAAAAACTCTAAAGAGGCCAGTAAATGAAAAGAGTCTGGGAAATGAAATTGGTGAAGCCATGTCGTGTACATACCGAAAACACTTTAACTCCTCGTAATAGCCGATGAAGGCATCAACATAAGTAGTTAATTCATTTAATTTTAGACTACACAATGTGCTTGATTTTGAATAAATATTTTTCTTAACACCAATGAAATCTTCTCAGAAATATTCTCAAAGTTGCAAGAATATACGGGAAAGAAAATCTCATTTACGAAACACCAACCCGGAGACGACTCATTTGGCATGGTCAATCATCATTCCGCTTTAGAAAAAACTAATGGATTTTACACCGCAGCTACTATTTTCATGCATTCTATGCTTCTTCTTAACGCCAACAAAAAAAACAACACAAGCGCTGTCGCCTTTGGTCTTTACTATCACTTTGTGAGCGGTCTGAAAACGCGAAAGTGGCTTTCTGCAACGCGAGCCCGGGTTTTCTGCGAGAATAAGCTCCGCGCGGCGTCGCGGCGCGTCGCCCATAGAGAGCGCCATTGTGCGGAGGTGCTGTTGATGAGGAGGGGGGTGGGGGCTGACGATGTTATCCGCCGCCGTCCGCGCGCTTCTTTGCCGTCCGCTGCGCCGCGCCGCGCCGCGCCAGTCGTCTCTTTCAATTACTCGTCCCCGGGTCACGCGTGGAGCCGTCCGGGGTACTTACGCGCCCGCCTAAGCTACCGTGACGCGCGCCGCCCGCCACGCCTCCCTCCTGCCACCCGTCCTGCCCGTCCTGCCCGTCCCGCCCGTCCTGCCCGTCCCGCCCGTTCCGCTCCGTCCCCGCCACCCCGCTCGCCCCGCATCTCCACCACCTGGTCGTCCTTTCGCCGCCCCCGCCCGCTCCGCTCGCACCGCTCTCCTGTTCCCTCTCCCCCCCGCCCACTGCTCGCCTCGCGTCTCCTGCCCGCCCCCCGCCCCCCGCGCCATCACCCCGCACTCTGCTCGCCTCGCGTCTCCTTCCCCCACGCGCCATCGCCGCCCCCTCACAGCCATCGGCCCCTCCACTGCTACTCTCGCCTCTTCCACGCCGTCGCTTTCCTCGTCGTTATTGCATTTCTCGCTCCCCTCGCGGGCCTCACCGTCCCCACTTACTCGCTGTGACGCTACTCTCGCCATCCTAGCTGTCTTATCGTTTCCAACATCCTCGCCCTCTTGCTATTTTCGCCATCTAAACTGGCTCGCTTTCTTCGCTGCCCTCGCCTTCCTAGCTGTTACTTTGTTTTCATCATCCTTAACTCGTTTCGCTTTCTTCGCTGTCCTCGACATCCTAGCCGTCTTGATACCCTCGCTCTCTGCACACACCGCCCCTGCCAACGCGCCACTCCCACTTCCTTTTCTAAGCCTCCCGCGTCGCTGCATCCGAAGCCACCGCCTACCCTGAGGAATTCCCTTCCTCTCACTGCTACTTACGAGATTCACACGTCACCCTCCTCAGTCATCCCCGCCCACATGCCTACCGCACGCTTCAACCCTCGCACTTGCTCAGTAGCCACCGTGTCTATAATTACCCTTTCTTCCTCGCGATGCCCTCTGTATCTTTCATCGTCACCTCACATCTCAGTATTTCCATTCATTTTCTTCTCTCCCATTCCATTCTTCGTCCTCTCCATCTGTTTCGTTCTCCGCACGCCAGACAATACTTCTTCTCTCCCTCCACAACCTTAATTTCTCTCGATTCCAACCGTCTCCCGCCTCCCAACTCAAGTCCCACCCTGCAGCCAACGTTGTTTCCCCCCCTCTCCGTCTTCCCCATCCTTTTGCACTCCGCTCTGTAGCCCCTGTGTCTCACATTATCCCTTCTTCACCGAATTGGCTCCCCCGTTGTATTTTTCATTGTCACCTCTCATCTCAGACTACTCATTTATTTTCTTCTCTGCCACTCCATTCTTCTTCCTCTCCGCACCTCAGAGAATCCTCCTCCTCCCCCTCCACAACTTCATCGTCCCTCCACTTCAACCGTTACTTGACGCCTCCCACACTTAAGTCCCACCCTGCAGCTAACGCTGTTTCCTCTCTCTCTCCGTCCGTCTGTCCCGCCCTTTGCAGTCCGCTCCGCTCCGTTCCGCGCCGAGCGAACGGGACGTGGCGTCGCGGGCGAGCACCGGGGGAATCTCATTAAAACGCAATTCATCCTCTACTCATCCAACCGGAATAATAAAACATAGCTACTTCTTCACGACGGGCACTCTGCGCCCGGCCCGGCCCGGCCCGGCCGCCCGACGCCGCGCCGGCCGGCGATGGGGACTTCATGACCCAAAGCGGCACCCAAATCGTGGCACATGTGTCGTAAATGGCACGCTATTATTATCAAAAATTGCGCGCGAACGGTTTTCAAGACAATGCAAAGCGTTTTTTTGGCTCTAAACAACGCCATTTATTACGCGGCTTGACAGAGGCGTGCCGACCTCGCATTTGCGCTGACTAGCGTGGAACATCTTTGCAAACGTTTTGAATTTATGAATATTTGTGAATACTGGATGCTAGGAATGACTTGCTGTGTCGGGGAATGCTTTGTTCACAAGTCGGATTCGCCGTTGAAAGCAAATACGGTTGGAAATTACTTATAATTTGATACATTATTATTTCAACATTAACGAGTTCAAATACATGAAATTGGAAAAACTGTACGTGTCTGCTTACATACCATCAAAATTCACTCTCTGGGACTCCCAATTTGAAAAATAAGCAAAACACAATATTAATGGCGTTTTTATTGCATCGAAAATCGCATTTATCAACATTTATTTACAACAAAAAGGGACTAACATTACACAAATACCTAGATCGAGAAACTTTGAGATTAAAAAAATAAACAAAACAGAAAATAATCGCTTACAGAAATCACTAATGCTTCACTTATTCTCCGCAAATAGAACACCGTACATATTTGAAACTAGAAGTGCTACAACAGTTCAAACTTTCTTGCATTATTTATAACTTTGGCAATTTCCGAAAATTCAGAAAGTTTAACGAAAATGAGATATGCGCCATTCTTTTAAACTTCCTTTTTTCAACCCATGGAAAAACTTTGAAGCGGTTATTGAGATTTTTTAACATTATCATATCCTACAAGCAAAAACTGCACGAAAATTACTAGTTGTTTTGAAAAATTGTACTGACAATTGACAATTTAACATATCTTATATATATATATATATATATATATATATATATATATATATATATATATATATATATTTGGACCATTTTTGAGAAAATAATCGTTTACAAATTACCTATATTTCATGCAACATTGAACATGACTTTATTTAAGGAAAAATCTCTGTCTTCTATACTGTCTTTGTAGCAAGACACTGAAGAAAAATTAAACTTTTGTAATTTTCGAAAAATCAGAGATTTCAAAAATGCACAATTTTTAAGCATATTTTACAATATCCGAGAACAGTCTTTAATATAAAAATTGGAGCCAGTTTTGTGAAAATTTTGAAAACGCTGAGGCTTCATGTAAAACACTTCCAAAAATCAAAATATCCGTTTCAAACTCAAATACTCTCGAGTTCCTTTAAATTGATCGCGGAATTTCAATTTTGGAAATAATAGGTTGAACGGTTTAGGCGCTAGCGTTGGCCATTGACGGACGTACAGACGTTTTGTCCTGAATCGATTTTTCGGCATGAAGGACCCACAAAATGTGGATTCTGACTTTTCACCATTTTAGAGAAATTAATTTAATATATAAACAACACGTTTTATACTCTTTTTGGTTACCAGGGCCCAGCAATAAGAGATTGTCTGTCGGAAATTCGCCGTTTTTCGGCACACGATTACAATACTTTCTCATCTTAGGAAGTAGGGACGAGAAAGGAAAAATGCAAATTATTTAATGTAAATTTTATGCGAAACATCTCATGAATAAGGACAAACGTTTTGTATTAAAAAGGCATTGAGTACAATGTTGTTTTGCTAAGGAATCTCGATTTTGTGACAACAAAAATCAAGTAGACAAATTTAACTTTAGCAATATTACTGCATCAGTCAGAAAAGTTCGGTAATATTGTAAACAAAATTTTAACAAATTACGTGGATTTTTTGAATTAAATGCGAGGTTCAAAAACAAAAAATAAAGAAAAACGTGGTGTGAAATGCTGAAACAGAAAGAAATCAGTACATTGCACATCAATACTGGGGATAAACGAGTCTCACTTGAAACTAAGAAAGAAATGAACATTTTAAGAAAGAAAAGAAAACCATCTAACACGAAGATGCTGGGTGAGTATTCATGTTCATGAACAAACATATCTTTTCCTGAAATGGGATTTAACGGAAATTGCAAGTCGAGAGGAAAGAAACATTTCTGCCATTTCAATTGCAGTGGTAATCCTAATGATGATTACCTATCATGAGAGATTGTTAATGTATTTAAGAATACAAATACGAAAATATTTTACTAATTTTGTAAAAGCAGCTCTAAATTTTACATAATAAGTTAGTATATGAAACGAAAATTGTTGGTTTCAACATATTATATTTTTAACAAACAGAGACAAACCAGCACGAATTTCACACTCGAAGTTCACAAGGAAAAACTATCTGAAGAACAGAATATCAATCAACAGGCGCTAACGATTTTCTGTCAAATGTTTGGAGTAGCTGCCTATCACTTTTTTCCTGTCGCTAAATTACTCCTGCTGCTATAACGAACACGCGAGCACAACGCCCGGTCGTCGAAGAAAGAGGTGAATCTGCCGACCGAATTGGCAGCGACGACGAGACCATGACAAGAGACAACGACAACATTGAAGGTGAGCAGGACGAAGAGAACCAACCGCACGATATGTGGGGACGAGGAGAACAACGATGTACGAGAACGACATACGAGGACGAGGACAGAAAGATTCAATGCTGACTAGAAAACGACGTTAAGAAGAAGCTTAACAAGTTGATGGTGACTGAAGGTGTAAAGACGATGCCATATGAGGTAGATACGACACAATTATAAATACGACGCTGACCAGCCCGACATTAAAAATGACGAGGGCAGGGATAGAAAAGGACGACATACACCAGATCCAAAACAACGGCAAGAAAGTATGGCATACAAGAATGAAGACAGAGAACGACGATATGAGGACGATTGCTGCCACCGACAACATGAGGTTCTTACTCTGTCTAATGCAACAGAGCTGTAGGGGGTCGACGAAAAAATGTAGTTTTCAGAATATGTTTATAGCTCTATTACTGTATTAATCACCACCAATGTGCATGTATAAAAGTCATTACTTTATTTAATTTGAGAAATGTAATAATGTATCAAACGTGACATGTCCTTGCGATCGCCACATCTTTTTTACTTGCACTTCTTATTTTACTTCTTTTTCTTCTTTCTCATACCGGCTTCCCAATTTTCTCACTTGTCGATTTTTCAAAATGGAGAAAGAAATTACAATATTTCCTCTGTATTTGCTGCTTAATTTAGCGCCTTAAGGAGAAAGGGATCTCACACCTACTATCGGCCGTTGTGTTATATGGATTGATTGATTGATTGATTATTCCGGGCCCGTCAACTACAGAGGTCATTCGTCCCATAAGTGTAGTGCGTATTTTCCTCGGGAGGTGGTGGTGATCTTTTCCTCGCTAGATGGCGAGATCCGGCGCCGACCTACTGTCGACTAGCGGGGTTTCCCCTGAACCAGGTATCTCCCACCAGCGGGGCAGCGCCTCAGCCGGGAAAAGCTCTAAGCTCCCGACTGGTCTCCCGGCATGTGTCATAGTGTGGTGCATGTTAGTGTAAGTGTGTGTGAAAGTGGTGAGGATAGGACAAAGAAAAGGAAGGAAAGATTGCGCGCGGTCCGTGGCCCGTTTGTTAGGGGGCTGCTACGGCATTCGCCTGGTGTTGGTCGGAGAAACCACGGAAAACTACAGGTCAGAGGAGCCGGCCGCTAGAATTCGTCTCCTGACAGCGACTGAATTCGACCTAGCTGACAAGCTAGTGTGGAAAATCCTGCCTCCGTCGGAATTCGAACCTAGGACCTCCCAGTCAGAGGGATTGCAGTGATATCAGTTGATGCACTGAGCCATCTCTCCCCGTGATATATGGACAAAGGACATATTTGCGAGCGTATTTTCCGAATGGTTGGTGAGGCCGCCAGCAGCTATGACTCTGCAGCTGCCGTGGGTCGAGTGCTGCGGGCTGTCGGTGCGGTACGAACAGCGGAAGCGTAAGAAAAGAAGACCCCCTGCCCACACCCCTCTCCTTCCCCTCCAGCCCCTTAGGTTCGCGCAACCCCCCACCCTTCGGAGAGTACCTATGTGTTTCTTATGCTTTCAGCTGAGTCGTTGGTTATCCAAACGAGGTAATTCCAGTAGATAGAAAAAATAATTTCACGTTTTTTTAATGTGGTGAGGACATATTTTATTCACCCATATTAGATTTCATCGAGTAAAGGAGATAAGTATTTTTCTTCTTTTCTATAGTTGCCGCAAATGGAATAAGCTAGTTTTCAGGGGTCATTTACTTTATTCTTTCCCCACCACAAGTTTTCTTTGCACAATTACCAACATTTGTGCTGCAACATTCTCTTATCTCCATACTCCGGAATCCTCGCAACCGATTCCTTCATCTCTGCTACTTATCACCTCCATACCTGGTTGGGTAAAGCACATTAGCCGACGTGCAGTTGGCTCTAGAACTCACTATCGAGCGAGGAAAGATCGCCGCCACCTCGCAAGAAAAGCATGCACTTCAGTTACGGGACTAATGACGAGCAGTTAATGCGGAACACACGAAATAATCCATATCTATCCAATAATAAATAATCCATCCTCCACTTGTTTCTCCTTGTATGTTCTCTGAAATGTTCAGCTTCGTCTCAATTTCGCGGCTTTGAGGAAGAGAAAAACAATCTCAATATTTCTGTCTACCATTAACATTGTCAACTATCTTTGCTTAATGGGCTTCACATATTCGGTATTCGGCGAGTAGCGAGCGAGCGATAGCCAAATCCCGAATCGCTTGCTATTTGCTGAGCGACGTACATTCGGTTCTCGCCCTACCCACTGAAAGTCGGTCTTTGTCACACATGAAAGGAAGCGAACATTCGCCAGGCACATTGTAATGTTCCGCTTCTGCCACCAATTTTCTTTGGTTGCATCTGCTGCTACATCTGTTGCTAGTACTTATTTTATATGTACTAACCCTTCAATTTTTAAATTTATATTTTATTTCAAAGTATTACAATATTCGTACATTGTAAAATATTATATTACATTTTTTTCTTCAGAGGAACATCAGTACGTTCAATTCTCTCTCTATTCGAATTCAATCGGTTGCTAACCTCATTTCAACAAGTGAAGTACATCACCCCATACTTGTTTACGAAAATGTAAATAAACACATAAGAACTGTACGAAACGATACAAACATCCGCTGCTTCTGTTTGGGTGCACAGTCACCCTCTCGTCGACGAATGCCGAATGTGTGGAACCACCGTAAGGTAAGATGTTCGTGACACTATTTTTCCAGCCACACGGCAACCACCGCCGCCGCGCCGTCGCGTCGCGTCGCGCTCTGAAATGAACTAGGCTTCTTAGAAGGCACGCTCTCGAAAAGCAACGCGCCGGCGTCGCGACGGGAGGAAACACTCCTCAATTAGTCGCGAGCGGGGGTAGGGGGAGGAACGAGCGAGGGCGGACGCAAAGAGGGCACGAGGGGGACAATGGTCCGAACGGGGCACGCGGACAAAGGGGCGAGCAGGGGGACGGGGCACCATTCACCGATGGTGCTCCGACCCGGTGCATCTTGTGCGCTCTCCGCCTTGTGGGCCAAGGGTGGGGGGTCACAGTCCCCCCCCCCCCATCTCTCCTCTTCCCCCGCCGACTTGGCCGAACGGCATATTGAGTGCGCAGTCGCATGTGAAAAGTTGGGGGAAATCCTTTGCGGCGCTCACAATGAGTTAGATTAACTTTTTTGTACAAAGTGTCAAAATACGACGGCGGCGCGGCGGCCGGGTCGGGGAGGCAGGGTGAGTTGAGGTGAGGGCGACCGCGCCGCATCCTTTGTGCGACAGGGTGAACGGTGAGAGGCGAACAGTGGGCGATAGATTTTGGCTGTGGAGGGTGGGTGGCGGGCAGTGGGTGTCGAGCAGTGAGTGCCGTGCAGAGGGTGACGAGCGGTGAGTGGCGGGCAGGTGACGGCGGGTGGTAGGTGGCGGTCGGTGGGTGGCGAGCAGAGGGAGACGAGCAGTGCGAGGCGGACAGTGGGTGGCGAGCAGTGGGTGGCGAGCAGTGGGTGGCGAGCAGTGGGTGGCGAGCAGTGGGTGGCGAGTAGTGGGTTGCGAAAGGTGGGTGGCGAGAGGTGGGTGGCGAGCAGTAAGTGGCGAGCAGGGGGTGGCGGGCAATGAATGGCGACTAGACGATGACGAACGGTGGATCGCGGGCAGTGGGTTTCATGCAGTAGATTCTGGGAACCTGCAGGCAGGCAGTGTGTTCCCTACAGAGGGTGAAGGAACCCTGCACAGGGCTCAAACGCCGGGAGATAAGAGTTACGACGGCACCAAATGCCGCTGCATACGATGCACCATCAGGGACTCCGTCCGACTGGCGAAAGCCAGGTGATAACGCGACGTCAAGTGGAGAAGAGACAGGGCACACAGAGTGGGAATTCTGATATCCGAGTAAAGTGCGGAATCATCAGCTATCTCATTGGCGGCACGGGCACACGTATCACATAAAAAATTAAATATAAAAATATATAAAAACATATTGGTTTTTACGAAGGAAATAATATCTTTGTCCAAAGGGGACACACTACTACTTCAGGCTATCTCTTTGAATCCAAAGCTCAAAAATATCTTTCGAAACTAACACAAGCAATTTATCACTAGCAATGCACAAAATAATAAACTGCGTGGAGATTCAAATACAAATCAAGGATATAAAACAAATCAAAGCCAGGTAATTATTTGTCGCAGATTAGAAAACGTTAAAGCATAAAGGAAGTATATATTTCCTCCACGCCTCCACATAACTCGATTTAAAGAAAATTAGGTAGATTTCGTAAGAGATTAGAAGAGAGAGATAGGGTCGAAAATTTCAGTGAAGATTACGAGAAGGGGCAGGAGAGAGAAGTGGGAGGAAAGGAAAGAAAATGAGGTGAACGAGTCGACTGAAGGGGCAGTGGAGAGAAGTGGAAGGAAGAAAAGAAAATGAGGGGAGCGAGTCGATTGAAGGGGCACGAGAGAAAAGTGGAAGGAAAGGAAAGAAAATGAGGCGAATGAGCCGACTGAAGGGGCAGCAGAGTGACAAAGCGCGACAGCGCAATCGGCGTGGTTAGTGAATTCATTGCAGGCAGGGGCTGGGCTGGTCTGGACGGGACGGGACGGGGGCGGCATGCTGCAGAGGAAGCCCTGCCCTTCCTACCTTCACCGCCCCTCCCCCGTTTCCCCGTTCCACTCCCACCGCCGCCGACGCGTCTATTCTTCCCGACGACCCCCGCCTCGACTCGCCGGAGGCGGCGGTGGCGGTGGCGGCGGGGCGGGCTGCCGCTCCGCTCTTTTTGCTTCCGTTTAAATCAGATTCGATTTCCAGTAATGTATGCCCCGTCGCCGCGCAGGTCGTGGGAGGGGGTGTGGAGGGAAAGGGGAGGGGACCGCAGGGGTGGCAGCCGCGCGAAGCCACGCGCTGACTCGGCGCAAGTGTCAGCTGCAAACACTCGCCGCGAGCGCCCAGACACACTCGCTCATCGCCAGAAGAGTAGGAAATCGCATTTGATTAACCTGTCGAGTTGCATTGAAAGTTAACATCAAACTACTGTTGTTACAACTTACTTCTGGGCATTATTTGTATATTTAGAAAATTTTTGAAAATTCAAAGAATTTAATCAGAAATAGGATTTTTGAAACTTCAAGGATTTCAAAATAGAAATCTACGCCACACATGTAAGGGGACTTTGAAATATGAAGACAAAATAACGAAAAAAATTTGAAGACGTTTAGGAAAAGATGTTTTTAAAATTCCCTTTTTTTGAAAAAAAAATGTACACGACCCCATTAAAATATTCCATTTTGAATAAGTGATTTCATAACAAAACCATCTGTATCTTCCATGTTATTGTTCTAGAATGACGCCGAAAATTTTTTTAACTTTTGCAATTTGTAAAACGTTCAATGGAAATAAGGCCTGCACCTTTTTAAGCGTTATTTTCTCTATCCGATGAAAAAAAACTAAGAAACATTTGAAGGAATTTTTTTCTATATTTAGCAACTGGCTTTATCAACTTTTTTCGTTACCAGAGAACGCCAATAAGACCAGGGCCGACGTTTTCTGGCTTACGATTACATAACTTTCTCTTCTTTAGAAGTTCCTTCGTAAGGGCGAGAAAATAAAAATTACATTTCACATGATATATTATACTGTGAGCTGTTTTCCAATATCTAATTGTATGTTCGTCTAATTTTGTAAGTTTGTTCATATATAGAGAATCTGAAGACTGAGGAGACAATGCTAATGTCCTTCGCCCGCATGATGCTATCCCGCATGATGTAGCTATCCCGCATGATGCTATTACCGAAATTATTCTGTCGTTCCGATAAGACAGATATCCAGACATGTTAAATAGTTCTCCTAGGCCTAAGTGTGTTTCAGTAACATACGATACTCCAGTATTATGCGGTTTTAAAAGGAATCGAAACCCGTTGTCTTGTCGTTTAATAATAATGTCTTGTCGTGCTTTTCCAATGTAAAATGCGTTGCGGTTTTAGATCACTTGCCATTGGGATATTTGTTTTAACAGTCCGCTCAACAGCTTGAATTTGAGAGGTCATAGCTTCATTTTCTATTACGAAAATCCGCATCACGTTTAAACGATGCAGCGATTTTGGCTACTTGTCTGCAACTTATCAGACAACATGAATAAGACGTTTTTACATTCCAGAAGAAGTTTATGAGTTTGTAAACAAAAATTCCAAGAAGAAAATTGTATTTTACATTATTTTGTTTCTTATATAAACGCAGTTAAACTTACATATAATAATTTTCAAATCTCAATCAAATTTAAAAATAAATTACTTTCCTAGATGTTGATATGTGGATTATAAATATGTTTACTATTATCAAATTCTAGTCTGTTACGTAAAGTAAGTTGTATTATCACTATTATTATTATTATTATTATTATTATTATATTATTATAATAGACAATCGCAGGAATAAACACGTGAACAGCGCCAAGTTGAAACGCTCAACTGATCGTCATATCTGCATGCATACAACTGTCCTGGTATAACAAAAGCGTCTGTGTTAACCTTTTTCTCTTTAAAAGAAAAATAATCGTAATGCCTGAGTTAACCTGCGGGAAGTGTGATGGAAAGATGAAGAATGAAGAAGTGTTTTGTCATGGGTGCGAGGACCATCTCCATTTCTCTTGTTCAATCAGTGAAGCTACATATAGGGCAAAATCGGAAAGAAATAAGAAAAACTGGAGATGTGCAAAATGCAGAACGGAAAACACTGGCAAAGCAGTGAACTCCCCTAACCCCTTTGAATCGTTATTAAATGACATTAACAATAAAATAGACAATCTCAGCGGAAGTGTAAATGAAATAAAAAATACAATAGCTTTCCTGAGTAACAAGTATGACGAAGTAATAGAAGAAATAAAGGACCTCAAGACTGTAAAAGAAGAAATGAAGAAGAAGATGGAAAAAATGGATAGAGTTATTGATAAAATTTATGATGTAGAACAGCAACTTTTGAGTAACAATATAGAAATCAATGGAATTAACCCTGGCACTGAACCAATCACAGTGAAAAAGGTTGCAGAAATAGTTAATAAAGTTTGTGGGGAACAAATTGAGGGTGCTATTGAAAAAGTATCTACACATAATAACGAAAAACACAAAAAATTAAACGTAGTAGTAAAATTAAACTCCAGGATGATAAGGGATAACATCCTAAACAACAAAAAAAGGAGAATACAAAACAAGGACCTTTTTATAAACGGAGATGAACAATTTGTGTTCATAAATGAAAATCTAACGCAGTATCATGCAAACTTACTATGGAAAGCAAAAAACAAGGCCAAGGATAAAAATTTCAAATTCTGCTGGGTTAAGGAAGGAAGAATATTCATGAGGAAAAATGAGGGAAACAATGCCATCAGAATAAAGCATGAGGAAGATTTAGACCAAATTAATTAAATATATATTTATAAGTAAGGACATTCAAAACCAATCATGAATTCTTCTTTTTTAACAGATTTAGAGATTCAGGAAACCAAAATCTGTAATTCCAGAGATGATTTTAATCAGCTAATAAGTTCTAATGGTGATAAATTTAATATAATTCATATAAATTTAAGATCGATAAGAAAGCACTGGGATGAATTTTGTGGAGTAGTAAGAGATAGTTTATCAAATATGGATGTGATTGTCATGAGTGAAATAAGTGTCAAAAAGAATGAAGACCTTTCAGAATATGTTCTGCCAAATTTCAACAGATGCATAAAAATAAGAGAAGAGAAAGGCGGAGGAGGGATAATGCTTTTTGTAAAAGAAAGTTATAAATTTGAACTTGTTGATTTGGCAAGTTATCATTTTGAAGTAATAGCAGGAAACCTGGAAATTAATAACAAAGTGAAGGTGAGCATATATGCAGTTTACAGACCTCCGAACAAAAGCAAAACTATGTTTCTTCAAGAACTAGATAAAATTTTAAACACAGATAAGAATGAGAACAAAATCATAATTGGCGATTGTAATATAGATATCTGCAATGATGAAAAAACTACAATTGATTACCTGGATACCTTGATAAATCACAAGTTGGTGCATTGCATCAAGAAAGATACGAGGGTTGAGATAAGAAATGGAAAAGTAGTAAGCTCATGCATTGACCATATAGCAGTAAGTGGAAAATCCAAAAACATAATCCCATACATCCTAGAATGTAAAATAACAGACCACTACCTGATAGGAATCTCATGTAACTACATCACCAAAAAGGCATTTCTGGACAACGCAGCAAAAAAATATGTATTTGTAAATAAAAATAAACTGCAGAATGAATTAATGAACATAAATGAATTGAGTCTGCAAAACTTAACAGAGAATGAATTGTATAGTGTAATAAAAAATGTCTTTGAGAAAGCTTTTGTGTCCAAAGAATCAAATCAGAGTAGAAGAAAAGCAATCCTAAAACCCTGGATAAACACTGAAATCAATGAACTGATAAAACAAAGGGATAACCTTTTTAAAAAATGGAAGAGGATTTCGGTTAATAATGAAGAATTAAAAGAAACAATAAGAATAAATTATAAAAAAATAAGAAATGAGGTCACAAAAAGAATTCAAATGCAAAAAAAAGACTATTTTAGCAAGTTATTTGAAAATAGCAGACAAGACATTAAAAACACATGGAAAACTATCAATCAACTTCTTGGAGTACCAGAGAAAAAATCTTTGGATGAAGTCATAATAAAAAATTTTGGAAAAAGCAACACGATTGATCATGTAGTAGAAAGATTTGCTATCACTTTTCAACAGCAAACGGATAACATTACACATAAGTGCAATCTAGAAGTCTTGCCAAAAAAAAGAAAACCACAGTGTAACTCGTTTTTACTGCCTGAAATCACACTGGAGGAAACTAAGTTATTAATAAAAGGGATGGACAGCAATAAAGCTCCAGGAATTGACAACATAACCATAAAAGATATAAAACTTAATATTAATGCATTAGCACCAATTATCATGAAAATTATAAATTTGAGCATTAATAAGGGAACTTTTCCAGACAAATTAAAAGAATCCATAATCAGGCCAATTCATAAAGGAGATAATCTCTTTGTCTACGAAAATTACCGGCCAATTTCTATTCTAAATACAATCAGTAAAATATTCGAAAAATATATATCACAAAAATTGACAAACTTCTTGGAAAAATTTCAAATAATAGATAATAATCAATTTGCATACCAGAAACACAAAAGCACTACGGATCTATTGGAGAATTTAGTAGAAGAATTAAATGAAAAATTACACAAGGGATTTCATGTCATGGCATTAAGTATAGATTTGTCTAAAGCATACGATGTGATTAACCATGAAAAAATGCTAGAAGCACTAGAAAGTATAGGAGTAAGAGGTAACGTGTTACAGCTATTTAGAAATTACCTTGAAGGGAGATCCTTTAAAGTAAAAATAGACAGCACTTACAGTGATACAAAATCTGTAAAAATGGGAATACCACAAGGAAGTTTCCTTGGACCGATACTGTACTTAATATTTGTTAATGATTTAAATAATTATTTAGAAGATGGATCTTATTACGTATATGCCGATGACAAGATGCTTATAGCTACAAACAAAGATCAAAAGAGAGCGGAAAATGAGTTGCAAGAAAAATTTGGAATATTTCAAAAATGGTGTCATGACAAAGGTCTTATAATTAATGAAAAAAAGACTAAAATACTGCATATAACAGCACCAAAAATTGTAAGAGCACAAGTTAAGATACTCTTTCACAGAGCAGACTGCATCCACAAGGATTTTAAAAACTGTCAGTGCAATGGTATAATAAATTCTGTAAACAAACTAAAGTATCTGGGCTTAACTTTTGACCAACATTTGAGCTGGAGAGAGCACATTGTGGAATTAAGCAAAAAAATTAGAACATGTGTTTGGAAATTAATGAGAATTAAAGATTTCGTATCTTACAAAATTTTCAAATTAGTTTACTTCTCGCTAATAGAGTCTCTAATCAGATATGGAATTGGAGTCTGGGGAGCAGCATCTAAATCTCATGTAAATATCATCCAGAATTTACAGAATAGATGTATTAAAAGTCTTAACGAAAAAATAAACAAAACAAACCAAACACTTGAAGAAAGTTCAGTGGTACACGGAATCATGAGTGTTCAAAAATTATATGAATTTCAACTTCTACAAAAGAATTTTTTCAAAGAAGAGTACAGAAACACCAGTGGGCACAATTATGAAACCAGAAGGAAATACAATTTCATATTACCAGAGACTTTCAATAAATTTGGAGAAAGAATGCTCAATACGGTCATTCCTAAACTGCTTAACTCTCTGCCAAATGAAATATTAGAAATAACGTCCAAAAGGGTCTTGAAGAAAAAATTAAAGGAATGGTACACTAAACAGAATATTTAAAAAGAGAGTTCAAGGGAAAAAATCTATTATTTATGCATAAAACAATCTTTAAGTAGATTTACCAATCGAATAACGCAAACTATCTGATTCTGCCATCCTATCTTATTCATCTTATCTTATCTTATCTTATTTATTCCATGTTGTCAACAATGTATAAATCAAATTCTTTAAGTAGATTTTACGAATCAACTAATGTAAACAACTACAGCCATTTTATCAACCATTAACTATAGCCATTTTATCTTATTTCATTTGTTCAATATTGGTAATATGGTACAATTTAATTTATTGTTTGTATTTTTCTATTTTTATTTATTTATATTTTTTTACTGTACTGTTGATGATGTGATTGAAGTTTAAGATATTATAAATGTAAAAAAGGTTTTGATTTGTTTGTAATGGATAACATAATTGCTTTTTCGCCAATTCTACTCACATTTTACTTCATTTTATGGTATGTTATGGAACTAAATTTTTTAAGTAGATTCCAACTCTAATCAAGTAATGTAAAGCACTCATTTCAAATAGCCAGCTCATTTCATTTCATTTTATTTTATTTTGTATATTTTATGTTAATTATTATATTATATTCATTTCAAGTAATTAATTTTTAACTGCTAAGGGAAGTACTAATAACAATACAGAAAATGAATCTAGTTACTGGCTTGTTCTGTATACTTGGGGACCAGTAACAGTATGAAATAAGTTGTAAACTCATTCCTCTCTGACAAGTGCAAAAAGCACTTAGAGAGGGAAGATAGTGTACTAATAAGAAAACATCCTGTACTTGGATTGAGTCGTATCGTGTACTTCGATTGTAAGTTAATAAGTTCAATTTCAATTTAATTTCCATTGTATGATTTGATTATTACATTCTAGTTTGAGCTTCTCATGTTTGTAATAGTGGTATTTTTCATGTTTGAAACAGAGGTCTTTATGGTGATGGCGCGTACAATGTACACTGCAAAAAGTATTTTCTGAAATAAACAATTATTATTATTATTATTATTATTATTATTATTATTATTATTAATTATGTGCAGTGGCGTGCAGTGTAGTGGTTTTGTGAAGTTGAGAAAAAAGAGAGTGTGTAAGAAAGGCATTACAGTTCAGTGATCAACAGTGCAGTGAAGTGGAGTGAAGTGACGTCAAGTGGGGTGAAGGGGTGATGAAGGGGGGTGAAGGGGAGTGCTATGAAAGCTCGCACGGTGAAATTTTCATATTAATTTGTAAAGTTTGTAAAATTTGTAAAGAAGTTCTGTAATGATAAATGAGTGTATTCTACAACCAAGTTCTGAAACTTAATTGCAAAATTAGTAATAAATGTAATCTAATTAAACTTCGTTGAACAGAGGAAGCTGATACTATTGTGACTGGAGGGATGGAATTTTACAACGATGGCATTTCAAAAAGAAAAATAATATAAATAAGGAGCTGCTAAGATACATTGTTTTATAAATAGCTCAATTAATAGCTTGAATTTGAGGGGTAATAGCTTAATTTTCTTTAAATATCCGCTCACATGCAAAGGCATACTAATTTTGTACGTAATTAATAAATATATAATGCCGATCGGTTTCTACCTTAGACTTGCTGTCTCATAATGTCAACTGTGTCATAAGAAGTGACTCTCTGAGTATGAGAATTTAGTCCGTGTGCGCAGAATGAGAATTGCGAAATAGCACAATCAAATATTTAGATTATTCAGTCAAAATCGAAACTGCTTCATATTTTTTGTGTTTTTCCTTAGTTTCTGTGTAGCTAACGAGACCTGCAATAATTATCACTTGGCCGAGTTTTCTTCAATATCAGCGCATATTGGAAATAAGTAAAAAATGTTGTTGTATCTTTTGCTAATTCCTTTATATTAGTATTAAAATGGTCTGGAATTTTTCCCTAGTTTTTTTGATCTAACAAAACCATAGTCACATCTCATGCGGATTCATAATCTTCTTTCAATTTATTCAGGTATTGGAAATTAGTAAAATAATTATTTCTCTCAGCAATATGTGCAGCGCCCACTGCCCACCGCCAACTGCCAACAGTCCACTGCCAACGGCCCACTGCCCACCGCCCTCTGCCCACCGCCTGCTGCTGATGCCCTCTGCTCACCTCCTCGTGCCCAACCATAACCACCCACTGTCATCTGCCTCTGCCCATCGCGCACTACCCACCACCCACTGCCCACCGCCCACTGCCCACCGCCCACTGCTCACCGCCCACTGCTCACCGCTCACCGCTCACCGCCCACTGCCCACCGCCCACCGCCCAACTTTCACTGCCCACTTTCACTGCTCACTGCTCACTGCCCACTGCTCACTGTCCATCGCCCACTGCCCACCGCTCACCGCACAACGTCCACCACCCACCGCCCACTGCCCACCATTGCGTGGGCGTCTGGGTCTAACGAGCCCCCTCCTCAGCGATTGTGCAACAATCGCAGAATAATTTCTCCATGGACAGCTTATAAGGGGGATTTGTGACTTTTTAATTGAATGGCTCAGTGCTTTAGTTGAGTGGTCGCTTCAAATAACAGTAAAGAATATGAAAGGGAATATGACGTCCAATAACAAAGACTTCATATTAATATTACACATTATTAATTATATGATTTAAACCTAATACAAGTTTGCTGTCGTTTTACTTCGAAAGCATGGGCTCGTTTATCAAGGTGACGTTAAATGATTCTCTCTGTGATATGAAGTAGTTTGAATTCCTGTTATTTTTTTTAAAAAAATTGTCACTTGTTTTGGAATACATAAAATGTTCTTAGTAATGTTCTGTATATTATTAATCTCTGAATGTTGTTAAACTAATATTCATCGTTGTGAGTTTTAGGAGTGCTCTGATATGAATAGAACATTAATTTATTAGTTTCATCTTTTTTTATTCCATTACAGGCAACAGAGAATCCGGTAAAGTTGACTCAGAGCATCAAGTGATGTCTCGCAGTTCTTCTGACCAGCTAGTCCTGGATTTTGAGTTCCGGCGGCGCCAAATTTTCGACACTAGCTTGTCGGCAAATGCCAGAGCCTAACCAATCAATGAAACCACAGAGAACAGATGTTGGAAATCTGTCTCTTCAAATAGAATAATATCGAGTTGGAATAAGTGCCTACGACAGCATTTGAAGTTTGAACCGTTTCCTCTAGATGTTCATAAATTTAAAAATAAAATTAACTATTAAATTAATATTAATTGTATATTTGATTAATCAATAGCTAGCATCATTAAAACAGTTGTTATTACTATTATTATGATTGTTATTATTAATTACACTGGTTAATATTAATATATTATGTAATAATTTTTAATGTCGTATTTGTATTTAAGTGCTGTTTTGAAGTAAAGTGTAATGTAGTCAGTCATGTTTTTAATGGCTTAAAATATCTGTATAGGATAGTCATAAACAATCTCTTATTCCTGTTATTATTATTATTATTATTATTATTATTATTATCGTTATTGTCATTATTGTTTTACTATTACTATCATTGTCATTATTATTAATATTAATAAATAATTATTTATACAGTACATTTTAGTCAGAGAATCTTGGGATTAATATTTTGAAAACAACTGTGTAGAGTTACCAGTAGCATGTAAGGATTGGTAGTGTTGTTTTCATTGCTATTATTATTTTTATTATTATTTTAAAATAACAGTAAGATATATTGCCTTAGTGTGTAAATACCCCGATCGTAATGTTTGTAAATTTTAGTGTTCTGCCATGAGATTGCACAAACCTACCTGTAGAAGTAATTAATATCTACTTATCTATCTTCCGCAAATGGATATTCTGAAAAGAGGATCAACTGTTAGTGTTGCAATGTAGTGCATCTCCAGTCAAGAACTAGTACGAGATTACGCCACATTTGCGGAAAATACTAATTCTGTCATACGTTACACGAGAAGAAAAGTGTGCATAATAAACTACCAAGATAATTGTAAATAATAATTTACGTTGCAAGAAGTACTTTCAGAATTAAGAGGGGTTACGTTCATTTTTCATCAATTTGCATTGAGTGGAAACAATATTTTCAATATTAAGATAAACAATTACCTTTTTTACGAAAATGCGACTAGTTTTGTAGTTTCTTGTAGATCAACATAGTCTTTTTCAATTAATTCTGTTCTTCACAAATACGCTGTCTTAATATCAAACAAAATGATTAGGGTACTTGAAAAGTGTACATTACGTCACGAAAACAGCTTGATGCAATTAGGGAAATTACATTCTTATTATAAAGAAAGGAAGTCCAACGGTAACTTGTGATTGAGGTTAAAATTTAAAATATGGGTTATGCTACTTCACTAAATCTTGTAGATTTATTCAACACTGTCCTATCTCAAGAAAAATGTTATAATCTACCTAAACAATTCAAGAACCACGGGTACAGATACACGTAACAAATAATCTTTATTTTCGGTGACTACATTCCGGAGATACATTCTTTGACACACTGACTGCAATCTAAAGTACAAAACAAGCCAACGCCTAAATTCTCCGGATTGAAAAACACGACTCTGATTATACGATGATAATATAATAGACGAACAGGCAATAATAAATGATAAGCCTGGGCAGAATGCACAAAAGAAATATCCTTACCTCCGCCCCTCCCAGATGTCATTGCAACACGCGTCCTCGTGTAGAAGACGAAGGGCTTCGATTTACCATCCCTCGCCCTGCGCGGCCGAGAGCAGAACACAGCCCTTCACCGCGGGCGGTGCATTAAAGGGTTGGTCACGGGGGACGCGGGGCGAGGGTCAGAGCGGGGTGGGGCGTGGCGGGGCAAGGCGGGGAGGGGCGGAGCTGTGCTGGGTGGAGAGCCCAGAGCAGGCGGACGGGCAGCGGCGCGCCGAGGTTCCTGCTGTTTTGTTTGGTTATTTGTGCCGCATACCTAATGGTTATAAATGTGTAGTCCGCGTGGGTGGAGGAATGATATAGCGCGCTGTTCCCCTTACGAAACGTTTTATGGACGCCTGGGGGAGTCTCGTATTTTCAAAAACGCTGCATTAGTACATAGAGTCCCCCCGCTCGAGATATGCCGCGGGGCGACCGGCCGGGCGCCCGAGTACCCCGCTTGATCGAGCATCGAAGTCTACGGGTGCGCGCCCGTGAACAACGCGGTCTGGGAGATCATCTCGTGGCATCTTTACTGCGCTGGGCGTTGCTTTTAATCGAATGCCTGGATAATCAACGTACTCATGACATACGTGTCACAGGAATTCCAGAAGAATAAGTCTTCTTGCCCGTTGGAGGTTACGTATTCAAAGTAGGACTTTAAGACTTTCGTGTAGTTGCTCTTGAAATAATCTTATTTATGATACTTTATGAGGTATGTTTATATGAAAGCATGTCATCTGCCATAAAGATTGTGTACATTCAAACTTTAGTATGTTACGACGAGTAGGTATTTGAATACATTGTGAACGTAATTTAATCTTCAAAAATTAAAATGGTCACACTCCTTTACTCTACTTTTGTTCTAACTTACTTGTACTCCTTTACCATAGCTATTTATACAACTAATGATTCATATTTGAAAAATTTAATTTCGATTTTTTTACCTCTCTAGAGCTTTATTCAACAAATATTTCAAGACAAAATTATTTTCGGGGAAGGGACATCCACTTTTAATCTGTAATATTGTGGAGGAACTGAAGCTCAATTTTGCAGCGTTTACTATGGTTGGTCATTAGTGCCACCTTTCACAAACTTTGATTCCTCCCCAATGACCCAAGAAAAACTAAATTGCTCACCCACGCCGTCCCCCTGCATAGAACCTTCCCTTTGGCCTTGGGGTCCTCGGTCGCCGCTCCCCGACCTTGGACACCCCTGCCGCCCGCCTGGTCCCTTTCATTATTAGCAACCACCTCTTAATCACGTCCTTTTTTACTTCCCCTTCTTTATATTGTCACTCTTCCTTCTCCTCTCCTTGCCTCTGATTTCCTCGAGTCGCTTTCATTCAAGTTTTTAACGTTAAATCTCAAATTTCCAATTCGCTCCGGATCTTACAAAACTTTTTCCCCTCGGGGGTTTTTTTGCCGTCGTCATTTGTCCATATTTGGCTCCCGCGTCCACGCTCGCCGCGCGGAAGAAACAAAACACGGAGCGACTGGAAACTAATTTTAATCATTATTTTCTTGTTCCTCGCCTTCTGATAAACGAGCTCTTACAAGAATGCAGACTAGAATCATTCGCTTAACGAATATTCTCTCACTTGTGCGGCGGCGCTGGTAGTGGGAGAGGGGAAGGAGGGGTCGCTCCGTATTCAATCGTCTTCCTTTAGTCCTAACGACCGGACTTGTGTTGGCTGCCCCATCCTCCGGAATGGAATTAACCGGGAGGTTTTCAGACTCCGAGAGGGAGCGGTTGGCTGAATGCGCCTTCTATTAGCAACCCTTCTCGCGTTACAGCCTACTTTAAATTTCTGTATTCAGCCTCTCCACTTGCGCACAATCGAATCTGTGATCAACAGGCCGTCGCGGTGCGGCGCGGCGTGGCGTGGCGCGTCGGCTGATGACGTGGAAGAAGTTGATGTACTCGCGCGCGGCTCCGCGCGCCTATACAGTGGTTGACAGAGCTCAACGACGCATGGTGGGACGCCACCAGTGTGGCGGCTGACATGTTTATGTGTGTCGTGCAGTCATTTCATCTTCTGCTCACGTAATTATCTTTTTATCGGACTCCGAGATGGGGCAGTTCAGAGCTCTTTCAATATCGTCGGCCGTAATAATAAAAAACCTTACATTTTGGCGGACGCAGATTATATATCTTCCTTACAGTATTTTTCTCTCTTGCTTATTCCAAGACTGATTCGTTTATTGTCGATTTACAACTCTTGGCTCAGTCTGTCAGTATATCAACGTGTGATAACGTCTCACAAATCACTCGCACGCCTGTTTGTGTTTTTATAATTTAAAAGAGAACAACACAGATCATCTCTTGACGAAGAGGAAAATTTAAATCAGTTTCCTTTACCGGAAACATTTTGCCGATAATCAACAATTTGAAACTATTAAGCTTCTCTCTGCTTGAGACGACGAACGTCACAAAAAACAGCTTTCCTTCTCCGGTATTTGTCATTCCCACAAAAAATAGTCGTTTTCCTTGAGTGTACAAGTGTGTAACGCCGCAGAAATACTGCAAGGTCTCAAATGTCAAGTACAAAAGCTCAAGAACTTGGCCGCGAGTCGGCGACTTCAGACGATTCGCTTTTGCGCGAGTCACGTGGGTACGCCTACCGCGCTACGAAGATCAATGCAGAAATAAAGAGCAGTGTGCGACGAATGGAAAATACACTTAGAAATTGCATAGAAATAAAAAGTACATTTGCAAACAGTTCGCTCTTTCACAACTCGCAAACAAAGATTTTGGACACACGTACCCAAGAAATCAGCAGCTATCATGCATTTGGTTTTCCTTGCCATTCTTTGTCAGTTTTCTTTAATAAAACACCGAATAGTTAAGCAGTTTGTGGTAACGCGGATTTCCGAATTTATACATTTTTCTGATTTGTTGAGAAAATGTAGCATTTATAATTGACAAAGCACGGAAATAGCGGAGTTACGAATTTAAGTTGTTTTAGTGAGTTGGCGGAATTTGAAAAATCTCAACAACCTATTCTCCGTGCATGTATTTTATTCTTCATACTTTACAGAATTTGTTTCAGAACGAGCAATAAAGGAAATGTTTTTATTTAGAACAAAAGAAAATAAAACGGAAATAACAAATCTTAGTTCATTAGTGTGGAATGATTCTCGCTTTTGGATATTACTTGTTATTGCTTTAAAACACATTCGCGGTAAACTTCTATAAATCCAAGTACTTTAAAATCCGCGTATCCTCAAATCACATTCTGTTAGTCAATAGTGCATACGGAATGCGATGAGGTGAAGCAGTGGCACGGAGTCACCGTATGAGGAAGAGAGGAAGTCGAACGGACAGGTGTGAGAGCTCGGAGGGCAAAATAATGAGTTAGCAATTTGAAAGATATAGAATGAGGGCTCACAGGGTAAGAAAATATTGAGTCAAGGCAGCAACTTCAAGTGAAATTTATCATGTACAGGTGGATACTATTACAGTATGGAAATACGATTCTGGGTTTGATAAGTTTCAAAAGAGAAATCAAGTATTTGAATGAAGTGTGGAGTGAAGGAGTAAGGCAATGTATGGTATATGAATATAGAGAGAATTGAAAAAAAATCGGAGGTGATGAGTGCGGGTGCAATTGAAGAATGAAATGAAGACTGATAGGATGTAGTCACAAGGTTCAATGATTGAACTCCGCCATGTTAGATGATATACCATATCCTACGAATGCGTAATTACATCGGTGCAGGCTTGAAAATAGGCATTTAAGACTTAGAAGTGAACAGTTCATGGACTAAAGTTTTCTCCAGTTGTATTAAAAGCACGAGATTTCCATTGGTTTTCGACGCGCTTTTGTTGGGAAGCAGAGAGGGTGAGTGAGCAACGGCGGGGAAGGTGCCGAAGAGCATAGGGCGATGTTTCTCAATTTGATTATTGATTAGGGAGCTTCAATCGCTCTGTACATTGGCGGTGACCTTCCCCGGCTGAATACCGAGATCTGGCGCCAACCTACACGTTGGCTAGTAGGTTGGCTAGGCCAACCATTGGGGCACCATCCGAGTCACGGCAAGATACAAGTTCTCGACTGGTCTCCTGACATGTATGGTAGTGTTGTGCGTGCGTCCGTACGTACGTGTGTGTGTGTGTGTGTGTGTGCGTGTGTGTGCGTGTGTGTGTATGTGTGTGTGTATGTGAGTGCGCGCGTGCGTGTGCGAGTTAAGGATGATAATATGACAAGGAAGAGGATGGAATGATCGTGCGTGGTCCGTGGCCCGTTTGTCAGTGTTCGGCGTTCCCCTGGTGATGATCGGAGAAACAACGGAAAACCACCCATCAGAGCATCCTGCCGCGAGAATTCTCTCCAGACAACAGCTGAATTTGATCTAGGTATGTGGCTAGTGTCAAAAATCCTGCCACCGTGGGGACTCGAACTCTATGATTTCCCCTTCAGAGGCACAGCAGTGAAATCAATTGATGCCCTGAGCCACAGCCGATGCGGAGAAGGAGCGATAGCAGAAGAAAGAGAAGAAATACGAGGCCAAGGAGCAAGCCGATAAGGAAGCGACGTCAGCAGGGGAGGAAGAAGAGGATGTGACGCGAGGGCGTCGTCGAGTAGCGCGCGCAGCCCGCGGGGCGCACGACTGGGCGCGCAGGCGATCTGCGCGGCGCAGCGGCGAGCGCGTAATGGGCGAGGCGCCGCCGCCGCCGCCGCCGCCGCCGCCGCCGCCGCCGCCGCCGCCGCCGCCGCCGCCGCCGCCGCCGCCGCCGCCGCCGCTTCCCCACACAAACGCCATGAAAAATTTCTTAATAACGGGGGTCGGGCGACCGTGCGCGCGCCTGGCCGCGCCACGCCTCGCGGCCTGCCCCTCCGCGCCCCACCCGCGCCCCCGCGCCCCGGCGCCCCGCCCGCGCGCGCACCTTATCGCCCCGGTGATAAGCCCCTTAAATGATTACGGCAATTTATTTGAGCAGAAACAGTAACTGTGCCAAGTAATAATGAACAACTTAGTTGGGCGCGGAGGCGAGGCACGGAGCGGCGCGGCGCGGCGCGGTGCGGCGCGGCGGAGGCAAGCCCCCCGATGCGATCTGAAGCCGCGCGCCTATCTGATTGACATTTGAATATAAATGGGCGTGCACCGGGCGGCATTGTATTCGGCTGGTGTTAACTTGTGAACTGCTCCGATAAGTGCGCTGGACGCTTATGTAGGGGGGAGGGGAGGGCGACCGCAGCGCCGCACACATCCGGTGGCCGTTTCACGCGTCCTCCCGCGAGAGCATAGCATGTCCTCTGCAGCCCTTGAAATCATATTCACATGCTTTTTTATTTGTTTATGCAACATAAAAAAATTTTTAAACTGTGTGTGGCGTACTGTGCGGAAAAGTGTATTTTGTGAACGTTCTTAAATTCTGGGATCTTTATCCTAACCCATATTCAAGTTGGCTTCCGAATACAGATGGAAATAGCGTTTTTGACAAGTTTGGATAAGAAAATATTTGCTCCGGTGTAATAAAAAATATTTGCAACGAAAACCTAACTATAGATTTTGGATATTATCCCTCATCGTATCCTCCTTGAAGGAATCGACTTCCTGCCACCAGAACATGGAGAATGGTAATTTGAATAACTCTATTTCCCAGTGAACTCTAGAAGACGTGCAGAGTTAGTTAAGTTACGCAGCTTTATGGAGAGCCATTCTTAGACGGGAGAAGATCAGTGTGCAGTATAAAGTGTTGGATTTTGTAAAAAAAATGCTTCAAAATTATTTAGACATTTACATTTTCAAATTCTTTTCTTTGGTCGTAAATATTTGGTCGTCCATTTAATCCAACTGATAGTCTTACTTCGCATTCCCTCTTTCAAATTAAGACATTTCAAATGCCTTTTGGCGACACATATCTAGTGTGATGCGAAGTTGGAAAGAAGTTCAATGTCAAATAATGTATTCATTTGATTATTTTTGATGTATTCTTCGTATGCGTCCTCACTTCCTGAAGAGTTTTTTGTTGTTATTGTACTTCACACTTCTCATCTCAATTTTTTAAAAAGATCGGCAATCACTCAACGAATAAAGATGTTTCAATTAATATATTTTAGGTATAAATTTTACAAAAATGTGTTCTGGAGAGAATGCCCCTTTTTGTGCGTTATATTTTACAGGATTTATTAAAGTAACGCTTCATTTGCCTCTATTTGGATAATGAGGGAGCATTATTTCTAGAATTTCTATCATTCCTCCTTTCCTTTCCCTGCTCGTCCAATGCTCTGTTGATACAGACAATCGCTTAGCGGTTTAGGGGAGACAGCAAACAGTGCAGCAAATCAGCAAGGTTGTAATTAGTCTTTATCAATGTCTAACTTCAGTGATAATTGTCATGTCACTGACACACACATACACATGTATCACCCCCACCACCACCATCCATTCCCGCTTCGCCCCGCTCCGCTCCATCCCGCTCCTGCCCGCTTCACCCGCCCAACCCTGCTCACCATTTCGGTCCGCTCCCGACTTACCCCGTCCCGCTCATCTCTCCGACCCGTTCCGACCCGCTCCGACCTGCCCCTCACCACCCTGCCCCACTTCGCCACGCTCAACCCTGCTCTTCTCCGCTTCACCCGCCCCGCCCTGCTCATCGCTCCGACCCGTTCCGACTGCCCCGCCCCGCCCCTCACTTCCCCGCACAGCTACGCCCCGCTTTACATTGCTCCTCCGAGCTTCACCCGTCCCGCCTGGCTCACAGCTCCGACCTGCCCCGCCCCTCACCGCCCCGTCCTGCTTCGAACCGCGACGCCGCTCCCCGCTACACCCGCCCCCTCAACCCCCATCGCCCCGGCCCCGTCCAAGATAGGTGATTCAGAGCATCAACTGATGTCACTGCAGTGCCTCTGATCTGGAGGTTTTAGGTTCGAGTCCCGACGGTGGCAGGCTTTTCGCCACCGGCTAGATGGCTAGGTCGAATTCAATTGCTGTCTGGAGGAGAATTCTAGTGGCCGGCTGCTCTGGTTGGTAATTTTCAGTGGTTTCTCCGATCAACACCAGGCGAATGCTGGAGCAGTACCGTACCAAATATGACACGGCCCGCGCGCGATCCTTCTTTTCTCTTCCTTATCCTACCCTCACTCCTTACACATACATACACATACACTACACAACCACAAATGACGGTAAACCAGTCGGGAGCTTAGATGTTGTCCCGCTGGGACGATGCCCCGCTAGTGGGAGTAGGTTAGTAGTGGGAGGAGGGAGTACCTGGTTGGGGAGTAGCCCGCTAACCGACGGTAGGTCGGTGCCAGATCTCACCATCCAGCGGGTGAATTTCACCGCCACCTCAGAGGGAAACCATGCACTACACTTACTGGACTAATGATCTGAGCAGTTGACTCGAATAGAATCAATAATAAAAAAAATTGACGTGTCCCCTATTACTCCTTCCACCTTCCTCAATACGTGTCTTCACCCCCCCTCCGGGGCGAAAGGTCATTCGGGTCGGTGTGGCGCGTCGGGGTCACAATTGCGCCGAGCTTTGTGCGGGGGGGAAGGGGACTCATAGGAGGATCGGGCGACCCCCGCTGCCGGTGTTCGCTCTCCCTCCACGGGACATTACACGGGAATAATTAATCCTCCGAATGAGCGGGAGCCGCGTCGTGCACAAAGAGTCGGGAGCGGCGATCAGTGTGTCGCCTTCCCCTACTACGAAGATAGCGCTATCTCTGCAGTGATTCTGATCGGGAATCCCGACGGTGGTGGATTGCCGGAACTAGCTACATAGAGGGAAGTCGAATACATCTGCTGTCTGGAGGGGAATTCTAGAGGCAGGATGCTCTGATTGGTAGTTCACCTGAGTTTCTCCGGTCAATACTAATCGAACGCAGGGGTCTTACGTCCGGGGCCATGCGGGCCACGGACAGCACGCGATCTTCCTTTTCTCATTCTTGTCACCTCTGCTCCCCTTGCGTACATACATGTCGTTTCATATACTACCATGGATGACACAGACCGCAGACTTTTGATACAACAAATATTGCAGACCAGTCAGAAGATGATAGCTTTTCCCGGATTGTGCAGCCTTTTGGGAGACATACTATATACATACTGTATACCTAGAGATATTTTTTGCCGAGAGGTATTTTTTTTTACCCGAATGCGCAATTATTGGTAATGAGTTTTAGAAATCATGATAGATATATTAATATGGGTAGAAATTGCAGTATTATGATTTTTAGTTTGTGAGGCGAGAAAGTACATGCTGTAGGGCCACTAATATTTTTATCCTCCGTTTGCCACTCACATATGTTTTGCCCGCCTGTCTCACACCTAATAAGAGAATTACATCATTTTATGTAATTCATCCCGGTGTTATCGTACTCTCCAAATGAGTGTCATAGACAGCTTCTTCCAGAAAACCTTCATCCCCCCGGCTATTTTGTTAGCTTCTCGCTTTTATCACCACCAAGATACATTGCGCTACATTGTATCGGTATGCTTTCTACCGTTTCTATCTCATTCACGCACCTGCCAACCGTCACTCATCCCATTAACCTGTTGCTCTCTCCAGAATTCGCACATCAATGGACGTAGATACAGAACATTCCGCTGGAAGAACACGAAACAGCTCCCAGACTTCCATGCTTATCCAATAGTTGGACCACTCACACTTAGAGAAAATAAGAGCTACTTAAAATACAGTCGATCCAGAAGTTTCATTAGTGTCACCGTTCTTTCTGCGTTATTTGGTTCAGTTATTTTTCTACAAGGCACCATGGAAACGTGTCACAAAACATCTTGAGAAAGCAAAATCTACGCGGTTGTTACACGGCACACCCCAAAGCTTTTAAACTTGATTTTTTCCGTCGCCCTTATTTCTTCCAAGACACAAGGCATGATTCTATTTCTGAGAAAAATGTTCATGATTGAGTGGATAGTGGTTGCTCACCGTCGAAGCAAATACCTTGTACAGGAACGCCGACTTATTCCAACTCCGTAACCCCATCTCTGCGTCTCCTGAAACAATAGAATGGCAATGGTTCCTAAAACACCTTTAAAATTTCACATTCCCTTTCACACCAAACAACTTTTCTCACTCCCTTATTCTTTACTTATCTCCCCGAA
Organism: Acheta domesticus; assembly: GCA_031308135.1. Classification (NCBI taxonomy): domain Eukaryota; kingdom Metazoa; phylum Arthropoda; class Insecta; order Orthoptera; family Gryllidae; genus Acheta; species Acheta domesticus. Next base: position 75,538,471 of record JAHLJT010000631.1, on the reverse strand, counting down.
ATTTTATCTTCATTTGCTTTCCAACGTTTCCTCAATGTTTTATTTATTCAAGTTATAGGGATACTTCAACAACTAGATCATTGAGTCCCTTGAATGATAATCTAACGAAATGATATCGATAATGATGTCCAGGTGAATGTTGAACTGAGAGGCAGGGAACACGGGGGAACTTCCAGAAACGTTTCAGAGAACTTCTATTTACCCAACACAAATTACATATGGATTGAACGGAGATGGAACCCGAGCACCAGTGGTAAAAGGCTCATGCATATATGCTCAATTTCACCATCTTCCAACACTCCCACTCTACCCCGCCCTTTCATCCTCCGTTCCACAGTTCGAGGAGCGAGCAAAGAGACGACCACCAAAGGGTTTCCATTATTACACAAAACATTGCGTCGGCTGCCTAGGACTCTCTCCCCTCCCCCACCCCCCGGCGCGTGAGCCACCAGGTGGCGCAAGCCGGAAGTGCGCTGTTCCTCCCCCACTCCCCCCCGCCGCCCTCGCCGCCTCCACCTCTCTCCTTGGGCAACGAGCAACTACACCTTGAAGAGGTGCGACGCGCAAAAAAGGTCCTTCGGGGTGGCGCTGGAGGTGCAGCGTGCATGGGTCAAAGGAAACGGTGCCGCAGGCACTTCCTGTGTCTTTGGCGCCATTCTCTCCGTACCCTCCGATACGCTAGCAGCACCGAACTCCACTAAGACATATTCAAAATTAATGGCTAGTTTCAGGTTAACTAAGTGTTCTATTCCCAAATTTCAGGCTCTTTGGGATTTCCCAAAATCATTGACTCTGCTAGCTTTAGAGGGGTGGATGCCAAATCCGTCTAAAGATGCTCGGATACAGGGAGCGGATGGACTTACATTGACATAGTTGCGTTACTGCAGGTTCTTTCGCGCATATGTAGTGGTTGGGTTTACATTCATTTCTTATGATGCTACAACCGTAGTCATATTGCCACAAATTATGTAATGAATAGCTGGTATGGATGATGTCATATGAATGAAGGGGTAATGGCAAAAATCAAAGGCAGGGAAGCGAGGGAACCCAAAGTAACCCTGCCTTGAAATTCCCCTGTCCACCATAAAAAAATATGTCGATTTATCGGGATTTGAACCAAAGTTTCTGGAGGTGGAAAACTAGTGTAGTGGTCATTATGCTCGAATAACTCAAATGGCGTAAGGATAGGAGAAGTGAGTTAAAGAACCAGCTACTTGCTTGGGACTAAGAATAGGAGGGGGACAGAATGGGGCAAGAGGGATAGACCCCTTTTTTCTTTTTCTTTTTTTTGTACAGGGGACGGTGTAAGCGGCAGCTTGACAAAAATGAGAGCCGGAGGCACCGAGGCTTTGCCTATATCCTCCTTCCCTTACCCTAACAGTCGACAGGTTTGTTACATATGGGAATTTGTCCATATTGGGGTAATTTTTAATCTCTCGCCGATCGGCCAGCGGGAGTGGAACATCGTTGAACATGGTTGAGTTTACTTTTATTAGGTTAAATTTTAAAGATAATAAATGATTGGGAAAACTAACTAACCTACTATGGTAATGATTTGACTAAATGAATATGCAAAAATAACTAAAACTGTAATAAATGAGTGGAAATCTGAATCTAACTATAGAATTGGGGAAATTGGGGGAAAAGGGATGTGACGGGTCCATGGCCAGTTGTTTGAATTTGTGGAGTTTTCATTTATCGGAGAAAGCGAGGAAACCGTCGCGGAGAGCAGCAGCCTCTATGGCGGCCTTTCGTAACAAACGATTCAGGTTTCTGTTTTTCTACTTTTTATAACCAGATACAATTGTCTATTTTGTTCAAATTTGATACTTTGAACGTTACCATTTATAAATAATGTCATAACTGTACATTTTAAAATTTCCTATTTGGTTCCCATTTGCTATGTCGAAAAAAACAGAAATAAACAGTTAACAATGTTTATCATGCACTAATAAAATTCCACAGTTCCAACTCATACGATAATAATGCATTTTACATTCTATGCAGGACATGTATTGTGACCGATCACGTATTTACATTCGAGAAATGCTTCGCCCTTCGCCGTAAGATAGACGACTTTTGACTTATGCAATGTTTGAGACTGGCAACATTGAACAACGTGTTAAAATGATTACCGTAGTAGAATCGATACTTCCAATCAACCTGCACTCATCACCTCACCGATTCCTCAGAACAAATCGCCTCATTTGACTAGAAGCAGCTTGAACAGTACGCTTCCTTCAGAAGTGAAGACGTACAAACGGAAATCTGTTACAAACTGTTTATAAATCACTTCAGAAATACTCTTAACAAGAGGTCATTATTGTTTGAAATACTATTCAATGTAATTAATTATTCATGAAATTATAAAAAGAAATTTTCAAGTTTTTGCCTGTGAAGGATGTTAACACGTGTAGAAGCATAACGTTGATAATACGTTTTTTCTTCCCCAGCCTTTTTTCGTTCCTTTACGTTTCCTTTTTAAGTAATTATGTATTTGGTATACCATCTCCCCAACCACCGCATCACATGGTGGCGAAAATGGTATCCAATTGAATCCAACTGGAGCCGAATGTCATATATGTTTTCATATTAACACGTGGCCCGGGGATCATTTCCACGGACACGACTGGATCCCGGAATTGCATTCTACCAGCGAAAGCAAACGCCGAACTACACCACAACGCGAATTTGGTAAGGACGACGTCCGAAAGCTGTCAGCTGAGAAGAGGAGCGGTCCAGTGACAACCAAAGTTCTCCAAAGGAGAACTCGCCGCCCACGCCATCCACCCCCTCGATACACAAAGTAAGGTCCATGTTTTCCCTATATTCCGTAAAACGTGGAGGTATTTGTTAGGTGCCAGTGCTCGTGCCCGCTGAATGTGCAAAACTTCAGGACCAGCTATCATGTGATTTGGTTGCTCCGCAGTCGACTCACTCAAAATATTCCTTTAGGGATCGTCAGCGAGACAGAATATAATTCCGTTATATGTTAAAGTGTATTGAGTGTGAATTAAAAAGTGTTGAATTGCAATGGGTGTGTGTTGTTTTTACATTTTAACTTTCTGAACGCAAGAGTTGATAAACTGCGCCAAACTAATGGAACAAGCAATATAATGGTCTCATTTATTTGAAAAATGAAAGAAATTAGTGAGAAGTAGTTTATTTAAATACTCCACGAGTAGAAATTGGTATAAAAAATTTGTAGCTATAATTGGAGGATCATTAGGGACAATATAAATTTTTCAAAGTTTATATCATTGACTATGTTATTTTGAAAATGTCAATATTTCACTGTGCTTAAAAATAATATTCTTGTCAGTGCATATTTCTCAGTGTTCGTGTATTTCTCTCTTTTTTTCTTGTACTTTCACAAACTGTGTATCTTTGTGATTTCAAATTACATCGTGTATGTTGATTTTACAATTTTGTTTACAATTTTTTTTGTTCTAACCTTCTTCATCTACCATAATTATTTCCATGATATCATTACTTTTAGGTTTGTACAATATTTTTTGTGGTCAAGTGCATATCTGGACTATAAGCCATTGTGGGGGATGATGTTCATGTTAGCAGATTATACAACGCCAGGAAGCCGAATAAAGAGTAACAAACACGGGGTGTTTGTGATTTTGTGTTTGCATTTAATTTGAGTTGTTATTTGTAGTTTAGAAAATACCGGATAGTGTTACAAAAGGGAAAGCCGGTCTACATCCAGTATTGGAAACTTGCGCCGGACCTGCGACATATAATTTTTTTTTTGCAAACGGCCGCATCCAATGAGAGTAAATTATTAATGAGTTAATTTAATAGATGGAAGATAGGAAAGGAAGGGATGTTAGATAATAGATAGATAGATAGATAGATAGATAGATAGATAGATAGATAGATAGATAGATAGAGTGCACCGGTCACACAAGAAACGTCAAGAACACATATGTCGCGAATTTCGTTTAGAGAAATTACTCTTTACTCAAAGCCTGAATTGGGAACATAATCATTGTGTACTGTTACAAAAGGGAAGAGTAGGATCCAAGTGCTCCATACATTTCTTTCATGAGGCTTCTCCTTCTCTCAGAGCTCCTAAACGTCAATGTACCTCGTAATGAAGCTACTCGATCTTAAGTCTGCAGAAGAGACGACCGACCGTCGATGTGCGCATTCAAATCCGCATTCGGACGTTCAGTTTAATGGCTGTGGCGCATGTAACTATTAACGTCTGTAGCTATTGTAGTGAATTGCCCCTGCAGGCAGTGAGTCACTGAATAGTATTGTTACATGATGGCAAAAGTAAATAAAGAGTGTCATCAATAAAAGCATTATATAATAGTGCTAGGACTAAATGCGTAGCATTGTTTGTATTCACATTTTGGTAACAATAAAAGTTTAGAAATAGATTGGAAGAATGTGTTCACACATGAGGTTCTTCACTTATGATCTATTATGATTAAAGGATGCTCCTTTGTTCGTCCATTTTTTCAGGGCGTTCTTTATAATACATCGTATAATTATGGAAGTATTATGGAAGTGGAATATCTATTTAATTCTACAAAAAGAAATATAGCGTATTTAATCATATATATTGAAGATTGAGATATATTAACAAATTATTTTGACTACTAAAATAATCATTAAAATGTTCTTAGTGACAACTATGTATTTTCATACATGTTACACACTGAAGAGAATCTCGCACTTAGGGATGAAAATGTCTATTAATAAAAATTTAAAATTATGACTGGCAACATTGTTTATTTCATAAGTGATTGATATTAATCCAGTGATCACTCTTTACTAGTGGAATGACTATTGGACTCACTAAATAATGGAAGGTCACTTCAACAGGTCATATCTATTGTTTTAGATTTCTATACATATCTATTGTTTTAGATTTCGATGTTTATTACAAGCATCTCCTTTTTGGAGGTACTCAAGAGTCTGAACCTTCTTTTTCTTTCATTCTAATAAGAAGAAAATGCAATTGGTGCTTTTATGTTCAAAATCGGTTACGGAATTTCGCTTGCTTCTCATATCTTCGAAACTACATTGAAACTATCTCGTTGGTATCGATGTTCCTCTCGAAGAGGCCTTCAAGGCCTCCGGATACCATCTGCATGCAACAATCAACAATATCCACAAACGAAATATTTTAATAAAAAAGAAAACCATTCTCTAAAGTCGCTCATTACCCCTAACACGCACTCAAATCTGCCTGAACACCTGGTAACATAGCATAATATCTAGGCGTTAAGTGGTGACAGTAATATTTAAGAAAACAGTGCAATGAACAAACTGCAATGACCAATGTGCGACTTACTCGTATAAATCGATATCAAGTGCATTCCTATAAGCAAATAGCTCCTCCGTAAGATTGATCAAAAGGAAATAGAAAAACAATTCTAAGTTTGGCAGATATCGACACACATTTTTTAACACTCTTGATATTGTCAGTCGCTAATATCGACATTATACATCAAAAATTCAGAATAACGTTTTGTTGAATCTGTTATTAATTGAGGTTCGCTTTATACATTTAATCCGCAAAATAATTGACCTAAGTTTTCTGTAATTTTTTTAGTGTTTCGCATCACCATCAACGCAAATCTTAGAAGGTAAAATTGAAACACAGGCTTTCAAATTAACCATAACGTCCGGACGGTGCATTCAAACTCTCAATTTCAAGCCGGAATTTTGCCCGCGTCCTGTCTCGAACGTTGACCTCCAGAGCACAGAACATGAGCGTCAGCGACCTCTGCGGGCGCTCCGGTCAGTATGGGACCTTCCTCGCATGAACGGATGCAGACAATGGACTCCTAAACACCCCTCGGTTACAGTACACGGCTGTACTTGTTTCATATGGGTAACGGGAGTATTGACCTGTAGCTTTGATGACTCGGGACAGATGTGGAGGTTTTCGGCTCGGAATTTGTTGTTACTGTATTTTGCCCATTAAGTAGTTTCAGTTCTAACTGATCGGGCTTATTTATCGGTTATCAGTTATCGGTTATCGGTTATTTACGATTACTCATGATTTATTTCGCTCGGGAAACATCCACTGTTATTTCTAATTTGCATGCGTATGTTTAATTTGTTAAATGAACGGTCGAACAATATCAAAGCTCCTATTAAATTATTTTCACATCTTCGTGAGGAAGACAATTTACATATCGTGGTGAAAATGATGTTTAAACGGAAAAAAACTTTTATTATAAAACAAATGTCTTGCTTGAAGCGTATTAGATGGAGTCTTGCGTTTCTCGGAATATGATACTGGAGAAATAAAAAGTAACGGCGGAAACACATTCTAAGATTTGTTTTAACGAAAAAAGACTTTAGTCATTCACTGCGCAGTCATGTCAAACACAAGTAATACTATTTGTTAAAGTCACGCGAGTAGCTGACAGTGTAATATTTATAAGATCAAATTAATACATTTGTTATAATGGTTAGTTATCATTATTAGTTGCTCCTCATTCACTGATTATCGAAGCGAGCAGTGGTGCTGTAGTTCAGAGTGCTATTCTTTCTCCTCTGGGTATTCGGTTTCAAATCTCTGTCTGTCCATGAGGAATTAGTGGTGGGTAAAGCGGATTCTCCTGACTCGCATCCCACCATTGTTTCTTTATCATTTGTTAAAAGTCATAATTATTTGTCTATTAAAAATTATTGACCTATCGAGATATGGTAATAATATGTGGGGTCGGAAAACCCCACTGATGCATAAGAGAGGTGTTACTACTTGTCAAGGGTCGGTGTATGAATATAACGCACTCTAAAGTGCGTTCTTACGAAAGTGAAAGGATGCTAAAGAGATAAGTGCTGATTTTAAAGACTGCAAAACGACGTTTTGTTTCCGGTAGACGTTTGTTAATGAGGTTAATGGCAGTGTAAATATAATAATTATTGACTTTCTCCAATTGCAATTGGTATTATAACCTAATTTTTAATTTAAGCGAATGCTGGTCTTCTTGAAAATATTTTTCATCAAGAAGATCTGGAGGATCACAACACCTGCGACTCTTGGATTTGCAGCTACGAGTACAATAGAACCCCAAGAATTCGATTCTCCAGTTTCCACTATTCCGTCTTCCACGTCACCATAATTTGAATTTCTTGATATTTAAAACCTTGTTATGACGACATATTTGTTAATCATATTCATCAGATCCTTGTTATTTTGACAATCATCTCCCATGGAACGTATATCCCATTATTAAAATAGGAAGATTATATAAAATTTTGAAACCATTATGATTTTATTGAAACAACACATTTACGACGTTTCGGAGCAATATGTCTGGCTCCTTCTTCAGGTTCATTGAAACAATTACTACCTCACCCTGTTCGCTAATGGATGTTAGATCACTGTTGCCTTGCTTATCCGGTGGACATGCCACTTATCAGCAGATGGCTGTATAATAAATTCATCATCAAGCACAAGCCTCATGGTCGACTTTGGAGACAACTTTATTGCGTCTTTGTCAGGGGACCTTATTGCGTCATCTCTGTGTGATAAGTCTTTCCCATCAGATCGCAGCGTTACGACAAGTATAATAGCTATGACTGAAATTGTGAATAATAAAATATAAATAAAAAATAAATCAATCTGGCAATCTGAACCTGAAGTCAACAAGAAGTTACGAAATATTTGTTACCTCACATTTTTCTCTTTCTCTTCAGAGCACCGTACTACTACATTGGTGCCAACAGGTTTTATCACAGTGGTGTCAAGGTCTTCTACTGGTGGTTATGGGACGCGTCGTGGTATCGTAGCATGCCACGAGCTTCGCTGCGCAGCTAGCGTCGGGAAAGGGAACTTATTACTAGAAGTAGTAACCCAGCCATTTTACAATAGGGATGACGTTGTTTCTATTGGCGGGGTTATGAACTGCGTGGAGGGACACTTTCGTCGTGGCACGAGTGCCACGGACTCCCGCTCGTGGCATCGACCTTGACAACACTGCTTTATCAGGTCGTGCTGAGGCAGCGGTGCGGGGATGCACGGGGCAGAAGGCTGCTCGGTGGCAAACCGCGTTCGACGTTGCTCGCACGGGCGCGATTTGCCGCTGCCTCCACATTAGGGATGCGACATCGCCAACAAAATTAAGGCCTCGATGTTATTAAATCTCGACCCAAAACCATCGATGTTTTTAAACATTGATGTTTTAAAAACTGGTTTAGAAACTGTACTGAAATTTAAGTAGAGGCGATTTAATATGAAGGTGGTCTCTTTCATTCATTTTTGATTGAGGTTGAACTGACAAAATAGAGACAAAAAATCTTAGGTACAATTAACAAAATTTGATTTATCTGATTCGATCATTCAAACACAGTCTTCTTTATTGAGGAAAACTCCATTTAATTTATTTTTCACCCTTGGTCACTTTGGTCTGAAAAATATTCAATTTTAGAGAAATGTGAAAATTATTGTAGAAATTTGTTTTGTTGGACTTTTCGTAGAAACATCGATTACAAAACAACGATGTTAAATAATATAGGATTTAAAATATCGATTTTAAATACATGGATGGTTTTATAAAAAACATCAGTGATCGACCTAGTACTCCAAAACGCAGCGCTGAGGCAGGCAAAAACTGCGGCTCTGTCTTCTGCATTCAACCTAATAATGCTCAACATGCTCTCTGAATCTGAATAAGTGAAATTGTCGCTGATTCAATCAATGAGAGCCAAAATCACTGATACCTTCAGCCGAAATGTGCAGTTTCGCTGACAATCAGCGAATATGCGAACCTTTTTCATAATGACCGCCAGCATTTCACTGGTCGTCAGTGGTAAAAGTGCCGCGCCACCATTGCTCACTGATCATTCAGTCGTCACGTTCGATTAATTGTCACAGATTTCACTGATTCAAACAGTGAAGTTCCACTGATTCAAAAAGTGGACCCCATTTTCACAGATTTGTTCAGTTCAATTCACTGATTGTCAGTGGCAGGGTTATAACTGACGCCATCAGTGAATAGTCACTGTCAATCAGTAGTTTTTCACTGATTCAGACTGAGAGAGTGCGAGTAATATTGTGCACCTAGTGCTCGCCCAATGTCGTTGCGTCTGTATGTGCAGAGACCTTGTTGGGGGTCTCTGGTAGCAAATATTTGGACCAACCACCTCACCGTTTGCTTTACACCGGCCTCGCTCTCCGACTCAACCATCGGCATACAGCACGGTTTTAGATGAAGATTCGAATCGAAGCAAGTCGTTAGTACACCCTGGCCAGGAGCGAACAATACTTTAGCGATCTCAGCTAAATAGACATCCAGCAATCAGGAATGCCAAAACTTGCTTATGTGTTTTTTTAAGATGTCTCCATCTGTTATAGAAATAAAATTCTCAACATAATATTTGAGATAAGGGGGAAAACACCCTTGAAGTTGACCACCCCATTTTGAAGGCAATGGGCGTGAACAGGTTAAAACTCAAGGGAGGGAAAACCAATTGTCAAGTCTTTGGGCACTTCAGTAGTTAAATGATGGGCATTCCCATTCCTGAAATGTAGAGAGGCAAGATTGAAGGAGAAAATTCTACGAAATTCACGAAAGAAGTTGTATTTTCTAACTGGTATTGATGTGTTTGGTTACTTTTTGAAATGTTATGCAGGCTACCTACTTTTATTTTATTATGTAATTCAGTTGTGGCATATAAAGAGAAGATTTTCCAGGCAAATCAGATGTTCCCATTCTTACGAAATGTCCCGGAATTGAAAAGTTGTTTATGCTCTATTCGCTCTCAAAGTGTCTGTAAACTGAGTTTCAAATTATTTTCATCGTTCAAAATTATGCTTTCATCACCAGCAATGTCATTAATTAACCATAATCATAATTATCACCAGTTAATATCGAATGCAGAAGTGAATAACAGAAATTTTCTCAAGCACATCAGTTGCTGTCTTTTCTACTTGTGAGACTTCAAGAATTAAATGAAGAGTTTTGCTTCAGATACTACTGTATCACTGCGAGTGCACTCTGAGTAGTACGAAGGTAAATGTTTCATTCCTCCGTCCCTCATCACTAACTAAAGAACAAGTGTTTTCCTAAGATACAACATTTCATTCACTAAATATTCATCCAATATGTAAAAATAGATATGATGAGTACGTTAGTAAGATTATCTTAATTTTGTCGAATTATGGAATATGATTGCCTAGAGGTCAGTCCTTCAATACATTTTTTTTGTATTACAGCATTACAAGCGACATTTTTCATTATAAGAAATAGTTCATAAAATAATATCTTATGGCAAAAATTATGTCTATTTGCAATTTATGGCATGAAGAATTGCGTCATCACACATTCAATCAAGAGCAGCGAGAGAATCGTAGGTTGGCAGCGGTAAACCAAACAACCGATCACTATTTCTTCTCACAAATGTCAATTACCCGTCACAATAGAGTAGTTTCCAAAAATTAACTTTCATTTTATTATAAATTTATAATGGTGTTGTACAAAACATACCTTATGAAACTACTTTATAATCTTGCTTTAATGCATTTCTAGAAATTTGAAAACTAGCTCCTAACGTTGTTCGTTTTCAACCCATGTACTCATGCAATAAAGCGGAACATTATAAACTAGTTGCATAGTATACTATTACTAAAGGGGACGATATTTCTAACTATATGGCACTTCAAAACGCTGACAATAAGAGTACGACGGTGCTGCATCTAATAGTACAATGTCAATGCACAATGGTCAAATGACACCGAGCGTTCCAAGAAGTAATAAATGGGACGCACTGCTGTCAACGGTTATGAGTGTAGTGAGAGGAGCCTAACAAGGCAGGAGCGAGCCTCGCCTTGACACCGCACGTGCGAAGGCGGCGCGGCGCAGCGGCACCGGAAGTCGGTGGAGGAGTGGCCGGGTGGTGGAGGGGGTGGTCAGGGGAGTGGACGGGGGAATGGACGGGGGTGGATGGATGGTGACCGGAGGGGTGGATGGGGGACAGGGGGTTTGGTTATGGAGTGTGGGGGAGGAGAAAAAGTGGTCGCAGGAGGTGCAAGGGCGGTTTGGAGGGTGGGTTGGAAGGCGGGGGTCGGGTTGTGGGTCGGGTTGTGGGGCGGATTGTGAGTCGGGTTGTGGGGCGGGTTGTGGGGCGGGTTGTGAGTCGGGTTGTGGGGCGGGTTGTGGGTCGGGTTGTGGGTCGGGTTGTGGGTCGGGTTGTGATGCGGGTTGTGTAGCGGGTTGTGGGGGCGGGTTGTGTAGCGGGTTGTGGGGGCGGGTTGTGTGGCGCGTTGTGGGGCAGGGGCCGAGGGGCGAGGGATAGGGGCCGAGAGGCCGGGGTTGGGGGACGAAGAGCCGGAGGGAAGGCGAAGTACGGGGGGTATGGGGCGAGAGGCCGTGGGCGGGGACGAGGTGACGGGAACGGGGGGCGGGGGACGCAGACGCATTGCACGTGGTCAAGGGAGGCGTCGCGAGAGCCTTCTCGCCATGAAGCCGCCACAACCTCCATTCTTTAGGGTCGTAATGTTGTGCGAGGGTTCGCGAAGCACGTACTAAACGTAAAGCCATTGCCAATGTACGCTACTTAACGAAATATGACGCGATATAACATTTTATAATTGTGCGAGACGCATGGAGACAATGGCTGCAATCGTTCCGTACCTTTAACTTACGATTGGCTATGGCCTTGTGAGGAAGGGTAGCTAACCAATAGTTTAGGCTTTAATGGAGGGTGAGAAGATGACTTCAGGAGCAGGAAGAGAATTTTCTTATGCGTGGTACTGCTGCACCTTAAATAAAAATGTATTATAAGCGTTACTGGCAATCTGATACCTCTTCTTATTCGGTTAAAACGCATTAGAACCCATTTTTAGACTCGGATATAACAATTTGGTGTCTGTTGTTTCTCGATTATTCACGGCTAGGAATGCAATTATAGATTATTAAATGGTATGTTAAGACCATCCCAAAACTCACTCCCGGTGGAAATATAGGCTTGCTAAAAGAACAACAAATAGATAAAATAAATAAAAACAGCGAAGTAATAAACGCATCAAAAATTAACATAAATCAAATAAAAATATTCAGACAAAACGAAAATTAAGAGAAAGCTAATGGGTACGTTGAGTAAATAAACAAATTCCAAGTAAACAATTAAAAAAGAGAGTTACTAATCAAACTATCCAATGAAACATGAGACTCCTTGAACTGAAAGCCAAAATCTACTCCTTTTTATAGTTCTTCGTACGGCGAAGATAATATACACCTTTCCTCTCATGTTTATTATTGAACAAAACGAGTCTCAGTATAATATACGAGAATATCTGCAACAGAGCTGCAGGTTGAGTGTTTCTAGACTCTTCCACGAAGAGCATCACTCGTTTCGTTGAGACCAGGCTCCAGGTGCATTCAAAAGTGAATGCTCCGCCTCTGGTCGTATATCTTCGGAGCAGGCCAGACACTGTCTGGACGTGAATTCTAGCGACTGGCTGCTCTTATGGGTGGTTTTCCGTGATTTCTCTGTTGAATACCAGGCGAATGCTGGAGCATCGCTGTATCCTAAAAAAACTGATCATGGATTGCGAATGATCTCTCCCCTCTTCTCCTACCCTTATTACTTTCTTACTCACATACGTACGTGCAACACACTACCACACATGTCTAAAAAACAATTGGGAGCTTAGATCTTTACCCAGTTGGGGGCGATTCCTTGTTGAGGGAGCAACCTTGATGGGGGGAGGGGACCTTGCAAGCCTGCGTGTAGCTCGGCGCCGAATTGCACCATTTCGCGGGGGAATATCGCTCAAACCTCCCGTGATAAAGCGCACACTACACTTACGGGACTAATGACCATGGCCATAGCCATTGACGCACCGGGAAACATCAGAGAAGGCCGATTTGCTCGCTGCGTTCTTTCACCCCTTCGCGAATTCCCTTTTCTTCTTCCCCTTCATATCAACTAATTTTCTTTCTCGCCTCCGAAACCTTTCTGAGGCTGATTTCTAAAGAAGTACAAATGTACTCTGGAATATTTGGTGAATTATTAGTTCCATTTGTGCATCTAAGAAACAATGTTCAGTACGGAGTACACCAAATCTTAAATCGCATTAGTATTTACATATTTTATGTTCTCTTTCATCACACTTTATCCATCTTGCTCTTCTTTGCCTATTATCTTAAGCTTCTTTCTTTTATCCTCATGACATCTAATTGCCGTGACAATTATGAGATATTCCATTTATCATTTAAGCACATTATCATACCAAAACGGAAATATTTGAGTGCCATGAATATAATTGTACACTCCTGTAATTGTGTAATTTTCATATTTGAAAAGTATTACGTAAGGATTTTCCAACATATGAATTATTAGCGTTTTCCCTTTGTATTCAGTTATTTGTAATAAGTGTTATCGAGTTTACGCTTATGACCCATTTCCACGACCTAGTGCCCTTTCGTCATTTTTTATCACTTTCAGATACACTTTGTTAATTCGTCCTTTGACATTTCCCACTCACATTTCTCATTCTCTCCGTCTGCATTCATAGTTGTACTTTTTACTGCGCGAGTTAGTTCATCTGTTCAGAACTATCCTAGGAGATTTCAAAGGACCATTGACTAATGCCTGAAAGAATTTTTGCGCCCATTACCTTTAATCACCTTCATCGGTATACAGATCTTCTACAACGAGTTACTGTTGCCTCTGTGTGTGTCCATGTCCCTGTTTGTGTTTCTCTATGTCTCTGCGTGTGTCTGCATGTTTCCGCATGTGTCTTTCCGTCCGTCAGTGAACACCACCAAAACCTAAACAATTTGTAAGATTTATGCACAAATGAATATTCTCCGGTCCATTTTCACTGGCTCAAAGTCCGCGCGTCTGACGGCGGAAGAATACATTGTCTGGAGCGACGCTCAACTGTTTTAGAACCTGACATAAAATCATTTCTGATCTGAAACAGGGGGGGCGCTCTTGCGCACCATATCCGACTTCAGCCAATGATCAGCCAACATGCGCAAAATATCGCGAAGCGTGTGTAAATCATCATACACGGCGTATTAAAAATAGCAAATTCTTTATGTATGCGCGATGATTCTAGTGCTAGTTACTATTTTGTTGATACTATTTTGTAATGCCACCAATATAAATCCAGTCTAATGGACGCTGTGCTTTCAGAAACCTACCGGAGGGTTAGGATATTGCTGTACGATGCATTAGAAGTAACAAAACAACACTGCCAAATTTATTGTCAAACCATATTATGCACAAATTAGCTTGTAAAATAATTCAGAAATTAGTTTAGTTTAAAACAATTCTCTAGGTATTATTAACAAAGTGAATGTCATAATTCACATGTATTTTCAAGAAACATTTCACATATTTATAAAGACAGTTGTTTTTTTTTCTTTTTGACAATATCGAGAGACCTCAGGAGGTGCTACAACGTGCATGAAGTGTTAACTTTATATTAACAATCGACTATATACAGGTGTAGTGATACTATCCATACCAGCACTGCAATTTTTATATGGATACCGTGATATTATCGATTCAACAGAATTGATTCCAATACACTTAAGGTCGAACTGATCGATAGTGTAATTTCCGAAAGCATCTCATGAACACTAGGCTCTTTAGTTCTAGGAACTTCATACAGCTACACCAGCCCTTAGAACGAAGATGAAGACGAAAGGTAGGACGAAGCGGAAGGGAAGGGCAGAGGTAAAGACCAGTGGGAAGGGCGATTGGGAGGGAGATGGAGAAACGGAAGGCGAAGGCCAGGAAGGAGAGGAAGGGGGAAGGCGAAGGCGAAAGGGAGAGCGAAGGTGGTCAGGGTGGAGGGAAAGGCGAGAGGAAAGCGAAGGCAGCGTATACCCTGCGTGGGCTACACCCCACACTTTGCTTGTAACCCCACGGGTATTGCTCCCAAGAGTGGACACCTAGGCTCTTGGTCTTTGTCCACACATCCCTCCGGCGTACAAGTACACCTTCGGGCTGGCATTCGGAAACACCGGAACCCCACCTAGGCGCCTCCCCAATTATGCTGGATAGGGCCACTCTGCCAGTTCAGAGCTACAAGATAGGCGGCCCAGCACCGGATTCTAATGTAGCACCACTCACAATACGCCGCGATGAACCCCTATTCATTAGCCCAATAGTATTGGACACTGCCACGGCGAAAGCAAGTGCCCATCTATGGGCCGCCGAGACCGAATTGTGGCCCTGGTGGCTCGGGAACCCCGACCCGTCTCCTCATTGCATTCATCTTGAAGCTGTCGACGTGAGAATCGACGGAATCCAGATATCCTGATGGGGGATTCATGCTTCTTTTTGGACATTTATTTGTGGGTTTGAGAAAAAAAACCGCGCCCAATCCTACCCCACGTTTGGCGGGTAGGGGATCCACTAATGGGTCACCGGGCGAACGTGGCAACACGGAGTGTACTTCTGTCTGCTCACTGCACCCATCCTAGCGCTAACGGCGTGAATGAGGGAGAGGGCAAAGGGGAGTGCGAGGGCAAAGTGGAGGGCGAGAGCAAAGGGGAGGGCGAGGGCAAAGGAGTGGGCGAGGGCAAAGGAGTGGGCGAGGGCAAGGACAAGGGCAAGGGCAAGGGTAAGGGCGAGGGCGAGGGCGAGGGCGAGGGCGAGGGTAAGGGTAAGGGCAAGGGCAACGGCAAGGGCAAGGGCAACGGCAAGGGCAACGGCAAGGGCAACGGCAAGGGCGAGGGCAAGGGAGAGGGCAAGGGAGAGGGCAAGGGAGAGGGAAAGAGCGAGGGCACGGGCGAGGGTAAGAGCGAGGGCAAGAGCGAGGAAGAGGGCGAGGGCGAGGGTGAGTCGCAGAGTCGCCTAGCGCTCACGTGCGTGTGCACTTTGCGTGACCCGGAGCCAGCGCTTATCCGTAGGCTACTGCTGTGGCACGTAGCATATACTCGTAAGTCAGTTCGAGGGCAGGGGAGAGCAGCTGCTCGCATTATTGATAGTCCATCGAAAAGGGGAGTGGCACGTGTGGCACTGCAACGAATGTTCAAATCTTCTATGTGAACTCCAGAGAGCAGGCCTGCTCAAAGCAGAGATCTAGTCCTACGGTGGACGCCTTCTCCTTGGATCTCAGCTCTGGGAAGAAAGTTCACAGGCGAGAGTGCCACCACCGTTTGTCCAAAGTGACGCCTTTGCCTCAACTTTCCAGGCAAAGAATACGTCAATCATGTTTTCAGATTTTTAATAACCATATCATATTCACGAAAGTATTAATTATTGTAGTCAGCAAATACATGTTTTGTTAGCGAGGTTTTTTCAGTTCAATCTCTTTCACCTTGTTCTTGGAAATACACAGCGAACGTTTCTAAGCGCATAGGTAGGTCATGGCATTAATTGACGTCAGTGCAATCCGTGCAGTGAATTCCGTCCATTCCAGCACGAGACACCGAGCGGTGCGGACCTGCTCTCTAGCGCTCCGCATAACCGACAACGTGCTGTAATTTACACCAAGTGTTATAAGTGATATTACACCTAGTGTTTCTACTCAAACAAACAGTGCAAAGCTTCTATGGCATATGCCATAGACTCATCCACAGGGCAGGCAATTAGCCAAGCCCTATACACCCTGCACAATGCAGACATCAACCAAGAAGGGCATTCAGAGCTGACCTCCTTGGAAACCAGCGTAGATATGGACACCAGCAACGCAGCCTCGCCAGCTCTACTCAACGGCGAGGGCATCGTCAACCAAGCCTTGACTCAGCACAACGCGTTCTACGGGACTCCACCGCCAGCTCCTGCCCCACATCAACAAAACAAAAGGTCAGTGAGTGTTAGTGACAGTGAAAGTGAAACCGAAAACAAGAAAATCAATCGTTCAAGTGAAAGAGCGGGTGAAAATTCCAAATCATCCACTGATTACGAATATAATGTACCCACTAGAAACATGTTCGGCGAACTTGGTGAAGTCGGTGAAGGCCCTGAAAGCAACAGATTTCCATATCTCAAAGAAACGTGCAACGACCAGATAATTCCAGCTAACAGAATTCCACCCATTTATGTAGCCAACATTCCTAACGTCAGCAATTTCATAAATGAACTCAAAACCAAAGTTACCAAAAATTTCGTTACAGATGTTAAAAACAATAAAATTAAAATAAATTCAAGTTCAGCAACAGACTATAGGAACATTGTAAAATACTTAATACATTCACAAAGAAGCTTCCACACGTATAAAGATCCCGCAAATAATAAATACTCGGTTGTTTTCAAAAATCTGCATACATCAATTTCCGAAGACGACATAAAAGAAGATTTAAAATCGCAACACCCTTCAATTATAAAAATTACAAGGTTAAATAAGGACAATAAACCAATCCCAGTAGTAGCAGCAGAATTTAGTGGCGCAGAACCCATTGAATCAATATTAACTATAAACTCAATTTGCAACCACAGAGTCACCACCGAAAAAAGAAGAAAACCCAAAGGTCCAATACAGTGTCAAAGGTGCTTAGATTATGGTCACACTAAGAACAACTGTAATCACAAAATTCACTGCGCATTTTGCGCAGGTAATCATTACACCGCAACATGCCCCCGCAAGAATGAAGATCCGCTTTGTGCTAACTGCCATGGGAAGCATAAAGCAGACATTAGAGACAATTCTTGCAGATATTATAAGGAAATTAGTGACACAAAAAGTCAGCGATATTCTAGGAAAAACAATAATGAAAATACGAAAGCCTCTACACCCCCACCCTCTACTCAATCCCTCTCAGACTTCCCAAATCTACCCGAAAGAAATTTAATCAATAATTTCACTCATATCTCAAGTCCTCAAAATCAAACTCAACCCATCACTTCGAGACATCCACGTAATAACCCTAATCAACCACCAACTCGTACTAATAATTCAAATTACCCACTCCTAAATACAATTATTAACTCAATTTCATCCTGCATTGTAAATTTCATAAATTCTCTAATCCCCACCATAATAAGTGCAATCCAAAACTCAGTCTCAGCTTACTTAAGTAATAATAATAATAATAATAATAATGGCAATACAGGCCCATAAAGGATTAATTCTAGTAAATTGGAACGCCAATGGCGTATCTAACAAAAAGACCGAACTAACCCAATTTCTCCATGCATACAATGTAGATATTGCAGGCATTACCGAAACCCACCTAAATAAGAAAAACAAATTATACATTCCCAATTATTCAATTTACAGGTCAGACAGATCTGAAAGCAAAGGCGGCGGAGTACTAGTAGCAATTAAAACAAGTATAATACATCATCAAATTGACGTGTTAAATTCCCCAAGAACTGAATCCATAGCCATCCGCGCCATAATAAATAACAGCATATGGAACATAATAACTGTATATAATCCCCCAACTTCGAAAATTAAGGATATCAATTTTAGACACCTTTTTCAATCTTCGAACAACACATTACTAATTGGCGACTTCAATGCTAAGAATACTAATTGGGGATGCCGACACAACAATCAAAATGGACTCATACTATCACAAATCGCTAACATACTAAAACTCAAATTAATCACTCCCGCTGAACCTACATATTATCCATTCGACCGCAATAAAAATCCAGACATTCTCGACATCGGCATTACCAACTCTAATATAACATTCTTTTCTACCCCTATATTCGAATTAGATTCAGACCACATCCCAGTGTTAATAACCACGCAGCAGCTTGCACCACAACATGCCCCAGCACCCAAATCTAAGACAGGCAGAATAAATTGGAACCAATTCCAAAAAATCGTTAGTGTAAAAATACCCGCTTTCAAAATACTCAATAGCCCTATCGAAATTGAACATGCTCTCTCTCATTTCAACACAATAATTCACACTACCGTAGAAGAGTCTCATATAAACACTGAACAAACTAAAAAAACTAAAAATCAAGAGCTCCCTCCCGAAATACTCAAAGCAATCGAAGTTAAAAACAAAACAAGAAGACTATGGACCCACTTAAAAACTCCTGAACTTAAAAAAGAATTAAATATCATAACAAACGTAGTAAAAAGATTAATCAATACCCACAACAATCAACAATATCACAAGTTAGTAGAACAACTCACCACTAAAAATAATACGCTGTGGCAGTTTACAAAAAAATACTTAATAAAAAGACAATTATACCTACACTAAACACGACAACGGGCAAAGCATACACCTCTATTCAGAAAGCTGAAGAGTTAGCTGATTACTTCGCGTCAACATTTAAAACAAACGTAACCAAACCCCATCCCGAACACAACACAATTAATAAAAATCAAATCGAACCCTGCTATGGTCCACACCCGAAAATACAATATACATCCCCAGCAGAAATAAATATAATAATAAAAAAGTTACCACGTAAAAAAGCACCTGGACATGATAACATTAATAACAACATATTAAAAAATTTACCTTCTCCCGCAATTGCATTCCTAACCAATATATACAATTCTTGTTTCAGGAATTCATACTTCCCCCAACAATGGAAACACGCAACAGTTATCCCCGTACCCAAACCTAACAAAATTGCTACAGCACCAAATAGTTACCGTCCTATAAGCTTACTGCCCACGTTAGCCAAAGTATTTGAAAAAATAATTCTGAAACGTCTAACCCAATTCTTAAGAGACACAAAAACCATCCCCCGCGAACAATTTGGATTCACCAAAAATATATCAACTCAGCATCAGTTACTAAGAATCACAGAACACTTATACTCTTCATTCCAGAAAAAATTTCATACAATAGGCATTTTTATTGACATAACCCAAGCTTTCGACAGAACATGGCATCAGGCGCTACTATACAAAATCAAAAAAATAGGAACCCCTCATTACATCACCTCAATTATCCGCAGTTTTCTATCCAACAGAACATTTTCAGTTAATGTCAATAACCATCACTCAAACCCAAGGCAAATAAATGCAGGCCTCCCCCAAGGATCACCATTATCTCCCATACTCTTCAATATCTATGTAGCAGACTTACCAACACTAAATTCAATAAAAATCGCTCAATTTGCCGACGACACGGCACTATTTTCTTCAGGACGTGACTTACACGAAATACGTAACAAAATGCAATTATATCTTAATCTAATCGATAGCTGGGCCACTAAACTGAAAATCCAACTGAACCCATCAAAAACCGCTGCTAAAATATTCACCCTCAGACCGTACTCTCCACCCACTCCTCTGACATTAAATAATGAAACAATAATCTGGCATCCACAAAATAGCACAATTAAATATCTTGGATTGCACATAGACACGAAACTCAACTGGAAAAAACACATACAAAATAAAGTTAATCAAGCAAAAGTAAAACTACTACAATTAAAACCTATCATCAATAGAAATTCCTCACTGCCATATAACACAGCCATTATAATATATAAAACCATCTTAAGACCCCTCCTTTTATACGCATGTCCCATCTGGATCAACGCCGCAAAAACCAATATCCACAGAATTCAAATCTTCCAAAACCAGTTCCTCAGAATAATCACTAACGCCCCTTGGTTTGTCACCAACGATCAACTACATAAAGAATTATCCATAGAACCCATAGCCAACCATATTAACTACCTCTCCACTAATTTCTACTACACCATCCCACAAATCCCCACCCTAAAAGCTCTCAACCTCGGCCGTAACCCAACCCAACCAACCCGAATTAAAAATAAATACTCATTCCACATTTTCCTACAAAAATTCGCCGAAATTGACAGTTAAGAGGTACCAATGATGGTTTCCTCACCTATGTATTAGATTAAGTTTAGTATGTAAGTTAGTTATAAGCAACAAAAACATATGTATAGTTTAAGTTCCACTGAACTATGTAATACTCAACAAGAATATTTTAATAAAAAAAAAGTGAATTCCGACCGTGGCAAAATTTTTGACACTACCCAGGTCGTATTCAGCCGCTGCCAGAAGGCATCCCGCTTCTAGCAGACCGCTGCTCTGGTCTAGTTTTGCGTGTTTTTTCCGATCAACACCAGGCGAATTCTAGAGCAGTATCTTTACAAACGGGCCACGGACCAGCGCGTGATCTTTCCTTCCTCTTCTTAGTCCTATTTCACCCCTTACTTACACATGTACATGCACTTCACTACCAAACATGTCGAAAGACCAGTCAAGAGCTTCGTGGTTGTCCCGGCTGGGGAAGTGCCCCGCTGGTGGGAAATGGTTGGGGCAAAACCTCGCAAGGTCGGTGCCGGATCTCACCATCGAGCGGGGGAAGATTCCGGCCACCTCCCGTGGCAAGATCATGCACTACACTTACGAGAGTAATAATCATAGCAGTCTACGCATCCGGAAACACGAAATAAACAATCAAGCAACTTGCAATACGCTCCTCGTATTGCACGTTGTAACAAAAGTCGTAGCAATTAGCGTGCAGTGCTGCTCAGTGCGGGCACGGCCAGCGCAGGGGCAAGAGTCAGGGCAAGGGGGACGGGTGAGTTTAAGTGGCCTGCGTCCCCGTGCCTTCGCACTCATTTAGTCAGCCCTCGCCACTCGCCCGATCGCAGAGCCGGGCGGCGGCGGCGGTGGTGGCGGCGGCGGCGGCGGTGGCGGTAGTCCACACGCGCGACCGCCTCGCCCAGTCGGTAACATAATCCTGGCGCTCAAAGCACGCGAGATTTTTGTTAAAGATATTTTATGTCACACTTGCTATAAATGTCAGCCTCTAACCGAGAGATACGAGGAGCCATAAAGGTGTCATAATGAATTATAAAGTTGCCTATAGGGTTAATACCTTTGCCCTTTCCACGAACTGAAGAGTGTGTATGTGTATGTGTATGGGTGTGTGCGTGAGTGCGTGTGTGCGTGTGTGTGCTGATTCTAAAGTAACATCTCGTTTTAAATGTACAACTGAAAGGAAGTGAAGTGGTATTTCCCTCCGTGATTCTCGACGTTTTGTTGGGAGGTAGAATCTACAGACAATAGCAGGCCTCGAAATGAAACTTCGATTTCAGTCTGTTTGTAATTCCACGTTACGATCCAACACAGACTTCATTCAGGATCAGAGTCGCCATTAACAAATAGCTGTTTACGCCCCTCAGAACTAACACGCAAGTACACGAATAACAATAGTAGGAAAAGGACAAGGTATTGTCAGTCAGAGAGCAAATCAATTGCTGTTACATTCTTCCGGAAGAATTGAGACCGTGAAATAAAATGCCAGAGAGTAAATGATAAGAAACAAATCTGTTAATCACCATCATCATCCTTGATTTGTGTGTGTTCCTGAGCGATGCTTTCCCTACGTTAATTATTAATACCGTTGCGATGTGCGGTGCTTGCTCCAAATGTACCATTATTGTGGGTGTACGGACCCAGTTTCTAATCCATGCTCACAAAGATAGCACACATGTTACACACACAATTACTGGCGAGAGGAAGGAATTACGGAAGGCTTAGGGCCTATAGGTAATACGTGACGAAATGGAATGTACCCAATGTCACGAACATAACTGAGTAATCAAGAAGGCCTGAGAACGACAGAAACTTTTAAAATTATGGAAATTTGCCAAATATACATAGGAGTAGTATTCATGCAGTTACGGCACGGGATTAATGAACGTTATAGAGAGAATTCCGGGTTGTACTAACAAACATTTCATGCGTCGATTCTTAAAGCTAAAGAAATAAGTACATGAATAACTTCCCTGAGGTTTAATAAAGATATTCATTGACTAGTTCATTAGTCTGTGTCTGCTTATCTTTTCGTCTCTCTCCCTCTATAGCCGTCTCCCTCATCCTCATACCCCCTCCCTCTCGCTTTCCCTCCATCCTCTCTCCCTCTTTTCTCCCCCACTCTCTTCATAAGTCCCAACATCGTATTCTTCTCTCTCTCATTCTTTCTTCCCTCTGCCTCCCCCTCCCTCACCCCTCTTTTTCACTCACTCTCAAGGAATTTCACTGCTCTTTAGGTCATCCTCAGCCCCTGTATTGAAGCACTCGCAATAATGATTGATGAATCGAATTACATCGATGTAATGGGGTAGCGACCCATCGCCCGACATCGAATAGGAATGATGGGAACGGGGGCAATATTATAACAAGGATTGCATCATCTTCTGGCGGCATCCCGCACCATACGGCTGCGGGGTATTCGCGCGTCACTTAGAGGAATAATGCGAGTTCCGGAAACTTTCAGTCTCGAGGCCTGCCAAGTATAAAAGAGCAGCCCGGCGGAGGCTGGCTGACATGTCTGAAGTTTAAGCTGAGCTGTGAAGTGTGTGCGTCACGGTGAAAAGCAATGTAGAGTTCAGTGCAGTGCACTGGCGGATCCAGAGAGGGGGCATGGGAGCCTGCCCCCCCAAAAAGCCTCGAGTTTTGTTAGCCTTCCTTTATTTGGTGAAGTTGATTTTCATATATATTTAATGTTAAAATTATGTAATTATTTATACAATAATATTTGTACAATAAATATTAAATATTAATATCATATTTATATAATAATATCGGCTGGATCCGCCCTTGATGCAGTGGACTGTGCAGCGGACAGTGCAGCAGTACAAAGGAAGTGAACCGCGAACATACATAATCAAGAGAAGTGAGCCGTGCTTAAAGAAATAAACAAGTGAAGAAATCAAGAACTGTAATATAAATATAAAATACTATCTGTATATAAAACAGTATTTTAGAGTATAATAAAAATACAAATAATAAACTTCTTTGTTACAATAAATATCTGTGTTTTATTTCACCGTCAAGAAACGTTACAGTATTGAAGAGGGATGGTGCGTAGTCAGTGGCCAATTGCTCTGTCTTTCGCCCAGAAGTAATCACACTATTAATTTATATATTTTACATTCTAAAAATCCTTATATAGAGTCGAGTAACCTCCATCCACCCCTCTGTCCATCACTCGATCACTTACGTTCCACCAATCCTATCAAATGAGAGGTCATTCGACGCGATTCGGTCTTCTCATGGAGAACTGAGGATTTGTTTACACCATAAAGAGTTCTAAAACAAAATCTCTAAAAAGTGTGTTTGTTTTTAAGAAACAAACACATTTTGGGTGGATCGTTTCGGCTCAAAAGTGATCCGGCACGTACAGAGATAATCAATAGCTCATTCGATTTCTATCAATTAATTGAATTTAGCTCAGAGTAAGCATTTCTTCTCTCTGCAGTAACTCTGGCCCAGAGGTCCTGGGTTTCGAGTCCCGATGGTGGCGGATCATCAGAGCAACCGGCCGCTAGAATTTTCCTCCAGACCAAACTCGACCTAGCTAGTGTCGAAAATCCTGCCACAGTCAGGACTCGAACCAGGACCTACCGGTTAGAGGGTTAAGTCGATGTATGCCGGTAGGAAAGAGGAAAAAAATGGGAGAGACAAGAGGGAAGGGTAGGGGAAGTGATCAGGGAAGGGAGAGAAGAGGCGAAGGAATAGGCGACCAGCGCGTGAACGCGCATCTGAAGGCTTAGCGCGAGCGTGCGAACTCCTCCTAACACGAGTGACTGATTAGTGACTCCAGGCGCCTCAACTGCTGAGGTCATAAGCCCCGTAACTGTAGTGCATTTTTTCCTTGGAAGATGATGGGGATCTTCCCCAGCTGGATAGTGAGATCCGCCACCGACTTATCGTTGGCTAGCGGGGTTTTCTTCAATCAGGTATCATGCACTGGCGGGAAACCGCCAGAGCCCTGACAAGCTCAATGCTCCCGACCGGTCTCCAGGTATGTGTGTCAATGTAAGTGCTTATATGTGTGTGTGTGTGTGTGCACTCGTAAGGGGTGAGGATAAGACAAGGAACAGGAAGGAAACAACGCGCGCTGGCGTGACCCATTTGTTTGGGTTCTGCTCCGGCATTCGCCTGGTGTTGATCAGAGAAATCACGGGAAACTACCAATCATAGCAGCGGTCTCTAGAATTATTCTCCAGACAGTGGCTGAAGTTGACGTAGCTACGTAGCTAGTGTCGAAAATCCTGCCACCGTCGAGACTCAAACCTTCCGGGCAAAGGCACTGCAGTGACATTAATTGATGTATTAAGCCAACCAAGCCAGGAGGAGGATTGATTGACTGATCGTCATTCCGGGCGTGTCAACTACAGAGATCATTAGCCCCGTAAGTGTAGTGCGTGCTTTTACATCGGGAGGTCGCGGTGATCTTTTTCCCACTGGATGGCGAGGTCCGGCGCCGACCTACCGTAGACTATTGGGGTTTTACCCTCAAGCAGGTTATCTCCCGCCACGGGGCACCGCCCCTGCCGGGACAAGCTCTCAGCTCCCGACTAGTCTCCAGG
Organism: Acheta domesticus; assembly: GCA_031308135.1. NCBI lineage: Eukaryota > Metazoa > Arthropoda > Insecta > Orthoptera > Gryllidae > Acheta > Acheta domesticus. The sequence goes on along the minus strand of JAHLJT010000631.1, from coordinate 75,513,241 downwards.
TATGTGTGTCAATATAGTGCTTGTCAGCGTGTGCTCGTAAGTAAGGGGTGAAGTTAGAACAAGGAAGAGGAAGGAAATATCGCGCGCGGTCCGTGGCCCGTTTGTTAGGGTGTTGCTCCGGGATTCATCTGGTGTTGATCGGAGAAACCACGGAAAACTGATCCGAGCAGCCGGTCACTAGAATTTTTCTCCAGACAGGGACTGAAGTCAACGTAGTGTCGAAAATCCTGCCACCGTGGAGACTCGAACCCTACGACCTGCTGGGCCGAGGCACTGCAGTGATATCAATTGATGTATTAAGCCAAACTAGCCAGAAGGAGGAAAAGGCCAATCGAAAGCAGAAGGGGACTTTCTAAGTCAGTGTAAAGAGGGAGAGGACATGAAAGAAATGAGGAGAAAGAAGAGGAAGGGAAAGAGAGGGAACAAGGAAGGGACAGCATCTGTAAGAGCCTAAGAGAAGAAGCGGAGGCGACTTGCACGTGGGCGCGCGTCTGAAGGTCCTGTGCGCGTGCGAACTCCTTGCAACAGCGTTACTGATGAAACGGCGGCGGCGGCGGCGGCGGCGGCGGCGGCGGCGGCGGGCGACGCTCGCGCCACATTGTGCGGCCGCCCCCGTCGCGGCCAGTGACAGCCTCAGAACTCGAGGCCGCGCCGCCCCGCGCCGTGCGCACACGGCGTCCGCGGTAACAAGGAGGATAAATTGGTGGTTGCACAAAGGCGTGGGTGGCGGCGGCCGCGGCGCCCTCCTTCCCCCCCCCCCCTCCGCCTCTTCGATGGCTATCGCCGGTCCACGTCCGTCAGCCTGCGTCGCACCTCCACCAGGCCTCGCTGGTGCTGCGCCCCTTTGGTGCCTTTACGCGTCCCAGCGCAGCGGCCCTGTTTGAATCGGTGTGCATCACACACATCGAGGGCCCAGTTGCAAAAGGCAACTACTAGAATTTGTAAGTTTTGAGATATTGGCGTTTTAAAGTTTAATAAAGCTTTCAAAATATCACTTGAATGACTTGATTTTTTGTTGATTTTTTACAGTTTTCTGTACATTTCAAATTCAAGCGGTGTTAAATGACAGTTTTACAACGATATTAAACTTTAAAACGGCTGTATCTCAAAACTTTGAGTTACCTTTTGGAACTGAGGAGCCGAAATCTACTGTTTTTTCGTACTTCCACCTTTTTCATCTCACCCCCTCTTCACATTTTTTCTATTCCATAACTTCCTTTCCCGTACCTGGTTTGAATTATGCAGTTAATTTCTTTAATGTACGCGACTCTTTGCTGAAATCTTGTTTGAGCAACGCCTTCGACTTTATGCCATTGCTATTAATCTTTCATGCCCATAACTATTCAGTACGATGCCACTATTTGATTCTTTTCGCATTGCGTCCTTTGTTCTGTGATCCCTCCCTCCAAACCCACCCTCTTGCTTATTCACTTACCGCCTGTTAACAGGCTTGTTTGCTCTCTTTTTGACAACATACTCACAGCCCACTTGTTCAGTCGCTCGCTCAGCCACTTGGTCGCGCACTGGCTCCCTCACTTACCCGCCAGCACATCCACTCACCCTCCGCTAACTTGCTAACCCGTTAACTCATTGTAGCACTATTTCTCTAGTTGCCTTAACCTGACGCTCACTTGCTTATGGTTCGTTGGTTGATCAGTGATTCCGGGCACGGGAACTGCTAAGGTTAGTAGTCCCGTAAGTGTAGTCCTTGTATTATCTTGGGAGGAGGCGGTGATCATACCCCGCTGGTGAGATCCGGCGCCGATCTACCGTCGGCTAACGGGGTACCCCCAATCAGGTATCTCTCACCAGCGAGGCACCGAACTAAGCCGGGACACGTTCTAAGTTCCCGGACGCCTTCTGGTATGTGTGATAGTGTGGCGCATGTAAATGTGTGTGTGAGTAAGTGGTAGGAAAGGACAAGGGATGGGAAAGAAAGATTGCGCGCTGACTGTGTCCCGTTTGTTAGGGTAATGCTCCAACATTCACCTGGAATCGATTGGAGACACCACGGAAACTACAGATCAGAGCAGCCAGCCGCTAGAATTCTCCTCCAGACAGTGACAAAACTCCACCCGACTATCTAGCTAGTGTCGAAAATCTTGCCAACGTCGGGACTCGAACCTAGGACCTCCCGGTCAGACGCCCTGCAGTGCCCTGAGCCACCTCTCCTCTGGCTCACCAGCCCGCTCACCACTTCGCCCGCCCGCCATCTTGTTTGCTCACCCGCTCGTTGGCTCTCCCGCCCGCCCACCCGTTCGCTCACTAGTCTGCTTGCTCACCCGCACCGGTCGTGTTGTTCGGCGCGGACCGTGAGTGGGCTGAATGCTGGGCCGACGCGCCGACCTCACTTGAAGTTCGGTTCGAGTCCTTGTAATGTCACGTTGTGACACTTCGTGAGGCGAGGGTGGGCTTCTTTTTTCTCTCGTTCCTCTTCCGTTTCTCCGCGCTTCTCTCCTTCCCCCCCCTCCCCTCCCGTCGCACACCGGCGGCCGGCGCGCCTGCCCGCCCGCCCGCCCGCCCGCGCGCGCCTGGGAACCGAGCCTGCCTATTGCCACAAAAGCGTGGTATTTTAACCTTGTATAGAATTAAAGGTTTTGTTGGCGAGATGGATGACCGCGAGGGTGTCAGCCTCTCCATTGCCACGGCTCTGCTCCTTTCACGTCCAAGGATCTATCACTCCATTGTTAGCCCGCTCCGTTCTCTCCTAGCGCGGCTCCCGTTGTTGCCGGTGCGGGTGGTGAGGGCGGCGGGGGCGGCGGGGATGGCGGGGGCTGATTCGCCCTCGCGAGCCGCGGTGGGGGTGGGGAGGCGGTCATGGGCGTCCGGGCCCTTTGTGGCGGATGCGGATGCCCTTCGGGGAGGTCTTGCTCAATTGCGCTTTCCTGAACCTTGTGGGACGCCGCGTCGATCGAATTACCAAAAGCGCTGCCGCAAGGGCCAAAGGGCCGTTGCCGCCGGAGACGGTGCTTCCTCGCCTTTCTCTCCCACTGTTCCCGAGAGCATGAGGTACTGGGGCTCCAGGTTCAAGTTTCAGGAGCCGTAGATGCACACTGGTCAGTTTTGTGCTTGTCTTTTGATGAGAGCCTTAGCAGTAATGCACAATAACTACAGCAGTGCACAATAACTAAGTAGGCCATGAAAATTTGGAGTCTGACATTACGTTCACGGTTTTGCTGTTTTCGTTATTGTAAGAATAGAACCATTTTTTCCAATTTTAATTTAAGTACTCGTCAAAGAAAAATGTTAAAAAGGATAATATTAGTTTGCAAAGTAAAGCAAACCGAATAAAAGAAAAAAAATCTTGTTAAAAAGATAAAAAAAGGAGAGAACAATATTTTCTAAAAAGAAAATTGACAAGTTTCACTTTGCTATATTTTTTTATTGTATAGGATTATCGTTACAAAAAATTATGTAAAACATACTAACATAATTTTAATTTGGTATGCATTTAAAATATATTAAGCGTTATTTAAAGTGTTATAGGATCATTACAACGGCCATGCTCTCTCAGGGAATCTACATAAAATTGTTTTCGTATCATATTTTCACTTTCTCGTCTACTTCCTACGGAGAAAGTTAAGAAGAAAGGAGAAGACAACGCTGCTGTTTGTCTGTGAACAACTACAGGACCTTAACTATAAACAGGATTTCAGTTGGCTAAATGGATATTACTCAATCGACACAGCTGATGGCGAAATGTCTCAAATTTGAAACGCGTCTCTCACTTTTTTGGGAGTATTTTACTACTGAAGATTTGAGGGAGTAGCTCAGCTACTTACAGCAACTGCTCATAATTATAAAATATATTTTATGCTGTTTTTATGTCGATTTTATGTTTACAATCAAAAGACGCATTTTTTCATTCTTTAACCTGTTCTTGTAACACACAAAAGTTTTCTACATTCTGCCATATGCATTGTGACGTACATGATAATAAACAAATTGTGATCAACTTTTTCACACAATATAAGCAGAAACAAAATTGATGATTTATAAGTAATGAAGCCTGTTAAGTTTGGTTCTCAAAATATTGCAGTGTAGAGAGACTCAATCAAGTTTTCGACCAGAACGCAAACAATTTTCAAGATTCTTATACCATCACACAGAGATCTCTGGCTCTACCTATCGCAGTTGATGAGAGATATGAACGCGAGCAATATTTTGATTAATCCCCAATTATAAATTTCGGCAAGTCTTGGAGAATACAGTTGATTACGTAATGGTTAGTCAAAAAGCTCTTAAGTTCCATTCTGCAGTGACTCACACCAGAAGGTCTAAGGATTCTAGCGCGGAGAAGGTACCTGGAGGAAGAAATTGCCCGCAGCTCCGTATGGAGACGGCACCGGATTTCACCATCTTGAATAGCTAGAGAGCTGAAAGGTTGGGCTGTTTAATATCTGAGTGGTTGCTGGTTTGTGAAGCGGGAGTGCAGTCTACGGAGAAACTTTAGCCATCCGGGAGCGCGGTATTACGTGAAAGCGCGAGGGCAGAGGTTGAGGGTAGTGAAGTCGAGGTCCATGCTTGGGCGGGCGATTCGTGCCGCAGCATAAAGTGTCGCGCGTAAACCCCACAGTTGCGCGTCGAATGATTTTCCCGAGCGGCGCGCCGCCACGCGGCTGGCGGGCGGGGAGGGCGTTCGGGAGCGGGGCGCGGGCCGTGGGGCGTCGCGCGCTTTCATTAGCGCCTGACGGAAAGGCGCGACGCCGGCACCGAGCGGGACGGATTCCGCGACACGCCTCCGCCTATGGCCCCGCCATTGCCGTCGCCTCCGCCGTCGCCTCCGCCCGCCGTCGCCTCCGCCCGCCGTCGCCTCCGCCCGCCGTCGCCTCCGCCCGCCGTCGCCTCCGCCGTCGCCTCCGCCGTCGCCTCCGCCGTCGCCTCCGCCGTCGCCTCCGCCGTCGCCTCCGCCGTCGCCTCCGCCGTCGCCTCCGCCGTCGCCTCCGCCGTCGCCTCCGCCGTCGCCTCCGCCGTCGCCTCCGCCGTCGCCTCCGCCGTCGCCTCCGCCGTCGCCTCCGCCGTCGCCTCCGCCGTCGCCTCCGCCGTCGCCTCCGCCGTCGCCTCCGACTCAGTTTTGATTCAAAATTTCTATATGAATTTTTTTGTGTCTTCAATTTATTTATTGAGTTTTAGGGGCCCTTCAACTATTGAAGTAACTAAGGTGCAGGAGTGATCGTTGGTATGTAAGGATGTTAGAATCGTTAAAATGTAATGATAATTAAGTGAATGATGATGGAATGTTGTAATGCGTCGGGGGAAAGGGGAGATTCCCGAGAAAACTTGCTTAGAGCTCGTTTTGAGAACCACAAATTTCACAAGGATTCACCTGGAATTGAGCCCTACCCCATCAGTAGAAAACCTACGTGGAAGCCATTGTACTCGTAACTTTGTTAAAGTGATAATATATTTTTTTGAATACCTAATATTTTTGTGTCCACTGTTTAGAATTGAAAATTATTAATTTCAAATTTTCAAGAATATTAAATGAAAATATTTATACGCTCATTATATATCGACTAGATATTACCATCAACATTACGGACATAATGCATCATACATGTGTGTATAGACGAAAGATGTGACATTCTTTATCTCTACTGCTTCATTTTAGAAATTCTCACCAAGTAAACTCTTTAAAATAGTTATAAAATAAATTTTACTTTTTTATGTTTTTTTGCTTCTTTCTTCATGAACGATATATGCTGTTTGGATCACCCTCTTAAGCAAGTTTACTGCCTACGCGATGCTAACTCTCTGCCTGTTCCTTTCAGTAATGCATGGAACATGAGCATTTAGCGATGAAATAGCTGGTCACGGACGGAAATATATGACGCGCCAAACGTCGAAATGTTTTCTGGGGTCAGTTTACTTTTGTTAATACGTCGAAATTATAAATTACTATTTTTTTGTAAAAACTAATTTTGAAATTATTGTTTATAATTTTTCTCGTTTTTTAATATTTTATAATGAATTAATAAATTCAGGGTATGAACAGACAAAGTTAGATAAAGAGAGTCTTTACCAAGTCTATCCTTAAATGGACTTCCTAAAAGTGTCATGGCTATCGTGTAGCTATTTGAAACTTCTGCAAAAATATGGTATAAACTTTTCTGATACGTCAAGAAAAACCCACTCACCTAAGTGAACATACTAAGAAAATTGTTTATAGTGATAAGAGGAAAAGATGTAATTCTCTGCCTAACGAGCAAAATAAGCAAATAAATAAATAAATAAATAAATAAAACCTCCCATTTGCGCCTTCCGCGCTCCGTTCGCAGGGCTTGCAGACCGCGCCGGCGGTCGCCCCGGCGACCACAGGCGACCACTTAGCAGCGTCGGTGGATTCCCCCGTTCTGCCTCGTGCGGCTGTCCCTTTGGAGTTTATGGTTCGGCTAATTAGCGTAAGTTATACACTTTCCAGACGTGTTAATAAACAGGCCTCAGTTACTCATCCGCGGACCCGTACAAACGCGCAAAAAATTGCCATTCAGAACTGGTTTAAATAAGAGAGATTAATTCATTCCAGACTTGAATTATTCCGAAAGTTGTATCTACCTCGCTTAGGTTTGAACTATTTTCGCATTGTTGACGTGTACAATTCACTACTATTTGATATATACCTTATGTTTACTCCGGCAACGTAAGTCTGAAATTGGAAGAGAAAAGAAGTTATGACATATTACAAGGATTTTTACCCGTCATGGGAATTAATCTGCTAGAAATTAAATGATACACATGTAAAATAAAGATAGAAATAAAACAGTATTTAAAAAAAACACGAGAACAATACTTCCAATACTTACACAAGAAACATGGGAAACGTGAGTTTGTGTTTTTTTTCTTTCTTTTTTTTTCACTTTCAAGATTACTGGGACCACTTTGTGAACTGGGAGAAGCATTCTCTGAAGAGGGGACATACAACATTATTTAAAAGAGAACGTAAGTTTTGCGTTAGTTGGCCATTGAAGTTTTTATGTGGTTGAAGTATTTTCACCAATTTCAAAACTTTAAAATTTTCTAAAAGATTCCATTTTTGTTCAATGTATTCTACAAGTAATTCATTTTGTGATCAAAAGATGTTGATTTCAAAGATGAGTGGCAAAATGCTATTGTAATCTGCATGCTCCAATGTGATCTCTTCTTTTGTAAGAGAACTTTTTGCCAGTCTAATACAGCCAGAATTGCAATCATTGCAACTCAGCTGATATACCCCATTCTTTTCTTCTTTCAGAATGGAAATTTCATTTTCCGGGAAATATGTTTTATAGTTTATTAATAGACTTGTAGGAAATATGAATAATGAATATGCCATTTTCAGGACAACAACCTCTACGTTGAAATACTGAGACAACATTGGGAATGCTAACAAGAACTTTATTTTTTGCAGGTGAACTTTGGAGATTTTTTATTAATAATTTATTTTCTTTCTGTTTGAGACTTTTAACAACCGTTATAAAATATAAGAGTTAAAGTGAGTTATAAGTATTTTTATCTGCGGTGGATTTTATTATGTCAATTTCATCTCTCCAATTTACTGTGCGTAGAAATTTTAAATAGACGATACATCCTTGAGTGGAGAACTGATGAATGCATCTTGGTGAACTATGGGTGCTAATATATGGTGTTGGATGTGGTTTTAATTGTTAGGGAAAATTAGATTATTTTGGATGGGTTTTGTAAAATATTTATTATGTTTATTGTTTGGAGTTGTGATAGATAAATCCAACAAATTGCTTGATTAGTTCTGTGAAAGTTCCATTTTAATTTTTTTATGTAAATAATCTCAAAATTGCTTAAACCTTTTGGGTATACCGTTCAGAGGTACATAATAGCACATCCATACAATAGCCACAATTCATTACTAGAGTAGTATATTACAGTTTTAAACGAGAGACCACGACTATTGTAGACTGTGATGATTCATTACAAGGTAAATAAAAGTAAACAAATTTTGTGAAAACTATGAGAATGAATGACAGCAACAATTGGGAACACAAAGGAATTATATGGCGAGTAATAGATAATGAAAATGTAATAGATAACAGTGTGATTAATAAAGAGAAAAAATGTGGAATTAGTGGCAAATAGAATATCAGATGGACACATGAGTACTTTCCGCGGGTATTTAGTTAATTTACAAAAGAATCCAAGGATCGAGAGTCAAGGAGGAACTAAATAAAATGCTTAGGCAGTAGTCAATCAGAAATGAGAAGGCGTGCGAGGGTGGGCGATAGAACTAAGAAAAAACACAACAGGGTATTGTACATGGTGAAACAGAAGAATAGAGCGTGTTATAAACGGACAGATCGTATTCGGACTCGTTGACGACCGGAAGGCTCTCCGAGCTAGTCAAACATAACGATCGTATAAATTGTTGACGGAAGAAATGTTGTAAGTGTAACAATATATAAACTGGGTGTGGAAAGAAAAAAGATACCTTGATAAAGTTGTGTTTCTTCTAAAGTTCTGTTTCCAGCCCTCTGGGCTGAAAATAGTAAATTTAATAAAGTTAAGAATAGAAAATTAAGTTAAGAATAGAAAATTTAATAAAATTAAGTAAATTTTCAATTAGGATAATAATAAGTAATGCAAAGGAGAAGCAACAAAAATAATGAATAATGACAGGGTTATTATTGTTATTGTTCTTGGGAATTGTTATCTGAAATGCCTAAACTTTGGGATTGTTTGTGGTCTTTATTGTTAGATTTAAAGAAATTATATCCAATACGTACCTCAAGAAGATTAATAAAATATGTTTTCACTTTCTCGTATACGTACACAGAGTAATTAATATACGTAGTATAGAGAACATTTTGTAACACTCCGGTGAACGGTGTTGGTTTTTTTTCGACAGAAAAACTCTTTTTATGGCTCCCAGATACCATTAAGAGAAATTTTCTTTCTCCTATATTTAGTCAATTACTTTCAGTAATACATAATGTAATACGAATCCACATCCTTTAGTACCGAAGAAGAGGATTCATTCAAAATGTCCGTCTGCCTGTCCGTCCGTGCCTGTACGAACAACACTAGCGTCTCGTCGCAGCCAAATCTGGAAGCAGCCGCAACACATCGCTTTTCGCAGCCTAATCTGTCGCAATGGTCGGTGACGGTGCTTTGTCGGGTGCAGGGATCCACACTGCAATTTAATTATCTGGTCATGTCACACGAAAGCCCAAGTGCTCGCATCGGACTTTGCTACTGGTCGTCAACGCGATCTGCGGTGAGGGCGCCCTCTCTTGCAATGGGACAAGGGAATACTAAACCAAAAGGGCACGCGGGTCCCTGATAAGACTATTACCCCCCCACACACACACACACAATCAGCTGGAAACGAAGAGAGTGCGGGGCGACGACGGCGGCGGTGGCGGAAGTGGGTCTCTGTGGTAACGATGCGACATCGCTGTCGATTTAAAAACGTCGATGTTCTTGTACAACATCCATGATTTAAACATCGATGTAATAATACCGATGTTTTTTTAACATCGATGTTTTATGATCGATGTTTTGTTTCTGAATGAAAAAATCCCACGATCACAATACTGTAAAAGTTAACACATGAAATAATAACTGATGATAACACTGTTCATGTATTAAACCCAAAGGAACGCTGTTTGTACTATCTTCCTCGTCCAAACACTCTCACCCGAGATGAGCTCGTTAACCTTGTATTTCCTCTTTCTTCATATTAATTTTGCAGGGCGTAGGACCTGCCGATTCTTGTCGTATCCTTATTCGTCGAATTCCTAAACACGAACATTGTCAAATTAAATTTTAATACTCAAGAATTTAATGTTAGAAGTTACCAAACCAGTCTAAAATCATCGATGTTGAAAAACATCGATGGTTTTTAGTCGATATATTTTTAACATTGATGTTTTAATTTTCAACATCGAGCGTCGCAGCCCTTGCACCCTCTGCTTGTAAGGTTGTGCATGGCTCTGCGTGTAAGGCTGCTTGTAAAGCTTGTTGCACTTCTGCATGCCTTACATTTGATTGTTACTAGTGGGAACTCCTCCACTCGTCCGATGAGTTCTGAGATTAATGTGAAATGCTGTCCCCAAACTAATGTCCATAAAGCAAATTCTTAAACAGAAAGAAGAAAGAGCGGTGTACGTATAGAAGTTTTTTAAACTGAAGGTAGCATCAGGATAACAGTTGTTATCGTCAAAATAAAACCTTTCCTTTGAGATAATTTCTTTACAATTAACACTCGTGAAATGATCGTCAAGTGTTATGTCTGGTCGATCCTTTATGGGGAATGGAGACATGGACCCTCCAAACATCCCCAATGACACGGTTAGATATCTTTGAGATGTGTAAAATACTCAAGATCTCTGGGACCAACTAAATATCCAATAGTAAATACTCTATACTTCAGTTTTTCTTTCTTGGCGCACGGGGCTATGTCAATAAAATGGAATATCTCACGGTATTTCGCGTCGTTCTCGGTTGTGCCGCTAGGAGTCGCCTCATCGCGACTGTATCGAGCAGTGCTGGCGTTCATGCGACTCCTGCCGGCACGACGGAGAACGACGCGAAATACCATGAAATATTCCATTTTATTGACACCTCCGTGCGCCAAGAAAGAAAAATCGAAATATAACAGTATTTTTCATCTGTACAATGCTGAACCCAACCAAAAGTAGGAAAACTGTATATCTCGACCCCTTTCAAGGGGTTAGAATACCACCTTCTACCACTGAATCAGAAAGGGAGAATTGAAGGTCGTCGAGAAATTGGAAGAATAAGAAGACTATAGTAAAAAAGTGTGGATTAATACATGAGAATATTTACAGCAGCAAGGAATAGAAAAGATATAGGAAATGCAATGAGCAACGTTCTAGAATCCAGAATTGTAATATAAAGAAGAGATCTCTCGTTTTCGCCGAACCACTTCACACATATTTTAACGTCTTTAGCAGTGATATGAATGTTGCCTACTGATGGTAGTAGCACGCCGTATGCCGAAGAGGAAGTCAAGAGGTAATCAGAGAAACTGAAAGCAAAGTATTAGTGGGACGCGCACTAAATTTTCGTATAGAAATAGCTAATCTTTCAGCACCGTCAAATGAGTTGATCTTCGTCGGGAAGAGGTTTTCCTGGATCCAAATATTAGTACTCAGGGCTAGAAACATGGATTCATACATTTGACATTTCACAGACGACAAATTTACATAATACTATCTGGGCTATCCGGGACGAGCCGCGTCTCTGTTATAGTGACTGACATTTCGGCCAACATTTTGTGGCCTTCCTCAGAGTGTACGGTTCAGCAGCGTCATCCACAACGACAGAGACGCGACTCGTCTCGGATAGCCAAGATAATATAAACTCCGGGAGCGAAAGTCTACGCAATCACAAATTTACATTATATTCAGAGCGTGGTGCATAAAATGGAGTTGAGCGATGCAATCATTTCTAAACGCATTTTACAAGATACATAACTTGAATTATTTGACCCAACAATTCAGAATTTTTAAACTTAGCTCACAATTCTATACGAATAACATCTATATTTGGTTCCAATTGAAGTGTGAACAAGAATTTTCGTTCATGTTAAAGCTCAAAAACAAGCAAAGGATAATGAAAAATTGAGGTAATGTTTAAATAACTTTCATTTAAAAAATAGCATTCGAGAAATAGCTCTTAAGAACTCGGGACTCAGTTTTTACTTCGTTAATCTGAATGAGGTAAAGCGCAGATATTTTGAAAAATGAAGGTAAGGCAATAATGAAATAATTTTCCAAAAAGTTTAAAGCAATATACGAGTGGGTATGCATGAAATTATTTTCTTTACTTAAAAATTAATTCACCACTTTGAAACAAAATATTAAACTACGTCATTTGTTACTTTACTCTATATTTTCATTCAGATATGCATACGCTTTGAAGTCATTAATAACCAGCAAAGTGAGGCAATTTTACAAGAATACTAGGCAAACCCAACATTTTATTTTGATCTATCTTTTAAACATCAAAAACATTTTTTAAATTCAAAGATAAATTTAGAGAAGATCATAGGATTGAAGCCAATTATAGCGATTTGGTATATCATTACGAGAAGAACGAAATGATACGATACTACAACTCGCCTCCCAACAATATTTTGAGATCTCTGACCACCCACTGTGATTAAATGTCGGCCACATTTTATTCTCATTTTGTTCTCTTAAGTACTATTAAGTTCATATATTCAGTGATAAATTATTTGATATTGCTTCATATACAACATTTTGCATGATAATTGAATCAATTTTCTTCAATAAATTTGTCCTAATGTCTTTATAGTCGTAATCGAAGTTACCAAACGGACAATTACAGTTATAATGGTTCAGGTCACGAAAGAACCACTTAGTGATTGAAAGCTCCACAAATTTAATTTCACGAGGTCAGCGGCTATTTGAATTGAAGTGGTCCTTGAGATTTCTTGAGTACAATGATGAACAGAAATATTCGCATGTTAAACATGCTTGGAATGTAAGTAGGAGAGACCCCATTGCAATAAACAATTTTGTGAATTTTATTCATCAGACCACATTCTCATTCTTCAGGTTCAAAGGAGATGACCATATTCTAGGGAACAAGTGTCATCTTAATGTGTTTCGACCTTGGTCTTGGGTTCTTAGTCTAGGTGCCTTTGCTTATCGAAACCTCGAGGTGTATAGGATTTATCTTAGAAGGGGTGCACTGCTAGGAAGAGGTAAATCGAGCAGGTTGACATTTGTTGTCGCAATGGGAGAAATACGTGCCTGCTAAAGGACTTTCCGTCATAAACCGCAAAGAGATACGTCGATGTTGCAAAATTTGCTTTGGTAGTTGTGCGAAGAGAATACAGTCAAAAGCACACCTGGCACTTGCAGGAAAATTTCTTTGTTCAGTTTTTACCGGGCAGCTGGGAGGAAAGAATAGAAGAGAAGAGAGAGGAAGAAAAAGAAGATGAAAGAGAGAAAGAAAAAGAGAAAGAGAGATGAAGAAAAAGAAGAAGAGAGAGAAAGAAAAAAGAAGAGATAGAAAGAAAAAGAAGAAGAGTGAGGAAGAAAAAGAAGAAAGAGGAAGAAAAAGAACAGAGAGGAAGAAAAAGAAGACGAGAGGGAGGAAGAAAAAAAGAAGAAAGGAAGAGAAGATGAAGAGAGGAAGAAAAGAAGGCAAAAGAACCGGCACCATTGTTTTGAGCGTTTTCTACGTTGTTGCAGCACATTTAATTAAAAAATTGGGGTCATTTTGAGAAAATCATAAAAGTGTAATTGATGCTTCATAAGCTTCGTAAAATATCCTCAAACTCAAATATTGACTCAAACTCGCAGGGCATCAAATTCGTCCAGATCGATCGGCGAATATCAAGTTTTGGAGAAAATCCTCTGAATGATTTAGGTGCTAGCGTTGACCACGGACGGACGGAAAGAGACATTTGCCGCTCATCGATTTTTCGACATCAAGGATCCATTAAACATGAATTCTGACTACACAACGTATTAGAGGAAGGAATTTAATAGATATAGGAACTAGAATTATCCATGTTTTTGCTGTAAGGCTTGGTAGTAATAGTGTATTTTGTCGGAAATTAGCAGTTTTACGGCACATGATAATAAAACTTTCTTTTCATAAGGAAGTAAGACGAAATTGCATAAATTACACGAATTTTTAATTGGAATCGGGATAAATTCGTGGTACTAAATTCATGGTATAAAAAAATTCGTGGTATAAAAACATGGTACTAAATTCATATGGTAACATCTGATTACAAAATTCGATTGCTTATTAAATTATGCCTAAAGGTTTACAATCTAATTGCAATACCTCTTACAATACTTATTTCATAAATTACTATTTTTGATCTCAAATACCTCCAAAAAATATTTATGTCGTAATCGAATTTTTGCTACATTTCTCTATTTTTCGTACACGAGAAAGTTCAAAAATGTTTCATGCAAACCCTGGATATCATCGTTATTCCATGCACTTACAAAATTAATATCGTCGTCGATTTTAACTTCGAAGTGAGAACAGAATAATCTTCCTTTCCGATTGCTTCCGTTTCAGAATCACCATTGGCCACTACATTCCTGCATAAACGTTCCATATTAAGATGCTTTTTTACCTCAAAATAACGTTTTTCGTGAAAAAATGGAACTTTTGTTTTTCATTGTTTGTTGTGCATTAAGATGTGTTCTTTTCAATGCTGTTGGTTTGTTTTTGATTTGTTTGCACTTTTCCGAATGCGCGCGCATAAGTCACGTCCCACTGCCATTTGCAGTTCAAGTGGCCTCGATCACTAAAAATGTAAGAAAAATTAAGATTATTAGGTGAGAATTTTTTAAAATGCAATTTAAACTAATGTCAAGTCTTTATGCTGTCACATCAAAAGCAGAATGTCTTTTAGACAAGTTCTTTCTTGCTGGTAGGGAACTCGTATTCACAGATGACCATTTTAGAGCGAATGTATCTTAAAATGGCTTTTCCCTTTACTTCCCGTTACTTTTCCTCTTTTTTGGCACTCTCGGATCATCATAGCTCTTCTAATTTTAAAGATATCTTTGATTATCTTTTTATTTAATAGAAGAAAATGAATTTTTGTTCCTAAACCTGAAATTTCTATAGAAAATGCACATTTTCATTAATAAATTGCTCTGTTAGTCGTTATTATTACCAGTGATTTCTAAAGGCTTTAATTCAAATTCCTGTAATGAACATAAAGCCCTTTAAGAATCTTCAAATTTAGATTCAGGTACTAGAGTACAGTCCAAGTAACAATCTTAAAAAGGAATCATCAAAAATGTTTAGTGGTTCTTGAGCTATTATGTTTCAAATAATATCCTTTTTTCGGGAATAAAAATGAAATAATCAGATGAAATAATTAAAATAATTAAAAAATTGCTTTGTTGATACGAATTTTTTGAGTAATCATGTTTAAATTCAGATATACGCCATAAATAAAAATATTAAAACTCAGGTAGATGAGTACCAAAAGAATATGTAGAAATCACTGTAATTACGTTCCACGATTATTTACGAAATTTTGGAAAACCAAATGATAGTTTAATTGCAACACAATCATGATCAAATCACACAAGAAACATGAAGAAAATCGTTCCTCCAAAAATGACGCTTTTACGAAATGTTCCCTCCCCTCACAAAATGTTTCTCTCGATTAGGCCCTAATAAAGTCATAAATTCAATTGAAGCACAATTCCCTAAAATTTCCCTAAAATCTATTTAAACAAAATGAATATGTATGTCAACTATATTCCATACTAGTAAATGGAATTATTGAATATAACATTGAAAGTTCTTTAGAAATATTTCCCTCTCTGATACAGCAAAGAAACAGAAATAAAGTTACGAAATAAGATTTTCCTTCTCATCAATGCGCTTTTGTGTACTCTCCTTCTTGATACTGGCTTTGAGTCTTTGCAACAAGTCGCTTTTGTGGAAATCCATAAGAAACTCATTTTCAGAGCAAAATGAAGAAATGTTCTGCGAGTGAGTTACATTAGGAAAATAGGTCTCGTGTCCACGAGTGTCACGATTGCATAAAGTCTATTACAGAGTCGTCTGAATTCACTTTATTTCTACACCTTCGGAGTCTCTGTGCATTTCTGCAGTAGTGAACAGGATTAAAAGTGCTGGCAGCTTAAGGGCCTCAGGTGGCGGCAGATGAAGAGGCTTCTTAATGGCAGAGAATATCTTCATCCACTGTGAATGTCCGTTCTGGGAAGGATGCAACAATTGAGGAAGACTGGGACGCCGCACTGTGTTACTTTTCACTGCTTCTTGGACAAAAAATTAAAATCCTAAAAATTAGGTGATTGATCATTGACACCGTCCTTTTTTTCGTTAAGGAATATTAACTTTGGCACTCTGACTTCTCTAAGATGTTCTAGATACTCTCGGAGCCTGGAAGCATTACTTCAAATTTCATTTCAGTTCACTCACTTCCAAACCGGAAATTCTATTTTGACCCATTAACGTCCAGAGTCATTTGAGCACATTTCTGAGCATTGATTTTCTTTCCAAAAATTTGTGAATTATATATTTTCAATAGACGTAAATATTCCAAACAAAACATACAAGTTAGTTTTAGAAATATCATACAAGTTAATTTTAGAAATTTTGAAAGCTGAATGTTAATTTTGCGAAATCGTTGTACGCTCCTGGCCAGAGCGTATGCAGATTTTGTGACTCACATTTTGTTCTGAGGCCATGTTTATAAATTACAGAATTTTATGTGGATCGCCCAGCTTATATTATTATGTTCTGTTCTATGTTATGTGAATCGCCCAGCTATTATTAAATACTATGTTCACATATTCTACAACAAAGGATTACATTTCGTTAAGGCAGTAGTGCCGTAGTGATCTTGGACCATGGGGTCGCGGGTTCGAGTCCCGCCCCGGGCGTGGTTGTATGTGTTCGTCCTTTCACCCCCTTTCATCACCATATTGTTTCATCCAGTAGTTGTCGCTAATGACCTAGTAGTTGATGCCACATTAAACACAAAAAAGTGGATTCCATTTCTATTAACTATTACTTATCTAGAACACTCATTCAGTGAACAGAACATTTATTCCCAATTTGAGACTTATATTACTATTTGCACAACTGATCGACGTTAACATTTAATTTTTCACGTATTTTTTTAAATACTGACTGTTTAAGTTTCAATATGTTTTCCTCATTTATTGCCTCTGTCACTTCAGAATCTTCTACTAAGAAGCATCAACATAAAATCATGAAACTTGAATAGACATCATTCCCCGGCCGAAACCTCATCAGACACACCGATTCCCGACTACACAATAACGTTTTGGGAAAAGAAGTGCTCTAATCGTTTAAAAAAATTAGTATCGTGTTCCGGATATCATTTTAAATGCGGAAACATTATAATAATCGCTCTTCGACTCCAATGTAAAGAGAAAAATTAAAGAATTTTTTTAAAGACACAGCGACAACTGTTAAAATTTCAGCCACTCTTCCTGATCATTGCTGAAGAAACTTGGTCGAAACTTCTCTTCATTGCAAATTGACATTCTGTTCAAGACAAGAAACATATTGAATACTAATTGTTATTGAGCTGTTAAGTATTCTTATTTTCGCATTCCACATACACGAGAATGTTTCCACTATTTTCACGACCTAAAAAACAGAATAGGAACTTTTATTGGCAATATTATTATATCCATCGCGTTGGACTCCAATGGACGGGGGATGGGATCTTCGAGGCAAGACTTCAAGTTGAAGACAATACAAGAGTCAATACGTCTAGTTGAAGACAAAACGAGAGACCATACTTAGAGTTGAAGACAATACCACGAACAATACTTCCAGTTCAAGACAATTTGAGGCGTTTGGTTGTATAAAAATTTCTTCGTGTTGCACAAAATGGCTCATCCTTGGTTAGTTGATTTTTTTCAGACAATGCGTGCAACATCTTCATCTCAAGAGTAATAAAAATAACCTTCCCTGTCTTCTCCGAGTTCAAAACGACCTCACGAATTCCAACGCATTAAGCACATTGTTTATATATTTTGATTTGAGACTTTGATCCTCAGAATCCTTACAAGTATTTTAATCAATCTCATCATCCACCATGCTCGACAGGACAATTTTTCAAAACGTATATTTCAACATATTAATTTTAACTGACAATCTACAACACGAAAGCGCCAGCTTTGAACTCCGCATAAAACCATAATTTACTTTCATAGACCTCAACATTCACCGTCCTCAAAAGATGGACAGATTTCTGACGTCATGAATCACCGTTTCAAATGGCGCCCACCAACACCTTAATGGGACCCTCCGAGTCCCCAGTTTCATTTCCATTTCCTTTTCAAATTCCCTCCCACCAATGTCCCTGGTGAGGCGGTCATTTATTTTCTTTTTCGGGGCAGTAGAATCTGCGCTCCCCACTTGGCTTTTGCGGTAGAATTGGGGAATACCTCTAATCTAGCTAAAGCTAAATTAGCGCACTTAAACTGCACTTTTCCTGTAATCTAGCTAAATAAAACTAAAAGCTAATCTTACAACAAACTTACAGCTAGCATGTCTTAACTAACCTATTTATGGAATGGCTCTTTGAGCGTTTCCTTAGGTCTAAAAATAATGTTTTACTTATAAATGACGCATTTTAATTTTAAACTTTTCCCCTTAGTTTAGTCTCATTTACACTCCAGTCCTCACACTGATTCCCACTACTTACACTGTTCTCGATTACATTAATTCACTCATTAATACTACCCTATTTACTCTTGCGCATGCACTTTCTCGCCATGGCATCGTCATAGCTCTTCTTTCCATTCGGAGTGTTCGTGGAGATAGAGTTTTGAGGAGACCCGGATCTCACTCATGCGACCCACAGCGCCTGCGTCCTCCGCGGCCGACCCCGCTGCTCCGCCTCCGCCGCCTGCGCCTTTGTGTCATATGGCAGCGCCGCCGCCGCCGCCTGGCCGCCGTGATTTATTTCCCCAGCTCCAAAAAACGCGCTTTGTGCGCCCGCCGGCCGCGTGAATGGCGCTTTGTGCGCGGGCGCGCGGCGCGCACTTAACCCGCGCTTTCGAGGAATATTTTCACCTGAATGGGGCTCCGACGCCGCGCCGGCGGGACGCAATAATGTTATTTTACCGCAGAATAAACCTCTTCCTTGAAAATCCTTCTGCTCCGGACGGACGCGTTCTTTTGTCGCCCGGCGATCCAGGACGGACATCGCGAGATTCGCGTCGTTGCAGACGCGCGCATGCGCGCGGGCGTGGAGAGAGGACGTGGGACTGAGGGTGTACTTGTGGGGACGTCAGGACGAGAGGTTGCGCAGGTGAGGGCCCACTAGTGGGGACGCGCTAGTGAGGGCGCACTAGTGGGGACACCAGGAGTAGAGAACGTGCTGATGGGCACGCGTTGCTGAACTCCAGCTCATGATTGATTAATGATTCCTGGCGCGTCAACTGTAAGTCATTGGTCTCGTAAGTGTAGTGCGTGTTCTTACTGTGTGACGTGGCGGTGAGCTTCATGCGCGAGCACGTGACACGCACTTAACCTGCGCTTTCGGGGAATATTTTCACCTGAAAGGGGCTCCGACGCCGGCGAGGCGGGACGCAATAATGTTATTTCACAGCAGAATAAACCTCCTCCCTGAAAATCCTTCTGCTTCGGACGGACGCGTTCTTTTGTCGCCCGGCGATCCAGGACGGACGTCATCGCGAGATTCGCATCGTTGCGGGTGTGGAGAGAAGACGTGCGACTGAGGACGCGCAAGTGAGGGCGCACTAGTGGGGACACCAGGACGAGAGAACGCGCTGTTGGACACGCGTTGCTGAACTCCAGCTGATGATGACGATTGATTGATTAATAATTGCGGGTGCGTGAACTGTTAAGTCACTGGTCTCGTAAGTGTAGTGCGTGTTCTTACTGTGGGAGGTGGCGGTCAGCTTAGAGCCAGAGCGCCCGGTGCGCACTTAACCCGCGCTTTCGGGGAATATTTTCACATCAATGGGGCTCTCTGACGCCGGCGAGGTGGGGCGAAATAATGTTATTTTACCGCAGAATAAACCTCTTCCCTGAAAATCCTTCTGCTCCGGACGGGCGCGTTCTTTTGTCGCCCTGCGCGCGCGTGGACGGACTGCACTAAATCATCGCGAGATTCGCGTTGTTCCGGACGCGCATGCGCGCGGGCGTGGCGGGAGGACGTGCGACTGAGGACGCGCAGGTGAGAGCCCGCTTATGGGGACGCTAAGACTAGAGAACGCGCTGATGGACACGCATTGCTGAAATCCAACTGATGAAGAGGATTGATTGATTAGAGATTCCTAACGCGTCAACTGGTTAGGTCATTAGTCTCGTAAGTGTAGTGCATATTTTTTTCTCGATAGGTGGCGGTGATCTTCCTCCGCTGGAAGCATAGTGCATAGGATAGTGTATTTACGTGTAAGTGGGTGCATGCAGGAGTGAGGATAGGTCAACGAAGAGGAAGGAAAGATCAAATGCGGTCCATGGCCTTTTAGGGTACTAGTGTATTCGCCTGGTCAGAGAAACCTCGGAAAACTACCGAGCAGAGCAGCCAGCCGATAAAATTCTCCTCTAGACAGCACTGGGAGAGGTAGCTCGGTGCATCATCTAATGTCATTGCAGTGTCTCTGACCGGGAGGTCCTAGCTTCGAGCCCCGACGGTGGTATGAGTTTCGACACTAGCTTGTCAGCTAGGTCGAATTCAGTCGGAATCTCTAATAACCAATCCGACAGCGACTGAATTGGACCTATCTAGCCAGTGTCGAAAATTGTGCGACCGTCGGGACTTGATTCCTAGAACATCCGATCAGAGGCCCGGCAATGACATCAGTTGATGCCCTGAACCACGCCTCCTGTTGGGAGGTAGCTGTGATCTTCACTCGCCGGATGACGAGATCCGGCGTCGAAATACCGGTCTGCTCGCGGATTTTTTTCCGTCAACGAGGTATTATCTACCAGAAGAGTACTGCCTCAGCCGGAACAAGCTCTAAGCTCCCGACTGGTCTTCCGGCGTGAGTGGTAGTGTATGTATATGTAGGTGTGTAAGTGAGGGATGAGAATAGAACACGGAAGAAGAAAGATGCGCGCTTGAAATGTTTTGCCAATTTAAGACAAAAAGTATTAATAATTCGATTAAATAAGTTTATTTAAAATTATATTACCGTATATTACGGATGAAAGGAAATAAGAAAAAACAGTATGAATGAATTAACGATATACGATTAACAGTAACATGACAAACAAAAATATTAAGGATTATTTTATTACGAAACATTGGATGGTGGATATGTTTTAAAAGCAGAACGCAGCGCTCCACCAGAGCGCCTGTCTCCATCAGTCCGCATGTCACTGTCAGCGCTCCACCAATCTGCGTGTCACTGTCAGCCTAATTCTTCCTTCCGCACTTCCACTGCCATCAGCTCGCCTCCGAACCCTCCCCCAATCACTCCGCGTCGTCCACCCATTCCTCTCTTCTCTCCTTCCCGCTCCCCTCGGTCGCTTTCCCTTGATTCTGCCACACCCTCCCAGCTCCCCTCCTCACCCTGCCACTCCCCACCACACCGCTCCCCGCCACGCCCCACCCCGCCCCGCTCCCGTCACCTACGCCTCCCCCCGCCCCAACACGCCACGCTCTGCTCCGGCTATTTCCGCCCCGCTCCACCCCGTTCCGCCCCCGCGCTTCGCTCCACTCCGCCTCGCCTCGCCCCTCCCCGCTTCGTCCCACTCCGCTCCACCTCGTCCCGTCCCGTCCCGTCCCTCCCCATCCCATCCCATCTCCTGCCGCGCAGCTCCACAAAGCACGAGCGAGGACGCTGGCGGTTGAGGGAGGGGCGCTGCGCAACCCAATAATGAACTCCGATTTCCTTTTAGCCGTTAACAGACCCTTCCGACACGTCCCGTATCACACCGACAGGATTATAATATCCCTTTATCGCGGAGCATTAATCTTGCGTTAGTGAGGGACGCGGTGAGCCGGGACGGCGCGGCGCGGCGCGGCGCGGCGGCAGACCAGGGCGGGGGCGAGACGGTGGTGGAGTGACGGACGGAGCCGGGTGGGTCTCGGTTGTTCATGAGCACCCAATCGAGACGGGGTGCGAAAGACATCGTGCAGAAATCCAGATGGCCCTGGCCACTCTCGGACTCGAGAAGGTACGGGCTGCGGAGGGAAAAAGTGGGTTTTAGGGGCAGAAGAATAGGAGAGGATAAATGGAGGTCACGCCGTAGCTGCCAGCAGAGTTCCATTGGAGGTGGATGTGAAAAGAAGGCGTTCTTCGAGTGTAGGAGTCTATGGATCTGGGGGGAGTTGGAGACTAAATGTTACGAAAAAATAGTTTCGAGGCAAAAATGATTGAAAAAGAGAGGAGGACGCAGATTTTAGCTCGGCAATTTGGATCCTGGTTGCCAGGTGTGAATTATAAAATAAAATAAAATAAACTGGAGTTACCTCCGTAGGCATAAAATGTGGGAAAGAAGGGACAAGCATTGAAGCATGATAATATTAAAGTAAAATTATATTGTAGAGGTGGAAAAATTGCTTTGAAGAGTTTATTAGCTATGAAAATGACAAAGATTAACAGTTCTTCTTATCAAAAATTATATCTACATAATTTTCTAGATTGATGCACGTGATTCAACGATATTCAATTTTACAACCGCACAATGTCAAGTGTATTTATACAGTTTTTACTGTATAAAGGGTCGTGAGGGGGTAACAAACTTACATGAAGTGAATTCCGATGCTATTCGTCAGCGCTTTGAAATTGCTGCAAACAATTTAGTATACAAATACATGTCCAGTAAAAACAACAATAAAAATAGTAAGACCAAGCCGAAAAAATTCACGTTTTACCTGAACACGAGAAGAGTGGTTTAGGCTGCACGAACTTACGAGAGGCGGCGGTTAGGAAGCATTAACGCAAGTAATTTTCTCTTTTATGTTGTGTCACAATTTTCCTAAACTTCGTTAATAACATTCAGTTGTAATTCGAATAATCGCTGTGTCAAAGTTAAGAAACGGAGTTTCTTTTTGAAAGTAAATTTTTGGTTATAGTATTAATGCTAATTGCCAGGCTAGCTTGGAGGATTAAAATTTTAGAGATTATTTCCGAAGAGTTATATCATAATTATAGTGGCAATATTTAGATATTAATTTTATTATTTTATTTCGTTTATCATTATTTCTTGTATACATTTCATCATCTCATGCAATAATATGTCGTCACTTCATCGTACATTATATCCAACTTTTCTTCATATACTCTTGATGTGTATTGAAATAGTTTTCTAGTCTATCAATCCTCCTTTCCACCTCGCCGAATTTTCTTCTGTAGAAAGGTCAACAAATCTGACAAAGATTAATTCTTTCGTGCACTTTACACACCATCATTTATTGCGTTCGCAAAACGTTACAATGGGGATAAATAACGCCACCATTTAGTTCGCCTGAAAAAAAATTGAATTTCGATAACCGATAGTGCATCATCTCAAATTATTTCTAATTCCTTGACAGAACACGCACGATTCTTTTCTCCGGTGACGTGCAGTGATGAGCATGAAGAATAGAACGCACGTGCTCGGGCGAAGGGGAATGAGCCTGCGCGTAAACCAACAAGGGGGATCACAGTGGTCTGAGATGGCCGAAAAGAAAACGCAGAGCAAAATAAATAAATCGATAAAGAAATAGATAAATAAGTAAACAAACAAACAAATAAATAAACAGACAATTAAATAAGAAAATAAATAAATATATAAATAAATAAAGCAAGCAATGATAATAGTAATTTATGGTATAAGAGAGTAAAGTAAGATTTTCTTTGACAGTGGAAAGTTAGAGCCCCGAGATGATGATAGGAGACGAGGGGATTCATTTTCAGAAGCGAATAAAATCTGTTTGGTCTGGAGTGCCATTCATTACTTTGTCCATTATAGCATTTTCAAAATTTCTTCTGATTTTCATGTATCATTATAGCCTTAGTCACCATTTCATTGTTTACTGTTTCATTGTCAAGGGTACAAAAATAGAAATTAATTAGACATGTAACAGTGTAATAAGTTTGTTTAATTCACGAGAAAATAAAAGTATTGTTTACATTGTCAGGAACTACGAAATTAATGACGGATTAGACAGATGTAATCGATAAAACACTTTACCCCAGAATATCAATTAATAAAGTACATTATCTCGGAATAGATTGGGATGACCTTTGAAGAAGTCATAGCGGAAGAGGTGTAATTTTATAGCTTATTAATCAGAATATTTATTTTTGAGTGAAATCAACAAGCAGAAAAAATAATCGTTCGTTGAGTAATGGTACAGAAAGTATTGTGCAGAGTTAGCTGTTACAGAGAAAACGGGGTTTGATTGATTGCGAAAAACGGAGAAGAATACGAAGCAGAACAATGTAATGAATGTTGAATACGGACTTTGAAATGCAGTAAAGCAATATGGAAGAAAATAAGTGAAATGAAAAATACAAATTTTTTGGAACTTGTACATTTTGAACTTTAGAATCAGAGTGAACAATAAGTCGGATAACTAGTAGAAGTCAAGTTATAAACATTCAATGTTTAATCTTTCAGCACAGTAAGCGTTTGTAAAGTATCTGCACAGTTGTGTCTAACACTTAATATTCTCAACGAATTATGTGAATAAATGTCGCATTATAAACATTTGTCTCAAATTATTTAAATTATAGTGGAAAATATTTCTTTGGGTGAATGTTCAGATCACAAATTCAAGTAGCAATTACATGCGAAATTTTGGAGGTGAACATACATTTTAAAAATTGTAATAACTACATCTCTGTTGATTTAACAGAAGTGCATACCATATTTACAGAAGTGTATAATATACCTCTACTACTCTAGGTTGGCTGTAGGTATATATTATATAATTGGAGACCACGTGAGGACGATGTAGATTTTCAAATGTCTATTGTGCAAAATTTACCTTGTTAAACGTCAAAAAGTAAAAGTACGAGATGTGGTGGTGAAGGGATACAAAGGTAACTGGTAGCTAATTGACACATAAAACCAAAGCCGTATTTGTTGATTCAAGAAGGGGAAGGGTGAGTTACAGCCCCAGAACATCTTATCAATATCTTAAGAAGTTTTCGCTATACAAATGGTTTGATACATAAACACATGGCCTTATTTTATTATAATGAAATCAATATAATTAAGATAAGAGATGTTTAACTGCAATTTAGTTCAGCTTAGTGGCAACAATACACAAAATAATTAAGAATTTTAAAATAATAATAATAATAATAATAATAATAATAATAATAATAATAATAATAATAGTACAAAGCTATTAAAATTGAATGTATAAAAATTTTAATTACGTGCAAAAATTAATATTACACACGACAGCGTTACCCGCATGGCAATACAAAACCTGCTCTCCAATGCCTTGGACTGTTTTAATGCGTTCGTCTCACTGAATTACACGACAATGTTTAGATGGTTGGATTTGAACTAAATCAATGTAATTTTTTAAATTTATTTACTTCTCATTACGGATCTAATTTTATCTAATTTCTAAAATTACTGACACTGCGAGGAAGGCACTGTGACAGAGAAACTAACTGACCAGACTGATCGGAAAACATGCGATATTTTATTCATCATTCCGTAGATTACTTACCCTGGAATGCCAAAAGCCTTTTGTCAGTCATTGTTGGTTTCGGATTTGCTTCCATTGTGTGTGGGGAGGGATAGACTGTTTGGAAGAAAAATGTCGAAAAGAAATTAAAAATCGGTCTATTTTCAAAGCTGAAAGTAAAAAATGTCTCCCTTTCACCACGGGTTGTAGAAAAGTAAGCAAGAAATATTAAGGAAGACAGATTCCGTTCTGTTTTCTCAGGCTTATTTCCGCGTAAGAAAATACTGCGCGCATATCGCTACAGAAACAAAAGACAGGTGCCTCTTTATGGGCGATTAGAATCTCTTGAATCACGACGGAGATGTCTTTCTCGCATGGGAAATTTCAGCATCTACGCGATAATTCGATGGCGCGCTGGGAACATGTCTGACGTACTTGAACTTTTTTGAAAAATGTGTTTTTGGAAAATTCAAACGGTGTATTTTTATTATGATCAAGGTCTTTACTATAGAGCAACTCTATTTGGAAATTAATTACCACTTCAAACAACACGATTTCTGTCTTGATGCCGTTAAGGAAGGGTTCAGCTCAGAGCACGAACAATGTTGTAACTACAGCGGCGCGGACTTAGGGTTCGAGACCTGACGGTGTCGGATTTTCGATAATACCTAGATAACCAAGTTACATTCAGACAGTGTCCGGAGTAGAATTCTGGAGTTCTCTTGCTTTGATCAGTCATGTTTGGTAATTTCTCCGATCAACACCAGGCAATACTGGAGCAGTACTCTAAGAAATGGGTCACGAATTGATGAATTGATCCACTCTTTCCTTCCTCAATTCCCCCCTCCTCAGCTTACACACACACACACACACACACACACACACACACAGTTACGGCACCAGTTGCCCCGCTGATGGAGATACCTGGTGGAGGGATTCCCCGATAATCGAGCGACGGTATATGGGCGCCGGGTCTCGCATCAAGTGGGGGGAGATCACCGCCGCCTCCCGATAAACAAACATGAATTACACTGACGGGATTGGTGACCTCAGTTGCTGACGCGCCCAAAATCACGAACAATCAATCAACCAATCACACACACAAGCACAACGGCAGGAGAGAAATCAAGAGCTTAGAGCTTCACTCGGCTGGGATGGTACCGTGCTGTCGGAAACACTAAGAGGGAGAATTTCCCCCAAGCCAACGTGTAGGTCGGCGCCTGATATCACGCTCTAGGGGGCGAACATGACCGCCACCCCCCTGCGATGTAACATTCACTATACTCACGGGACTAGTCATCACAGCCATTGCCGCGCCGGGAAATACCAATCGACCAATCAACTGCTACGCCTCAGACGACAAACCTTCTCCGCTGGCGTGGGTTTGGCTGCAGCCGCCCACTGCCCGTCTCGTGGGGACGCAGTGCCGAATCCCTCCGCCCCTCCCCTCTCTTCCCGCGCCCCACTCGTCCTCCCGTTCGCAGATAAATGTGACGGCTGTCATGTTTGGACAGCTAATGCTTTCAGCGGGAAACAATCCCCGCGCGTGATGGAGCGGCGTCGAGGCGCTCCGGGGGCGGCGGCGATAAGCGGCCCCGGGCGGGGGGTGGGGGGCGCCGTAATGGATGGTAAACGCATCGCGCGGAGCATTTATTCGACGGATTGGATATCGTGTACTCCTCGGGATTCTGATCATTGGGAAAGGTGCGAAGCTGAAGTATTGGAATTCACAGTGTTTTGCTAACGGGATTGCGCTATTGCAGAGCAATACATGATTCAAAAGTATTTCGCAACGATCATTTGCAGAACGTAGAATTTTAGGGACGTTTACGAGTCGTGGACTTTTTCTTGATACTTGTCTTAGGCAGCCAAGGTACGACCGGGACGGGAATCTTAATGTCAAACAATAAGGATTTGAACGCACGTGATTTGTCATATCTCGTGCGAAGGCGGAGGAGCGTGTCTCACCAAATCCTCGCCATTACGAAATTTCCTATTCCACTCGTGCAGTTAGCGTAGTGAGACAGAGACATTCTGACTTTTCTGATGAATTACAGTGGGTGTCATTGTCCCAGAGCACAAAAAAAATAATAGCACTTCTATAAACTTCCTCGCTCAAGAAGATGTAGCCCAAGGCTTCGAGTTTTGTGTAAAGCTCGGGTGCTTCCTCGATCTTGCGACGAGGTTGATTTTCATACCACCACTATCAACTATCGTTCCAAATATGACCGGCACTGCTTTCACGTGTCGGTCATATTGTGATAATGAATCATCTCAGTCAGTGTATGTTCAAATGAATCTTGCTAGCAACTTAAAGAAGTACTTTTTCAGTTCTGAATTAAATTTTAATTCTCTTCGTTTTTTAAATATTCAAGCATTATTTAAACTATTGCCGAGATTGATATAATTATTTCATGTTTCCATACGTTAAAAGCAATGATCAGTAGTCCGGTACGTGTAGTATAGGTTTTTTGTCACAGGACGTGGCAAAGATCTTCCCCATCGGATGGTGAGATAGGGCGTCGATTTACACGCCCACCTGCGAGGTTTTTCCCCAACCAGGTGTCTTCCACCAGTGGGGCACCGCCCCAGCTGGCATAAGCTCTTAGCTCTTGACCGATCTCCCGCAACATGAGATAGTGTTATTCAATTTTCAAAACTAGCTTGTTACCTAAGGTCCGTTCGCTGTCATAGCATTTTATTTTCATTAGTGCTTCTTTAATACGCTCAAAATACCAGCTAAAATGTACAGATATTTTGTTTAATATCACAGAACTTGCATTTACGTGTGTTCTTGCAAGGTAGAAGTAAAATCCCACCCAAAGCACGAATTTTAATAGAACATACAGTGACGTTCTTCTAAAAATTGGCAGTCCAGAATCTTCATTAACCACATCAAGAATTTTATTTTATGTTGTAAATTCGTTTCTGTGAAAAAATGTGCACATGAATACGAATGGCCGATTAACAAATTCATCGCACTCGCCCTCCACCTGTTTTGCTCTACATCTCTTTTTACGTGGAGAACCTTTCCAATGACAATTCATTACACAGTTTTCAAACACTTCTGGCACCGACACCTGCAATCCAGCTGTCATTTCTTCCACCTGCCACAAAGTCATTGGCGGGTTTTAAGCCGCTAATTACTCAATCACATCAATACAACCTTCTCCACACCCCTTCTGAGGGATTTTCCCTATGAATGTTTCAAACCGGATTATCCCGGGAACTGCTTCGCTTATTGTTTTCGATGTGGAAACAAAAATCAACGCAATGAGCAAACACACCTTTCACTAACCAAACAAAACTACAGCATTCTTCTAGAACTTTCTCATTTGAGAACGGACCTGCTACTGATAAAATTTGGCAGGAGCGGCGCCGACGGCCTGGCGAACGAACGTGATCTCAAAGAGGTCCGGTCGCAGCTGAAGGTTGGCAGTTAAGATCACGCTCGGTGTCTTATTTTACTTCATGGCGAAGGAGAAAATTATTTCGACTGTTTCTGCAGAGAGTCAGGAAATAAATCAATTTTGAAAGGGACCTAACTCCTATAGTGCACGGAGCCCTGAAAGGGAGTGTAGTGTCCGTGAGCCAATGAGAACAAGTGACGACCACGTGCATTTGTTTACGTGCTGAGTAAAGTTAGTGCGAACGGACCTTAGGTCGATTTTAGCCACAATCTGGACGAGAATTCTAGTGTCAGCTGTACTGATCGATAGTTTTCCGTGATTTCTCCGATCAACAGGCAAATGCCGGAGCAGTACCGCCACGGACCGCGCGCGATCTTTTCTTCCTCTTCCTTGTCCAATGTTCCCTTCTTACACACACATTTACATTCACTACACTGCCACACGTTTTCTATTTGCTTTGATTAATGCCTCCAATCTTCACGGTATGCATTTACCGTAGGCGCTGTCGCAGGAACATCATTTTATTAAGAGGGCACGTTTAAGATCTTGTTTGTTAGACAAGTTTTTTTTTATTTTTTATTACTAGAGCAAATCACAGATACTCCATAATGTTAATGTCAGGGCATTGAGGAAGTATATGAATTCTTTACTTCGTGTTGTAGACCAGTCATAAGCGAATATTGAAAGTTTTATGTTTTGGATCATTGTCATATTAACCCTTAACTGGTATCATGGATTTTGGTTACGTAAACGGTATTGTCGGGTCACCGCAGACCCAGAAATTAATTTTGTAATTTGGCATATTAATTCTTACTTAATGAAACTAGAAATCGATATAAATCTTAAAACAACTTCCCTCAAGGATTGTAACTGAAAGACTTCTTCAATTAAATTCATTTTGTGTGTCTATAGTACCATATTTCTGAATTCGTATATATTTACATGGGTTAGATGAGATCAATTTGAAAAGGGATTCAATTTTCAAAATACTAGAAATGTTTCATTGGCACGGGTCAAAATGAAGAGCTAGCACTTGTATAAACATAATAGGGACAGAAAAACACAAGAATGCTACTTAATTCATAAACTTTGCAAGCATGCAAAAGTGGTATACAACAAATGTTTAATTTTTTGTCTGTTTATAATTAGCCAAATAATTATGCAGTTATGGACGGGATGTAATTTATTCAGACTCTACGCACTTATTACAATACACTTTTACTAACTGTGGGTTTTGCAAACAGTTTTGTTGCACTGACAGCAGACTGTGTTATATTTATTGACCTTTGATGACTGTCAAAGAGAACAGCGATTCCGTTTCTTCGGCTCGTTACCCTCATCATTTTCACTGCATGAATCATGATCTCTGTCTATTGTTGAAGCGTCACTGAGATCACTATCTACCTCTGCAAGCTACTGTTCAATTTGTACAGAAAGTTCTTCATATTCCATTGTTGAGAAAACAGACTTCGATTTTCACACTATAATTAAAAGACTAACGTCAACGGTATCGTCGGGTCTCCACTGACCCGGAACACACACTGCAAGGACAAATCAACTTCCTTTCATGAGTTCTAAAACACCACTGCCCATAAGTGTAGAGTGTAGGGATCAGGTGGCAGCACAGGCAAATTGCGGCAAAATTGCAAGGTTTAAACAAAAAAGAAATTCTTCTGGGTCAAATGTGACCCGACGATACCAGTTAAGGGTTAAACACAAAGGTATTTCCGAAATCATGACCAGCGCGTTGACGCGGAGATTGTCCTATAAGATGTGAATATACTTTTGTTTTCCTTCATCGTCTATATAGACGATCTTCTCTTGAGGTACCCTAACACTCTTAGACTAGCACGGAGCCGCCACCATATTTCACCGTAAGAGATTTCGAGGGACCAGTTCTGCATTCAAGTTGCGTCATAACATGCCTCTCCGATCGAAGCCAAAAATGTTATTTTTGCTTTCGTCTGAAAATACGATTGCACTCCAAAAGTCGAATTATTTCCGTGCTCTTTTGCAAAATCATTGATATTGTGCTATTTACTCTACATACCATGAATTTGTTAGGGCATGATACACTTTTACCTTACAAATGTTGCTCCCTGAACTTATGAGATACTTCACCCTCAATTTTCTCAGTTTGTCTCCGGATTTTATGACACTAACTTTGATTTTTAATATGTCGAATGAAAGTTACTTTATCTGCCTCACTCAACACTTTTCAAATACCTGTTCGGGTAAGATTTCTCACTCTTTTATGAACACGAAACTTATGAATATTGACTGCATCACTGAATAATTATGTTTACAAATTCAGATATTTTTTGCTAATGTTTGCACTTAATGTGAAATTCTGTTCCTTTCTTGTAGCATCACTATGATGTTCTTGTAGCGTTCAGTAAGGTTGCTGACCATTTTCATCTCCCACAATGAAAAGGCAACTTTTTACTGAAGATTAACCATTCTTTGCTCGTTATCAGTGAAACATCGAGTTTCATGGATTATGTGATTGGTAAATGCATTATTAGCTATTTCAATTGGCATTATTTCTTGGATTCTTCGATCACCATCTGTACCTAGTTTGCACGCTTTGTGTCGCATTTTATTTAATTTTTAGATACTGCATTTTTGGGAGTGTTTCTTTCTTATATTGAACATGATATTCAATATCTATTTATTTTATTTTTTATGTTTTTATTTCATCCTATTTATCGTGCTAACAGTCATTTAGGCTCTAACGTAAGAGTACATTCACCTTTTGTACTAACTGCAAACTGAATCTCTAGTTTTAAATATACCAGCCTTCAGTTAAAACGCACTGCAATGATCCACGAATCCACAGATGAAGTTACTACAAGAGGGGAATCTAGGTAATGTTCATCGTTATCGAATCTTTGAAATATTTTGTCCCACCAGTAGGCACTGTTTTATTATCAACACGTGCCGGTAATATGATCCATTTATCAGTTTTGTTCTGGAATTGAAGATTGATTTTATGAGCTCAAATAGATGTTTCTATCAAAGAAGAAAAGGCATCGTCTATTAATTATATTGTGACAGTGCCCCACTACCCCTCTTTATCTATTCTTTTTTTATTAATATAATTGGGTTGGCCAGCTTCGCTTTATTCATTTAATTGTGCACTTTTAATACTTAAGATCTCAGGGATAGTCTTTTTCTATCTTGTGGGCTGAAAATACCGCTCATACAAGGATTCGGCTGATGACTATTTCTACTTACATTTGAATCTATTAATTTACTGATTCTACAAATTTTTAAAATAATACATTATTTACTGAATTATATTTCAGTGACATGAAGTGCCGGCTGCTATTTGTTTATTGACTACATTTTTTCTTTCTTTTCTAATTCAAATATTAACAAACTTTGTTCTTATCTAACAAATTTTATATAACAAATTATGAGTTATAATGGCCATCGAAACTTTGAAAGCATTAATTTTATATTTCCATTTCTTAAATTAACTTATTAATACAATCGTGGCCTTCAACCATTGACTGATGCAAAGTCTGTTTTTATACTTAATTTCTAAACTTTCTTGGGTTTGAGGAACCAATTGCATTCTTGGCGGTAAGAAGAATTATTCGTCACACGAAATCTAACAAACTTTCTCGAAACAGTTATTCTCGGGAGGTCGTGTGGCCCATCATGGCCACACGACCTCCCTCTACGAAGCCGAGACAACTTCTGATGAAAAAACAAAAGATCTATCAACACAACTGGTTTCTGCTGATTCTGATTGTTACTGCTGGGCTCTGATGCTAATTTGTCCACTGTTATTGAGATATCGGGATTCTCTTGTCTCTGCTAGCAATGTCGTTTTTATTAAATAACATTTATAATAGTAGTTTATGCAATTAGTTTATAATGTTGACCTTTTTTGCACGAATAAGAAAATAGTCTATTACTAAACGAACGACGAAGGAGTGAGTTTAGTAATAGACTATTTTCTTATGAGTGCAAAAAAGGAACATTATAAACGAGTTGCATACGCTATTTTTTTGTATAACATCATTATAAAGTTATAAATGAAACGAAGTAAGTGTAAGTAAAGTTTTATAGTTGGCAACATGGACGTTGGTATTATGACGTCACAACTGTGACAGTGGAGAGCCGATTCACGCGCGCATTCGAATGAAAGATGGCGTCGTTACCAATGGTAGTTTTAGAAAAAGCCTCGAAGGCAGAAGAAAGTTTAATACCTAAAGAGTCGAGTGCATTGTATGAGAAGGAATATATAAAATTTAGGGAGTGGATGGAAACAAATAATGTAAATATTATATGCGAGACAGTTGTTCTGGCATATATATCTGAGTTTGTAAGTTTGTCATACTTTTCATGATTAATACTAGTGTCGAGTTCTCATTTTCTAATTTATGTTATTTTGAAGTCTGCAGTATGTAAGGCATCATCTTTGTGGTGCAGTCATTCAAAATTGAAAACTATGCTGAAAATTAAAGATGGAAATGACATCTCTGCATATAACAAAGTTCAGTTATATATGAAACAAGCTAATGTCGGCTATGAAGCAGAAAAATCTATGATATTTTCGAAAGATGATGTGAAGAAAATTTTAGTGGAAGCAGATGTTGAGAAATATCTCTTAATGAAGGTAGAGTAATAATATTTTGTAGAAATATTTATTTTGTTCGTGAAGCCATGTTGTGGTGTTTATATTGTTTCTGTGAACAGTTCGTCATGAAGTTCGTCATGACGTTATGTCGCGTTTAATAATGGCGATGACGTCATGTAGCGTGCGATAAAATACTGGATTGTGCACGATTCGGTGTATCGAAAAGGGTCGTTAATAATGATGGTATACAAAAAAAGTATTTTCCTAATATTTAAAATATTTATGCAAACTCGTCTGTATTGCTGTTTTATGACGTCTTACGTCCTCAATGTCACATTTCTGTTTATATATCTTTAGATTTTCACTTCTTTTTATTTTATTCCGTGGGCATATTTTTATTATTTTCTTCCAAAGTGCCCTACTTGAGTTATCTCAATATCATCAATTTGCAATGTGCACAGAAATTGAAATGAAACTCTTCAGACTCCATATCAGAAATGTCTATGGTTTTGTTAGTTGCAAGGGAAAAGTTCAAAAACAATAAACATTTTGATTTTGTCTGAAAAATGCGAATTTTTGGGTCTGTTTATTCTTTTTTTGTATACCATCATTATAAACGACCCTTTTCGATACCCCGAATCGTGCATAATCCAGTATTTTATCGCACGCTACATGACGTCATCGCCATTATTAAACGCGACATGACGTCATGACGTTATACAAAAAAATAGCGTATGCAACTCGTTTATAATGTTCCTTTTTTGCACTCATAAGAAATAGTCTATTACTAAACTCACTCCTTCGTCGTTCGTTTAGTAATAGACTATTTTCTTATTCGTGCAAAAAGGTCAACATTATAAACTAATTGCATAAACTACTATTTTCTCATATCGCGCATACCGACTGAATTTCGTACTCTCCGCATTACTACTTGTGATACAGGTAAAGCCATTGGACAAGAAAGCTTCAAGGAAGATGTCGCCCGCCATTAATTTTTTTATATTCTTGGTATGTAAAGAATTCTTGTGTACATATTACATTAAATTATCGAAGTATTTGTGAAGATTGTTTTTCTTAAATTTGTTGCAGTATTTTACGAGAGTATTTCATTTGTTGATCTTGAGCTACGTGTGCTACTTTTCAAAAAAAAAACAACAACACACATTTATGTGATTTTCTTCATTAACAGTTTAGCTGCTGGAGGTCACTAGCTTATGAATATAATGATTTATTCGTTAAAATAAATTGTAAAATAACTGAAAAAGAAAGGAGAATGACACAAAATGTTTGCAATCTCCGAAATAAAAAGCCTAAATTAAAAATCAAAAAAAATACCTTCAAAAAGAAACAAAAATAAATGATTGATAATGTTTATAAGCGAAATGGACGTCATGATACAACTAATGTAAAGAACGATATTTTTTATAACTCGAATTAGAAACTGAAGCAGTAATAATAAAATAATACAAATTATTTGTCTCTTACAAAAATATCGGTATTTACATATACTATATAATCTCATAAGGCAGCTGGCAGCCACAGTAAAAAAAATCAGAATTGCAGATCGTGCCGTCAATATTGGCCCAGCAGCATCAACAGCAAGCAAAATGCAGTCACTTTTGACTAAGAAATGACTTCTCCACAAATCAACATTACAGTTTCAGTTATTCTAAACGGTGGGTCTCGTTAGAAGCCGGGCCATAATACCCACATCATCAATGCTTAACAGTCCATAACAATAACTTGTCAATACTTTCTTGATACCAGATATCGCCAGGAATGGCCGTCCTTTTGGAAGTTCTGACCAACGCCGCCGCCGCCGCCTCGGGGACCCGCGCGGGCCACACGTTGTGGGGCCTAAAATATGGCCCGCGGTTCGAGACCCGCCGCATACCGCCGCTATTTACGCAGCTCTGCCGGCCACTTTATGTTATTGCTGGCGGGCTTGGGGTAGAACTCGCATTGAGCTGGCCCCAAATGAGGGAATTGACCTCGCACGAATAGGCTCCGAAAAATTTTAACATCTGCCACCGAACTGCTCCATTACGTACCAGTGACAAATTTTAATTTAGGTAGGGGGCTAAAATTAGTATATAAATTGGTGAATGCAAGGAGAATAAATCGTTTGCATCTAATGAAACCAAGAATCTAAAAGAGTTGTTGTACTGCTACTGCTTTATTTCTGCTGTAAGAATATATGGAGAAAAGAGACTGAATAAGACGTCAGTACATTCACGTTGTATGGAGTTCTGCTTGTCGGGTGCCATATCATTTTTCGAACTTACTGAAGTAAAGTATTGTCACTCATAAATAATAATTTTACTTCTAGATGCGCATTTGACTTGCCATAACCGCGAAGAATTATTTCATGAAGATTACATAACAGATTCAGTAGAGTATATGTAAGCTTTTGTCACTCAAAACTTTCCGGTTGTTGTGTTCTAGTGCAAGTTCAATCTCAGAAATACTCATTGAAGAAAACTCTAAATACATTTCACTGGACATTTGAACTATATTATTCCTATTCTTCACTATTCATTGACATTCATTCTATTATTTCTAGACTATTCCACTCAAGAAATTAGGACCAACAGTGTTTATGAGTGCATATGGAATTAACAAATCAGAGCAGTGATTCACAAAAACATTTTCAGTTTTTAAACAATTTTTAATTATTACCTCCTCCTCAGTGCCTAATCATTAGCTGCTATTCATCTATCTTTGTATGTTTCGATTCCCTTGTCGATACGCAATAAAGCGAACTTTTCCATTGTGTCAATCAAACAGTAGTTAACTAAAGGGAATGGTGAAAAGATTTAGTGATGCGTCAGAGAAAGATATAGACGATATTACTTATCGAACTACTCCAGAGGACATCAATAAATGTAGATGTTTGGAAACAGAAATTTTTTGTAAGTACCGAAGCTATAAATTTGCAAAATATACACCGATTCAAGAAACTGAGAACATTTTGAAGGAAATGGAATCAAATTAACCAATATTTTTTCGTTGCATAACTAAACAGAGAATGGAGATTGATACACATAGAAATTGAAATCATTGAAAATAGGTAAACACAGCAGATTGACTTACATAACGTGTATAAATGAACCGACTTCTTAAATTCAAATTTCATTCGAAAAATAGTCCTATTGCTTATTGCCCTCGTGCTTTGCGAATTCTCAGATAAATCCTCTCGACACTCTGCAACTCAGGGATTTATTGACAATTTCCCAAGCAATCGTGATATTACCTACGACTGTTCCACTCGTGAAATTAAAACCAATAGTATTTAAATATACATACAAAAAGTCCCTATCTCAAAAATCTCTATATCTCAAAAAGTTTATCGCTTTTTCTATCCGATTTTTCTTACCACTTCTCCCTATTGGCCAATTATAAACTGTCTCATCTATCTTAGGAGACGGTATACATCGATCGTTATGTCGATGTCCAATAAACAACGTATATACTGTAACAAAACCTCTTTGATTGTAACATAGCTGTCAGTTATTTTCAATATTTGGCGCATTTTGGGACTCTTTTGGGACAATTTCGTTTGTGGAACAGTCCTATTAAATACCACTCGTGCTTTAATTACTCTCCTCGCTTCGCGAGTCAGGGATTTATCGACAATTTCCAAAGCACTTGTGGTATTACCTATGATAATTTTTCAGTTTCACCCCGTGAAATCTTCCGCGTTCTAATTTTGGACTGTGTCCTCTCAGAGATACAAATCCTGGACCCCGTGGCCGGAAGCGGCAACTGCAGCGCTGGCGTCGTTCTTGTTGCAAGCGGCTGCCGCACACGTCATCGCCGTCACCGCCGCCACCACCGCTCCTTCTGCTACGCAGCTTCTTGTGGGCGCGCGCCGCTCGCCAAGTCCTTTCGAGGGACGCAGAGGAGTCGTGGGAATTAAAACGCGGTTTTATCAGACCGCTTAATAAACTTTTATTCTCGTTATGCGACAAAGTTTCGCAATTTTTAATTTATTTACAAGCGTGCCTTTTCTTTGGCGCAGCCTCGCGGCCGCGCGTACAATAACAGTCTCAGACACAAATATTACCCGACGAGAATAAAAAGGAAAGAGATTCCTGGGCCAAGAATGTAGTTAACAAACAAAATGTCATCTGAGAGCAAACAATGGACCATCTCTTCTGTACATGAAAATGACACAAAATAAAAAGAAAAATAACGCGCCGCATTTATGATATTAAAGAAAACAAAAGGACGCAAAACAAACAGATATAAGATGGCGCGGCGAGGCCGTGATGTCGTGGCGGGAAGGCTACCGTCATTTGTCGGGAACGCGACGGCCATTACGGGCAATATGACCACGGGCTCTCGGTGGCTGCGGTGGCGACTCGCGCGCTCTGCCGGGACGAGAATGAACCACGAAACAAACGACCGTCGCTCCCTGAATAAACAATTTTCTCTTTGCAATCGTGCGGCTCATTGTGTGTCGCCATTACGCATTCAAATCAGACATTGCCGGATAATTATATTCAAGTAGCACGAGTGTTTCTTTGAAATTTCATTATGTTCCTTTGAAGCGGCATATTTCTGTTTTTAAATAGGGTGATTTCTTGATAAACTTATATTCATTTCCGAGTAAGCGACATGCGTTTTATCACGTGCGAGGTACGTATCTTGCATTTACAACTGCGGAGATTCCGAGCTCTTTTTATGGAGAAGACAGGGGATTCGGAGTTCTGGGAACACTTATTCGGTGCTGCCCCTGCATTGTAAGGTTTTACGACGCGGTTTGGCCCCGTGTTTTGTTGTGCGACCTAAGCATAGTTCATCCCCCATTTCATTTCGTCCCCTCCTGGATTGCAACCGAACCTGGATTGCAAAGTGGTTCCGACTCGAAAACTGGTTGAGATTTCAGGCTAAGTTCGTGGGGTGCACTGGCATTTTCATCTGTTTAATTACTGGTGTAGTACGGAACTTCTGTTCTCTTTCCTGTACACTCATGAAAATTGGTTGGGTACTACTCCTAATGCTTTGGATGTTGATGTATAATTTGAAGAGTTTCCACTTCAATGTAAATACTAATTACTTTGTGACAAAAGTCAGGCACATAGTATTTTCCATTTCCTTAATCTATGATGTTGAAACAGAAGTTGAATTTGTCTCCAAGTATCATCCAGTGTATCTTTAAATAAATGCAAATCATCCTCTTTATTTCCTTACTGCTCATATTTGAGTCCGTGAAGCCTACAATACTACCAGAGACCCGTATTCGTGTCACCCCTAGTTCCGGTATGTTTCCTCTTCAGACATATAGGGTACCAGTTAATCAGCCGTACAACGGAACCTGAAGGAACAAATGAGAAACTACTTAACCGGGCCGTAAGTCTCATATTATACTTAACTGTCACTCATATGCCAAGAGTACTTCATTGCAGGAGAGGCATAAAGGATCAGTAGGTAAGACAGTCAACGTGATTTTATTTGTACTGCAGATGTGGCAAAGGAATAACTATTTTCGAATTATTATTTGTTAAAAATATTTTAGGTTTTAGATTTTGACGATAAAAATAGAACTTGCTATACGAGCATTATTTGCTGTTGTCAGAAAGCGGAGAAAAATAAATTGTAATTTACATACGCCCCAAAGGCATTCTGCGACGAAAGAAAAAAAATTTGGTAAGTGCTACCTAGCAATACAGGAGAAAATGAAACATTTTAGTCATAAGATTTCAACGTTAGTTCAGATGAGACGCTGATATGTAATACTAGTACACGTGTTATGCTGCCGATCGAAAATGGCGCCTTGCTTAGAAACGCCAAAAACTTTCTCACCAACAAGAACTAGGTAAAGAAGAGATGACAAAACTTTAAAATATCACGGAAATAATAATTAAAAATTAATAAAAAGAATGTAACTCTTGAAGTTACAACAAATTTCTTTGTATGAAATTAAAAATACTTCATGAAAAAACAGTTAAAGTATATTTCCTTCTTCCAAATCAGAAATAAAAACACTGACTTAACTTACTCAGTTTGTTGCTTTTTTCGTAACACGTAGGTAGGCGATAAGTGAACTCCCTGAAAATCAAATTAGCACACGAGCGCACGATAACGAGCTAAACACGTTGGGAAGCTCTCCTCTGTTTGCGTAGGAATTGCTGGGAAACTGCGAGAACCTAGCTAGCAGGCTCTTCCCATCCGGACGCGGCCTTGGGACTACTCAGCGGTCACGTGACGAGTGGCGCATTTCACGGAGCATTTATGCTATGCGGCTACTCATCGCGAAGGCAAATTAAATTTACGATGTTTACTACGCCCCTTCTCTTTGATGTGAGGAACCCCATCAGCGTTTTAATAAATATAAACT
Organism: Acheta domesticus; assembly: GCA_031308135.1. NCBI lineage: Eukaryota > Metazoa > Arthropoda > Insecta > Orthoptera > Gryllidae > Acheta > Acheta domesticus. Next base: position 75,473,789 of record JAHLJT010000631.1, on the reverse strand, counting down.
AGCGTACCCGTGCGAGAACTTTCGCATGCTACACTCCACCCTCTTCCTTATTTTTCCATTTCATATTAAACCTGTAATATATATTTTTCTTCAAGACCCTCTTATCCTCCATCACTTATTCTTTATGTTACCTTGTAATTGATAACAATATAATACACTCTTGCCAATATAAACTACTCTTATTTAACTTTATAATCGAGAAAAGAGGTACACCTCCGTAATTCAATCGCATAGAATATCAAATAATTTGCAATTTCACTTACAGTTGCAGATTCTACAGGCTCTGAACAGGTGGGATAGAATCTAGAAGCGCAGAACCAGCAAAAATGTAATACAGTGATAAAGATCTCATCCTGTAGATTACGATGTGAGGAACATATCTTTCAGAAAATTTTAGTTTCTAAGGCCCTAGAACGCTTCGTTTAGGAGTTATTTAACGATATAGATTCCAAAATCCTGACGTGTATTGCAGATTACATTTTACATGGATATTTAGATGCGTTTGTTTTCAAACAAATCCTTCATATTTTTAAAGCCAAAGTGCAATTCATCACTTCTCCGTGAAATTCTATTTTCTTTAAAGACCTCATTTATAAAGATTGGTTGCATGTGAGAGCGGCAAAGGGACGGTATAGGCCTATTACTGAAAAAATATAGAAGACGATTATAATGAATCGGCAAAGGATACGTTATAAGTAGATTTATAGAAACACGCCAGAAAATTATAAAAGCTGTTTAGATAAAACTGAGAAAATTGATTTTTTAATGATGTTAAAATCAAGTGTTGACATATAGGAAAAATAGAATTTCGAAAAATAATCAATTTCCAAAATATGTCACCATAATTTACCCAAGAAAAATCAGGTGAATCCTTTAGAACTGACGAGGTAACTTCCAAAGTGACGTATGTCCAAAGTGACGTTTTCTAGTTGTTTTTTGTATCAATTCATTCTTAAAACATTGCTTCATCATGCAGTCAAATATGTTCATAAGTTGCATTTCGCTTTTGCTAAATGGTATCCGAAAAACGTTCAATCGGATCCTGAAGAGAAAGGCCGAATACATCTTTCTTGAAAAAATATGTTTCATGTCATGGCAGTACGTAACTATGGAAATAATCTTTGCAATATTCTCGGCAGAAATGCAGCACCACCAAGTTTCTTTCTTGCGGTTCAGTTTTCGTGCAGTTGGAACGTTCAGAGAGCATGCAATTCAGACCGCACGATTTTTGCATGAGCACTTTGGAAAATTTCAATTTTTTTCATACAGAACACGTACTGTTTGACTCCATAGTCTCCAGCGGCAGAACCATTGACTAACAGATTTGTTTACGGAGGAAATCGTCCATTTTTTTCAACTTTGTAGTTAAGCTAGGTGCGATTCGGGAGGTTTTGTGCACTGGCGAGGCGATGGATTAGAGTGGATTAGGATGGGGTGGAATAGAGTTATCAGATTTTCTGGTGTGTTTATTTTACTGCTATATACAAATGCGAGTTTACTGAATCTCATTTCTGCAGCCAAGATTTTTTTCCATTCAGAGTGGTTTATCTACAAATCCACCACCGCCTTCGCAGCTACAGCCATGCTTGTAGCGCCGAGGACACCCTTTCTAGTATTTTTCTCCCCATTTTTCGTTAATTCTATAAAATAATGTATTAATAAAGAAACTCAGAACACTCGAACCCGAATGCCGCGAATGAATGTACTGAAACGACGATTTCCACAATTCATTTGAGTGCCAACGGAGCCTCAGGCGGCTTCTCGTGACGATTCGTTAAGAAAACTTACAGAACTCGTGCAGACCGTGGAAACACAATTTGTAGTTTTTATATTTCCAGTTTGGAATTTTTAATTTTATGCACTGTCTGTATAAGAATCTGCACGAAAACTGTACTGCATAAAATGACTTATATGCGTCTCCGTGTCCAAATACTTCCCCGATGCGTTCGCGTTTATTGTACACCAACGGCAACTGCGGACCATCAGCACTCAGCCCATGCATTCCGCTGCAGGAACGAGCGTGTAACGAGATCGACAACATTTACACCAGCTAACAACATCCTCACGCTCGAACGCGCGGCGAGTGCATGTGGAGAGACGGCGAGGCTCAGTCCGGCGCGGCGGCGCCTCCGACAGATAAGCAGCAGGACGCGGCGCGGGGGCGGAAGAGAACGACTCGTCTCGGGTGTTCTTATGCCCCCGGGAGGTTTATGGGCCATAAAATTTGCATTCCTTCGTCCCCGGGGACTGACGCGCATGCGCGGCGCGCCGATAGGCAGCCGTCACTCGAGCTGCCCGCGCCCTGGCCTCCTCCTCCTCCTCCGCGCCCTGGCCTCCTCCTCTTCCTCCGCGCCCTGGCCGCCTCCTCCTCCGCGCCCTGTCCTCCTTCTCCTCCTCCTCCGCGCCCTGGCCTCCTCCTTCTCCTCCGCGTCCTGTCCTCCTCCTCCTCCGCGCCCTGGCCTCCTTCTCCTCCTCCTCCGCGCTCCGGCCTCCTCCTCCTCCGCGTCCTGTCTTTCTCCTCCTCCTCCGCGCTCTGGCCTCCTCCTCCTCCGCGCCCAGGCCTCCTCTTCCTCCGCGCCCAGGCCGCCTCCTCCTCCGCGCCCTGGCCTCCTCCTCCTCTACGTCCTGGCCTCCTCCTCCGCGTCCTGGCCTCCTCCTCCTCCGCGCCCTGGCCGCCGCCTCCTCCTCCGCGCCCTGGCCGCCTCCTTCTCCTCCACCCCCTAGCCTTCTCCGCGCTCTGTCCTCCTCCTCCACGCCCTGGCTTCCTCCTTCTCCTCCGCGCCTTTGGCCTTATCCGTGCTCTGGCCTCCTCCGCGCTCTGGCCCCGCGCCCTGGCTGGAATCTGGAGGAGAATTCTAGCGGCCGGCTGCTCTGATTAGTATTTTTCCGAAATTTCTCCGATCAACACCAGGCGAATGTCGGTGCAATAACCTAATAAACGGGCGAAGGACCCCAATTTTTCCCATCTCTCCCTTGTCCTATCTTCACCTCTTACACACACACACTCTCTCTTACTTATATGCATTACGCTACCACACATGCTGCTGAGACTTGTCGGGAACTTAGAGTTTGTCCCCGCTGGTGGGAGATACCTGGTTGGGGAAACCCCACTAGCCGAATATAGGTCGGCGCCAGATCTCGTCATCCAACGGAGGAAGACCACTGCCATCTCCCAAGAAAAAACCTACACTTACAACAATAATAACCCTGGAAGTTGATGCGCCCGGAATCAACAACAATCAATTAATCTAAGCTTGTGATTAGTCTTGCGACATGTGCGTTTGTGCGGGGCATGTAAACTATGTGTGTGTGTGTTTGTAAGAAAATGGATAGGACAAAGAAGAAGACATTGTCTTGTGGAGAATTCCCCCTTTAGGTGTTACGGTCAGTGGGGCACCACCGCGGCGGGGACAAGATCTAAACACTCAATTGCCCTTCCACCATTTTTGGTATTATTGAGCATGCAAGTGTGAGTATGAGTATGTGTGTGTGTGGGGGGGGTAAGCGGAGGAGGAGGAGGAGGGACAAAGTTGAGGAATGAAGGTCGGGAAGGAGGAATGAAAGGAAGGAAACCTCAGGCGGTCGTCAATTTTTAATGTATTTCTTACCATTTCCCAAGCGTTTGCCCTGAGTATTTTATTATCTATTTTTGGTATATCATAGTTTATTATGGGGGCATGTGCGTTGATAAAGGTGGTATTATAAAATCCCCATCTAATTCCTAACGTGCATATTTTTGAGCTGTTGTCTTAAAATTCATAATAGCTCCCTATAATTCTTTATTGATTGCAAAACCCACTCCTTCAATTTTTTCTTTTGTGGCACTACTATTGCATATTACGCTCCCTGTACTTTTATCTCTTCTTCTCTCCATCTCACTTCTTGCATTGCCAGTACATCCATTCTGCATGCTCCCAGTAGATTAGTTAAGGCACCAATTCGGTTTAGGGACAAAACATATAATAAGAATGAAGGAAGAGAGGACAGTAACGAAGATACATGTAGGGAGCATGACCGGTAGGAGGAGTAGAGGCAGGCCGAGGTTATGATGAAATGATGCGGTGGAAGAAGATGTGAGGACCCTAAGAGTGAAAAGATGGAGAAGAAAAGCAGAAGACTGAAGAGATTGGGCTGCCGAAATAAAAGAAACCATGGCAAAACTATAACTGCCGGGGAACTGACAGAAGAAGAAGAAGAATCTACATACTGTATATTCATATGTCATTGTAACGTGTATTGATTCCAGAGAGCGGTGTGGGGAGCATCGTTTGCAATGGTGCCCGTAGTGCGTGTCGCCGCGGGGTGTCCTCGACCCTTGCCCTGTGCCCAAGGCTAGCGGCCGCAGGTGCTCAGGAAATGTCACTCGAAGGCGCGGCGTGGCGCGGCGCGGCACGGCACAGAAACGCTTGCATGGGTTCCAAACACAATAGAAGTACTTCAACAAAGAATCAAACTGCATTGTGCCGGTCCCCGGTGGCCGAGATCGCTAAGCCAGTAGTGTCGTAGCGATCTCGGACCGAAGGGTGGGTTCGAGTCCCGCCTTGGGCATGGTTGTATTTGTGTTCGTCCTTTTACCCTCTTTCATCACCATATCACGTCATCTTCACAGTTATCATAACGGTAAATCTAACACAATGATCTAGATATTGATGCGACCTTAAATAACAACAAAATGCATTGCCTAACTCTCCAAAGCAAATAAGGGACCATTTCAACATACGCATTGCAGTGATGCACGGAAATTGCCAGAAAATCACGTTCATACATTCAGAAGTATTCACGCAATATTTTAAATGCATACTGAATCGTTTTAGAGATTGATCCTTTAGGTTCGGTTTAGTCAACATACTTGTGGGCATAGTAAAAGTAATGACGCAATAAAAAATATTTTACAAAGTTTAATTTTTCGTGTATGATTTTATGATTTGTTTAATGTCTTCATTCAGAAATTATCGTATTCTTACTTTACTTTTGATACTACTCGTACATCAATCTAAATATTGTTTCAATGTGTGCGTTCTCAGTAAATTGCTTACTACTTCTTGGGCATTCTAATTTGAAAAGAAATGTCAGCGTTTCTTCGACTGAAGAAGAGGCCACAGAGGTCGGTTAACCCGAGAGAGGTGGCGCGGGGTCTTTTGTGACCCCACGTATCTTTGCTTAGCTGCAGTTGCCTAATTTTGCGAGTCAGAATCTTTACATTTCATATACCTTTCACCACATTCTTTAGCTTTTGTCTGAAAATTTTTCAAAATTTTATATCTAATAATTCATCTATAAATATTTGTGAAACCAATACAAACACCTTAAATTTCGTCCTTTTTCTAAGTTGTGTTGATTGGCTTTGAATCATTTTCGAGAAATTGTTCACATGTGAGACAATGTTAGAAAATGAACTTATGAAATTACTGAATTTTATGAAAATGAAATTACTGAATTTTCTGATATATTTGTCGTTGAAATATTCAGAAAAATGTAAATGGAGTCACTACATAAAATGAAAGATAAATGATAATTTTGCACTTTTATTTGTTTCAATTCCTCATTTGCATATTTGTTTATAATAGCGCATTATGTTTATACCTTAAAAATGATTGAGTATTATTAAAGTAACTAATTTTGCACTTATTTCTTGCTAAATATAATTTTATTAAGAAATAGTTTAAAGGGGTCAGAAATGACCCCGCGCCACCTCTAACGTAACTCTAGCTACCGCCACCTCTCCAGGGTTAAATTAATTTCGGTAACAGTCAGGAAAACCTTTTAGTGAATGTCAAGCTATTCTCACACTAAATGAAGAAATAAGTATCTTCCGAGGCACACTTCCGTTCATCTCAAGGAGAAAATCAACTCCCGTCCATTTCACTCCAGAAGTCTTGCACACACGACAACAGCGCGTACAATAGCTAAGTGAATTTTCATGGCGTTTCGCAGCCCACGCTTTGTGTCTGCACGTGCTGCTCCCGACGATTCATGCTGTAGCAGGTTATATTCAATTCTTTCAGAGAAGCAGCCTTTAACGACGGGAGTTATATTGTATGACTAATCTGTAAAGACACAGCGGCCGCGCTTACGTAGTCTTTTTCGCATCATTTAATTTATCCCCACTTGAGCAACCGTCCACTAATGAATTTCCGACGTAAACGCGATTAAAAAGGTTGCTGATCTCTCATTCAAGACCATATTTGATACTCGTGGAACTTCAAGATGAGAGATAGGGAACTCCAGGGTATGGGAGAAAACTCGAAGAAACTTATTCTGGGCATTGTTTAGATTTCTGAAGTGCACTGGCCCCAATTCTCCTTACTGTAACGTAACGTATTGTAATATAACAGAAATCTGTTAGCGGATTACTGTATATAGTTCGGTATGTGTTGGTTGTAAGTTAAACCTAAACCTGAATTTTAATTTTTTTCATACTCCCATCTCCATTTTTATTTGCTAAAATATGATCCGTTTTTTTCATTTATTTGAGATAAACCAGTTATCTATTTTCCACGATTCAGGTTGTAATGTTATTACGAGCAAATGTTCAATCAAAAAGGTAACGTAAATCTGAATTAATGGTCACATCAGGGGATAATGAAGTATCGTTCAAAGAACAAATTAGAAGCGATGTAAAATCAAAGGTACACAATTTTTATCATATAGTTTGTTCATTTATGAGGTACGTAAAATGATTTCTTAAACAAGTGGTTAAAAACATATATTCGTTATATATTTCATTTTTAGATATTTTTATAACCAAACGTAAAAGTTAGTTTTAAACTTATATCAAGCAAAATAGAAGGTAATTGCATTTTCAATTCACAAAAGTTACTGGAAAACCTTCCTAATTCCAAATAGGTTGATTAAAGATATGCCAAACCCTAAGCAATGTTCCCAATGTTTCCACCATTATACTGAATATTTCTTGTGTGAATGCGCCCTTCTTCAGTTCGAAATATGACGACCATAGTTTTGGCAACACAAGACGCGACGTGTCCTGAACAGCAAGATTCATTGCATCTACCCGCCATCGTTTATTTGATATGTAATAACTGGAGAATATGAAAAAAATACAACAATTACGGTAATTAATGCGGTGAAGACGAAAAGGGAAATGCAAGCGGTTGAAGTCGTCTGGCAGTAATAACACGTGACAATCTTTGCAAGCGTATGACCTTCAGAATCAAGATAAAAACTTGTTGTTCCACGCCAACGAATCTTACGTGAACAATACTTAAGATTCCCGTGAACCAGAAGTTTTTATTCTACCCATTGCAAAATTATAGTAATGACTTTAAACAAAATGGCAATTTCAACTTGGAATTCATGAACACGTTTAAATTTGTACGTTGGAGGATAGAAAACACAAGTAAATGTCGCTTCTGTCATGTTCCATCAACCGAAAGAAGGCATTCGATGTCGACCACATTCAAGGATAATAACAATACCTACATACTCAAATAGCCATTTGCAAGAATTATGAGAACCCTGTTCGCTGAACACGTTTGCTGGACCTACATTCCATTCTGAGCGTCGTAAGTTTTCAAAACCCCCTGGTAATTGAGTGAACTCTGCCAATTACTGTTTTTTCAGCACGCATGCATGAAAACTTGAACTTAACCTTTACTGTTTATTGATTGAATAGTGTTACTTTGCGGAACACGTTCGGCAAAATAGATTTTGTCGTTCGCGTACCGCAAAGAAGTCGTGGCCATACAAAACAATTGATTACTGCAATTTAAACAAACACAAAAACAGGGGCCACACGAGTCAACATGGGTGCAGCCTCACTAATTGAGAATGATACTAACAATAAGATTATGTGTTTGTAAGTTTCCATGAATTCGTACTAAAATAGTACATAATGAAATGATGATGTAATGCTGGGTGCTAACACACGAGTGCGATATTACGATACGAGCGAGGAACGAGCAAGGATCGTAAACGTTACAAGAGTGTATTAATACCAATTACATCGAGTTTCATACGGTACTTTTTCTAAAACTTATGGTACCCTTTAGAAGTTAAACTTTTACATCGTTTTGTGGCAATTGACGTACAGGGTTCAGCCAAGGCCATCTAGTGGACAGCTCCCAACCCCACTCTGCCGCAGGTGGCTTTGGCTGTACTAGTCCATCCCATGCAGCTTGCACCTGAGCGCGGAGTTCTTGCAGATTGGTGGGTAGGGGTGGGATCCTGATCGCACGCTCCATAGCACCCCAAACGTTCTCGATCGGGGACAGGTCTTGCAATGCTGCTGGCCATGACAGAGTATCCACAGTTGCAAGGTATGCTCGGTATGCGGACGCGCGTTATTCTGTCGAAATAGAGCATAGGCGTGGGCGTTCACGAATGGCAGAGCCACGGGTTGCAGGGTCTTCTGAAAGTACCGTGTGGCTATTACGTTACCTCCAATTAACACTAACGGTGAACGGGCACCATGGGATATCGCGCCCCACACCTTCTCATCAGGCTGGCGGGACGTGTGATGGGATTCCACAAATCACTCGTCGTTTCAAGACACGGACCTAGTGGTCGTCGACATCAAGGCTGAAGCGGGACTCGTCGCTGAAGATGACCCGCTGACAGGCTGCCTTCAAGATTCATACAATAACATAGTTTAGTATATACTGATACACAATACAACTCTTCATTACATACCAACAATATCAAAAAAGTTGCTGTTCCGTAACACAACCTGCGAATAGAAAATATTTAATGACGGGAGGCGCCTTCCTTGGAGCCTTGCTGTCGCGTGAGTCCTTAGCGGCCAATTTATACAACTTAGTCGGTACCCTCAGAATAAGAGTAGGCGGAAAACAAATTATTTAATTGCATTTTTGAGTCAAAATCGAAACTGTTTGTGGATTTTTCGGTAATTTCTGGATACTTAGAGAAACCATAGTCACCTCTCATCTATGGCCGAAGATTGCTTAGTTTTCTTTCAGGTTTTGCGCGCATTGGAAATTAGTAATACCATTGGTGAACATTTCTTAATCTCACAAAATAATAAAAAATACTACAATACTAGAACACACGAGTAATAGTAACAAAGAAAAGAAGCAAAAAGTTTTGTATTGGTTGTATATTTGAAATTGGATGAATTAAAATTGATTAAGTGAATTGAGTAAAGACGATTCAGATGGATCCACAGTGTAAATGTAGAACTACATTAAACATTTCAACAATAGCTTATTCTCTCGTTAAATTTCTTTTGCTAGAAAATGGAAAGGAATCGTTCAATTTTTTTTAAATGTCACTATTTACCATAGTGCGTTATTGCTTTACATGGCTAACCCCCTTGAGTCAATTATACACGTTATATAATCCTCCACCTTTCAACATGATCTTTAATTCATCCTTTCGAATATTAGGGGAAATAATTACCGACCACTTGTTTTCGCCGTAAAAGATAGTAGGGACCACTGCTCCCTGACGTGCAGTACTCTTCTGTGCAGTGGCCATTCCATGGCACCTGATTGCAGTATCGTAACAACGGATACGTGTCTGATGGCAAGAGATATCCGACCACTGGTTCTTCGAAGCATCTGATTACCTCGCGCACATGTTCCCAGCGACAGGTCTATGGCTGCCAGAATTCGACCTCCAACTTCCCTTTCCTCTTCTCAGAGCAGGTGAATCAAGTGGTTCGTAGCCCCAAAGCACCTGTGGTTCGCCAAAGGAATCTTCAAGTCTGTAACCTGCAGTGCGCACGAAGAAACAACCCCAAGCAAACATAATTTCCAGATTTTTAGCCCCGTATGGAAGAATTTATGGCAAAATTCTTTCAATTTCTCTGTCGTTTGAACTTTTCATCATGAAAATTCCAGATTTCTTATTCTCAGTAATCTTTTACGTCACTCAGAAAACTCTGAATCTTAATTTTAACGTAATCCTTACTTTTCAGTATGTGAATATGAATGTGAACGTGTGTGCATATTAAAAAATCACACAATACTAGCTATGAATACAGTACACCAACACGTGAACTTTCATGTACACTCGTACAAAATCTCGATTGAAATCCGTTGTCACACTGTAAAAGTTCTTAAGTTCATATTTTTTAAGGTCTTTAAAACGTATTCTCTGCAACCATAGAAATTCTTTCGTAAAACAATTATTTACGTAACTCTTACAGAAAGTGACTGTCCGTCCGTCTGGAAACAACGCTGTCGGCTTAATTGTTCAGCAGATTTTCTCCAGAATTGATATTCTCCAACCGATCTGATTGATTCCGCGACCCCTTGGATTTGTAACCGATATTTTAATATTGGGGGAGAGAGAGGGGTACTTCACATGAATCCTCTGGGACATTTTCCAAATTTTCGAAAAAAAATGGCTCCATGACACCGTTTTTGATTAAATTATGTGTTGGATAGTGTGAAGGACGTTTAAGAGAATGGTGCAGGTCTCGTGTTCCTTGAAAATCCTGGTTTTTCTAAAATTGCAAAAGTTCAAAACTTGTTTGGCGTCTTTCTACAACTAAAATATTAGATACAGAGTTTCCCCTCAATAAAATCTATTCCTCAAGGATAGATTTTGAAAAAGGTCATGTTCAATTTTTCGAAAACTTGAGTAATTTTCGCGAAATTTTTACGTGAAAATACGCGAGAGAAAGTACGTACTGTTTTAGCACCACAAGTTTCTACTCCTATCGTGTAATTTTGTCATGTGATAGTTACAACTCGTTGTATAATGATATACATTACGATACAGATTTCATTATGGTACATGTTCTTAACCAATCACAGAGAAGTTTACAACCCAAGTATTGACTTTTAATTAATCACTAGCTGGTACCCGGCCCGTTGCTGCAACAGAAGAAATAATTGAGGAAATCTTCCCCTCCCCCTCTCTCTTTCTTTTCCCACTCTCTTTTCCCCTCTCCTTCCCCCTCTCTTTTTCTCCTCTCCCTCGCCCTGTCTTTTTACTCCTCTCTTCATTTTCCCCACTCTGTGTCTCTGTTTTTCCATCTGTGCCTCTTGTCCCCCCTCTATGCCTCCTTTACCCCTCTGTGTTTCTTCTTCCCATCTGTGTTTCTTCTTCCCCTCTCTGTTTCTTCTTCCCCTCTGTCTCTCTTTCCCCCGTGTCTCTCTTTTCCATTCTGTCTCTCTTCGTCTCCTCAATGTCCCTTTTTCTCATCTATGTCTCATCTTCCGCTCTTTGTCTCTTCTTCCCTTCTGTGTTTCTTTTCCCCCACTCTCTGACTCTCTTTTTCACTCCCTCTCTTTTCCCTCTCTCTATTTTCCACCACTCTATTTCCCTCTCTCTATTTCTCTCTCTATTTACCCTCTCTCGATTTTTTCATCTTTCCCTTTCCCATTGCCCCCTCCCTTTTTACCTCTCTTTTCCCCTCTCTATTTCCCTCTCTCTTTTCCCTCTCTATTTTACCTCTGTATTTTACCTCTCTGTTTTTCCTCTTCCTCTTTGTCCCACTTTCTCTTTGTCCCTCTTTCTCTTTGTCTCTCTTGTTTTGTCCCTCTTTGTCTGTGTCCCTCTTTGTCTTTGTCCCTCTTTGTCTTTGTCCCTCTTTGTCTGTGTCCCTCTTTGTCTGTGTCCCTCTTTGTCTGTGTCCCTCTTTGTCTGTGTCCCTCTTTGTCTGTGTCCCTCTTTGTCTTTGTCCCTCTTTGTCTTTGTCCCTCTTTGTCTTTGTCCCTCTTTGTCTTTGTCCCTCTTTGTCTTTGTCCCTCTTGTCTTTGTCCCTCTTTTCTTTGTCCCTCTTTGTCTCTTTCTCTTTTTCCCTTTCTCTTTTTCCCTCTTTCTCTTTTTCCCTCTTTCTCTTTTTCCCTCTTTCTCTTTTTCCCTCTTTCTCTTTTTCCCTCTTTCTCTTTTTCCCTCTTTCTCTTTTTCCCTCTTTCTCTTTTTCCCTCTTTCTCTTTTTCCCTCTTTCTCTTTTTCCCTCTTTCTCTTTTTCCCTCTTTCTCTTTTTCCCTCTTTCTCTTTTTCCCTCTTTCTCTTTTTCCCTCTTTCTCTTTTTCCCTCTTTTTCTTTTTCCCTATTGGTCTTTTTCCTTCTTTCTCTTTTTCCCTCTTTCTCTTTTTCCCTCTTTCTCTTTTCCCTCTTTCTCTTTTTCCCTCTTTCTCTTTTTCCCTCTTTCTCTTTTTCCCTCTTTCTCTTTTCCCTCTTTCTCTTTTTCCCTCTTTTTCTTTTTCCCTATTGGTCTTTTTCCTTCTTTCTCTTTTTCCCACTTTCTCTTTTCCCTCTCCTCTCATCAACTTGCGCCGCCTGTTCCTCGTGTTCTCCTCGACGTCGCCTCACGGCACACGGCAACTCCTAGGAACAATAAAGCTCACGTAAATTGAGAATTGCATTTAACTGAAGTACCATCATGTGTTACACGTCATCTATTGGAGTTACAATAATTGTACTATGCCTATATTCTTCCCACAAGTGCAAGAAATACGTTTACACATTTTTATCGCAATTGGATGAACGGCACGGCAACGCAGTAAGCTCTAACCAACTAACATTGATTTTTATACATTAGATTAATTTCCTGTATATTTCTTTCGTGAATTTGTCCGATATTTTAATAGTTATTTTGTTATTCGGGGCGGACATGAATCCAACAAATCGGAAATAATAAAATTGGTCCCCTTGTGCTTGCGTTATAAGTGGTTTAATTAACCCGCATTTTGTTTTGTTTTCTTAGATTCTGCACGTCTTTGAGATGATGGGGTAATATTTAGAAGCGCCGGACCAGCAAAAATGTAATAGTATGTTCAAAATGATCTCATCGTGTAGAATACGGTGTGAGAAATGTTTCTTTGAGGCCTTTTACCTCAAAATTTTAGTTTTTTAAGGCTTTAGAAAGCTTTGTTTAGGATTCATTTAACGATATAGATTCGAAAATCCTGCCGAGTGTAGCGGGTTGCATTTACAAAAATATTTAGTTGTTTATTCTTCGGCGCCATGTAGTGCCAGTTTTCCAATATTTTATTAGGTTTTCTGCTATTCGGGGCCAAGATGAAACCAACAAAATAGAGATAATTAAAATTGACCCAGTCGTTCTTGAGTTATTAATCGTGTAACCAACACGGCCTTGTTATATATATATATATATATATATATATATATATATATATATATATATATATATATATATATATACATATATATACATCGTCATAAAAAAAACTGCACCCCGAAGGACCATATGGATCCGCTGCAAACTCTGAGGGTATTTTGCACACCGTTCGCTAAGCCAATGATTTCGTTTTCACGGTCGGCCGCGCACTGCGGGGTAGGTGGTAGGTGCGTGTCGTCTGCCCACCAGTCAATATAAGAGGGCTTCAAACGGCCGCGCCGGCCGTTGCGACATCTGGTAGTGTCGCTAGAGCGTCATCTGCACGTACACTCAGCGACGCTTTCGACAGCCGATTGTCCAGTTAGACGCGTTCGAAAGGGGCTGCATCGTGGATGTGCGGGAGGCTGGTTGGTCCTGTCGCCGTATTTCGCACCATAACGATCGTGCAGACACCATCATAGCCCGCTGTTGGCGGCAATGGATTGAGGAAGGCTTGCACACACAAAATTCAGGATCTGGTTGTCCACCATGCACCATGAGGAGGAAGGACTGACACATTGTCCGCTACGCGTGAAAAGATCCACGCGAATGACAACAATTGGTGCTATTCAGCGGGTTGTGCAGCCTGCACTGTCACATCCTGTAAGTGCCAGTACCATTGGCAGGCGATTGCACAACGCAAGGCTCGCCGCACGCCGAGCGTTTCGGCGCCTGACACTCACACCTCAGCATCGTCGCTACAGACTCGCCTGGTACCGGGAACCTTTTTTGTTCTTGCAGTTGGTCAGTAATATATTAATTCTCAATTCTTAGCGATGCCGTGTTAATTATCTCAGAGCGTTTCCTGGGCAATTTCATCAGTAGCGGAGATTATAATACAATCTTGGAAAGCAACAGAAAGAGTTCCTTCAATCAAAATTGAAATTTAAAATGTTGCTGTTGAAAACCTTTTTTGATACCCAATACATTATATCATGGAAAATAGAATCAAATGCATTATTTGAGAGTGCTCTGAAATCCATTTTAAAACCAGTATTTCAAAATATCTTCGAAGTGTACTACAGGTGCAAGCATCGTTTACATTACAAGGAGCCCTCATTAAGGCATTCAACGACAAGGGATGCAACATATTTTCTAAACTGAGTTTGCATATTTAACTGTATGTCCTCGTATGTAACTATCCTAATAAGTGACATCCCGCAAAGCAAATCGAGAAATTTTAGTTGCAAAATCCTGTTTAGCTTGTTTTTCTTTACTTTTCTGAGCGATGTAATATGGGGGAGGAAATGTAGCAAAGAACAATAGAGAACACGCATGATACATTTCCACGAGCGTACAGGGAGGGGCAACCCGGACACGAAAATAATATGCTCTTTTTTTTCACACGGATCTTTACGTTCCTATTTTCAAACATTACACTTAACAGTAAATGAAAGTAAATTCTTCTATAAAGTAAAATTACGCAGATAAAAAGACTGTTTTGTTACTTCATAATAATTCAATTTCTACCTTTCATCTTTTCGAAGCTTTCTGCTCTGTACTAAAGACCGCAGGACGAGTCAAAGAGCAATACTTTTCTCTACATTTTCACGATGCATTCTGCCAACGAAGGAGTTGACTTATTTTGAAAACGCCACAAAAGCAATTTTCTCTTCCTTTTCATGAAGGATTCCCGTAACTAGTGTGGACTTGTTTGGGATGTTCTGAGCATTGAGTCGTGCCATCCGCGATCCGGAGTCTGGGGAGGGTGGGGTCACTAGCGTGCGTGCGAGGGTGAGTGTCAGGGCCGCAGGCGCCTGCGGAGGCGAAAGCGCACGCAGCGATGGGGAGGGGGGAAGGGCGATAGCGGCCGCGGGCGCCCTCACCGCGATCGCCCGTCGCGGCCACGCGCATCCCTCCGCCCCGCGCCGCCCCGCGCCGCCCCGCGCCGCCCCGCGCCGCCCCGCGCCGCCCCGCGCCGCCCCGCGCCGCCCCGCGCCGCCCCGCGCCGCCCCGCGCCGCCCCGCGCCGCCCCGCGCCGCCCCGCGCCGCCCCGCGCCGCCCCGCGCCGCCCCGCGCCGCCCCGCGCCGCCCCGCGCCGCCCCGCGCCGCCCCGCGCCGCCCCGCGCCGCCCCGCGCCGCCCAGTTTATGGGCGGTATAAACGTGTGCGCCGCTGGAATGCGGGGCGAAGGTGGTCGGAGGCGCAGGCGGTGACCTCGGCGCTGGTGGGTGGAGATGGGATTGAGGCGCGGTGGCCAAGGGAAAGAGTTGACAAGTGGTGTCAAAGTGACATCGGTGAAAGCTTAATTGCAGTGGTGAATGGGTAGTGATGTAGTGATGGCACTGATAATGCTACCAGTAGTTCTACAGGTAGTAATGACGGGGAAACGATAATTATATTTGTACCAGTTAGTGGAAAAAAGTGGGCAGTGGTGAATGATATAGATATTAGTGACAGAATAAGTATGATACTGGTGAATGGTACTGATTACTGGTGAATGTAATGTCAATGTTGATATCTGCCCGTGGATTGGAGGTTAAAATAGTGGCAAGGTACAGTATAACATCGGTGATCAAATGGCATTATTTGACGTTCACATGGGAGTGAAGGAACCTCTCACTTGCTAGTATACATCAATGGATCAGAGGACATCGACCATAGCTATATAAACAAGATAATCTGCCAGATGAAATCAAATGAATAGCACAAGGATCTGCAAGTTGAAATCTAAAAACTTCTGTGGGAAGAAAATAATGCTTTTGGACGATATAATCATTTCGATTACAAAGACACAAAGAAACGCTTAGAAACGATTCGAATTACAATCGCGGGGTTTTCCCCAACCAGGTATCTTCAACCTGCAAGGCACCGCCCTAGCTGGGACCAGCTCTAAGCCCCCGACCGTTCTCTCGGAATGTTGGTAATGTAATGCATGTTAGGTAAGTGAGTGTAAGTAAAGAGTGAGGATATGACGAGGAAGAGAAAGGAAAGATCGCTCGTTTCTTAGAGTAGTGCTCCGGCATTCGCCTGGTGTTGAACGGAGACAACGGAAAACTACCGGTCAGAGCAGCCGGCCACTAGAATTCTCCTAAACACAGCGACAGAACTCAACCCAGCTTTGTAGCTTGTGTCAAAAATTCTGCCACCATGGGGGCTCGAAGCTAGGACCTCCCGGTACGAGCCACCGCAGTGACATTGGTTGACGCCGTTGGAGCCGCCTCTCCCGATATGATGACGACGATGATGGTGGTGATGAGAAGGCGAAAAGATCCGGTCGAGTGCCAGGAGCCGGACGGGGCGTGGCGGGGAGGGGGCGGGGCGGCGCGAGTGGCGGAAGAGGCGGGGTCGCGGGCGGCCAATGCGGCGCCGCGCACCCTCCACCCGCCCCTCCCCCTCCTTCCGCGGCGCCGCGACGCAGCTGTCGTGGCCCCGGGCGGCGCGCAGCGGACCGTGGCGGCGACGCCCCGCGCGTCCTCCAACGCCGACGCCCGCGCCCGCGCCCGCGCCCGCCCCGCGACGCCGGCCCGGTGCGAAGCTCCGCTGCTTCCGCGCTCGGACCCGCACATTGCGGCTGTCGGTCACACGAGCGCGCATACGCACGCACACACACACACACACACGCACACGCACACACGCACACGCACGCACACACACACACACACACACATATATATATATATATATAGATAGATAGATAGATAGATAGATAGATAGATAGATAGATAGATAGATAGATAGATAGATAGATATACTGACGTGGCGATGTGAACGAACGCACGAATTTCGTTGCCGCAGTCTGGAGGGATATTCTAACGGCCGGTTGCTGTCATACACAAGTCTGCCACGTCCGGCGGGTAGGGACCAAATCAGAGAGAGAGCAACACTCGCTAATGAGAGAGGGGATTACTATGTATACAACCAAGGGGAAGTAGCTCTGGTCTCGATATTAATTGAGAAGCACTCACTTATTTTAACATATTTATTGCTATGATTTTGGCTATAACATGTTGGCCATCTGTATGGGTCTGAAGGCCCTAAGGAAAGTTCTCCAGTTCTCACGTGACACACTTGAGAACGTGTTCTCCTCCCAGCACTTCGCCTCGCAGCACCCATCTGTCATGGCGCCAGTCACTAGTGTCGACAACAAGCAGTCCGAAGCTCAAACAAAGGTTTCTAGGGGCGCATAGGATTATATGAGCTCGGGTCACGTGACATTGATGTTGAAGTGCGGGTCGTTCCAGTTGCCAGATCTTTTGCAAAACTACTGCGTTCTAGGGAGCGCCCAAGCCTGTTTCTAATGACTGCAGTCCATTCTTTGGCTGCTGAGTCGTCAGCTCGTCACGCCACAAACGCCCGTCTGCACTGCGTCCCCGTGACCCGAATAGCTCATACCCATGGCATTTACTAAATACACTTTTACTAAATACTCACAATTTTCTTTAAGTGACACATACACACACTCACACATTAACTGACGTGGCGATGTCAACAAACGCACGAATTGCGTTGCTGCAGTCTGGAGGAATATTCTAACGGCCGGTTGCTCTCATCGGTAATTTCTCCGATCAATACCAGCCGAATATCGGAACATAACCCTATCAAACTTCCCACGGCCTGCTCGCAATCTCCTCTTCCTCATCGTTATATGCTTCTCTTCTCTTACTCATACACTAATCTGCGTTTAACTATCACTCATTGCGGGAGCTTAGCTCAACTCGGGCGCTCTCGGAGCTATCTCGGGGCTGCCTGAGCCCAGAAATGAGCTATTTGAAGCTGGCAGAGCCCAAAATCCTATCTTAAGCCTTATCCGAAATTAAAGGCTAATTTTAGGCTAATTAAATGCTCTGTTCACGAGTTTTTGGCTCTTCTGGATTTTCTAAAATCGTGGCCACGATTAGCTTTAGTCTAAAGCTAGGAGCGTTCACCTATAAAATGCACTTTTCCATAATTGTAAATCAACGAAAGTGCAATCAAAGGTAAAGGATAATTATCGGCTCTAGTAAAAACTAGTGGTGCTACAGAATGGCACAGACTTTCCCGTATTAGTTTTCTATTTTCCTGGGTCTTCGCTAGCTATTCGGAATTGCCACATACTCTTTCTTGCCAGCTACCATCTATCATCGCCAAAAGTACATTTTTTTGTCATTTTCTTAATTTTTCGGTTTCCTATTGGTAGAACAGAAACATTCATTTTAGAATATTAATGAACACAAAAACCTAACCGTAAATGGCAATTTTCTTTTAAAAATTATGTGCCGTTTAAGAGAAAATGGCGTTTTAGCACTACTAAAAATGCGAAATTTGAAGCTCATTTTCACAGAAAATTTTTGAGTTTTCAAAATACTTTATTTGAAGTTATTTGAAGCACTTACACTCACAAATATAATCATCTTTACAAATTGCGGATAATGTGCATATTAAAGATGTGAGAGATCTTTCAAAAAGTTTACATTTATACAATTTTTGAAAAAAACAAAAAAAACTCAAAATAAACTTCACACTATACTAAAGAGTGTAATTAGCACTATCCGTTACAAAAGTTTCAAGAAAAAAATTGCAGCCATATACGAGAAAATGACGTTTGAGCATTTCTGAAAATGCCGAAATTTGAGCTACTTTTCACAGAAAACGGTAGTGTTTTCGAGAAACTTTACTTCACATTATTTAAAGCATATATACTCATAAATATAATAATGTAAAAAAATCGCCGATAATGTAAATATTAACGACGTGAGAGACAAGTAAAAAAATTTACATTTTGGTAATTGAAAAAACCAACCGATAGACCAAAATGGCTTTTATGTCATTGATAGAGTATATTTACCACTATCCCTATCAAAAGTTTAAAGAAAAACTTTTGGAGCCGTTTTTGAGAAAATTTTGTTTTTGTAATTTCTTAAAATTGCACATATTGCACGCAATATTGCACGAAAACTACCAAAATTGTGGAAAACATTTACATGACCTTTATTAAAGAACTCAATATGCAGAACAAATTTTATTTGAAGAAAAAATCTCTATCTTCAATTTTGTAGTTGGAGAAAGACGCCGAAAAAAATTAAAACTTTCACAATTTTCGAAAATTCAGAGCTGTACGTGAAAATCGGACCTATGCCATGTTAAAAAGTGTATTTTCCTCTATTCATACAAGAAATTTAAAGAAAAAATTTGGAGCCGTTTTTGAGAAAATGTTGAAAATCCCCGGGGGGCTTCATATAAAGTACCCCCAAATTTTAAAGAATCTTTTTCAAAATCAGAAAGCTTCAACTAGAATCAGATCGACTGGGGAATATCAATTTTGAAGAAAATCGACCGAACGGTTTAGGCGCTAGCGTTGACCACAGACGGACAGACGGACGGAATGCCGTCAACCGATTTTTAAGTATAAAGAAGCAACAAATCATGGATTTTGACCACACCACAAGATAGAGGATTTTTTTTTCTTAATTTAGCAACTGGTTTTATCCACTTATTCGTTTTCACGGCCCGGCAATTAAATTTTTTCCGCCGAAAATTGGCCATTTTTTCGCGCAGAATTACAAAACTTTCCCTATACTACGTATATCACTCCGTGTATACGTACGTATACGGGAAAGTAAAAATGGCTTCAGCTCTCATTTTTAAAAAAATCTGGGTGTAAAAAGAGAAATATGTAGCATACTTCTTGTGGGCTAATACGAAGCAAATACCTATACGAATACATATACACGAAAACTCAAAAACCTCAGACAAAATATGAAACTGTATCCAAAATTAAAGGCTAATTTTAGTCTCTCGGAAATAAATTGTTCCTTTTTAGAATTTTTTTAAAAAAAGAGTGTTCAAAGACGAACTCGTAATATGTTTTTTATGAAATAATTTCGTAGAAAGTCAAAAACTTTCGAAAAATATAACCTCTATCCAAAATTAAAGGTTAATCTAAGACTAGAAAAAAATCCAGCACATATTTTACAAAAATCAGGGCTGTACCGTAAGAAATGTGTAACGTACATTCATATGGACTAATATACCCAAAACGAAAATATGCATTAGAAATGTGCTTTTTTAAGACACAATCGAGGGGTTAGAGATTAGCAATACAATGGTGGGCAAAAATGTGTTTGTGCAGTTTGTGCATAAATATTTTGGAGTACTGAGAAGGGATCCGATATTTGTTGACGGTGTTCTTTGCGTGACAGCAGATAATTGTGGATTCAGATTTCCTCGAAGAGTAGGAGTAGCATTTGTTAGGAGTTCCTATGGTTGTGGTTAATGTGATGATGTTGGGAGTGGATATGGTTGATGTACTGGCACTGCCGTGAAATGTTTTTCATTTTTTTCATATTTAAGATTGCATCAACTACTAGATCATTAGCAACCACTATTGGATTTAACATTATGGTATGAGGATGAAACGATATGATAGGGGTTGAAAGGACGAACCCAAACAACCACGCCCGAGGCGGGACTCGAACCCGCGACCCCTCGGTCCAAGATCACCTCGGCGCTGCTGCTTTAGCGATCTCGGCCTCGGGGCCGACATTTTTTTCATTTGTTCTGTGATTAAGGGAAATGGCCCAAGACGAATGATAGATTTTCAGTTCGGGCCCCGACTCACGTTGGCTCTGTGACCTGCTTCAAGGTTTCTTGATGTGCACTTGGTATAAGTTGGCGGGGCGGTCTTGGGGCATGGGAACTTTGACCAGTTGCATGGTGCGCATCAGGACATATCATGAAGAGTGGCTCATGGCGGCAGTTGTTCTTCATATGGTTGAATTACTGGCAGTTGTGACATTGAACTGGGCCTGGTCGTCTTCTTGTTCCCAACGTTGACGATACAGTGGAGGAGTTTTTCGAGAACCACCATCAATTTTTTTATTGGTGACTTGTAATAATAGCATTAGAAAAGTTGGAGATATAGATCAATGTATTCTGTTGATGTACATCACAGAGTATTCGAATGACTGTAAGACACTGAGCTGCGGCACGCCACTAGGTCTGGAAGGTGGGGACGTTCCTCGCCCGGCAGCGCTAGTGCACGGACCCGCTGGGAGTTGCGCACCTACAGCCCTTGCAACACGAAACATTCTGAAGTACAATATATAGGATGAGCCTCGTAACTTTAGCACCTCCTGCAATTTTTGAACGGTTGAAGTTATTGCAATACAGTTTTCACAGAAGTGCATGAGATAATGGGCATAGTTTATACATGTATTCATTTCCATATTATCACTTGTATTTTGCGAGATATTGGGGTAATTTTATTTTTTCAAATGAAACTGTAGATATTTTTATGTCTTCCAAGCGTAAAACGGCAAATCTAATGATATACATATTGTCATGTGTAAGATAATCACTTTTTTGAATAATTTTTATTTTTTGCGATTCGTATTTAATGGATATTGTAACGCCCCGAGCGCGTGTTAGCAGACAGAGCGCTGCAAGACTTGCATTCAAAATATCCGTTAAATACCAGTCGCAAAAATCAAAATTACTGAATAAAGTGCTTATCTAACATATGACAATGTGTATATCACTGAATTTGTCGTTTTACGCTCGTCATGATAGACATAAAAATATCTAGTTTCATTTGAACAAATAAAGTTACCTCAATATCTCATAAAATAAAGTGATAAAATAGAAATACATACATCAATTATCCCCATTCCCTCATGCACTTCCGTGAGAACTACTACATTGCAATAACTTCAAATAACTGCAATCGTTCAAAAATTACAGGAGGTGCTTAAGTTACATGACTCACCCTGTATACTATCCAGTGTGTCGATCATTATAAGTGTTTGTTTTCGCAAAAGTAATTATTCTTCGTACGGTGCCGCAACCTTCTCAACAGTGACAAATGACGCAACATGGAACTACACAGTAGCCCCTCGCAACTGGTGCATTAATTTGTGCATCACGTAACATAGTACACTGTGCAACAATGGTGTGTAATCACCATCCATTACCGTAACAACTACAAATTGACAGCCTACAATCGCAACTACAACATCAACACCAAAACTAAGGATGCCGCCTCTAAGGAATACCAATCAAAACAAGCACAACTATTACAGCAGCAACTAAACAAACAGCACAACTAATTACAGCAGCAACTAAACAACAGCTGCCATAACAACAATTAGTACAAAAAATAGCAAGAACAATTGTAGCAATATCCTTTTCAGCAACCCTGTCCTCCAAACTTTGCAAACTCAACAGCCAGACCAAGATAATGCAGATCATGTATCTGCGGCTTCCGCTAATCCAAATTAATTCAAAGAATTCACCTAAATATTCGTTATACTCTCATCAGATTAAACCTGTATCAAGTTAAATCTCAGGTTAAACCAACATCACTGATTATCTGCTCTAAACGTGCCGTCGCCAACAGTTCTGAATCGGTGTCAGTTGATGCTCTTCGAATTCTATTAAATCACCAAGCAATTCTATTATACCTCGCGCAATTCCATAATTGATTGAACGAGAATATCCTTCGCATAACTGCAACGAAGTGGGTTTGTTAGGTTATGTTAGTGTGTATACACCACAACTCACAGATTTTATGTACGGTCGTATTGATTTGCTTACTGCGAACTATTTCGACAGTTGTGTAGAGCAACCGAGTTCTTGCACGATCTATACGATTGAAGGAATGCTACTCGGCGTTGCAGAGATATTATTCGCGTTGGAAAGGAATGTTCAGATGTTAGGTTCATTTCAAATAGAAGCTTTGGAAAACATAATCAATGTAATGCTTACTGTTCTATTGAAAGAGAATTAACGCGATTCAATGCAGCATAAGTAACGAACGATACGTTGAAAAGAGAATTCTTGAACGTAAGGCGATAAAGGAAAGCAAACATTTAAAGCAGCAAAAGGCATGCAAAGAATGCATGGTAAAGAGCTAGTCAAATAACTGCAAGCTCTGTGACCATTTGTTTCCAAATTGTTTTCCTGAACATCGCATGCTCGAGTTCACAACTCATTGTATAAATATCGTTGGCTTATTCTCTTCATTCGAAAGGGAAAGTGATGTTCTGAGTCGATATAATCAGTAGACCTTGAAGAAATGTTTTTTTAAAAGAATAAGAATGAATTTGAAAAAGTATTGAAAATAAGATTAATGTTAGAAAATGGAATAAATATATTTTTAAAAGGTGGAATAATTGTCATTGGTGAGTAATTAAATGAATCTTACACGTTAGGATGGTATTCAAGTGCCATTAATTTTATGAATAAATTAAAATCTTAACAGTTTATTGACCATTTTCAATGAGTTTGCACATAATGCAATACGACATAAATTGCTAATGTATTGTGCTTAAAGACGTGTTTATGACTGAAAATAAAAAAAAATCTGTAGTGGCCTATACATGGAATTTCATCTACGTTTTATTACAATTATCTCATCTAGTAATTTTTAATTAATTTTAGGAGGTTTAGCTTTTGTGGGTAGCTCCACACTTTTTCAAGAGTGATCGCAAATGTCTAGAATCTCAACATCTATGTAAAATAAATTTGACTACTTGATTTTTAGGGAGGACCGCAGGAATTTGATTAATTTTTTTTAAAAAAAGAAGTTTTTGTAAAAAGTATACTTTCTTTAATTGACAGGATTTTACCCAAAATTTCGCCAAAATTATTCACTTTTTGGAAACAATGATGTTTTGAAAAGACATTACTAGTAAAAATATAAATTTTAAGAACATATTTTGAAGTTGAACATATTGTGAAGAAAAATATTAATGCTCAATATAATTCTAGAAGGGGGCCCAAAAATTTACATTTGCAATATTCGAAAATGTTTTTCATGAAAAAGGGACCTACGCTATTTTTATATGCTTCTTTTTATTCGAGCAAAAAATATAGACAAATTTGGTCTCATTTTTGAGAAAACTTTGAAAACTTCGTTGGGGCTTAATCGAAAGAACCACACAAAATTAGAACACCGTATATTCTCAAATATACCCCGCCCTCAAATATTACCGGCACACTAATTTTACGGAAAGTAATGTAAAAAAAAATGCTTACTTGATACGGCGTGCGACATCTAGCGGCACGACAGAGAAAGACGCGAAATGACGTAGCATATTCCATCGCGAAGGCGGGCCGTGAGCCACCATTATAAAAACCCAAAGAATAAACCATGCCTCCATGTAACCACGTGCAACACGCTTCACCGACCTTGACATCAATATTACCCGCACCACAATTTTCAGCTAGTAATTTTTTAAAAAATATATGCGGGTTATATTCGAGAATTTACGGTATTAGTTTGAAATTTCAAGGGGCACCGACATCATTCATGTCGATCAAGAAAACTCGCTTTTCGTGAAAATCCTTTGAACACTTTAGTCGCAATTACGTTTTGTTTACAGAGGGGCATTTGAGGAATATCTACTTTTAAGTCATTCCACGTCAAATCGCACATTCATAAAACATCACTATTTTTTATCAACTTGAAACTTTTCTAGACAGTCACTAGTGAAAGCTGTCCCTTCAGGACATGCGTAGCGTGTTAAATGTCCAATTTTTAGCACTAGTGCTAAAAGTAACACGATGCTCCAGTGTTCAGATACATCAGTGAATGCAACAAAGAAACAAAATAATTTCCTGTATCCACATTAGCTACTACCGACCTTAATGTATGATTAAGTGGTTTGCGAGCTTGAATTAAAATAAAATTAAAGTCAGTAAGGCTGTAAAAAAATAGTGTATGACACACGTGGTAAAAGTGATTTTATTTTGCTCGTAGAATTGCACCTCTTGGCCTCTCGGCCTCGTGTCGCAACCTTTCCTACTCGCAAATACAATGACACTCGTATCATAAATAACTTTTATGGGATCTAGGGTTGAAATAAGGTGACACCTATTTTCTTCTTTTATCTCTACTCCGCCTCCTTTCAGAAAACTTTTTGGAAGAATCTTACGCTTGGTGATGTTTAAATACTTTTCACACATCTACCTTCTCCTATAGAAAAATATGTAAATGTAAAATACGTAAATGTAAATATAATTTTGTAAACTTTATTTAAGTACTTAAAATACGTTTTAATTTTTCAAATACAAATTTTCACATTTTCACATTGGGCCAAAACGTCAATTAATTTTATACAAATACTCAAGTGTTTCTAAAGAAATGTTTTATCTGTCTGCCAATTTCGAAGTGAGACACAAGTAACATATTTGCGTCCCCGAAGCAGGCAGGCCTGGCAGCAGTCTGCTTGCCCGACTGGCCGTTCGCACCAGGAGGCGTCAATGATGATACGATGCCCAAACATAAAGAAAGCGTGAAACTTCTAGTATGTCATGTCATGAATCAAAGAACCGCGTACACAGTCGCCAATGAAAGAGTTCTGCAGAAACTCTACATTTGGGATTATTTATATGCAACTGACACGTTGGGATCTCCCTTAAACAGAAAGCAATCTTCCTTCTCAGAATTATTGAGTCAGTTCTGTAAGCAGTGGTATTCAAGGAATGTATGCGTTGTTCTGAGAAGTTAGTAACCACGGACAGCCTTCCAAAAATGTCAATACAGCTGATATTTCCATCATCTTAACACAAACATCTACAGCTGCAGAAAGGGAAAAAGAAGTGTACATTTATGATGTTGTTCAAACAGTATTCGTGAGAAGTTGAAAATTCATTCTTTACTGAAAAAAAACTTTAAAATATTATATATTTCTAAAAAAGTTTCCAAAATTTCTTCTCGAATCGAGTAAAGTGAAGTTTTTACAATAAATCGTCCAATTGTGAGAATCATATTTATCGCAAATATACCAGTCAGTGTCAGTGGTAAATAAACGTGCACATCTGGTCCTGGTAGGGCCTCCTCACGCTAATAAAGAAACGGAGTTATCTAAAGCTAGCAGCGTCCAAAAACCGAAGTCAACCAAACCATATCCAAAATTAAAGGCTAATTTAGGTTATTTAAGCGCACTATTTCCGAATTTTAGGGTCTTTTGAATATCCCAAAATCGTGGGCGCTGTTAGGGGGCGCTTTAGTCTAAAACTAGCAGTGCCCACCTAGAAAGTACAACTTCCAATTATTGCAAGAGAACGAAAATGCACCCAATATTAAATACATTTTTTAGGCTTTAGGAAAAAATTCACTCATTTTTCAAAAATCTGGGCTGTACAAAGAGAAAGAATTAACTCGCTCTTATAGGCGAATACACACAAAAATTTAAAAGTCTCCGAAAAAAATATTTATTTCTTAAACCACAACAGGATATAGTCTCAATTACAGAAGATATTACCAACATAAATTAACAAAAAGAAATACAAAGCACATGAGAAAAATCCAATCAGTGAAGAATATTTAAACAAACAATAATAATGCGCAATTGAAAGTAAAAAATAAAGATGTATTTCAAACAAGAAAATCATACACGATTAATCAACGATAATGTATCAAAGAAAAACAGTAATGACATAATAGCGAGCAATATAATTTATTTCATCCCTATTTAATATTTTCCAAAATTTTATTCAAATATTTCTTGTATTTAGAAAAAGAAATACTTGAGTCGAATTCGCACATTTTACTCAAATCTTAAATTTGGAAAACGTTATCAAGAGTGGTGAACATGTATGTAATAAAGTATTAGGTTTATTATAGTAAGTGACGATTCCTCACATTTTATCTTCGAACAATAAAGGACACTAGTGACAGCAATTCACTATTATCAGTTAGGCCTTTCACTACTTTATAATATAACAATTCTTCAGCCATGACACTTGGTTTAACATGAGTAGAGACATTAAATTCGTGAACTAGGACTATATATATGAAATTTCATGTGCAGAACTTTTTGTAGTATAAATATCTGCAAAATGGTTTTTGAGTTTTTGTCAATATAATTACTAAGGTATTTGTACTGGGAATACCCAACTGATGAAGCAGATTCTAATTTAGCACGTACAAGACAATTGAAGAGTAGTATCAAACTTGAGATCTGGAACTCTAAATATGAAATCCTATCCAAAAAAGAACTAATTTTAGGCTCTAGGAAAAAATTATTCTCCTCCATTTTTTCCAAAACTCAGACCTGTACAAAGATAAAGTTAACATACGTTTCTATGGATGAATAAACTCGAAATGCAAAAACCTCAGAAAAATATAATTTTTGGAATATGAATGCAGGACTAATTGATAATCGAATACTTTTTGAAGGTTTTCTGGCCCACTTATAGGTTATGGATCACATCAACGTAAGGGAACTCTAATAATATTCTTTTATTTCAAGAGCATCGTCTACAATCCAATGAGACATTTAAATACCATAAAGTGTTGAATAAAAGAATAAGCATCAAAATAATAAAATCAGCAATGTTCTTGCTCTCTGATGGTTCAGCAGACGAGCCATTTTTTTAAAGAGTTACGATCGGCATCGTGTCAACGCTGACCTCTGATTCGCCTGGCCCCAGGTTCGACTCCCGTTAGGAGTTGGCGACTGGGAGCAACTCGAATGCGTTCGCGTTGTAGGCATCTGGTCGGCGCTGCGTTCCTTGGCCGAGCACCGGGACTAAAAGCTCAGTCTGCTCAAATGGAATTTCCGAGAGCGGAACGGGTTTCAACTGCGCTTTTCGGGGTTTTCCCGGGCCTTCTGGCATGTCTCAAACTTCAACTAGCCCCATTTCCGCAATTATTCACTTCTGCGCTGGCCATGTCATTTGTCAAATGACCATGTCATTTACTAACCAACTGTTGTTCTTTATGAGAAAGACATGCCAGATACTTCATAACCGTTTGTAATAAATGAAAGTGATCTTGGGTGTCCGTCGAATGCCAACGTTTCGACTATCTTATCGAGAAATGCAATTTAGCTCTGAAGAACACCACGATAATATGGTCGAAAGTCATCACAACCGTCGACGCGGCATCACCCAGACTACCAAGATCATTCTCCTGACTAGGCACAGAAACGTTAGGCATCATTTTGTAACAAACGTTCTCAAACGTTGTGCCTGAAATCTGTGATTTGATCTGATTTGATCCGTAGGTGATTTTTTACGTAACTGTGATATACGCACGAGTTCTTGAAGGGGTTGGTAACTTTGAAGATGAATTTCTGTTTCAATGAAACCAAAGTTTTAAGTTTCAACAATTTGTTTAACAATATATTTGTATGATGAAACTGAATAAACTAAAGAAACAGAAAATAATTTATTGAAATACTTCTGAAAATACAGCTATCCCAATGTGCGCGAGTGTATGTTACACCAAATGAAGATATATCTATCTCAACTTGCTTCATTATTTCTCAAACTCAATGGATTACGATATATGAGATTGTTTTATAAGAAAATGTGACCTTCAATAAATGTTAAGGACGCTCTCCAAAATAGTTGGTTCGGTCGTGTAACTGTCGACGTTATCGGAGGGTTATACCCAAGTTCGCGGATCCAAACGCAATCGAAGCCGTGAATTTTTAAGGAGTGAAAAAAATTCTCGTACGCCATTCCTTCGGAGGGGAAGTAAAGTCGGCTGTCTCATGTTGTATATTTACTGCGTGTAAAAAATTCTCACGCCTAAATGAAGCCTCTGAGCAAAATTCAAAAACGCCTTTTTCATCGCCGAATGATACTTCCTTTCTCTGCTAGAGGATGAAAGAAGCGTAGCGGAATTTGAGTGGTCAGACAGAAGAGAAGGCCTCATGGCCACGAAAAGTAAGGTATCATAGAATTGAATTGAATTGAAGTGAATTGAAAACACACTTCACCTTCTCAGCAAATGTCTTGCATAAAATTTTTCCAGCTCTATTTTCGCTTCAACGTATCCTTCAAAATCCACTGGTGTGTTGACAAATATCTCCGATATGGCCAGAAATATTGCGAAGAAATTCACCAGTAATGAGTAATTCAAACTCGGTTATTCATTTTCTATTACGGTTAGACGAGATTACATTTCAATTATTATTGTTCATACACTATTGATGTTCATACTATTTGCTAAATTTAATAGGTCGTCAAGGACAAATAATGATGAACAAAAAAAATTCCTCCTTTGTATGACTATATTCTCTCCTGCCCCAGCAGCGGTCATTTATTATTACCTGCGTCCCAGTGTAGCTTTAAAGGATGGAATGTTGCTTAGAGTTCACGTGCTCGTGAGCGGTTGGCAAGCGTGGTCGCGGCTCTCGGCAGCGGAAGCTGCTCCAGCAGCGTCGGCGAGGCTCGACTTGGCAGGAGTGAGGTGAGGTGGGATGGGGTGGGGTGGGGTGGGGTGAGGTGGAAGGGGTCATGGATGAGGAGGCGGGGAAGGGAATGACGGGAGGGAGAGTAACAACAGCCAACGCCACCGCGAACCCATAAACTGCGAATTGCAGACCCGCCATCGGAGCGCGTTTATTGCCCCGCCAAGCAAATTGTGCGTGCGGAGGGCCGCGCGGAATGCCCTACCACTCACTCCACCCCACACTCACTCCACCCCACACTCACTCCACCCCACACTCACTCCACCCCACACTCACTCAGTCCCTTCCTCCATTCCTCACTCAGTCCCTTCCTCCATTCCTCACTCAGTCCCTTCCTCCATTCCTCACTCAGTCCCTTCCTCCGTTCCTCACTCAGTCCCTTCCTCCGTTCCTCACTCAGTCCCTTCCTCCGTTCCTCACTCAGTCCCTTCCTCCGTTCCTCACTCAGTCCCTTCCTCCATCCCTCACTCAGTCCCTTCCTCCATCCCTCACTCAGTCCCTTCCTCCATCCCTCACTCAGTCCCTTCCTCCATCCCTCACTCAGTCCCTTCCTCCATCCCTCCCTCCCTCCATCCATCCATTCATCCCACCCTCCCTCCCTCCCTTCCTACCTCCTTCCTTCCGCCCCTTCCTCATCGCACTTTCCTGTCGCGCACTTGTCCGTCCTGCTGCCATCCCACCACACCACCCTCCCAGCCCCGCCAGCCCTTATGCATTGTTTTCCAATGCGCCCGCCGTCCTAAATTAGAAGCCTCTGGGGTTGGGTGACTTTATCCACGCTTACGAATTCCTTTTTCAAAGAAATAAATTAATAGATCAACCGTTGAAAAAACCTGATTATGATTTTCTCGAATACTATTGACGTAATATAGAGAAAGTATTGTAATAATGTGACAAAAAACGGCGCTTTTTTGACAGGAAAACTCGTACTGTATGTCCGTGATACTGAAAATATGAACACATATTCGTAGATTCTAGTATCTTCTATCTAGTATCATGAAGTCAAAATCCAATTTTTGTGCGTCACTGATACTGGAAAAAATTTTACGGCATTTCGTCCATTTGACACTCATGTGTCTGTACCTTGGTGAATTTGTGCCTTTGTCCGCAAATATTTTTTAAAGAAATCTATTCTTCAAAATTATATTTCTAAACTAGGTCATGTACGATCAAAATATGAGTAGGTAGTTTCCAAGTAAGTTTGCATGGTGTAAAAGCAATTTTAAAAACTAGAGTTTCTCAAAAACTTCTCGAATTTTTCTTAATTTTTTGAATTGATAGTGGTAAATGCTCTTAACAACATGTTACAATCGTTATTTTTATACACTCTTAATTATTCAGGAAGTGTCACAAATATATGTAGAAGTAATATTATAAAATGAAGTAACCATTACAAATAATGCCAACGAGTACGCGATGTTTTTGCTCACTGGTTACAAAATACATTATTCTACGTATGCAAAACCAGTTATTCTAAACATATTCCGTATATGACAGTCTTTAGGAAGGGAGAGAAAAATATAGTTTCCGTGATGTAAACTGATAACATATGCATTTGGATTCAGAAATAACTGAAATAAAATGTAAATTATTTTAGAAAGATGGATTTTACAATTTACTCGCCACCTAGAACAATTTCTGTCTGGAGAGCCACGTTGAAGACAAAATGCACTAGAACCATTTACGTGAGGAGAACATACTCTGTGAAACAAATTATCAGGCAACACACAATCTAATAATAAGCGATTATTACAATACTAATAATTTTGCAAATATTAGATGTAGTAGATTTAGTAACTACCGTAAAAATAGTAATTTTGTGAAGATAGATTATGTAGTGTATCTATAGTGTAGGAGAGTACGAAAAAATATAGGGTTAGCCTGCTCAGACAGAATATTAATTTAGATGCGACGAAAAAGGCAAAGGTGATCCAAATGTTAGATGGCATTATCATGGATGAGCTTTGGAATGTATCTGAAAATCTCCAATGCACGATTGGTATTTCGTAAGCCTATTCCACCCAAGAAATTACCTTCCGAAAGGTTTTAGATTGCTTTTATTTTAATTTTCTTAATGCAACATCTTTTCCGTACTCACCGCCACCTACGACAGATGTATTGCAGTTTATGATCGACCAGCACAGAAAAGAGGCAAGGAAAAACAGATACGTAATTTATAGATGCGTAATTACAAAGCCGAGAATGAACTTTCTAATTCTTCGTCAATGCTATCCCAGCAGCGATATAGGACGAAAAGAAAGGACACCATCATCTAATCGAGTACTATGTTATGACTTAAATTTTTGGTACTGAAGCTACAGATTGGATGACAGTGTTCCCCTCGCCTTCCAGCTCGTTCCCTTGAAGGGACACTACATTTTAATCGGAGTATAGAACACACGAGTATAGAACCGTGGTTTCTCCGATCAACACCAGACGAATGCCGGGGCAATCTCCAAACAAACGGGCCACGGACCGCGCGCGATCTTTTCTTCTTCTCCCTTGTCCTATCTTCCCCCACACGTACTCTTACATGCACCACGCCGTCACACTTCGGGAGCTTAGAGCTTATCCCGGCTGGGACTTCTCGCTGATGAGAGATACTTGGTTGGAAGAAAACCCCGCTAGACGACGACGTGTAGATCGGCGTCGCAACTCGCCATCCAGCGGCAGAAGATCACCATCTCCGGCAATAAAAACATACACTACACCTACGGGACTAATGACTATAGCCGTTGATGCGCCCGGAAACACTAATCAATCGATCAACTTCCGATTCGAGGGTAATCACCAGCTAGAGCCCTTATAAGCAGAGAGTAACGCATTCCATTGTTCCACCGATCCCGCCATTTTGTGTCCAGTTGTCAGGAAAAACGCAACTATGTAGTATATGTTGAGAACCATGAATCTACCCCAAACCAATATTAATATTCTTGAAAATCTTCATAATGTCACCAATTGTGATATATTTTTTCTTCAGTTCCTGATTGGTGGCTAACGGGGTTGTCGCGTCGGTGGATATTAAATGGTGGCGGTTGCGCTACTCTCTGTAACTAGGGCAGTGGTGTCAAGGTTTTCTACTGATGGCAGTGGCACGCGTCGTGGATCCGTATAGCATGCCACAAGCTACTCTACGCAACTAGAAAGGAAACTATTAGTAACCCCGACGTTTTACAGTACGGATGGCATTGTGCCTGGTGGCGGAGTGACGAACTACGTGAAGGGGCGATTTCGGCGTGGCACTCGTGCCACGGACTCTCGCTCGTGGCATCGACCTTGACAACACTGATCTTGGGACTCTAGTTGGTGGCCACACGGCGATCGTGACGTCACTGGGCCCCGCTGCCGGAGGTCAGCGCCCTTTGCCCGCAGACGGACCCCTTGCTTCCCTTCCCCCGGGAGGGAGGGCCCGGACGGGCGCGCGGATTCGCTCCGCGCCGTAAAGCCGCGACCGCCGCGCGGCTTTCGGAATTTAACGACGCGGCCTCCAATAATGCACCAAGTTAAACACATTCGCGGCTTGCGCGGCGCGGCGCGACGAGCCTCCAAGCGCCGCTACCGTCTGCGTTCCTCTTTATCTCCGCGTCTTCCTGCGAAGCCCTCTCCACGGCCGAGGAGGATCTCCGAGAACGCGGGGGAGAGGGAAGATCCTAAACGGCACTAACTCTATGCCGGCCGAGGATATTCCCAGCGGAACTGAAGGGTCGACGGCGCTCACGGGCAAACGACAGGCCGTCGCACGACACCGCGTGGGACTTTTTATTTTCAGCCCCGAAGAAGGCCACGGAGAGATGGTGAAAATGTGGGAGACTGCTCTACGACGCGGTTGTGCCTAGTCAGTCAGCAGCCAGCAGTATTCTTGCTGGGATTGCTTGTAATACTATACAAATAATACTTTTTAGAAGTGAACAGTTTTAAAAATGTGGGAAAGTAAAATGGATTTTTCCAAAACTTTTAATGTTTTGGAAAAAAGTGCGTAAATCTTAAATCTAGTCTTATCTGCACAGTAATTCAAAACCTTGACTATGTTTATTAGATGATCAATGCAATGAGGAAATCGATCACGATGGAAATTGCAGTATGTGAGAAAAGTAATAAGTTGCCTTTACTTCCAACAAAAAGTCAGCAAAAACTACTAGTTTTTTTGAAATGTGCTTGATCTTATTTGAAAAACTAAATTTAGAGCAGATTACAATAAGAAAACGAAAGGCTTACCAAATTGTCCAGTTTCATTCATATGACACATTTCATATATCTGCTACTGTTAAGTTAAAGATTCTTGGAATAGTTTCTGAAGAACGTTGTAGCTAATTAAAAACGTAGATTTTAAATTACTATTAATTTTAAAACTAACGCATGTTAATGAAAGTAAGTTAAGCCAATATCTTATAAATTCATATTTTGAATATTGTTTCCTTTCATGTATAGCAAAAAGATGTACGTATGCCATCTTTATAAGTATGTTTCAGTCACTTTTTATTTAAAAGTGGATTATTAAAATTATCCACTTTTGGGAAAAGTTTGAAAACGTCCCATATCTGTCATGTGAAGTACCCACAAAATTTAATCAATTATTTTCAACATCGAAAGTCTTCAAGTCGGGGAAGATATATCCAGGAATAATGAAATAATTTGGTAAAAATCGTAGGAATAATTTAGATGCTAGTGATGATCACAGACGGACGGATACAGGGATAGTCAGGGGAAGGTTAAAAAAACGAGTTTTTGGTTTTAAGAAACCACACAATGTGGATCCTAACATAGCTATAGATTACAGAAAGTAATTTACTCCATATATGAGGAAGAAAAATCCTATTTGGCAGTCTTATACGACTATTGTGTATTGTAATAGTACATAATCAAGATTAAACATATACCAGGTAATTTGACATAGTGTAAATGACTTTGACATGTCACTTGTTGTTAAAACTAATTTCTATATTTGTTTGTACTATTGTACTCGTATAATAATATGGGTGACTGATGACCTAGTTGTTACAGAGCGACCTTAAATAAATAAATTTAAAAAATCTACTTGAACGGTATCAGGGAGCCACGAAACAGGTTCTGTCAAAACATGGCACTTTCCACCACAGCATTTCATATTGTATTCTTTACTACATATACAACCTGTATTACAGTATGTATGAATACGAGAAAGTAGAAATCATTTTTTCTAGATGACATGGAATGGCACAACAGGAGTCCCAGGGCAGTGTGATATTCTCACAAGGAAATAAAAGCTCAACCTCACGATTCTTTTCATTCATCTTACTCATTTGCAAATCACCTGGAATCTCTCCTATTTCACGACTTTACGTGTTCTGTGAAGAATCATGATTCAGACTTTCCGGACACAAATTCTTACAGATTTTATGCAGAAATGCGTGATTCTAGACTTACCGTTTTTTCCTTGTTATTACCCTAATGGATTCATTTTTCAAGACTTCAATATTAGTAATTTGCTTTTCAAGAAAATGTGGCGGATTATGTTAGTACAACTGATGTCATTTCTTTTGTCAAAGCAATTCAAAACAGCTTGTCTCGAAGTATATTACAAAGGTCATTAAAATAGGCTAAACACTGCGGTGACGTTGTTTGATTCCCACCTGTACAAAGCCTGATGAGTAAGGAATTACTGCGTAGAAAAACGGATTTGCAGAGTACTTGGAAATTTTCCATATTCATTGGTGTTTTAATATCATCAATCATTTATTTAAAAGTAAAACACATTCAACTTCCAAGAAAATGCTATTGCTAATGCGATTGTATTAACTCCTCATAATCATTATAATTGTTCTAAGATTATATTATTATTAGTAAATAAAGTCCTAGGCAAAATTTAACTCATGTTTGTAAATGCGACAGAAGAATACAGCTAAAGCGCATAGAATCGAATTCTCATTTACTTGGAAAAATAAATAGTACAAAAATATAATACTGTGTGAAAATAAAGTATTCAAAATTTCAGAACTTCTAATTTTAAAAAATTGCTGAAGGAAATTGTTCCGATAAGTTTGACTAGCCATAGAGTACATGCTGTATTTACAGCTCACCTTCTGCAATGAGAAGTCAATGCAAATATTTCATTGTGTTTTCTTTGTTGCTTTAGATTTAAGTTAACCTCTGTACACTTACTCGGTTATCCAGTAGAAGGGAACGGAAAGCACCATTGTACTTTGCCTAGAAAAAGAAGTGATGCAATTGCGCCAGCCTCCACCTTTGCCTCCTTCCAGGTCCACCAAGCGAAATTTTCTTTTTCCTCTCTCTCTCTCTCACTATTTCTGTCTGTCTGTCTCTCTCTCACTATTTCTGTCTGTCTGTCTCTCGCTCACTATTTCTGTCTGTCTGTCACTCGCTCACTATTTCTGTCTGTCTCTCGCTCACTATTTCTGTCTGTCTGTCTCTCGCTCACTATTTCTGTCTGTCTGTCTCTCGCTCACTATTTCTGTCTGTCTGTCTCTCGCTCACTCTTTCTATCTCTCTCTCACTCTTTCTGTCTCTCTCTCACTCTTTCTGTCTCTCTCTCACTCTTTCTGTCTCTCTCTCACTCTTTCTGTCTGTCTCTCTGTCTCTCTCTCACTCTTTCTGTCTCTGTCCCTCTCACTCTTTTTGTGTGTCCCTCTTTCTCAATCTTTCTGTCTGTCTCTCTCTCTCAATCTTTCTGTCTCTCTCGCAATCTTTCTGTCTGTCTCTCTCTCACTCTTTCTGTCTGTCTCTCTGTCTCTCTCTCACTCTTTCTGTCTCTGTCCCTCTCACTCTTTTTGTGTGTCCCTCTTTCTCAATCTTTCTGTCTGTCTCTCTCTCTCAATCTTTCTGTCTCTCTCTCACTCTTTCTGTCTGTCCCTCACTCTTTCTGTCTGTCTCTCACTCCTTCTGTCTGTCTCTCACTCCTTCTGTCTGTCTCTCACTCTTTCTGTCTGTCTCTCTCTCACTCTTTCTGTCTGTCTCTCTCTCACTCTTTCTGTCTGTCTCTCTCTCACTCTTTCTGTCTGTCTCTCTCTCACTCTTTCTGTCTGTCTCTCTCTCACTCTTTCTGTCTGTCTCTCTCTCACTCTTTCTGTCTGTCTCTCTCTCACTCTTTCTGTCTGTCTCTCTCTCACTCTTTCTGTCTGTCTCTCTCTCACTCTTTCTGTCTGTCGCTCTCTCACTCTTTCTGTCTGTCGCTCTCTCACTCTTTCTGTCTGTCTCTCACTCTTTCTGTCTGTCTCTCACTCTTTCTGTCTGTCTCTCACTCTTTCTGTCTGTCTCTCACTCTTTCTGTGTGTCTCTCTCTCACTTTTTCTGTGTCTCTCTCACTATTTCTCCCTGTCTATCTCCCTCTCACTCTTTCTATCTGTCTGTCTTTCTCTCCCTCTCCCTCCCTGTCTCTCCCTCCGTCTCTCTCACTCTGTCTCTCTCTATACCTCTCTGCCTCTTTGTCTCTCTCACATAATTGTAAAAACAAGTATGGGATTAGTTATTTTGATATTTTGAGGGAACCAGTTGAATCTTTCTCCAACCCAGTGAAAACAGAATTAAATGTTAAACACTTCCACAATATTCAGCAAGTGCCGTCCCTTCGCAATGCCCTCCCGCCAGCGGGACGCGCCGCCCCGCGTCAAAGGTGACGTGGGGGCGGACGGCCCGCGCCAGTCGCGCGCGGAGTCGCCAACGTCATGGGAATCCTGTCGCGACTGGCTCGTAAAACGAACTCACGTCGCTAGTACTTCTTCAGAGTTATTTGTCAACGGATATTTGAGCCAACCGTAATGAAAATGGTGTAGTAAAATCTCGGCAGCACAAATACTTGCAACTACCTCTTTTAATAACAACGAAGATGATGTTTACCAACTCCTTACGGCAAGAACATTGTCATGTCTCATCTTGAGATACGTGTATTACGACATACCAGAGAAATACATTTGAATTACCTCTATGACCAGCTACTGTTATGGGAGATGTTCACTGGCGGAGGAATTCACAAGTTAAGCGAGTTTGCAGGAGTGTTAGAAAAAGACATTTTCAACAAATGATATAACCATAGAACATGAACAGTTTTGGCTGTCAACTTTCTTTATTAGAAGTTGTTTTTGAATGTTGAAATCACAGATGCAGGCTGATATGAAAGGTAATTGTTATTGAATTTCATTATTCTTTAAATATTCTAACGATGTGTACGATAGATTGTACAATACATCTCGTATATTAGATTTTTCAAATGAGTTTATTGAAACGCTCTCCTTATATTAAAGTATAAGCTTTTCTATCATTAATGAGAATGTAAAATTCCCGAGAGGCTAAACAGAAATATCAAAAAGTATAAAATTTCGTTAGTACTTAAAATGTATTGAATGATTGAGGGAGTCCAGGAAGCAAAGAACACAGGAGAAAGAAAGTTAATAAGCCACTTGAAGTGCAAAATATTAAATTATGAATTCTAATTCATTACTGTATTCGTTGAAGAAGCATGCTGTTCTTTGTGCAATTGCATTCCTTCATTTCCTCTATCAGCTGAGTTAAAATACGTAATTGGGCAATTATTTGAAGCAGAATATACTAGTAGTAGGTTAAATGATGATGACTTTTTGATAGGTTTGGAATACCAAAGTGCAATCTCGAGCTTTTCCGAGACCGGCTCGAAACGCCGACAGGTCAAGACATCTCGGGAAGTCTAGCGAGATCTGTCCCCGCGGTCAACTTTTCTAAAGACCCCAAACCAACTTTTCCAACCTCCCCAATAAGTTATGGCCTGTCTGCATCCAGTTCCGTTTTACTCCTTAGTGTAAGGATTGATTTCTACGTTTACCGAGGTCTGCTTAGTATTATATTGATCGACGCACGTCCTTATTTAGACGCTGGAAGCCACCGCTTGCAAATGTATGGATACAACTTGAACTTATCACGAACATCATCTTACCCCACTGACTTAACACGCACAGTTCCGTAGATTCTGCCATGTTCACCTGTGTTCCAGGTTTTCTCCGCACTGGCACGAGAATGTCTATTTGCGCTACTTATGAATAGATACTTAACAAAACATTTTACTCCTTCCAAAACACCGGATGAACGAAACGGGATGCAGTCGGACTATGCATTCTTAAGTAACGAAACGTGAAAGGGAATTAGCTGGGAAGCGGGGATGAGGGAAAACTGAACGCGGGATGCAGTCCTGTCCCTGCGTGCAGCGACCGTGCCACAGGCCGGCGACATGCGACAAGCGCAGTCGGTGAAGAGGGATTGACGTTCCTGCGGGAGGGGGTAGATCTTTCCCCGATCCATTCCAGTCTCTGTCCGTCTACTCGAGAAAACGCCGTACATCTCTAAAATTATGTACAGGTAGTTCAGATGGATTTCTTTAATATTGTTTATAGCCTAAAAAACTTCCACATCTATTTTCTATGAGAAAATAACGGTTTTCTTAGGGTTATAAGTGAAATTGAGGCAGAGCAGCGCTTCAACCTAACAATTTTGCTTTAGAATTATATTTAAACGTGTGTACTCTGCTTATGTTGGATTTGTATAATATTATTCGAGTGAGTCATGATCGCATTACAATTATATTAACTGCAAGTCGGATTCGGGGAGTAATACGCTCGTGCACAGTGGGCTTGGTGATTGTCACCACGTTGCTGTCGGAGAACTAGGTTGTTAAAGCATAGACGATGAAAAACCATCGACTGCGAGCCAGAGAGGAGGGGGCGCGAGAAGTATACACAGGAATTCACTAATCCGGCCATTATAACGATTGATATAGTCGAATTACCAAAACCGTTGTATAGAAAATAACTTTCCTAAAACGACTTGATACAATATAAAGTACAGTACAGTAGAATTGTAAACATCGCTATATCAACGAAAAGCAGAGACGAGATTTCAGAACTTTCAACGGGGGGGGGGGCAAATTTAAGCGCTTTTATAAACACGAAAATATTCGTTCATATTAATGCTTTAAGTTAATTGTGCTGTAATTATATACACCGGTTTCAATTTTGTTAATTATTTCATTGATTGTTATTGAATGTTATTAATTAGATTAGTTGAACACAGGTGAAGTTCCTTATTGTTATTTGAACAGTTCGAACTGTAAATTCAACGATGCATTTTCTCTGTGAATCGTACATCGACATATCGAAAATTTTATTATTTATTATGATGACAAATGTTTATACATATTATAAGGATTGTAGGATATATATTAACACATATTGTAACTACATATTGTAGGATATATATTTTAAAATCTACATTCATAAACTGTTTTAATTAAAATGCAATCTACTGTGCAAGGTGATAATATGAGCCCCCACTTTTATTTCGACTTAAAAATGAATTAAATGTTTTTTTTAAACAAATATAACTTCAACTTCGGACAATTTTTTGGCATCGGCAAAAGGGTGGGACAATGTAAGTTTGCCCACGAAATGAGAAAACTAACTAGTACGCGAAAGTCTGTGCCATTCTGTAGCACTAGTTATTTTCTCGTATACGTACGTATATACAGAGGAATGTACGTAGTATTCTGAATGTTAAGTAATGTTGTGGAAAATCGATTTCGAGATTTCGACGGAAATACACGTTTTGGGTGTCCCCTGATTGCCGAAATTTTTTCCCCTCCAAAACATCCATCCGTCCGTCTGGTATGTCAACAACACTAGCGCTTAAACTATGGGTACGATTTTTTCCAAACTGAATAAACCCTTGTCGATCTGGCCTGAGGTGAAGCTCTGCGATTTTGAAAACCATTCATTAATTTTTGGGGGTACATTACATGAAGGTCTCGGGACATGTTCAAAATTTTCTCAAAAATGGGTCCAAATATTTTTTTAAAATTTCTTCTAAAAAGAGAGTGAAATACATTTATAATTTCACTGAATTAGATAGAATAGGTCCAATTTTCACTGATAAATCTACGTTTTTGAAAGAAGCAAGAAACTGAAATATTTTCGGCGTATTCCTCCATAACTACAAAATTAAGATAGAGATTTTTCTTTCAAGTACATTTTTTCTTCATAATTAGTTCATGTATTTTTTTACTTGTCTTGTAGGTCGTTAATATTTACATTAGAGGCGATTTGTTCATATTACTGCATTTATGAGTGCATGTGCATTACATTAGGTCATATAAAGTTTCTCGAAAACTCAACATTTTTTTTTGAAAATGAGCTCACATTTCTGCTTTTTCAGAAACACTCAAATACCATTTTGGTAGAAAACGACTCCAAAAGTGTTCTTTAAACTTTTTGTATGCATAATGCTAATTGCACTCTTTAAGATGACAAAAAATTAATTTTACTGTATTATTTTGTTTCTTCAAAAATTACACAAATGTAATTTTTTTAAAATATCTCTCACGCTGTTTATATGCACATTTTCGGCAATTTGAACCCATTATTGCATTTGTGAGAGGCAGTGATTCAAACGACTTCCAATAAAGTTTTTCGAAATTGCAATAGTGAGAAAAAGCTTCAAATTTTGCATTTATAGTAACACTTAAACGCCATTTTCGTAAAACCGGCACCAAATTTTTCAACGAAAATTTCCAAATAGGACGAAGGTTTACTCTTCAATAATATTCTTAAAGTAGTTTTTCGGTTCTGCCATTAAGAAGCCGAAAAATTGAGCGAATGTGAAAAAATGTTCGGGCGGGCGATTGATGATAGCTGGCAAAAGGATGGGGCACGACCGAAAAGTTAGCCCTGACCAATGTAATAAGGAAACTAACTAGTACGAGAAAGTTTGTGCCATTCCGTAGCTCCACTAGTTCCTTTTTGTTTTGGCCCTAGATCCTTGGTGACTTCTAAAAAAAATAGTACGAACACAAGTTGTAGTGCCAGTTAAAGTTTGGGGCTCATATACGCATCATAGTTCGGGGCTCATTTTACAACCATGGCCGTATTAAAATTCTGCAAACTAAAATCGGTGTTTGATAGTTCGAAATTACAGATGGCATGTATAAAAACAATGTTTAAGACTGACATAAGTATCAAATTGATACTGATTTGTCCCGCAAGGAGAGGCCATATGTATAATTATGATGCACAACTTATGCAATTTAGAGTAGCGGAAAAACGGGCTTGGCTTGTCAGCGTAATTTTGAGATTAACACACGTGGCAAAGGGGTAAAACACATTGTATTTCATTCGTTAAGGATCAGAATCGGTCAAAGCGAACTCAAACTAAAATTAAAAGCTGAAAGCGTGCCTTCCAAAGCTTTTAGAACCGTGAAAACACGAATACCTCTGTTTTTAGTAAAGTACTTAATTTGAGAACGACTCTAATGACTAAATGATACATTTCATCAAGAATAGTTTCCGACAGAATTATCAAATGAGTCAACACACAGCACATTGTGGATGGAACTTAAAAACACTCACGGGAAAATAATTTAACATTAGAAATATGTGATATATTTATACGAAATTCCAACGATATATCGATCATCAAATAAAACCAAAAGTGGAATTTGTGTAATGGAGATTGCAATATTTATTAAATACTCTCAATCACGAGTGTACAAGGATAATTAGATTTAAGAAAAATTCGAGTGGAAATTAAAGCTGAACTCAATAAGAGGACGAGAAGAAGACGCAAATAGAATCTGTTGAAGTAGCGCAAAGAATAATCCCCACTCTCGTACACCGCCGCGCTAATGAGAAGTACAAAGTGAGTCATCCCCTCGGTACGACTTTTCCATCGATTAGCTCCACGAGAAGCGGTGGCGCGCTACCCGTGTTCTCCTCAAGAGCATCGACTCCGGACGGCGACCACGCCCACCGCCTACTCCCCGACTACCGCCGGCCCCACTCCGCCTCCGTCACCACCCGCTTGCCAGCCTTGCCAGCATTACCTGGCGACCGCATCGCCCGGTCGTCAACTCTGCCCGCTCCATGCTCACACCATCACTGCCCGCGGGTCAACACTGCCCTCTCCATGCTCGCCATCATCACTCGCTCGTCATCACGATTCACGTTCGCTGTCATCGCCTGTATGTCAACACTCCCTGGTCCACGCTCACCTACCTTGCACCGCTCGCCTTCTTGGGCTTGTTCTGAGGTCGCTGCCCAGAAATCCACCCAGCACAAATGTTCCTTCACGCCCCACCATCCTAACCACCACTTCATTGCCTTGGTCATCCACCCAGTCACTCACCCAGCCATTCATTAAACTTCTCTACACTTTCCCTGCATTCCATCTCATCCCACACAATGCGAATACCCTGACAAACGGGCACGGACCGAGTGCGAACTTTCCTTCCTCTATCCTCTCCCCTTACTTACACACACCTACACTTACATGCACTACACTACCACACATGCCGGGAGACTAGTCGGGAGCTTAGAGCTTGTCCAAGCTGGGGTGTGCATCGTTGATGGGAGATACCTGGTTGGGGATATTCCGCAAGCTGACTAATAGGTCGCATCACTCCATTCAGCGGGGGATGATCACCGCCACTTCCAGCAACGAAACATGCA
The DNA here is from genome assembly GCA_031308135.1 of Acheta domesticus. Lineage (NCBI taxonomy): Eukaryota > Metazoa > Arthropoda > Insecta > Orthoptera > Gryllidae > Acheta > Acheta domesticus. Next base: position 75,431,155 of record JAHLJT010000631.1, on the reverse strand, counting down.
CTACTTTTACAGGATTAATGACAGCCGTTGACGGGCCAGGAATCACTAACCAATCAATCATCTCATTCCCATTCAGAGCCAAGCAGTGTCCGTTCTTCATTCCCCCAAAACCCTGCTCTTCACATCATTCTCTTCACTTTCCACTGTTTCTCTTTCCGACACCGTCCACCGAGCAGCCAGAAACCAGCCACATCCATTGCCTTCACCGCCACCACGCCCTCCGCCTCCTCAGTCGGCGCTCACGACACCATTTCAATATTAACGCGCCCCTACATGCTCTGTAATTGAATCGCAAGTAGCTTACATGTTCATGCGTAATTTACAAGCGCGCGGTAGCGACACGGGAAGCGCGCGGCCGCGGTCGAACAGGTTTGCGGGGGAAACGCCGAGATAGAAATACAGCGGACGCAGCCAGCGATCACTGCGAACAAATTTCTCGATCATGACTTGTGTCCCGCAGTTGCGGCCAGGCAGGCGGCGTACTCCCCCTCTGGCGGCAAAAAGGAGCAAGACGAGACCCCGCCGCCGCCGCCGCCGCCGCGACGTCTTCCGACGCGTCGCGACGCGCGGCCGGCAGCGGCTCCGCTCGGCTGAATAAGACTTATTAGCTCAGATGGTGGAGTACCGATGGCCGCGCGCGTCCTGCTCTGCCCCGCCCGACCCGACCAGTCCATCCCCGCCCACACCCGCCCATCCCCGCCCATCCCCGTGCATCCTCGCCCATCCTCGCCCATCCTCGCCCATCCTCGCCTATTCTCGCCCATCCTCGCCCGTCCTCGCTCATCATCGCCCATCCTCACCCATCCACGCCCATCCACGCCCGTCCTCACCCATCCACGCCCATCCATGCCCGTCCTCGCTCATCCTCGCTCATCCTCACCCATCTTCGCCCATCCTCGCCCATCCTCGCTCATCCTCGCTCATCCTCACCCATCTTCGCCCATCCTCGCCCATCCTCGCCCATCCTCGCCCATTCTCGCCCATCCTCGCTCATCCTCGCCCATCCTCGCCCATCCTCGCCCATCCTCGCCCATCCTCGCCTATTCTCGCCCGTCCTCGCCCGTCCTCGCCCGTCCTCGCTCATCCTCGCTCATCCTCGCCCATCCTCACCCATCCACGCCCATCCACGCCCGTCCTCGCCCATCCTCGCCCATCCTCGCCCATTCACGCCCATCCTCGCCCATCCTCGCCCATCCTCGCCCATTCACGCCCATCCTCGCTCATCCACGCCCATCCTCGCCCATACTCGCCTATTCTCGCCCATTCTCGCCCGTCCTCGCTCATCCTCGCCCATACTCGCCCAGCCCCGTCCATACCCGCCCATCCCCGCCATGCCCCTCCTCGCCACGCCACGACCCACCCGCCACGCCACGACCCTCCTGCCACGACCCTCCTGCCACGACCCTCCTGCCACGACCCTCCTGCCACGACCCTCCTGCCACGACCCTCCTGCCACGACCCTCCTGCCACGACCCTCCTGCCACGACCCTCCTGCCATGCCCCTCCTTGCCACACTACGCCACATCCCGACACGCCAATCCACGCCAGGGCGTACCACGCCAAGTCCCACTGACCTGCCCGTTCCACCACGCTCCGCCCCGTCATGCCACGCCACGCCACGCCTCCTCACCACTCCCTGCCAGGTTGCCCGCAATGTCCCGTTCTTAGCACGCACGTGGTTTGAGTGTATACCGACTGCATTCCGTCGTCAATTTTTCCTAAGCCATTTATGTAACTCCCAAAACTGCATAACCCGACTGCATCTCCATTCGTTTTGCTCCTCAGTGCAAAGATTGATTTCTACGTTTGCTGTATTCTGCTTAGAGCTGTATTTATCGATTTATCCACATTTGTCTAGTTTCAAGAAACATTTGCACGTCCTTTTAGGGCACTGCCACCAACACTGAAAACCAGACTTACAAATTTATGGAAACAAAACTTGAAACCTCATATCACGAGCATCTATTATCTCCACTGCCTTAACATTCACAATTCCGAAGATTCTACCATGTTCCCCTGTTTGAGGTTTCCTCTGGACAGGTGAGAAAACATCCATTTGCGATTCTTATGAATGAAAGCTTAACAAAAATGTTTACTCCTTCCGAAGCACCAGATGAACGAAAGGGGAAGCGGTCGGGCTATACCCTCTCAGAGAACGGAAAGTGAAAGGCGATTAGCTGAGGTGCGTTGGAGAAGGAAAATTGACCGCGAGATGCAGTCGGGCGATTCCAGCCACCTCCACCCTGCCCCGCCACACCGGTGTCTAGGAGCTGTTCCACGCCGCGCCCGCTCTTCTTCATTACACACACGGTTGGGCGTGTTACCTTGCGTTGGTTCTGCTCTCCCGCTCTGGCCTGTGACGAATTCACACGCAGACGGGGCGAGCGGATTATCACCATTACAATTGTATATAATAATAAAATTAATAATATTAAATTGTGATAGTAATAAATAGAAAATGAAAGTTACTGTAGTATGCGGACGGCAGTTCAAAGTTGCCGCGCTAACTGCGCGGCAAAGAGCGCCGGCAGCATGTTCCCGCCTCCGGCAGCGCGCAGCACAGAGCGTCGGCATCAGGCGCGCTGAGCTTCGTCAAGCGCGCCAAGGGTGTGCTCAGAAACCAGCCACGCCTGTTACCTGGGCTCCGCGCACTGGTGAACCGGCCAATCAGGGGAAGCCGCGGGAAGCCTTGCGCGGGAGCTGGCCCAAATAAAAGGACGCCGGCGGAGGATCACCGGCAGTAGAGCGCTCGGCGTGGTTTCAGCCAGATGGCAGATTGTTTTTTGTATATGAAGTTTTGTGGTAACTGTACATAGCGGCCGAGTTGGCCCAGATTTTTGTAAATAAATATTCTTATGGAAAGTGAGTGTTTTTGAGTTATAACAGTGGCGACGAGTAAAAAGGAAAATGAACGCGGAACAATTTTCACAACGGATGGCGTGTCTACAGCAGCAACAGCAGCAGCAGATGGCGATGATGGTGCAGACATTGCAGCAAGCGGCAATTTCGTCACGACCGAGCAGCCCAGCCCCGCCGTTCGCAACTTACAATGCAGCAGAGGAAACCTGCGAAGAATATGTGGCCAGATTGGAGCAACATTTGTTATGCTATGATATTAAAGAGGAATCTCGTAAAAGAGCATTTTTTCTGGCCACAATCGGCGCACCGTTAAATAGGTTGTTACGTAAGTTAAGCAAGGAAGAAGAGATTTCGCAGGTGTCATACGATATACTTAAACAGCGGCTGCTAGCTCATTTTTCGAGGGAGACGCATTTAGTGGCGGCACGCTACAAGTTTTATTCATCCAGAATGAAGCCAGGCCAAACGCATGCCGATTGGGCGACGGAGTTGAAGGGTTTGGCGAAGCGTTGTGCGTTTGAATGCAACACAGAGAAATCGTATGCGGAGTCATTGATACGGGACATGTTGGTAATGCATACGCCGGAAAAAGAAGTTCGGTGGGCATTATTGCAACAAAACAACCCGTCTTTGGAAGACGCCTTAAAATTAGCAACATCGTATGAGGTAACGAAGCATACGGCGCATCAGATGACGTTAGGCGATAGAGTAGCAAGAGATGTAGAGGAAATGAGTGTACAGGAGGAAAATTGGGTAGCCAAGCCACGAAGCAGGAAGCAGCAGGAGAAGAAAAGTCCTTCCACCAGCAGAGGCAAGCTATTGAAGTCTTGTAGACAGTGTTTTATTAGTCACGACAGGAAGGTTTGCAGATTCCTCAGAGCGGAGTGCTACAAGTGCGGTAAGAAAGGGCATATTAGAGAAGTGTGCAACAGTGGTTCTGCTGAAAACAGACGACAAGAAATGGACATCGATGAGGTGAGCGGGCACGTCAGAGAAGGACGCAGCAGTGGTTATGCCGAAAGCCAGCGGCAAGAAAGAGGCATCGATGAAGGGGATGGTGATTGTATTTATTCAGTTATGCAGTGTGATGACAAAAGTAAATTGTTTGTAAACTTGGAAATAGGTGGTAAATCTGTATTATTCCAGGTGGATACAGGTGCAGCAGCAACTCTAATAAGCATGACTACTTATGAGCAGCTGGGTTCTCCGCCTTGCGCCTCGCTGAACACAGTTTTTTATGGATATGCTAGACAGAGGATCAAGACGAAAGGTAAGATAAGCCTGCTAGCGAAATACAAAGCGATGGAAAGACAAGTAACACTGGTGGTTGTGGACAGTCGTGATGCGGTTAACATTCTAGGAATGGATGTTTTCACAATTTTTGGATTTACGGTTCAGGACGCGTTTGTCATTCAGACTAGCGCCCTGCCAAAGGAGGTAAAGAATGTGATAGACTTGAATTCAGAAGTTTTTTCGGAGCAGTTGGGAAAATGCAAATTTTTTGAGGCGCATTTGCAGTTGAAGAAAGATGCCACCCCTAAATTTTTTAAAGCACGACCTGTTCCCCTGGCAGTGAAAGATAAAGTAAAAAAGGAAATCGACAGGTTAGTAGATTTGGACGTCTTGACCCCCGTCAGTACTAGTGCATGGGCAACTCCAGTAGTCATAGTAAAAAAGAAAGACGGTAAAATTAGAATGTGCGGAGATTTCAAGAGCACCGTTAATGCGCAACTCATGGTAGAGCAGTTCCCCATCCCCAGAGCAGAAGAGCTTTTTCAGAAGCTAGCGGGCGGGCAGAGATTTTCAAAAATAGATTTACGGGACGCGTATCTGCAGATCCCGTTAGATGAAGAGTCTGCGAACTTATTGGTAATTAACACACCGTTCGGGCTTTACCGATACAACCGGTTGCCTTTCGGGGTCGCTTCAGCTGCGGCTATTTTCCAGCGCTGCCTGCATACGCTGACAGCCCAGGTGAAGGGCAGCGCCAACTACCTGGATGATATAGTGGTAACGGGCGAGTCGGAGGAGGAACATCTACAAAACTTGAATCTCTTATTAAAGACTTTAAATGAATGGGGCCTAAGGGTTAACTTGGATAAGTGTGATTTTTTAAAGAACAGATTACTTATCTAGGTCACGTGTTGGATAGCTCGGGGATCAGGCCAACCGGAGAAAACTCAACGGCGATTCAGCAGCTTCCGGTTCCCGTTAATTTGCAGCAGCTACAGTCATTTCTGGGGAAGATTAATTACTATGGCAAATTTATCAAGAACATGGCGGAAATAGCAGCACCCCTCAACGCGTTGCGTAAGAAAGGCGTAAAATGGCATTGGTCGGCAGATTGTGACAAGGCATTTCGGAGGTTGAAAGAGAATTTAATGCAGGCAGTTAAATTGGAACATTTTTTGCCAGATAGAACGACTATACTAGCTGTAGATGCATCAGAATATGGTATTGGGGCAGTCCTTTCGCAGAAGGATGCTAAGGGTGTTGAGCGGCCAATTGCTTGTGTGTCAAAAACGTTGAATGTTCACCAGAAGAATTACTCTCAGATAGAAAAAGAAGCTTTAGCAATTGTATACGGCGTGAGAAAATTCAATGAATACTTGTATGGGTCAAAGTTCATAATCATTACTGATCATAAGCCGTTGGTATCTTTGTTCTCGCCACACAAGCGTATCCCAGATAATACGGCGCGTAAGATGCAAAGGTGGGCGCTTTTCCTGTCTGATTATAGTTACAGGATACTTTACAGATCTACATATCAGCATGCTAACGCAGATGCACTATCCCGTCTTCCGCAAGGGCCGGATGCAACTTTTGACTCTGAGGACATCGCCTGTCTCCAGCTGGACCAAGCCGAAGAGGAGGCAGTATCAGGTTTTCCAGTCTCGTCATATCAAGTGGCAAAGGAAACAAAGAAGGATCCGCAGCTCAGGCAAGTGCTGTACCACGTACAAACTGGTTGGTCCAGCGCGCATAGGCGAACCAGGGCGCTGACGGAATGGTATAAGCTCCAACACAGGCTGTCGGTTAAGGGCGGCGTATTATTACTGGCTAGCGATGAAGGAGTTAGGGTAGTGATTCCGCATAAGTTGCGACCAAAGGTATTACGCCTTTTACATGAGGGTCATTGGGGTATAGCCAGAACAAAGCAAGCAGCCCGCCGTTATTGTTATTGGCCAGGAATAACCAAAGATATAGAGGAGATGAGCAAGCATTGCGAAGCATGCCAAACTAGTCAGGCAGCGCCGAGAGCGGATTTAAGCTCATGGCCCCAACCCTGCGAGCCGTGGGACCGCATACATGTAGATTTTGCGGGTCCTTTCTTAGGGCATATGTGGTTGTTAGTAGTGGACGCATTGTCAAATTATCCGTACGTGATGCGCATGCAACACACAACTGCACCACATACAATTGATGCTTTGAAGAAAGTTTTCGTAACAGAAGGCCTCCCACGAGTATTGATCTCCGATAACGGCCCGCAGTTCATATCAGCGGAATTTCAAAAATTTTGTAAAAGTAGCGGGATACAGCACATTTTGGCTCCACCGTTCCATCCTCAGTCAAATGGAGAGGTGGAAAGATTAGTGCAGACGTTCAAGTCAGCCATGCTTAAAGCAACTAGAGCGGGTGCATCAGTAGAGCAGGCGTTACTTAGCATGTTGACCACCTATAGGACGTTACCAAATATGTCAGGTAGAAGCCCCGCTCAAGTATTGCATGGTCGGCAGCCCCGTACCTTATTGTCCTTGTTATTCCCGGAAGAAGTGCCAGTGTCAACCAAAGGCGCTAAATTCAAGAGAGGAGATAAGGTACTGGTAAGAGTGTACGGAAGTAATTGTAAGTGGCAACCAGCAATAGTAACTGCAGTAAGAGGAGGCAGAGTTTACGTCCTCAGGACAGAAGATAGAGCAATCTCTCGGCATCAATCACAGATTAGGAGACGGTACTACGATTCTGTAGTAGATAAGCAACAGGCGGGGGGGCCAGCGCAGAGCAGGGCAACAGAAAGTGTAATGCGTTTTCCCTTTTCAAGCCAGCAGGAGGAGCGGCCCACACTGGATTCCGGCGCAACCATCGAGGAGCCATCTCTACAGTCGCAGCAGCGGCCGGCATTGCGGAGGAGCAACCGACTGCGTCGTTTCACCCCCTACATCACAACTTCGGTGGGGAGGGTGTAGTATGCGGACGGCAGTTCAAAGTTGCCGCGCTAACTGCGCGGCAAAGAGCGCCGGCAGCATGTTCCCGCCTCCGGCAGCGCGCAGCACAGAGCGTCGGCATCAGGCGCGCTGAGCTTCGTCAAGCGCGCCAAGGGTGTGCTCAGAAACCAGCCACGCCTGTTACCTGGGCTCCGCGCACTGGTGAACCGGCCAATCAGGGGAAGCCGCGGGAAGCCTTGCGCGGGAGCTGGCCCAAATAAAAGGACGCCGGCGGAGGATCACCGGCAGTAGAGCGCTCGGCGTGGTTTCAGCCAGATGGCAGATTGTTTTTTGTATATGAAGTTTTGTGGTAACTGTACATAGCGGCCGAGTTGGCCCAGATTTTTGTAAATAAATATTCTTATGGAAAGTGAGTGTTTTTGAGTTATAACAGTTACAAAATGTAACTTCACTATCTGTGCACGTCTCCTGGAATTCAGTGGGAAATATAGTTATTCGAATTATCGTTCTCCACGTTGTCGCGGCATGAAGAATTATTCCTTCACGAAGGATTTGATGAGGGATAGGAGCCCAAATCTAGAGCTGATTTACCCTTGAAATTAGATTTTATTAAATTGGAGAGAATACTTTATTAACAATCCTTGCAAAAAACGCTCATTGTTTTGTGTATTCAAAATTCAACTTATCTGTTTTTGCCGTAAAGTAAATTAAAAAAACTGCAAGTGGTTCCTGCAAAGCTGCGCGAACGAGTACAAGATCTACTGACGATTTGCGTCCCTCCCGCCTTTGAGTCTTCTCGAGATAGACAAATTTTTCCTCACTGGTTCGTTGCGTAATTGGCAACAGGATCTCATGTACGATAAAACGGATATCTACCTTACATTTCTAAGTATGTTTTCACATAAGCCGCGGAGATTGGATCAGCACGTGACTTGTGTATCATTCTTGCACCAATGTGTGACAGGAAGGACTGCAAATACGTACGAGTAGATATTTTGTGCTGTGCAACTACCCGATCTTCCTCTATACAAATTGTACAGTTTTATTGCGGAGTTGGTTGAAATCACGTATTTTCCGATTTGATCGACGATCTCTGGTTCTATTAAGAGTCCAAGTTATGTATACAAATGAGCTGCAGAGATTTGATCATATTCAGGATGAGACTTGTGATTATAAGCTCAGAATTTTCTAGAAGCGAACAGGAAAAATTAGTCTGTAAATGCCTCCTCCGAGACAGATTTTCCTCGTTGCAGACTCGATTAGTCTACAGCTGCGCTGCGCAGATAAGGCCAGCTAGCCATCTTCGATTTTTATGCACGATCTCTGCTTCTAGTTTTTCACTGATCTTCCTTGAAACACAAGCACATTATGTTTAACTAGTAGTGCTAAAACCGCAAGTACATTCTCACCCGAATTTTCACGCAAAATTATGCCACAAGTACTCAAATTTTCGAAAACGTGTACATGATCATATTTCAAAATCTATCTTTAAGGAAAACACTTAATTAACGCAAATCTCTATCTTTAATATTTGAGTTGAGTTTTAATAAAAAAATCTCTATCTTTAATATTTGAGTTGTGCGAAGACGACTGAATTCACGAGTAAAACATTTAATTGTGTTTAAACTTAAAGTGTTAATATTTAAATTACTTCAAGAGAGAGATAAGCTAACACAGCGACGTTTGGTAATTGGAAATTCAGCTGAATTTATTGTCTTCAAACGATCACGATTCACGTGAGTACACGCTGTTGCGGGAACATCGAGCATTCAGTAGATTCGTAACAAAAGCCTTCCGCGGCCGCGAAGAGGTTGGTTCCTCTCTGCGCACACGCCCCCGGCCGCAGGACACGGAGCCGTTGAGCCACGTGCTCTGCGATTGGACCCACGCTTCCTTGTGCGATATATCCCCGGCCCTTCGTCATGTCACGACGCGTAAGAATGCGTACTGAATGAAACGGAGAAGGCAGCACTAACTTGTTAGGCAGTCACGCCCTTCTATATGCCCCATTAAAATCTCGTATGTTGTGAACGCAAATCGTCTAATGAGAATATATGGCATACGATCCACCGCATGCACGGCATATAATTCCTAGAAGGGGACTGTTCTGGGGTTGGAGAAGTATGACGAGGGAGTAGAATTTTTCTGTTTGAATGAATACGTGCGTACGTAGAGGATTTGCTCGGCATTAAATAGAAGAAAGCAGTGGTGCTACAACACGTACTTTCTCGCAATAAAATCGGTTTCCTGATATTATAAATACAGCAATTTCTGTCCAAATTAATACATCTTTGCCATGTAAAACTTGTCTAACAATGAGAAGTAATTCTGAGAATTTCAAACTGCCAAGTCGCGGTTTTGTTTTTGTCATTCTGCCGGCTAATATCTACTGAAAGGCTCACCTAAGAAAGCAAGAGAATGGCAGGAAACTAGAATTTGCAATTTGGAAGACACTGAAACTATTTTTTAAAAAAAAGTACATCATCGTATTTCGAGATACAATTCTAAAGGACGCATTTCATTAAGTAAAAAATACATCTTCAATGTTGTAGTTTTGCGACGTTCATTTTTTCAATATTCGAAAATACAGAGTTCTACGATTATGTGACCTGCGCCATTTCGCCATTTTTATAACCGTAATTTGCTCTAATGGGTAATCCACCATTTTTGAGGGTCTTTAAAGGTGCCCTACACAAGGAAAAATACAATTTAAAATACGCAAAAAAATTTTAATAAAAACGTTAACATGTTCGCGCTTCATAGGGGGGGAGGTGCTTCGGGACCTGAGAGAAGTTGCCCCAGCTGCCTCCTTCTGGATGCCTCTGTTAACACAAGATACATATTCGATATTATTGTAATTTAATCGTCGGAAAAAGTCATGCCTAAAGAAGGTTACATTTAAAAAGATGTCAATTTAACAAAACTGCAAGATGAAGGTACTGCTTTCCTATCATTTATAAACTGAAAATACGACTTCTGTTCCTTTTGATGTCACTGAATTCGTAAAATATCAGAAATGCACAACGTATTTTAACAGAAAATGATACAAGAAAACAGACAAAAATATTAATAGGAAGTACGGTAATTGCTGACATTCTGCGAGAAGAATACTACATCTCGTAAGTAAAAATAATTACATAAAATGGTTGTAAAAGCAAAATGTTCAACATCAACAGATAGATAATAAATTAAATATGATTTATAGTGTTACGAAGCAATAATATTTATGACACAAGTGATAAAAGTGACATTTTATTTTGCGAGTCGGAAAGGTTGTGACCCGAGGCCGACAGACCGAGTAGCGTAATCCTATGAGCAACATAAAATCACTTTTACCACGTGTGTCACACTATATTTCAGGCAGCCTTATTCACTCATCTTATTTTTATTCAAGAATACAAATCACTTAATGATACATTAAGGTCAGTTGTAGCTGATGCTGTCAGACGATTTGCTTTTTCTTTGTTGCATTCTGGGATTTATCTGAACACATGAGTATCGTCACACTTTCAGAACTGATGCTAAAAACTGAACTTTTAGCACTCAATGCATATCCCGAAACAACCGCTTTATTAGTGGCTAAAAAAAGTGAAAAAGTGATTTCAGTTTATGTGAGTCTTCCTGATGCATAATTACTGAAGTAAATAATTGAAGTTGACTTTTTCAACATTTTAAATTGCATTTCAGTTGATTGTGCAAGAGAGAAAATGACGCTGACGATGACATTGACGTTAGGGACAACGATGAAGGAGATGATGATAATTAATGATCCCAGATGTGTCGCCTGAAGTTAGAATTCTACTCATGAAATTCTAAACTAAATACTATTTGGAATTACGAGTACTACCAATTCAGTTATGTCTAATATCAAATTTAAATTTAAAAAAAACTTCGTTTTCTAATTTGTGTTATTAAGTACTACATATTTAATTGTCAGGCAAATACTTGGAGAGTTGCATGCGTATGATTTTTGCGGATTCCTGATGACAGGTTTGTCACATAATAGTCACAACTGGATGAATATCAGAGCTTTAATATGTATTATGTGTATAGGAAGGTGAATTATTTGTAAACCTGTGCTCTATTATTCAATTACGAAAACGACTGATTCATAAAAAGTCATAGCAAAGTCAAAATTTCTGAGTACATCTGCAATGAATAAAGTGTTTCCTTTGTTAAGGAATGCCTCATGCGATAACAACTCATTATAACCTCATTATAATTCACAAATTCATTGTGTCCTCACAAAACTCGTATTTTGAATTAATGGAACCCAGTGATTAAACAATTTCTTTCTTCGAATAAAAATCATCTTCCCTTGATTTTGAATTGCCTAACCACCAGTTGTACACATCACGCAATAACCACATGACACATACACGGCGTCCAGGTACTCTGAAAGAAGTTGGGACATAAAATGCCGATAGTGGAGAGAAAACAAAGTTCATAGTGTGTCTACGCCCATTGAAGGCTTTCTAATTTGCATTTCGATCCTTCGTTTGCTCGTTATAAAACGCAACGCTACATGAAAACGCCAATCGGATCGCTAATAGCACCAGTCTACACGGCCCGCAGCCGCAGCGAGGACGCGATGGAAACCAGAAAGGAAACGGCCCGAAAAAAGGCAGCAGCCCGCGGACCGGCCACCCGGCCACTCGCCCAGGCCCCGAGCGGCGGCGACGGCCAGCACGACCGCGACCAGGACCACGCGGCCGACGATGGCGGCAGGCACAGTGACGGTACCGGTGATAATGGCGTTGAAAGTGTCAGAGTGAGGGTGATGGTGGCGATGACGGGGATTTGAAACGTGACGATGTTGATGACGAAAATGTAAGTGAAAATGTCCGGAAGGTGAAACTGGCCGAAAGGTGTCGGCACCGGTGAAATTGCCTGTAACGCAGAAAATGCCGATAACGCAGAAAATACCTATAACGCAGAAAATGCCTATAACGCAGAAAATACTGCCCATAACGCTGAAAATGACCATAACGATGAAAATTGCTGTAAAGGCCACAATGACGGCAACGGTGACAATGACGGCAACGGTGACAATGACGGCAACGGTGACAATGACGGCAAGGGTGACAATGACGGCAACGGTGACAATGACGGCAACGGTGACAATGACGGCAACGGTGACAATGACGGCAACGGTGACAATGACGGCAACGGTGACAATGACGGCAACGGTGACAATGACGGCAACGGTGACAATGACGGCAACGGTGACAATGACGGCAACGGTGACAACGACGGCAACAGGGACAACGATGGCAACGGTGACAATGATGGCAACGGTGACAATGACGGCAACGAAGACAAAGGCGGAACGGTATTAATGACGGAAATGGTGACAATGACAGCAGTGACAACGATGATGGAGACGACGGTAACAGTGATGTTACAGCGTCGGCAGAGAGTGCGAAACGACCGAGACGAATACTGTTATGGGAGAATGTAAGGCAGAAGGTCGGTTGCGGTGGCAGCTGTTGTCAGTGTGACGCCAGTGAAGAACGATAAAGCAGGTTTATGAGAGTATAAAGATTCTCAGCGGAAATAGGGAACTGCGGGGGAAGTTGTTTGAGACATTGAGAAAATACTATCAGTTCCATATGGATATAGATCATTCAAGTTGGCAATAAGAACTTATTCCGGAACAGCTGGTGAAGTCATTACAAGAAGACTGCAGAGCGGAAGGTGAGGTAGTAATTGTTGCAATCAGTCCAGCAGCTGACGACATTAACTACACCACTGGCTTAGTAAACTGGACGACCTGAAATAACGGTCATTCCGGAATCACAGATGATGACGTTTATTTTATGAGGAAGTTTTATGATCATTGAATGTCTGCGAGCACCAATGAGTGATTGTGCCACTATCAGGCGAGAAAATATGTCATTAAAATATCCTATAAAGTGAGTAGGGGCAACACGTAAGTCTCCTAGTTTAACGTGCGGTCCGATGACTGCAAACACTGCTTGAGAGAAAAGCAGTAGAATACGCATGGCAACAGCCTTGTGAAGTTAATTGGATAGGACATTCGCCATGAAAAAGGGCAGGGAATTATGAAAAGATAATAAAATCGGTATTTTTAATTTCAAATTTTTAGGACTATAACATTAAGAATAAACGTCGATTTCATAATTCCTTATTAACTCACTGTCTCTGATGGCGCCCCCAAAAATGATTAAAATGAACATAAGGAATAACCTAACATTATGGAATATGCGATTATAAGCCCTGCAGATTGTAGACTGAGTGGCCTCGGATCCTAAAGCGAAACCCTTCGCTCATCCCTGCCTCTTAGTCTTAATCTACTGATTTGGCCACATGTGGAGTATACGCTCGGAAACAATGGTAGTACATAACATGAATGTTTTAACTCCTGCACAAGTAGAGGGTAATACAGGCGAATAAACACTTCCCGCCAACGTGAAGAGCCGACCGCAGTGGTAGAGAAGGCCCGGGTAACAGCCGACAGTCTCGACCTTCCGAAAGACCCGGGATGAGTCCGCCTCCGCCGCCACAGTCGTCACCAGCGCTGATCACCCATACCTCATCAGTAGCCACGCCTCCCTCCGCCGCTGCCGTCGCCTCCTCCGCCACTCCCACCGCTACCGCTTGCTTCACAACCGCCGACGGTACTCCCACCTAAGCCCCCACCCGCACCGACTCTGCCGCCGATGTTGGCCCGTCGCCGCTACCGCCATCGGTACTGCTGACATCACAACCGCTAACGCCACTCCCACCTATGTTCCCACCCGCACCAACTCGGCCGCCGACGCTGCCTCATTGTCATCCGCCGCCACAGTCATCATCAGCTATTGCCGATCACCGACGCCACGTCAGAGGCCACGCCCCCATCTCCACCTCCACTATCATCGCCACCTCTGACATCACAACCGCCGATGCCATTCCCACCTACGCCCCCACTCACACCACGCCAACTCTGCCGAGACGCTCCACACCGCCAGCGCTGATTCACAACCACCGACGCCCCTCCCTTCTACGCCCCCTCCCACATCACACCAACTCTTCCGTCGATGCTCCCCATCGCCGCCGCTGACATCACAACCGCCGACGCCACACCCACCAACGCCCCCACACACACCACACCACATCTGCCACCGACGCTCCCCATCGCCCCCGCTGACATCACAACGGCCGACGCCACACCCACCAACGCCCCCACCCACACCAACTCTCCCGCCTCCGCCCCCCGGTCGCGGGAGCGCTGGCCGACCGCGCGCCGGCCGGCCGCCTAGGCCTGTTACTTGTAACGCGTTCGGAGGCGCGCGCCGGGGCGGCCGGGTGGTCCCGCGGCAGCGGCCGGCCTTCTGCTAATTAGCTGGGACGTCTCGGCCCACAAAACATCCACTCGCCTCTTTATCCTTGCCATTAAGTGTGAAGTCTTACGTTCATATTTGTACATACTTAGCGGATGTCTCCTTAAAGCCTTATACAATGCTCACCACACATAACAAAACTTCTTTTTAAAGTCGAAGGAGGAAAAAAAAATCTTTTCACATTATGTTGCTCGGATATGCTGTAACACTGGTCCTTCTTGTTATCTATATCAGAAATCTTTCTCGAGTTCTTTCTTATTTTTTTGGGAGACTAGATATATAGAGTGTTTCTCTTTCTTTTTGAGAGCGGCGGCAGCGGCGGCGCGGTCCCAGCGTCGCCCGCCTCCCGCCCCGGGCCCGGCCCGCGGTCCTCGGGCCCCGCGGCCGTCCCCACCGTCCCCGCCGTCCTCGGGACGGGACATTCTTGCGGCCGGGTTGCATTCTTGGCATGACAGCCCGCTCGGCAGATATGACGGCGTTTTGCCGTCCACGGCCGGCCGCCCGCCCGCCCGGCGACGCTCAACGCGGCGCCGCCGCTGCCGAAGCCCAGAGGACAAAAAGGCGAGCGGGGACCCCCACCCCGCCCCCGAGAAGATCGTCGCAGACGTTTGCCATGACGGCGCGACGGTGGGCGTATATCGATTGCTCCCCGCGCCCAACTTTTCCTAAGCCGTTTACCTAGCTCCCCAAAAAGGCATAGCCTGACGCCATTCCGTTCCGTTTTCCTCTGTGTAAAAGGGCGTATACCGACTGCATCCCGTGCTCTCAACTTTTCCTAAACCTTCCTGAAAAGTCACAATCCGACTGCATCCCGTTCCGCGTTCCTCAGTGTACGAAGTATGGCATACAACGATTGCATTCCACGCCCAACTTTTCCTTAGCCATTTATCTACCTCCCAAAAGAGCATAGCCCGACGCCATTGCGTTCCGTTTTACTCCTTAGTGTAAGGATTGACTTCTTCATTCACCGCGGACCGCTTATTCAGCAACTGTAATTGATCCACTTCGGTCTGTTTTCAAGAAACATTGACGTTGTTTTGAAACACTGCCAACGTAGAAAACTACATTTAAAGGTTTGTGGATACAAAACTTGCAGCCTTCTATCACGAGCATCTTCTTGCCATTCAGTCTTAACATATACAAGATCTAAGGTTCTGTCATGCTTACCTCTGTTTGAGGTTTCCTCTGGAGTGGTGCGAAAACATTTTTTGTGCTACTTATAAATAGAAACTTAACAAAAAACTTTACTCCTTCCGAAAGAAAGGATGAACGAATACAGTCTGGCTATGCCTTCTCATTTAACGAAAAGTGAAAGGGGATTAACTGGGACTTACTATTTTCCATAGTAAAGAATTTATTAATTTAGCGTATTCAAAATAGACATTTAAAATTCGCGTCGATATTTAGGTGACACCAGACACACCTAACAAGCACATTGCGACACATTGTTACAGCGTTGCTACATCCAAATCTACCACTCATGTCCAGGCTTAATTTGAAACTGTTGAATAAACAATGGCAAAAACAATACTGATTCAGCAATTATTCCAGTCTCCTGTTCTGAATTTAATTTCCATTTTCTACTACTACTAATTTACATTTTCTACTACATACTACTTCGTAGTATTCGCTATATTTTCAGGGGGGAAAGCAACATAGTATTAAATAAAATATTGTACGTTAAAATCCCTTTTCGACATATTGTGAACTGTGTTTGTTATAAATCACTTGTCAGCGCAACTTAAACAATAAACTAGCCAAATTTGACTTTTGATAAGATAGAAGAATTTCAGAGAAGTAGACTCATCGCATACAATCTACAGAGGAATCGGCGTAATATTTACCTTCTGCACTGTCGCTGTTAGTAGATCACTACTGCTAGTCACAGGTCAAAAATCCATTCCGGGGACACGTCCAAGCCAAAGTGACCAACATATTTGTATTTATTTTGTTTCTTTGCAGATCTTTATTACACCATTATTCTCCAATTTCCGCCCTCGCCTCCGCATAAAATGTGAAAATGATGAATTAAAATGAAGAGTCTAAATGAGTTTTTATTCATTTAATACAATCGAAGATGTATGGAACTAACTTCAAATTGTCCAAACATTTCGTAACCCCATTCGGGAATAGAATTCGAGTCTCCTGGTTTAAAATCATTTGCTTTGACCACTTAACTACCACACCAACAAAAGCTTCGAACAGTTGTCTGGATCTGCGTGTTCCCCGTGATATGTAAACATGGCAACAGGTTGGGGGCAATTAATGTGAACATAAAGGATCAACAAAAATAATGTATTAATTATGAACTGGTTAACATAAAACTCATAAAATTATTTTAATTAATTATGTGAAAGTAAAAACATTTTTACAGCTTCATCAATTAACTCATGAAGTTTTGACAGTTTTAAAAAGTTAATAAAGATGGGAGAAAATTATCTGGAATATATAAAAAATGTGTCGGTTCATTATCTCTCTCTAAACCTTTGCTTTTATACGAAAACGTGACTACTTCCACAAACACGTATTCGGACATGACTAGGATTTTTGAGAAACTTGTTTGAGATTATTATGAGAGTACGTCAGTGAACTTATGGAAAATTGTCACAGTATTTCTGTGTTCATTAAACCTGTAACGAAATGAAAATGTCAACATGTTGGAATTCCCGTTTGCACGTGCTTACTACCTACAAAAATAATTAAATTTATGTTGGTGCCCGAGTTTCCTTACGTTTGGGCTTACATTCATTTGAAATAGTTGAACAATACAAAACTACACGGTCGTCACTTCACTTGGTAGCAAAAAAGATGCAGAGAAAAGTTAACACTCGCTTTACGTGAGATGATTTGCATACACAACTGCTTTATGTCACCTGAAGTCTTCAAGTTACTTGACATGTACAGTGTTTGCAATGTAGACATTCATGTTGAAGTTACGGTTTTACTATTATGGTTCCTAAGAAGACGTCAACATGAGAGTTCTTTTATCGATGACTGACAGTATTCGTTATTTTGTAACTTATTCCAATAGACATACTGTTCTCAAAACTTTTTGTAATACTAACGCAAGTTAGCAATAAATGCTACACTTAAATTACATTCCTTTAAATAATTATTAACCTTCCAACATTTACCTTCAAAGTATAATTTCCGAATAATCTTTAATGATTCTTAAACTTTACAAATGTATTACAATTTTAAGTAAACGAAAACGTATCTGAATGTGTCTGATTTGTTACATGTCTTTGACATTTTACATTCAACACGCTAGGCAGAATTCCATCGTTATAAATGATTTAAAAAATTATCCCTCTTTACTGTTCCATTACAGAAAGCATTACAAACAACAAAACAATTAGATAGCGTTCATGGACGAAATCCTTTCAGTACAATTTCCGGATGTCGGAAACAGTTGAACACTCAATATATCCATGATGGTGGTATCTTAAGGAATTCATCCCAATCAGTTCCTCAGTGGCGTAGGTGACTAAGGGCATCAACTGGCGCTGCAGTGCCTCTGACAGGGATGTTGTCAGGTTCGGATCTCAACGGCGGCAGGATTTTCGACACTTACTACATAGCTAGGACGAATTCAGCCGCTGCCTGGAGTAGAATTCTAGTGCACAGCTGCTCTGATCGATAGTTTTCCGTGGTTTTCCCTGATTTCTCCGATTAACACCAGACGAATTCCGAGCAATACCCCCAACAAACGAGTCACGACCAGCGTGCGATATCTCCTTCTTCCTTGTCTTGTCCTCACCCAATACCAACACATACACTTACATGCACAACACTACACCATACGTCGGGACAATAGTCGTGTGCTTAGAGCTTGTCCCGGCTGGAGCGGTGCCTCGCTGGTGGGAGATACATGGTTGAGGAAAAAAAGGAGCACATCCCGACGTGTAGGTCGGTGCCGAATCTCGCCATCCAGGGGTACGCGGGGATGATCATCCTTACGTGTGGCGATAAAACATGCACTACACTCACGGGATTTATGACCTTAGCCGTTGGCGCGCCCGAAAAAAAAACGTGTCAATCAATCAACCGATCACTACCTCGCCACATCCCCCCGCTTCGCGTCGTACGCCGGCGCAGAGGGCAATTGCCCCCGCGCGCCAGCGTCGGCGCAGCCCCCGCGCGGCCCGTCTGGGTGGTCGGCCTTTTTGCGCGCGCCGTCGCAGGGCCCGCCGCTCGTTTTGTTCTCTCCTCAAACAAATGTCGGAATGTCGTCGCTCGGAGGCCGCATCATCGCCGAAACGACGACGGCGATGAGGACAGCAGGACAGCGGGGGGAGGATAGAGGAGGCGGAGGCGGGGGCCGCGACCGGACCGGACAGGAGGAGTTGACGCGACAGACGAAGCGATGATGGCGGACACGATGGGGTCGGAACTAGGAGATGGATTGGGAGAATTAGGAGACGGACGGGAGGCGGTTTCTGCGGGGGTGGTTTGTACGGAGGTAGAGGGTGGTTTGGGAGGGTGTGACTTTGGGCGGGGTGGTTCAGGGCGGGGGCGGTTTTGAGAGGAGGAGGTTTTGGGCGGGGCGAATTGAGCGGGGGCGAATTGGCCGGGGAGACATGGGCGGGGCGAATTGGCCGGGGTGACATGGGCGGGGGAGACTTGGGAGGGGCGAATTGGGCTGAGGCAAATTGGGCTGGGGCAAATTGGAGTGGGGCGGATTAGGGGGCGGATTGGGGGGCGGATTGGGGGGCGGATTGGGGGGCGGATTGGGGGGCGGATTGGGGGGCGGATTGGGGGCCGGATTGGGGGGCGGATTGGGGGGCGGATTGGGGGGCAGATTGGGGGGCGGATTGGAGGGCGGATTGGGGGCGGATTGGGGGCGGATTGGGGGCGGATTGGAGGGCGGATTGGGGGGCGGATTGGGAGGTGGCGGATTGGGCTGGGGCGGATTGTGGAGGCGGATTGGGTGGAGGCGTTTTGTACGGGGTGGTTTGTACGGGGATGGTTTGTACGGGGATGGTTTGTACGGGGATGGTTTGTACGGGGATGGTTTGTACGGGGAAGGTTTGTACGGGAATGATTTGTACGGGGTGTTTTGGGTGGGGGCGGCATGGGCGGGAGCGATTTGGGCGTGGTCTTGCGGCAAGAGGGGCGGGACGATAATGGTTAGAACGAACTAGAGAATGCGTGGTGTAACTTGGTGTGGCGAAGGAAATCTTGACGTCACTGACGGAGCGGATAGTTGAATTGCAAGGCGTGTCGTGATGTAGTGTAGAGTAGGCTGGTGTGATGTAGCGAGATATGACATGGCTGGGAAAGGCGAGGAGATCGAGCATTGCGGGGCGGTATCCTTGTGTAGCGGGGAAGAAGTGAGGAGGAGAGAGAGGCGGTGCATGGTGTTGCGTATGGTGGCGTGGTAAAGCGGAGCCGGGGCTTGGCGGAGTAGGATGGGAGGGGCAATGACAGGGATAATTTGGTTAGACCTTACAAAGCTAGGCAGGTTTCAACTAGCCGGCGAGCCACGTGACGTGCGCTACAGGGAAGGTGATTATGTCGTGGGCGAGTGCAGATGTGTGTGAATGTGGTGGTGGCGATTGCGATGGCGTCAGTGACGATGTCAGTGACAATGGCGATGGCGGTGGCGGCAACAGAACGGCGTGCTTAGTGGCTGGCGAAGGACCGTCTCCGCTTAAAATCGGTCTCACTATGAAATGGTGGAAACGCATCCGCGATAACATCCTTATCAACGATGGATACCCCTCTTTATAAGTTCATTACCGTTTAATACAGCTTATTTTGCCTGATGCCCTCCGGTAGGTATTGTTTCGTCATTCATTGTCCAGCATTTTTATGACACGAAGCCTTCGACAGAAATTTACGTCGCTTTAATTTAATTGCAAGGCGAAGTTAGTCTTTTAACAGATCGGAATATGAGTCGTTAGTGATCTGAATACGAGGCCTTGTAGATTTTAGAAGATATTATTCTTCTAAAAAATGCCTCTATAGATGGCTGCAACCGGAACGTCTTGGATTCGGTGATGAAGTGTGGCGCTATTTCAGGCTTGCTCACTGCGATTTCGATTGGTGGCTCAGGTTTCATCCTCAGCAACTATTTGGGCAAGGAAGGCAACACCATCTGCTTCAAAATGACGCATAAATTTCTCTCAAAAATGTTTAAAAATGGGGAGGATCATTCAGTTCTTTAGCTGATTACTATTGAAACACAAAACCTTTGAACTACAAGGGAGATTTTTCAGAAAAAAGATTTGAAGTATTTTTTCTAGAATTAATAGCATAAAAATGTGTATTTCCTCTACATAATAGTACTAAATGACACAGCAAATTAATGGAATATACTAGATTCTTGGTAGTACATACAAGCAGCTTCTAATATTACAGTCCCATCAAACAAAAATAAGCCTAACATTTGGAAAAACATGTTTTAAGTTCACTACAATTTGAATATTTTCACTTAGAGGGCAAGAAAAAGGTTCTCATTTATTCCTCAGTGTACGCAAATCGCGTTGATTGGGTCTAATGTTATCAGGACCAGAAGAAACAAAGAGTCCACGGTAAAAACCCCAACCCTTTTTTCCCTTTGGTCAGATTGGTAAAATGGGAAAGATAAACACAGGCCAAGGTGAAAGAATTTGAAATCAACAGACGAAAATGTCATTTACCGCCCGCAGATGTTCTTAGTCTAATGTGTTCATATAACGTGAAAGGAGACTTCCGGAGTAAGTGCGTGAGCATTTTGTCGATCAGGGTGGTGGAACTGAGAGGAGAGGTTCCGTGTAAGTGGGAACAGGGACACGCGCTGAGCATACACAGCACGGGGCTGTAGGAACACGAACAAGTGACACAAAAGATGGGCCTGATGGCAAACACCACCTACAGAATGTGTCTAGTTGAAAACCTAAACACGACGGCAGCTCCATTGTCCAAAAGCTCGAGAGAAGATGCGAGTTTCAAAGAAAATTCTCCAAATTAATATTCTAAATAGACACTTATTTGTTACATCAATGTACAGCAAATGTTACTTCCAGGGAAGATGATTATTCTGAAAATTATTATACAAAGAGAAGGTTCTTTACAGCGCGCAGCAGTTATGAATACTTTTGCGATTGAAGAAACCCTTTATCTTACTTCTTATTCTATTGCTGATTCCACTAATTTTACTTTTTCTTATTGTCCATATAGATTTTAGTTAAAATACGCCTTTCATGGCTTCCTGACACCGGAGAGGTTTTTCTGTGCATGCGTCCGTCCGTCTCCCTGTGAACAAGTCTAGCGCCAAAAGTGTTCACACAATTTTCACCAAAATCGATATTTTTTTGTCGACATAAATGATGCAGACACTTTTGTGACAATCTTATTTACGTATTTTTTAGTGATCAAAACTTTCTCAAAATTACGTGAAACCTACTATTTTTTGTTGAAATATTGTGCATGGCACTATTTAAAGATCTAATTGTAAAGATGATTTTATTAAGAACAAAACAATCTTCAAAGATGTAAGCTAGTTGTATGGTAGAGTTGAAAAGATTTTAAACTTTTGCTATTTCCACACCCTACGAGATTTTATCGCAAATCAGACATGCGCCTGTTAATAGTCTAATTTGCTCCATTTGAGAAAAAAAGTCATAAAACCGTCTTGTAGCGGTTGGCAAGTCTAAAAGCGTCTTGCAGGTGGTTCACCGATCTCATTGACATTAAAACCAGATCGCTACGTTCTGAGGTGTAGCAGCTAAAACATCTACATTGAAACACATCGATGTTTCTTTTACGTCTATGTATCATTAACATAGATGTTTTGATTTCGAACATCGATGTTTGGTAACACCAATATTCTGTTATCGATGTCGCATCACTACACACTACGCCATTGAATGGAATGTGTATTCCTTGTGCACAGAGCAGGTGGTTCCCCGATCTCATTGACTTAAAACCAGATCTCCCCGTTCGGAGGCGTGGCGGCCGGAATGTCCTCGGCGGAGCGTTGTCGGGCTGCGCCGCGCCGCGCCGGGCGGGGCCGGGCCTTCCGCAAGGCGAGACTGTGTCGCGGCGCGGCGCGGCGCGGCGCTACGCGGGTCTGCGCGGAGATGCTGCGCAGGTGATGCTGCGCGCGCGCTCGCGCAGGGAGCGCTGGCGGCCGCCCAGCGCGCCACGCCGCGGAGGGGGCGGGGCGGGGCGCGGAGGAGCGGAGGGGCCCGGCGGCGGCGGCGGCGGTGGCGGTGGCACGCGTGGAATGCAGGCCGACACGGGGCGACACGGGGCACACCGCGGCGGTGGCGGCTCCCTGCGGCCGTCGCGCCGCCTGCCCCACGCCGCACCCCCGCCGCCGCGCACCGTGCACTCCCAAAGTCAATACTTGCATCCAGGTTACGCAATGAAGTAGTCTACGACCCCCTCCCCCGAACAAAAATTACCTCGCTGTAGTACGGATGCGACATGGATGGCTCATCGATGTTGTTAAAAAATTCAAAACATTGATGTTAAAAAATCACCAATGTATTTAACTTCGAATTTTTTGAAGCCACCTGCCCACGGTCATATTTAAGTGTTTTGGGGCAACACAAAATTGTCTCTCCCCCCGTAAAAATAGATCCATCGTTAGTAAATAAAAGACATATCTTAATACAAGTACTTTTGGTACAAATAGAAATAAAAACTAAAAAATTGTATATAAAATTTTATATGTGGCATATTTATTACATTAAATACATTTTGTTCCAAAATATTTTAAGCATATTTCTTCGAAGCGCGGGCCCCCTTATGGAACGGGGCCCCAACTGCTTGTTTTGCTTGTCGGCAAATCCGGCCCTAAGGCTACACCATGCCGCACCCCCGCTGCCACGCAGCACGCAGGCCCAAAGTCAATACTTGCATCCAGGTTACGCAATGAAACACGCTATGACCAAAAAAAATAATTAACTTCGCTATAGTAGGGATGCGACATGGGATGTCGATGTTTTCAAAATTGATCTTCTTATGAAGTCACTGAAGAATTTTACATCGAGTTTTGAAGTCGATGATTTTTTGACTGATGTTTTGTGTTCGATATTTTTACATAATCATCTTTTTTAAATGAATAATCATAAAAAAATTCTGTAATAATTTTCAGATATTCTTAAATTTAATATTGTGTAAATCAAAGTGATCAAGGGTGAAAAATAAATGAAATAGAGTTTTCGTCAATAAAGAAGTCTAAACTTTTTTAATTATCGCATCACATAATCCAAGTTTTGTTAAATGTCCTGTTGATTTTTTACTCTACGTACATAAAAGTTAATAAACGAAACCTCTTTAAAATCAAATCCCTCCCCCCTCGCTGCGTAAACTTTAAAGATTACCAATCCAGTTTTGAAAACATCGACGTTTTGTAACATCGATGGTTTTTGGTCGATGTTTAGAAACATGATCGTAGCATCGATGTTTAGAAACATCGATGTTTTACTGGCGATGTTGCGTCCCTACGCTACAGTAGCAGCACTGTCGTAATACGAAGGGTACAATCTATTGGCGACAATACTGGTTGGCGTTTACTGCATATCTATCAATTGATATCGTTACGAACTTGCGTGTAGGAAGAATATACCGATGTGATAATTGCTCACTTTTCTGATATACTCTCACTTTTCTTATATTCTCACCCTAAAGAAACATCAAGGATACGAAATAGACTGTAAGCCGGTCGGTAAACTATTTTTTTCTGGTCGACAAATATATCTACATGTTTGTTAACTGTTCCCAAATCAAAGTACGTGCTTTAGTGGAGAGAGAAAATAATTAATTTGACCGTTTCTAGAGTTAGCGACATTTCCATTAGGAATACTGTCTATTTGGTACCTTGTAGTTTAAATTCCTATTGTTTATCGTCAAGAGATTCTTATTTCCTTTTTTAAAAGAGAAAAAATGTTTTGAGTAAAGAATGCGGCAAAGTGAAATATCTGTCAATAAAGATATTTTTAATATGATTAAACTTGTATCCAGTAAAAAAAAGAGGCAAACGACACTCAATCCAAAAACCAACAACAGTGTTTCAGCAATTTTTACAAATTAGACAGATTTCCCTGTTACAATGCTTACATATCGTTGGAATTATTACTCCAGGCGAGTCTCTTTACCCAACTAGGACAACTTCATCGTTTTCCTCGGCAATGTAGATCTTCGCTTCCCCAATCTCTGTACCTCTTCTTCATCTTCACCCTTCTCTCGAATGCAACCGAACTTCTTCATTACCTCTATTCATCCTTGTCAATCTCACCATCGCTCTGCATTTTTCCTCCTCACCCTTCCTCCTTCCGCCTTCCACCTGCCATCGTCTTAACACATGGCTCCCTCCTCCTTCCTTTTTTCGAACTACCTTCGCGACGGCCCGCCCCTCTCCACTCCTCACCCCCTGTGGCGGGGTGCGGCGCGGCGCCGCCTGACGCTGTTTGCTCCCCTCCTCTCCTCTCCTCTCCCCTCCCCTCCCCTTGGCACTGGTTAACGCACGCCGTGACAGCGGGACCGGCGGTACTGTCGCTGTCTCGTAAAAGTGGTAAACCAACACACCAAGTATTACTGCCTGTTCAGTCATGTCAGCTGATTCTTTGACACTCACTTATGTCCAAAGCAAATTGTGGGGAGTCTTCTGTGATTAGCACGTAGAAATGATTTACATTTATTTCACAAAGTTGGCTAGCTTGTACTTCAACCGTTTTACTCCCTATTATTCTTGTCATTCTGCCACCTGGAGATTGTTGGCATCATATGAACGTATTTATGTAGATACAATAACACAGATACAATGCAAAAACAAAAGGACTCTTTAAAATATTTTTTTAAGAATTATTATTTATGTATGCATATTTCTATAATTAAAATTTTGCCTAAAACGAGTTTAATTAACAGGACTATGAAAATAAATAAAGATATCTCTTTGAAATTCGGTATTTATAGCCCGTCCATTTCGTCCGTTACATACGTTTGATGACTTAATTAATATGCACACGTATTCTTATTTGCTCTTCGACATAATTTGTACCAATTTATAATATTATTTTTAGTGATGATATTGGAACAATGTAAAACACTCGTGAAAACTATCCCCACCCTCCAACTACACGCACAATTGGCACGTCAGCCTATAAGACTGGTGGAAGAGAACATCTCGCAGAACGATGCTCAGCAGTCAGTAAAATCGTAAACTGGTCTGAAAGGTCCGTAACCACGACGACAGGTCTATCAACGTTAAAAAAATATCCTGCTCAGTCTTCCGCGCATAGTTTAATTAATGTGTGACCTATTTAGCACGCGCACGTAATGTATCGTTCACCCAGTTCTAACTGCTAATGGAATCACAAGTTGTACTAGCACTTTCCGCCAGACGACGACCATAATCGTAGACTTGGGTTTCCGAGGCCGTGGCGGGGGCCTCAAATTATAAGGGACGCTAAGAGGAAGAACGGCGGACGGCGCGGGACCAAACCGCAACCCCTCCATCGAAGAAATTTGTTAATTACGTCATCGTTCAAAGTACCTGCTATCTTCTATCCTGTGATCATTCTATTATGGTGGGTTTGTCCTCTCATTCCACCACTTTTCCAAAGTGCTTGTTCATACAGAACAGTTCGAGAATCTTTAGGTTGGTAATACAATTGGAATTTGTCTCGGGACAATTCACCAATAATTATGAGAGGTGTAAAAGAGAAAGGGTGCTACAACATAGCGCATTGTTTTTCCACTTTTGCTTGCAATCACGTGAATTCTGCCATGTTATAAACGAAAAAATAAAACTTTTAAATTGTTAAACCACAATCCGATTAGCTAAATAACAGATGCTAGATTTACAAGCTAATATCCTTGGCACACTAGAGCAATTAGAAATGAATGTTAAGTAGAACGCAATCAGCAAAATACAGATTGGGCAGCAAATACTCAAAATAATACAAATCAGTAAATAATCCAGTTCTTAAAAATTCGAATTGAGAAAAAACGAAACTTTCTGTTTGAGCCGTGAGACATCGCCTAAGGTAAATAGTATTATAGTTTCATAGGTTTCCGGCTGTTTGTATCTAACTTATCGCATTCTATAGATGTTGAGAATCTGCTCTTCCATTTGCCTTGACGCTAAACAGACAGCCATAACTCGATGAGGGAAACAATAATATTGCTTTCAACAAGGGGTTATTCCTTTCAATTACATTCATAGTTTCCGTGAATAGTACGAAGGCGAGGTGCTGCTGAAGGTGAGGTACCTCGCAGCCACATACAACCCTTTGCACACGTTTCATGAACGTTCATTATATATGAATGAGAGGACTTGCGTATAAATATTTGGGCAGTATTGCTATCGAATCAAACCTGCTGTTGGTAGGTTTATCTTAAATACATCTTTGGCTTCTGTATTTTCCAGAATATCGAGGAGAATAAAGGAAAATTCACAATGAAAATTTTAACGTAGTCGTGAGGACACAAACATGTGCCCTTAATTGTGCCATGTAGGTATCATTAACAATGACCGTGAACATAAACGTAATCACAACCAGGCATCCTCACAATATATACTCGACACACAAATTCGATACACAAATTCGATACATAGCATCACGTAAAATGTAACCGATCATGAAAATATAATTATTCCGTATTCCGTGGCGAATGATTTTATGGATCGTTTCAAGAGCAATATTGATGATTAACGACAATTTATGCTATTAGAAATTTCGTTAGTTTCTCTGTAATGAAAACCCTAGAAGTTCTTAGCATTTTCTTGTGAATCGTGATAACATGTTTTCAGTTCAAGTTAACGTGAACGTGAAATCTTGGAGCTTCGAACTTTAACGGTTACTCTTTTGTTTCAGTTCACCTTTACGTTTACGTTCACTATTGTGACAGGTTTAATCGAATACCACGGTAGCGAACTCTTGCGTTTACGTCAGGTTTCCTTTGAAGTTTCACTGTGAATGAGCCTTCAGGTGGTTCCACACATTCGGCATTCGCCGAGCAGCGAGCTACTGCTCGCCCGATCCCGACCAGCTGATGTATTCGGCGAATGTTCGCTCCCTTTTATGTGTCCTAAAGACCGATACGCAATAGGTAGGGCGAGCGCCGAATGTTCGTCACTCGGAAAAATAGCAAGCGACCCGTCCACGCCACTCGGGGTTCGGCGAGCGGTTGCTCGCTGTTCGCCGAATAGCGAAGGTGTGGAGCTGCCTTTACGATGCCTCTGTGTCTACGAGCACCCACATCATCCCTGCTATTCCCTCCTTCTCATCCACCCTCATCACCTGTTTCCATTTCCTCCCCTGATTTTCATTAGGCGGCTGCGCAACCCTCTGCGGCCCTTTGAGGCCCTTTCGGGGTCGGCGTCCACTGCGCGCCGCCGGCGCGGCGCCGCTCGCCAATTCCCTCGGGCTGTTCTCACGCCCTCCCACCCCCGCCCCCGCCCACATGCCTCCTGCCTCTGGGAGGCGCACATTCGAGCTTGGCCGGCTGCCGCACCTGCAATACCCCCCGTCGGGGAGGCCGCGTCTGAGATGGCGGCCAGGAAAAGGGCGAGGGTGGAAGGGAAGGTGGAAGTGGAGATGCTGGTTGGTGAGGAAAGGCGATATGAGAAGACGAAAGACGAGGAGCAGGAAGAAGAAGAGCAGAATCAAGAGGGGCAGGTGGATATTAACGTGAATGTGCAGGTGGATTGAATGATAGACGGAAGTGCCAGGTGCTGTCATTAGTCCCGTTAGTTTAGTGAATGTATTATCCTGGAAGATGGCGCTGTTCCCCAACTTTGAATAATGAGATCCGGTGCCGAGCTACACGTCAGCTTGTGAATGTTTTCTTCTCCAGGTATCTCCCTCATCGGGATACCACCTTAGCCGAGACAAGCTCTATCGAGCTTGCTTGTTGTCTCCCCCGCCCTCATGCCTCCTGCCTTTGGTAAGTGCACATCCGAGCTTCGTCGGCCGCCGCATCTGCAATACCCCCGTCGGGGAGGCCGCGTCTGGGATGGCGGCCAGGAAAAGCGCGAGGGTGGAAGGAAAGGTGAAAGTAAAGATTCTGGTGAGGGAGGAAAGACGAGATGAGAAGAAGGAAGACGAGAAGCAGGAAGAAGAAGAGCAGAACCAAGAGGGGCAGGTGGAGATTAACGTGAAAGTGCAGGGGGATTGAATGATTGACGGAAGTTTCCGGGCGCGTCAGGTGCTGTCGTTGCTCCCGTTAGTTCAGTAAATGTGTTATCCCGGTAGATGTCGGAGTTCCTCCCTCACTAGATGATGAGACACACTTCTCTGTGCCAACCTACTCGTCTGCTTGCGGTGTATTTCCCACGCCCACTTGTCTCCTGTCTCTGGGAGAGGCAGATCCAAGCTTCGCCGGCCGCCACACCTGCAATACACCCCCTCGGGGTCTGGAGTGGGCGGCGAGGAAAAGGGCAAGACTGGAGGGGAACGAGTATGTGGAACTGCTGGTGGTGGAGAGAAGACGAGATGTGACACAGGAATAACGAGAACGAAGTGGAGCACGTGAAAACTAACATGAACGTGCAGGTGGATTGAATGATTCACTGAAGTTTCCGGGCACTTCAATTGTTGCCATTAGTCACGTTAGTTTAGTGAATTATTATCCCAGAAGATGGCGGTGTTCCTTCGTCTTTGAGAGATCCGGTGCCAACATATACGCCAGTATGGTGTTATTTTCTGCTCCAGGTGTCTCTCCCACCTGGTTCCGCTCTAGCCGAGAGAAGTTCCATTAAGCTTGCTTGTTATTTCCCACGCTCTCATGCCTCCAGCATCTGGAAGGCGCACATCCGAACTTCATCGGCTGCCGCACCTGCAAAACCCTCTGTCGGGGAGGCCGCGTCTGGAGTGGCGGCGAGGAAGAGGGCGAGACTGGGAGGGAAGCTGGAACTGGGGATGCTTGTGAAGGAGAGAAGACGAGATGAGAAAGAAGACGAGGAAGAAGAGGAAGAGAGCGAAGAGGAACAGATGAAGGTTAATGAGAACGTGTAGATGGATTGAATGATTGAAGTTTCTGGGCGCGTCAGGTGCTGTCATTAGTCCCGTGAGTTTAGTGAATGTGTCATCCCGGTAGATGGCGGTGTTCCTTCCTCACTGGATGCTGAGACATACTTATCTGTTCCGACCTACATGTCAGCTTGCGGATCTCCCCTCTGGGGTATCGCATGAGCCGGGAAAAGCTCTAAGCTTCCTACTGGTCTCACAACATTTGTGGTAGTTTGGTGCATATAAGTGTAAAAGTATGAAAGGAGAGAGAAGACAAGCAAAAGGAAGAAAAGATCGCGCGCGATCCGTGGCTCGTTTTTCACGAGATCGATTACTAGTGATTCGAACCGCGTCAACGGCCAAGGTCATTAGTCCAGAAAGTGTAGTGCACGATTTTTTCTCTGGAGGAGGCGATGATCTTGGCCTGCTGGATGGCGAGACCCGGGTGTCAACCTATCGTCGTCTAACGGGGTTTTCCATAACCAGGTATCTCCCAATAACGGGTACCGCCTCAGTCAAGACAAGATCTAAGTTCCCAACCGGTCTCCCGTCCAGGCATGTGTGGTAGTGTAGTCCATGTATCTCTGTGTAAGTGACAGGTAGGACAAGACAAAGCAGGGGAAGAAAACATCGCGTGAAGCTCGTGGATCGTGTGGTGGGGTCTGGCATTTGTCTAGCGGACGGAAAACTGCCGGACAGAACAGCTTGCAGCTAGAATTCTCCTCCAGAGACAGAACTCGACCTAGCTATCTGATTAGTACTGAAAATCCTGACATCACCGGGTCTCGAACCCCAGGACCTCCCGGAAAGAGGCAATACAATCACATCAGTTGATGCAATGAGCTTCTTCTCCCGTTCGTCGTTTGCTACGTTTGTGCTCCCACATTCGCCTCATCGGAGAAACCATAGAAAACTATGTAGCCGAACGTGAGAATTCTTCAGAGAGCGGAACTCTTCATTCGGTCTAGTATGTAGCAAATGTTGAAAATTCGCCACCGTCGACACTCGAGCCCTACTCTATGAATCTGAATCAGTGAAATTGCCGCTGATTCAATCAGTGAGAGCCGAAATCACTAATATCTCAAGTCGAAATGTGTAGTTTCGCTGACAATCAGCGAAAATGCGAACCTTTTCATAATGACCGCCAGTATTTCACTGGTCGTCAGTGGTAAAGCCAGTATTTCACTGGTCGTCAGTCGTTCACGTGCTGCTGTTTTCACAGATTTCACTGATTCAAGCAGTGAAGTTTCACTGATTCAAAAAGTGGATCCTAGTTTCACTGATTTGTTCAGTTCAATTCACTGATTGTCAGTAGCGGGGTTATAACTGACACAATCAGTGAGTAGTCACTGTCAATCAGTAGTTTTTCACAGATTCAGACTGAGAGAGTAGAACCTCGAGGTCAGAGTCGCTGCAGAGATAGCGGGTATGTCGGCTCCAATGATGGCAGCAATGATAACTCAAATTTTGCTGAAATTCAACGCAAACGTAATTACATCTAATGATTCAAATTACTATATAAGTAAAAAGATACATAATTATCCCTATTTTCTATGGTTTAGGACATAGATCGGCAAATCAGACGCACTTCATGCCATTGGTTAGCTCACGGAGACATTTGAGAACAGTCGGGTATTGTGAGTTGAAATTTTCATTGCACGATGATTCCTGCAGCTCATGGAGGGATAAGAGTTCGTTGCTCACACCACAGACGATAACACCACTGTATTCCTGGCTTAGATGGCAAATAGTCCCATTATGAAAACAAGGTAACGAAAACTGACAAGCTTACTTAGCAGTTAAGTAAATACAATGACGCAAGTTACCTGAACATCCCACGACCCGAGTGTTTTGAAACGCGCGACGATTTTCCATCTAGTCCGATCGTATTCCAGTGCTCTGAACGATATTTATCTTTACTTGGAATCTTTTCGCACCATTACTGTCTCCAATGAATATATTCTTAACATCCGGTAAATTGAAGATTGGTATTTTGCTTCTAATTCATAATCGTAGTAAATCACGGTACATATAGATTACTTACTTCACGTGGAAGGAATGGAAGCGTTGGTAGCAGGTGCAGTGAAAGCGGGAACTGAGGTGGCGGAGTATTGGAGTGTTCGAGGGGAGGGCGGGGGCGGCGTCCGAGAGCCCAGGGCTGGCTAAACAAAGAGTCGAATATTGAATTCCCGAATACAATGCGCACTCAAGGAGTAGCGATACCGCGATACGCCCCAGATTCCGGGGAAACGGTGGAATGTTCGCAGGCGACACGCCCCTTCCGGCAGAGGGCCGCGGGCGATGTGCTCTCGCCGCCCCCGCGCCGCCCCCGCGCCGCCCCCGCGCCGCCCCCGCGCCGCCCCCGCGCCGCCCCCGCAATGCTGCCCGCTCTGTCGCTCTTTGCGACCCCGGCCTGCGGCGTCCGACGCCACCACCCTGCTCTCCCCGCTTCCACCACCTCCGTCACCATCGACATCGCCCCCGCCGCTGCTATGAGCTCACGTAGTGGTTAGGAACGGGCAGGCCCGCAAGTTCCCAGCATGACTGTCACGTCACGCCCTGGAAAAGAATCACATTCTTTCGGCGAAATATTAGCGTGTGGTTGTTAACGCACTGAACTAAGTGGTCTGAGGGCACATTAGAGAATGCAGGGTCTTAAGGTAGTTCAACTCTGCCGCGCAGTGGCAATAAGTTGTTTGGTCATATGTGAAGCTACAATTTTGATTTGTAAAATTGTTTGGGTTGAAAATGTGTTACGTTTTTCAGGTCCAAGAGAAAATCGGCATAAGCAAGAGAAACGTGGCTTTAAGGAAGAAAGAAAGTCTGAGGAAAAATATTGGAAACAATTTTTGTATTAAACAAATAAAATACGCACATAGCTTGAGATAAAATTATACAAAAATTATTCTCTACTATGAAAATGTTCTCACGAGCACAAAAACAGATAAATTTACAGCATTCAACAGACAAATATTGCTTCAACGGTATTTAGTTTTTTTAAAAATATGTATCCAGAAGCTCTTATGTCCAGCAACCAAACACATCAAGTCACGCACATTTTACCTTACACCTTTCTGACATTTAAATCTTTGTGGCTCAACGTGTTTACTATTGATCAAAATTCATAGCATGGCTTCTCTTTTACTAAACGTGAAAGTGACTTCCCTTTAGGGTTTCAACAAGTTTTTAGAAGGATGTCATGCGCCGGTCGTTACTAGAGAACATTTCCATTTCGCAGTTCACCTCTTAGTTTGTCGATAAGGAATCCATGAAACAAAATGTAACCAAGTCACGCTTCTTGAGTCTTCGTGACTTTTTGACTCTTCACAGAATTCGTTTTGTGTGCTACATTATTATTTCTTCAATATATCTTCTACAGTGATGTTCTGTGGCACAGAACAGTAGGTAGAATAATTTGCTTTGTGTGTCGTAAGGACGGAAATTCTCCAAATATTTACTACATAAACGAATAGAAATTGAGTATATTCACCTACATAAACCTAACTCAAGAATTTATACAAATAAATCATTCTTATTGGGTTTGCTTACCTTATACAGAGGCCTTTGGCAAACTACTAGTCCGATTTCTCTTGTAAATCACTACAATTTATGATATAAAGGAGGAGACAAAATTAGAAAAGTTATATTTGAAAATCAGTTTTCCACTTTTGTTACGTTTTCTATGAAATGTTTTTCTATTGTGGTAACTATAGGCTAAGTAGTTTAGTGCTAACACACTTGTGTGTCATTCATATGTAGTGTCCTGTATTACACACACAACCTCTCCTTTTTCTACAACTCAGCAGACATTTACCCCCAAATTTCTTCTTTTATCTTCTTAAATTTTGTTTTAGTACGCCGCACATTCAAACACACTAGTTAATCTTGGCCGAAATCGCTAAGTCAGTAGTATCGTAGTGATCTTGGACCGCGGGGTCGCGGGTTCGAGTCCCGTCTCGGGCATGGTTGTATGTGTTCGTCCTTTCACCTCCTATCATCACCATATCGTTTCATTTTCAAACCATAACGTTACATCGAATAGTGGTCGCTAATGTCCTAGTAGTTGATGCGACCTTAAACAACAACAAACAAAAAAACAAACAAAAACTAGTTAATCTGTAGAAGCGGACAGCAGCTGAGAACTCATACTTTCTTTGGACCCTTCGAAATTGAATTTATGCCTTATTTTACGTGGCGAGACTCACACCATGAGGCCTGCTCTTCCGTCTGACCACGTAAATTTCGCTACGCTCCATTCACCAACCAGCGGAGAAAGAAAATATTATCTCGGGCGACGAAATAGGCGATTTGAATTTAGCTCAGAGGCTTCATTTAGGCTTGAGGATCTTCTACATGCAAGTAAATCTACTAACATGTGACAGCCGGCTTTACTTCCTCTCCGAAGGAAGGTGTACGAAGGGTTTTTTCGCCCTTAAAAATCCACGGCTTCGATCGGGTTTGAACCCGGGAACTTGGGTATTTCAGTCCGTTACGCTAACCGCTACATCATCGCCGCCGCTAATTGCACTTCAGAACAAGAGGATTAGGGTTATTTGAAACCGCGATGCCACACGAGGCGTGTCGGAGGTCGAGGGACGGGATTCCTGTCCGCTGCTCCGCCAAAGACGAGCGCGCGGGGACTCTCGAATGTGGCAAGGAGTGTCACCGACACGCCGCCGCCGCCCACCACAACTTCAATATCCACTTAGTGCGTGCACGCGGCTGCCAGGGCCGTGTTTACACACCGCGGCGCCCGCGCGTGCGTACGACGCGGAGAGGGGAACGGGGCCGGGAGGAGGAACAGGGCGGGCGGGTGGGTGGGTGGATGCGTAGGAAGGGAGGTTCTGAGGCGGATGTGGAGGTTGCGGAGGCCAAGGTCGGGGCGGAGGTGTCGGTGATGAAGCACACGGAGGAGGAAGAGGCACCGAGGTAGTAGAGTAAAGAGAAGACGGAGAAGGGGAAGAAGAAGGGAGGGGAGAGAGTGATTGATTAGTGATTCCGGGCGCGTCAACGGCTGAGGTGATTTGTCCCATAAGTGTAGTGTATGTTTTATCGCTCTTCATGGCCGCGATCTTTTCCTGCTGGATGGCGAGATCAAGCGACGACCCACCGTAGGCTACTGGGTTTTTCCAACCAGGTATCTCCCACCAGCGGGGCAACGCCCCAGCCGGGACTAAGCTCTCGACCGGTCTCCCAGAATGTGTGGTAGTGTAGTGCATGTAAGTGTATGTATAAGGAAGGGGTGAGGAAAGGACAAGGAAGAGGAAGGAAAGATCGCGCGCGGTCCGTGGCCCGTTTGTTAGGGTATTGCTCCACAATTCGTCTGGCGTTGATCGGAGAATCCACGAAAAACTACCAATCAGAGCAGCCGGCCGCTAGAATTCTGCTCCAGACAGAGGCTGAATTCGACTAAGTTACCTAGCTAGTGTCAAAAATCTGCCGCTGCCAAATCTAAAACCTCCCGGTGAGAGGCACTGCAGTGTTATCAGTTGAGGCCCTGAACCACCTCTCCAGGTGGGAGAAAGTGGTAGCGATGGTAAGGAAGTGTTGGTGGTGGTGATGCAAATGTTGGAAGAAGTGAGGGTAGAGATCGAAGAGAATTCTCATTGGCAAGTGGAAGTAGTGATAGTGGAATGCGATAGTGATTATGGAAGGGGCAGTGGTAGTGAAAGACATTTTCTGCCGTAATTGTGGCGTGAAGAACGTATTTGGTGGATATAACTTATGAACGCCATATTTTCGGAGTGGACAAAAGGCAAGGACGATTTTGTGATTACTTTCTGATTTTTCGACGCAAGTTAGTAAACAAATATATTTTTGGAAGTAATAAGGGTAACGGGAGCAGATAGACAAGCTGTAATGGTTTAAAGAACGTAAGATGTATTATGGAAAATAATGCAAAGGGGATATTAAAGCAGGTTCTTGCTGATAGGTGATGTGTACAGGGCATAAAAATACAGTGGATGGAGGTGGAAAGGGAGAAGTCGATGGTGTATGAGATTATGTGCTTGGTAACGGAAAAGTTGGGGCAAGTGGAAATGGCAAGAACAAGCGACATAAAAGAAGCCAAAAAGAAGCACAGTGGTAAACGACGAAACGTGAGTTTCTCACGTGTGAGTGCTAAAATGATAAATGCTAAGCAAGAACCTGCACGAAATGAACATATATCAAAAAATTGTGTGCGTACACACATGTGATAATTTGGAAATCTTCCGCATTACACAGAAAAATATTTAATTTCAGAATTTATAGTGAAGAAACAAATAATATAACACAGAGAAGCGTATTGAAAACATTGATACGATCTGGGCAACTATATTTTTTTTATTAATTACAATGCGTTACATGGCAAATTATACTTTTGTATTATCCATTTTAGTGTTTCACCCTAAGTCATCTTCAATATCATTAAGAACGTAATTTCTTCAAAATGTTTTGGAAATCACCAGGATACTTTTAAAAATATCCAGTTTCTATATGTTCTATTAAGATTGTACGGGTTCTTCCGTTCTTTGATACTTGAAATCCAAAGATACATTCACTCAATGTTTCAATCTACCAAAACCCATCAATATAAGTATAGTGTATAGACTGTTTAAGTACGAAACCCTGCCTTTACAAAAATGCTAAATTTTATGACTTTTTACAATCAGTTGAGTGTTTTTAATTGCAAATAAGCCAATAATACTATTGTGAGTTATCTTTTTGATACACGAATTCTTGTATGCACCAGTGGCACACCATAAACATCATTTCCAGTCTGAACTGTGACACTTATGATTTTCTTGATAGCGATGAGCCCTTGCCCACACGCGACATTTTAGCGATTGAAATCCTAAGCGCTACACGCGCAGGATTGCCAATTTGCTGCAACAACGACACCTCTATCCTAGTGTCGACTACGGCAAATTGATGCCAGAGTACAGCGGACACAGTCGCGCATATTTTGATTGATGTTTCGGACCGTGTCAACTGCTTAGCTCAATATTCCCGTACGTTAGGGCATGTTTTATCACAGAAGATTGCGGTTATTTCCCCCTGCTGAATGGCGAGATCCGGCGCCGATCTACTCGTCGTTTTGCGGGGTGTTCCCCAACCATTATCTCCCACAAGCGGGGCACCGACCCAGCCGGGACAAGCCCTAACAGTTCCCGACTGGTCCCTACACATGTGGTATTCTAGGGCGTGTAAGTGTATGTGTAAGTGTATGTGTAAGTGAAAGGCGAGAATAAGACAAGGAAAGACAAGCAAAGGTCGTGCGTGGTCCATGGCCCGTTTGTTTGGGCACTGATCCGGCATTCGCCTGATGTTGACGGGAGATTGATTGATTGATTGTTCATGATTCCGGGCGTGTCAACTACAGAGGTCATTAGTTCAGTAAGTGTAGTGCGTGTTTTTCCTCGGAAGATGGCGATGATCTTTTTCCCGACTCGAGGCCGAGCTCCGGCGCCGACCTACCGTCGACTAGCGGGGTTTTCCCTAACAGGTATCTCCCACCAGCTGGGTACCGCTCCAGCCGGAACAAGCTCTAAGCTCCCGACTGGTCTCCCGGCATCTGTAGCAGTGTAATGCATACTAGTGTGTGTGTGTGTGTGTGTGTGTGTGTGTAAAGGGTGAGGATAGGACAAGGAAGAGGAAGGAAAGATCGTTCGCGGTCCGTGGCCCGTTTGTTAGGGTACTGCTCCGGCATTCGCCTGGCGTTGATCGGAGAAACCACGGAAAACTACCGGTCAGTGGAACCGGCCACTAGAATTCTCCACCAAACAGTGACGGGATTCGACCTAGCTGAGAAGCTTGTGTCGAAAATCTTGCCGCTGTTGGGAGAGAATCTCCCGGTCAGAGGGACTGCAGTAACATCGGTTGATGCACTGAGCCATCTCTCCCGGTGTTGTTGACGGGAGAAATCACGGAAAACTGCCGATCAGAGCAGCCGTCAACTAGAATTCTCCAGACAGCGGATGAATTCGACCTTCCTATGAAGCTAGTAGCGAAAATCCTGCCAGCGTCGGGACTCGAACCCTAGGACTTACCGGTGAGCTGCACTGCAGTGACAACAATTAGTGTTCTGAGCCACCTCAATCGGCCGCGCGCATATTTCGGTGCAATTGATGGGTCACAGCTCGCAAATACGGCCAGAGAAACAATACTGGTATGTTGATTAATCTTCCACATCACATTGTCCACCGAGCACACATTAACACACACACACATACACACTTGTATGATTGGGATCAGTTGTAACAGTTTTGCAAAAAATTCTTTCCCCATTCATTTTAAGAATAACATCAAATATTACGGTAATTCATACCGATAGTTAATTTATGAAACGATCTCATTAACATAAATTTCTATTTTGTTGTAATTTATTGAATACCATTGTATGTATAGTGCACAATTTCCCGAACAACTACCTCCTCCACGAAATCAGGCGGGACGCGTGACACTGTCGGCTCGCTTAGGCGAGTTGCGACGGGACGAGGCGAGGCGAGGCGAGGCGGAGCAGGACAGCGTTGGGCGTTGGGCGGTGACCGGTGACCATCGCCCGCCGCGCCCTGCACACCGTGAAACAGAACCCAGGAATAACTCCCGAAACGAAATGCGTTGTTAACATTCTGCCGGCAGCTTCCTGCTCACAATTTAAATTCCCGGACGAAGGAGACGCATGGCCCCCGCGCCGCGCCGCCCGCAGAGACACGCCGCCCGACGCGACGCGCGCCGCCGCCGCCGCCGCCAGAGGATTTACCGGCACAGGCGACACCGCCTCGCACCTGCCCCGGCCCCGGCAGTTCCCCTCCCTTTCCATGTCCTTCAACCTGACCGCCTCGGTCCGTCCCCTCCCTTTTCAAGTCCTTCAACCTGACCGCATCGGCCGCTCCCCTCCCTTTTTCAAGTCCTTCAACCTGACCATCTCGGCCGCTCCCCTCCCTTTCTAGATGCTTCAACCTGACTGTCTAGGTCACCCCCTTCCCTTTTAGGTTCTTCAGTCTTACCGCATCGGCCGCTCCCCTCCTTTTCTAGGTCCTTCAATCTCCTCGCAAGGGGTAGTCCCCTCCCTTTTCAGGTGCTTCAACCTACCCGCATCGGCTACTTTCTTCCCTTTCTAGGTCCTTCAACCTCCCAGGATCGGCTACTCTCCTTCCTCACTGAACTCCCTTCAGTCTTTTACTCCCCCTGTAGCTTCTACGACCCTTCATTGCATAACCTTTCCTGTTCTAGATTCTTCCACCCCCGACCTCCTCCTCTCGCCCTTTCTAGATCTTTCCACTGCCCCGCCTTCACATCTCCCCTCCACTCCTAATACCACCTAATTACCCATCTGCGTCCCTTCCCTCCCCTATTTACCCAACCTACCTCTCGTCTTTGGCTCTGCCTCCTCTTTCCAGCTTCCTTCATCTCCCAATCTCTGCAATTCTCCTCGATTTTTAACCTCTTTCACTACCCTCCTTTGCTTCTTTCCTCCATTTTCCAGCCCCCCCACAACTCACATCCATTGCCACATCCCTTTTCCTCTATCTCCCGCAGACCCCCAATTTTTTCTTTTACCATCTGCTTCTACCCTTTAGTACCTCCCTGCTATCTCCTCTCCAATTCCCTTCTAACCCCACTTATCTCCCTGCCCTCCCATCTTCGCCGTTTCTAGACCTTCCCACATCCTCATCTTCCGTAGCCCCGCCTCTACATGTCCCATTCATTTTTTGCCCCTCTCCCCTCCCGCGGCCTCACCACTCCCGTCCTCTTATTGCCCCTTTCCGGTGTCGACTCTCCCATTTACAGCCCGTTACACCTCCCCGCCCTTCTCCCTCCCCTCCCTTTCCACATCTTTCCACTGCTCTGCCTTTAGCTCTATCATTATAGGAAAACACACTAACTTCGAAAATTACAAAAAATGTACAAAAAGTGAACATTCAAAACATGTATTCTAAAACATTAACCCTTCAAAAAAATACCATGTACAATGTTTTGAAAGTAATTTTAGAGTAATTTCTGCTTGAAGTTAATACAATATAAAAAGATCATTTTCTCAAAAGACGCTCCGAATCTTTTCTTTCAATTTTGTCCACTAATAGAACAAGAAACGCTTAAGAGAATGGCACATATTTCATTTTCACTGAACTCTCTAAAATTCTGATAATTTAAAAAAAGAAATAAGGAGAACATACGTGCTGTTGTAGCACCTCAAGTTTTAAAATGAGTTGAGGATCTTGAGGGTTAGTCAGTGAAATATCTCAAAATTATCTGTCGGACAACTATTCGGAGGTGTATTTCGCCTTCATCAGGGCTACAAAAGGCACAAGGTCAATAACCAAATTTCATACTACCTACAATTACATGAATATCGTAGAATGCTTGGCAGCAGGCATCATAATCTCTTATCAATCACCACACTTCAAAATTCACCCCAAAATTCTGAAACATTATCAACACTTGTTCCTATATACTCTGAAGCGTGAGATTGTGACTGAAGTCACCTAACATTCATTTATTTACAATTATCACGTGATTATCATGTTTTATGAAATGATGTACCCAAAGAACATAGAATCAAAAGCATGAACAAAGACAAAAATAAGAGCAAATGACAACGAAGAACTCTCAAGGTTAAATCCATTTGTAAAACGTCATCCATTAAAATAAGAGAACAAGAGTTTTTTTGTAATTATGGTGCTTTTTAAGGCAAGAAATAAAACAATGGCAACGTAGAAATATTGAAAACAACATATCGATTTTCAATAACATCGTTTTCAATTAATCGATGTTACTACAAAGCTGGACTTCGACGTGGTATCTCTCCTGGCTGCCTCCAGTGCCCTCCAGGCGCGCTGCTGGCGAGGCAGGCTGTGCCGCCCTAGAGAGAGAAGCCGTTACAATGGACGGAAACCTGTTGCTTGTGTGGGGAGGTTGTAGCTGTGACTGATGAAAATGCGAGGAACTTTCACAAAGTCGGGCGGGCGGTCGGTCGCGGGGACCGAGGGCAGGGGAAGGGGCAGCCTGCGAGTGGAGGCGGGCGGCGGACGAAAAGCGCCCAAGGTAGCGAAGGTCGAGGGCGAGAGCGTAGGAGGAGACTGCACCTGGAGAGCCTCAATGGAGAGGAGGGTAACACTTCACTCAGGGGCGGATCCAGCCGATCATTTTCGGGGGGGGGCATTGTAATTTTTTGTAAATAATAAACATATTTGTTATTATATTGTATATTGTTAATGTACTGTGAATGTGATACTACACAATATTATTTAAATAATTACATAATTTCAACATAAATATTTAAATCAATTTTGACGAATAAAGAAAGGTAAAGAAAATTCTAGATCTTTTGGAGGGAGCCATGGCCCCCCCCCCCCAAATTTCAATATTCAATAATTCTATACCTATCTGAATGTGGCCTCGCTGACGCAGATAGAGATTTTAAGATTTTAAACGCTTTTAATGTGATGAACATTTTTAAATGGCATGTATAGCTTCAAATAAGTTCTTACAGTCTCTCATTCGAAAATGCTCAACATTCAATGACCTTGCATATTACCTCATAGGGATGCGAACTGGTAATATTGCAATTTCAAAATTGTAATTGCCGTAAAAAATTGCTTGCAGGTATGGATAATGCGAATAGTTAGAATTTATTACAGCTGTGCTTGTACCCAGTTTTGCTAACATGCACAAAAATACACATAAAAGATCACCTGTAAACGGTTCTTCAGCGTTATTCTCTAGTCCTATTATAAAATCATTCTCAATTAGATCTATTCTCAAATAGATCTCAACAAAACCTTCTACACTTCCTTTTGATTCTTTCCCGTATTTGCACGCTTAAGAATGTAAATGTGCAAAGTAGAATACGCATGTGCTTCTGTTCTCTAACATTACTCACAGTTCTGGGTTTCTTCGTACTCACTT
Source organism: Acheta domesticus (assembly GCA_031308135.1). Lineage (NCBI taxonomy): Eukaryota > Metazoa > Arthropoda > Insecta > Orthoptera > Gryllidae > Acheta > Acheta domesticus. Next base: position 75,389,944 of record JAHLJT010000631.1, on the reverse strand, counting down.
GGCGTTCAAGTTCAATAAGTTTCAAGGTAATACTCTACGTAGGTGTTTGCAAACTCATTATGAAAAATACGGTAATACGGTCGAAACACTTCACTTCTTATGTTCAAAGCAACATCAATTTTGATATGCCGTCACATATTCTGTTCTGTTTCACATGTTCCAAAACAATCAAGAGTTGCCATCCTCGTAGAAGAAAATTATGGTGTCGTGGATCGAATATTACTGGGGTTAATCATCGCCACCTACATATATCTATGTAGGTGGCGTTTATTTAATTCCCTATCTATGCCCTACGATCTCAGCACCAAAATACGTAAGAAAAAAGGTTTTTGGAAATTTCTTAAAATTTGCAGGATCCGAAAACAAATTATCAGTTCCCACCGGGAGACCGAGACTCGTCGAATGACACTTTATGTCTCGATTGGTGCACGAGAAATGGTCTTATCGTGAGTGACGGACCCGCCCACGCACACGCGCGTACGCACACACACACGCACACACATACATATATACATAGGCACGCATACACACTTGCAATTATTCAAATACTGTATTGGGATTGCATGACTTCCATCCGATACGTCAGTGAAACATCTTGGGGTACACACTGACAGCAGGAAGAAGGAAGAAGCCCATTCCAGTAATAACAAATTCAACCTACGCCAAAATATCGAAACTTTGTGCATTAATAAACTTCCACCCTGCCTTAAATTTATAATGTACAGTTATAATATTTAAATAAATTATTATATTATCACTCGCATATGCGTCTCTGGTCTAGATTAACACAGCAAAAATGAATATTGAGTCACTTCAGATCGCATTTCTACGAAAGCGTTTTTTTTTGTTTGTTTTTTTATTTATTCTAGCTTGGCCATTGGCACTCTGCAGCCGCATAAGATATATACATTAAAAAGAGATATATACATGAATATTCTGATACATTAGAGACACTATTCTAGTTTTAAATATAATGCATTTGCGTGCTTATGTGATTTGTCATGAGAAAAGACTCATCGGCTCTACATTATGGGGGATCGAAAAATTCTCTTGGAAGCTTTCTTTTTAGTCTTTTTCGATGAGGATTCTACTTACCAATATGAAAGTGAATGGCTGAAGGGATCTTTAATATCTTAGGATAGAATTTTGCGGCTAAGAGGGAGAAGTGGACGGGGATAGGTGTAATGCCAAGTTCGATATATAATTGCGCATTTGGAATGTACCAGGGAGCTTTAGTAATGGTCCGAAGGAATCTATTTTGAAAAATTTGAATTTTGTTTATGTTTGTTTTGGCTGCGGCAGCCCAGACTGGGGAAGCATAAGAAAGTATGGGTCGTATCATTGCTTTATAGAGGTGAGTAGCCACATGTAACTGTAGGGGGGATGATTTTTTGAGAATCGGATACAATTGGTGGACTCTACTAGTCGCTAGAGCTATTCGGTGTTTAATATTTTGCTGCCACGTAAGTCTTTTGTCAAACAGAACTCCAAGATACTTGACAGTTTTATTGTGAGGAAGCCATGTGATGCTTTGGTTTTGGTATGTGAGATTTGGGGGACGTCTGGTCTACGGAGGGTGAATATTTTTGCCTGGCTTTTATTTGGATTTATTTGGATGTGCCATTTTTTGGCCCATCTGGAGAATAAAGTGAGGTGATTTTGCAAATCTTCCACTGCAGAATCGAGATTTCTATTAGAAGAATAAAGTACTGTATCATCAGCAAATAGTGCTATTGCTGTATTTTGAGTGATTGGTATATCCGATGTGTAAACGTTAAATAAAGTGGGGGATGGGGTGGAGTCTTGGGGTACTCCTGCTTTGATGGTGAATGGTGCTGAGAGTGCTCCTGGGAGACGTACAGAAAAAGTACGCTTATTAAGAAAACTTTCAATGATGCGTGAGAGATATGATGGAGTACCTAAACTGCGTAATTTGAAAATTAACCCTGGGTGCCAAACGGTATCGAATGCTTTTGCTACATCTAGAAAAACTGCTGCGGTATGCTTGTGGTCATGGAATCCTTCGATGATATCTTCTGTTAGGCGTAAGATTTGATGATACGTAGACAAAAGGGGTTGGAATCCGAACTGATGAGGTGGTATGGCATTGATCGAGCTGAGGTAAGAATTTAGGCGAAAGAGTATACATTTTTCAAATAGCTTTCCCATTGTGGGTAGCAGACTTATTGGGCGATAGCTAGATGGACCATTTTGTACTTTCCCTGGCTTTAGAATGGGAATAATGTGAGCATGTTTCCATTTATCAGGGAAGTACGTTTGTCTCAAGGCGGCGTTAAATATTGCTGTAATATGCACTATTACTTTTAAAGGAAGGCGTTTTAATAAAAACGTTGATATTTGGTCATGGCCATTTGATAATTTCGGGGTTGCTAGTGAAAGATACTTAATAATTTCGGCTGGTGAAATAAATTTAGGGCATTCAGGAAATGTTATTTCTGGTTGTGAAATTACTTCTTGAATATGATTATCGTGTTGCCAATTATGAGAAGGATGAGAAGTAAAGGTTTCTACGAAAACGTGCAAAAGCTCCGTAGTTCATTGTGAATACAAATTCGAAAATAACTTCAAATACAACCCCTGAACAATTATACGCTAAAGAAATTTGTAGCCCTTTTAAAAAAACGGTTTAAGCGCTACTGTAAATGCAAACTATGTTACTCTATCCTATGAAGGAAAAATTTGGAGCCATTTATGAGAAAATAGCGTTTGAGAGTTTCTGAAAATGCGGAATTTTCAGCTAATTTTCACAGAAAATAGTTGATTTTTCTAGAAACTTTACTTAACATTATTTAAAGCACATGTACTTATTAATATAATAATGTGAAAAAATCGCCGCAAATGTAAATAGTAACAACGTGAGAGACATGTCAAAAAATTTCATTTTTGTAGTTTTTTTTTAAAAAAACAACAAAGAATTGAGCAATATGGGGTTAATGTCATCCCATAAGTACACTAGGCCCTATCCTTAGCAAAAGAGTAAAGAAAAAATCTGGAGCCGTTTTTGGGGAAACCTTGGTTTTGTAATTTTTTATAATTGCACATATTTCACGCAATATTGCGCCAAATCTACTAAAATTATCAAAAAAATATACATGACCTTAAAGACAGAACTAATTTTGGAGAACAAATTTTATTTGAAGGAAAAATCTCTATCTTCATGTCGTAGGAAAAACGTCAAAAATATTTTGAATTTTTTCAATTTTAGGAAAATCAGAGTTTTTAACCAACATGAATCCTATGCCATTCTCTTAAACGACCTTCAGACTATCCAACAACAAGATTTAGTCAAAATTGTCGACGCCATTTTTTTTAAATTTTGAAAATGTCCCAGGGGCTTCATGTAAAGAACCTCCAAGAATTAAAATATGTTTCAAATTCAAGGGGCCACAGGATTAGTCAGGTCAATCGGCGAATATCAATTTTGGAAAAAATCGGCTGAACGGTATATTTACTAGCGTTGTTCACAGACAGACATTTTGCTTTCAATTGGTTTTTCGATATCAAGGACCCACAAAACCGAGATTCTGGCTGCACCACGTGTTGGGTATTTTCTTAATTTAGCAACTAGATTTATCCTTTTTTGTTATCAGGGCCTAGCAATGACTGTTTTCTGCCGAAAGCCTGCTAATGTTAACGATCTGGTAATAATAAAATTATTTCACTTTCAATCAATAATTCAAGTGTGTAGGAAGATTAAAATCTAGCTACCGTTTTACCAGTTCTTATATATGGTGAGAACACTTTAGGAAACATAGATTGGTAAGTCTTCGTCAGTTTATATAAACATATCTGCCTTTTGTTTACTAGCTATTTAAACAGTTAAAACTAATGGCTGCTTGAGGGAAAGTAGGCTTTCAGGGACATTTTTTGCGAGTCGGATGGTTTAATTCTTTGAGGATAAAGCAGATAAAGTTGATGCAGGGAAGGGTTGACACCACAATAGTAGATATCACAGCATTTGATGTTCATCTTCAGAATTTTCTGCTTTCGGATATTGATACCAGAGTGGTGGCGTATATTGATGAACTTCTTTGAAATAGAGAATAAAGGACAAGATGGAGTACAGCTAATATCATTACGAAACATTACGTCAAGAATCTCCCTAGAAAGTGTTACAGGCACTCCTGGTGATCCTCGACTTGGCGATTGACCTGACAGAGAATTTATTTTCAGAAGTTCGAGCATTTGTAGACGACTGCAAATATATAGTAATTCATTCAAATATAGACAAAGATATTTTATAGCGTGATCTATGTATGTAGTCTATTTTGTATGGATGGAAACAAATGATATGGCTATTAAATAGTGCCAAAAAAACTTATTTGAAAGGGAAAGATTAAAGTTTCAATAATCAGAATTCTCTAAGAGTTTTATTCTGTAAGTGTATGGAAGTAACTTTTGAAAAGAAATTCGATTTGAACAATCATGTAATTTTGTCATAGGGAAAACCGGAAGATTACTGCATTTTATAATGTGAATATTCAAAAAGTTACGTAAAAGCATATCAATTAGCGTACGTTTACCGTTTTCATCCACTCGAATACATTGGGATTCTCATGAAAAATTCACATAGGTAGAATCTGGAGGATACAGTGGGGCACGTAAACTCTCTTTCCATGGCAGTAGGAAGAAATTAGTATTGGAGTCTCTTGAACTCAGGAGAAATAAGGCCTTATATAAATACATTTTTGGATGCCCGTTATTCAGCTTGGGAAGATATTTAGAGACGTTCGATAGGTCCACGAACGTCAGTAGAGGGGGTCACAAACACAATACAACCTGCGAAATTAGTATGATTTGCTTCTTCGAAAAGAAACATCTTTCGATTTATTTTATGTTTCGTGTAAAACAGTTAAAAACTGTGTGTGACTTACTACGTGTAGAAGTGTATTCTGTGCACGTTTTCATAATTCTGGGACATCTACCCTAAACCATGTATAAGTTACATCCCGCATGTTGTTGAATTTTCTATATGTTGATCAGAATAAACTCCACACCCTCACACTACCGGCCATCAAAACATCAAGTGCACAGAATGTCCGTTGATTTTAATTATGTCACTCTTTAGCAAAAGAAACGAAATCATAACTACAGAATTTCAGAGAATTCTATGTACGTTTTCTTAATTCTGAGATCCCTACCCTAAACCATATACAAGTTGAATTCTGTATGTTGTTGAATTTTCTATACGTTCGTCAGAATAAACTCCACACGCTCGGACTACTGGCCACCAAAACATACAGTTTATAGAATGTTCGTTGAGTTTAATTTGTTACTCAATTTTCCAGAAGGAATGAAATCTCTGCTATAGAATTTCAGAGGAAGCCCTCGTGAGCCACTCTAGTTGCACCACGAGGACTACTCTACCTGGGGAATGCTGTGTTTTGATATTTATTTACATTTTACGAGAGAGTAAATATTTTAATAGGCGTAAATCTTCACTCGAGAAAGTAATCACGAGGTAAAGCCAGTCCTCACACAGCATATAAAACAAAAGTACAGAGAAGAGTAAGAGGAATCTTAGAACTGGTGGTGGCGACAGCAGGCGATCTGTGCGGTTGAATAAGACCGTCTTGTCATGAAGTGAGAAAGCACGTGTAGTTATAATATTTACTTATTTATTTTCAAAACTCCTGCTTAAATGGATTTAAAAAACATATGTCATTTCATTCAGTACATAATTACGAATTATTTCGCCGCTTCCTGAGTGTCAATAACAGGTCAGTACCGAAGGATAAGCTTTTCTAACAAAATGGAAAAAACAAAACAAAACAGTATTTTCTCGATTGTAGGCCCCATCGCTTAAAATCCCCATCTCCCAGTTTTTTGAATGAAAATTCCGGAAAGCTTTGGAATACAAAATTCATTGCTATAATATTGTTTAAAAAACAGCAATTTTCATTGTCAGCAGATCCCAAGAAAATTATAGAAGAGATGTCGGAAAAAACTAGTGGTGCTAATGATGGCACAAACGTTTTCCTATTAGTTTCCTATTATTCGTTTCGGAAACTGAAAGACTACACGGAGTGGCGCAGTACCTAGCACTCCCCAGAGGCGTGGTGAAGAGCACATTTTATCAAGGAACTCCTTGGCCCTACCTTGACGTTTTAACCATTGATCTAGGGTTGGGATCCAGTTCCTCAATTAAACACATAAATTCCACAAAGTTGCCTGTTAGGCCAAAAAATTATGGAAGGGTTATGACACAGATGTAATACTTGAGGTATAGGTAATGCCGTCATGCCTAAATTCAATCGAAAACACGCATGTGTTGCGTGTGTTTAGAACGCACATCCTTACTGTCCTCCAACAGTGACTTGTTTGCTTCAAGTCTGTCTCACATACCCAGTCACATGATCGTAATAATTTGTAAAAGCGTAACGACTTTGTAAAATAATAATTTTACAACAACATTAATACAACAAAAATATTTATATATACGTGTCCTATTATACCTATGTATCGTATAATCTATTTAAGGGTCTTTTGTCTATCATTGAATCTTTGTAAGTGTATTTCATTCTAATCTTTTTTTAAGATCTAAAGAAAATTATAAGAAAAATAATCAATTTCTTGAAGCAATTTAAAGAAACTTTTCAGAGAAATAAGCAATTTCTTTCTTTAAGCAATTAAAAGAAAAACAGTTGAGTCATTTTTGAGTGGCAATTGCATCGCATCGCATCGCATCGCATCAAAATTCGTAATGTGAATGGGCGATTGACACTGTGGGGCGACGCGCCCTGTGCCGAGCGGCGTGCGCCGCCGCGGGCGTCCGCGGGCGTCCGCGGGCGTCGCTGGGCGTCGCTGGGCGTCGCGGGGATGAAGGGGCGGGGGTTGCATCTGCCGCCTAATGGCGGTCCAGGTGCCGCTCATTACGTTGGCCATGATGGATGGGCGCGCTGGCGGTGGCAGAAGGCGAGGCTGGCGCTGGCAGCAATGACAGTAGTCGAAGCGGGTAGTGTTGGCGGTGATGGTCGAGGAGGAGAGATTTTAGTGAGAGTTATGGTGATGGTGATAGAAATGGAAGATATTACTATTGTTGTACTATATGTACTCGTCGTTGTTGTTGGAAATGGCCGGTGGTGGTGGTAGTGGTTGATTTTGGATGTTCTGAATTGTGGGAGATGTGGTGGTGGTGGTGGTGGTGGTGGTGATAGTGATGATGAGGTTGGTGATGAGGGTGGTTGTGGTGGTGATGAGGGTAGTAGTAATAGTAGTAATAGTAGTAATAGTAATAGTAGTAATAGTAGTAATAGTAGTAATAGTAGTAATAGTAGTAATAGTAGTAATAGTAGTAATAGTGGTAATAGTGGTAATAGTGGTAATAGTGGTAATAGTGGTAATAGTAGTAATAGTAGTAATAGTAGTAATAGTAGTAATAGTGGTAATAGTGGTAATAGTGGTAATAGTGGTAATAGTGGTAATAGTAGTAATAGTAGTAATAGTAGTAATGGTAATGGTAATGGTGGTGGTGGTGGTGGTAGTGGTGGTGGTAGTGGTGGTGGTAGTGGTGGTGGTGGTGGAGGTGGTGGTGGAGGAGGTGGTGGAGGTGGTAGTGGAGGTGGTGGTGGAGGTAGTGGTGGTGATGGTGATGGTGGTGGTGGTGGAGGTGGAGGTGGTGGTGGTGGTGGTGGAGGTGGTAGTAGTGGTGGTAGTAGTGGTGGTAGTAGTGGTGGTAGTAGTGGTGGTGGTGGTGATGTGGGTGGTGGATATGAGGGTGAAGGTGATGAGGGTGGTGGTGGTGTCGACAGTATCTCCAGGAGGGCGGGAATGGCGTGGACCGCGTGGACGGTGGGAAAGTGGTGCCGTCAGCAAAGGGAGGAACAAGTCGCGAAGGGCGAAGAAGGCGAAGGCAAGGAGGCCCTATTTTCGGTGGCAGGGCAGCCACTGCGTCGGCGGGGTGGAGGTTCCGCGTTGTTATTTGTGGCAGCTGCGCCCACAAAGGAGCGACGGCTGCCTCGACGCCTGACGCCGGGTGTTGGCAGATTATTTGTTTTCACCTTGGGCGGGAGACGGACGAGCCACTTTTACCAAGTTGAAATTTCTGTAATTATGAACCTTGAAACAGGAACCCATTCGGATTCGCATTTTTGAGTGTTATTACTTAATTTTATGTCTCTGAAATTCTATGTCTAATTCTATGTCTTTTATTTGGTTTTGAATAATTTTATGTTATTTGGCTCAAATGTTATTTTATAAAGTTTTCTAGTCACAAAAAGTAAATTATGCCATGACGCTACTTTAAAAGATAATGTTTTTCGTACAAAACATAATTAAATTAGATGAAATAAATCATAAATTGACAAGAAAATTCTGAAATGGGTAATAAAACTGAATAATAATTTCAAATAGAAGTAGTAGCATACCCAGGATGAAGGGACTCACACGAATTTTAAAAATGTAGCTTTCTCTAATTTTCTATATTAATAGAAGTAATTTAATATATCAATTGTTAACATTATAAATATTAACTGCAAGTCAACAAATAAAAATAGATTTTATATTCAGCATAAACGAAAAATTATTTATAAAAACAACATGGAATTGGCAGGACACTGTACCTTTTGCCCTCCCCCCTGAGAAAAATCTTGTATGCACCCCTGAATATAGAAGTCAACATTTTGTTACAAAAAGTCCAATTTACGTGAACAATAACCACAGTAAATTTGTCGGTCGTAGTGCTGCTACATTTTGTCAACGTATGTATCAACCCCTTTTTTAATTACCAATCCTTCAGATCAGATTTCTAGCACGATTTCAATCACATGTTGCTTATGAATAGCAGTCAGACGTAATTTGTTAGGAAGAATTGGTTGACAATTACGCGGAGAGCAACAAAAAGTACTTTTTGTTGTTTTTTTCGGGACGTTTCCTTCTGCAGATTTCTCAAAACAATATTACAATGAAAAATTATAAAACATTGAAACAGTTTCTGTTTCAAAAAGAGCCATTTTGTACTTGAAATGAATACTGAATAATAAAAAGTTGACATTACAGAATCACAGAACTTTGTGAAAATTCAAGCGTTTCACGGATGAAAAGAAAGAAAAAAGTACTGCTATTTCATGTTATTTACATTGTGTAAGTCTCACCATTAAATTTCGAAATTCGATTTGAATAGGACACACCAATATATTATTTTCTACATATGCCCTATTAACTTGAAGAAAGTTATCATTTCTCGTTTATAGTGCAATCATATTCTCTTGAATGTAAAAATCTAATTTTAATATTTCTTCATGCAAAATATATTTCCTGATTAGGATGTCATATGGCATTGAAACATCTACACTTATACAATTACCGAACAATTATTTTAGCAATACAATAAAGGAAGACGGAACAACAGTTACAGAAAATGATAGGTTAATTTTAAAAGGCATTAACTCGCACACGAGCACGACACATGTAGAGCTTCAAAAAGAAAAAACAAAAAACCTGGCTATTGGACAATTAACATGTCTTTCTCGAGCAGAATATACGCGACTCCTAACTCAATCATAGAACATGTGAGCGCAAGAAAGGCCAGGCCGACTGCGAGGCGCGGGTGCTCTGCCTTGACATGTCCATTAAGCACAGAGTTCTAAAACGTTGCTCAAACAAGTCTCTGCGCAGGCAGGACTGGTACTCCCTCGTTAAAGAATATCGGCGCGCAGACCGCGGTTCTGGTTTGCCCGCCACGTTTCTATAGTCCATTTCTCTTCTCTCGGCGCGGCACATAAACAAGTCCCGCGTGCGTATCCATGCGCTAGCCAACTGTTGCGGTCGCAGTGCGCATGCGCCGGAACAGGCAATCGCATCGCATTCTGGAACAGATACTGCCTTCTTTATTGATTTGGAAGGAGCTTCCACTTAACAGTCGGGCGAGACACCAAATTGACCACGGACTTTTCCTTTTATGACGGAACTATGTCGAACTGCGCAAATACTGGAACAATTGGAGAGCAAAGTAAAGGGTATAATGAGATCGCATCAAAATTCTGCAGACTAACGAGACGTTGACTTGAAGATGAGCCACTCCTTCCTCGGACAACAAGACGGAAACCGTGAAGGTTGACGGCAATGGTGGTAGTGACACAGATAATAGCTTTGGTGATTGCTTCATCGATGGCTTTTTTCTAATGTTTGAGTTGTCTCTATTGACAGCATAGGAAATTAAATGGATTTTCTTGCCAAACATTCTACACTTCCACTTCCTGGAACACACAATTAAGTTGTGCAATTATTAGGGATTTCTGAGACAATAGAACTAGAAAGATTAGATAATTGTTTTTAGAAAAGAGATTAATTAGAAAGACGATTGAAATCAATTAGAGAGACGAAAGATGAGAAAAGAGATTAATTATATATTTTTAAAGAAAAACTATTAGATTTTGCATAGTGTGTTCGTGCTTTAAATATGTAATCAATTATATTTTCTCAAATGTTGATTGAATAGAAACAATGAGTACAGTGGTTTCGTTGCAAGTTCAAACTGATGTTAAAATCATTTTGGTTACGCAACATTTACAACACAACAGAACGACGTTAAATGATAATCAGTTTGACAAATGATGATGAATTTACCAGTAACATTCGTTATTAATACTGTCTTGTAAGAATTATATTGCAAGTGATAAAATCGTCTTATATGGTGATAAAAGGAATCTAAAAGTTATAAAAGAGATGAGGATGTCGAAATGAAGTAAAATAATGTTGATATGTATAAAAATTCATCATAAGCAGAGAAATTGTAAACAAAATCGGTGATATGTAGTGAAGTAGTATTGTATTATGATCTGCCATGGGGGTCATCTCTGATAAGATAAAAGAAGCCCTTCATGATCTTCGGTATTTTAATTATGAACGCCAGTCCAAAACCTTTTCGACGAAACCTGAGAGATGTGTATTTTTTTGGTGGGGGGTGTCAACATGATGTGAATGACGATGCTGCCTAGGAGGACGAGAGCAACCCCTAGAAAGCCGGTGCGAACTCGCTCTATGCACCAAAAAACTACACATGGAGAGACACGGATTTCAACGTAGGCATCCAGAACGGTCTAGCAAGAACTTGAAGTCGGCATCGCAGATCTAAGACAGCGCCGGCAATGCAGATTGAATTGATTGATTAATGTTCTCGGGCGCTAAGGCCATTAGTCTCGTAAGTGTAGAGCATAGTTTATTAGAGGGGTGACTGATCATCCTACGCTGAATGGTGAGATCCGCCTCCGACCTTTACGTCGACTTACGGGGGTCTTCCCCAACAAGACATTTACCACCAGCGGGGCACGTCCTCAGCCGGGTAGAGCTCTAGGCTCCCGGCTGATCTCCCAACATGTGTGGTAGCGTAGTGTATGTAAGTGTACGAGTGTAAGAAAGGAGTGAGGAAGAGGAAAGAAAGATCGCGCGCGGATCGGTCCCGTTTGTTAGGTTACTGCTTCGACATTCGCCTGGTATAGAATGGAGAAACCACGGAAAACATACCGATCAACGCAGCCGGCCGCTAGAATTCCGCACGGGCGACTGTAGTTAGGGGCGCCAACTCCGTGCTTCTCACGTGCCACCGGCCCCGCGCTCCAGGCGCAGGCCGCCGGCAGCGGCGGCGGCGGCGGCGGCGGCGAAGGAGGGCTGCAGGGCAAGTCATTGGCATGCGCCGCAGCGCCGCAAACAATGCGACATTCCGCCTTCAATTAAAACAAGTGCGCGCCGCGAGTGAGCTGCTCCGCAAGAGACCTGCTGCCTGCCCGCCTGCCCGCTCGCTGGCTCGCCGGCCGGAGAATGTTCCAGAACAGGCGGAGTCACCGACAGCGCGCCTGGAGACGTTGCGTCGCGTCGCGGCCGCTGGGAAACACGCGTCGACCAGGATAATCGCGAAGCGCGCGCCGCCGCCGCCGCCGCCTCCATAAGAAAGGCGGAACGCCTTTGCGGGGCGCGAACCGCGGACTGAGGCCTGCGACGCGCCGACGGCGGCGATTTCCCGCGCGCCCTTGCCCTTATCGCGCCAGCGTCCGCTGCGCAGCGCTGCGGTCGCCGCTAATTGAAACATTTGCTGAGGCGCAAGGTACGCAGACCATTCTCGATCGGGAGTGCCACAAGGCTAGATAATGGGGTGCTCCAAGGACAAACGTTGCAATGAGATACCTAGGCTTGGAGAGGATACTTGGCAATGTACAAGAAAAAGGTTTTTCTCACTGAGAACATCCAAAGATTCCTACTGTACTGAGGGGTTCTCATATTGAAGAAAGACGATCGATTAAAGCATGTGTCTTCGTATGATATTTTTAAAAATATATTTCCAGAATTAATACGATTTAGTTTTCTTGATTAACTGTTAATTGAAAAAATGTTTGGTTGATTTCTACAAATGTTTAACAATTAAAAATATATTTAATCCTGGTATAAGATATTTTTACAGGAAAAAGGAAATGACGAGTAGTTTCAAGATCATGCCTTCTCGCTTAAGACATTCTTAATGATAATACTTCTACGAAAGTTATAACAAAAAATAAAAACAAGAAAATAGTAACACAACAACTGCCACTAGTAAACTTAAAGGGGGTGGTCAAAATTGAATATATGAATGACCGCTAGCCCATCCTCTTCAGGATGCATGCCACTGGTTTATTACATATAAAGAAAACTACATTAATCAAGCACGCATTAAATGCCGAGCGATACCCAATTGCTCCATAACATTAAGGTAATTTGTTTTCCTCTTTTCTTTACGGCAGTAAAATTATTATAGAGGCCTACCATTTGCCGCCCCAAAAAATCGTACGACTCAGGCGTTTTTGTTTGACCAACGAGCGGCATCCTCCTTTCTCGCGATGCACCGATCAAGGGTGCAAACATAAAAAAGCTCAGAGAACCGTCCCGTAAGTTCATTAACACCTGCGATCGTTATCTGAGCAATTGATGGCGAGAAGCCCACGTTGTCCCGCGAGTTCTCGTAAAAACGGCCGCGCCCGCCAGGCTGCGCCACCGCCGCTCCGGGAACGACCTCGGGTTCACGGGGCCCCGTCCCGCAGCGGATGTGCATTCTCTGCGAGGGCGCAATTTTACAGGGGCCTTCCCGCCTGCCTGCCGCCATAAACGTCAATTACGCCGCCATAGCCCGTAATGAAGCGGAGAAACGCGGCGGGCGGCGCGGGGGCGGGGCGCGGGGGCGGGGCGCGGGGGCGGGGCGCGGGGGCGGGGCGCGGGGGCGGGGCGCGGGGGCGGGGCGCGGGGGCGGCGCGCGGGGGCGGGGCGCGGGGGCGGCGCGCGGGGGCACGGGGCGGGGGCGGGGCGCGGGGCGGGGCGCGGGGGCACGGGGCGGGGGCGGGGCGCCGGGGCGGGGCGCGGGGGCGGGGCGCGGGGGCACGGGGCGCGGGGGCGGGGCGCGGGGGCACGGGGCGGGGGCGGGGCGCGGGGGCGGGGCGCGGGGGCGGCGCGGGTCGGCGCGGGACCGGCGCTGGGGGAAAGGCCCGAGGGATCCAATTGTCCGACTACATCCCGCGATCAGTCTACCCTCACTCTCGCTCCCCAGCTAATCCTACTTCACTTTTCGTTAGGTGAGAAAGCACAGCTAGACTATCCCGTTTCTCTCATCCTGTGTTTCGGAAGGAGTAAAACATTTTCGTTAAGTTTGCATTCATATGTAATGCAAATAGATGTTCTGGCGCCAGTCCAGAGAAATCTCGAACAAAAACGGCAGAATCTTCGGAATTGTGTTTGTCAATTCAACGGGGCAAGAAGCTGATCGTGATAGGAGCTTTCAAGATCTGTCTACAAACTTTTAAGTGTTGGTTTTCAACGTTGGCAGTGTTCTAAAATGACTAGCACCAATCAATATAATGAAAAGCATACCACAGTAAATGTAGAAATGTATCCTTTCACTAAGGAAGAAAACGGAACGGGATCTATTCGCACTAGAACTTTTTGGAAAAGTTGGAAAACGGCTTTGGAAAAGTTGACGGCGTGATGCAGCCACCATACGCTCGCAAGAACAGATCTCGTGAGACTTCCCTAGAGCTCTTGCACAGTCTTGAGTTTTGAGGCGGTCTCAGGAAACTCTGAGATTGCACTTTGGTATTCCGAACCTATCTTAAAGTCATTATTGAGACAACTACTAGTATATTCTACTTCAACCGCTGCTGTGACCACGGGGGAGGTAAGGGGGAGGCGCAGAGAAGGCGCGTAGAAGGCGCTGGGGAGGTGCTGGGGAGATGTGGAGGAGAACGTCGGAGGCGTCAGGGAGGCTGTATGGGGAAGGTATGGGGAAGCGGTATGGAAGACGTGCGGCAGAGGTAGTAATAATTATAATAAAGCTGACAATTGTATCTGCAATGATGAGAATGGCCAGATGACTGAAGATGACGACGATGGTGATTATAGTATCAGTGATGAAGGGAAAGAAGAAAATGGGCAAGGGGCTACGGGCGTGACAATGTTGGTGATGTCCTACAATGCCAACGCAAATAACAATGATGATTATAATGACTTTTCACTTATGTCTGCCCGTGTCGCCAGTAACCAATGCTAAGCAAGTATACAATTCAAATTAGTCTCACCAGTCTCCAATGTCTATCGCCATGTGATTATAACTTTGTTTACATTTTGCTCTCTGTTGTAATCACTTTGTTTACCTTTTTAAGATAAAGATATCAATTCTTTTAGGTCCACAATAGCTTGTGATCGTCAATAAAATATTGAAATGTGTTCTTTTGGTAGTGTTTAAAACTCTGACATAATCTATTATTAAAGATTCAGTGCCGAAAAACAGCAAAAGAAGCAGAGAAAGTGTGTCGAAGCAATTTGAAGAAACCTGTGAAGAAAGTAAATACAAATGAACAGCACAAACTGAAAAAGAAGAAATTTCACATATTTAAGCAATTAATACCAAGATCAGATGGTGAAGTATCATATTAAGTATTTATGGCGTATTTATTAAGTATACCAAATTAGATGGTGAAGAGCACAAAGAACATGCTATCAAAACTATGGGGAACGTTACAACCAAAATTATTAAGAAATACTTTAATGAGTACACAAGTGTGTTTAATCGATTCTTATCATGTAATTCTTATGATTTAAAATAATGTATTATCGATTCATGTAATGTGTTTATTCGTGAAATAGTTACACTAAATATCACTCGAAGTGAAGTGATATTACTTATGACAATGTAACCTACGATGATATTAATTAATGGCCATGGTTAACAGTGACAGAAACAATTGGTAGAGGAAAGACGGTGAGAGCAAGAAATTACGAGATTATTGTGCTTTGGTGGAAGATACGAATGAATATATGAAATAAATTATTTTTTCCATATGTGAATATTTTTACCATTACCGGTTGCTAAAAGGATGAAAGCCTGTTCTTTTCATTAATAGTTTCATAGTAAATAACGGTTGTTTTAATAATACTTGATATAAGAATTGTGTTGTTTTCGTTTAGATCAGTGAAGGACTTTTTTTTACAAAAATTACATAGAAGATCTAATTGTTTTTTCAATGTAAGATTTATTCACGATTTTATAAATCTATTTATTTACATTTGGATTCTGATGAACTAAATTATGTTAACTGTTACTAGTCTTTTGATAATATTGATTGTTTTAATACAACTGTGTTAATAATAACATTGGAGGTTGAGGACGCCAAGTGTAATTTCAAATGTATGATACATTCACTCTTATAGAGAGTGCAATAACGATGATGTGAGATGCAATTTGTCAATCAGCTGTTTCAGATGCAGGTAGTCTATTGGGAATGAAATAAAATACATGTTAGAAATTATAAACTGTAGCGGACACCAAGTGGAATATTCACGTTGTAATCACAGGAGTAAATGATAAGATTAAAACGAAAATCATGGAATTTGAGGAGCAAAAGGAGTCACTTACGACTTCAAACAAGGAGTGGCAGATCGTGTCGTTGGCAAGAGGGGAAACGTTATGGCAAATATACGAGTTTGAGAGATGCTGCCGTCAAAAAGAGTACCACTCGAATTTGAAATGGCGGCCACTTGAATTTGGAATGGTACCACCGTCAAATACAGTGGTAGCAGGTGCAGACGAAGGCTTCGGAGCGGTCGGGCGGTGACAGGGCGGATCCAGCCGATCATTTTGGGGGAGGTCCAGCCAATAATTTTGGAAGGGATTTGTTGAATAATAAACATATTTGTTTTTATATTTTATATTCGTATTTATGTACTGTAGATATGACACTATACAATATTATTGTTTAAATAATTACATAATTCTCTTATAAATATTTAAATCAATTTTGCCAAATAAAGGAAGGTAACAAACGAAAACTCTCGGTCACATGGGGAGAGGCATGGCCCCCCTGCCCCGTGGATCCGCCACTGGGCGGGGATGCTTGTGTGAGCTAGCAGCAAGAATGCAATTCATTGCAAGCGGATGAGCAAGCACGCCAAGGAGGTGGCGGTGGGAGGTGCTGCTGAAGGCAGGTGGCGGTGTTAGACCAGGTCTAGCGGGAGCTGGGGCGGGGGCGGCGCCCACGGAGAAGCCACCGAAATCCGGTCCGGCGTATCTCGCCGGCGCGCGCCGACGTCACGGAGCGGGGGCGGGGGCGGCGGGCAGTCCCGCGCGGGGCGGGGCGGGGCGTGGCGGAGAGGGGCGGGGCGGGGCGGGGCGGGGCGGGGTTGGACGGCGCGGGCCCGTCAATGGCCACTAGGTAAATATTTATAAATGAGCGCCGCCTGACAACGCATTGATATGTATCGGGCGCGTCATAAGCTACTTCCTCGTGCTGCGCGGCGCGGCGCGGCGCGGAGCGGAGCGCGTGTGGGTGGGTGACAGCGGGGGGGGGGGTAAGTCGCACGGAAGGCGAGGCGGGAGGGTGAGCAGGGACAGGATGCAGCAGGAACACATGGACAGGAAACGGAAGGTGTGGGACGAATACGTAAGAGGGACAAGCAAGCCATATTGCAGAAGTTGGATGGGAAGATCAATTATTTGAAAATAAAATGATAAAAATATATTGTTTTCGGTGCTGACGGTTTTATTCTAATTTTTCCTTTATTTCAATCGACCACTCTTTGGTGGGATCAACACTCACGTAATGCAGAAACTGTAAGGGTGTTTTGTCTAAAGATGTCATTACGCGATTTTGACAGTGTCTGTCATCTCTTAACGCGCGGATCTTGGTGGCCTCATTCGGACGCTACCACTAATCAAATATCTCTTTGGCGCGTATACTCTTCAAGAGTGAAGGATTTTAAACGCAGAGGAAGTTCGAGAACAAGGCACATAGCATGACGTAGAACACGGCAATAACTGAAGGTGTGAAAAAACGAGACATGGAAGAAAAAGACGTGTAGTATAAAGTGGCATGGAAATTGGGATGTGGAAAGCGGCCAAAGCTGTAAAGTAACAGCTAAATAGATATATCATTCTACTCATGACTTCCTTATTTGAGTATAAGAAATAAAATGCTACTTATCTATTATGTGAAAAAAAATTTTTGCTGCTGAACAAGTTTTATAATTGATCACATTATAAGAGTTGATCTTTCGTTAAACTTTCCATTAATAAAGAGACTGAGAGCGAAATCACACCGTTGTTTCTAGAGCACCTCGCAGTAATCTAGAGAGTGCTCTTCGGCAGCAATCATCTTGCGACTGAGCGTTACGTGTGTGCCGTCATTGCCGTCTCTTGGGGAGAAAATGCAACATCTTCCGTTTCTCTGCTTCCATTTGGGTCTATGGCGAATCGGGGCTCCTCTGACAGTGAGCTGTTTGAACCGGCTTAGGTGGCGCACGGCATCAACTAATATCACTGCAGTGCCTCTCACCAGGTATCCTAGGTTTAGAGTCCCGGCGGTGGCAGGATTTTCAACCTTAGCTACATAGCTAGGTCGAGAGTTTGCTCCGACAGGACAATTTCCTGGTTTCTCCGATCAAAACCAGGCGAATGCCAGAGCAGTACCCAACAAACATGCCACAGGCCGCGCCCTGTCTTTCTTTCCTCTTCCTTGTCCTACCCTCACCCCTTACTTACACCCACTTATTCTTACATGCAGTACAGTACCACGCTTGTCAGAAGACCAATCAGGAGCTTAGAACAGGTGCCGGCTGGGGCGGTACCCCGTTGGTAGGGGAAAACCTGGTGAGTTGTAACCTTTAAGCCGCCGTGTAGGTCTCACCATCCAGCGGGGAAGATCATCTCCCGAAAAAAATGCACTACACTTACGGGACCAACAACAGCCGTTGACGCGCCCGAGAAAAAAGGAAAAAAAAAACAATCTGAGCTGGCAGCGAGGTGGATGGTACACCCTGTACCAGGGGCGTGGTTCCGCGATATGTGCAGAGGGCAGCGTTGAGCCAGGGGGAGGGGCGGCGGGCGCGAGCCGTGAAAGGGCGTGGGCGCAGCGCGAAGCTGCCGCCGAGCACCTGACGTGCGGTGCGATATGGTCGGCGCCGCCGTCGATGCAGAGGCAGGAGACAGATGGCGGGGGCGCCTTGTGCGCTTGATAACTGGCCGGGGAGGAGGAGGAGAAGGCGGCAACAGGTGGAAAGACACACTGTGGCCCGAAGACACAGAAAAGAGAAGTAAACGCCTCGACAGATCTCGGGAATCTTTGGATCCCCACAAAGAGGTCTATGACTTTGGTTCCAGTTTTGACGAAGGACTGGGGAAACACCACCTGATATTCTGTGTTCTCTCTCCAAGAGCCATGTTATGAATGGAGGATGACGAAATGGAGGAATATTAGAGGAAACTATTGTAGAGATAGGTACTAGTTGAGGTGATTATTGAACATGTTTCACTTTACAGATCCTTGCAGGAGTATAGGCGGATGAATTGTAATGAGGGGGAGTGAGGGGGAGATTAGTACTGAGAAGTGATCTGAATTAGATTCAGGTGACGTGTTTTAGAAAATTTGTTTCATGAAGGGTTTTATGAAAATGATGTCCAGTACGTCAAAAGGAATGCACGATTGAAACGGTAGAGAATTGATTCTGAAACCATTGATACATTTATTTGATGTATGTTATTATATGCGAAGACGAAATTACAATGTCTTATAGTCCAGTATGGTGAATAGTGGTAAGGGTATTAGGTTTAATAGGCTTATACATGAGGATTGCTAATCAATTAGCATCTTTATTAAGAGGTTTATCCGATTTGTAAGTATTAAATCCTTGAATTGAAAAATTCGCCTAAGGATGGAGATGCCCTTTCATTACTATTGCTATGTCTGTTTCATATTCCTATAAAAGATGGGATAAAAATAACTCTTTTCTTTTTTACATTTATATTCCAACTGAGCAAATTAATAATATGGAATTTAGCATGCGCCATTAAAGATGATCGGAGTAAAGCTGTCACTCTTAGGTTCTGAATTTAGGATATTAAGGAAGAAGTACTGTCGTTGAGTGTGTTCATAATGAACTGGCTTTGGTGATTCTGATTTACAGAGTGGTTACCGAAGCTTCGTGGGCGGAGACTTTTGGGAAGGTAGGAAATCTTATTGTGGACATTGTAGCAGGGCATTGTTGCGAGCGGTTGGGAAGGTTTTCAAATGGATTGTATGGTATATTTGTTTGAGATAATGAATACTGTGGTAAATCATTAGCTTTATTAAAGCTGGGTGAGGACTTTCGATATTTGTGAAATAAAACTGACCTTTTCTGGAAGTAAATGGAGTTTTTATTGGAGGTATTATAATTTTCGACTCAGGTTTTGCGCAAGTTAATAATCCATTAGCTGCAAGTGTGCAACTGTAAGATGGATGAGAGTAATCACTTTTCACACACTTAATTGTTGCAGTTGTTGCGGGTGTGATTAAATTCTTGTCAGCTTTAAATTGCACTACCGTTTGATTATTTTATATTATTTATAAAAATTGGTGGGGTTCAGATTCCGTACCTGGTTGTTGTACGTCTTGACTGGAGTCAGGTCGACTGTCTAGCAACGAATCTAATACGCTGAATCTGTTTGAAATTGGGACATTAACGTGCTTACTAGAATTTTTAGCTGTGTTTCGGATCCTTTCCTTTTTAGCGACATTAATTCACTTGATACATTAGCCACGCTGTGCTGCGGGTGTTGGTTTGTAAATTTCAATTGATTTGACCTTACTTTGTAACGAAAGTTGCGAATTTTGAAGAGGGGCGAGTTGTTGCCGTGGCTGCTGATGTTGCTTTAGTTGGCGTAGATAACACTACTGTTGAAGATAACACTACTGTTTTCGTTGTTGCTGATGAAGTTGGTCATGTTGTCGCCACTGATGTGTACTGTTGAAGTGCGGAGGCTACTACCTCCGATAACTGGGAGAAAGAAGTGTCCATGGCTCGGTGAAGAAGTTAACCTTGCTGATCGAGAATCACCACATCGCACTGACTTAGGTCAACGTGCACCTTTTGTCACACGTTTGTCCTACATTTTCAAGAGCTTTTACTGTTGAACCACTGGATTTGTTGCACTAAACATTTAAGAACATATAACAAAGATTTTGTGCGCACTTGCAAACATCTAGATCACAGTCCACACCATCTAGACCATCGATAACCAGCAAATGAGTGTGCGGAGCGATGTACACTGTGCAGCGGTCGACGAAGGAATAAAATAAAGAATATATAATGAACACTAGTAGACCGAGAGAGGTGCCTCAGGGCATTAACTGAAGTCACTGCGGTGCCTCGGACCACGAGATACTGAGTTCGAGTCCCGACGGTGGGATGATTTTCGACACTAGCTACATAGCTAGGTCGAATTCAGTCGCTGTCTGGAGGAGAATTTGTCTCCATCTCCCCAGACTCCGCCACCTGCGCCACCTCTAGGGGAGGGAATGCACTACACTTACGGAACTAATGACCTTAGCAGTTGACGCACCCGGAGTCACCAATCAATCAACTAGACACAATGCGTTTTTGCACCTTATTATTGTAAGAACAAAATCCCTTTGTTGCGCAGACCCCGTACAGCGGGGCACCTGTTTGGAGTCCCCTGCCATAAACAAGCCGACGCCGCCCGCTGCCATCTGCGCTCCGAGGGCCCGCGACCTATCTCCGACCACACGATCTCGCACTCAAACACCCCACTTTATCTCCCGCTGCTCCCCCCCCCCCTTGTCATGTGGTGCGATTGTTGCTTTACGACAGGGCGCACACGGAAAGATGATGCATTTCGGACGCGTCGTTACACAATTTTCAAGAGTACACAAGAAACCTAAGATACGACTGGGGAAGGCTGGTCTAGCCTCTGAATTCGATCCACTCATTATCATTCTAGCTTTGAGGCGATATCCACCGTGGATCATTATCCATGACGGCCAGGAAATATGCTTGGGACAACATTCCAACGCGCGGCAGCCGCTGACGAATAACTTTTGTATAACAAATGAGCGATATATTTTAGGACGAGTCAAATTCGAAAGATTATATGGTAATGAAAGAGGGTGAATCTGCCCTGCTACAACCATGTACTGTCTTTCCAGAACTTTTCTTCGTGTGTTTCTTCGTGACCTTCTGGACTTTCTTTACGGCCTCTTAACGTTTGAACTAAAATAATGCTTTTTCTTAAATTGATTTTATTGTTGACTAATACGTAGATCTGTAAAACGTTGTAATATTCATATTTACATTTCATTTTACATTTAATTTTATATTTTACATTTGTTTACATTTTACATTTAAATTCATATTCATATTTTTGGTTGCTTACTACTAACTTACAAACAATTCTTAAATCTAAAACAAGAATGAGCAAGCCGAAGAAGCACCTCTATTAAGTGAAAATTTCGGGGATTTTTTCAGACTTACTTGGAAGGGGAACTTGTTTTAAATTCGAGTTGATTGCAAAACATTTATGTTGAGGTTGGCTGCACATGATGTAATGATTTTAATTTAATTTGTGGCATGGAAAAGTAGAAGTTGGAGGAAAAGTAACCGATATAGTTGGCTAAGAGTTCGATAGATAGTTGTTTGAAGAGTTGGTCGTCAATGACAAACCAACGGTTGTTGCTGATTAACCTTAGGTTCTCGTTTTGGAAAATTTATAATTTGTAATATTAGTTTTTGCTGCAATGTTACTGCTTTTGTCAAAAGGAGTACGAAACTATATTTCAGCAAGGGGGAGGGTGTTATAACGTCAGCCAAGTTACTTTAAAGGCAATATGTCAATTATTTTTTATCAAGTTAACCTTACACCTCACTGCACACATTCAAAAAGAGGCGAATGCTCTTTAGTGTGTTCGAATATACTTGATTGTAAATTCTTGATTCGACTCTGCAATATTTGGCCAAAATCAAGTTCAAGGTATTGCCGGATTAATTGTAAGGATTGTATTCTGTAATTATTGCTCTCAGGAATAATTCTCCGGACAGGACAGGACTTTCGAAAATTTTAATTTGGTTGTGGTGCAATTTATCTAACATTAATCCTAAAAACTAATATTTTTAAGAACTTTGCCGCTCAGATCAAAGATTTGATTCCTTTCTTACATTTACGAGAATACAATACCATAATAAGAAAAGATATCAAATCGTGTTTGAGAGTTCTGGTTATTTCCTTCCTGCCCATTACGAATGTGCCGAACTCATTGTGCATATCACCTCAATACCACAAGTTCCTTCTATTCTTGTAACACCCTCTCCCATGCCACCAGCCTGAGAGCCGCAGAACTTACAGCACATTGTCGAGCGCCTGCTTTCCTGTCGTTTCTGCTCGCGTTCCGACAGGAGGTTTCCTGCCGCGTCGCGTCGAGCGCCCAACAACCGCCCCATGCTTCAGCCCCCGACGGCTCCACAACAGAGCCGCCGTAGAGGCGATAACATGTGGGAACGAGATAGGCCGCTGCCTCGGCGGAGACAATGCGGCGACAGAAGGGTCTTGCGCTTATCGTCGCTTCCTTTGCGATGCGCCGGAAGGGAGCTGCGGGGGTGGAGAATTACGACCTCGGAACAGAGGACTCTTCCGACCGCGATGCACTTAAGATGGGAAGGTATGTCGTTAAGAGATCTGAACGCGTAAGTGAAGATTTCTGGTGGGAAATGTACATGCATTACGGTAGTATATCCAAACATGTTTGTTTTTTTTTAAAGACGGAAATCTTGATACGTCAAATTATAATCATATTAATACCTCGGAGCTTTTTCTTTTAAAATAAGTGAGATTGTGTTTCACAATAGCAAGTAAGTTTATGCTGAAAGGTCATCATGGATTTTTTCTTTTCGAAACTATAGAAAAATTGAAATCATTCTTACCGTTAATTAGGTCCATTTTTCGATTATCAATCCCTGTTATTTCTCTATGCATTTTTCGTTTAACTTCATTTCAATGAAGAGATATGCAAATTGTAATGAGTATTTGACATTTATCGTAGAAATGATAGATTTTGAGATCTCATATTTAAGAATTTCACCTGGTTCTCTATAAACCAGTGTAGTGCAGCTTGTTACTATACCCTAATTTAAAAACATTTACTTTCTGTCAGTGAGGCTCGTGTTTAGGTAGCACAGTTGCCCAACCCACAGACTCTTATAGAACTTACATATTAGGAATATATATTTTCCATTTAATTTCATTCAAAAATCGAAAAATTGAAGCAATACCGTCGTTCGATGCCAGTTTGAAATCCAAGAGAGCCTGTGGAACGCTCTCGCTGGCGTCTAGTTGCAAGCCAGGCAGCGCACCGATGTGTGGCGTCCCTTGTATGGACGATTACTACTGCGAAGCACGAGACATCCGACCCTTTCCACGTCCCTGCAGCAGCGTCAGCATTGCGAGCACTCGGACATAGCTTGTGCGTTTTAATGCCGCAATGCTACGGAGAAAGAGCTTAATTTTATGAATTCACTTAATCATTGAAAATACAGTACACAAATGCAGCCTTTTCTTGACGATATTGAATGCTTTATACTTTATACTCGTATGTATTCTTTTAAATTGTAGATTATTGTTCTGATGAAGGTCAAAAACATAGTTGAAACATCAACTTTTTAAATAAAAAAATATTTTGTCTGATAAATTCGTCATTCGATATTATCAGATTTTACTCGTATTTCACATTCTGATTTATATATCTTTTTGTATTTTATTTTGTATTATATTACATTATTATATAGGTTTGATTATCATAGATGGTTTTTACATTCATAAATTTCTCCATTTCTCACACCCAAAATCCCGAGTGAGTATTTTAGCTACTTGGAATTTTTCGTCTGAGTGTCTGCAGACACCCAACCCATATTATCCGCCGGACCTGTTGAGTGTAGTTTCTTGTGTGTTTTTGTTGGCATCCTTCGAAGACAGTACCTCTTTTTGCTTATTGGCCACTGTGCATGCAGTGCTTTTCCTTGCAGTCATTTCGCGTCGTTGTGCACGAGAGAACACGAGCGACAATTATTGTTTGTTATGAGTTTTGTTGTTGGTCGTTCTATCCTCATATTGCTGTTTGTGTACTGGGGCCGAAAAATCATCTCAACTCATGAGAAAGTACTTCTTATTTTTTAAAAGTAACTACTGGACATTGCTTTAAGAAGTAAAGTTATGAATATGCTAAAAGTCTTCACTACAAAAGAGCAGTCACTCCTGAAAAAATACAGATCTTTCATTATTGCAAACGATACTAGGCTCGTGAAACTTTTAAAAATAAGTCTTTTATTTCATTATCTTCATCAACAGCAGCAGCTGTAACTGCAGCTCATGAAATGAACTACTACATAAAGCGACCAAACATTTATGCTTATTGCAAAATGCCAGAGTGGGATTACCATATTTTGGAATTCTAATCTGTTTTTATTATATCTTAATTATATTACGTGCAATAGTCTGAATGCAGAACTAATACAAAAGGCCAAATATTCCTTGGAAGTCACAGCCGGAACCATGTTCTGACTGACTTCCATGAAACCATGCACTGGTTCCTTGGAACCATGTGCACTGGCACATCATAGACTCTACGTATAACAGAATGAAAGTAATGTTTGACGATAGTCAATGTAAAAGAAGTAATAAAAGAAATTCAGAGTAAAGAATGTATTCCTATTAAAAGTCTGTGCATAGACATTCATTCAACTTATTGTTCGTGAATTTACATGAATTGGTCACGTTTAATTATATATTAGTGTTTTGAATTTCGGAATTACACTCTCGACATTCATGGAGCTGCAACCTCCACATTTGGGGGATACCACCCGTCATTGCTTTCTGTTTCAGCAATCATTGAGATCATTTTAAGCAAAATCGCTGTCTCGTGAACGACTGCAATTTTTGAAATATCTTGTCTATTAGTTCAGCAAACGTTAAACTACGACCAAACAATTATTTCAAAGAAGAAATACGCCTATGACATTCTCACGTAGGGTGACAGCGATAAACCTGGTAATAACACGCCTTGCCATATCGTTCACTGAACTCAGTTTCGTACGTCAAAGCACTGTAAGTGGTATGTTATAAGGGCGAAAGTCAGAGCCACGTCCGTACAGTAGTAACACATTTCATTCAGAGGGAAGGGTAGACCTGCATATTACGTCCACGTCAAGGATTTGCCAATGAGGTATAATTTGCTAGCGGGCGGATGCTTGCATACGCGTAAAAACGTCCTCGTAAAGAAGCGACCGAGCGCGCGTTTATTTCCGAGAGCATTGCTTTGCCTACATAAGTGATGTTTACTGCACAGAAAAATGTCACGTTTCGAAACATAAAATACAAACCGCTGCAAAGATACAACTGTGGGTGATTAAGTTCCGAAGCGTTCGTTGGTAGAAAGTTTTACCAGTCAATCTTCCTCCGCGTTTCTTGCAAGAGATGCAGAGAAGGGACAGTTCTCGGATATTTTTTACGAAATGAAATTTTTTAATTTCCAATCGTCGTCGTTGGCGCGTCGTCGTTTGCGAACATAACAGGGGGTTAATTCTGGAATTTATTTTTAACTAATGATATCAAATATCTTATTTAAAAGTGTTTGAAGTGGTTGTGAGATTTTTTTCGTTCTAATGAGTTAAAGAAGCACATTGCATTGATCTCGAAGAAATCGTGACACGCTAAAATTTGCCTTTTGGTTTATTTAAGTTATTGTTTGTTGCAAGTAGCTGCACTTAGTATAGTTAATCTCGCCATTTAATGTATTGATACACACATTGAATAAGGAATGACATGTATACAATGTATTGCAATGTGAGTTCAGAATAGACAAGATGTATTTCTTTTATTGTAGACAATGAGCATATAAGTACCAAAGTAACTTCTATTACTTTATATTTTCTGCACGCTCGGAACAAATTGCGTAACTTAATCCCATGTTTAACTAGATTTTGTGATAGTGCAAGATAACGCTAGCATTGTGCCATACCCGTATTTTTAAAAACCTCCCACCCATAAATATATACGGTTTGACCACGTAACAAACCGTAGTATAATATTTCAAAGAACATATATATTTTTGATATCTTTAGATCAGTTGTTTTGCAAACTGCTTCTATGCATTTGCATGGCCCGACTCATTTAAATGGCAATCTATTTATTTTGACTCGCAAAAAGGAATGATTAAGTACCCTGATAAAACTTTCCCGAAACGTGCAGCGTCATGGCACCAACTAATGAGGACGTAGACCCTCGACGCGATCGTTAGCCGCAGTGGGAGTCCTCGCCGGCGCTGGACGAGGGCGATGCCCAGGGGCGAACAATGCCACCGCTCATAATGTACCTTTTAAACGCCCTTTCGGAAGAAATATCTCGTCCCGTTAGCCAGACGCTATCCCGGAAGCGCGTACTTTCCCCAACCCGAAAAATGCCTCCTCTCGCGCACCGAAAACCACCTCGGATTCTCTTGGAAACATACGAGCCGGCCGGGCTCTCAATAGAAACGAACAGCACCGTTCTTCTATTTGATAGGGACCCTTGTGCGCCTTGGAAAGCCGTGTGATTACTGCTTCTACGTCATTCGTTATTCTACACGTTGTGGGATAGTTATAGTGTTGGTTTCTAATGGTCGGATATACCGTCAAAGCTCTACAGGTTTGTTGTGAGTTAAAGTCCCAAAAATGCATCTCGAACGCAGCTTTGTTAGCCTTGGGAATAAGTTAATAATAACAAATAAATTAAGTAACCGAGACCATGATTAAAGTTCTTTAAAACAACGCTCATCGGACTAAAGTCTGATGCAATTACATTAATGTCGAGATTGAAAGAAAAGATCATACATTAATGTTAAAATAAAAATCTAATTGATGTGGATGCTGAAAGCTGATTAGGCGTATGTTTGTACTTTATTTATTTGAATGAAATATCGGGACTGTCATTCACACTAAAACTGAAATATGCGATCTTCCTGTCTTCCTTCTTTGGGAACCTGTCGCACAGTAGTGTAATTCTCGTGACTATTTTGCGATCTGTGGAGATCACTGAACTACATTTTCTCTTATAATCAGAACTCAAAATGTGAATCTCTGGGTGCCGTAGACATGTATGGAATACAGGTGCATCTTTCCAATATACGGAATATTCAGAAGCTCCCGTTACAATAAAAACAAAAAGAAAACAGATTCTTTGCTATCATTCGTAAAGAATGGCAGATCCAATTTTTTCGAAAAAAAAAGTTGTCTTTAAGAAAAAATGAGTTTAAATGTTACTTCCGGACGCGAAATACAAACCTGCTGCAAAACTGTTCTCTTGGCGAATCATCGCCCTCCTAATACAATATCCAAGTTTTTCGTTACATATATTAACATATTTAGTACTATATTACATATTTCACATATTTTGCTGTTTTACAACATATTTTCTTCTTCTATCAATCTTCTTCAATTTTAGAAGTATTTTCAAAAACTAGTATTTTCCCTTACATTATTGGTGAAATATAGAAGTCAAAAATATAATTGACACCGCGTTTTGTAACCTGTAACTTTAATTTCCGACAAAAATTTGCAAAGTCGTGGATTACAATAGATAAAGCTTTTACTACTGACGAGAAAGTTGTATGATGCAAAGTATGCATCAGCTCTGTGCATACTTTCCAAAATGTTTTGAAAACGTTTGTATTAATTTTAAAATTTATTTAGGACATTTTTTAAATGTAATTTCGTTATATGTAAATGTGTCTTTAATTAGAGAATTTTAATATTACATATTATGTCGGATTTTACGTATTTATTACATATTCTTACTGTTTTCATTACAAATTTATGTACATATTTTGACGTTTAATACTACATATTTTTCCGCTCCCTAGTTATAACCACGGTATGCAGCGGCGTAACAATGAACGATGAACGTGAACCAAGTCCTATGGAAATTAACAAAATTCCTGGAATGCTCGAATTATGTGTTGCATATTTCCAGTGTGAACTCATACCATGGGTTTTAGAAAGCCACATATAACAAATGATAGTCCCTGCAATTTCTTTCCTTAATATCATGACATATATCAACAGCGTTTTGCAACTAAAATGTTTGTTCATTAAAATCGTTTATGGGCTGCAATATTGGCTGCAATGAAGCGAAAAATGAAGTTTCGAGATAAACGCATTTAAAGTTTTAAGTGGTGGTTGAATTACAGGTGTCACACACGCTTAGTACCTGGTGCTTTAAGGGGTAGGCAATACTTCTAAAAGACTTCATAGGAGTTCTGTTAATAATAGCACTTATTTTCTTACCTATTTTATTTATATTCTACAATCTTACGTTTATATTAACCTACCATTTTCACCAAATATTTAATTACTAATTGTAATATTTACTTTCAATTGCAATTTCTTAGTATTTTGTTTTGTTACATTCAATTTGATTTCGTACTATTCTTCAAACCGTCTATGCAATTCTTTTCCCCACAGACGAAGCTGAACTAAAAATTATAGCAATAATTATTTCATTAACATCTCATGTAACGACCAAAATATATATTTGCTGGTTTACGGCGGCATAGTTCACTCTCGACGGCCACCGCGAAGGCACAGCAATCGCCAATTGTTTCTTCCCTATGCTGAAGTCTCGAAGGAAGCTTGCTTGCGCGCGAACGAAATTAACAAAAAGGGAGTCCAATATAATATGATTTTTCCCACAAATGATTACGAAAACAATTGGGTTAATGTCGATTATGCAAAAAATAATTGTATTTAAAAGATAAACTAGAATAAAAAATGTGAACTATATTTGAATAACAAAATTGGCAAATATTCGTATTTTCGAAACTTAAATAAGAAGAGGTATCTGAGATAGTATTTAAGCAAGAGTATTACAATTCTGCATATGAGTTTTCAACTCCGTGTTTCTCTCTTCTCATTTAATATTCTTAATTTTCATTTTATCGACACATTGTGCGATAACATCTGACTGGTTTTCCAGGTCCCACATATGTCAGCTCAACATTGAATGAACTATATTTCAAATGAGAACTAATGCGTTTACGGTTGACATATACGCCTTCTTATACAGAGGAGTCCAGGTATTCGAATAATCGAACCGAAGTTAACGATATCAATCTTCCAAAAAACTAAATTACGCATAGAACCGTTTAATTCCGAATTATTATTAGTTTCCGGGCGCGTCAACTGCTAAGGTAATTAGTCCCGGATATTTTTATTTCGGGAGGTGGCTGTGATCTTGCCCTAACGGATGGGGAGATCCTGCGCCGACTTACATTTGACCAGCGGTTTTTTTCCCAACCGGGACAAACTCTAAGCTCCTGTCTGGTCTTCCGAATTGTGTGGTAGTGTGGTGCATGTAAGTGTATGTGTAAGTAAGAGATGAGGATATAAGAAGGAAGAGGAAGGAAAGATCGCATACTGTCCGTGGTCTGGTTGCTAGGGTGCTGCTCCGGCATTTACCTGATGTTGATCGGAGAAACCACGGAAAACAAGCAATCAGAACATCCGGCCGCTAGAATTATCCTCCAGAAAGCGACAGACCTAGACCCAGGTATCTAGCTAGTGCGGAAAATGCTGCCACCGACTGCACGGAAACCCTAGGTCGTCCCGTCGATTCCGAACGAATCCTTTGCCTGCGTACGCCCCGACCTGAAAATTCGCCTGGAGCGCGCAAGCCGGCCGTGGTGCCAGCGCCGCGCCGCGCCGTCTCCCCCGCGCCCCGCGCGCCCGGTCGCGGCTCTAACGAGCGAGCTCATCGCTGCGGAAGCCGGCGGCGACGCGGGACGTCGGTCGCGGCCGGCGCAGCGCTGCCCGCGCGGCCTCGCGGCGCCTCGGGGAACGGGTCCGCACGCGGCGGCGGCGGCGGCGGCGGCAGCGGCGGCGGCGGCGGCGGCGAGACGCGCGGGCGGTCGCTGGCTGCGCGCGCTCCGCTGTGCCTGCCGCCGCCGCCGCTCGCAATGGCCTCGCGAATGGACGCCCGCTCGGTCGCCCGGCAAAAACGCAACCGCCGCTGCCGCTGCCGCCGCCTCTCCAGCCTGCGATCCCGTTGTGTTGCCGGACCAGCCGAAATATCGCCACGCTTTAACGCGGCTACCTGCCCACCCCGTCTCGCGGTCGCCCCCTCCCCTCCTCCTTCTGCTTCCAGCGTCACCAGGCACAGTGGGCCCGTGTATGATACGCGCACGTTTTCTTGGGCTCTCGTGTCCCTGGATGCCAGACGAATGACGGGTTTGGTTAGGATTCATTGATTGATTGATGTTTCTGGGCGCGTCAACTGCTACGATCTTTAATCATGTTGGTTTAGGGTATATTTGATACCAAGGGTTCCTTCCTCATATGCAGGTCTAGTCCAGGTCTGCTTGAGGGCGATTTTGCCTCCAGAATCTCCTCCAACAGAGCATCACCCCAGTCGAGATAAGCTCTAAGGTGAGGGTTTGGTTACTTCGATGCAACGTCATCAATACAAAACTGTAACTGTCGATGTAAAGATAATATTTCTTGCTATTAAATGTTGTTAACAATATTTAATAAAAATAAAATTTGCTATATTTTATTCATAATTCACTTATGTTGGTAAAGGAGAAGGCAGAGGGATTTCGGCGTTCAAGGAAACGTGGGTGTAATCTTCGCCTGCGCACTTCAACATTTATAGAACGCTTTCCCACACAAGCACGGGGGTTGCCGCCACGCTGGATATAACTTCCCCTGCGTTGAACGTGTTGTCGGCCTCATCATTCTACGTGGTATAGATATGCTTAGAGCGATTTGATGATCACTAGGGGCGGATAGTAATGAAATGACTATGAATTTTCTTTTTTTTTACTTTAGAAAAATGCCATTTAGTACACACATTTATTTTGTTATGACAAAAGGAAATGTCCCATCGTTATGTGTATTCGACTAATAAGTTATTTTCTACCTTTTCCCCTCATTTTAATGCATTTTTTGCTGATTTCATCGATTTTAATAACATTTTAATGGTACTTGCTTCAAAAAATATTTACGCGTTGCAACAAATGTTCTCCACAGAATTCCTGAGTATCTCCGTCTGGTGACCTATTCGATTTTTTCGCTCAGAAGTTGTAGACAGCCGTTGTATGTAATCTAAGGTTCCTGTGATGTCTGTCAGCGCCATTGGCGATTCATCCGGGATAATAAAGACAGCCTGGATAATAAGACAGAGATTTTCTTGTAAAGAACACACCAAACCAAAAGTTTGAAAGATGAGTTCTCTTGAACGAAGAGAAGAAGCCTCAATTACGTCAGTAACGTATCCAACAGCTTGAATTATTTGTCCAAATTAGTTTTAATAGCATTTTTACGTCATTTATTTGCTTTTAAAACGTTTTAAAAACACTTTTAGCCCATCCAAAATGAGCATTTTATTGTTTAGTTTTGGTAATGTTTTAGGTCATCAAAATCCACCCCTAGTGAGTGATCACGTACATGGCGCTGATCTCAAAGTATTAGTTACCGATTGCACTGCCCCGATCCCTCTACCATCAAATCACTAGCGTCTTGTCGACCGGAATGGAGGACAGAAGAGGGACGGTTGGGAACTTTTGTCGTATCTGTCCACAAACAAGTTCCAACCTTAAATACGTTCCTATTTACAAGAAAATTTCGAATTCTGAATTTTTCATCCGTCAGTTTCGGTTTGGTATTTAAATCATCGTTTCTTGGTTAATGACAACACAATCAATGAATTTGTAATGTAGTGAATCAAAAGGAATTAAATTGGAGAAATGTTATTTAACTTCTGATAAAAATTACTTACATGCAAAATTTTCATTCAAAATTCTAATACAATTTAAGTAGAGTGCGTGGAAAAGTTTGTTTCGTCTCCTAGTCAAGAATCTCATAAAAACAACGAAAGATTTTCCTATGGAGCATGCAAACATGGTTTATACATAGGTATTGGCTAAAATAAAGGGAATAAAGTAATTTTATTCTTTCGTGAAAGTCATCCCGAGAGGCGGAACTATCTTACTTGTGAATAAAATATTTTTTTTACTTCTTCTGAAGCAGAATTTACTGTTATTTGTATTTACTTAGCTCGGCCAAGAAATTTTACTAAACAGAAAAACATTGCCATTGTAACTAAACAAACATATTTCAGGTACATATCGCATTTCAATACATCGTTCTTTCAAGCAAGAAGGGAAAATTCCCAATACTTCTTTTATAGTTTACTGATACGTTATTGCTTGTTATTACCTTCGATACGGAGCATGATAAACACTGCATAATTTACTTGGAATCAGAAAATCGTGATTGCGAGGGTAATATTAAAACAGTTGAATGATACTACATGATCTATAATGGAGGGAATTATGGGAAGGAAACATGAAAAGACAAACCGAGTCAAGTTAACATCTAGTTAATTAGTAAATAAGTAAATATAAATCATTAAAATTAGGTAAAAAGTTAAATCTTGAATTTAGCACCGGCGTTAAATTGTTCTAATAATATTAGGCGTCAAAATCCCCTCCAGCCAAAGGAACTTGGGCTTTTTGTCTGCTCTCGATCATTAGAACCTTTATATCACCCTTGGTGCGTAAATAACTATTATTTATTTATTTATTTACCTATTTATGTATCTATTTATTCAACTTTTCAATTGTTAGGTGTGCCTTATGGCTAGGTCCATCGGCTTTCTCGTCGGGCGCTCGCGTGAGGCGCCGGGCAGGCGGGAGGGCAGCTGGAAACTCTAGACCCTAATGAGCTCCCTCCAACCCTGGCTTCCGACCGTTCGCGCCAAGTAGCTCACCCCCAGATTAATAACGTGATGGCACGTCACAGAGGTGATTCATTGCCACAGTTTCAAATTAGGAGAGATTCACAAAGTTAGCAGGTAGCAAAATGTGTAATTCCATTTGAAAACCGACCACAATTTCTCCGTGAAAGGCTTAATACTGTAAGTAAAATAACTTAATAATGGTAAGTTTTATTGTTGTTAAATTATGTAATACTAATATGTATTTTTTGTAGCTTTTTACAATGCACCTTTATAGAATTAAAACTTTAACATCGATTACATTAGAATGTATACTTTAATATCGATTCACAATTTTCTGCAACATAAGGTTTCTATTCAATACAAATCTATACCGAGCAAAAAAAAATGCAATTTCGATTTTAACAATGATATTTAATGAATTATTTACCATTTGTACTGTATACTTCTAAAAGTCTAAATATGTCCACAACAAATATTGTGTCTAAGCTTTTAAGACAATGGATGGCCATCTTGATCAGATTTTCAGTTCTTGTTTCCCTGATCATTTGAGCAAATTCTGAAATAACCACTTGTTTTGCTTCTCTGTCATAACTAAACTTCGCAATCTGCGTACGTTCTCTAGAGCTCAGTGGAGAATATAGTTATAATAATAATCGTATTCTCTCAGCAGAGAGTCGCTTCCTTTACGAAGGACATTATGAGGGACGACGGTCGGCCAAAAACTGTAGTTGATTTACTTTTGAAAATAATTCGTTTTTCACGGGCGCAATTTTTTCTAATCAATTGTTGCCCTCCCCACCCTAAAAAACCTTCCTCCCACCAGTATTCATAATTCAAATTGATCTGTTAGGGGAGGGATGCCAGAA
This sequence comes from Acheta domesticus, assembly GCA_031308135.1. NCBI lineage: Eukaryota > Metazoa > Arthropoda > Insecta > Orthoptera > Gryllidae > Acheta > Acheta domesticus. Next base: position 75,356,017 of record JAHLJT010000631.1, on the reverse strand, counting down.
TACAAGAGATCATGCACAGAATACCCTTCTCCCCGTGGTCACAATCAATGTTTAACTGTTTTTACTTGCTCGCGTTCTATAACGCAGAATAAAGTATTGTAATGCTGTGGCAAATAGTGAGATATTTCGACCGAAAAGTGATACATCAACATCTACATTTTCCTTCACGGCATCTGAAATTGTACTTCGGACCTTTTCTTTCAAAAGTTTTCAAGTTAACCTGGCATTTCATATGCTCTGCTGAATCTGAGTGAGAAGAGTTTTATTCAACAGAGGAACAAATCCATCTCTGTTTCACACGTTACTATTATTGCTAAAAACTAAGCATGTCCAACAAAACAATTTTATAGAGTTGGAGAGAAGCACAACCACGAGAATTCGTTAAAACATAACTGTTTTTTGAAACTAAAGTTTTAGTTTTTCCTGAATGTTTAACACAATTTTTACCAAGCATTAAAATTTAACGCGATCAAAACTTAAAATTTACTTTTTACTTAGTATTTCCAATGTTAGTGTTGCTTTTAATAAAATACACTACTACATCGTAAACAGGATTCATATTTGAAACATCACAGCACTGTTAGCGAAACACGATACGAATTTCAGATTAGAAATGAAGCAAAAATCAAATTCATTTAGCCTCTGCTTCACTAGCACGACTGCAGCAGCATGTAGTCCACACTGTTATCGTGAGTGACTTCAATTAAACGGTTGCCAGTGCAACGGCCTAAATATGCACACAGGTGGATAGTTGGACGGATGAAGGAACGACACACGGAACGACAGTCGGACGTTTTGAAAAAATCGAGTTTTCGGTATGAAGGAATCACAAAATTCTGAAAACGCTACGTATTAGAGAATGTCATTTACTACGTAAAGAAGCAAGAAAAATTCTCTTTTACAGTGACAGAACGCCACAAAACGAGTTTTTCTGTCGAAAAAGAGCAATTTTCGCCGCAACATCACACATTTTCCTCTATACAACGTATCTATTTACGTATATACTTTCTATTTACGTTTGTATTCGAGGAAGTAAAGAAAAATTCACATGATCATAATGAAGCAAATCATACATAATGGCAAAAAAATTATACGACCTAAACGTTTTCGTGGACTTGATTTGAGAATATGCATTACGCACGTATTACCCAATTATCAGTACAAAACGCGTTAAACGTATGAAATTATTGATTCGGTTTCTGATATTTCGTGCTGCTAGGCTATTTGCGGGGAACGCAAATCAAATCCAGAGACACAAATTTCCTTCCATGGCTGAACAACCTATTGGGATTTATGTTCCGTCACGTTCACTCAATTCGAAGGACTTTCCTACTTTGACCAATCATAGCAGTTCTTTCGGAGATGGTCGTACGTACTCTAGATAGGTTCCAGTAGGCGAAACAAGTTTGAAGTCTTGAGTAAATTATAAAGAGAACTAAAATCGAACTTCTCTCTGACTACATATTAACAACACCCAACCACGTGCAAAAACATCGGTGTGATATAGCGGGAATCAGCATGAATCCCACCGCCTCACAATAGTTTTAATTCGAACGCGTTGTGTAAAAAATGGGCGCACAATTTCTTGAAAGAAAATACTGCTCACCGTTATAATTTCGAATCTTCACAAATATTTATTACGGGTGAGACGATCTTTTTTTCCTTCCTATCAATAGGCACTGAAAATCTTCAAATAAGAATGGTATTAAAAAATGACAACCAACGTCGACGTATGAAACGCACTTAAACGTGTAAAATAATTTCGAACCTACATTTAGTCTTACAATTTTGAAATGACTATTTTTTAAACATATTAGAACGCTACTGCACCTGTCATGAGACTCCGAAGTCCGTTGATCAAATTGCTCCGCTACTCAGCGACCTGGCGGCGACACTGAAGAAACAAAACCCTCCTTGCCTGGTTTTGTCCTAATCAAGAAGGAATTGAAAATATCGGCTGAATTTGAAAAAAGTTAGCAAACAAAAAAGAGAAAGGGAAATTATAATATTACAAGGTTGACACATATCTCCGTTCTCAGTCAGTCTTGAAGTAAAATGTATACTCCTCGGTTGCATCCGGAAGGTACCCAAGTGAGGGCCCTCAAATTTGTAGGTTCCTTGTAGCTACGTTCTGCGTTCGTGACGGCGTGGAAGCTAGAGGCGGTGAAATTCCCCTTTTAGGTCTTCGACCGCCCTCGCTCGGCGGAGGGCGCGAGATGACGGTTCAGCCGCCGATTCCTCTCGCTCTGTCGGATTGATTGGCTGTTAGTGGTTCAGAGCGCTTCAAATGCAGAGGTCATTAGGCCCGTAAGTATTGTGCATGTTTTTTCACCGAGAGGTGGCGGTGATCTTACCCCGCTGAATGGCTAGATCCGGCACCGACCTACCGTCGACTGGCGGGTTTTCCCCAACCAGGTATCGCCCACCAGCGGGGCACCGCCCCATCCGAGACAAACTCTAAGCCCGCGACCGATCTCTCGGCATGTGTGGTCGTGTATGTTATTGAGAGTGTGTGTAAGGGGTGAAAACAGGACAAGGAAGAGGATAGAAAGATCGCGGTCCACGGCCAGTTTCATTAGGGTACTGCTTCAGCGTTCACGTGGTGGTGATCGGAGAAACCACGGCAAACTACCGATCAGAGCAGCCGGCCGCTAGAATTCTCCAGACAGGGATAGAACCGGACCTTGCTATCTGGCTAGTGCCAATCCTGCCGCCGTCGGGACTCGAGCCTAGAACTTTCCGTTAGAGGCTGTGAAGTGACATCAGTTGATGCATTAAGCCACTTTTCCCCTGTCACTTGGTCGAAGTTCATCGGATTGATTGATTGATGATTTTGGGCGCGTCAAATGCTAAGGTAATTGGTTCCGTAAGTGTAGTGCATGTGTTTTTCTCGGGATGTGGTGGTGATCTTCCCCCACTGGATGGTGAGATTCGGCGCTTAACAAGCTCTAAGCTCCAGAACGGTTTCTCGGCATGACTGGTGCTGTAGAACATGTACGAGGAAGTGTATGTAAGTTAGGGGTGAGGCTAGAACAAGGAAAAGCAAGGAAAGATCACGCGCGGCCCGTGGCCCATTTGTTAGGATACGGCTCCGGCATGTGAGAAACCATGGAAAACTACCTTTCAGCGTAGCCGGCCAGTAGAGTTCATCTCTAGAGCAAATTCAACCTAGCTATAAGTGTCCGGAGTCACCTCTCCCGGTGGGAGTTCATTGAAGGTCATCGGAAGTCACGTAAGGCGAGCCCGGAAATGCGGACGTCGGCGGACGAAATTCATATCGTTCACGGTCGCGACGGCTCAGGGTTAACCAGTGAAGCGGCCTGTTAACTGTCCCATTCTCCCTCGAAACATTTTTGTCACGTAATGAACCGCCAACCTACATCTGGTCGGGATGTGCGGTCTCGACAACAAAGTTTAACATAAGTTAAGGCTTCATGTAAATTCCCTCCACCCCCCCCCCCCAAAAAATCGAAATAACCATTGCAAAATCGAAGAGGCTTGCGTTTGTTTCGATCTATAGAGGAATATCAATTTTGGAGCAAATCGTTTGAACGGTTTATGCGCCAGCTTTGAGCATAGACAGATGTTTGGCCGTCAATCGATTTTTCGGCCCGACAAAACGGATTCCGACACAATATGGAAATGGAAGTAATCTTCTTCATGTAGGAACCAGATTTCTACACTTTTTCGTTTCTAGGGTCCGTCGATAAACGTTTTTCTCTCGAAAATGTGCCGATTTCCGCCACACAATTACCGTAGTTTCCCTTAAGTACGTACGTAATAAGGTGAGAAATTAAAAAGCGACAAATTTGAATCGAAATCCCACTGATTTGAAACTGAACGAAAGAATAAAATTATTATAATTATAGGAACCTTCAAACAGCGTGAGTCTTAGTGATCGTCTGGGAAATTCAATTTACGGATAATATTCACTAATAAGGTTGGTATGTTGTTCCGATTGGTGGAGTAGATAACGAAAACTTACTATGCCAATGAGGAGCCCATTCACACTAGTTCCCGTAAATTCTAAACACACTAGTGAGAATTCCCTGTGTCACTACTTGAATATTATCGAGTTGCAAGGCCTCTGTCCGTGAACCTTCATAATTTGTCTCGACTTTCATGTAAATTCTTGAATGAAACTGATATTAGCTTGCATTGCTGAGACTTGTAAATTATTAAATTAGCTAGGTTCGACTATGTTTCACGTAATGAGCAATTTCTTGATAGGACACTTAGGCAGTCGATGACGCAAAGACCATTAATTCAGCGGTCGCGAAGAGAAGAGGAGCGGAGCGGAGAGGATTAGTGGAAGGGGAGGGGACCGTTTTCATTGTGACCTACGCGGGTTGCTGGGTTTTCTTGCACTATTAGCTGATGGGGATTTCGAGTTTGGGCTTAACAGAATGTCGAGTATCGACTTACCGGAATATCGAGTATCGACTTACCGGAATATCGAGTATCGACTTACCGGAATATCGGGTATCGATTTACCGGAATATCGGGTATCGATTTACCGGAATATCGGGTTTTGACTTACCGGAATATCGGGTTTTGACTTACCGGAATATCGGGTTTTGACTTACCGGAATATCGGGTTTTGACTTACCGGAATATCTGGTTTTGACTTACCGGAATATCGGGTTTTGACTTACCGGAATATCGGGTTTTGACTTACCGGAATATCGAGTTTTGACTTACCGGAATATCGAGTTTTGACTTACCGGAATATCGAGTTTTGACTTTCCAGGATATCGAGTTTTGACTTACCAGGATATCGAGTTTTGACTTACCAGGATATCGAGTTTTGACTTACCAGGATATCGAGTTTTGACTTACCAGGATATCGAGTTTTGACTCACAAAGTTTGCTAGTTCAGAATAAATATTCCAAAATGTATTTTCTTCATTCCTCAAATGATTATTCAATTCCCTACTAACATTAAAAGTTTCGAGAGTGCCTTGACGATATGGATACGACCAATTCAAACGGCTGCTTGTCCCAGCAGTGACCTGACGTCATTAAGAGTCTCCCAAGACTTAGTATCCTGGTCAGAAATTAATTCAAAATTAAAATATTTTTTGTCACGAAGGCTGAGTTCGCGAACTTTGAGGCTTACGGCAGACTTCACCTGAAAATTCGAATTATTAACGATACATTCCTTCGGTTTATAAATTTTGGTTTTCACCACAGAAAACAAACGTATATTCTTCCGCATAGCCGAGGTTTGAATTGCATTGAATGAGTAGCATCTCGGTGTACCTTGGGCACGCCGACCGCAGAGCGAAGTGGTGCGGGGCGGGGAGGCCGTGTGCCGCCCGGGGCGCCTGCAGTGGCCGTCGCCCCGCGCCACGGCCCACGCCTCCCCGCCCCGCGCCGCCCCGCGCCGCCCCGCGCCGCCCCGCGCCGCCCCGCGCCGCCCCGCGCCGCGCCGCGCCGCGCCGCGCCGCGCTGCGCGCCGGCCAACGCCTACGCACATGATTTATGAGGCGCGGCCCTAGCCGGGATTCCGAATGCGGCGCGCTCTCGCCCCGTCGCGTCGCAGCCGCGCGCGGTCAATAGAGCCCACGGGGGGAACGCGTGTGTCAACTGCGCCTCGCAGCAACACACGCGCGTCGCGGTTGTTTTCTTCGGCTGGGCTTTCAGTTCTTCTGCATTCATCCTCTGATGTGAGTTCTAGACGCGCAAGTTTTCTAGGCACTCGAGTCGTTGGTCCTTTGCCCAGCACTGAATAGCATGGCCCGCTGAGAAACTGTGGTCCAGGTAGCACGCATCAACTGCCGTCGCCTACTCTGTATCTTGACATTATCGTAGTATTTTCTTCAGTCAGTGCGTTTATGTGTGGTTTGCCAATAATGCTTTTTTATAATACAGGCATTTTTTTAGCTTTTTCTAGGATTCAACGAATATGATTTACGGTTAAATTTATTTATTCATTATTTTTTTTCTATATCAGGGCTAAGCAATGGCGTGACCTACTTCACGAGTCCTGGCCGAGCGCTTATCTGCGAGCAAATGTGTGGCTCGCTGCCTTTGGAGACATTCCGCGGGACGGAGAGGGGAGACGATCGGACACGATCGGCTCTGGTCTAGTGAAAAGCCTGTGGCACGCGAGCCATCGCGAGCAGTCTAGCTCAGATTCTTGCATTTGAGCAGCCCTGCTCTAAATGGCTTCAGTTGATTCATGTGTCAGAATTCAAGGTTCGGTTGAACTTGGTCGATAGTTATCCAAATACTTGCACAACCTTTATCAAAAATAAAAATTAATAAACGCAAAGAAAACCTACATTTATCTACATGAAGGCTTCTAGAAGGCGTGTCACTCTTTTTTTTATTTTCTGGATTTTGGGGGTTCTTTACATGAAGTCTCAAAAATATTTTCAATTTTACTTCCCCGTATACGTACGTGTATACGGAATAATGTACGTAGTATAGGGAAAGATATGTAATGCTGCGCAAACAAAATGGCGAATTTTCGGCAGAAAAAAAATTGTTGCCGGGTCGTGATAACGAAAGAGTGGATAAATTCAGTTGCTAAATCAAGAAAAAAGTCCACTAACACGTGGGGTAGCTAGGATCTCTTTTGTGGGTGAAAGCAAAACGTCTGTCAGGTCCGTCCGTCCGTCAGGTCCGTCCGTCCGCCAGGTCCGCCAGGTCCGTCAGGTCCGTCAGGTCCGTCCGTCCGCCAGGTCCGCCAGGTCCGTCAGGTCCGTCAGGTCCGTCAGGACCGTCAGGTCCGTCAGGTCCGTCAGGTCCGTCAGGTCCGTCAGGTCCGTCAGGTCCGTCTGTTTGTCTGGCCGGGGTAGGTGAACAGCACTAGCACCTAAACTAAGTTACGATTTTTTTCAAATTGAAGAAACCCCTGTCTATCTGACCTGAGGCGAAATTCTGCGATTTTAAAAAAATTATTAATTTTTGGGGGTACTTTACATTGAAGCTCCCAGGACATTTTCAAACTTTTCTCAAAAACTGCTCGAAATTTCTTTAAATTTCTTGTGGGAATAGAGGGCCCCATTTTCACGAATAACTCTTAATTTTCGAAAATTGCAAAACTTTGATTTTTTCGACGTCTTCCTACAATTATAAAATTGAAAACAGATTTTTTTCAAATAAAATTTGTTCTCCAAAGTGAGTTATTCCATTAAGGTCATGTAAATTTTAAAAAAAACTAGTAGTTTTCGCGCAATATCACATGCAATATTTGAAATTTTTAAAAATTATGAAAACAAGATTTCTCAAAGACGGCTCCAGTTTTTTGGAATGGAAAAGTGTTCAATTCTGTCCCATATTTCAGAAGCTTGATTTCGGCCAAGATGTTTCGAGCCCAAAAATCAAAATAATGCTAAAAAATGTAGGTGTTTTTTAATCACGCTCACTTAGGAAATCGCCAGTGGTTTGGGAATTAAATTGGTTACCACGACAAGACTGCCGTTATTAAACAATGTATGTGTTTATGCATCTTTTGGAAACATTTTATTACTGAAATCGTTCGCATGCTGTTTCTGGTTGCGAAAATACCCATTACTCCTGTGCATCATATCAATTTAAATTGCCGAAAGTGAAACCGCTAAAAGGTACGTAAGTATTTGAGAAACGTACGTGTAATTTGACTATGAATGATGAAACTATAATTTACGTTCATCATTTTTTAATCGGTTGTAGTTCAAATATTTTGTTTAGTCAAAGAATTGATTTCCCAATTTCAAAGTGCTTGAAGTAATGTTTGAAATAATGCTTGAAGTAAAGGCAAATTTAAATTCTTGTTCTCAAAACCCGCTCCAAACATTTCTTTAAATTTCTTTTAAGATTAGAGGAAAATGCACGTATAAAGGTGGGAGAGTAAATGTAATTTTTTCGACTTGTCTCTCACGTTGTTAATATTTGTATTGGTGGCAAATAGTTCCTGTTATTATATTTATTAATGCATGTGTTTTAAATAATGTCATAGTTTCTCGAAAATTGAACCGTTTTCTGTAAAAACTAGTTAAAAATTCGGCATTTTCAGAAACGCCCAAACGTCATTTTCTCATAAATGGCTCCATTTTTTTCTTCAAACTTTTCAAACGAATAGTGCTAATTGCACTCTTTATTATGATGTAAGATTATTTTGGGGTATTATTTTTTTCCAAAATAACACAATTTTTTAAAAGATGTCTCACGCCATTAGTATGCACATTTTCTGCAATTTGTAAACACAATTGTATTTATGAGTAAAAGTGCTTAAAATTAATTATAATGAAGTGTTTCAAAAACTCAAAACTTTTGTGTGAAAGAACTTCAAATTTCAAATTTACAGATAGCAGGTACGCATGTAACGTAATTTTCTTAAATACTCCTTCAAATGTTACGAAGAAAATGTCTATTTACGACGAGGTTTTACTGTTCTTTAATATTCTTCAAATAATATTTCCGTTCTACCATTAGGAAACCGAAAAATTAAGAAAATGTCAAAAAAATGTACTTGGCGAGGCGATAGATGGCAGCTGACAAGAGTATGTGGCAAGACCAAATGGCTACCTGCGACCAAAGAAATAGAAAACTAATACGGGAAAGTCTGTGCCATTCTGTAGCAGCACTAGTTTTCTTGAAAATGATTCCAGATTTTCGGATTAAACTTTAGCAAATGATGCAACATTAATTTTCGTTGAAATCCCTGATTTTTCGGATATTCAATAGTTCAATTTTTTTGGCGTCTTTCTACAACAACAGTATTGAATTTAGAGAATTTTTCTTTAATGAAATCTGTTCTTTAAAGAGAGTTCTTCAAATAAGATGTGGAACAAGTTTTCGAAAATATGAGTAGCTATTGCGTAATATTGCGTGAAATATAGGCAATTTTAAAATTATTTTCCCCCAAAGCGGCTCCACATTCTTTCTTTAAATTTTCTCCTCTGATGTATCAATTGATGGTACAAAAGTGATGCTAATCTGATTTCCGATGTACTCCCTGTATTTTCGAAAATTGCAAAACGTTAACATTTCAAAACCACAAAATTGAAAATAGAGATTTTTGCTTTAAACAAAATCGATTATAAAAAAATAAGAATTGTAACGTAATATCCATTGCTTCCAAAAATGAGGCAGTCAATTTCAACGGTTTTGTTTCTTATCTGAAAAAACATCTATTGCAAATTTTATTTCTTCAATAGACGGAAACGTCCTAAACGAAACATTTGTTTTGACTTTCCTGATCGCTGAATGTCGATTTAGACGAGATCTCTAAATAGAAAATTCATGACATGTGTCCATTCGAATCATCATCTAAAAATAGTGCTTAGCTGCTTAGCCTGCCGTTAAGTTGAAAATTGGCCTGTGTAATGCACAGTGATTGGTTTACACTGAAATTGACGAGGCATATGCAGCTAAGGTGTAAGGCATATGCAGATAAATTACGCAAATATTGGATGTTAACGGGTTAGAAAATGCCTCGAAAAATTTTTTGAAAAAGGAGTAGCTTCCGCGCAATTTTTGATTGAAATTAATGCAATTTATAAAAGAAAATTCCTCAAAACCCCTCAACATTTTTTCTTTGATATTTTCCACGGATAAAACATGGGACCCTTAAATAATGAGGTGAGAGAATAGTATGTTTAAGCGTCAGCCCAAGTGAGTACGGCAGAGCGACTGGGTGGTGTAGCGGTAAAGCGCACGGCTAGTTAACTAGATGAACCTGAGTTTCAGTCTCAGAAAAAAATTGCTGGTTGGAAACACTTTGGAAAGTTCATGAAGCTGAATAATATTGCGGAGCCGTTACAAATGATGCGAGAAAGTAGGTACTATTGTAGCGTCAATAATTTTCTTTAACGTTAGTTAAGAAATATTATTGTGTACTGTTATGTACTATTATGAAATAGCCATTATGTACGCGTTCTTTTCAAGAAAATTAATATTTTCGATGATACTGACAAAGAGAAATATTTCGACCTACGTAGTTCGGTATTCGTGAACCTTCAAAAGTTCAGTTAAGATAAATTGCTACGCACCGACCACTAAGACACAAAACTCGGAAGAACCATGTAGATTTCTTAGAAGATTATTCTCAACCATCCAACCAGATTGGCATGCAAATTCACACATCCCAGTATTCAATGAAAACCGGAATTCTCCGAGGTTCGCATGGTAGAGGCCACTTAACCTCCTTGCGGCCCAATTATTATGAAGTCACCTAACGAAACTGCAGGGCTTGCCCACTGAAGCTAAGCCAAACCGAAACCTTCATTACAGAGCTCAAGTAGTTACCGAGTAACTGGGTGTATATTTTTGAAGTACCTGTTTAATAATACGTCTGCAACAATTTACGAACATATTCTCAGATATATCGCCGTAAAGAAGGTATTAACTCAATAGCTGAATGTAAATAGATAAAATTAATAAATTTCAGAATTTACTACTAACAGCATCTTTTTATTTTCGCGTATAATCATTTGAGAGAAAATCATAATGAAATTACACTTTATTTTATCTTTTGATTCGGTCGCTATAAAACACATACAACATTTGCACAGAAAAATCCTCATTCATAGACACGAATGATAATATTACGTACTTTCAATATTTAATTATTATATCTAATACAGGTTTACCATATTTAGCAATCAATGTTCTGTGTAGGGAGGGAGTGAGAAATTTCGACCTACTATCTACATGCAAACGTTCACCGAAGAATTACCATTCTGTACATTAAGTATGATCGTTGTATTGATGTCCCAGTATGATGAAGCGTTACATCCCAATGAAATGTTGTTTCAACACCATGGAGCATTACATCCTAATATTTCCTTTAGTAACAGCAATGATTTACATACGTGTTGCTACGTAAATTAATAAGAAATGTATTAGTTACATATTTACCAGGATGTGTGACGGATATGTTCTTCCCATGTGGTCAAAATAACGTCTATACCAGCAAAATTCTTTCGGGAACATTAAAGAGCGCACAACAAGAAGTAACATCGACGAAATTTTTACAATTTTTGAGCCACTACAATATGAACGTCGTTTTTTAAAAGCTTAATATCAAGTTTTTTTAATCACGGCTTTCGTATCTTTAATATCTCCGACATATTTCTTTACTTTTAACACACTGTGACTGTTACAAAAATAACTAACTTTAAGCTAATATACTAAATAATAATACGATACAATTAAATAAAGTAATATTAATTTAAAAAAGTATTAGTACGAAATTGCACCAAAATTGAAAGACTCAGAATAATTAAATCATATCTCTCATCCAACGGAACAATGAAATAACTACTAAATTGTGCGAAAGATAAATTAGTCAGAACAATGTAGAAATATTGACTGAATTGTTATTTTGTTCTGGTGCTCGTGAAAGAAGTTACGTCAATGTTGAAATGTCACGTGATGGTAACCTCATTTGAGAAGAACAACAATGTATCGGTTGATTCCGTGATTTTAGTTCAAGAAACACTCAAGTTGTGATAGAACATCGTCATAGATGTCTTGCATGGTTTTCTGAGAAAGGAAGAGCAACTTACAACGGAATAACGCCCTAAATGTACAATTATGTCATTTTTGCTAAAAAAGGGTGATAAAATAATTTCAAAGAAGGAAGAGCTGCCATATTAAATTATCTGAGCAAAAATCATCACAATGTTAATATAGGTATTAACCACGTTTATCCCTTATGGGTAAATTGTTCATTCAAAGTATTTTATTTGAATGAGCGATAACTTCGTATCGAATGGTGTACCAAAACAATCAACAACTAATAAGTTTATTGTTTCATACAGATTCAAAATGTAGCACTTTTCCTATAGTATTACAATATTATGTCTACTCCATCTACGAGAATATAGAATTCGACTGCTCTAATGAATCTACTACTAAGCAGATGCGTTTGATTAGAACACAACTTTTGCAAGCTTTTCTAATGTTTTCGTTGCGTGCTTCACTCGTATCTTCAAGAATATTATTTCCTTAGAATAAAGGAAAACGTAGTGAAACTTGTCCAAACAATACAGTTTCGTTACTACAATAATTTACTCATTCAATATTTACGTTTCTAATATTCACCATATATGATGAAATTAAAATATTGATTTTAGTGCAAATCTGAACAGCTTTACTGAAAAAATCATGTGTATTTCCCATGTTGAAAATCCGTACATTGGTTCAAAAGAGATCAGAAGAAACTCTGATTCAATTACGTGTTCAGTGAAAATACACTTAGTTAAAAACGTAGAACGATCGCAAATGACCCAAGAATTATACTTTCAAGGATGTTTGATCTATCTATTATAGGATTATTTTCAATGTGTTAGCTAGAATTAATGTTATAGCCAGTAAATTTTAACATTAAGTTAGATTTAAACTATTAAACTATTATACTATTAAACTATTAAACTATTATTAGTTGTTGGTTGTAACGGTCTAATAGTTTGTTTCTTATTGATATTGCGAACCCATTGATTTAAAGACAGCTATTCTTTTAAAACCATTTAATTATGAAAGACAAACTTTATGGAATAATTAGTTAATTAGTACGTTCCGACGGCAAATGTTTGTTCTTTTCCAGTACTTGAAAAACACGAACAACTATTGTCGAAACGTTCTACTAATTAACCAATTAGGCCAAAGGACATTTCTGTAATTATGAAATGATTTTAAAAGGATAACTATACTTAATTCAATAGGTTTGTATAATAACACCCCCCTAAAAGCAAGACTAAACCATGCATGATAAAGCAATAAATGAAAATAAGTAAATTTGTTCTTTCCCTCCAGCTGCAGTTGTCTCCTCCACGTGGGCTTCCTGCTCCGTGCGTTGTCGCTCCGAAAGCCGCGACGCAGCGCTTTGGGACCCGTCCTCTCCCCCTCCCCTCCGCCGCGCGGTCCCGCCCCCGGCTGCCGGTGACCTCGCGCCGTGCGGGCCTTCCTTGGAAATATTAACACGTGATAAGACAGTCGCCGGCCGAACGCGCGGTGCGGGTTTCCTTTATGGCGATTTTAAAGCTAATAACGGCGCGCCCGGAGAGGGGGCAGGTCGGGGCACCGGGGAGGGGGGGCCACGGCGGCCGGAGGGAGGAGGGGGCTGGAGGTATGCGTACGAAGGCGCACCATCTTTTGCATAATTTAATGCCAGGCAGTTAGCCGAGGAAAAAATAAAATAAAGGAAGGATAATAATAATAAAAAATAAACATTCACGAGAAAAAGAAAGTGCGGCGGGTTACTGTGCGTTCCGAAAACATCGAGTCGGGCGGAGCGGCGGCGAGTGAGGCCGCCTCGCGTGTTTTATGGGAACGCGGAGGATGCGCCGGCCGCCCGGACGGGTCACCCGGAGGTCGCCGCAGGTCGGCGTGAGCAGAGCGGCGCGAGGACGAGATCCGTGTGGCGGGGCGGGGCGGGACGGGACGGGACGGGAAGCGGGGAGGAGCGAGGCGGAGTGAAGCGGGGTGCTTGACGGAGCGGTGCGTGGCGTGGCGGGGCGTGGCGTGGCGTGGCGTGGCGTGGCGGGGCGGGGCGTGGCGTGGCGTGGCGGGGCGTGGCGTGGCGTGGCGGGGCGTGGCGTGGCGTGGCGTGGCGTGGCGTGGCGGGGCGTGGCGTGGCGGGGCGTGGCGTGGCGGGGCGTGGCGGGGCGGAACGGAACGGAACGGGATGGACGGGACGAACGGGACGGAGCGGAACGGGACGAGTCGGGGTGGGGTGGGAGGGGAAAGGACGAGCTGGGAAAGGAGGGGACGGGACGGGGAGGTGCGAGGAGCGACGGAGCGTGGAGAGACGAGAGGGATGGGAGGGGAAGGGGCAGGGCGGGGAGGGACGAGAGGGATGGGACGGGATGGGACGGGACGGGACAACCGAGGCGGGGCGCGGCGGGGCGAGGGGCGGAGCGGAATGGGACGAGTCGGGACGGGAAGGAACGTGGAGGGTCAGAGGAGATGGCGGGCCAAAGAAGGAGCGGGGCAAAAAGTGGGGTGAAGCAGAGGGTAAGCAGCATGTTGGAGGGAGGGGGCGAAGCGGGGGGAAGGGCGGGGGTGAGAGCAGGGGCAGGGCAGGGCAGGTCGTGCGGGGAGGGGCGTGGGCGGGGAGGCAGGGGTGAGGCGGATCAGAACGAAATGGGTGCGGGGTGGGGCGCGGCGCTTCATCGCTGTTCGCAAGGAGTTCGAGGAAGACGGGGCGCATGTCAGCGGCCAAGATATCAGCGTTCGACGCAGCTTCTGATCGCGGCCGACGGCGGCGCTGTGCTCCGGGAAGGCGGCCAAGGCAGAGGCAAGAGAATGCACGGACCGTGGACAAGTAGCAGGGAGGCAGGAGCGGTGTCGACACGTCAGCGAGGAAGGACAGGGAATTGCGAGGGTGGAGCGGTGGGACGAGGTGGGAGAGGGAGCGCACGTCTGACGGCAGTGTTAGAGATAGTGGTAAGGGCAGGACGAACGGCAGTGAAGGCGAGCGTGGGGTGCGGGGACGGCGCGCGGGGGAGACGAAGAGTAGGGCGGTGGCAGTGTGACGGTGGCTAGGGCGTCGAAGTTGGGGAAGATGTCGGGGATGCGATCGCCGGGCCCTATGACGGGGATGAGGTGATGTGATTGATTGTGATAACGAGATAAGGACGCGAGGGTGGTGGTTTTTTACTTGAAGCGTTGACGGAAACACGTGTTGGGGTGACAAAGGAGGCTGTATCAGGCCTATCATATAGATAGTGATGGTAAAGCACCTGGTAGCAATGTCAGCAATAGTGATGAGAGAAAGGAGTATTCACGATATGTCGGTGTGTAGAAGACGATGTGCGTAGAGAATGTATCGGTGTGAGTATCAGTTGCGAGTGCATTCTGTCCAAATTGCCGAAGCTGCTACAAAACACCTGGTAAATTCAAACTCAGTATCAGTAGCGATTATGTGTTACCCTCCACTCCCATGGAATATATGATAATAAACTGAATCACATCTTTAACGTCAAAATAGCTTTTCCCCCCATTTTTCTGTTTTGTTGCGAATTCACTGCGTCTGAATATTCTAAAAGATAAATTCCTCAACAATAATGCTTTTGAAGTCATGTAGGTAATATAATTTAAGCTGAGAAGAACGCGTGCTCTACGAAGAGTTGAACGCGAATCGAGATCAGTCATCGATGGATCAATATTCCCCTTTCCCTTCCCAACATTCTTTTTTCTCTCGAGGAAGCATAACTAATTCAGAACTCCCCCCGAATGTCCCACCCTCGTCGGTTCGGCTCAAGTGCCAGGGCGGGCGGGGCGAAGCCGCGGCTGGCGCCGGGGGGCGCTGGGTGAGGCGCGGAGGCGGAGATGACGGCGGTGACGGCCATGCTGGCGGCGGGGCGGGGCGGGCCGGGGGAGGGGGAGGGGAGGGCGTCCGCCATTGACGGCGGCGTCGCGGCGCACATCGCTGGGAGCGGGGCCGGCTCGGGCGCTCCGACGCCCCCCGCCCGGGCGCGCTCTCCTTCTGCGATGGCGCCTGGCGAAGCCCGGCCACCGCAGGCCCGTCTCCGCCTGGCGGTGAACGCTACCAGGGCCTTGCAACTCTCCATCGAAACCGGAGACAACGCTTGGGAGTGCTACTATAGGAGACGCTTGTGTCGCCGGCTACTCTCTCAGTCTGAATCAGTGAAAAACTACTGATTGACAGTGACTATTCACTGATGGTGTCAGTTATAACCCTGCCACTCACAATCAGTGAATTGAACAGAACAAGTCAGTGAAAATGGGGTCCACTTTTTGAATCAGTGAAACTTTACTGTATGAAACGGTGACAACAGCAGCACGCAAACGACTGAACGATCAGTGAGCAATGGTGGCGCGGCACTTTTACCACTGACGACCAGTGAAATGCTGGCGGCCATTATGAAAAGGTTCGCATGTTCCCTGATTGTCAGCAAAACCACACATTTCGACTAAAGATATCAGTGACTTCGGCTCTCACTGATTGAATGAGCGACAATTTCACTGATTCAGATTCAGAGAGTACAGCTGCTGGGTACGCTCGCCAACATCCGCACCTAAAGATTGGCTAATTTCTGAAATATACGTAAAGTGTCTTCTAAATGTTCAATTATTCATAATATATGCGTATAAGAAACCGTTGGAGAAAGCGCGAACACTGACGCTATTTTTTGTAACATTACGCGCCGGCTTGGGTTTCGCGAACCAACGCAGAAAATACGCACGTTTGAAGTATCGTTCCCAGCAGTTCTTATTTTAGTTCCTGTAAAAAGGTGTTGCAGGAGAGGCGCCACTGTAATGGTCTCCACCACGTTATATGGGAGTTGAAATGCCCTGAGCGCTGCCTCGGTGTGAGACATTGATCTCGATGTGTTCAATACATTCAATTTTATAAATAAAATTATGAATGTTTTTATCATCGATGTTTTGAACATTGGTGTTTTTAGCAATGATGTTGTGTGTTCGATGTTTTTATGTGGATATTTTTTAATGATAAAAGTACCAATTAACAAAATTCGACAATAATTTTCAAATATTCGTCAATTGAATATTGTGATTTGCAGCGAACCCCTCATTAACGAATTTCCAAAGGAGCGCAGAAAATATGGAGCAGCTGGCGTTCAACGGAAGACTGATTGAAGTGAAAAATGTTGATTTTATTATGTGTATTTACATTGAACAAATATTTGACAGTCCTGTTCGATGGTGAGCTTGGTTAAAAGTACATTACTTCATTTGTTCCCCCTGTCTTTTCCAAAAGAACTGTTGATATCAACATAAAAGAACCTTAGCGACGGAGTTTACTTCATCCGTGAAAATGTACTTTCAATGAACTTGTAAGCATAAAACGCCTTCACTGGGATGTGATGTTTATTCCTTGCCTGGTATAAGTTTGATTTTACAGAGAACAGTTAAAGGAATACTTTGAAAGTTCTAAAAATATTAAAATTTAATTCAATATTTCTGATAGTTGATAGCAACAGCAAGCAAGTTTTCAACATTCACTGACTGGTCTGAGCACCCACTACAACATATATTTGCGTGTCACTGCAGTGCAAATAGGATGACGTCTTATATGCCAAAGCAAGGACCGAAGATCAGCGACGTGTTGTGATCCCTGTTTCGTGCCAAAAAGAAACGAAATTCGTCAGAAAATGAAATGGAAGTACGATGCACGCATTTAATATACGTGTAGATCATTACATTTGCAGATAGTGACATATCTACAAGTTCTTCCACTTTGTCACGTAAGGTATACTTATGTGAGACAATCCTGTGAACGTGTGACTGCACTTGACAAGATTATTTCAAAGGCCACAGCGTATTTCTTTATAGGTTGGAGAAATTAATAATCTATATTACTAATTTTCAACGCGCACAGAAATTGAAAGAAAATTATGCAGCCTCCGGCCGTGTTAGAGGTGCTAATGGCTTTGTTAGATACCCAGGAACTCCAGGAAAATCCAAAAACAATGAAGCACTTTCTATTTTGACTATTTTGAAAAATGTCAAATATTTGATTGTGTTAATTTGCCTAATCTCATACTACGCCATCCCCCACTAAATTCTTAAATTTCAATTCGTCACTGCATACAATACAACTGACGCCATGTGACAGCAAGGCTCATAGGAAGAAGCCGCCCGCCATTAAGGAATTACATGTAGCGTTATGGAACGGCGATTTTTTTAAATTCTTGGTATGTAAAGAGCTCATGTACTCTATACATACTTCTGTACTATGTATTGCAGTATTTGTATAAACTGTTTTTGTTAAAATATTTAATTTTTGGAGTGTTGTATGATAGAATTTGTTTTTGAAAATCTGCTTGTTATTTGGAAAACTATTTGATGTTTTGTTTTGAGTATTTTTGCTGCGGCACACAACAATTTTTCCCGGAATAAATATTGAAGTATTTCGTCAAAGAATTTCGTAATTGAATTATTAATTATTTGAAAGTATGAGAGTTCAGTAAATTCATTGAAAGTAAAATCTGATGTACACGTACAATTAGAAATTACATTCTACGGAGTGAAAGGTGAGAAAGAATTTTGTTTCATACCGATTCAAAATTGAACTTTTATTTTCGGTCGTCCAACATTACTTTTCCCCAAATTTCTTTTCCAATTTTGTTCACACTATTTCGAAAAAAATCTATTAATGTACTTCGGAATTAAGAGTTTATTTTAAAAATATTCACAACGCAATTCGGCAGTGAAACAACACAATTCGGGAGTGGCGTTGAGCGATATTTCGGGTTCCTTTACAAAATTAAATACCTCTGTATTACGGATTACTTCATCTTTTGTGATTTTCATGCTTTAAAAATATATATTTTATTTACTTTTAGTGATCTCTATTAATCTAATATGTAAATGTTACTTTTATTTATATTGAGGAGATAAATACGGTTATTGAAAATCCACAAAGAGAAAGAATCATGAATAAGTAACTTCGTTTTTGAATCAAACTATTAACATCGCAATCAATTATTCAATACAAAGAGAAATCAAATGATTACCGAGTCCACCATAAATAATATGTAAAATCTCTATTTTAAGACATGGAATATCGCATTCTTGCCTCGCCAACGTGAACTCGGCATCGGTGATGGGCTCATCCTGGCACTGAGTTCTTGAGCATCTTACCAGTGACCCTGAACGCGAGAACATAAGCTCAACGGAAACAAGCGATTGCAACCGCCCGGGGAGGCAGCGGGGAGCAAGGAACAGCCGGGAGGACGCAATTATTAGCCCTCGCTGTTTCGCATTTACAGTTCGAGGGAACATGGCGGCGGGGAGGTCAATGTTCTGATCCCTCTTATCCTGGCGCTCGAGTGCCAACAGCCCTGGGGTGAGATTACAAGGGTAACCCGGCTGGCAAGGAAATAGCGAAGAGAATGATATTAGACGTATTTGATTTGATTTATTTGGTCAAAAAAAAAGTGAAAACTGTATATGACATGTGGGGGAGAAGATTATTTGCGCAGGTTTTCTTCAGTTCCACAATCCCTTCCCAACATTTTAACTATAAATACGAAAGTTTAAAGACGAAAACATAAAAAAGATACAATAATAATATAATTTAAAAAAGCGCGAGATTAGCAACATTTGAAAAACTAGATATTTCTTTCCCGAGTTATAGAAAAAGTACTTGCAACGGTAAACAAACGTTTTCATATTAACGTTTTCATTTGATATTACCCGCAATTAGGAAGAATTATGAACAAGTAACTTTTAGTGAGGAATTATAAGAAAGTAATTCAGCGTACACAACAACAGTTAAACAATTGGAATAGCGCTGAGAAGTAAATATATTACTTTCCCATTTTCTCACACTAATTTTAATATTAACTGATCAATAATTGCTTTTCATGTATTATTGTATTCCTAAAATTGTGCTTCAAAATCAAAATTGCTCTGGCATTTGTTCACATTCGCAAGGCATCAATCATAATGAATGTCATCATTGGCGTTCATATTATGTTAAACTTTGCGCTCAGGGTTCCCATTTGGAAACAATTTGGTATTTGATCCCGACAACACCTTGGGCATTAGGTTTTCACATAAAAGGTCGATCGAACAGCTTCTTTATATTTCACCTCTTCGATTTCTTTACTTCATCTATAAATAAAAGGTTTCTACAGCTTTTCTCAATTAAACTTGGGGATAACTGAATTAATCTACTTATTTCCAGCTCTCTCGCAATGTGTGTATTGCTTTCCAAAATCGCCAACGAGGAATCGTCAATGAAGAAGGTACGATCAGTGCAAAGTTATTATCAAACTAAAAATAAATAGTTCACGTTACATCTACCTTGTAACATGTGTTCTAGGACTACTGTAACAGAACATATGCACAGCTGGAACACACGACTTTCCACTATTTGGAATCTATTATCAAACCAAAACTGCAAAATATTTATTCAGATTTGTTCAGATTTAAGTTTTAAAAACAATTTTATCCATACAATATTTGTTACACAAATTACTTCTGAAAGACTTGGTTTAATGCAAATCATTTCAAAAAATTCCGAATCCGAAAAGATGAAGCCTTGCAAACGCAAAGCGTAAACATTTGCACAGCATTACGAAAAACAAATTTGATTTTACGTCAATATTCGTTATATTGAACATTTTTAGATCCAATTTTAACTCTATGGTTACGACCATCAGACAGAAATGATAAGTAATTTCAAACTTTTAGCCAAGCGAGGTAATGAATGTAACATTTCTAAAATAAACGTGTGTAATTGAATTCGTTTGACATTTTCGTCAGGTTTTCATTCTTTATGTCGTCGTTTCTCGATTGCTGTGAGCGCGTTGAATGTTTCATTCTTATCCTTGATTTTACAGAAGAACCTCACGAAGTAAGGAGATATGCGCTGAAATGCTCTGTGGGTGGAAATATTCAAACTCAATTAACGTTATTAAATATTAAACGTAAACAAAATTTGTGATTAGCAAGAGACCACAATGTATTTTCACCAACTTATTTATCAAGGTTTAGTTCAGCAGTTGTAAAATTTGTTAAGTATGTTACTCTGTCCATATTCTTTTTTAGTTTTTCCTTTAATAGTCAGATTTTACTTTAGCGAGTGTTTTCTAGTGGTAATCTACACTACATACACTATCTTTTTTACATCATATACACCATATTTTTTACTCCATATACCTACTAACAAGTATAATCAGAAGTCACAAAAATATCGATGTACATGAAAACTGATTATATCGTTTGACTTTAAATCATTACATTATATGATAAACAATGTTTATTAATAAACATTTACATCAATTGCAATTTGGAAACTTCTAAATAAAGTCTAATCTTGAAACTACAAGTTTAAGGTTTCGAATGCTTTAAGATATTCTATTGAAAATTAGTATTTTGACTTAACATGAATGTTAATCACATGTCTTTACATTGTTCTTTATATACTCTCATAATTTTTAATGAACCAACGTCTTTCAAACTCACGATGCAAGGGCACTCTCAAAACCTTTTCACGTTCAATTACAGAATCACTAAAGAAAGTTACCACGTGCCGATCCATTGAATTAGATAATTTCTTGTCTGGTTCTAAATTTTGAATGAAACTGTACTTTCATATTACAAAAATCCGATTAAAGCAATACAGAAGTATATTTGAAAGTGCTCAGTTCTAGACAACGGACAAAAATTTATTTCTCGACAAAATTTGACATCGATAGTATCAATTCGAAGTAGTCACTCACCATCGTGTGGAATGCACAGTGACATGTTTACTCCATTTCCGTCGGTCCACATCGATCTCTCCACAGACGGGTCTGTATTGGATAAAGGAAACTAGGTAAGCGTCGAACACAAGAAAAACAACACAAGTATGAATTAATTTATAGAACATATATTATTTTTTGTATATTTACATACCATACTTTGCTACAAAATCAGTGACAGGAAGGACATGAACTACTTGGGCAGATTTTCACACCGCCGCTAGCAGCCTTAGCACACATACACACACACATCCTGGCAACTGCGAGACAAACTGAGGCACCTCTAGCGAATTTCGCTCACTGTAGCGACGATGTCGCTTGGCCGGTGGCACTAGCATCACTGACACGGACGATATGGGAATTAGGGAGGAAGGGAGGAACTGCGCATGCGCCGGGCCGATTTACGCCAGACCACGTGATCCGATTGAGTCACGGAATGTCTTATAATACTAGGCGACAAGTACTGGTTTCTTACTTACAAAATAAATGTACACTTAGCGGTGTAAAATATAGTAGTACAAAAATCAATGATTCTCTTTTAATGTAGTAGTTGATGTCGTTTTCACATGATTATGCTTTTATATTTAAAACGTACAATACACACCGTATACGCATTATCATCATAGGCACCATATATGCACACATTAACCTTCTGATCCTTGACTCAACAAGCTCAGATGTAACAGATGTGAAAATGTGCTTCGTATAGCTCTGACTTATTTCTGTACAAGTAACTAAAAGAAATGAATGATGAAGGAAAAAGTATAAACTAACCTCTCTATGCGACAAGAAAGGCGAAGGGTTAGCACGCGCGTTCATTGACGGAACTTATTACAAATAAACGTATTATAAGGCGAATCGCCAGGGTTAGTAGCTCTGCAACATTCGTTTCATAACGTATGCTTCACAGTTTTCTGCGAGGCTTCGGTTCCCATTGTTAAGTGCTCGCGCACTTACCAGCGTAACTCGAAGTGCTGCGTGCTCATAGACGAGCACAATACAAATTATTGCTTACACGCAGTCTACAAGTAAGAAATTGTGTTTCTTTGGCTCATAAAAACGAACAGACTTAATACTACAGCCAACGAGTACCCTTATACTCTCTCCCCTTCGGAACAATACCCGTGCGTGTGGCATCTGCTTTGCCTGGGCGTCGCGGCCGGCGTCCATTTCGAAAGCGTCAGCGGCCGCGAAATTGACATGTCAGCGGCCGGACGGGCGGCCAGTCAGATAAGCGGCGCGCATGCGCTCCGCCGCGCAAGAAGTCCCACGCGCATGCGCAAGTGCGCACCTCGGCCCGCGTGCGGGAAAAAGCGCGTTTAGGCGGCGCACGGACACCGCACCATCGCAATGCGAGCGCGCGCCGCCGAATCGCAATGAGCACCGCCACCGCCGCCGCCGCCGCCGCCGCCGCGCGGACGCATCGAGTTATAATTTCGCGGCGCGACCTGAATCTCAATCACCCGATGGGCGGCCTTCGCGCAAACAAAACATGCAAATACATGCTAAACGTCGTTAAAAAAATATAATACAATTACGAAAACACAAATAAGTCGGCGTTTTATATGCAGCCGCATAATGGGGTTTGCTCGCGGAACGACGACGAAGACGATGACGACGACGGCCGTAAACGCGGGGCGGGATTGAGGTGCGGCGGGGATGGGAGCGGGGTGGGGGAGGAGTGGGGGCGAGACGGGGGCGAGTGTCAGCCCGGGGAGGTCACGGAATGTCGCCGGCGTCTTGTGCGTGGCGGAAACGTGGGGTTGAAAGGGTACCGACGCGACGGGTGGGGTGGAGGATGTCTGGGGCGGGGGCGGTCGGGAGGACACGGGAGCGGCGGCGGTGGTGGCGGTGGCTCGACGTGGGAGAAACGCCGCGGCGGCAGCGGCGTCTCTTCATACATTATTTAACATTATGTGTATCGCTGCGAATGCGTGATTACCGGAGACCGTGCGGACAAAACAAAAATAATTTCAGCTGCGGAGGCGGCGGCGTGCGCGGGGACACGCAAGCGCCGGTGGCAACCGCCCCCAACCACCCCCGACCGCCCCCGTCCGTGGAGCCGTGGAGGTAGACGGAACCCCTTGCTGACGGCCATAAAGCAATTACTATCCCGAAACGCCGCGATATTTCTCTCTCTGCTCCAGACAACGCCCAATCGGAGCTATACTTTTCTTCTTTCTACATCGGTCCGTGACATAAATCTGACAAATACCGTGGCTGCGGCGCAGCGCAGGAATAAACCTGCCCGAGCGGGTTCCGCGGCGGAGGCGGCTAGGGCGGGGGCGGAGGCGAGGGCGCAGGAGGTGGAGATGTGGGTGGAGGCGATGTCGAGGGGTAGGGGGCGCCACGTGATGAGGGGGGTGAGAGAGACGCGTCCCTCGGGATGAGGTGAATGAGAAGCGGCCAGCTGAGTCGGGCAACGCGTGGGTCGGCCGGAGACAGGATTAAAGCACACAGTTGCCATCGGCTCTCTCGGTCTGTCGGTCGGCAGCGGTGGAACCTGGGAAAGGGAGCGGCGACGGATTGGACTTGTGCGGGGGTGGCGATGGATGAGGTGACGTGGGTGCGGGGGGCGGTGTCTTCCGGTTTAAACCGTTCGCCCGCTGCCGCCATGACTCCGTTGCAATGCGGGGTGGAGGCGGCTGCTGCAGTAGGGTCGCGCCGTCGGGGTCGCCGACCACCGCCGCCCTTTTAATTACGTAATGCGCGGTTCAGAATTTTCGCTGCGGCGGTAACTTATGATTAGGCGGGATTCTTCCAAGTAACGCTTCCCCCTGCCTTCCCCGAATCGGCGCTCTCTTCCAGGCCGTGCGTCCTAGGCGCCGACTGCCTTTGCGCACGCCGGCCGGGCCGCTAGTTTGCCGGGCCGGAGCGGTCCGTCGTCGGCGCGGCTTTATAAATCGAAGGCGCTGCGCGTTCTGCGCGGGGCGAAGCGGGCCGCGAGAGCGCAGTTTCGGCTGCGCGCGTGACCGGCGAGCGACGCTCTCGCGCAGCGACGCCGGGAATTATGCGCGGATTCCGCGCGCGGCCGAGGAACGAACGAATCACGAACCGTAAGCATTAGGAATTCATTACACAAATGGGCTTTCCTTATATAAAAGGTCGTTCCTTATTCAGCGGCCGCGTCGGCGAGGGCGCGCGAGGAGAGGGGCGGGGAGCGAGTGGGCGGGGTGGGGCGGGGCGGGGCAGGGCGGGGACGTCGCGTGTCTTCGGGCAATCGCCCGCCACCGCCGCTGCTGCTGCAGCCGCCGACACCGCGAGGAATAATGGATGGGTAACCGCTCACGCAGTTAAAATGTATCAGTGAGGCTTGGTACCGGTCGTGGCGGTAGGAGTTGGGACCCTCAGTATCACCCGCCAGCCTGGCCAAGCGGGGTACCTTCGGCTCTTTTTCAAAAATGCCGAAAGCGTTTGGGGGATACATAATTTCTTTTGTCCGAGTGCATTACCAAAACTCATTCGTCGTTTTGAAAGACGTTTCCCCATATTCATGTCGAAAGCTGCCGGGGTGCCTCGTCCTACTACTCTTCCTCTCGCACGCAAGTCTGTCTGTCTCGCTCTCACACACGTTCTCTCGTCTCGCTGCAGTGCCAGGCGCGTGGAATTGCTTCACAATCACACACATATTTAGTGTAAATGAAGTAAGAAATGATTTGACTTATTAAACATATTTATAGCATATAAAAGTGTTTTTTTCTATAAATATAAACACACAGACACACACTGCGCCGCCGCGAGATCTGATCCCGGGGCGGCGGGCAACGAGGCTGTCCTCAGTCCTCAGTCCTCGAGTCCTGGTGGCGCCGAGGCGCCGGTGCGGGCGCGAGTGCCCTTGTACCCTGTTCCGTCCGAGCCGTCGACGTGCGGGGCGAGCGCGAGCTCCGACAACGAGCGAGGCAGGCAGCGAGCCGCGGGCGCGGGCCCCGCTTCGGAGAAACCCATTTCGCCACATACCAGCGCGGATTAACACCTTACCTCCTCGACAGGCCTGGCTCGACGCGCGATAAGCGCCGCTGTTCTCGTCCCCTGCCCCTCCCCCTTCCCTTCGCCACGCGTCGAGCGGACGGGCGGGGGCGGAGGGGCGGGGCGGGCCCCGCACGAGCGCGCGTCGCGTCTCGCTTGTCACCGCGCACGCGCGCGCGCGCACACACACACACACAACTCGCCACTCGCGCCACTACTCCAACACACACACTCACACACACGACGTGTCACTCCGTGAACACTGCCGCGGCGCCGCCGTCACAATACAAATAACTTATTAACGGGCGTCCAGGCAGGCGCGCGGCCGGTTCACACTGGCGGGCGAGAAGGAAGTGCAGCCTGAGCGGGCCCCGTTGTCGGCTGCGAGGGGCGCGTGGTCCGGGAAGGGGGCGCGGCCGGGCTACGCGCCGTGCGCCGCCGTGTGCCCGGGCCTGTACTGTCGCTCGCACTGCGCGATGCGTTCGTGCACCCGCGCCAGCCGCTCGTTGAGGATCTTGACGCTCTTGTCGGGCAGCGACGGCAGCGCGTCGCGGAGCTCGGGGTCGGCGTCGGCGAACAGCCGCTGCAGGCGCTCGCCCACGTCCCCGGCGGCGTGCAGGCGCCGCACGGCGTCCGCTGTCGACTTGCGGAACACGCACAACGCCTCCAGCAGCGCGCCGTGGTAGTGCTCGTACTTGTCGAGCAGGCGGTAGCCGTGCAGCAGGCCGCTCTCGTTGTCGAAGAAGACCAGCAGCCCCGAGCCGGGTTCCCGCGCCAGGTTGTGCGCCGGCGCGTCCATCATGGCCGGGTTCCACTGCAGGTTGTAGAGGTTGTTGACGACGCGGTCCAGGTTGGCCGTGAGGTAGTCGAAGACGATGAGGTCGGACCACTGCGCCAGCTCCACCAGCTCCTCGGCCGGCCGCTCGCCCACGTCGGGCGGGTGCAGGCGGCGCGCCGACGTGCGCAGCGAGGACGGGATGTGCGCGGGCTCCAGCGCCGGCACGAACCTGCAACAGGCACACGGCGCGTCAGCGGCTTCTCCTTCGCATTCGCACTCTTACATTGTATAGAGAGATTGCTACTGCTTGGCCACTGCTGCCAACATAATTGTAAGTCAAGTCAATGCACGGGTTTAGTCAGTGCGTTCGTTTACAGTTCATTTGAAATTGACTTCATCTCTATCTATTGCAACCGCATCGCCCAGCATGACGTTCGGTTGTTTCCCGACCTGTCAAATTGGTCCCATCTTAGAGACATTCCTTTATACCCGCTAATGATGCTTAATTTATAACAAAACATCGATGTTCCCAAACAACGATGTCCAAGATTGAAACTCCGATGTTAATAATACATCGACTAATGTTTTTAAACTCGATGTTTTAAAGCTGGTTTAGTAACCTCTAAAACATTAAATACGTGCACAACAAAATTTAATTTGACAGTGTCCGTGTTTGTTAATTATAATTAATGTTCAACTGAAAATAATGTAGAAAATAACAAAAACGAAGGGCAAAATAAGGCTGAAAGGCTGAATGCCCAGGGTTATCTTAAAAGGTCAGTCGTCAGTTCGGCGAATGGGAAGTACTATACGCGCACTTTTTCTTGATACTCCACAGCGCGGTGTGCGGGGAGAGGTTGGTTCTAAGTCACAGCAGTGCACTTCTGTCAACGACGACAGAAACATCAGCACAAAAGTGCGTCTTGGGCTTGATAGCTATGAGAAACAAGGCAAGGTTTTTTTAATTCTGAAGAAACAATTAATAATTGCAAAAATTATTGAGTAACAAGAAGGATCACGATATACAGAGGTTGTTAGAAAGAGAGAGCGAAAACTGAAAACTCCGCATTGGAAAGGAAGAAGGTGGGCATCACTGCAAACTGAGCCGTGACGTTCCGAGTGGAACTCATATTTTCTACCGGGTCGTGCTGTGCCGGTCTGACCGAGAACTAGAGAGCTGGAGGATCAAGAAAACGTGCGCGCATAGTATGTATGAGAAGACGTACGTCAGTATGGGAAGACAGAGCCGGCCACACACCCACGTCGCATGCGTTGACCGCCTCTGCATGTGCGAAATAAAATGGAACAAATGAGAAATTCCAGGGCATCGGAGTCATCTTACTCGAGAGATCATTTACTCGAAGGTACTCTCTGAATCTGAATCAGTGAAATTGTCGCTGATTAAATCAGTGAGAACCAAAGTCACTGATATCTTCAGTCGAAATGAGTAGTTTCGCTGACAATCAGCAAATTTGCCAGCATTTCACTGGTCGTCAGTGGTAAAAGTGCCGCGTCACCATCGCTCACTGATCGTTCAGTCGTTCGCGTGCTGCTGTTTTCACAGATTTCACTGATTCAAACAGTGAAGTTTCACTGATTCAAAAAGTGGACCCAATTTTCACTGATTTGTTCAGTTCAATTCTCTGATTGTCAGTGGCAGGGTTATAACTCACACCATCAGTGAATAGTCACTGTCAATCAGTAGTTTTTCACTGATTCAGATTAAGAGAATAGTACGAACTGCATTCGTTCGAAAACAAACTGTGTTCTATGTATGCACTTGCGTGACAGCGGGTTCAGGCCTACAACAGGGCCTACCTGCGACGTCCCTGCCTCGCGGCCATGGGTTAAGGAGTTACGTGTTAGCACGTGGACATCCCTATGCCACATTCCGGTCTTTTCAACCTGAAAAGTGAATTTTCTCGTCACACAGTAACTTATACTGGGACATTGCAAGGAAAACGCACTCTATAGTCTTGCCTTGACCGGAAATCGAACCGGGGGCCGCGTAGTAGAAAGCGATCACGCAGCCCAAGAGCTAGAATTTAGTCAGATGGCTGGAAGGCTGGACAAACTGTGCTACTATCAGTTATTTTACAATATCAGTTAACTTTTACAATATTGCGGTCAGGGGAATTGTTCATCAGAATTTCTCCGAAAACGTAAAAACATCGAGAACCAAACGTATTTATTAAAAAGACATGGACTTTAATACATTGATGTTTTAAACATTGATGTTCCTAAATAAACATAAATGTTTTGAAAACATCGTCATCGATGTTGCATCCGTAATTCCCACATGTCGTAACCAAATGGGGGAGTCAAATCCTTTGCTCTACAGCTGTCTAATGACTTTAATAATATAATTTAAGTTATGATTTCTGCTTAATGCAGCCCATCGAAGGAATGAGAAGCTACTTTTAATAACTGGCAACCGTTAAAAAAATTTAACGCTCCGCCGTCCGTTAAGGACAAACGAAAGAAATGAGTTGTAGCTAAAGGTGGCGTACGAATAGTTCCAAACTGAAATGAATCGAAATTAGAGGTAATATTTCATCCATATTTGGCATCAAGATATGTATATACACGGCCTACTGGAATAAAAACACAGGTTGGCAATGTTTCCGATGTCATGGAGACGGTCGACTTAAGAAGACGGACGGAATCGACAACCAGAGATAGAAAATGAATGTTTTGGAATGAAGACTTAAATGATTGATAGAGCATTTCAGTAGGAGAGGGTGAATTTGGAAGTAAGAAATACATTGTGTTATTGGCTGTATATTTGATTGAGGACAATATTATCGAAAGGTAAATGAACTAGAATATTTGGTACATTTGATAGTGAAGTGTGGACATAAAGAAAGGACTTTTGATTACTTAAAAGATGAAGGTAAACCTAGGTACTGTTCTTGAAATTTGATGAATTGATTAAATGCTGTATTGTTCTTTTCAGTTTGCAAACAATATTGTGCCTAGTTTTTTGTTATTATTACGAATACACGTTCTCTTTTATTTTGAAATTGAAAGCGTTTTGATTTAATATTTTTTTAAAATATTTTTATATTTATATATTTTATTTTTTAATTTAATAAGTTGTCATATTAAAATCTATAGTTTATACCGTAGAATAATTTGACCAAAATAAGTAAATAAATGGATATTTTTTATTTTCCCCATTAAGTAATTTTTTAAAATGAGAAAGTAAAAAAAAATCTCAAAACAAAGGTATTGCGAACAAGATGGTAGTACGAAAAGTACTGAAGAAAACCAACGAAAACCCTAATAACCGACGTTATTATTAGGTGATTGGTGTTTATTGGCCTAATGACATAACTATTTCATTCCTTGTACCTTAAGTTATAAAGAAATTTTCAATAATAGTACAGGAAGAAAACTCGAAGTTAAGACGGCAATCCATTTTCATTTCCCATATCAGAAATTCATAGTATTTACAAAAGTTACATATTCTCACAAAGAAATTAAGAACAATCTTTAATAATAACCTTAATAATAAAATTTTCCTTCATTCCCCATAAATTGTTTTTTCTCTTCTATTATGAAAACCTAATGGGAAGTCGGTAGTTTTTTGCAAATTCAAAATAGTAGATGATTCCACAATTCTTCATGTACCCCTCAGAGGTCGCTGTTAGATTACAGCGGCTTTGTCAATTCATTTTTTAGCTTCACGTCATTTTTTTGTTACATTTGTTATTTAATTTGTAAATAACGTTTTCGGTCGATGAAATTTAAAAAACTTATTGAAATGAGAATAATTAATTCACTTTGATCGTTCAAATCCATCCAGTGGTTTCCTACATACTTTCAGATCTGCATTTTATCGTATTATTATTACCTTCATTCACGACTTAAGATGGTGAGTGCCAGTTAAATATAATCTACCTCAGATTGCCAGGTTCAGGCGGATGTGTTTGCAATATTATGTTAAAGTAGTGATGCTGAAACAGCACGTACTTTCTCGCACTGAGTAACGGTTAGTAATATTATAATACTGCAATTTCTGTCCATAACACATCTCATGTAATCATTTGTAAAACTGCTTAAATCGTAGATTAGGTGAGAAAACTAATTATTTTAATGTTGATGCCACCATCAACACAAATTTGACAATTAAAACAGAGTTTCATACAGCCATAAACATAAAAATTAGAAGGAATTTTCAAAATTAGAAGGAATTTTCAAACTGCCGAGTCGCAGCGCGTCGTTCAATATTTTTTCAATCTGATATTTCGTGAAAAACTCTAGCAAATGAAGATCGAAAAATTGGAAAAGGCCAAATTCGAAGGTAATCTATACAAAAATTACGCTAAACTATTGTTATTTTTTAAAAAACTTATACGACC
This sequence comes from Acheta domesticus, assembly GCA_031308135.1. Taxonomy (NCBI): domain Eukaryota; kingdom Metazoa; phylum Arthropoda; class Insecta; order Orthoptera; family Gryllidae; genus Acheta; species Acheta domesticus. Next base: position 75,325,733 of record JAHLJT010000631.1, on the reverse strand, counting down.
TTTTTTTAAACGCTGATAGTTTAGAACAGATTTCATTTAACAAAATATCTATATATTCAATATTGTACGTTTGCAATGTTAAATTTTTGTATATGTGTGGGGATCGGGAGGGTAGATCAATGAAAGTATTTATTTGTACAGTGCCAACGTTTTAAGTTCTTGCAATTTTCGAAAATACAGAGAGTTTCCCGAAAATGGAACCACCACCACTTTCTTTACCGTTCTTCGCTACATATGAAGAAAACATTAAATGAACAATTTCGAGCCGTTTTTGAGAAAATTAATCTTAAAAAATAGCCTACTTTTCTCGAAAAACTGAAAATATGAATTATTATATTAAGATCAGTTTTTGATTAACAAATTTCATTGAAGAAAACAATTCTATCTTTATAGTTATAGGAAGATGGCGGACAAAAATTTGAACTTTCACAATTTTCGAAAATTACGAGAGTTTAACGAAAATGCGACCTACGTCATTTCTTTAAGCGTCTTTCGCTTTAACTGTTTTAAGGAAAAAATTGATTCCAGTTTTGAGAAAATTTTGAGAACATTGAGGCTTTATTTAAAGTACCACCAAAAATTTAAAAACCCTCTTTCGATACAAGGGTCGCGACATCAATCAGATCGAGTGGGGAATATCAATTTTGGTGAATATCTTACTTACGGTTTAGTCGCTAGCGTTGTCCATAGGAGACGGACAGACATTTTGCCGTCAATAGATTTTTCGGTATCAAGGACCCACCAAACGTGGATTTCGTCTACACAGTGTGATAGAGGACGTAATTTACGACATATAGGAACAATATTTATCCATTGTTTGTTTACCAGGATCTGGCAATTAGTTTTTTCTTTCGAAAAATCTCCGTGTCCCCCTCAGCTCTACAATACTTTCTCTATACTGCATAAACGCTAGGCAAGAAAAAAAATTATGCTGTTCCCAATTATGCGATCTCTAGTACTTTCCGTCTTTTGAATGACCTGAACAAGTTTTTACCCAAGGTTTTGCAGAAACAAAATCAGATCTTCGATAATTATTAAAATTTCATGTGCTTTTACGCTTCACATCAAGCTGATATCGGATTTCAAACAGTATCGGTTACCTGAATTCTTAGACACATAAATCTGCTCGCATAGTCAAGCAACGTATTAAAAAAGATTCGATTTTTTTCCCTCCAAATCACGGATAAAAATATCCTCTTTGTTCACTGTTATCACGAGATGAAAATATATTGTTTGGTAATACATTTTTATGTGCAGTCCGACAGATATCACAGATTTTGATGGGTTTCATACCATTTGGAACTTTGAGGATCTTAAAGATCTGCTAGTTGAGGTAACAATAGACCCTAGTGTGTCTATTCATTTTTTCAGACTTTGCTAATATGTAGCAAATTCAGTTCTGTCCCTCCCTCTTATAAGAGAACTTCTGAAACAAATTCAATAACATTGATGTCATTTGAAACTCTTTTGGAATTATTTAAGAATATAAACTGCTAATTCTTCTTTACTTGCAAATCTTTCTTTGCAAAATACTGAATTCTTAAGTGACAGAAGTATGATACAAATTAAGAAAAATTATGTTGCTACCACTGTATGCTTCTCTCCAACCAACATAACCAGTGTTCATTGCTCCAACTATTATTCCAGTAGTTAATTCAAGCCATGAAGAAGGTGAAATAAGAGATGTTCGTTTCACATTGTTGCAAAGATAAGACAGAGCCTTGTTTCCGTTCAATTTACTTATGATTTTTTTGCAACACAATATAAAACATTAAATTAAATTAATTAAATTAAGGTTGTGTGTTTGATACTGAGAATATTTCTAATAAGCTCTAAAGTTAAACAAATAGTATGCGTTTTTCATTAAAATGCTCCATGAAAACATGTTATTCACAAGAGGTAAATTTCCTTTTATTGTTCAAAAGGAAATAACATTACTTGATTCTTTTATATTTACTGAGTAATAAAATAAGAGTTTATTACTATATGATTATAGTAATACAAGAATGTATGACAATCTGTAACTATACTTAATTACCTTTCAGATATTTCAATTTAATTGAATGATTAGTTCCTGTTCAAATTAGAAAGCCAAACATACATATGATTTTTAAAACAAGATTAGTTATGTTACATGTTTACTATACAGTTAGGTATCCAGTTTCCTACTTCATATCTAAATTTTAGCTACATTAGATTGTAGTTTGCCAAACATGTATAACTTGTACTTAATCCTATTTAGTCAACAGCAACAATGCTGAGGCTCTTGAGCCTCAGAAAATTCATTTTCATAACTGTAACTTTCAAACATTTGATGTAAATGCTCTACTGTTGTCAATACTGACAGAAAGAAAACTAACCTAGAAAGGAATGCAGAAAGAGCTGGGTAGTCTATGAGCTTTATAAAGAAGGTGTCGAATGAGTGCAAATAATATTATTAGATACTGTACTGTCAAGAGAAAATAAGGTTTATTCACACGTTAAAGTTTAAAAAAATGGATAGTTTTGAAAAAGTGAATGATGTAGGTGTGTCGGGGTTTTCACTGCGATTCATATTGATTTTAAACATTATTCTAAAGATAAGCTAATGTTAAAGTAAATCAGTGTTTATTTATGAGGATTGTTATTGTAAATTTGTTACATGCAGAATGCCATACAAAAGATTGCTGACATATCATGTGAGAATGACAAGGATGAAAAAAATGAATTAGATCCAAAAGACAAAAATAAATGTTTACTAGGTCTATTTAGAGAGACAGATTGCATTTATTAGATAGGTACAACAAAAGAAATTGATTTTACGTGAAACGAACATTAAGGAATTTCTTTTTGGTAATATGTTAATTGTAACTAAGTATTGCCCTGGATTGCATTTTAATATCAGTCTTTTCAATAGTAGTTATTTAAAGTTGAGTTAAATCTAAAAAAATAATAAATAATATAACAAATAATTGAATTTAACATAATATTATGTAATAATTAAAAGCTACTTTATCATTGTGTTAATTTTTAACATTTTTCTGTAGTCCTAAAACTTTTAATGTCCTCACAACCTTTATATTTGCGGTTCTTTCAACAAAATAGTACGAAATCCAACAAATCAGTTGGATTTAGTTAGTAGGATTATCGAATACTTCCCCAAGAAAAAATGAATGTTGCGTAACTTCAAGTTGATCAGTTAGGATATTAAAAAACTAGCACCATAATCTGTGCTGTTTCCAGTCCATTTACTACGCACATCTAAGCGAATTTTGTTACGTATTTCAACATCTTAAAATTTCATTTAAAGAAAAATATCAAGTCAAAACGTCAAAATGCTTTCAAAGAGAGTGTAAGTTGGTGCACTTATTTTTAAGGTTCAGAATGGTGTAGATCTGCAACTTAGATAAAATACTAAAATGCAATTTAGATAAAAGAATGAATATGCCATGAAAAGAAGACAATGACATAAGAGGGAATTTTGGGGCACATTCACTCCGAAACAGCAATGTCGTATCCAGGGAAACAGTGGGACGCACCGAAAGAACCGATACTAATAAACGTATTGAGCGGGCTGCTTCAATTGATAAGCAAGTTTCCCGAGTGACTTCTCAGCAGATACGCACCTGTAATGAGCTATTTGCATCGACGCGCTATTGGCGCGCAATGGCAATGCCTGCTTTAGATGACAGCGTCATCAGCGTTCCTTACCTATGTGTCATTTTTCATCTTTTGTGTTAAATTACGAATAGAGAGTAATATTAGCAGACATTTTCGTACCGTTGGCTTACAATCTGTTTATGCGAAGTTAAGTTATTTTCGTAAAATGTTTACGATGCATGATGTCAATAACTTCGAGGATCATCTTACACTTTAAGTCTCGAGGGTCGAAATTACAGACCCAAATTTTAGTTCTTGAAAATAGTTATTTTTGATACTCGTGTGTGATCGAGACGCAAAAGCACAAGAAACCCCAATTTCTTGACGTGATTTTTACGTCAACTGCGTGAAAGGAACCACCAATTCCAAAATATTAGCATTTTTGCAGACACACTCTCCTTTATCCAACGAGAGATTGGAGTGGATGTAAACAAACCCGAATGCATCCCGCCCCTGAAGTGCGTGGTCCATAGCCACTGAGCTGTCATCTTACCAGTTGTCAACGCCCCGCTGTCACTTCAGACTAGGCGATCCCGAACTCATCCACAGGTTGCACAACACAATTTTATCTATCGGAGTATGCAGGACGTGGAAGAAAAACGGACGCTTTGCTTGGCAATCACATAGTATCGACTTCGTATCACTCGAAAGGATAAGCATTCATTCAGCATGCACAGGTGGTTCCATAAGTTACCAGCCTGACCACGATATCGCTCATCTCTGGGAAAACCTTCTGAGCAGTTTATAATCTTGTCTTTAATTGTTGTAATGCTATATGGTAAGTTTGCAGCCGACGTCCTATTCAGTTTTGTGGAGAGAGTTACTTGAGTTGGATGCGGAGCGTGAAATCTCATGGTTTTATCTGCTTCATGACAACGCGCCTGTGCTCACTACTCAAATTGCAAAGAATGTTGTTAAGGTCTATGGCTTTAAGGAGTTGGACCGTTCACACTGTAGTCCATATTAGACACCCTGCGAAGCCTACCACTTATCAAAACTGAAGAAAAACCTTCAGAAAAGAAGAGTTTCTGATGAGAAAGGTGAAAGATGTAGGTTTTTTTACCATTTTGCGAACAAAACGTCGGAGTATTTTTTTCAAATGCCTTGAAATGTTAATATGCAGATATTAAAAGTTGGTAATAGTAAAGGAAATTAAGTTCAAAAGTTACGTATTCTTTTTCTTTTTATGAAAAATATCAATTAGTGAGGCCAGAAACTTATGGAACCTACTACGTATTATTTCTGAAACTTTCATAAAAATTGTCGATATTGTGATACGCAATTGATGCCTACCACGATAAACGCAAGTTTTTGTCTTGCAATTGATTTTTTAATGCGTGTAAGCAAAAAATTGATACAGTCCTGCGATATCTATCATGATTTAACGAAAAATTTAGACATTACTCACACAAAAAGAGGGTTCATTCTGAGTCTGACAGTGACTCTGTTTCTGACTCTATTTCTCCACCATCAGTCGGCTATTCCTGTGAATGTTTTACAATTTTAGATGTTGACGGCGATGAAGATGATTGTTCAGTCACGCCACTTTAATAAAAAATGCACTACACAGAATTCACACTTATTCGACATATGTAAATAACATTCTTAGTTGAGTCGTTTACATGAGATTTTCTACTATGTATTACAGACGTTTCCTTGAATTTTACAAAACTATTTTCTTAGTGTGCGTTTAAAAAATTGTCCGAAGAGGAAAGTGTATCCCGGACTTTCAGCTAATCAGCGACTGCCTACCGTCGTAGCAATGCTTACATCCACTTCAAATTCTCTTATGATAAAGAATACTTCGTTTAACAGATAAATCTTATTTTTTTCATCATTGAATATTTCTTTTTCTATTCGCTAAATCTTTCTCGCTTCTTTATATCTTGTTAAATCGTATTGAAACCTTTAAGAAAAAGAATGTATTTATTAAGATCTTCTTACCCTTTCTAACTTAGCGATTAAATGAGATTCGACATTAGGAGGTGAAGGATTTTACAAATCATGACAAACATTGATACATGAATTTTACAATGGCGTAGGTTGATCGGTAATACAATATTTGTACGGTTTATTACAGATCGGTAATAAAATTGACTGCTACATCCAAGTATCGTGCCAACATTATTTCGAGCTGTTTTCATACGCGCGAATTCGGACGCGTTGCCGCATGTGCATATGTGTGTCCTTATCGAACTCAACCTACCCAGCAAGCAAAACGAAATAAATCGATTCTATTTAAAAAATAATGCAACTTTTTACATCATTTCAGGTTAATTCACATTCCATACATGTAGTTTTCATGCAATGCTAAACTTCTTCGTTTAAAATTATGTATAAACATTCGACTCATAAATTATTTCTGCTCAAACACAACTCTGTTTCTACACAGACAAATTACATTAAAGTAAACTAACGCCACGACGTTTGACCATTTCAGAACCTGAGTGCTCATACAATAATTTATAAAACCTTCATGTGTCTTTTATTGATTCAGATTTCTATCGATTAGATAAAATCTTAGTGTATTGCCCATTGCGTAAAATGTAGTTGCAATCTTCCGAGTGTAGCTTTGTAAGCGGTGTAAGTTTGTAAGCGGTGGAAACATGAAATGAAAATTTGTTATTGAGTTCTGGCATCTCGGCCTCTATAACATTATCAAAGAATTGTATGCATTCACAGCACATTACTACTCACAATAATTATAACAACGTTTTTGAGATGGATGTGAAATGTTTAGTAAAAGTGTAGATACAATTACTAAAGTCCTGTCAGGGAAAATAACTTCTTTACAATATTCTTCTGTTTGTCAAATCGAATTGAATTGAATTAGTAGACGGCACGTACCCCTGGAGGTTAGCTTATGATTTCAACTCAAAACTTAATCACTTCTCTGTGAGTCGTAGAACAGTAAAACTATTTCCAATTTCTACAAAAAATTGTATTAAATGATTTCAAATAATATGTAAACAATTATTTTGAAGAGATTGGGTGTTTTGGGGGAAAAATCTGGTTAATAATAACACTTTATAAACTATGGTTTAAATTATTGTCTAATTTCTTAAAATATCAGCATAAACAGGAAAAATACACATTTAGAGTCAAAAGAAAATGAATTAAGAATTGTTTAAATGATCTGCATCGTTTCAATAAAAACACAAAAGACTGTCAAAGACTTGGCGGGGACAAAAACTCAACAGCATGGGAATGGAGTTTGTGAGTTGCAAATTAAAGCAATTAAAATCTAGCTTACTTTACTTTATCGACATGAGATGACATGATATCCATGAAGCTGTTAAATGCGGTGCCGGCAATACAGTTAATAAATCAGTGAATTTTGAACACTAATAAATCAGAACTCTTTTTTTTAATTGAGAGACCAAGCAACTTATATGTTTAATATAATATATAAAAGCATTATAATATTGTCAGGACCTAGATTTTCATTCATACGCTACGAGTAGTTTAAAATTTACTACAAGGAATACATCAAGGAATAAGTTTAAACCTTTGCCTTAATTATAATCTTGAAATAAATGCAGGCAAACGAACTGAGAGCAATAGTGACAATTAGTGAAGTTTGGAGAACAGAGCCAATGATTTGGATGAAAAGGTTCGCCGGTTCCCAAGGCATTGTGGAAGTAGGCATGATTCGCAGTGACTAGCAAGTCTTTTGTCACACAACATAAACAAAACGTTTCATTTATAAATATTTTCGCCGGAGTGTCTCCAATTTTCAAAATACGTAAAAAAAGAAAGAAAATAAATATTAAAAAGGTCGAAAACATTATTCACGCCATCTCGCTTATTTTTCTTTTATTAGTCATATATATATTCACCCTCTGGCTGTATACATTATATGAAGACAAACGAACACTATTAAAAACCATTAAAACTATTCGTTGAAATTTAACGTATGGAAATGCTTGATGAGGAAATAAGCCATTCAGTGCGTAAGCAATGCAAAACATAAATATATTTTTACTACTTTATTATTATTTAACTTCATTATTCTACTTATTATTGTTGTTACTGTTTCACATTTATTATTGATAATTATATTATTTACATTTTTGCTGTATTATTCTTGTTATAATTGTAGTGAACTGCCAATGGATCACATGCAAAAGCTTTTTCAGTGAATCTAAAATATTTTTCTTCTCCGTACGACGTACCGGCTGAACCGTCTCTACGAACATATTTATTTTTTTAAATGTCAAATGTCCATGATATATAGCAAGTACGTGTGCTTTAGAAGACAGATAATGGTATGAAGGATTCCGAGTATTTTTGGTGATGTTCCGACGTGTTGTTCTCAGTCAAAATTCTGAACACTACTTTTGTGCACAATGGGGAAACTCAGAAGATTTGAACTCCCAAAACTAATAGAAGATTCAGAATGATCTCATTTTGTACACTGCGAACTGGTAAACCTTTAAAAGGCTCAAAACCTAGCTTCTAAGATCAAAGATCTTACCGTCTCCAATTTATGCACGAAAGTGCGAGAGAACGTTTTATTTTTTATTATTAAAAAATATTTAAGGTCGCCTTTCAACTATGAAAGTCATAGAGCGACCACTGTAAGTAACGGCATACCGACACACACAAACGTCCATGCACCGGGCGGGATTCGAACCCGCAACCCTTCACGCACGAGGATCCTACGGCTCTTCAGCCTTAGCGGCTTCAACTATCCAGGCCGGCCGTGAGAGAACATTAAATGCTATTTTACGCAAACTGATCACGGGGGACCATATCACCAATCTGTTCAAAATCTTTTCGTTTGACAACTTATTTAAGGTTGTGCGCATTGTAGGAGTGTACAAAAGAGAAGTCGGACACAAAATTTAATGATAATGCTGATAGTCAAATAATTAATAACGTGCAAAAATGCCTTGCTTTTAATTGAACAAAGACAATATATCCTGAAATGTAAAGTGACGTCTTGAGTAAAACAAAATTTAAGTATTTTACTAACACGAATAACTCAAATTACAGGTTTTAGTTACTTAAACTTATTTCAACCTATTCGTGGTCTATGTGAGAGAGTAAATATTTTATTTATTTCTCTGCTTGTGATATTCATTATTTCAGAGACGTTTACATTTTGATTTCTTACATTCATCAAAAACATGTTCTTAAAACTTTTAAAATTACATATCCCTCAAGACACAGACATAAACTACTTTTCTAATATCTGTTCCACACCTTAGTAACGTTTTGCTAAGAATAAAATAAAAACCTAAAACTAGGGTGTAGTAGTTTCATTCCAATTTGTTGAAGTAGGATATATTGATTTGTGACAAAAAGGGCCTGTTCAGCATCCAATGTCAAAAACGAATAGCGTCACTGTAGTATCTTTTTCCTCACACTTTTGTAGCAAAGTATTTTGTAAGTGTTTATTTCAATTATAGTAAACACTTATAACAAATAAAATTTATTTTGGGACTGTTAGAAAAAAATGGTTAGCGTCTATTTATTTATTTAACATCATAAATCAGTTAAAAATGGAGTGTAACGTACTGTGGGAAAAGTGTAATCTAAGCACGTTTTCTTAAATTCTGGGATCTTAACCCTAACCCATATACAATAATACCGATAGAGAAGTTTTGGAAAAAGTTGATAAAAAAATCTTAGTTCCAGCGTTATAAAAACTATTTGCAAAGGAATGAATCTGAATGGAAGATGGGAATCGACCGATAGCACCCGGCTTCCCAGTTCATTCCTTTTCACTTTTGGCTGCCTCAGAAGGCGTAGCTCCACCGCGTCCCTACCTGTCTTATAGTAGGAAAGAATTTGGATAAGTTTCCATTCAAGAATAATGCAAATAGATGTTCTTGCCCCAATTCAGAGAAAAACCTTGTGAACTCATTGAACGACGCAGGATTTTCACAACTATGTAAATTATCGTAAGTGTAACTATTTTCATTGTGCTATTTTTAGGGAAGATCATGGTTTCTTTTCCTTCCTCCATGAAGTAACCCGTGGAACATAAAAACCCGATTCAATAAATTAAAAATATTCCATGCAGACTAATTTCAAAGCAACAAGCTTTTGTTATTGTATCTGACAACAGCAAGAGTTGTACAAAATGAACAACGTTAAAAGGAGCATTTGCTCGTTCATGCTCTTCGAATATGAAAGCGAGAGGGCGATCTTGGAAGCACTGACACTTGGGCGAGCATCTTCCTGTACTCTCTCGAGGAAAAGCTGAAAGGGATGCAATCAGACTATGCTTTTTGGGACGTTAGCTAAAACGCTTAGGAAAGGTTAAAAGCGGGAAGCAATCCCGATGCCCTGTAAGATAACACAAGAGGAATACAAAAACTTTAAGAAGTCTACAATCTCTTTATAAAGGTGTTTATCTGCTTTAAGAGGTACGTCATATTATTGATTGTCAAATTAACTCTTAACAGCTTATTATTTCTTTATTAAATTGACTCTTAACAAAATTATTATTGAAAATTATGTTCATTGAAAAGTAATTAAAATATCTTATTAAACAACATTCTTTTCTCCCTCTGATGTTTCCTTTCAGTAACAAAACTTTATTTCGCTTCTCTGTACAAACATGAAGGTATCTTTTGAAAGAAATTAATAGAATTTCAATGTAGTTCAAAAGTAACATTTTTCAAATATGCATGAAACTTGAAATTGAAGACATTCCAACGATCGTTGTTGACAAATTCACTATACTTCTGCGGGTTTCATACATCACCATGAAGAACGGCTTCTCACAATATTACAACTTTGCGGTCTGATTTACTACAAACCTTATCTTATGGACCTTCAGTTCAAAGAATAGGGTTCGAAGACACCAGGACTTCTTTTGGAATTTAAATAATTGGAGGGTTTGCTGCAGTTCCGAGAAATTAAAACATGTGTATTCTGTGATTATTATTTAATAATTTGTTGTCCTTTCTTAACGGTGAACAATTTTTAATCCAATAATTTTTCAATATTTGACAAACATGTTTTGCAGAAATTATAAAAAATTTAAAGATAATAAAACATGAAATTTTTTGCAGAAACTGCTTCTGAACATTATAATAAATAATTTTCAAACGTGACATTAGTATTTAAACGTTTAAAACGTTTTTTGTATTTTACACAGCATTAAAAACGTTTCAAAGAAGAAATCGCATTAAATTTATTAATGTTTTCAGTGGTGGTCAGGTACTACGCAATTTATTCTTCGTGTGTCATTATTTTGCAATTATATTTACATTTGAAGCGAAATAACAACACTGTAAATTACTTTAAAAAAATAACTCAAGTACGAAATAGAACGTCATCTCAATATTGAAGTGTTCTTGTTTAATCACATTTAGAACCATGTGACAAATGAGAAAAAAAGTCTCAGAAGAAAATATACGAAATTGTCATTAGTGATAACATCATCAGAAGACATAAGAATGTACTCTAAAGTATAAAAGAATGATGATTTGTGGTTAATGTCATGTTGACTAACGAAATGTGTTGAAAATGATTCGTTCCCCTCTATCATTACTCTTTCATTTAGACGTCTTCCTCGTGTCAGTGTCCATTAGAGGTCCTAATCAAATAAATGCCACTGGGTCTACCTTTAAGCCACTAATAACACGCAACACGTCTTTCAATGAGTCGTTTCTATCCACCGAGTGTGAAACGTTTTTGCCCTCGCATGAATTTTGCCGGCGTTATTTGACAGGACGTCAAAAGGCGCTCTAAGATAAACACACAGGATAGATCTTTGCTTTCATTACAAAAAGAGTCGACAACAGATCCTTTAATAGTATAAACCTTAGCCTATCATCTTCAGAAAAAAATTCTATCAAAGAATGTCTTCTCTGTTGGAGCTCTTCATCCTTTGCACATTATCTTTTGATTTACATCCTTGTAATATTTGCTGAGAAAAATTGTGTTTCAAACATTCGTTCCAAAATATCATGTCCTTTTTTAATGTAAAAATCAGAGAAAAATCTGGAATACTTTGATGTAGCAGATTTAGAATAAATTAATTTACTTACACAATCCAGTGTGTTTACCACTAAGGATGAATTTCATATTTTTCAGCTCAAATATGTACATTGAAATAACATAATGAGCTACTCTTGTATCATTACGTTATTTGACATGCATACCACCTAACTTTTATTTTAATTTCGTTTCTAGATGTTGAAATTTGTTGATAATATATATTACGAACATGAAAGAAATTATTACATATTACAACTTAGTCTCAATGATACTCTTCATCTTTCTGAAGCCTTTCTAATATTATCAACTTAATTCATTCATTACTCTAAAGCAGAAAAATAATGCTTTTTAATTGATATTAACATTAGTATACATTACGGATTCAACCACAGAAGGTAGGAAAAAACAATAGCAATATATCCTCCAAACTTTAGCCTCCCCGGTCAAAAAACAAACTTCTATATGAAATTGATTTCATCGGGATTATTGATTAGTTAATGTTGAATAACTTTTGAACATGTTGGAAAACTACACTTCAAGTACGCCCTATGAAAAGCATCTAAACATTTGATATTTGTGTAATATTCTTCAAGGGCAAAGCTAAATTATTTCCAATCAATATATGTATCTACTATTTAATTACTAAGTTTATGAAAGTATAATATAGTGTAATGTAACCCTTTCCTTATAAAAGCACAATATTCCAACCAATGTCTTCTTTTCTTAATGAAAAAAGTACTCTAGAATACGGCCTATTCGTTTTCAACCAGAATACCAGAATACACTGGTACATTTCATACCGCACGTTTTTAATAACAGCTATCAATCCAAATGTGTTGTTTATTTTTCTTCGCAAATACTACGCAAAATCTCTGCTCAAACATCTCTCGGAATAACACCGCCCTCCGCCACTCCAAAGCCCGAGCAGTTAAGTAATCGCGAGCGACAGGGTCCAACGCCGCGGAATAGGCCTAAATACGCAAGACGATCTCCAGCCACCGGACCCGGGATACCGGGAGACCTAACCGAAAATTTACGTCGAGCATTTAATTTTGATTAAAGATTCCGTGACCTACGCTACTTTCTCGGCTGTTTTAAGATGGCCTTTCGCCTTCATGAATATGTATTTGGACGTGCGGCGTACCGTTCCCGGGAAAGGTGTTTTTTAAAGGCCGCTTCGGCCGCCGGTGGCGGTCAAGCGCGGCGAGCGGCCGCTCTACCGTGCGGCCACGCGCCACCCGCGAAATGACGGCTGGTGTCAGCGGCCGTGTGAATGCACACAATGGCATGGTCACAATTTGCTTGAGGAACGGAACTCGCCAAGAAAGCATTCAATTCTATATTGACGGATATTATTTCATGTAACACTTCACGGAACTTGGTCTTATTTTTCCCAGTTAAGGAATGTGGATGATTGGGATATAATTGATTTACTTAATTCGTTTAAAAAATAAACAAATTCACACCGGATTAAAAAACCAACAAAGGGCCCGAACATCGGCAAAACAAAACAAATAATGCAACTGTTTTTCTTTTCTAATTTCTACAATTTTCCAAAACTCAAAGTAACCTAGCAGCTTATCTTTACAAAGGCCAAGAAAAAATGGGGGGGAAATCATGAAACTTTTAAACAGGATTATTTTGAATTTCAGAAGAGGCTTTAGCTCATCAAACCCCGCCCATAACCACGTGGGTGGTTAATTCTATTCCCCTGGTTGAGATCATTGTCAAACTTCAATTAAGCATCTGAAGACTTCTGAATGAGTGGATACTGGAACTAAAATAACTAGGCATTCTGAATTTTTGACAATATCATTTTTTTCATTTAATATTTTCTCTCTATGGGGTGCAAGTATTCGTGCTAATTAACAAGTGCTGATTGGTAATTATTTACAGTGAAGTAAATGAATGAATATTTGGGAAATATTTCGAGGCACATACAGGCATGTCATACTCACGGCCCGAATTAAACTTTGAAAGACAACTAGAGAATTGTATATTGACACACTTGAATTAAAACAATTGTGTATTTTGTATTTTTACGGATAAAACATTCTTGATTCTAATTCAATGTCCCTTAGAGGAGCAGGTTTTAGAAGTGATTATAGAATTCTATTGGGTAAAAATTTACTTTAACAGCACATACTTACACAGCACGTTACTTATCGCATTAGTAATGGTTACGAAAAATTGTAAAACAGCAAATTCGGTCCATACTAACACATTTCAGCCATCACTTCTAAAACTCCGTATCATTCGTAGGACATTAGGTACAAAAAATTACGTAACTTAAAGCAAATACATCATCACAAATTCGTTAATCGAAAACTCTGTTCCCACAACCAGAAAGACCGTTCATCAATGAGAAGTTATTCTAAGAATTTCAAATTGCTGTGTTGCGACGTTTTCATTGTTGTATTGCAACGTGACAACTCCCAAAAAATTGTAATAAAAAGCCGGAAATTAGAATTTTCAAATTCAAAAATTTAGAAAATTTCGCTAAAGAACTCATATTTTTAAACAAATGTACATGACCGTTTTTAAAGAACTGTGTTTTTAGGAGGACAAGATGAAAGAAAAAGAATGAAGCCGTTTTTAACAAAATGTTTTTATAGATTTTTATAAAATACATTAAATTGAAGCATAAATTATTCAAAATAACTTTTGTCAAAAAATTGTACGTGATATTTTTTAAGATCTTTTTCAGAAAAATAGCATATAAGACAAAATATTTATTTTCATATTTAAGTTTTTGGAATTTACGAAACTACAGTGAATTCATCAAATAAGACGAAAAATTAAACAGAAAAATTGGAGTGTTTTTTTGAAAAAATAATGGTCTAATAATCACCTATACTTCATCCAAAATTACTGTTTTTTTCGAAGAATTGTAAATGACCCTCTTTCAATATCTATTTTTGAAGAACAGATGTTGTCAAGGAAAAAGTCTCTATCTTCAATATTGTAGTTGTAGGAAAACGGCGAGAATGCTTTCGTACTTTTGCAATTTTCGAAAATCAGGGATTTTAAAGAAAATTAGTCCCGCGCCATTTTTCAAGTAATTTTTATGCTATCCGAGGACAGCATTTAATAAAAAAACTTGGAGCCATTTTTGAGAAAGTTCTGAAAATGATGAGGCGTAATGTAACGGCGGCTCCACCTATTCGGCATTCGCTTGCTCTTTGCCGAGTGACAAACGTTTGGTGATCGTCCGTTGGTCTTTTGGACACATCGAAGCAAGCGAACGTTCGCTGAGCACATCAGCTGCTCGGGATTGGTCGCGCAGAAACTCGCAATTCGGCGAATGTCGAATGTCGAATACGTGAAGCAGCTTTTAATTACTACTAAAAATCGATATATCAGTTTCAAACTCACAGGATTATGAGTTCGCTCAGATCTATCGGGTAATATCAGTTTTGGAGAAAAATGTCTGAACAGTTTAGTCCCTAGTGTTGACTACAGACAGACAGAGAGGCAGACAGACAGACATACAAGACACACGAATGGACGGACAAACGGCCGGACGTTTTGCGATATCGCTTTTTCGGTATCAGAGAACCACAAAACATGGATTCTGACTATACAATGTGATAGAGGATGTAATTTACTATATAGAGATACATAATTTTTCCAATTTTTCGTTATCAAGGTCCGACAACAAGATTTTTTTGACGAAATATCACAGTTTTTTTCCGTTTTTGTCTCTTTTCGAATGCCTACTTCTCTCCAACAAAGAGTATCAACTCGTAAAATCTCACCTTCAAAAGCATTTTGATTACACATATTCATATGCTTCGCGTTCATTGTTGGAGGACACACACAATATTCAGTGTTGAATGAATTTGCGAGGAATTAAAAATTCTACAGATTTATTGACGAATCTGTATAGGAAAGCAGGAAAGCGGATGCTCAATTCCCCAAACTACTTCGCCGAAGCCCAAAAAAACCTAACAACAAAGCCCATAGTGGCCACCATGGGTGTGCGCACAGAGGGGCAGGGTAGACGCCTATTATTTTGAATGAGCTTCGTAGCTTTTCTAGTGAAATATTTTACTTTTGTCAATGTGTTCATTCCTTGAATTCCCTCTTTTTACACTGAGAATTTAAGGAATATTTATACTTTTGGGGCTCTCCGTGACTCGCAAATGGTTCAAGAAAAAATCACACATACCTTATTTTGTATCATTAAATATTAGATAGATAATTTATTTATTTTGCTTTGGGTATTAATATCGGTGGAAAATTCATCACACTTATGCAATTTATAATTTAATTATCCTTATAATGTTTTTATTTACTAGAAAAACGTATATTAAATAAAAAATGTTTTCATGGAAAAGGGCTTCTTGTTTTAGGATGTGCACCTCTATGAGGACCACTTTCCGAACTCTCTTGACTTTTCCGTTTTAAAGTGTATGTTTTTAATTTTTCGCATATAAGATTATTGTACAGTCTGTACACTATTCTACACTATTCTAAGACTGTATTAAATACATGAAAGACTTGGGCTCTTTTACTAATTTGTCAGCCCTTTGATGTCGCCGTAAAAAGACAAAATTAACAACATTTCCTTAGGATAATGCTATACTAATGTTTTAAGGAATAATATCTAAATTTGTTATTGTTTAAAAAAAATTCCCTAAATTTTTAAGTCTTCTACGCATTTCATGATTTTTCCAGATCAATGAAATCGAATGACTTCCGCCCTGAGAGCCTCTCTTGGAAGCGCGTCGGCGCACGCGAGTCGAAAAGGTCGGAGGGTCCGAGGGGGAGGGGCGCTTTGTGGCGGCGATTCCACCGCGCGGGGGAGCATCGCCGGCGACTGCGGGTCAGCCCGGCTGACAGGGTCGGGTGGGGTCGGCGCTGCGGGGCCCGCCCGCACCTGCGGCGGCGGGGAGTCTGCTGGAGTGCTCGCTTGCTGCCCCGTTCACTCGCACGAGGCGCCTGCCCGCTCATTTCGTCGCCCGCTCTCAGGTCTATTCGTCCCTCCGGTCGCGCACCCGTTCGCCTCACAGCCTCAGATCCATTCGTCCCTCCGATCGCGCATCCGTTCGCCTTACTTTCTCAGATCTATTCGTCCCTCCTATTGCTCACCCGCTTGTTCATCTCCCTACCTCTAGGTTTATTCGTCTCTTCGATCGTACACCTGCTTATTCGCCTCCGTCTGTCAGGTCCATTCGTCCTTCAGATCGTGTACTCGCTTGTTCGCGTCCTTGTCTCTCAGGTCCATTCGTCCCTTCGATAGCACACCCACTTGTTCGCTTCCCAGTCAGTAAGCAATCGAGTCGACTCGTCCATTAGACTCTCTCGCTCCCGCTTGCTCATCTCCTGTCACGCCCATTTATTCTCTCATCCCATCTTAGCCCTCTTGTCTGCTCTCTTCAGAGGAAATTGGCAGATTTTGGCGGAGGAGGTCCTGAGAAACGTCAAGAGGGGACGAAGCGAAGTATTCATATGTATTGATGTGTGAAACGACGAACATCGCACCGAACGCAGTCTGAATGAATCCTAAAAAATGTTTTCGACGTTTTCCTGTCCGATTTTCATGAGAAGGATGGACTCGATTTGAATATTTCAAAATGTGGAAGTCATATTCGAAGTACTTACAGTGGATTAACTGTTTTCCTGGCAAGGAGAAATGAATACATTTTTAGCAGTGGAGATCCAATTCTCTAGATGGGGCGATGCCTAGCATCTCGCAGTTAATTCACGCCTTGGCTATCTCTTCGTTCCATTCACCCTCCCACGCGAGCGTCCTCTTGCCCGCGTTCCGCCCATTCCTTTCTACCCCCCGCCCACTCCCACCCGCCCGCGTTCGTTCAGTTCACCCGCGTTCGCCCGCCCTCGCCCATCGCCCGCAGTTGCTCCCGGCCGCGCCCGCCCCCACCTTCCCTCGTTCGCCCCTGCCCGTCCGCGCGCACTCGCGCCCACCCGCCCTCGCCCGTCGCCCGCATCCGCCCACGCCTGCGCTCGCCCTCGTCCGCGCCTGCCCATGATCGCCCGCCCACCCTCGCCTGCGCCCGCCCTCGCCTGCGCCCGCCCTCGCCTGCACCCGCCCTCGCCTGCGCCCGCCCTCGCCTGCGCTCGCCCTCGTCCGCACCTGCCCATGATCGCTCGCCCACCCTCGCCTTCGCCCGCCCTAGTCCGACCCCGCCCACGATCGCCCACCCAACCCTCGCCTGCGCCCGCCCTCGCCTGCGCTTGCCCTCGCCTGCGCCCACCCTCGCCTTCGCCCGCCCTCGCCTGTGCCCACCCTCGCCTGCGCCCGCCCTGGTCCGACCCCGCCCACGATCGCCCACCCACCCTCGCCCGCGCCCGACTGGCCGCACCCACCTGCGCCCGCCCTCCGCCGCCGCCTAACGACCGCGGCGTGGCGCGGCGCGGCACGGCGCACGCTTCCCTCCGTTTGTCCCTTTATGGCGCTCGCGGGAGTTTTGTCGGCGGCGGCGGCTTTTTGCCGGAGCGACTCCCGCTGCCGCCGCCGCCGCCAGGCACGAGACCCGGCGCCGCCACCGTCCCCAGCCGCCGCCGCCGCGGCCGCCACAGCCTGCTCGCCTCTGCGCCGCCGCTGTCATTTCGATAGAGCGAGATTGGACGAGAATCATGTTCTCCGAATGGAGGCTACGGCGATGTTCAAGTCCGATATGAAAACGTATGTAGCATTTTAAAATGTATAAGTGTTAGCAAACAAATTGTTCCGTCTTCGCAACAAATTGTGGAGGAAATGCAATGGGAGATACTGTCTTGCAATCGTATCTTATCTACAAACGTGTAATACTTGTGAAGTTTCATTCCTTCATTTTTTCATGTACAAATATTAATCTTTTTCGTGACAATTTTACTCACTTGAAAGAAAAATGATAGACCTCGTAAATAATTTATGATTCTAGTTTACGTTCATACCTAACTCACGAATTCGGTTTCAAAATTTGGAATAAGAGTTTTTCTCCGCGTCAATACGGATTGTAATTGAAGAGAATAATTAAATACTTATTTGCTTTAGTACTGAAACAAACTACAATTCCAACTTTATTGATCATAAAACGAAAAAATATAATACGAAAAATAATATAAACTACTGTTTGAAAACATCAATAATCATTTTAATTAAGTATACATCAAACAGTAACACGCGCATAAAGAAATAACATGAAGCATTATTTAGTGCTTGAGTTTAATTTTCTGAGAGTAAAACAAACTTTTATCAGGCTGGCTAAGTTTATTTTGACTTCACGCAAGCAATTCATTCACGATAGCAATTTTTCAATAGACTACGGGACCCGTATCATTAACTTTATTAATTGTCCATTTAACATGATTAAATGAATTTGTTAGCATTGCAATGTGAATTTATGAACGGCATTAATCGCTGTGTGTTATTTTTAAAGCTTAAGTTAAAAGGTAATTAAAGTAGGCAAGAATGGCGTAATACTTCTTATATAAAGATATATAGTCGATTCATGTGCCACCCACTCGTAAGTAGCTAACCTTGCTTCATGTGCAAAAGGTTGACGAAATCGAAGCCTGATACTATTCACTTCAGTTCGCATTCGGGTCCTGGACAAAATGTGTACGGCTTTGCTTTGCGATTAGATAGACGATGTCAAAAACTAATGAATATAGTTCACATCATTGTTTCGAATGTTTTAAACGCACAACGCAACGATAACGTTCACATTCCTACAATTCCATGCTTACAGCTTTAGGGTTTAAACTTTGCGCTACAGCGAATTGGCAAATTAACAATAAAAATCGCTCTATTCCTTAACATTCATTACAAGAAATTATAATTTTCACTGACACATAAGGGATCAAGAACATTACATTTGTGAAAGTTAACTGATCACTAAAATTTCTAACACAAATAACATCTATGTTTACAGAATTTGAAAATGTTAAAATTCCAATTTGCACTAAAAATGTCAAATTGACTAAGAAGTAAAAAAATTGTGCGTAAACATTTCTCCAGCTCGTCCCTTATCTTTTCACTAGCTTTCAAATTTCCTTCAAGACTACCCACTTTTAGCATTTCTAAAACATTTAAATGCTTTAAAAGACAATGTCGATATCGACTTTATTCCAACTTGTAAAAACAGCGAGGTTGAACATTTAAAAAAATAATGAACAATTTTATAAAATCATTAAAAGGGTATACATTTCATTTCGTACAGAAGACTTCGCAATGGAATTTTGATCTATTACTTGTTTACACTTATATTATCTACTTTGTACCATTTTACTTATCTTTATCTTTTCTAGTCTTATAACCGAATTTGAAATATTTGCGTGAGACAATTGAATGATTTGCCAGCTGGGAGCAGTTTTGTACGCTTGCTTCTTTTAGTTTAATATTTTCTCAGGTAGGAACGTGGAGAAAGCAGAGAGCTACTGCTTTCATCTTTACAAACCCGTTTATCATGAAAATGTGGGCATTAAATAGTAGTATAAGTTTGTGAAATTAAAATCTCTCAAATACCAGCAATCTAATATTGCAAATTGACCCTACATAATTGTTCAAGCTTCTAAGATTAGTGCGGAAAACTTATCTTACCGTATCAAATATAACAATTATGTTGAGTACATAACTCTGTCAATGTCAGTACAATTTACAAGCGAAATGAAAAATATTGTAAGTTAAACTACAAAAGTTTTAACATGAAACAACTGTCATTAAAACTCACTAATGAAAAATGTTTTGTAGTGACATTCGTTATAGAGCACACAATATTGAATTAACGTGTCTTTCTGTAAGGAATCCTTCACTGCGCATTTTTATTCGGTTTCATATTTCGATAGTTTTCGCAATTTACTTTTTAATCATATTTCTCGCACAGTTAATGTCACTAAAATACACACGAGGAAATTGAGTGTGAGCTGAGGGTGCCTGACAGGTGGGTTTGTGTTCTCTACGTGCGTCGAAGTCTCCAACCTCGCACGAGGTCTAGTATCGGTCCTTGCGGCACACCCTGTGCGGCCGGGCGGGCGGAGCATTCGCGACCCAGGTGCCCGGGCAGCGGTGGGCAGCGGGGGGCGGAGGCCCTTCCCGGCGAGAGGGACATTCCTGGGCCACGTGCCCACAAAAAGTCCACGCCCCGCAGGGCGTCGGCGGCGGGGCGAGGCGGGGCGGGGCGGGGCGGGGTGCAGAGCGCGGGGGGCGGGGCCCGTCCGCCCCCTGTCAGCCGCAACGGCCGCCGCACCGCCACCGCCGCTCACTGTCAGCCTAATTGGGTTTGTCATCCGCTCTCGGACTTCCTCGCGAATTGCGACCCCTCGGCCTGGCGGGCGAGGGGCGCGCGCGAGCGCAGAACGTGTGGCCGGGAGGCTAATTTCGCGGTTCTTTAATTTGTTGTAATCGAGTGTTTACCGAGGGAAAATGCCGGGCGGACGCGTGTTTTTAACTTAATGTGCAGGGCCGGCGCTCGCATACGCGTCAAACGTCTCTTTCCGGCGCCGGCGAGCGACGCCTTGACCAGCATAAACTGCCATACTAAATGGCAGGCGCAAGATCTCTTCGAACACTTAAAGACGATGAGTTTACAAATATAATCATGGGTATTATCGGTTTATTTACACGAAAATAAATTTTCAACTTTATTACACTACACGCGACGAATGCTAATTCTTCAAAATTCTGTATTGCTATATCAGAAAAGCAACAAATCCATTGGCAAATATATGAACAGAAAAAACGAGCATTCTTTTGTTGCATATAGGTGCATCATTTTCTCTTTGATCAACGGAAAGTATAATGAACACACATTTACAAAACTTTGACATCGACATTACCAGAAAGACGCTACACTATTACTCTTTCTTTCGCTGCAGTTTGTTGTTCGAATTTTGAATGCATACTTCTGTGTATAATCGAGAGAATCAGAATGGGTAAATAATTCTTCATTGCGTCTATTGCACAGCTATTCCTTCACGTCCCATCTTGTAAACTCATGCATATCGATAAGAAAACCACACGGTACAGGTTTACACACACGTTAATTACCCGATTTATCAATTTCCCTATGAATAACCACCTACGGAGATGCTTAAAAGAGATATTTCATACTTCTCCGTAGCTCTTCACACTCGCTGGCAGCGTCCTAACTCAAAACAAACAGCGCGGTCGGCGGCTCGATGGCATCGGCTGACGGCCACCGCAGAAGCCGAGCGTGTCCCGCACGCTCCACGCTCCCTCGGTATGAGGGGAACATTCGCGGCGATGAACGGCCTGGTAATTGCCCCGCGACAAGTATCACTATTGTTCGGGCTGCTGCGCGGTGCGGCGGGGAGGGGAGGGGAGCCAGCGGGGGCGGGGAGGGAAGGGGAGGGGTATTGTTTACTCGCGAATGTGATACGCGCGCGGGCCGTGAGCGGGGTGCCGCGTGTTTCGTTGGTATGCGGGTGTCTCGCGCCATGTCAAGTGCCCGTACGTGCCTCGAGGTCGCTTGCTACGGTTCGAAAATACACGCGCTTCACACGTGCTCCATTCTAGTAGGGGCGTCAGATGAGTTCTGAATTTGAGGGGGTGGGGGACTTTTCACCCGAACGAACAGTAAAAATAAATGCT
Organism: Acheta domesticus; assembly: GCA_031308135.1. Lineage (NCBI taxonomy): Eukaryota > Metazoa > Arthropoda > Insecta > Orthoptera > Gryllidae > Acheta > Acheta domesticus. The sequence continues at coordinate 75,303,574 of JAHLJT010000631.1, read as the reverse complement.
GCCGCTTAATCTTAAATATTTCTTTCACATTACACAAGCCGCAGTCTTACTGTATGCGGACAAAACAAGTGTTTCGATCGAAACAATCGTTGTTTCAAAATGCTCAGTTTAATCTTAAAATGTTAAAGGGTTTTACCTTTGTGTTTTAGGAATATTCACTCTAATTCCTACCACATCCGCCTTTTATCATTCGTGTATTGAGATTGCATCAAAATCATTTTAAAAACTATGGCAGAATAACTTTGGTTGGAGATACTAAGACCTAGCAATGAACACAAATGATGGACATCTAGAGAAACTTGTACGTAGTAGAGTTTTTAAGCTTAGTCATACAGCTTGTAGGTGCAAGGAACAAATCTTCTTGAGAGTTCACACTATTTCCAAATCATTGGACCCACTTCATTCATGAGCTTCTTGCGTGATGTGGAAACCAGAAAAGGGCAACTCCTAGCTTAAAAGTTCAAGAAATAGTATTTGGAATTGTTTCCAACTATTCCAGGAATTCAATTACATTAAACTTCTTAGATAAAGAGTTGATTTGCAACCCTCAACACTCGTGACCTCTGTTGTGCATCAGTTACATGCAGTTACATGCAGATACATCTGCACCTTATATTTTTCTACATTTCCTTTTCTCTCTCGCAAACACAAAGTTCGGGAAGAAACAATAATTTTAACTTTTAATTAAAAAATAATTTTGCGCGCTTTTTTATTTAAAGTGTACTAAACATTTTCCCAAAAGAAATTAAAAACATCTCGGAATGACTTATTCCTAATAAGGACCAAACCTAAACTCCCCCTTGGCTACCAAAATATCGTGTTCAATATGATTTTGTGCGATTCAATGGAACAATTTTAAAAGCTCGAATTTACAATGTCATTATAGACACCGTTGGTACTCATTCTTTTTGTCATTCAACATTTTAAGAAATTATTATTTAAACTGACTTAATAATGCTCAATTCTCTCGTAAAAATATGGATTATTTAATATTTATCCATAAAAAACAAACAGCAGCAGATTGTACTATATAAATTTCAACTTTCATTATGTTTCAAATTCAAATGTAAGTAATTCATTCCTTAATTCGATTAAAAAAAATGATGACATACTATAATATCGCGAGAAAGATCCAAAATATTGTATTATATTTTATCTACTCGATTAAAAAATTTGGCATCAAACTTTTTTCATTCGCCCTCTGAACTACCTCCGATTTAAAACGGAGGGACTTCTGGTTCAACATCCCAAGATAAATACCCAGCAGCGTCGATCTTTTACGTGAATCAATTTATTTAAATCGGAATCGCGCTCGAATCGAAAACCGCCGCCCGTTTTCCCGGACCGGTAGCCGCCCGCCGCCCGGCCGCGCTCACGCGAGCGTCGGCCGCGGCAGGTGCCTGCCCGGCCGGCGCGGCGCGGGGCCCATACGTCACCGCGGTGTGTCGCGCCGGGCACGGCTTGTCCGCTATTTGTTAGAAGGCGGTGGCGGAGGAGGTGGAGGAGATAGCGAAGCGAAGGCGGCGAGTCCTATCTCCCGCCCACCGCCCCCAAAGACGCGAGCGGGCAGGCGCGCGCCTGCACGCGCGCGTGCGGCGAAACAAACTTAACGGAAGTCGCGCGCTTGACAAGGAAAGATTCCTAGTAATAAAATGTGTGTTAGTCCGCATACATTACCGGGCGGACTTTTATTTTAAATATTTTTCATTCCCGTTTACGGAGTTTGGTCAAAACACTGTGTAGTATTGTATGTAAATGAAGAGCGCCTTTTATTTCTATTTTTTTTGTCCACGGGGGGACGCGTTTCTCGTGATTGACAATAACCTCTTCGGAAGGGTTTCTGAGTGCGGGGCTCCGGAGGCGGGTCGTGCAAGGCGAATCGGCCCGACCACGTGGTCGGGCGATCGTCCTAATTCTAAGCGCGACGAACTCGGAAGCAGCGTCGGCGTGCGACCCCGCCGGGAAGCATTTGCACACGTCCGCTTCAGCCGTCGTCGTCCTTTCCAGACGAAGCTTCGGAAATGGCTTTACATTTGTCGTAACAAAGTATTGCTTGCGCCGATCTGGGTGATCGTGATCGCTAAACACTAGTGCCGTGGTGATCTCGGGGCGAAGGATCGCGGGTTCGAGTCTCGCCTCGGGCATGGTTGTGTTTGTGTTCGTCCTTTCATCCCTCATCATCACATCACTTCATATAGTATACAGATACTCCTAACTTTAATCAATAGTGGTCGCTTATGACGTAATTAATGCGACCTTAAATAAACAAACAAAGTATTGCGTCCATTTCATGAACGCGTCCAGACACGTTTGTATTTGTGGTGTTGACGTACACCAGAGACGACGAAAGTTGTGAAAAGTTTCCCCAATTTTACTTACAACTTTCGATTCCAAGCGTTTAGTAAACCTTGAAATTATAAAATGATTAATTTGGACTGGGAAAAAACATATTGTTCTTGCGTCGATACGTGAATATTCGCTGCCTGATCCAACAAACACTTACATATACACATTTTGCAGGTTGTACAGCAAAGAGCGTAGTGATGGTATTTCTGCCACGAAAGACTAGAACTTTACCAAATATGCCTCAACCCCAAACCGCTTTTGGCCAAGAGCTTACTTCATGACAGAAAATGTTTGTGTTTCTGATTCACATTTTACATAAAATACCACAAGTGCCTCAAAATATTAAAAAAAGTGTTTTACCAGAAACTTTTTTGAAACGTTTTAAACTAATTAAACTAGTTTCATTAAATATTATAACTTGAAGTAGCAACAACAATTAAGTGACTATATTTAAGATATATGAACTGTATTTATTCATTCACTGTAGCAGTACAGAAAGTTGTAGTATAATAGTTATTGCAGGTTTCATTCCGCCTTTGGCATGTACCGTGAAATCACCTCGACTGTAAGCTGTCATTAAAATCTGTACTGTCTGCGTATATATTTACTTTCATACCCTTGTTTGTATATCGCCGTGTATCGGTGATTTATCGGAACGATCCGAGAGAGTAAAGTTACTCGAAATAGCACGAGGATAATTCCGTTAAAGAAATGATTACACTGCAACAGTTTTCGAACTTCTGCTTCTTGTGCCTTTAATAAGTGGAAAGATTTTATTCCTATAAACTTCGTAGTTTTTGAATGTTTCTATCTGTCATATTATTCTCCTTTCTTCGTCGGTACATTAATATAAATTTAGTTCACGGTATATTTCTCGAAATTTGAACAACAGTCATTTTTGGAAATAACATTACAGAATTATGAATGCATTTTAAAATTCACGTCATTTAAACTTCTTTCTACGCCAGTAACTTCTCGTCGAGTATAGGAATATGAAACTTAATTTTCTTTTCCTTTCTCATCGCGCTTAACGAAGACTGCAGAAACCAGCCATCCTGACAGCTTATTTGACGGTAAGAGAGTCGTTAAATAACCATTCCACTCATTTCAGAAATGAAATTTTATTTGATACATAAGAAGATAGTCTCAGACAAGTATCCACGCTATTTCATCAACTCTCGAGGAAGATTTAAGGTTTATGATATATTGCTCAAATGAAATGTAACCTAATTTTAGAACATTATGTGGATTCACTCATACTTTCAGACGTGTTTGAGACATTTTGCGATTATTCGCCGCAAGTCGTTTTCAGCAACGTGAACTTCAAGTGTTGGAATGAAGGCAAGCACTAACGTTTTGTAGGTTCTTTGACATTTTGTTGAACTTTAAAAAGAGCGGAAGAAAATGTCTCGAGCTCGTTTGTTTTATTCATGGACGTCTTACAGCATTTCACGTAACTCACTCATTGCAAGTATAAATGTTGAAATGGAGGTAAATATGAAAAATATTCAGCGTTTTAATGACATATTCATCAGTTTAGTGAAGAAACATTTTCAACCATTTACAAGGGACGTACCGGACGTATTGAAACTGAGGCAAAATTACACCATATTGCGTAGCTTGACGCACGTCTTCAAAAGTTTACAAGAGTTTCATCGTAGCGCGTCCTTCTCAAAGCGACACATATATATTTAACAGATATAATAGATATAATACACTAAACAATTATATTCAACCGTTTAGTGAAGATACTTTTCGAATTATTTTCACGTAAGAGAAATTGAAACTAAGGCAAAGTTCCACCACATGGTGTATTTTGACGCATCTTCAAAAGTTTTGAAGAGTTTCACCGCAGCACGTTCTTAAAGCAACACATATTTAACAGATATAATACACTTAAAAATTATATTCAACCGTTTTATGAAGATACTTTTCGAATGATTTTCACGAGAGTGACCTGACGTATTGAAACTGAGGCAAAATTCTCCCACATTGTGTAACTCGACGCACGTCTTCAAAAGTTTTGACGCGTACCATCGCAGCGCGTCCTTCTCGATGCGACACAGATAAATTAATTTGACGTCCGAGGGGGTCCGTAGAAGCGAGCGTCCCGCGGGTCCTTCTTTCGAAAATGAGAATTTCCGTTGTGTGCGGCCCAGGAATGCGCGGCTGAGTTACAGCCGACAGGGGGCCGAGGCCGGGGCCGGGGGACCCGGCGGGCCGCAGCCGGCCTGAGCCGGGCCGCAGCCGTGCCGGGCCCCGCCGCGCCGCGCCGCACCGCGCCGCGCCGCGCCGCGCCGGCCGAGGGACTGAGCCGAGCCTCTCCGCTCGAACATAAAGGTAGCTCCACCATTCGGCATTCGCCGAGCAGCGAGCTACTTCTCGCCCGATCCCGACCAGCTGATGTCTTCGGCGAATGTTAGGGCGAGCGACGAATGTTCGTCACTCGGCAAATAGCCAGCGATCCATCCACACTACTCGGGATTCGGCGAGCGGTTGCTCGCTGTTCGCCGAATAGCGAATGTGTGGAGCTGCCTTAACGCAAAGACGAGAGACAACTTTTCGCTCGATTGCAAGGCTTTTAGTGCGAATGCCGAGTCTACCAAGCACACGCGTAGAAGTGTCAACGAGGAATTTTTAAGGCTCTTTCGCATAGAACATGAGAAGAAGTCTAAACGAGGAGTTTTTACAGATATTTCGCCTAGCACACGCGTAGAAGCCTGAAAGAAGGTTTTTCACAAATCTTTTAAAAGAGTGGAATACTCTCATTTTACTTGTATCAACTGATTATGGGACACCTAGCATACGCGTAGAAAAGTACACGAGAAGGTTTCAGAGATATTTCAAAGCAGTAAAATACTCTTATATGACATATATCAACTGATATTCAGAGTCCGCCTAGCACATTCGTAAAAGTCTGATAAAGGAGTTTTCACAGACCTTTTGAAACAGTAAAATTCCCTCGTTTCACATGTATCAACTGATTCGAGTCCCTCTAGCACACGTGCAGAAATCTGAATGAAAAGGTTTTACAGATATTTTGAAGCAATGAAATAATTTCTTGTCCAGTCTGTCAACTGGTTGGAGTACGTCCAGCACACACATAGAAGACCGAATGAGGAGTTTTCACAGATGAAGCAAGGAAATACACGCATTTTGCTTGTATCGACTGATTACTGTAGGTATAAAAAGAACGCAGAAAAAGAGCTCGTCTGGTGTGAATGGTGGCTTGGTGGTGTCGCGCAGGGAGCGCACGTACCTGGTGAGCACGACGGCACGCTCCTCGCCCCACTGCGCCAGCGACAGCTGCGGCCGCACGCGCGCCCAGAGCGGCTCGCGGGGCCGCACCAGCGCCAGCGCGGACGGCGCCAGGTTGCGCAGCCCCAGCAGCCGGCCCAGGTAGAAGGAGAACACCTCGCCCTGGATCTGGTCGGTGTTCTGGCGGTAGCGGCAGCACGAGCGCGTGCCGTCCTCGAAGGTGAGCAGGCGGTTCTGCATGCGGCCGCAGCCTTCCTCCACCTTGACGACGGGCGTGCGCCGCGTGAACCGCCGCCACGTGTCCGCCTCAGCGTCCGAGAAGCCCGCGGGCAGCGCCTCTTCCACGCGCCGGCCCCAGTACACGCCCCCGCGCACGGCGCCGCCCTCCGACTCCACGTCCAGCGCGGCGGCGGCGGCGGCGGCAGCGTCGGGGCCGGCGGAGGCGGGCGACGCGGGCGCGACGCCGCCGTGCCGCAGCACCAACACGGGCGTCGCCGCCGCCGCCGCCGCGGGCGCCTGCGCCACGAACGACACGCTGGGGAAGTCCGCGACGACCGGCGGCCGCGGCGCCCCGACGCTGCCGTTGCGGTGCGGGGGCGGCGGGGGCGGGGCCGGCGCGGGCGCGCCGGCCGACAGGTTGCGCGCCGACTGGCGCAGCAGCGACGCGTTGAGGTGGCGCCACGCGGGCGCGGGGGTCTTGGCGGCGGCGCCGCGCGGCAGCACGTACAGCGGGATCATCACCCCGACGACGAGCCCCAGCGCGAACGCCAGCCCCGCCGTCAGCAGGCACAGAGTCCTATAGGGCGACGCGGCGCCCGCGGGCCCCACCGCCGCGCCGCACGCGCCCGCCCCCGCGCCGGCGCCGCCACCCCCGCCCCCGCTTCCGGGGCTGCTGGCGGCGCTCGCGTGGTGGCCCCACGAGCTCAGCATGATGGACATGACCAGGTGGTGCGCCTTGTGCAGGCGGCGGCGTTTGCGGTTGGTGTCTTCGCACAGGGTGCTGTTGGCGCCGGCGCCGGCCGCGACGGCGGTGGCGGTGGCGGCGGCGGCTGTGGCGCGGGGCGCCAGGCGGTCGCACGCGTTGGCGCGCACGGGGAGCGCCAGCGACTCGAACATGGTGCCGGCGGCGGCTGGCGGGCGGGACGTGGGCGCTGCGCTCAGGCCGGGCGGCGGCGCCGCGCGGGTGGCGGCGGCGGAGGCGGCGGGGGCGGGTGTGGCATCGCGCGGGGGCGGCGGGGCGCCGCGGCCCGCCGGCGGGGGCGGCTCGCTCACTATGTTGAACAATGTCACATCACTGTCCGCGTCACAAGTCGGGGAAAAAGGGGCTATAAAAAGAGTTGACAGACCGAGATGAGCTTGTTCTTTGCTTGTTATAAGGTATGCCCTCACTTTCACAAGAGAGACAGAAAAGAGAGGAAAAAAAACACCACAACCTTTTTTTCTGTATTTGGTTTCTTTCTCTTGAAGCGCCAAGTTAAAATTTACTTTAGAACAAAAAGCCTCGTTGTTTTTGGGGGTCTTTTTGGCGCTGAATATTCTCCTCGGCGCGCGGGCGGGGCGGGCGGGGGCCGGGCGATGTGTGAAGCCCGTGTGTACAGAAGGACCTCCCTCGCCCGTCGACGGACGCTCTCCAGCGCGCCTCTCCCGCTCCTTTACTTAAATAATTGTTTAAACAAATGGTGAAGATAGAGAACGCACTCGTACACACGATATGCTAAAGACTTTCACTCGTTTTATCCTTATTTCTTTCTCTCCTTTTAATGTCTACTTTGTCCGTCCTTATCCCCCGCGTGGAGGCTCCCGGGCCGCCGCGTCGACACCTGTAAGACGGCGCGGAGCAATTTAAATACTGTAGACGAGGAGCGAGGGGGGAAGGGGGCCGGGGGAGGGGCACTCAGCGGCGCGGGCCGGCGCTGTTTGCCTTCTGAAGGAGCGCGGGCGCGGGGCCCCTCGCAGCTCTCGCCTTCATCCTCTCGGCCGTTCCATGTTCGCTCGTCACCTCCTTTAGACTCGCGGCTGCGGCTGCTGCTGCTGCTGCCTTCCCACGAGGGGTCCGCAGAGACACACTCCTCCACCAACAACGCGCGCCCGTCAGTCAACGCACGCACTGGACACGACGAGGGAGAAAAAAACGCAAAGCCACGCACTAACACGCGTCACCCCACGCACTGGCGTCGAACACACGCATCGCGAGCACTGTTGTTCCGCCGGAGCCGGTGCTGGTGCTGGTGAGGCGCGGAGCGCGGGTGGGGCTGCGGCCGGGCCCCGGGCGCGAGCAGGCTGACGCTGGCTGGCGAGCGCCCCTAGCGGCGCGGAGCGGAGCGAGCCGAGCGCGGAGCCGGGCGGAGCGCGTGCGGCGCGGCCGAGCTCTAGACGCGAACTGCCAGGCGGAGGAGCCGTGAGCGGGAGCGCGGGGGCCGAGCCGGGGCCGGGCCGCCTCCGCCTCCACCGCCGCCACCGCCGCCGCCGCCGCCGCTGTCCCCTGCCGGCGGCTGCGTCGCTGCCTCGCTCCTCCCATGCGCCGGGGAGGGGGCGCGCGCGCTGCCTTCTCGCTCTGCAACAGGGACAGCCATCGGTCACTCTCCGCCGCCTCCACGGACGTTGCACCGGCCGCCCCCCTCCCCCTCCCACACCGCGCCCCCGTACCCCGCGCCCGCCGCCACCACCGCCGCCGCCGCCGGCCCGCCCGGTCCGACGGCCGACGCGCGCTCAGGTGCCGGAATTGGGCAACGCGCGCCCGTCCGCCCTGTCACCGCACCGCGGCCACGCACACGGCCGCGCCGGCGCGCCTACGCCCCTTCCTCGCGCTCGACGCATCCCCATCACGCTCACCGGCGGCGTGCGAAACGTTTTTCAGAACCTCCACAATGTTAATTGCAACTTCTAGTGCACCTAACGAATACCAACAGAAAAATTTTGCTCTTATTGTCGGTTTTTTGTTGTTGTTTTGTGTGTGTATTGTTTGTGTTGTGTGTGTAATGTATGTGGTTTTTTGACAATACAAGAAATTTCCCTAGGACGAGTGTCATTTTCTCCTTGGACTTAGGATTGGGGTATGTTTAATTCGTCAGAATAGAAAAGTCGAAATAATTGAATTGCCAGAATACGATTCACAGAGAAAACTGTATTTGTCAGAGGTCGAAATGTTTCCACTAGAATGTCTGAAAATAAGTTATTTAATATTATTCCTTATCTTATATATTTTCAACTAAATTATTGAATTAATAAATAAAATATAATTTTAATTAAATGATACATTTAACTCTTTTAACACTGTTCATATAAAACACAAAAATGAAATAATACTGTCACTCTGTTCTTCATCGAGCAACGATATTATTTATACAACATCACTTTTACTGGAAATTTATTCAACGCTAGTTATTGAACTATATCATTAAGCTTTTTAAACTTTCTCAATGGACTGTTTGTCATCACTGCTGCATCATTGTTGTCGGAGGCTGCTCTAAGGCTCCAGTGTCTCGTCTCGCGAATCTTCGGAGGAAGTCCATGCAGCTTTGTTCTCGTCAGCCTCTTCCGAGAAAGGTGACACGTCACTCCCGTGGGCATTGTGAAAGAATGGACGCACGCCAGGCATATTAATTAACGAAAACTACGCAAAAAAATTGCTGTTAACATTCCAGCATTTTGTGGCCGTGAGTGGCCGCTTCAAGAAAAATGAGGCCTCGTTTAAAATGTTAAATAACAAATGTGGTATACAGCACATTGTTGACATTCTTGTAAAAATCCACTCTATGTAAGAATGAAAATAATTATATTAATTATTACAAATGGAATCCGGAGGTATATCTATTAATATATATTTTAATAAATTTCATATTTTTAACCCTAGCAAAAAAGTACATTCGTTACATTATGTAAACACAAAATACAAATGTGGCTGTCACATATCACAAAATTTAAAGTAAGCTAATTTATGCATTCTTATAAGTTCTTAAAGTTTAAAAGCTTCACTTAGTTTAGGAGATTCACATTTCAATGGAGCAATAATTTTCATTGCAAAATAAGTAATAAAAAATATGCAATTGTTTCTGTTAGTTAAGGTTCATAGCGCTTTTAGAAAAAGACTCGCGCTAGAGAAATTTACTTTAAAAGTTAGACGAAAGCATAAACACAAAACCTTAGAAGATACATTTTTGCAGAGCAGTGCTCGAAATTGGTTTCGACCCAACATTTTCCGCCGACAAAAATTTACTAAAAGAGCACACAGAATTGTGAAATATTCCCTTGCCAGTGAATTCGGCGTCATACTTGTTAGGAAATTTCGTTCTCGACAATTGCGACGAACGCATAATGGAACAAGTACCTTCATACTTTTTGTAAACAATGCGGAGATTTCAAACGTACTCGAACACAGAGGCAGTACTTCAACAAACAGGTCAACAATGATTTCGGGCCGGGGAGACCTATGGCAGGTCAGAAAAACGCACACAATAGAGACGAAATTGCCTTCCGGACGTCGGGGATAAATCAACGTTTCCAAAAGTCGTATGAAAGTCAGGTGCTGCGAGCACGGCGGACGCGCAAAATGCGATAAACACGCAAAGAAACTGGCAAACTATGTCTGGGAGCCCGCGGGCCGCACAAAGAGCACTCATTGTTGCCGGCGGCGAGCCAGCAGCGGGCGGCCAACGGCGCCCTGCCCGCCCCGCCCGGCCCCACCCGCCCCGCCCCGCTCCGTTCCACCACGCCTGACCCACGCCTCGCTCGCCCTGCCCCCGCCCACCCCCCTCGCTCGCGCCTACGCACCCTGTCCCGCCCCGCCACCGCCCGCCACGCCCCGGCCACCCAGCCCACCCCGCCCCGCCTGCTCAACTCGCCCCATCCGCCCCGCCCCTGCCCCCCGCTTCGCCCAGGGGCGACGCATTCCTCAGGCGCAGCTGCCAAAAAATGCGCCCCGGGGAGCGGCGGTGGCGTGAAGTGCGGGCGCGGGGCGGCGCGCTCGGATCAGTGCCGGTGGCCGCGCATTGTACGCCGTTCGCCCGACCTCACCGGGCCACCGGCGCGCGGGGGCGGATGGCAAGAGGGGAGGATGGCGACGGGTGGGGAGCGGGAAACAGGGGCGAGGGGTGCGGATGGCGAGGGGGGCGGATGGTGCGGGGGCGGATGGGTGGGCGGGGAGCGGGGTCGAAAAGGCGGATGGCGAAGGGGCGGGGAGCGGGGAGCCAGAGCGAGGGGGACGGATGGCGAGGGGGCGGATGGCAGGGGGCGGGGAGCGGGGGAGACGGATGGCGAGGGGCGGATGGCAGGGGGCGGATGGCGAGGGGGGCGGATGGCGAGGGGGGCGGATGGCGAGGGGGGCGGATGGCGAGGGGGCGGATGGCGAGGGGGCGGATGGCGAGGGGGCGGATGGCGAGGGGGGCGGATGGCGAGGGGGTGGCAGATGGCGGGGGCGAGGGGGGCGCGGTCGCCGGGGTGGGCGCGTGGCCCGCGGGATATCGTCCGTGCTCTCGCACACGCTTTGTTGTGCCACGCTCGAGGCGACGACGCTCGAGGTGGCGGGGTGGAAGGTGCGGGGTAGTATTGTTCGGCTCGTAAGCTCCGGAACGTGTCTCGTAGAAAAGAGGCGCTTGTTGTCTCATCCGATTCGGACGTTCTTTTCGTTCCAGCGTCAAACTATTATACCAGGACACGAGTGTTTCTTAGCCCGCTTCTGTAGCAAAAAGGATTGAGCGCTTAGTTTCAGATATGATGAGTACATTTCAACTAGAAAAGCAAAATTATTTTGCAACTCTCTCACTTTCTAGGATCTGCTCGAGTATTTTTCGATATCGGTAGCTACTTCAGAAGAGATCATACCATCGAAAGTTTTACGCACAGGGCACACAAACCTCTTGCAATTCCAACCACCGACCTACCGTAGCAGCGGCAGTGGGCGAGGGTGGCAAAGGAAGCAACAACGGGAGTGGGCGGGCGGTGATGGCAGCGGTGGCAAACCGCTCGGGAATTTAACAATATATCTTCCTCAGGACCCCGTTGGCGAGGCGGGGACCCCGAGTGGCCGTTGCGGTGCCCTCTAGCGGTGGTGACGAACTTTCCTCCCCTCCTCCTCCCCATCCTCCCCAACCCTCCCCCGTCATAAACCGGGAGCCACCCGGGCGCGCAGGCCCGACGACAGCGACAGGGATACGGTCCCTATAATTTACAGCCGGGACTTTGTGCCCGAGCGTCGCGCTGTTTGGATAGGACGCGCGGGGGCGGCGCGCAGGGCCGCGAGGGCGCTATGCGACCGCCCCCGGCCCAGGCCCTACACGACCCCACCCCACCCCACTCCACCCCACCAGCTCGCTCCGCGCCGCGCGCCCTCCGTGGCCGGCCGCTCGCTGTACCGTTGCCTTGTGAATGGCATGTCGAGTACAGATTCGCGCAGGAATGTTGGGTTGGGTTGGGTAGCCGGACGGCCGAGGAAGAGTCGCCTCCTCACTCCCTCTCTCTCTCTCTCTCTCTCTCGCTCTCTTTCTCCGTCCCGCGGCGGCGGCGCGGCGTCCCACTCGGCGCGTCTCGCGGATGACGAGGGAGGGGAGGCGCGCGGGATGAGGAGGAGGAGGAGGGAGGGGGCGCTGAGATGATGCCGGGCGAAGGGAGGGGGAACCGGGGGTGGTGGGGGCGGCGGGGGCGGCGGGGGCGGTGGAGCGTCTGCCGCCCACGACAGCGCATCGCCCGCGGCGGGCGGGCGGGCGAGGGACGCGGACGCGGGCGGTGCGCTAGTCTCGCTCTCGTCCCGAGTCGGCCCGTTCACGATGCGCGTGGTAATCACCGGTTGAGGACGGGATAGTTAGTTCATCTCCGTTCTGAGAAAAGAGAGAGGAGGGTCCAGTCGCGCCAAAAATAGCCCGGCAGCGATCGGAATCCTCGCGTTCTTCGCGAACAGTTCCCGTTGAGGCGGCCCGCGCGAGCTTCAGACTGCGGCGGCGGCGGCGGCGGCAACGACAATCCGCCCGCCAAAGCAAATGATCCCCCCCGCGCTTAATTATGCAGCGTGATGCGGCAGAGTCCCATGTTTTCGTGTTTACATGCAGTTCCATTCGCGGTGCGGCGGTTTGACGTAATAATTCCATACGTTCATTCAGTCGGCGCACGAGGAAACGGTAGTGGTCCGTCTGGTACATTCCTCTTTCACGCGCCCCGGGCGCGGAGGCGGCACTCTACGATTTTTTAATTGGAAAGGGACGAGTGATAATGTCTAGATGCATGCTATATCGTGCGGTTATTTCTTTATGTCTTCCTCGGGAGATAAAGAAAGAAAATAAGCAGCAAACATAACCATCTCTCAACGTCTTTATGTCATACTTCCTCCGTCCTCTCTTTTAGTTTCCCACTCTTCTCTTATGATGCAACAATGTAAAGATAAATGAACGGACAAATGAAACGATATGAACATTTTTTTTGTCTTCAGAACAGTTGCTGTTAAAAATAGAAGTACTTGATCAAGTAACTAACTATATCTTTATTTGAATGACAATTTATTAAAATATTTCACTGTGGATTCATAATCACATTTACGTAGACAAAATGTGCTGCACAGAAACCACGTAGAAATTTCTAGAAACGTCCACGATTTTCTTTGTCTATAATACCATTCTTTTTAACACAGTAATTTCTATGTATGTTCACGTAGTCATGGCTCATGGAGCGAATAGATTAAATTACCTCTCTATTTGGTGTATTTGTGAGATAACAAGAAAATCGAATGAAACAACTACTTTGATAGGAATAAAATAAAATGGCGTCTTCCTAGACTTTTCATCGTTGTCAAAATGTAGCAAGTATTTGTTACTCAATTTCAGTATCTATTCTCGTGTTATAAAGTGAACATCATGAACATTTTTTCTCAAGTTTTAGAAATTGTTAATTAGTACCTTTTTTCGATACTCTTTAATTTTGATAGCCCAAAAATGAAAAGAAGCGTGTGATCGTAAATGTATGAATGTCATTTAAAGAGAGTTCTTGGGAATTTCTCACTCGTTTTAATGTAATGAAGAAATCTATACTAAAATGTACATTTTTTCTTTACAGGAATTAAAAGAGGTGGGTATTTCCATAGAGGATACGCTTTGTTATATGTTGGCTGTCTTCGCTTGCAATTAACGTTTTGACAGCTAGACTCACGGCCAAGACTTCCGTTAGCAGCATGTGAATATTACTCAACAAATTAAATACAATAATTTCTTGCACAATTTCAACAACTTTTGGGTCTCGTGCTTTTACTTCCTCCTATACATACATACAGTATATAAAGAGTAATATATAGTATAGAGAAAGTTATGTTACTCTGCGGAAAGTCGATTTCGAGATTTCAACACATATACATGCTTTGGGGTTCTTTGATACCAACAAAGTTTTTATTTATGTACTTTTTAATTGCGCCTAACAGCTAAGGACATTAGTCCCGTAAGTATAGTTCATTTTATTTCCTCAGGAGGTGGCGGTGATCTTCCCCGTTGGATTACGAGATGCGGCGCCGACCTGCACGACGGACATCGGGGTTCTCCCGAATCAGGTATCTCCCACCACCTGGGCACCGCCCACCCGGGACAAACTCTAAGCTCCCGACTGGTGTCCCAGCATGTATGGTAGTGTAATGAGTGTGTGTGTGTGTGTGTAAGTAAGGGGGTGAGGATAGGACAAGGAAGAGGAAAGAAAGATCTCGCACGGACCGTGGCCCGTTTGTTTGGGTATTGCTCCGGCATTCACCTAGTATTGATCGAAGAAACTAATGAAAACTACCGCTCAGAGCAGCCGGCCGCTAGAATTCTCCTCCAGACAACGACTGAATTCCCCATAGCTATGTAGCTATTGTCGAAAATCCTGCCACCGTGGGGACTCGAACCTAGGACCTCCTGGTCAGACGCACTGCAGTGCCATCAGTTGATGCCTTGAGCCATTTCTCCCGGTACATTTTCTCAAAAACGATTTAAAATTTTGCTATGAAAATTTGTGTATAGGTCCAAGCTCTACTCTTCTATAATATGCTTACAATCACGTTTCGATTCTACTATAAAAGGACCAAAAAAATTGAAAAAATGAGAAAAAACATGTTTTTCAAGCTTCAATAATTTCCTTTAGGAAGCAGCTGGAAAGAGGATGGGTCAACACGGAATAGCCAGCCTAGAGTAAAAAGGTCGATAAACAATTTAGTACGAGAAAGTCAGTGCCATTCTGTAGCACCATAAGTTTTATTTTTTGCACCGACCAATTTGTCCAGCCGCCGTAACCACCCAGCAGCCTCACCGCTGGCTTCCTCTTTGTGCTCGTCACATAAAGTGGCACTTCTGCAAGGAACCCGACCGCATGCGCCGGTGCGAGGGCTATTGACGCCGGCCGTCTGATAGATTCCGCGGGCTGGTCGACGCGGCGCCGGCCGCCATTACGTGCAGGAAGCGCACCCCCTCTGCCGCCTCCCCCCGCGCACGATTGAGGAAGTGCAGGCGGGCGCAGATGATGGAGGAGGCTGCAATGACAACGAACAAATCTCTCGGAGCATTCCACCGCCTGTAGCGGCGCTCGTGACAATAAACAAGCATAGACGGCCGAGATGAATCGACAGATCGCGGTGATGGAGAGACGTTGATTCCCGGAAACAATGAGAGAAAATCCTGCCGGGTAAATGCCGGTCTTGGAGCTGCAATAATTTCCGTGGCGGATCTTGTTGCAGTTGCTACAAATCATTTTGTTTCTTCACTGGTTTTACACTAGTGAAGGGCTCTGAACTCGCTCTTTGCTGTTTCCCTTCACCGCAAGCAAACGGCTACGACAGCCATACTCTCTGCGCTTGCACACTGTGAAGAGAGTGGAAATTAATTGGATGTGAGAACAACCGAGACTTGTAACCTCCGGAGTTAAATCTCGAAAGGATAATGATTGTTTTTGCTATTTATGAAAGTCATCATCTAGTAGTACCGAGGCCACCTAGTCGGTTTTCTCTTCTTCCATCTCGTGTATAACCTCCATCGCAATGTTCTTAACTGACTTTGTAATCAATGCAACGACATGTTTTTTTCCGTCGAATATGCGATTTACAATACGGTTTATGCGATGTACTTGTAGTATAATAATAATTGGATCTTCCACTTTCATATTAAGGACAAGAACGATTTTACAAGAGTTCCAGCCCTCCTGAGATATTAATGAATCGGTTCTTATAGATGTATGTCAATGAACGTTTCGAATCAGGAGTTTTAAGATCAAGGAACGCACATTGAGATTGTTCTTGTATACTCAGGCGCGAAGGGGCGTTGGGCGAGTGCCGTTCAAAGAAGAGCGGTCTGGAACGGAAAAAGGAGGCCGAGGCTTCAGTGTACGGAACTAATTATGACGTTGGCGCGAACAAAAACGAACACGAGGGGGGAAAAGAGAGATGAATAAGAGGAAAAGAAAAGAATGGGAGAAGACTACGAACTTCTCTCAAGATTGACGATCTAATGATGACTCTAAACGAGATGAAATTCTGTTTTTTATTTCATTATACGTCGTGTTACATCCACGTAATATTAGCTCTTTACTCTGCTTCTTAAGTAGTTTTGGTTCGTCGGTTTGTTGACCTCCAGGAGTACTAAAATTCACAGAAACGAAAGAAAACTTTACTCTTAACTAGTACAAAAAATAAATGTTTGCTATTATTTTTTATAATAATTCGCGGGTTACAATTTTTGAAACGTATAATATGCATTCAAAAACATTTGTAAGAATAAATATATTGTAAAATCCGCATGTAATTCGGGTTTTGCAAAAGGCAATATTACATACGTATAAAAACATTCCTCACTTTAGTTGAAACCGAGTAAATCTGAAGAACATGTGACAAATCCTGTATTTTCTATTTAAACAAAATATATCATATTATCTATCGTATGAGGAGTGGTAGAAAAAATTCTTAAAAAGTTAAAAAATATTTGTCAATTTTTATATTTATTAAAATGAAAAAAAACTTTTCTTTCAAGAACACAATGTATTTGCTAATTATAAATCTTAATTAGCAATTCTCTCAAAAAGTGCTTAAATTACGGCAAAACCCAATTAATTTGAAGTGCGATTATCGTCAAAAAATATGACATATCATAAAGTATTCATTACATTCTCGACAATGTAATCAACAATTTAATTCAATAATGAAATAAAAGTGTTTTAAATTTAAATTTGAAATTTTAATTTAACATAGCAAATTTTATTTTACTGCTTATATTATTTATTCAGATCGAAATATGTCGTTGGTTTAATGCCTCGTTAACAACGAAGAACAATATTTAGATAGTATTTCAGAACAATTTGTCATTTTCGTTCACACAGTGGTGGAGGAAACAATGTATTTGTAAGCAGAGAATAAATAGATTTTATTTTCTGGTTAAATGTAGTATTCTCGGCTATTTTGTCACCACCGGCGTTAATCTTCTTCGAGTAAGGAAGGTTTGTTTTATGACTGGTAAATCATATTACCAATAGTACTATTGTCACCAGTAACCCCTTTGTACTATTCCCTCCAGTAAAAATGCATACGTATATGCCACATCTCTACATTGGTACAGTTTCAAATACTATTCATATGGCCCACGGAATTTGGAAATTCGAAAAACCTCTGCATGCCTTTTAAACAAATATGAAAATAATTTAATACTTTCGAGAGAAGCTGTTCCCTTGTGTTGAAACTAGTTCATCGCCCAAATTTACAATGTTTGGGGCACATCGTCAGATATAAAATGTCACACACAAAAAATTACACTTAACGTAACAAAAAAATAGACAAGGCAATGCTAAAGATTTTGAAATTGTAATAAGAATAAATAAATTGTATAAAAATAAGTAAAATAACAACTTACTAAGGAGGGAACAGCCTTATTATTCATTAATATGAATTAGATTACATCTCATAACATATATCTACAATAAAAATGTTCCTTAAAAAGTTCGTCATAATACGAGTGGTAACCACATTTCTACAAGAAGGGAACTGGTGAGGAACTAAGGGAGAAACATTGTAGTTCAAAGCAAAGGAGTGAACCATTGGTGCGAACCTGTCAAACTAATTTATATAATCAAATGTTGAACAATATGAACTTATATATATATTGGTCTAAGCATTCAGTTCTATTAGTTCTTTAAATGTCCCATTAGTTTTCTCGTGAAGAGTTTCTAAAATTAATCGTGTATGTTTAGAACGTTCTACAACCGATATGGTAAGTATCAATAGGTAGGTTTTATCAAATTTATTATATAATTACGGTACATTCTGTGTTGCGTTATAGATCTAAAATTTTGAAGATGTGGCCACCAGAAGCATTTAAAAAAATGAAGGCGGGTTTGGAAGTCCCGTTCTATTGTGAGAGCGGTGGCGATTCCTTTTGCAGTGGCGCTCGCGAGGTGCACACTAGAGTTCTCTCAGCCCTTTCCGGTGCAAGCCGCCATCGGGCAAAGAAGCGAGAAGTGCAGCATTCTAAGGATGTCTTAAGGCCAGGACTTCCCAGAAAGGGGCAGCTCTAACCACTTCATCTCTCGGAGGCCAAACTAGAACCATTCCATCTACGTAGTGGAATTGAGTTCAACAATCGCTAGGTCGTGAGAAAGATGCAATAGGAAGACCGGGTGTTATTTCATGTGCAGCAATTCAGATATAACGCGAGAAATATGCAATAAGAAACTAGGTGTTACTTCATGGGTAGCAATTCAGAGATAACAGACTCTAGTTCTATTCAAAAAATTATTGGAATGAAAGTTTATTTCTCGTCGATCCTAGCTCAAACATACGTGCACATTCAAAGAAACACATACATTTAGGAAGTTGGAAGCTATTATTAAGCTAATTATTGGGCAGCTGCGAACTTTGAACTTTCTGAGAGTGCGATGCAAGAAAGCGTCATTGTATTACAGTGGATTCCATACAACATCTAGTACCGTATTCAAGATATCGAAATATGGTACAAATCTAACTAACTCTGGATGAAAAACAAGTATTCGTGTGATGGAAAGATTTTACATTTATTTTTATGAAAATAAATGTTTGGTTACTTGAAATTGTTGAGTTCTTGTCGAATTTAATATTGGAAAGAGCGGTACAAAATCCCCATAAAACGTTTTTGATTCGCCGGAAAATGCTTAGAACGGGTTCACTGTAAACAAAATCATAATAAACCGGAAGTTTTGCTTGAATAATTAGTTTAAAAAAATATTAGTTTCAAGTCTTAATTTTACTTCAATCATTTTAGAAATTAAATAAATTATTTTCGATTTTCTATTTACTTGGTATAAATGCGTTGACAAGCCTTTTTAGAGACTTTCTACCAGCAATAAGAGTTAGTACCATCCTTACCTTCCTTTCTTCTCAACTGTAAATCGTTCAAGTTTCTTGTCGTACAGAAAGATACTAGAGCAAGCAGTAGCTAATGTGGACATTCATCAAAGCACCTGATTACTTCCTGCCTCGCAACAAAGAGCTTGGAAAGGCTTCTACTTGACTTAACCAGTCTCCGAAGCTGTGCAATAAGTGTGTTTGATACCAACTATTTTACTTCATTTTATACTAAGTCATGGAAGTCACACATACTTTTTCGTTATTTAAAATAACCCTTGTAAACTGTTTTGCTTTGCTTTACTAATTATTGTGCAATATAACTAAAATAATTAAATTATTTGTTTGCAAATAAATATATCTGTAATCCATAAAGACTGTTTCTTCAAAACCACAATGATGAGGGTGGCAAATCGCAAGAATAATAAAAAATACAAAAATAATGAATTTTTGAATACACAAATGTGTCTCAACTCTTTG
This sequence comes from Acheta domesticus, assembly GCA_031308135.1. Lineage (NCBI taxonomy): Eukaryota > Metazoa > Arthropoda > Insecta > Orthoptera > Gryllidae > Acheta > Acheta domesticus. Next base: position 75,284,190 of record JAHLJT010000631.1, on the reverse strand, counting down.
AAATGAGTCCTCGCGAAAAGAAATCCAAAATTTTGAAAAGACATTCGCATGTTGCGACATTCGCATGTTCGCATAGAATTGGACAGCATTTATCGGAAAAGGGTAACATTACTTCCGGAGTCCCTCAGGGCAGTGTCATTGGCCCACTGTTATTTCTTATCTTTGTAAATGATATATCGCAAAATATAACGTCAAAAATTCGACTCTTTGCCGACGACTGTATATTATATACGGAAATTACAGAACAGCACGATATGATTCAACTACAGGAAGATTTAAATAAGATTAATGATTGGGCAAGAGCTAATAAAATGACTGTAAATGGAAATAAAAGTAAAGCGATCACATTTTGTAGGGCCAGAGACTTTCATACATTGCCTTATCAGCTAGGTAATGACGTAGTTCCGCGAGTCTCAAACTGTAAATACCTTGGCATCCTCCTGGATAGCAAGTTGGGATGGGAGAAACAAACTAACTACGTAGTGGGTAAAGCTTGGAGGTCTTTGCATTTCGTCATGAGAAATCTTAAAAAATGCAATACGAAAGCAAAAGAAATCGCGTATACCTCGCTTGTTAGGCCAGTAATGGAATATGGAGCTAGTTGTTGGGATCCGTACAGAATAGGACTTAAGAAGAGCTTAGAGAGGATACAAAACAGAGCGGCAAAATACACTTTTCGGAAGAACATACCTGCACGCTGGGAATCGTTAGAACATCGGAGAAAAAGGGCTCGACTTTGCGTAATGTATAAATCTTACACTGGTGGCCCTGCATGGCAGGAAATACGGGGAAGGCTAGATAAACCGGATTATTTTAATAGATTTGATCATAAATATAAAATTAGAACTAGAATTCAAAGAACGGACGTAGGCAAATTCTCCTTTGTAAACAGAACAATCGTAGATTGGAACGATTTGCCTGCGACAGTTTTTGAGCCCTTTCCTTGCTCAGCGCGTGGTTTTAGAAAAAAAGTATAGGAAATTAATCAATAGGGTGAAAAGTGCAGTGAAGTGAAGTGAAGTGAAGTGAAAGGTGCGATTATGGGTAGTAAACTAAAAAGTATTGAGCTATTAGTATTTAGGTAAAGTGTTATGAGGTGCAGTGACGTGAAGTGAAGTGCAGTGAAGTGATTTCATTTCGTAGTTTAGTTCGCTAATCTTAAGCGTCTTTAATAGGCTATTCTGACAAAAGTTGGTATTTATTGATTGATGTTAACGAGTGTTTTACGTGTTAGAAATGTAAAAATTATTATAAGTATTGTATATTATTATGTTGTAGGTAAAAGTGATTATCCATATTTGTCTGAATATGATTGTGAGTGAATACTTGTAGGTTGGTGTGTATGCGAGTGTTCTTTTGTCTTTGTATGATATGTATGTAAGCGTGTATGTTTGTATGTATGAATGTTGGTGTTATATGTAAGTAAGTTTATTACTTAAATGTTAGTATATATGTAGTTTCATTTGTTGTATATGTATAGGCATGTAAATGCAGTTGCATGATCGTTTGATTTTTATATTGATTTTTTATATATTGTTTTTATAGTTAATTGTGTTTTGTACTTTTAATGTACTTTTGTTTTTCTGTATTCTGCCACCGGGCAACATCAGCCCAATTGTAGAATAAACCCTATCTATCTATGTTTTAAAATACTTCAGTTCCTTGCAAAAGAAAGCTTCAATCCAAGATAAAGGTTTCATTATATCATTGCACACTGGTGAGCAATGTTGGTGTGTACACCATATTTTCACAATATTTACGAATAATGAACATTAAACGTTATTGAAGAATCGTACAGTTCTAATTCAAATTTACATTATTTTTAAATTTCGTACTAAACGTTTGTATTGGTAATCAAAGAACTTGTTTGGTCGATCCGCGGTGGCGGCCGAGATCGTTAAGACAAGTGTCATAGCAATTCCGGACCCCGCCGGTTTGAGTCCCGCCTCGGTCACGTTCGTGCTTTCACCCCTGGTCATCAGAATATCACGTCATCACCATACCATTACATAACGTTAAACCCAATAGTGGTCGCTAATGACCTTGTTAGAGATGAAATAAATCAGACGATACGAACGCAGGGAATCACAAACTTTGTGCATTTTGTTCTGAGGGAAATACAACCACACAATTTCACTGATTGCTCTCCAACAGCGGTATAGTTAATTTGTCACTTATTATTCACTCTTTTGCGTATGTGACCCCGAAATTGTCATGGAGTCCCACAAAGCAGAATGGGCGAGGCTCGTTCGAAGGCTTCCGCTCGGCCGCCGAGGAGCCTCGGGCAAACAGATAGGAAGCACGAGAGGGTGCATTTGGATACGCGGGTACCGTCCTTCCCTCTTCACAACCGTTGCTTCAGGGTCCTCGACCACTCGTCCGCCCGCCCTCTCTAGATCGTCCCACCCTTCGCGTCCGTCCACTTCTTCTCAACCACCGCCCCTGCGCTCAGATACCGCTCTCCAACGACCGTCTCGTACATTGGTCTTAACTCAGGAGCTCTACTTCGCTTGTTTGTTTCTTTATTTATCCTTTTATTATTTTATTTATTTATTCATTTATTTCTTGTTTTTATTTATTTAATGTCTAAAAAGAGTTAAAATTGTATGTGGGGAAATGTGCGGAGAAGTGTATTCTGTGCGCGATTTCTTAAATTCTGATATATTTGATATATCCATATCTAATATATCCATACAAGTTAAATTATGAATATAGGTGTGGAATAGAGCGTTTTGGCAAAAATTGATAAGTAAATATTGGCTACCGTGTAATAAAAACTTTTTGCAAAAGAAAAAAGCACAGATTTTTGTTATTATCTCTCGTCGTGCTCTTCTTGAAGAAATCGACTTATTGCTGCGAGAACATGAAGAACATTATTTTGAATAACTATATTCACCCTTGAATTCTAGAAAAAAAATGCACAAATAGTGTTGTTAGATCTCCAGAAGCAAAACAAGGGGCCATCTCAGCATTCGCTCACAAGATAAAGGAAAGGAACAGAAAACATGATCGAAGGGGGGTCATTGATCCAGAAGCGGTACAATATTTGTTACAGGTATAGTTTGCCTTTTAAAATTGTACAGTTCAAATTGTAACTAATTCATTAAATACCTTGATAAAATCAATATTACATTCCTTCTTTCTTCCCAATCAGCCCATTCAATTTAGCTAAGTTGTTTACTCGCACTTTCATCCTCTCGCACAACTGGTCATTGCAACTTCCTCATTCACTCACACACTCAATCGTTCACTCTTTTCATTTCTGTAATTTAGAGCTGGCTCTCTTACCCTTTTCGTAATATTACACGCCTTCATTCATCCATTGAACTTTGAAGAAACTGTTCATCTAGCGTACAAGCGCCCACACTCTTAATCGCTCAGACACGCATTAATTTTGCCGATACGCCTGCCAGTCATTCATACATCGGTCCACGGAAAATATTCCACCCCACATTACAATTTCGCTAGTTTCGTCTCGCTCTCTTACTCCTTCGTTCTCCTGCTTCCACTGCTTCCGAATCGTTCAATCACAGATAAAAGGGGAAACGTCCGACGTTCAGAAAGACTACTTGAGAGGAGACCCTGAAAGAAATTCATGATTCCCTTCTCGCCCAGCGTTTACTTAGTGTCCCAACAATTTGTCCACCGGTTCACGAACCCCTTCTCTTACTCTACGTCTCAAAGCAAAAACATATATCAATAATTTACCGCTGCCACATACTACGCCCTTCCGTTGTATCAACTTTTCTTTCTCCCACTTCTTCACACGCTTTCAGTGTTCCTCTTCCACTATCACATGCTCATTGATGCGCTCACGTTCCATTCCACCATCACCGCATACTATCTGTGATAAGCTAGAAACCAGCCAGGTTTTATTTGAACAGAAAAATCGGCATCAAGACACTATGAATACCATGTAAGTTAATGTATATAACATGATTATAGTCAAAGAATGGACGTTGTCAGGGCGTTGGATAATTAAGAAGTTCCATGGTCGCAAACAAGACGATCTTCATTGCAGGAAGGGAAGCAGGGCTCCGTGGGAGTAGATAAAGAGTGAATGGAGGAGGTGGAGCAAGCCGTAGTCTTGTAGAAATTTTATAACATTAACTCTCTCTTGCAACAGCGACCAGAGCGGATGCATATGGCCAAACGGAACGAGTATCTTCAGTTAAAATAGGGTTTAATGTTTTCAATTATAGGGAAGTCGGTGACACGGAATTACTTTTGATATGCTTAAACGTTGTATACATTAATAATTTTAAAATGTCATATTAATTTTTGTTGTAAACTTTAAATTAAATATTAAAAAGACTTCGTATTGGAAACGGAACTTACAATAGGGTAGATTCGTAGAAGGGAATTGTATTCAACAATTCGTGTTGGACATAGTCGCGGGTAGATACCCACCTGTGGTAGAGCACAGGGAAAGTCGCGGTCGTGGAACAATTTATTTGCAATTTGCATTTATAAACCATCCACCAACTAATAATACTCTGGGTACGTTTTGTAAACCGATTTGGACATTAGGTGTTAATACCGTATCAAGACAGAAGGTACAGAAGATTCACCCGAGAAATCAACGATGCGCACGATGATCATAGTAAGACATGAATTTTAATTCTTGACCGTACGGAATCAGATCGTTTTATGAGCTCATTCATAAGTTGTTACAAAATAATAAATGATAAATTATTTATTTGGAAAAAAGGCTGATACTTTATAGCTAGTTGCTATCAATTCAAAATAACCAGTTGTAATTAACAGAACTTCCAAAGATCGTAATTCTGTATAGATTTGCAGGTACACACGCGACGGGGAAGAAGATAGCATGTTGTATGTCAAAACCCATAATAGAATCAAGATAAAAACATTTAATATAAGCAAATTTAGAAGGGCTAATAAATGATAACATATTTATAGATTAATATTGTACGATTTTCAATACGATGCTCGAGCAGGAAAGTAATAATATCAACAAAATAGAATATTTCCCATAACATTCATTCGTTTAATCCCATCAACGAATTCAAATCCATTTACTATTTTTAAGCAAACATTAAAGTAAGTTGTATAAGAAAACTTAATACTCTAATTGATCGAATCTCAGGCCAGTGCTTCCCTATGACTAAGTAGTCAATTGCCTGCAGGTGAGATATCATTCTGCCAACGACTCTATTGGAAACCACCTTCAATTCACTGCCGGAGAGGAAAGGACACCCTGAAAAACGTTCAACTGATTCAGCGATTTGTCCATCGGCTAACCCCCTCTCCTGCATTTCCGCCGGTGCTGTAGTAGTGTCCGGTGCGGGGTAGTATGCGGGGTGGTGGTGGGCGGCGCGAGAATGCGGGATGGCGGGCTGTCTCGAACGGGGCGGAACGGCGGGGTTGTTGGGTGCGTGGGGCGGCGCGTTGGTGACATAGTGGAAGCCCCGGGGTGCGGGGGGCGGTGGGTGCGGGGGGCGGTGCGGGGCGGCGTGGAACGATGCGTGGCGGTAGTCGGGGCAATGGGTGTAGGGGCGGGTAGCGCGGGGCGGCGCGGGGCGGCGCGGGGCGGCGCGGGGCGGCGCGGGGCGGCGCGGGGCGGCGCGGGGCGGCGCGGGGCGGCGCGGGGCGGCGCGGGGCGGCGCGGGGCGGCGCGGGGCGGCGCGGGGCGGCGCGGGGCGGCGCGGGGCGGCGCGGGGCGGCGCGGGGCGGCGCGGGGCGGCGCGGGGCGGCGCGGGGCGGCGCGGGGCGGCGCGGGGCGGCGCGGGGCGGCGCGGGGCGGCGCGGGGCGGCGCGGGGCGGCGCGGGGCGGCGCGGGGCGGCGCGGGGCGGCGCGGGGCGGCGCGGGGCGGCGCGGGGCGGCGCGGGGCGGCGCGGGGCGGCGCGGGGCGGCGCGGGGCGGCGCGGGGCGGCGCGGGGCGGCGCGGGGCGGCGCGGGGCGGCGCGGGGCGGCGCGGGGCGGCGCGGGGCGGCGCGGGGCGGCGCGGGGCGGCGCGGGGCGGCGCGGGGCGGCGCGGGGCGGCGCGGGGCGGCGCGGGGCGGCGCGGGGCGGCGCGGGGCGGCGCGGGGCGGCGCGGGGCGGCGCGGGGCGGCGCGGGGCGGCGCGGGGCGGCGCGGGGCGGCGCGGGGCGGCGCGGGGCGGCGCGGGGCGGCGCGGGGCGGCGCGGGGCGGCGCGGGGCGGCGCGGGGCGGCGCGGGGCGGCGCGGGGCGGCGCGGGGCGGCGCGGGGCGGCGCGGGGCGGCGCGGGGCTGGAGAGGCATGTTCAGCGGCGGAAGCGCCGCGGGGAGCTCCCAGCGCAGGCAGCGCCGCCGGCACCGCCCCCTCCCCTCGGTGAAGCCCTCGCGGTGTAACCCAACGCATTGCTTCCCAAACGTTTTCACTGATAACCGTTGCGCATGCAAGGTTGCACTCATAACCATCGGAAATAAGTTCGTCGCTTATTCAAGCATTGAAGTTTCCAATTATGTAGGGGATGATTCTTTCTTACAATGTTTCGTGTTGATTTCTGTCACGGATTCTGAAAAGTATGTGTAGTCTTAAAGCTTGTTTTACTTCGCTCAGGTTTTGTACGGAAATTTCCCACCATTTTGAGATTTTCGGTGAAACTAAGTGGTTTGAAGTACGGTTTAACCTGTTTCAGAGACGAATGATTCGAATCCAAGAAATAAACGGTCATCGTAATGTAATATTTATGTTAACGGTCAATGTAATATATTGTTGGAAACATAATAACCGTGCATTATTTTCAACGTTGCTTCGGCTTGAAATTTTAAAAATATAGCTAACTACGAGAAATATTTCCCGAAGCATTCATATGAAGTTTCCGAGATCTCACGAAAGCATAATTTTCTTAGAATGCTACAAACTGATTCCGTACCTTCAACACCAAATAATATTTGCAGATCATTCTTCAATTTTAAATTAATATATTATACACTTGATATCAAATGAATATTGTATCAAGATAAAAAAATATTTTATTTCTAGTATTTACACAATCACAAAGCGTTACAGCACTGCAACCACTGCAATTAGAAGAAAAAAATGTTCATGCTCTTATATTTGAACCTCTGGAGTATGTTCTGATCACAAACCAACCATTAGTCGGGCAATAATATTTTATATGTTAAGGTTGACGCATTAGGTACAAAGAAGATGCAATACATGCTATTTAGCACATTCGACCTCACTGAAACATTTTCAATATTATATTTCTACTAACAATTTATTTCACATGGGAAAAATGGCACTTGCTAAGGGATATCGGTAAAAACCGACACTGGCACAAACACACCGAGTCAACTCGCGACAACCTCAAGCATCGGCAGACAAATCAGCGAGGAGCAACAAGCAAGCGGAGGCGATCGCGGGTTGGCATTCCGAGACGACGCGGCGCGGCGAGCACCTGGCGTCCGCCTCCGCCACCGCCGCCCAGGGGAGGAGCCCCCCGACCCGCCATTGGCGCAGGGGAGTCGCCCTCGTAAAAGCGAGATTTATTCCCCTGCGCGCCGCCCGCCACCGCGGCTCTGGTGAGGCGCTTCGCGTTCGCCAGCCCCGCTACTCACAAGGACCACCGCGGTCACTCATCGCATTTCATACAAATCAACCTACGGCTGAACCAATGAAGCAACCTGAACAGCTGAACGAAAGCTGAATCGATATACACACGTAAGGCGAAGTGGACGTGTAGGTGGGAGCCATGAACATGTACTGACGTCCGCCTCGCCAATAGACGCTATGCGGCGCTAACCACGTGTAGAGTAGGTTTAAACTAATAACTAGTGGTACAACAGAATGGCCCACACTTTCTATTTAGTTTTCTAATTTCTCTGGTCTGGTCTAGCTTTTCAGTCTTGACACATATTCTTGCTAGCTGCCATTTATCGCCGCACAAAATACACATTTTTTTTTAATTTTCTCAAATTTTCGGTGTTCTTACCGTAGAACGGAAATATTATTTTAAGAGTATTAACGAAGAGTAAAACCTCGTCAAAAATGGCACTTTTCATCCAAGAATTTGGAGCCATTTTTAAGGAAATTGCGTTCAAGCGTTGCTGTATGCGCAAAACTTGAAGCTCTTTCTCACACAAAATATTTAAGTTAACGTAATATTTGAAATAATTTGAAGCACTTAAACTTACAAATGCTACAGTGTTGTTACAAATGCACAATTTATGCACAAGTTACAAATGCTACATCACTAGAAATATGCATTTTAACGGCATGAGAAATATTTTGAAAATGTTATATTTGTGTAATTTTTGAAAAAAACAAACGAATACACCAAAATAAATTGTATGTAATTTTAAAGAATGCAAGTAGCACTATCCGTATGAAAAGTTTGAAGAAAATAATTGGTGCTGTTTTGGAAAAAATGGCGTTTGAGCGTTTCTGAAAACGCGGAGCTTTGAGCTCATTTTTACAGAAAACTGTTGAGTTCTCCAGAAAATGTATTTAACATTATTTCAAGAACATGTATTCATAAATACAATAACGTCAAAAAACCGCTGCGTATGAAAATATTAAAGGCATGAGAGACAAATCAAAATAATTACATTCTCGTAATTTTTGAAAAAACAAAATAATAGGGCAATATGGAATTCATCTTATAGAGTACATTTAACACTATTCCAATCAACCAAACAACTCAGAGGTCGTTGACATGTCCCGTTCTGTTGGCTATAGCGGGGTGCTTCCGTCAGTGGCCAACTGCCGCGCTCGTCCCAGAGGCAGCGCCTATTTGCGGAATCCGCCCGCGCGCCGTGACCCGCCCCCGCCCCGCCCCCGCCCGAGTATTGTTGCTTTGATTTATGGGCGCTAATGGGCAATTGCGCGCTTTTTGTTTCCAGCGGTGCCGTTAGGAATTGTACGCGCGCCGTGGCGGCCGTCCGGTTGGCCGGTCGGTCGTCCGCTCCGGCGATCGCCAGCGACAACTCGTTACGACCTGGCGATTCCGCCCGACTCGACCCAAGTGGTGGCGGGGGAGGTAGCGGGAGCGGAGGGAACGGGCGACCGGTCGGCCACAGTCGGGTCGGAGAACCTCCGGGGTTGGGCACTCAAGGGTGGTTCAAAGGGCCTGCATACGACGAGGGGAGAAGGCGATTCCTTTCCAAAGAATAATAGCTAATCCCACTACGATTTTATGACTGCTAACTGTAGTTGACTTGTGGGTTATAAATACATCATCCTGCGCCCAGATGGCAATGCGCGGCAGCACGACGGCGTTGTATACCTGCCCAAAACGTACGCTTCCGCAGAAGAAATGGGGCAAGGGCAAAGCAGGACATTCGGTACTAAGAAGGCATAATGGGTATTTCTTAAGATCAGGAAGTTACAAACCCAACAAGAAATATTTTGATGTATGCTGGTAAAATGTACGAGCAAATAGTGCTACCAGTAGGCATAATAGGCATAATAACGTGGGATTATAATGCACGAAATTAAACAATTTTTGGCACCCTAATGTACATCTTTTATAGTTCTTCAAAATACTTATAGTTTTTGCTTATCAATAAAGTGAAGAGAAGTGAATTACTTTCCCCTCCATCATTCTTCACATATTACTCATTTATTTTTTTCGCATGACTATATTTCTATGAATTAAATAGAAAGAGAGATTAAAATAAATCATTTTTTACATTACTTTGCAAGACTTAGCCCAGGAAACATTGTCTAAGTATTAATTTTCAATCACATGCAGAAAAAAAGTTCATTATGTTTTAATGTTATATTACTTTTGGTATTCTAAATCATGATTACTCAGTGGAAAACAGTCAAGATTTATACAGAGTTGGCAATTACAATTATCTGTGTCATTTGCTAAAAGTGAGACTTTCAGTTTCCTTCACATTACATGGTGAGCAGTCGCATAAATAGGCTAACGTTCTTCATGACTTGCACTTTAATCTCATTTCCATTAAGCTGACGCCTCTTTCTTGATTGAAAGCGGCTCCAGTCAAGCAGTTCCTCGTATACTCAAGCACTGAAATTTCCGAATAAATCCGTGGGAAACACATCTCATTTTCCACTACCGGGCATTGTGCATTAGTATTGACGTGGAAATGACTTGTCTTACAATAGAATCCTTATAGTCTGAGAAATATAGTAAGATACTGGAGCACAATGCATTTTTAATTACTTTTTATCTCTCTTACCAACAAATGATATTGAAATAAAAAGGAATCTTAATAAGGGAATATTAACAAAAACCTTATTTTTAGTACGGAAACTGAAAGTTGATATACCTTCTGGCTCCTTGAAATTTTAAGTTGACGCATCATGACAATCGCCATGTTATCGGATTATAAATTAATACGAATTGAAGTATGTGAATACGCACAGAGTACAAATTCAGGGGAAATATCACCTTCGCAAAGAGGAATATTTGTGTGAAGTGACTGTTACGTTTCTGAATAGGAATCTACTAGCAAAAGGATTTTACTTGAAAAACTATTAGAGCACGTTTTATAAACTTACTGTACCACATATGTTTCATGTTAAATAGCTCGACAAACGCCTCTTTTTGGAAGGAAGCCCACCTAAAACAGGGTTGTAAAACAAATATAAACGAAAACATCAACTTTCTTTAAGTTACGTCCCCTCGGAGCCGCGAGTGCCAAATAACACCGGGATATCCAGACTCGAAACGACGGTCATTTCCTTCACGTTCAGGAGCAATATGAACACGAGTTTAGCAAGTCCATAAAGCGACCGGAACACGAGACAAAGGACGAAGCGACCTCCGAACCACCCAGGACCCGTGCGACCGAGGGAGGCGCGGCCGCGCGGATTCAATTTTACGGGCTCGTTATCCCCGCGTCGTCAGTTCTCACAGCGGTTTGAAGCGCTTTCGGGGGAAAACGCGCCCTCCCGCGGCAATTTAATTTATCGTTGTCATAATTTCGCCGGCCATTAGTCATTCCTATTTTACGAAAAATTCCTGGTGGCGCAACAGGCGTTCCATGCAACGGGCCCACCGTAAAACGTCGCGGAATCTGTCTGGAGAATTAATCTCCGCGGCCGCCCGCGTCGGAAACTCGAACCGCGCGCTCCCCAGCGCTCATCCGTCTTTCGCTCCCACGGCGCCGCCGCCGCCACCGCCGCCGCCGCCGCCGCCGCCGCCGCCGCCGCCGCGCAACGCGGTTCCCGCGCCGACGCAGTGGTTGCGCTCTGCCGCTCGGAACATTATCACACAGAACGACTGCCCGAGGAATTGCTTCGGCGTAAGTGGTCATGGTTGGTGAGGCCTACAGAGTTCTATACACCTTCAAGCGCCGCTCGCAAAACCTGGCTTGCTCGTTCCCACACGGCCTAAGATTTACGACACACGACGACAGATGTAAACGCGGCGGGCCGTTTGGAATGGTGTCTTCGGTGGATAAGTTGTTTCTATTTCTTATTATTTTGGGTCCATGTAGCGCAATTCCAGACTTGGACTGATATTTGCGTTTCGCAGATTTCCAGAGTCTTTCTAGATTGTTGGGGATGGGTACCAGCCCACATTACGCCAATAAGGACTGTCCATTGCACGATGTTAAAGAATTGCTTCAGGAACTCTGGGAGAAAAAAACGATAGGAGAAACCGGGTATGTTATCTTGGTTGGTGAGGCCTAAAGAGCTCTCTACACCTTCAAGCTCTACTCGCAAGTCTGGCTTGCACGATACCACAACGGGGAAACACGCGGTGACAGATTTACAATGGGCGCCAGCCAGACGTTTGGAGGGCCGTCTGGAATGACGTCTTTGACGGAAAAAATCTTTCTCTTTCTCATTTTTCTGGGTCTGTAGAGCAAACTTCTAGGCTTGGACTGACATTTGCGTCTCGCAGCTCTGCCGGAGACTCTCTAGATCGTCGGGAAAGGGGACGTGCTCATATTCCGCCCTTAAGGAAAGAAGGTCTGCGTGCTGTCTATTGCGTGTTGCTTAAGGTATTACTTCCGAAACCTCGGAAACAGACGATCAGAGTAACAATCTCCAAGAGTATGTTGTCATGGTTGGTGCGACCTAAAGACCTCTAAACTCTTTCAAGCACCGCTCGCAACTCTGGCTTGCTCGTTCCCACAAGAGGGAAACGAGTGGCGACAAATTAACAATAGGCGCCAGTGAAGTGCTTGAAGGTGTAGGGAACGCATTGGTGATGCACAGCTTCCCCGCTCCATCCACGGACGTGGAAGGCGTCTCACGTGGACACGTTGTGTCCATTTATTATTATTATTATTATTATTATTATTATTATTATTATTATTATTATTATTGGTTTGTAGAGCGCAATTCTAGACTTGCACAGTCATTTGCGTCTCGCAGCTCTGCCGGATCTAGATTGTTTGAGATTGGGACCAGCCCATATCCCGCCCTTAAGGAAGAAAGGTATGCATGCTGTCCATTGGACAGTCCTTAAGATATTGCTTCAGAAACCCCTGGAGGAAATAACGACCGAAGCAGCCATGGTCTCCAAGTGCCTTCCAAACAGCATCATCATCAAGCTTTTCTATCCATCAGGGGGCCAAAAATTTCACTTGTGTATGTTCAGTGCCCAAAAACATCCCAAAATAAATTTCAATGGTGATAGGTTTCATTGTGTGTGTCATTCGCTGGTTGAGTTACGTTCCAAGACTTTGGATAGCTCTGGATTGATCGAGTAATGGTTCTGTAGTCCCATTTCAAAAGCCATGTTATGATTTTCTTCAAAGCTAATACGATCATTTCATGATGGTCCAAGAGTTGGTCAATGAGCTATTCAGAGCAAACTGGTCATCTGAGGACAACATTTGAAAGCCTAATACACTTCAATTACAGAAGACGTCTGAATCTCAAGGTTGGATACAGCTCAAAATAGGGACGTAAGGAAAATTGCTCCATTAAAAAATTAAGACACAAACTCAGAAATAATAAGTGACAAGAACTCATCTACAAAGAGGATGATTCTAGGTTTTCATGAACCGTCAAAGGCCGCAGGTCGGAAAAACTGAATAAATAAAAAATAATAAAATTAATTGGTTTTGGTGAACAATATACCTTTGCCAAACAATAAGAAAGTAGTCGATCTTTTTAATGCCTCCCGGATTTTAGTACATCTGCACGTTTTTGTCGAAAGCTGTAAGCGCATAAATACTGCTAATGTTGTTTAACCCCCGATGCGAAGGTTTACTGCGCTTGAAACGTAAGGAGATAGAACGGAGTGTAGGATTCCTATTTCCCAACTCAACACGAAGATTTGTAGCCATATTCCAGGAAATGAGTAAGCAGCTGTAAGAGAATATCTTGTGGCATGACAATACTATTCTAGGAAAGCAAAAACTAAGGAGCGTATGTGCTTTGTTACTGAAGAAATGCTGGAATCTCTACATGGGCGTTAGAGACTCAAGTTATTCATTACATGCGCACAAGTGTAAAAATGCTAGAATATTGGAATTCAGTAATAGAAGTAGGCAGTATAAATATGAATAAAATGAATATAAGAAGTAGTCATAGATGAGTACACAATTATGATCATACGTTCTGAAGTTTTGAAACAATTCATGAAACATTTGCTTGTATATCTCAGCAGATCTAACGGAAAACTTTGTTTAAACAATTATACCAAAGTTTGGCGCGTTTCCGATTTCTTTACTGTGATTTCGACTTAGTCCTTCGATTATTTTCTTCATATTCACATGCTTCCGGTAAAACAACACTGAGAAGCGAGTGTGTTCACACGTTATTCAGGTCTTTTTACTCTCTAGATGTGAACGAAGTTCAGGTGTTTACGAAGAAGTGCCTTATCTCCAGCGCAGGTAGTTGATATTATTTGTCCCTGCGATGGAAAAATTGATTGAAGCATGTACTACACTTGGAAATATTAATATGGACGATGTAGATTCTGAACCAAATTTTAGAACCAAATCGATATAGAATTAGAAAGCCGGTAAAATGTTTGGAACATTGAATTGCTAATTGTAAACGTTTTCCCTTCGTTTAACCACAAGAATTTCAAAATTCCCCCAATATGGTATGTTTTGTAGAAAACCTCAGACAGCTTTTGTCTGCCATGATAAACATTACTTCTCTAAAACACCTTAGGAATCCAAAACGAGTAAAACTGGCAACCACTTCAGTAGACGTTATGAAGCCTCGTCGAGTCCGGTTAAAGCATATGTTTGCTATAGAGGCCGTGATTAGTGTTCCGGGCGTCACGAAACAATATCCAGGCCAGTCCATCTTTACGCGTCGATGTGCAAAAACTCTCTTACATCAACGTAACAACCGGCAAAAATCGCTCAGGACATCAACTCATATTATTGCAGTGCCTCTGGCCAGGAGGTCCTACGGTTGAAGTGCTGAGGGTTTTATGGTTTTCGACACTACTGCGTAGCTAGGTCAAATTCAACCGCTGTCGAGGATAATTCTAGCGGTTGTTGTGATCGGTAGTTTTCCATGTTTTTTCCGAACCAGACGAATGCCGAAGCAGAACCCTAACAAACGAGCCAGGACCGCGCGCAATCTTTCTCTCTCAGTCTGAATCAGTGAAAAACTACTGATTGACAGTGACTATTCACTGATGGTGTCAGTTATAACCCTGCCACTGACAATCAGTGAATTGAACTGAACAAATCAGTGAAAATCGGGTCCACTTTTTGAATCAGTGAAACTTCACTGTTTGAATCAGTGAAATCTGTGAAAACAGCAGCACGTGAACAACTGAACGATCAGTGAGGGATGTGGCGCGGCACTGACGACCAGTGAAATGCTGGCGGTCATTAGAAAAAGGTTCGCATTTTCGCTGATTGCCAGAGAAACTGCTCCTTTCGACTGAAGATATCAGTGACTTCGGCTCTCACTAATTGAATCAGCGGCAATTTCACTGATTCAGTTTCAGAGAGTTCTTTCCTCTTCTTTGTCCAATTCCTACCCTCATCCCTTACTTAGACATAGTTACACTCACAAGCACTACTCTACCACACTTGTCGGGAGAGCAGTCAGGAGCTTCTAGCATATCACAGCTGGTCAGTGCCACGTTGGTCAGAGATAACTGATTGAGTGAAAATCCCCGAAAGCCCTCGCAGGTCGGCGCCAGATCTCGCCATCCACCAGGGGAAGATCTGCGCCACCTCCCAGAATAAAATCATGCACTGAACTTACGGGACTAATAACTTAAGCCGATGAGGCGCCCGGAATCGCTAATCAATAGAGACAGGATTTTTATGTAATTACATATTTTTTTGTCTTCCTACTTACGTTTCTACTCTTTTCGTTCCGTAAGTTACTTTTTCTTTTCATTATTACTGCGTGCTGTCTACTCCAGATACCGTACGTGAAGACATATGATGTTCTCACAGTCGAGCACGTCTGCTTCAGTTATCCCAGTGGCAGGAAATGAGCGTCAAGGACAGATCATTTTCACCTTTAGATGTGCAAAGTATCACTGGCGCCGCGGTTCGTGATCTTTAACGTTAATTTCGGAGGAACATTGGCGACAGCCGACGGGTAAGACTACAATGAGAGTGCTTCACGCTGCAGTGATTGTTTGCTGCTCGTAGATATCGCCAGTTTGTGCGATGTCTTCTATTGCGTCAAATCTGGCTGCAAAATTACGCTTCTGGATAGCAATATACGAAGCTTTTACTACTGATGGGAAATTTCTGTGGTGCTCATACAAAGTGTGCATCAACTCGTGCTCTCTAAATGCATTTTAAGACGTTTGTATTATTTTTAAAATTTGTTTCGGACATTTTTTATCAATGTAATTTTGTATTATGTAAATGTATTTTATAATTAGTGAATTTTAATGTTACATATTATATCGGGTTTTACTTATTCATTACATATTCTTACTGGTTTCATTACATATTTATGTATATATTTTGACGTTCAATACTACATATTTTTCCGGTCTCTACTAATCAATCAATCAATCGACCTAACGACATTAGTAACTATTAGAGCCAATCAAATGCCGTGCGCTCTTCTGAAGGCTCCCCTCGGGAGAAAGAGCGGGGGGGGTGCGGCTGGTCCACGCTGCTCGGCGCGCGCCATCCGTCACGCGGTCACACGCGGTCGCTAAGGACGCCGAGTATTAGATCACCGCGGCCGCGGCGGCGCGGAGTCACGACCTCGGCGGGCGAATGTAAATAAGACGGCGGCGGATAAAGCATCGCGGGCGCCTGAAAATCCGAGTCAAAATCGCAGCGAGGCCGCGCGCGTCATCCGTCTTGCGGACGCGCCATTGTGCGAGCGGCAGGGGCGGGCCGCGCGCCGCGCAGTGCTCCGGGGGCGACGCGCAACGCGCACAATTCTAAAGGCCGATATATACACGGTACAGTTTTCGTGCAGATTCTTCGTGAAGTTCAGATTTTACGCTTTCTGCGTGAAAAAATTATGAACATGTTCATATTTTTTCGTGTAGAAAGCATACAGTTTGAGTCCCTAGATACAGAGAGTAGCGCTACCGCTGCCATTTAATATCCTCTCACCGGATAGACCCATCAAGCAGAATTCAGACGTTGAACAGAAATGATAACAATTGGTGACATTTTGAAGATTTTCAATAATATTGATATTGGTTTGGGATAGATTCATGGTTCTCAACACACAAAAAACCACACAGTTCCAATTCTCCTGACAACTGGATATAAAATGGCGGGATTGGTGGAACAATGGAATGCGCTTCTCTCGTATCTAGGGACTTTACATACAGTTTGACTCCAGCGCCTCTAGCGGCAGAATCGTTCACTAACGGTAATCGGCCATGTCAATTTTGTGGTTAGGTATGTCAAGGTGCGATTGTATGAAGCGATATATTGTGATAAACTACCTCTTTCCTTATCCCTGCCTTCCAATTTTTATTCTCTATGTTCCTCATGGTTAATTAATACTGAATCAAGTTCATAGCCAGAACGCACGCACAGAAATATCACCACTGAAAGTACTCGGACGGCGCAATTCACTTGTTTCCCGGTAGCCCCCCCCCCCCCCCCTAGCGGCGGCTTGTGGCGATTCATGCAGAAAGCGTAAAGTCTGGTATAGACCGTGTATGCGCTACTTTTTGGCTTTTATACGTTCAGTTTGAGATCTTGCCGTTTCTATACATAATTTGTACGAGAATCTGCACGAAAACTGTACCGTGTTTTTGGCCTCACAACAAGGAGGACTAATAGAGACCCTTCGAAATAGTTACGCACCAAGAGCGATATGAGGCAGTGTTGAACAGGTCGATACCACGAGAGGAAATTCTACTGATCAGGAGTCGACAACAAGCCCTCGGGCCAAAGGTCCTTTGACTTTTTGTCGCCCGAAATCATTAGAATCGGTTAACGCTCGTGGCACGTACAATATTTTATTTTTTTACTTAATTTTAATGATCCAGAAGATTTACTTATTCACTAATAAGTTGGTGTTAACTTGATTTTCTTTTTGTTTACATATTTCCCTCCTACATTCTCCTTTCGTGTCTCCCTCTCATATGCAATTCTCTCCGTTAAAGAACATCTAGCATCCTTCAGCTGTTTTCAAATTTCTCGGGTAACCATGATCCTTTAGCCCCTCAAGTTATAGAATGTATATCGAGATCCGTATCGAAGACCATAACAAGTACAATGTATGAGTAAAAAATAATTTATTTATTTTACACCAACGTTTATCCTCTTGTAACCTCCTGAAAGTATCATTTTCAAACTCTCCCCCCCCCCGTGGTTCCTGAGTCACACAAATGAGAAAACACTGAAAGTTGTATGACATTTTATGAGGATTAAAAAAAAATTCAAATCCTTCATTCCCCTGATAATGAACCGACGAAATTACGAAAATGATCAGTGAAATCAGCCTCCATAAATCTTTCTCGTTCGGTCTCGCTCATTCAGGCAGTGATCGGCTTCTTCCCAAGTATTTGGCAAGAGGGGTGAATTCGTCATTAAACCATCGGGGCTCCATCTTAGCACATAAAGACAACTTTATAACTGACGGTAATATTTTACAATTCCTTCGGGCCACTATTCTTGAAAAGGGAAAGTAAACGCTCTCAAAGGAAGCGTAGAAGATATGAAACATCTGGAGAAAATGAGACGAAAATAATCAACATTAGATTTTTTTATTTCTTCACTCTACTTTTTTCTACAAGATTACCCAAGGTTTTGATGCATTCTCAAACTGTCCCTACATTTTTATGATATAAGTATTTAAGATCACAGTAGATCGGATGAGCGATTTGATAAAAAGGTGCAATGATTGAATGAGAAACAGGAGAGGCAGCTCAACACCAAAAAAACACGCAACGAACATGCGTGGCGCTCCACAAAATCCATATGCATAAACCAAAATTAGAATGCGGGTACCCACTGGTAGCCGTTACGCTACTGGTCGTTTCGACGGACACTCTATTGAAATTAATGATGGAAATTATTTCCGCTTTGCCTTCGTTGCGATCCACTGTGCATCGGGGCGGGGGTGGGACCTCCATTGGAACACGCCACATTATTAGTGCGGGAACACAATGCGGCCCCCAGCGGCGCGCGCATCCATCACGCCACGTGACTCTGCGTCCGCAGCCACGCAGCCCGGGGATTCCCCGCCGCCCGCGCCCAACCCTCAATTCCCATGGCTTGTGCTGATCCTGATACAGCATTGTACTGATATTGTACTGATTCTGTTACAGCATCGCGACTTCGGATGATTGACTGTTAGTGATTTCGAGCGCGTCAACTGCTAACGTCATTAGTACCGTAAGTGTAGTACATGTTTCCCCCCTGGGAGATACAGGGATGGTCTCCCCCGCTGGATGGCGAGATCCGGTGCCAACCTACCGTCGCGTCGGCTAGAAGAGTTCATCCTTAACAAGGTATCTCATCAGCAGGGCACCGCACCAGTCGGGACAAGCTCTAAGTTCCCGGCCGGCCTTCCGGGGAATGTAATGCGTGTTAGTGTAAGTGTGTGTGTAAGTGGTGAGGATAGAACAAGGAAGAGGAAGGAAAGATCGCGCGCGGTCCGTGGACCGTTTTGGGGGTTCTGTTCGGGCATTCGCCTGGTGTTCATCGAAGAAACCACGGAAAACTATCAGAGCAGCCGGCCATTAGTATTATCTTCCAGACCGCGACTGAATTTGACCCAACTCACAAGCTAGTGTCGAAAATTCTGCCCCCATCGGGACTCGAACCTAGGACCTTCCAGTCAGAAACGTTGCAGTGACGTCATTGATGTCATAACCACCACTGCCGGTCAGCCACCTCTGCCGGTCGCGGCTTCAGCGGTATAACGGTTAGTGTATCGGACTGCAATATCCAAGATTGCGGTTTCAAAAACCATCGAAGCTGTGGATTTTTAAGGGCGAAAACATCCTTCGTATGCTTTCTTTCGGGGGAAATGAAGACGCCTGTCGCATGTCATAGATTTATTGTGTGTAAAAGATTATCAAGCCTAAAAGCAGCCTCTGAGCAAAATTCAAATCCTCTGTTTCGTCACCCGAGTGATACCTTTTTTCTCCTCTGTATGATGAAAGGAGTGTAGCGAAATTCGCGTGGTCAGAACGAAGACCAGGCCTGTTGGCCTGGGTCTCGCCACGTAAAATAAGGCAGAATTGAATTGAATTGAATTGTCTTTGATATCCGTTGTTGCAATTTTCTTGAACAGTGCAGCTACTTTAAAACACGAAATCATCACGATACCTATCAGATGTATTGCTATGAACTATTTACTATACTGTAAACGTCCACAATGTTACAGGAAACTGAATACTTCTTAGGGCTGCTTTTCACAAACTGCCTGTATGTAGCGAACATGAACATGGTTGCAAACAAGTGTTTTTCTTAGTGTAGGGATGGGCTTAGTGTAGGGATGCTGCACACTACTAGCCAATTCCCTCTCTCTCTTACTCTCTTTACACTCCAGTGGTCGCGTAGAGCCCAGTAGTGTGCAACATATACAGTTTTAATAGCCGGTGACAACCGGCAAAATTTTTTAATACATCGTTCATCTACACTTTCCTTTCTTCAACTGAAACTTTTCAAGGCAGCGTCTATCGTCTCATAATTCATTACATCTTTTTCAAAAATATAAATTCCTCAACATCCGTTATATTTTATCCAGAGTTAAAGGTCATTTTATATCAAATAACGTCATAGAAGTAAGCATTAGTGATCGAATATTGTTTTTCATTAAGGAACTTTAACTTGTACCCCCACAAAATCAAAACACCCTCCCGCAAAACTCGTAACGGGTCTAGTCGCGTGAAATACAATAGTAGTACATGGAGAATCACGTGAAATATACGAGTATAAACGTAGACTGAAGGGTTTCATTTAGGGTGGTGAGGCAGTTCAAAAATTGACAATCGTCTTTCAAAGTAAAAAACTGGTTCTCCACACCAAACGGCGCTACACCACATCAAGCTGCTATTGGAGATCCAGTACTGACAGCTTATTATCTTCCATATGAACAGAATTCAATTAGCAAACGCAGGGAGCAAAACGTATTTTCATAGCCATGGCAAAAATCGTTCAAAAACTAGATGGTCAAGAACGTAGAACAAGAAAATAAGGTATAAAAAACTACACTTGTTTGTAAACAGCTTTCATTCAAAGCAACTCATTTTCATTTTCCTGAAAGTAGATAATATTTTTTGAAAGGATATTTCGGGTATAAACGTCAACAGAATAAAGGAAATTCGTCGCCTTCATTGAACACACATTCAACTCTCGAAATGTATCCGTCAAAAACGCGTCGAAAATACAAGTATTTATATCCAACTAATACGTCTACGTTTTACGATACCTACAAAATCCTTAAAATCGGACAAAAATATAATTTACATTTGTTAAAATATTTTATACATAAAAATCATGCAGTTGTTCCATGTTGTACCCCAAAACAGCTTCTACTACACAACCCTCTTATGATGCTACGACTAACTATATTACCTTTTCCTGACAGCAAACTGACAGGTCACTTGGCATCCAGGATTTTCTCTCAAGATCTGCAGATAAGGAATAAATAAGGAAGTAACTTCTTTTTGAAAAAATCCTTCCTCAAATGGCAACTGCAAGACGTTTCTCTTAACAAAGAATGCGGAAATGTCTTCGGAAATAGTCTCCTTTTTAGCATTATTTCGTGACAGAAAAACACCAAAAGAACCTGGATTGAACTTTACAAATGTTTCATATAAATGGCAGTATTGTTGAGTCTGGTATCTGTATTGGAGATCAAGTTTCTTTTTAGAAGAAACCTCGACGTTTCTTTTCAGCGATGGGATTTCCCAGAGTAGTATTTCGAAAAAAACAGATTGTTTTGTAAAGATATACACTGAAGTGTTTAAGAAATTCAACGAACTGATGTGTGGTTTATAAAACGGAATTTTGAAGACAATCTGGAAAGAATAGAATTCTCCTCCAGACAGCGACAGAACACGACCCAGCTGTCTAGCTAGTGTCGGAAATCCTGCCACAGTCGGGACTCGAACCTTAGGACCTCGCGATCAGAGGCACAGCAGTGTTTTCATTTGGCACCGTGAGCCACCAAAGCCGGTTTTGTGAGAAACGGAGAGGCAATGCAAGCTCGGCAGGGGAATGCGCATGCAGTGCGTATATCGTGAGAATGGCAGCCGCGTGTCGTGAGCCTAACGGCAGAGGCGAGCGCGACGCGACGCGACAGCGTCCGGCAGGCGGAATGCAGTGCGTGGCCAATATTCGGCGGCGTCGCGGCGCTTCCCACGCGGCGCTCGGTATGCGTCGCAGGCGTCGCCTGCCTCCCCGCCGCCCGTGCGCCGCCGCCGCCGCCGCCTCCGCCGCCCACGCCGCCGCTGCCGCCGTGGCGCAAGCCGCAGCCACCGCTATTCCTCTAGGATAGCTACTGAATGCTTCCGGCGCATCAACTGCTAAGTTCATATGTCCCGTAAGTGTAGTGCAAGTTATTTCCTCGAGAGGTGGCAGTGATTTCCCCCTAATTGATGGCGAGAACCGGCGCCGACCTACCGTCGGCTAGCGGGTTTTCCCTCATCTAGGTATCTCGGGGTATCAGCGGGGTATCGATACGGGGACAAGCTCTAAGCTCCCAACCGATCTCCCGGCATGTGTGGTAGTGTAGTGCATGTTACTATCGGGGTGAGGGTGAGACAAGGAAGAGGAAGGAAAGATCGCGCGTGGTCCGTGTCCTTTTGTGGATACTTCTCCGGCATTCACCTGGTGTTTATCGGAGGGAGAGAGATAACAATATGCTCGAGATAAGAGTTTTGAAGTTTTGTTTCCACAAATTTTAAGTGTGGTTTGCAACGTTGGCAGTGCTCTAAAAGGACGTGCAAACATTTCTTAAAAAATGGACCAATTATACTCGATGAATATAAAATACTAAGTAATCCAGAGTAGACGTAGAAATGAATCCTTTCACAACTGGGAGGAAAACGGAACGGGATGCAGTGGGGCTATGCCGTTTTGGGGAGGTAGGTAAAGGGTTTAGTAAAATTTGACCGCGGGATGCAATCGGTACACCAAGGTGGCGAAGGAGGAAGTTCCTGGGCTCCGGCGTGTCGGATTACGGCGCATTCCGTGAGTGATGCCTTCGGCATTCCGCCACGCCCACCTCTCCGCCTAACGACGCCTGGCGTCACCGCACCTTCGATTCCGGTTCGATTCCGCGACTTTGATTCGTTTCGGCTTCTGCTTTTGATTCCGCTTTGATTTCACTCCATTAATTTCAGTTTTTGATTCCGCCTTTGATTCCGGTATTTGATTCGGCCTTTGACTGGTTTCATTCTGCCTTTGATTCCGATTTTTAATTCCGCCTTTGATTCCGGTTTGATTTCGAGCCTTCGATCGATTCCGATTTGATTCCGGAGGAAGTTCCTGGGCTCCGACGTGTCGGCTTACGGCGAATCCCGCGAGTGACGCCTTCGGCATTCCGCCACGCCCACCTCTCCGCCGCGCGTCGCCTCGCGTTGCCGCGCCTTTGATTCCGGTTAACGAGCGCCGCTTGTCCGCTCCTGCTTAGTTCTCCGCTCGCTTTCCGGGATCCTGCGGTCGCAAATCTCTCTTTCGACGTGAAGTGAGCGGCGCAGCGCACACAGGGAAAATGTCACATCGGCTTATCTCAAATCTTCCTCGACCGCTGTTTCGTTTCTGTTAAGTCTATTCACGCCATGGACTGGCAAGCGTTATTTATATCAAGTGGTAAATACTACATATGCATTTCGGGTTGGAAGGCTGCGATGGGGTTAAGAGTTAGACGGCTGAATTCTATACAAGTACCCATTCTGTTTCAATCCCGTTCTGTGCCAGAACGCTATCGGGTCACTATCGGCTGTGTCGGATTGCGGAGGGCCTCTCGTTCTGCTTTTTCACATCTGAGAAATTTAATGAATATGTTAGTGTGTATTGAAATTCCCAGAAATACCCTTACGAGATTAAATATATCAATAGTGTAATCACTATCAAATAATATCAATATTGTAATCACTAAACTTTCAATATCGAAACTACATATTTATTGTGCAAATTCGTACAAGAAACCATCGTTTTTATTGCAGGAAAAATATTTCTATTATATAACTTACGCGCATATCTTAAAATATATATTGATTGGTAAAGTATTTGTATAATTATTTTATGAGGTCTCGTTAATAAAGTGCTAGACAATAATTCACTAATTTTGAAGGTTCGTTTCGCAAATACTTATATGATTCTCGCGTCTTTAAGACAACATCTACAATCTTCGCGTTTCTAATCGATACAAACAGTAAGTGAGAATTGTCATGCAACACATCATGTTCACGTTCACGTCCTTGTCGCGAACTTCTGCGAACGATTTCATCAGCACTTGCCGTTGCTAACGTGCGCAGCTAAGAAGCGCTCCCACGCGACAGATCATCCGCTCCTTCGAAGATCGTCACCTCGCACACGTACGCGCGTCTTCGCGTTGCCAGTCGTCGTCAGAGAGGCGACTTTTACCAAGAGGCAGAGCGCGCGCTGAACGGCCGAGGCGTCTGCACCTGACAAGGTACGTAAATCACTCGAGCAGTCGTTGGCGGCGGCGGAGAGACGAACATCTTTCATCGGCGCGCGCTGCAAATATCTCACTGCCTGCTCTGCGTCGAGGGCGTCCCTACCCCCTTAGAACGTCTTCCATAACCTTTGCATATGAATGGTCACAAAGGCCACGCTAGCTGAACAGCCTAGGAAACGAGTGTGCTTAACAGCACATACTTTCTCATATAATTGGTAACGGTTCTTGACAAACATAATTATAATAAGTGCTTACTACCTACTTTGTTCTTTCCTTCTTCTACAGCCATTTACATATCACTTGAAACACTCAAACCATATGACAAAATTACCCGGAAATGCTTATGACTTTTTAACAAAAGTTAATGGAATTCGAATGATTTAAAAATCTGATATTGAGGAATAGATTGCATAAACGAAGAAATTTCATTAATAAAATGTTGTGATAAAAAATACGCACGTAAACTGCAGGATTCAAAAATATGAGATTAATTGTTCAGTTCACAATTTATAGTATTCCAAAATAAAAAAATATAATTCAGTACATTTATAGTAAATTCTGAGAATGATCTGTTTCAATTGTAAATATAACTTCCAACCAGTGCTCTTAATGGATAGTAGAGTCACTTTTTTTTATTTCACATGTTTGCACAATTTAATGAATGAAAAGTTTAACAAAAGCAATTTCCTTCACCCTCTTAAAACTTTCATGACACATCATAAAAGGTATTTTTGGTGTCCAATTTCTAAATAGCTTTTCCAACCCATTCCGATCATTCCTTCCTTTGATTCTTCCTTACAGCCATTAAGAAATTCACGATTATATCGTACTTTCCATTATTTTACCTGGAAACAAGGAACGTCAAATAATTTATGATGTGTTATACGTGATCTTAATGTTGAATGTGTAAATTTACACATTTGTAAATTTGTAAATTTGCACATTTACAGTGCAATGTAGTGGAAATAAATAACATTAATATTTTTAGTTACGTTTTGAAAATGGTATGTGCGCGGTAGTACATTTATAAGCTATTGCATTCAATTAATTTTGTCCTACTTTCATGGACTGCAGATGTCTTGGGTCTTAATTTTTATTTCCTGATTGAGAATCACTCTTATTATGACGTCAGAAATGATCCTCAAGGACAATTTTCAGAAATGCAAAGATGCGATATGAGATAAATTTGAACAAAATATTTCAAAATGTTCACGCTCAAGCAAAATAAACAAATTTATCTATTAGACCAACAACCTTCACGGATACCAAAAACACGCAGAGAAAAGTGACACAGATGCACACACGCGCAACTTAAACGTATCTTTATAATTTGTGGACGTTTTCTAGATTTCAGTGGGGAATTTAGTTCAAATGAACGTTCTCCACGTTCTCCCAGCTATTAGTCAATATCTCCACGAAAAACACGATGAGGGATAAAAGCAAAAATATGTAGCAGAATTGTCTTTGAAATAACTTTTCATTATATGGGAGCTAACATTTTCATGGCGATTCTTGCCAAAAATGCTCGTTTCCACATGTCATAACCCAAATTCTGTATGGATTAGGGTAGGCTTACTAAAATTTAAGCTCGCATATGCACAGAATAACCTTCTTCATAGTACGTCACACACGTTTTAACCGTTTTCTGACGTTAAACAAACAAACAAACTTTAATTGCGTGCCAGTGGAACCAGCTAAACGGAAAATCAGCGATAAGAGCCTGTTGCAGATCTAATATGGTAAATGCCGCTATAATTCGATGAGAGCGCTAATGCACTCCTAATGAAGCTGGACGCCATTGATATTGCGGGAACAGGTTGAAGCCGCTAATACGTTCAGAATTCGATCGGTGAGAAAGCCCCGAACAATTTTGAACTGCGGAGGAATCACTACTCAACGATGGACTCGATTTTAAGATTACAGATTATGAAAGTGCTCCCAATAAAATCGTAAAACCATTTTTGATGGAATTAAATGTTCACCACGTAATAACATTTGCCTTTCTCAATGTCAGTTCTTTTATTCAGTGAAATAAATTTCTGAAACTGAATTTTTGTAGAGAAAAATCACCACACATTCAGTCTGGGTAGTAATGACTATTCATCTATTTATGTGCACAGTCTTAAGTATCTCCTTCAGTATTTTGTTTTCTCCTTCCTGGGGATTTTTCCAACTTTCAGGGAATCCCGAATTCGGCTATCCGCGCCGGGTACCCACAACGCCCCTCATGGAGACACATTTTAACTATACTATGTGTTTTCACTATACACACATGCAGGCTTCTCGGTCTGTGGTCGGCAGACTTACAAGACCTTTCATGACATCACACATAAAAGACAAGGAACAAACAACCATGTTCACGTCGGACCTCGAACCCGCGACCTTTCCGACCCAGGCACTGAGTCACATGATCTTACATCAGCGATCCAGGTCGGCTGCCTTATTCAAAATCAGTTACATTAATACTATACTCTCTAACAAAGAGTCTTTTTTACAATTATTCAGCCTCATAAATATATCCTGGAAGTGACAAAAAATATTCCAGATCTTACAATTTTTGCTTGTTCCTACGGATATTTTGTTCATACCCACCCGGGTGGGCCTATTAATTTGAAACGGCAGAGTAGAAGGTCGTACGTAAAATAAAGCCAATTCCGAGTATCGCAGTTGCGGACTGTCCGTCCGGACGCTAATCCGCTTCGTCAAGGACCTGCCGTGTGCGGACAGTTCCGAATGGGTTCGAAGCGAACTCGGAGCCTCGTTCCCAGCGGCACAGAAGAATTTTAGATTCTCCTCGGGTCACACTCCCGACGATCCTTTCAAGAGCGCGCTCTAATCGGACGGAGGAACTCCACTAGACGGCACAATACCTTTCCAGGGCCTTGGACGAAGCACGTCCCTTCTCCTGACAGACAGTCGCACAAAGGAGCAAAGAAGACGACCGAAACGCCCGCCAGGCCCAAGGAAGGACCGACGATCGCCCGGCGTGGCCCCGACGCCGCGGGCGAGACACCGTGCACTACTACCTGCGTTGGTCCGCCCGCCCAGTCACAGCCCCCCCCCCTACTTTTTCTCTCGCTCCCGCGCCCCGCCCCCTGGCGCTGTCTGCTATTATGCACCCGTTCCCCGGTCACCACGACCCAACCCATTTCGCACCCGAGATGGACACCACTATTCAGGCGACGAACTAATTCTGCGTCCCCATTCAGCTCCGTCGGAATTCGTTCGACTATTTCGGTTGGCACGGTGGCGCTGGTGGAAGGGGAATTAAATGCGGATTTCAGAAGTCAACGCGATTCAGCGGCTCCGTCTTAGTTACTAATGACTTTTTACTTTTTTACTGCGACACCATATTTTTTTTACTTTTAAAATGTGTTATGATTGTTTGGATTAACGCAATTTATTAGTTTATATTTTTCTTAAAGTTTATACATTAACTGAAATGTCAATGTAATGGATGAAAATTATTTATTTCTGAAATAATCTAAAGCACCATTTTTAACAAGAGCACAAATAACGATATAGTCAAAAAAGTGTAGGGTCCAGTTTTTTGAAGTACAGGCTACATATAGGATCATTCATCTGTGTATGGGTCCAATAAGTCAATACATAAAGAAATAATAAGTGATGAAAGTCGTAAAAACTTTGATTGAATATTTCTTCTGTGTAGAAAAATAAATACTTTAACAATCGTAAAATGTTTATAGGAATATTAACGATGAATTGTAATAGGCTAAAAGAATTTGTGTTTGACGATACAGATATGTGAAGATACATACGTATTAGTTAATGTATGCACAAACATATCTTCCGGATATGATTTGTAATCAGATAAGCGGTTTTTGATAGAATGGAAGAAAGTGGAATTGATCAGCACAGGCAGACTGACAACAGTTGCAGACTCATTTTCGATGTAATTGGCAATGGATCCGAACAAATGAACGACGGGTAGGAGCGGGAGACGAGCGGCGGCTGGCGGTAGGGATGCGACATCTCCAACGAAACATCAATGTTTCTAAACATCGAGGCTCAAAATTAAAACCTGGATGTTAATAAAACATCACCCCAAAACCATTCATGTTTCTGAACATCGACGCTTTTAAAACTGAACTGGTAACTAACAATTGAAGTTCCCCCGGCGACAATTTAATTTGAAAGTGTCCTTAATTTTAATTGAAATTTAATAGACAAAATAACGTCAAACAATTAACAAAACTTGTATTATCTGATTCGATAATTCCAAAATTATACAGGTTCCTTTATTGACAATAACTCGATTATGTTTATTTTTCATCTTTGATCTGAAGGAGTAAACATTCTTCCCCTTTGACATTGATCTGAAGATAAATCAATTCATTTATATATCTGAAAATTATAATAGGATTCAGTTATAATGAACGTTGTTAATTTAAAAAATATCGAACACGTAAAACATCGAACACAAAACATATTTTTTTAAAATAAATCGTCTTAAAAATCGATGTTAGATACATCGATGATTTTGTAAACATAGATGTTTAAGATGAAACATAGATGTTTTGAAAACATCGACGATGTAGGATCCCCAGCTGGCGGAGCTGTGACGGAGACGAGGGGAAAGGGTTGCGGAGCGGCGGCAGAAAAAAGGTTGGGGGGCGGGGCGGGAGGGGAACGGGGCTGCGTTGGGTGGAGCGAAGGGTGCAGCTGAAAGTAGCTCTGCGAACGTTACCGCAGCGCCGAGCATTCTTCAGTTAACGAAGTTGACCTGTCGGCGTGCGTCGCGCCCTTCCTGTTGGCTGGCGGGCGATCGCCCCGGGCGACGCGGGCGCGTGGGCGATGGAGCGTTTCCGCGCTGGGAAGCGCTGCGTGCGAAGCGGCCGGCCGCGGCGATCGGGGCGGAACGCGCTCTCACGGCGCGGAATGAGAAAGAGAGCGCTGCGGACGAACCTCTTTTTTCAATTTTCCCCCCGCCAGGCGGGGCGGGAATTTATTCAATGTAGTGGCTTACATGGTTACGCTCCAGCTGATTAAGCTTGTGGAGCTGACGGAGGGCTTTTGACTTAAATAGTCTAACTTACATACTAACTCAATATTAACTTAAATCTATTACAGGGCTGGCCTCTTTGGGCCTAGCCTAGATTATTAAACAATTGATTATTTTGTTGTAGAGTTCTTTTAAGAGTTCAATTTTCTTCATTTTTGTATTATGTCATTCACTCACTCATTCATTATTATGACTATATTTTCAACACGTTCACTCACTCATTCTCTCTCACACTCATACTCACTGCACTTCACTATTTACACTATATACATTTCACTTTATTTTCGCCACGGCGCCGACTTCACTCAAGGACGAACCTCCACGCAATGTCTCGGTGACCGAGCACTTGCGAGGAGTCTGCGTCCTGAATGCGGAGCGTTTGCTGGCAAAACAGGGAATCGCTCGACTGCATCCCGCGGGCAGTTTTCCCTCGCCCTCACCTCAGTGCATCGATCATTGCAGTGCCTCTGACCGGGAGGTCCTAGGTTCGAGTCCTGACGGCACGGCAGGACTTTCGATAGGACCAGCTAGGTCCAATTCGGTCGCTGTCCCGAGAAGAATTCTAGCGGCTGCTCTGATCGGTAGTTTTCCGTGGTTTCTCCGATCAACACCAGGTGAATGTCGGAGCAGTACTCTAACAACGGGCCACGGACCGCGAGCGATCTTTCCTTCCTCTTTCTTGTCCAATCCTCACTCCTTACTTACACTAACATGCATTACACTACCACACATGCCTGGAGACGGTCGGGGACTTAGAGCTTGTCCCGACTGGGGCGGTGCCCCGCTGGTGGGACAAAACCTGATTGGAGAAAACCCCGCTAGCCGACGGTAGGACGGCGCCGGATCTCCCCATCCAGAGGGGAAGATTATCGCCACCACTTGATGAAAAACACGCACTTCACTTACGGGACTAATGACCTCGGTAGTTGATGCGTTCGGAATAACTAACAATCAATCAGTCAACTCTCATCCTCGTTTCCCAGCAAATTCCCTTCTACTTTTCGTTACCTGAGAAGGAATACGCCAATTCCATCCCATTTTGTCCTTCAGAAGGAGTAAACATTTTAGTTAAGTTCGCACTTAGTATATGTGGCGCTTACATGATGTCCTTACACCACTCCAGAGGAAACGTCGAACACTGATGAACATGGCAGAGTCTTTGGAATTTTGTATGTTCGTCAGAAAGGTAAGAAAAAAAAGGCGATTTCATGTTTTGTTTCAAACATGTAAGTGTACAAACACTTGTGTACAAATACAAACATGTGTGTACAAACTTTTAAGCGGTAGTTTTCAACGTTCGCAGTGCTCTAAAAGGACAAGCGAATGTCTCTTGAAACAGTATATAAATTATAATCGATCAATGTGTTTCTAATCAGACCACGGGAAATGTAGAAATCAATCCTCTAACTATGGAGGGAAACAGAACGGGATGGACTCGGGCTATGCCTGTTTGGGAGATAGGGAAACGTCTTAGGAAAAGGTGACCGTGGGATGCAGTCGGTATACGCCCGAGTCTACGCCATTTATGAGAAGTATTTGCTGCTAAAACGAGCTCCCAATTGTGATTTTTTAAAAGTCGCTTTTTAAGTACTAGGTCATATAGCGTTCACATTGATTTTTGAAACTTTGGGGTAACGGTAGTGAAACTCGTTCAGTTGTATAGGGACATACGTAAACATCCATGACCCAGACGGGATTAGAAACCGCGACCGTTCAGTCACGAGGCATCTACTGCCCTTCGTCCTCACCGATCTCGGCTATCCGGGCTGTCAATTGCGAAATTGTTTGACAAGGGAAGAACATTTTTCATGGGATCGGAGTTTACACGAGAGAATCTTGTGGAGCAAACTTGGGTCCATCTGCGACCACATTGTCTCATCTCAAAGTCATGGGTGGTCCAAAGTCCCTCAAGAGTTGTGAAGCACGTTCACTGAGAAGTCACGGAGGCGCCTTCGAAATTCCTTTCTCTGCTACCTCCCTCGGTAACCGGAAGCACAGGTAGATCTCCATGATTAACCAGAAGACCGTTATCTTACACCTTCATAAAAGAAAGAATTTACTAGAAATAGGCTTCGGATTCTTATCTGAATAAGAATCTAGTTGGATATTCCAAGAAACATCTTAAAAGTTTATGTTGCACGGCTCTAAATCGTGTACTGAAGTGTTTATGTCACGTAAGTGCAGCTTCTAGCTGCATTTTGTTTTATAATTATTGCTACAAAATTACACTTATATTATGGGTTAAATATTCCCAAACTGAGTTTGCTCGTTTTGAACTTGAATATTTTACATCATTACCACCTAATGTTTTTCCAAAATGTTATCACCAAAATTAAATTGATCTATTTGTGATTTTAAACAAAAGAGAGGTACAAACCGACGACTATTAATTATTATTATATTAATAAATATTATTAATAATAATTATTATATTTATTATTATTATAGTACTCATCGTAGTAATAAATTAGCAAGACTCCCTTTGTTCGAAGAATCTTTCCGAGCGCAGAAACGCTGGTCTGCCCTGTTCGCACGTGCCTTGAGAGGGAGATGACAAATTCCTCTCTCTGCGGGCGAGGGAGCACTCAGTCCTCAACCGGCGCGCCCGCCCCCGCCCTCGCCTTCGCTCTCACCCTCCCAGGAAACGTCATTGTAGGAAGAGACGGTGGGCGCGGCGCCAGCCCAGCCCAGCCCAGCCGCCTCCGAGGAGACGCATCTCCCGTTCCCTAGGGAACAACGCCAGCAGCGGCACGTTGACAACTACATCCAGTGGTGCTGGCTGCCCCCTCGCCACACTGGCCTGTTCCACCTTCCGAGGATTCCCTTCTACGTATGGTATCCCGACAGGGCGTATTAGAATAAGATGGATGTGCCTGATTGATTGATTGATTGTTAGTGATTCCGGGCGCGTCATAAAGTAGGGTCATTAGTCCCGTAAGTGTAGTGCATGCTTTTGCATGGGCGGTGGTGTTCCCCAACTGGATGGCGAGATCCGATGACGATCTACCGTCGGCTAGCGGGGTTTTCCCCAACAAGGTATCGCCCACCAGCGGGTCACCGCCCCAGCCGGGACAAGCTCTAAGCTCCCGACCGAAATCCCAGCATGTGTGGTAGTGTAGTGCATGTGAGTTTTTGTGTTTGTACGTAGTGGTGCGGATAGGATAAAGAAGGAAAGATCGCGCAGAAGGAAAGGTGACCCGTTTGTGAGGGTACTGCTCCGGCATTCGCCTGGTGTTGATCGGAGAAACCACGGAAAACTCCCGATCAGAGCAGCCGGCCGCTAACGTATGTAGCGTTGTGAGCGAGACGAACACACAGAGAGAAATACGCATGATGGGAAGGGCGGGAATTGTAGGCAGGATGGCCATGGCAGGCTGATTAGGGTGTACCGAAGATATAGGCGAAGCACGTCGAGCGGGAGTTACAGGTACAGATGTGGTTAGGCGGAAGAGCAGGCCAAATGGCCTGAGCCTCGCCACTAATAAAGGCAATTTTATTATTATTATTATTATTATTATAGATACTGCGGAAGGGGCTGATTGTGCGGGTCGGGAGTGGAAGGTAGCACGACAATGGCAACGATAACGGCGTGCGGGTGAGACGGGCGAAGCATGGGGCGGCCCAAGATGCTTTAAAGACGTTTGTGAAAATAAATATACAAACAAGCCCGGGAATTCAGCTAGTTCTTATTAAGAATCATCATGCCCAATCCTTCATTCTCCGTACTATATTTTCATTAATAGATTAAAAGATAATAATTCATTTCTTTTTCAGTTTTTTTAAAGACTAGCATTGTATAAGCAATGGTCTAAGAATCCCATTGCATCGGTTTCAAATTTACTCTTATCTGTTCTATTGAGGGGAATTATACAATTTTACATACATAATTTATCATTGTAAATGCATTGTTTGAGTTTGAACAGGATGTCTTTACGTCTTTTCTGTCTCAGACGTTCAGCTTGTACTCCGCTTTTTATAAATATCTGAATTTACATATTTATGACATTACATGTCATTCATGACAATACAAAAATATTTCAACCCAGTTCGTTGAAGCTGTTCAAATGTTCAATAGAGTTCTCAATAATTGCCTTCTTACATCTTAGAATATATTTAACAAGGAGTGAAACGACGTTCGGGTTTTTAATTCTTAAATTACACAATCCCGACCGGTCTTCTCTGTATTATATTTTGCGGATATGGCAGTGAAACTGACACAAGAAGACCGAAATGCAAGTGGGAGGCTTGCTTATGACCTCGTTGTAGCTAATATTTGCAGCTTTCGTTGATTCAACCTCACTTGTCAGAACTATACCGGAGTTATCTAAAAAAAATAAAACTACCAACTAGTGCCAACCAGCTCAGATCTTCCATAACCAAAATGTACAATGTGTGTCAATCTATTCTTCGGTAACTCTTTTTACTGTTTATGTCTATTTTCTAAGTTTACTTATTTGATCTTATGAATATGTCACACAGTCTCATGTAACTTATGTAGGTATACATGAAAAAAGAGGTTTACGACAGAAGGATTCATTCGGAATATTGGATTTTGTATTTTCAAAATAAATTTAATTTATTGTGAATTGAGTCATTGTATTCATGGCTGTCCGAGATGAGCCACGTCTCAGTCGATGGAGCTGACGGCTCATCCCGAACAGCCAAGAACACCATTTTGTGTCATTTCGCCAACCCAGCGATTTATTTTTTTCATGGCTTTACTTGTCTAACTATCGTGTTAAAAATATTGCATTTAGAAGTATCAGTTTTTATTAGTAATTGTCTTTTGTCGTACGTTTTCAATTTAAAAGTTCTCTACTTAAAAACAAATACAAATTTGATGTACGATGTTGCATCCAATTTTTTTCACTTGTACATTCCACTCTCCTTCATTCTCTCCCTTTCCTTCCATCGTTCCTCCCTTCCCACCTGGGCTGTTTTATTTCTCGTTGCTTTCAATGCACCGCCCGCTGCTGCCGGGGTGGGAGGGCCGTGGCTTCGCGAAACCTCCGTGGCGCTGCCATCGATCACGCGCTTTGTCCGCGCGGCCCACGCTGCCCCACGGGGCCGGTCGCCGGACCCGCGGGATCACGAGATCCGAGAAGTCGCCCGAGATGAGCGATTGGGTACTGAGAAAGGCTTTCGTGCCATGAATGGAGGCTATGGGCTATTCACGGCACGAAGTTTCGACCCCAATACTAATCATGCGGCCCCCCCTGATGGAACGATATGTGCCCGTAGGTTTCGAGCCACGTTCCTCCCAAGTAAACTTTTTTATGCCTCTGTCTCCGTGAGGACGCGATTGATCGATTTGGTGGGAACCACCCGCGGATATTTTTCTCGGCGTGTGCGAGAGTCGCCCGAGATTCTGGGCTCTCTCGAGATTTTAATGGATTGGAATGTCGTTGTGGTAGTGTTTTCAACGAATTTACTGAAGTCCCCGATGGACCGATGAAGGTGGCGAAGCCTTCAAAGCAAATGCTACTTATAAAAATCCACCCACGAATCAATTTAAAATTTTAAAATTTAATAATAAAAACAGTATGAACATATTTCCAGCTAATTCGTTACAGGTTTCAAATTACTTATAAATGTTATGCAATAATGAATTACTTGACAGCCACTTTTAAGTTGATTCTTTTAAGAACTACATTTTTTATCGAGTAGCCGCGCTTTTTAGGTTCCGTGACTTTCAGAGTCGTATGCGATCGCCGTGTCTGCCCCTTTCTACTGCCGATACTGGTGGGATAGCTGCGGAGGTCAAAGACCAGGAGATAGACTTCAAATATACCACCTGAAATAATGTCTTCTACACTCCGTACAATTGCGAAGTAATATAATGCCCATGACTGGTTGCTCCGTTTTGATATAAGTACGTAATTTTGATATTCTTGAGGTCCTGAAAAAACTAATTTTTCTTGAGCCAATACTGAAATGCCGAATATTTGTTGACAATCTAAGAGAACTAACGTCCGACGGAGTTGGGAGTAAGTTCGTCAAGGACGTCTTAACTAAAGAGAGGGAGCGATAAATCGCGGAGGCGAAAAGGCTATGGATGTTGAATTGAGGATGCCGGGGGTGGGGGTGAGGGTGGGGAGATGGGGAACGTGACCACGATATTGAAGGGCGACGAGAGAGCATGGTTGATGATGTCTCTACATTACAGTTCAAACTCCGGGTACCGGGTTCAAAGCCCGGTCGACCCAAGGGGAATTTCTGGTGAACGGAGCGGAATTTCCCGCTTCCACAGCCTCTCATTTCGTTATCCATGTTATCCATCATCTTGTCATATCATCATACAAAGACCAGTCGGAACTTAGAGCTTGTCCCGGCAGGAACAGTGCCCCTCTGGGGAAAGATACCTGGATGGGGAAAACCGAAAGTTGACTGGTAGATGACCGCAATCTTCCACGATAAAATATGTACTACACGTACGGGACTAATGATTTGAATAATTGATTCACCTGGAATCACTAATCAGTCAACCAATCAAATCATCTATCTTTTAAATCGTCGATACAATTGATACGTCGAGGATTGCTAACAAAGGCCAACAAGTGCTAATCGCGAGGGAGCGTCCGCGGGCAACGGGGCCGGCGGGGCGGGCAGTGAGGCGTGTCGGCGGGGGTCAAGTGCGTTGCGCCGGCGTGGGCGGCGAAGGCGGCGGGCGGCGCTCTTGGCATCGGGCTCGCGACCGCGTCGGACGACGCAGTCCCACGCTTGGGCGCCCGCCCCGCCCCTCCCCTCCCCTTCCCGCCCTGCCCGTCGCCCCCGCGCGGCGCGCGGTTCCTGGAAGAGACCGCGGCTGCCGCAGAGGCCTCTGACGTCCTGAAATATGTCGTGATCGCGCCGCCCGCCGGCGCCGCATGTTAAGCGGAGCGCTGCCTTCGCCCGGCGCCGCGCCGCACACGACGGGTGGGTGGGTGAGGGCACGCTGCAGCCGCTAGCATCCGCAACGACGCTGCACTTGGTGGAACCTCTTCGATACGAGCCTCGCTCCCTATGAAAGGGTAGGCAGTGGCGGATTCATGGGGTGGGGGAGAAATGGGGGCAATGCCCTACTCCCCAAAAGCCTAGAGTTTTCGTTTGTTACCTTCCATTATTTGAAAAACTTGAAAAATAATATTGTACAGTATCATACACACTACAAAAATAATTTACAAAATAATAACACATACGTTTATTCTTTCGGAAAAATCTAAAATCCCCCCCTCCCCCAATGATCGACTGAATCCACCCCTGCGGTTATCACTATTGGTCCACGAGTCGTAGGTGGAAAATCGTTCACGCTTTTCTTTCATTTGCCAATAGGATGTTACCCTGAAATCATGATGTCACTTCAGGCTTCCGAAAATGTATTCAGACTTGTGAGGTAACAAAAATCACATTGAAGAACGACATGGTTTGTGTCGTAGGCTTCCGCGCCCAAACACGTGACTGAAATCGGCTGTCGTCCGAGCGCGAGGCTTTGGGTCACACACGAAGCGTCGTCACCCAAACAGCTAAGATCATTTGACAGATTTTGTGTTTTTTGCAACATTGTGATGGCAGTGAAAATGTTACAAGCCTTTTCATGGGTAAATCGTAGTAAGGCGACGATTGTTACTACTGGCAGTCACTCTCGAGTTCTCGTTAGATTCTTTCAGACTTGAATTAGTCCTCTTACATTGTTTGCTCCCCGACTCTCATTATCTATCATTTCCTCTAACCGTCATATATTTGTTTTAATCTGATTTAATTATGTCGCCTAATGTACTCGTATTGATTTATACACTCAAAATCTTAGTTTATTCCGATTACTGTAATTAATTCCCGCGACTGGGGTTTAAGGGATTTACATTAAAGAATTCGGAAGGCCGCAAAGACAACTGTCCAATAAAGAAATCTGAATGATCGTTGTTATGCTTATGGAAAATGTCAATAGAAAATGTCAAAATTCAAATTAAATTACGGAAGGATAAGATTGAATACAAATTCAGTTTAGTGTAAAGTAATTTGTAGGAAAATGCTGGAGAAAGCTGCGTTGTTCAGAATAATACAATTATTTTTCTTTACACTTAATAGTAATTGCTTAAATTTAATGTGTTAATGAAATACGTAAACGAAACTGAGTGCTGAGAAGCCTAATCTTGTAAAAGTAGAAAGATTAAAGGGCATTCACCTCTATGTGACGGATCTTCTACACCTTTCCCAAAAGCATCTTAAGGTCTGTAAGAAGGAATGAATCTTCGAAGTATGCACTCAGTATGAAATAGAAGCTTTCTTTTAAAAAAATATCCCTAATATGTATGTCAAAATATCATTTTGAGAGTAATACATGAGTTGTTAAATTGTATAATTGAAAAAATATAATTTTGGTATTACATTTAAATCTTTTTCCTCTAAAAAATTAATAATGTTAGAGAAGCATTTGAATTTCTTTCTGTGCGTCATTTCATTGTAGATCCGGTTCTTCATCTCTGTACTGAAGTATCACATAAAAAAGTATAATAAAACACAATTACTTCGTTTAGAAGGCCTTTCTTAGATGTTCAGGGATCTATTACGCCAAGTCCCTGCACATCTTGAATATGTAGAATTTTGCATACAGAGGCGGCAGTTTTGTCTGGAGTAGGTCAAGAGAACGCTTATGCTAATGTTAATTAGATGTTTGGTGACGTTTTGAATGTTTTCCCATCATCCAGGTATCCATAAAAATAACAAATAACGAATGTAAGTATTCATGCTAAATAGGAAACACTCGTAGCCTGTGGCCCATTTGCGTGGGAACACCTCAGAACTCCACTGCTTTAAAGAAATCAGCAGATCAACATGCAATAAAAATCCTCAATATTCCGCATGCCGCGCTATTCCCTAGGCAAAACTCGGAAAATGTATGTCTCAAACACTTAAATACCACTTTAAAGAAGATGAAAAAAATATTACTAGCCAAAAAATTCCTCTTACAACTGACTCCACGATTCCAGTAAGGGTACTTGACTCAGAAACTCGCAAAAAACGAAGCGAAAGAACAAGAAAATCAGAAACCTGAAAACTCGAAAAATGCGGCACAGGGAAATACCGGAAAGGCTGGAACAAGGAAAGCCACTCGGGGCCACACGGAGTGCGAGCGCCTCGGCCCCCGCCCCTCAGGGGAGTGGCAGAACGACGAACTGCGCTGACGCGTGCGAGCGGAGGTCCAGTGGCCGCCCCCGCCCCCGCCCCGCGCACACCGACGACTTCAGTGTTTCGAAATGTTTACCTGCGCGTCTTTAGTCTCCTGCCACTGCGGAATGCCACCCCTTCGGTGGCGACACTGAGTCACCGTGGTCCGGGCGTATACCGACTGTATCTCGCGGTCAGATTTTCCGATGTCATTTACCTACCTCCCCAAAAAAGGCATAGCCCGACTGCATCCCGTTTAGTTTTTCTTAGCTTACCGATTGATTTCTACGTTTGCCGTAGGATGATTAGTAATATATTGATTGATTGTAATTGATCCACTTTTGTCTGTTTCTAAGAAACATTTGCACGACCTTATAGGGCGCATCCGCCAACTTTTAAAACCATACTTAAAAGTTTATGGAAGCAAAACTTGAAACCGGTCACGGACATAATTTTACCTCGCAGTTTGTTCGAGATTTTCTACGGATTGAGAGAACATCTATATGCGCTAGTTGTGAATGAAAACTACACACAATTTTCCGAAACACCGGATGAACGAAACGTGATGCAGTGGGGCCATGCCTTCTCAGGTAACGAAAAGTGAAAGAGAATTAGATGAGGGTGGGGTAAAACTAACCGCGAGATGCAATCGGGCGAATATCACGTCAATTGGTCAATTCGCTACAAGAGTCTCAATAATAACAAAGAATTAAAATATATAAACTTTGTAAATTATTATTAAAGGTTAAATCAAAGAAGTATCACTAGAGATTTTGTCTGAGAAACATATTATTCAGATGGCCAGCAGCATAAAATATGTTTGCGACCTCGGGTAAATCAACAACTAGCGCAATTTGGAAGGAAATATATTTAAGTTGACCAGAAATTTTCTTCGGCAAATGAGGAGCTGGACGATAATGGATTAGAATACTATTAATATGATGACGGAAACCCATGTTAGAAAAGAATAGAAAAACTTCTGCGTTTTGTATGAAGTGAAGAATGTTTGTTCGGCAACAGAGAGAAAGGTAGCGAAAGAATACTT
This sequence comes from Acheta domesticus, assembly GCA_031308135.1. Lineage (NCBI taxonomy): Eukaryota > Metazoa > Arthropoda > Insecta > Orthoptera > Gryllidae > Acheta > Acheta domesticus. The sequence goes on along the minus strand of JAHLJT010000631.1, from coordinate 75,245,037 downwards.
TTTTTTCAAGAAGATTAGGGAATCACAACTGTCAGAAGTTCATTAATTGGTTACAGAATGTATTCAATATGATTATGATATAATATTACAACTTACTGGACAGGTAATGAAGTTTTAAAACGAACTCATGAAATGAGGGGTGGCTAATATGATCTTCAGAAAACGTTCATTGGCCCTAGGAGAGTGCAACGCAGAGCAATGAATGAAGAATCCCCTTCGGAGTTTCGCCTCCATCCTAGGAAAGGGATTGGCGCTCTGTGAAGCAGGATTTGGCCGGGAGCGCTCGGTGGCTATCTGTCGCCCATTGAGAATTATCATCTGCTTCGGAGTCGTTCCGCCGGCTGATTCGCTTAACGCCGCGTCGCGATCGCCATTGGCGCTCGGCCCTTCACCCTGCGTGAGTCACCTCCCTTGCGAGACGCCCCGCCCCATGGGAATGGGAATGGCGTCGCCGCGGCCGTGAGTCACCCGAGCACCTGCCAGGCGGAACGCACGGACTGGCACACGGAGGGGCGGATGCGACGTAGATGTCGATGCCGACTTAGGTGGCTCAGGACATTATACTGCGATTTTCGTAACTTTGTCCCTGACAAGGATCAGCTGTTTCGCTGCCATCCAATCGGGAGCTTACATTTCGCGACAGTGACGTCACTATGGTGACGTTCAAGCTCCCTATTGGATGAAACCGCGAACAGCTGATTCCTGTCGGGGACAAAGTTACGAAAATCGCGGTATAATTGATGTCTTTGCAGTGGCTCTGACCGGGAGATCCTAGGGCAGTGGTGTCAAGGTCTCCTACTGGTGGCAGTGGCGCGTCTCGCGGCACCGTGCCGTGCCACAAGCTTATCTGCGCCACTAGCGTCGGGAGAGGAAACTATTAGTAACCCGGCCGTTTTACAATAGTGAAGACGTTGTCTCTTGCGGCGGGGTTATGAACTGCGTGGAGAGGCTATTTGGTCGTGGCACTCGTGCCACGGACTCCCGCTCGTGGCATCGACCTTAACAACACTGTCCTAAGGTTCGAACCCCGTCGATGGCAGGATTCGTGACAGTAGCTAGAGAGCTGGGTTGAATTCAGCCGCTGTCCGGACGAGAATTCAGAGGCCGGCTGCTCTGATCCGCGTGGTGGCTCCATGGTGGGTCCAAAATCAAAATGTAAAAGTTAAACATCGATGGTTTTTGATCCATTTACGATTCATGAAAAACAGTTTTTTCAAATTTTCGACATCGATGTTTTGTTATTGTTGTCGCATCACTACTGTGGAGATTGCGAATCATCTTCTTCTTGTTGCGCAGAGTCCGATTTTTCCATAAAACGAGATTCATGAAACGTAAATACAATGTTTTATTAAACATTTCTTCAAATAAATGTTTTATATACAATGCGAACTTTAATAAATTTATCCATCAATAATCGATAATTAATTAACAGTTCAATATCCAGAACAAAAATTGTATGTTAAAAATGCGAAGTACAGATAAAAACTCACGAAATCCACTTATAGTCCATTATTTCTCCCGTACCAAAGCAAGGCCCTCGGAAGCAGCATGCGTGAAGCGCGGAGGGTGGGAGGAGAGGGGGGAGGCGGCGCAGACATGAGCGATGGCGATAGGCCGTGCGACCTCCGGCCGGCCTTTGATTTCTCATTCAGCAATCAATTCAGCTCCGCCAAGGACACGGCGAGCGCGCGTACGCGCCCCGCGCGCGGCTCACGCAGGTTCAACGCCTCCCGCGGCCCCCGCGGCCCCCGCGGCCCCCGCGGCCCCCGCGGCCCCCGCCGCCCCCGCCGCCCCCGCCGCCCCCGCCGCCCCCGCCGCCCCCGCCGCCCCCGCCGCCCCCGCCGCCCCCGCCGCCCCCGCCGCCCCCGCCGCCCCCGCCGCCCCCGCCGCCCCCGCCGCCCCCGCCGCCCCCGCCGCCCCCGCCGCCCCCGCCGCCCCCGCCGCCCCCGCCGCCCCCGCCGCCCCCACCGCCCCCGCCGCCCCCGCCGCCCCCGCCGCCCCCGCCGCCCCCGCCGCCCCCGCCGCCCCCGCCGCCCCCGCCGCCCACGCCGCCCACGCCGCCCACGCCGCCCACGCCGCCCACGCCGCCCACGCCGCCCACGCCGCCCACGCCGCCCACGCCGCCCACGCCGCCCACGCCGCCCACGCCGCCCACGCCGCCCACGCCGCCCACGCCGCCCACGCCGCCATCCCGGCCGGCGCGTCAGCGACGCCGCTCAGGTCGCGCGATCAATATGCGGGAGCGCTGCCGCGTCGCGTCGTGGAGGTTGTGTTGCAGACCGAGCTGGCGGCACCGCAGTGGCAGAAGCGATCGTGAGTTGGCGACGACGCGACGGCACAAGCGACAAGAGCAGGGTTTGGGGGGAGGTAGGCGATGGTTACGGAGTTAGGGACAGAGGAAATGGCGGGGAGAGGGGAAGCATCGATGGTGGCGACGTAGTAGTGTTGTCGAAGGTTGTCCTGATGTCGGTGGTAGGTAGTGGTGCTAGTGGTCGTGATAGTGTACGCGATGGTGATGGTGATTGTCATGGTGATTTTGATGATGGCAGTGGTGATAGTGGTCGTGATGGTGGTATACGTGATGGTGATTGTGATGATGGCAGAGGTGATAGTGGTCGTGATGGTGGTGTACGCGATGGTGATGGTGATTTGATGATGGCAGTGATAACAGTGGTCGTGATGGTGTACGCGATGGTGATGGTGATTGTGATGATGGCAGTGGTGATAGTGGTCGTGATTGTGGTGTACGCGATAGTGATGGTGATTGTGATGACGGCAGTGGTGATAGTGATGGTAAGGTGATACTGGTGTTGGCGGCAATGGTGTTTGTGATGGTGATGGTTTGAGGTGGTGGTAATGGTGATGGGAGATCGGCGGCGTCGCTCGTGGAGGTTGTGTTGCAGACCGAGCTGCCGGCATCGCAGCGGCAGAAGGGATAGTGAGTTCGGAACGACGCGAAGGCAGAAGTGACAAGGGCAGAGCAGAGGGAGGGGGAGGAGATGGTTAGGGAGATGTATGCAAGAGGTGGGGATGTCGTTTCTGTTATCGAGGTTTGTGGTGGCGGGGATAGTGGGTAGTGGAGTGGAAGACGATGCAGTGGCGGTGTCGGAGACTGTGCTGGTGGACAGCCAAGAAGACTTGAGCTGGTGTCGCTGGTCGTGGTAGTGGTTGTAGTTGATGCGGTGATTGTGGTGGTGGTAATGTTTGGTGATGACGATGATGGTGATGATAATGCGATGCTGGTGTCTTTGGAAGTGCTGGTGGTTGTGCTGGTGTTGGTGTCGATGGAAGTGGTAGAGTGGAGGTGGGTGGTAAAGGATATGGTGTTGTGGTAGGGACAGAGGTGTAATGATAATAGTGGTGATGACGGTTAAGCGTAGGTGGTGGTGCATTTGGTGACGGCGGTGAGGTGATGGTGAGGTGGTAGTGGTGGTGGAGGTGATGAAAGTAGTTGAGGCGGGTGTCGTGCGGTGGGCGGCGCGGCCTGCATAGCAAATGGAGCAGCAACCGTCCATGGAAGAGCGCTTGGGACATCATATAAAAACTCGCTACTGAATTAGATTAGGATGAAACATTTATACATGCGCCACCTCTCTTATTACCATAATATTCAAAATGTTAGAGAAATCCATCTTAAAAGACTAAAATAATTTATAATAAATACAAAATTAATACCACCTCATCAATTTGGATTCACCGAAGACTATGCACCTACTCATTTAATCGCTAATATGATCACGGGATTTCAAAGAGATCACTTCACAATAGGAGCAACCTTGGACGTCTCCCAAGCAATTGATGGAGCTGGAAACTATGGGCTTTTATACTATTTAAAAAGGCAGCACATACAAAGTATTTATTTAACACATTTTTCAAACCACAGATCATTTTCAGTAAAATTACTGTTATTTATAATCCAACAAGTAAAGACCAGTGTCGCGTAAGTTTCGTCTCTTTCTCTTACACTTTTTAACATACCACTTTTAAAATCAAATAAGAAAATTTCAACTCCACCAACTCCACCCCATGATAAACCATCATTCTTCTCTTCCTACCGCTTACATACTTGAACTATACAAAACCATCATACGATGTGTGTACGATACCGCTTTCTTATTATTGCTAGCCCGCTCTGGTACAATGGCGTTCTGACCTAAATAAACGAACTACAAACATTCCAAAATATAATTCCAACAAGTGCCTCGAAAGCACCTTAATTTGTATGAAACAATTCTCTCCACTCCGACTTAAAAAGTTATTTCCATCAAAAAGTGCACAAACGCCATATCTAACGACTTCCTTTTTAATGTGGAGAAAGTCCCCACAATCTTGCATTTTCAAGTAGGGCTCATAGATTCCCCAACCCGGAGACTTAGAAACCAGAAACATCACTACATCTTTCTCACACATCACAAAACTATGCAGTAAATCATTTGGAGAGTTCGATTGAGTTTACACACTGGTTATTGTCTTATGTGTCTGCCACGGTTTTGTTGTGTTATTTGTGTTCTTGAACACACATCTGACAGAGCTGAAAGTCTGAACGATGAAAAATCAATCACTCAATAAAGTTGTTTATTCAAAAAGTATAGTTGCAGACCAGTTTTGAGTTAGTCGTCGCCAAATGTAATTTATAAAATGCAACAAATTTAAACATCAGTACTGTATTACAAAGACCAACTTAATAAGCGGTATAGAAAACTCGACCAAAAATATATCCAGAAGATAATTCACTGATCCGAAAGTGAATCTCAAAATGAAAAAATCTTGAAAATTGCTGTTATTTCTTTGTTTACAGTTTGTTTCCGTTCATATTATTGGATGTCGCATAGACTATATAAGAGGGCACACATATTACAAAGATGCATTTCCAATCCCTTCAAAATATACAAACGTATTGTCCTTGAGACCCACCAAGGAATTTTGAATGAATATTAAATTCAAGCATGAACAGAATTATGCCAAACGTTACGTTACAATAGTGTTTCGTAACTGGGGACGGTGTATACACCCTAGGGTGGATGAAGCGTTAAAGGGGGTCGATTATGATCAAAGGGTCGATTGGGGGTCGATAGCCGATATGCACTGACAAATGAACTGTGTAATCGAAGTCCTTTTGTTTACAAACAATATAAATGAGGTTACTGTTTTCTTATATAAAGGTTTAGATCATCTAATGATACTTGTTTGTATTTCTAAAAATTGAAAATTTTAATAGTTCGAACAATAATAAGCCATTAACCTAAGAAACCGCTTATGTGCAATTTTTTGTGTTATGAATATTTTGTACATTGTATAGCCTACTATTCGAGTAGAAAATACCAAGGGGGTCAATGAAGCAAATCTTTCTTTTAAAAGGGATCGATGCAAGGGAAAGGTAGGGTATCCTTGCGCTAGAAAGATGCAATTTTTCATTTGTCCTTTTAATCTGGTAAGGGGTCGTCCATAAATTACGTAACGCTAAAGAGGGGAGGAGGGGGTTTGAGGCAGCGTTACATTGTGTAACGTAGGGGTAGGGGGTATTGGCTTATTGTTATGTAACATTGATGTTTTTTTTCAACAATTCCTGAAATAATGTATTTTTGAGATTTGTACTAAAACTTAAAATATTTAGTAATTTAAAAACAACAATAAATTAAAGTTTCAAGATATAAATTGTCACAAATGGAGATATTTTTCAATCAATGTTTTATTGAATCTGTAAGATTGCCAAGAAAATATCCAAAACTACTAATTTTAAAATTTGGCTCAAAATACTCTTGCCCATGACAGCGTGTGCAGGGCTTGTGATAAAAAAATTTCTCGTCTTTGCTTCCTTCATTCACTCACAATTTGCCCCCACTTCTTGCATTCACAAGGGAGGGGATGTAATCACAAGCGTTACGTAATTATTGAGAAGGGTTCAAGCGCGCGTTACGGGTGCGTTACAGGGGGAAGAGGGGGTATTCAAAATATTTCAAACTTGCGTTACGTAATTTCCGGACGGCCCCTAAGAGGCGTTCGAGAAACTTGAAGCGTCGCTTAGGGTCGGCAGCGGACGCGCTGCTCTCGCTGCAGCCTCCTGGCCTGAACACGTGCGAACCTGTGTGCTCCTGCACCCGCGCGCGCGCGCTCCCGACCCGTCCCCCCTCCACCCGCCCCCGCGTCACTGCCAGCAGACGCCGCCGCTCGCCTCGCTGCTTGCCGCTTTGTCGCGCACGACCGCCGCGGGGCGACGCGCATTGTCGCGCGGGAGGACCCCTCCCCCTCACCCCCACCACCGCCACGCCCCCGCCCCAGCCTCCACCACCGCTCCCCCCTCCGACCGCGGCAGGCAGGATCCCAACGGTGGTGGCAGGGTTTTTGACACTGTCTACAATGGTCGAATTCTCGCCTTTTCCCAGAAATTCTGAAGAAAATTCTGGCGGCCGACTACTTCGATCGGTAGTTTTCCGTGGTTCCAACGACCACCACACCGGGAAAGGTAGCTCATAGCAAAAACTGATGTCACTGTAGTTCCTCTGACAGGGAGGTCTTGGATTCGAGTCCCAACGGTGGTAGGATTTTTGACGCTGTCTACAAAGAGAGGTCGAATTCAGCCTCTGGAGGAGAATTTGAGTGTCTGGCTGCTCTGAGCGGTAGTTTTCCGTTGTTTCTCCGATCAAAGTCATGCGAATTCCGAAACGAGCCACTGACCGCGCGCGATCATTGCTTCCTCTTCCTTGTCATATCCTCACCCCTTACTTACACACACATGAACACACACTTACACTATCACATAGCTTCGGTATCGATAATGGAGAATCGGTACAATCAAAATGCGGGTACAATTCAAAACATATCTGAATCTGTAGAATTGTGAGCGAAATAAAAATAGTCAACAAAAAAAGTACATCGTATACTCACGAACATCGTAATTAATTAACTTCGATTTAATCATAGATCCTGTTGACTTTTAATCAGTTGTTACTGTGTCATTCAATCGGGAGCTTAAACGTCACTACTGTAGTGACGTTTAAGCTTCCGATTGATGATACCGTGACAAATGATTTAATTCAACGGGCTGTATGTTTAAATCGAAATATAATAGTGGCAATCACACTCACATACTCCTTTTCGTAGACTGCGGTCCAGACGCTTATGTTCTTATTATGTCTTTACTAAGCCATTTTCCTCAAAACCATGATCTTGCAGTGATAAATATTTGGGATTTACTCTCATCTTATCCTTTACTATTCATTTATTCATTAACGACGCCTTTACTTATGTACTAATAGGCAATTACAATCCAACACAAAGAATGTTAGTCGAAGATTCGCGCTAGATGAAAGTCGACCTGACAGTGTTGAGGCATAAAGGCATCGCCTTCCCATTAAAGGCATTGCATCATCAGCCGCACAACGGAAGCCTTAAGCATCAATGAAATCATCCCGTACGCAGTTTGCTTCTCTCTGAACTTGAACTGCTGCCGCCTTTCTTTGCTCCCTCGGGGAGCTTGGAATGCGCGCTGTGTGGCTTGCCTCTTGCCGCTTTGTCGCGCACGCGGCGGCCCCAAGGTAAAAGAGCATTGTAGCCCCTCGTCAGTGCGACAGCTTCAAAGCCCCCCCCTCCCCCCAGGGGGCAAGGGCGCTCGCCTGTCGCCCTGAGCGCGGAGCCCTTCAAGCCCTAAAGACAGATTCACGTCGCCCTCACAAACCCGCTGCTACTGCATGGCACTTCTCCGGACGGCCAGTTGTCCGCTTCGAGCAACGGCTACCATGAATGTCCATGGAAATCATAACCGCAAGACCCACGAGTACACACAAATAAAACACATCACTTCATATTAGGTATTTCGGAAAATAATTAGTTCGGTAAATTTCATTATGGAAATCTCTTTATTATTGCAACATTCCTGGGATTAAATTGTACCCAATTACCCTCCAAAGGCTACTTACTGTACTTAGAACATCAGGGATTGAGTTAATCTGTAACATCAATATATACATTTCAACATTTTTACTGAAAGCATAATCCTACAAGAAGCAACTTTTATCCTTGTGTTTATAGTATTATACTTGATTATACTTCCACTTTGCAATTTCTATTGCACGTACGTACATTTTAATTACCAACATTACTCAAATAAAATTAATTAACTTTGCATTTAGAGACATCACATTTAGCTCAGGGAAACATCATGAAAAGATGTCGCGAGGCATTGGTGGCGCCAGGTAAACAGGAAAATCCTTTCCTCATTTACGCGGTCGTTGTCTTCTCCAGAAACGGGTTAAGCTATTAAGGATGGTGCTGTTTAGTAAGGGTGTAATCCACTGAATGGCGAGAAGCGAACGGTTGGGACGGTTGAGGCAGGGTTTATCGGAGAATGCAAGTGGACGAGCGCATGAAGTCCATTATCGTGTGAGTGCCTCGGCAAGTGCCAGGGTGGTCTACTACCATTATCACTTTGTAAGTACTGAGGAAAAACGTATTATAAATTCACGTATCCATTGCGTTCTCAATTTGTTGTTTTATTTTGTTGAGTACTTGTTTTCTAATTTTCTTCCATGTTTACAGAATTTCACATCAGTTATTATTTATAGGGTATATAAAAAATAAAACTATTATATAAAGGAATGTTTGGAAATCCCATTTACTCTCGACGTGTTTGCTTCTGCTGCGAGAAGTGACATAAGAAGATTTCCTTTGTGTGACACTATTGCTGTGGATTTATTAGAGAAAACTCGAGAGGATTATAGATGCCACAAGTACGTCGACGGGTAAGTCAATGTGATATATTTATTATTAGAAAATTAAACACAATTGAAACAAACGACTCATGAAAATAAACTCTGTTTTTTCCTTTCAGGGGCCAGCTTCAACGAGGCTGTACCCCCACTCCACCTGGCATTTCATTCATACCCTCTCGTTCCTAAATAGGGTCTTCGGAGAGAAGCATCCCCCACTCCCTCACTATTTTCTTCTATCTCTCTCTCTCGCCGGGCGGACCCTACCTATCGATAACCCGCTGAGCTCAGCTCTTCTCAACTAGTTCCATAGTGATCCTTGGATCCTTAGCGGAACCATGAATAATCAGAGGAGTAGGGAATGACTGACGTAGAATGAATATTGGCAGGGGAAACGGGAGTACCCCGAGTTACTGCCACAAACTTCTTTGTTCTCCTCGCACGTTTCCCATGGAACCTCTGCCATCGAACCCGGGCTCCAGGGGTGAAAGGCGAGCAATCTGACCACCACTAAATCATAGGTCGTCCTGATATCATTCTCATGTTATATTTTTATGTGCGATACATATCCATATGCTGTAAAGACTTCATTTACTATCTTTTAACTAACATGACCATCAATTGTATCTTTTATAATTTCCTTCCTCACTGCATTAACGTGGAGAAAACAATAATTGCAAAAACCCTCGTATTAGAGATCATTCCTCATTTTGAAATCAACGAAAAGCCTGACATTTTCTGCTATAAGGAAGTCCCAAATTTGACTAACAGTTTAAAGTATTACATGAAGTATTACATCTTTTCGTAACATTTCGTGTGTTGTGCGTCGCCGAAGAAATCTCCGTGTTTTTAATTAAACTCTGACAATTGTCAATTGCTGTATTTTACATTTTTCCACACTGAATTACATATACATTTTTCGCGAGTGAACAACGACCGAACCCAAGTTATCCTTCAGCACCTCTCACCAACCCCGTCATCAGGACAACCGATCTACCGTCATGGAACTGAAAAAATACACCAACACTTCAAATCTTCGACAAGTTTTAAGTAACTATTTTAGTAAAGCTGGTGATCTGGGGATGCAACCTCCGCCCCAATCCCCCCCCCCCCATCGCCAGTTGCGTGGCCCAGCGGCGGCGCCGGGCGTCGCGGCGGCGAGGCGACGGCGTCGGCGTCGAGCCGGACGGCGCCGGGCGCGGCTGCCTCGCCCCGAGCGCAGCCCGTTCATTCCAGAGAACGTTAATAGCGAATAAATCCACGGAGATTACACCGCTGTGGGAGCAGCAAGGCGAGCCACGGGCCCGCGTTTAAGGCGCTCCTCCTCCCGCGTCGCCCCGCGCTCCACCCCTCCCCCTCCCCCTCCTCCTCCTCCACCCGACGGTCGGCAGGCAGGCAGGCCGGCCGGCCGGCGGGCGATTAGCATTGCAATCTGGTTATACAAGCAGCCTGCGCCGCTCTGATGTATTTCCCTCCGAGGGCGGCGAGCTGCGAGGAGGCGCGAGGCGGGGCGGGGCGGGGCGGGGTGGGACGATGTGGGGCGGGGCGGGGCGGTGTGGGAGGACGGGGCATTAGAGGAAACGCCGGGGTGGAGCGAGGCAAGGGCGTATGCACGGAGGGCAGAGCAGAACAACGCGGATTGGGGTTAAGAGCGCGGAATCACTGGGAGGAGCGCAGCACGCGTGCATGTGTAGGCCTCGGCTCTGAGAGGATTCGAGACAGGACACGAGCGACGGAGCCGCGTAAAGAAATACGCGACGGAGCGGGCTGGGTACTCAGCGCGACTGCTAAAGACGAGATAAGAAGACACGAAGTGCAAGGAGCTGCGTGAGTGGGCGGGAGGGTCGTCATGCGGATGGGACCGTGTGGGCGCGGTGTGATGCGATGCGGGGAGAATTGGGATGGTACAGCTGCAGTGTGTTTCGGGGCAGGGTGATGCGGTTTGAGGCAGGAAGCTACAGGTCTGGAGTACGGATTGAGGCAACTGAGAGCGGGTCGAAAGATGGTGCGGGTGGGGGCAGTGTGGTGCAGGTCAAGGCAGAGTGGTGGGGGCCGAAAGAAGGTGGTGCTAGTTCGGACAGGATCAGCATGGAGAGACAAGATGGTGCAGACAGATCTGGGTAGTGCGGATAAGGATGGAGTGGTGCTGGACCGGATAGGATGTGTCAGTTCGGGTTGAGATAAAGTAGCGCGGGTTTGAGGATGGTGATATACGACGAAGCGGGGTTGTTGCAGGCTGTTGCAGTACAAGGCATGTCTGTGGGTACGAAACGGAGTGGTGCGGGATCTACGCGGGGCGGGGCACGTTGAGTCGAGACTGGGGGTGCGAGACGGATCTGAGCGGGTGGGGAAGGGGTAAGGAGTGGCGGAGAGAGTGGGGCGAGGTGAAGAGGGGTGGGAAGGGGTGAAGGGGGTGGAGAGGGGAGAGCGACGGGGAGGGACAGGAGGATCAGGACGTGAGGAAGGGAGGGGATGGAATTGGTGGAGAGAAACGGGGAGGGAAAGCTGTGGGGAGGGGAGGAGCATGAGGAAGGGAGGGGCGAGGAAAGGGCGGGACATGGAGGGGCGGGGAAGGTTGCGAAAGGGCTAGGAGGTGCGGAGAGCAGCGGGAATGGGAGGTGAGGAAGCGAGGAGGGCCAGAAGAGAGACGAGGAGGGCCAGGGGCGTGGAGGGGTAGAGAGGGGCGGGGAAGAGAGGGTGGGTCAAGGCGAGGGTGAGGCGGGGAGGGCAATCGCCTGGCGAGTGCAAGCGGAGCGGAACGTGGATGCGCGAGGGCGAGGGCGGGGGCGGGGAGGCGGCTGCTCATGATTCAAGAATGCACGTGCGCCCTATATAACGCGCTCGCGCCCGCGCCCGCAGATATCGCGGCTTTACGTTTTAATTGCCCGGCGGGCGGGTGATTTAACGGCACCGCGTACAGGTCGAACCCTCCCCGCGCTATCAGATCTGCCTAAGTGTTCTCGCTAAGAGGAAATGCTCTATGTGTTAAGGAGGGTCGTTTGTTGTGTCCGCTGCGTTTACAGTCAGCGAGCGCGGCGCCGCCCCGCCCCCGCAATTACTTGCACTCCGCGCATCAATTGTGTGAATCGGCCTTAATCGTACAGTTTTCAGAAACAGTTATTTTGAACTATTTATGCTTCCATTTTAATGAGAATATTAACTTCCTAATTTATAATACAGTTCCAAGAAATAAAAATTTTTTGCGAGACTCATTTGAAGTTTTAGCAAATTATTACTGTGATAATATAACTTAATAGAAATATTATTACATGTAAACTTGGCAGAAAATTCATTATTTGCCTTTAATGTAACCAATACTCACCGTTGTTTATCAAAAGTCTTCTTTCAGCTATAAATGAGAAACCCCACTTCTGAAAAATAAGAAAATAGAAAATTAAAAGTTGAGTTAAATTCAAAATTCAGTGTTTCAATCTATACATTAATTTGAAAACAATCAAAAGTGCATTTTTTATAAAATCAATAATAAATATATTTTAGTACCAAACGTGCGGTAATTATTATTTCAAAATTCTCGGAATGAATCTGATGAATCCCAGGTTCAGTATATATTTTAAGCGCTGCGTAAAAGAAGGGGCTATCCCATATTCACCTAGTTCTGAGATATTAAGGGTTCAACTACAACTTTCATAAATAACACAGTGCACTTTTAAACATAGGATACTTTAAGTCTACGCTAGATTTAAATAACATATTACTCTAAAAGAATAATATTTGAAGTTACATTAAATGCTAAAAACTCATTTTCTTAAAAAAACCCAACGTGGGATAGCCCCTTTTCTACTGAACCATAAATTTCTACTAAGGATTCCTAAAAAGCCGACTTTTGCCTTAAGTGGCCCCTTAGCAGACAATTCCGCTCGCCAGCCACCGCATTTTTGCCTTCAGGGTGAAGAGTGGCTGTTCGCTGGCAATAGCGTCGGCGCCTCGCTTGGGTCGCCAGGAGGCCGTTTCCGGTCACAGGGGGCGCGGCCCTGCGTGGAGGCAGCCCCGTTCCCACGTGCCCCGAGGGGCCATGTGGGAAGTGTCGACGGACGCGCCGCCTGACGCTGAGCAGACGGGGGAGGGACGTGTCGGCGAGGGCGGGAAACTCTCCGGGGACTCTTGAAGGAAGAAGGGGATGAAGATGAAGGGAAGATACCAGCGTCAAAAAATCAGACACATGGAATGAGGGTGCTTAGAAAAATGTGTTCTTCTCCACATGTTCCAACTCCACATGTTCTCAGAGATGAAACCGTGGTATTCCGTCTGGGCGAACGAATAAGAGATAAAGGCTGTGGGATATTGTATTTTAACATGTCAAGTCGTAGGCACACACGGATTCATCAGAATGTTACTGAAACACAATTATTCCATTGATATTAAATTCTAAATTATAAAACAAAATGTAAAACGAACGTGGCCTAAATATAGGGTCGAAATAGAGATCAACCTTTTGTTATTACTTGCATAAACACACACACGCACGTAGATTCAAGGCCAACACTAGACCAATCGAAAAACAACAGGCCTTACATCACACGTCTTGCAAAGTTCGCTTACTTGAATATATTTAATAAAACTAACAACAAAGTAGAACAGAAATAAACATCGGCTTTAAAGCATTGATAGTGAGGATGGGAAAGCCAAGCGATATGCATCCAGGTCCCGGAGCACTTAATCTCCGCTCGCTTTACTCCGCCAACACCTTAACCCACCCACGCAAAGCCTCTTCAAGCAGAGCGGCTCACCCGCCCAGAAACACACCCCGCTCTCCGCACCCCGTCACCCACTTCCCTCTCTCCACTCTCCGCTACGCACTTCCCGCTGTCTGTTGCCTGCTGCCCGCTCTCCACTCCTTGCACGTCGCTGCTCGTTTCCCGCTACCTGCTGCCCGCTCCCCGCTGCCTTCTCCTCTCTGTCCACTTCGATCTACGCACTCCCTGCTACACACTTCCCGCTGCCCGTTGCCTAGTTTCCGCTCTCCACTCCTCGCACTCCGGTCCCCGCCGCCCGCTTCCCTTCGTATGCTCCCCGCCCCATCTTCCCACCGTACGCTCCCCGCCGCTCGCTTCCCGTCGCCCGCTTCCCGCCGTCTGCTCCCCGCTATGCACTCCCCGCCTGCTGCCCGCTCTCCACTCCCTGCACTCCACTATCCGTTGCCCACTCCCCGCTCTCTGCGCCCCTCTTCTCTCCTCTCCCCGCTCGCCGATACACCTTTCCCGCGCCCCGTTGGTCTTTGCCCGCCCGCCACTGCCCATTGCCCGCTCCCTGTTCTCCGCTGCCCGCAGTCCGCTCCCCGCGCCACTCACAGTGCAAAGGAGAAAGGGCGATGGCAGAGGGAGATAGGACGAGGCGAGGGCGGAGAACGGAGCCAGCCGTCCGCGCCCCGGAGGATTTAGTACGAAAAAGGCGGCAAAGCTGGGCGCTGCACTGCACCGGGCCACGCGGACTTATCTAGGCGACCACACGCAGTATCAATTTGCGGCGATTCCAGAGCGGCCCCGAGCCACCTGCCCGACCACCCGTGCGTTCATTTACACACAACAGGCACGTCCACCCACAGGCACTTCCAGTCCCGGCGCCGCGCCGCGCCACTGCGAGCGCACAAATGAGTAATCGCCGTGGCCAACGTGGAGGTACGCCGGGCCACTCCGCGCACTCTTGTCGACAGGAGAACGTGATGTGCGAATAGTCGGGTAAAGACGCAGTGTCTTTTTTAACAATGACATTTTTTGTGGTTTCGTTCTCATTTCCGGGAAATACACCGGACAGAGAGCATTAATATGTCATATTTGAGCTGATAATACGTCGTATTTTTATTGGTGCATTGTAGACATAGCTTACTTGTAAAATAATGTTTATCTTGGCATGTTTATGATAGAAAATTATAAATATTTGGTCATTTTTTGTTGTTTTTTGCCATTTTTTTAAGTTTTACTCGTCATTTGCGTACAAATCGAAGAGCTTATTTTCTGAGTAATGTTTCTATATTTACGTTTGTTTTCTATATTTACATACCAATATATTCTTAAGATGCTTGTCTTTCATTCTGCCAAATATTATGTTGAATAATTGCATTTTTCCTAAGTCGAAAGATATCTGAAAAACGTTAAATGCCGTCTTGAATTGTAAGACTGAATTTGAGTACTTTTCCTTCCTGAAAACTTGTATTTCTTGGAGATGACGTGTAGCTTTGGAAAAAAGAAAGAAAAAATTCTTAAATTCAGAGACAAAGTGCTATTGCGATACCACCAGGCGAAGACCAGTCATGAATTACAAAACGTTTGGCGATGTATGTGTTTATTATTACGTAATTAACTACCAACTTTATGTAATTATTTACAGAATTGTACAATAAAATTTATTAGAATGTGTAAATGATGTAAAAATTCATTCTGCGAATTAAGAACTGAGAAACCATCAATTCATAAGGAACATTATCTCGACTGAATTGGCCTTAACATTGTGAACTATTGCTTGTATTTATAATGAAACCCTTTACCTGCAATATTCTTCGATCTCACGTATGTTGACGAATATTTTTGTTCTTTCCACATCCTTTATCTTGAAATGTCACACGGAGGAAATTGTTTTGTAATTTAACTATTTAAACGAGACTGTTTCAGATTTCTGAAAAAATCAACACCAAAATCGACTATTTTGCATGACAAAATCAGACTCAAAATATGTTTCCTGAGGTATTTCCTGCAGCTGACAAAAGATCGGCAACGACGAAATTTTCTTGCCTTTTATCGTACCATTCTATTTCCTGAAAAGACGTTTTATACCCTCTTATTGATTTTTAATAAAGTTGGCAACTCTTCTTTGCGAAGGCGCCGAGTCTCTCCCTCCGCCGCCGCGCCGTGCGGGCCATTGACCGTGGAGGGAGAGGGGGGGGCGGCGCTCACCCACATTTCCTTGGGGGAGGGGGAGAGGCGTCCTCCCCGCGCTCTAGCTCTCTGCCCCCGCGCAGTAGGGCACTCGCCCAAAATCACCCAGAGGAACTGAACTCAAAAAACGCGTCGATGTAGAAATGAAGAACAATAAAAATAATGATGTGATAGATGAAACTCGAAAGGACGTGCTAAATGCCAATCATCAGGCGCAAGTTTTGGTTATTAGTAAAAATTGAGCCAAAACCTTTTTAGAGACAATTAGTGGGTAAAGACGAGTCACTTCAACTAAATTTTTCTAATTATCCAATTATTTACATCCATAGAAATTATATTGTATTTTAACTGTAGCAGTGTTATAGTACACGTAGTATTGTATTATCTACAGTAAGATAGCACACCCATCGTATATACTATGAATATTGGTTTTGTATTTGTATTTAACCACTGTATGTCCAGTAAAGTGCAATTGGCCTCGGCGACCCGGGGTTTCTACACGTTTACCCAAACAGGAACCCGCGATGTTTCGAATTCGCTTAACCTTCCTGACTTCACATACTTACGAATTCGCCTAGCGACGCCGATTACACGGTCATGCTCTTTCAAGAGAACCATCCCTGCATTCGCCTGGATGATCAAGAGAAAGATTAATAGTTACTGACTCCTAAATATTTTAGCCCATGAAACTTTCAAAGTTTGGCTCAAGCGCCCCTTGCGATAGAATTGTTCACTAAAGGCTTTGTTTACGGCGGATATCGTCCATCCTTTCCAATTTTGTGATTAGGTTAGGTGAGAATTTGTGTATTTGCGGGGCAAATTCCAGCTCTCGGCTTTTGTGGTGAAGTTATTTTACTTTCTCTTGCAAATCTGAGGTTATTGAATCTCACTTCTGCAGCCAAGATTTCCTCCCTTCGGTGCGATTTTTCGGCGCACCCAATTTTTCGGCGCACCCAATGTAGCTCAGAACGCCCGCAAAGAAATGTCTTGATTGAATGTACTTGGGGAGCGCATTTCGGCAATTCATTTGGGTGTGACCATTCGTACAGAAAATACACCATATACAGTAAATACGACTTTTGGCTTCATATACTTCTTGTTTGGGATCTTGAAGTTTGTGTTCGGTTTCTGTATGAGAATCTGCACGAAAACTGTACCTGTGAAAATGTCTGAAGGCCTTTCTACTTTGTACATAAAATAACGCGAATCCTACCTAGCCTAACCACAAAATTGAAAAGGATAGACGGTTTCTGTAGTGGACAAAGCCATTAGTGAACGAGTCTCCCGCTAGAAGCGCTAGAGTTAAACCGTATGTTTTCCGTATGAAAAATAGCGAAATGCTCAAAAGTTTTCAATAATCTGGACTGCACACTTTCTGTACGTCCAATCTGCATGAAAACTGTACGCGTAAAAAGACCTTAACTCTACCACAACCAGGAGTCATTTCGACTCCGTCGTAATTGAAATGTTTGTGGCTCATTGTTACGCAACAGTCAAGCGATGACGAATCGGCAGTACATCGATTATTTATCCATACGTTTTATAGAGAATAGTTGCGATTTTCTATGTTCCCATTCTTTTGTAACGCTGTGTATGTGACTAGGAGTCTTTTGACTCCTCGTTAAATCGTAATATTTTTTAGGATAGTGCAAAAATGTCTAGATCTTTAGATGAAGACGAAATTTCCAAATTACTAAGAGAAGACGACTTTTCTTGTGTTGATGAGGTTGTAGATGAAGAAATTTTGCCAGATACAGCCAGAATTCACATTCTGGCTGAATACAGTCAGAATTCATACACTGTCTGAATTCATAATAATTCAGACAGTGTTTTAGACCCAGATTATGCGGGAGGAGATGAAGTGAGCTTTCGAACGCGAATGTTCGAAAGCACATGTGATTTCGACAACAAATTTAGTAGTTTTTATCTACTACTCTGGCATATTCTAAGTTTTTGTATTGTTAAAAAACCTAGATCAACAAACAAATGGTTCTTATAATATTATTTCTATTTTGTTTTAGTTCTTAAAAGTTAATATTTGTAATCACGTTTGATGTGGGTGTCAAAATAACTCCTCTTTGTGAATATGCGCATACAAAAATAGGTTGTGAATCCAGGGTTTTATATAGTTGTGTTTAATTGTCTTTTTTACAATTAGATTACATTGCCACTTCGTGGATTTGATGAGGTAGGTGCGAGTCCATGAGCTACTATGCGCTTACCTGCACACCTAGATCGTCTTACATTTGTATTTATATCTCCAGCTTTTTAATGGCATTTATTATATTACACAAAGTTAACATGTTGAATATTTACATAAACCTTTTTAAATTTATAAATTCATATCTACATTATTTACATCTTGTTTCATCCACCTCTTAGCCACATCTAGATATTATTGAGCGTTACCTTCCTTGATACGGCGAACAGGTTGGTCTACTACTGAACCATCAAAACACTTATCACAAATATCTTATTTAAAATTTCATAATTTGCTATCTGAGATTATTGTTCGTTTTGGACCATTGTGATTCGATTTGCAAAATTTTCAGTGTCCTCGTATGTCTTTTCCATTGATAACAAATCAGGTAAGGCGGCCACTGACAGCTCAGTTCCATTTCGTGTTTCTATCGCAAACCGCAGCCCAGCACACTTTGGGTGAAAAGATTTCCCGTTGCCGGGGCGGGGCGGCGTCTGCCCCACTGTGCCCGGGCCTTCGGACCACCCGCCGCCCGCCGCCCGCCCGGATTCCGCCGCCGCCGCCGCGCCGCCGCGGCCTGAGCGCAGGAAATACTACGCGAGGGAGCCCGTTTTGACACCGACCTTCCTCTAGCCTTTCGCGATTTACGGCCGGCCTTCTTCCATTTTCCCCTCGTTTTGGTCGCTTTTGCGCGCGGAACATACTTCCAGTTCTTTTCGTGAGCATTCTTGCCGCCCGCCGCGAAATACAAAACTGAAAAAGAATACAGGCGCAGTTGGATAAGGCGGGGAAAAGGTCAGAAGGCTTCTCGTTCCACATTCATCTCTCAGATGTTGGCTTTTGAGATTAAAACTATTTTAACCTATTTTGACAAATAATGGTTAGGCAATACTACTGTTATAAATGCAGATTATTTCCTCCTTTTGACGAATTTTATGTTTGTTTTCTTCGTTTTCGAAAGCATAAAATTTGGAAATTAATGTTTGTCCAGACAATTTTGATTTCCACAAAAGGAGGAATTCAAAAAAGTAAATTATTAAAGGGCATAAAAACGACTGCAGTAGGACAGGTGGTCGCCTGGCAGTCATGCAAGGTCGGTAAAACCTAGGTTCGTACGTCCGCAGAATTTTAACACAGCGTTACAAGTGGATATTGAGGGTGTCGAATAAAAAATACAAAGACCCTGACTCCTACGTTTTCAGTTGTCTCTTTTCTATAAATAAGATAACTATAGCGACTCAGAAAGGAAAAAAGAATACCTATTTATGCCTTGCGTGCATCATGTTAGAGTAAGAGATACTTCTTCACTTGTTTTCTAACAAAATACAGCTTGTAGACCATTTATCAAACTATTTCATTTGCATAATAATGATTTTCACAGGTAGTTCAAAAATAACTCTTAAGTATTCATCGATGTCAAAACAGGATTTACAGTCCAGTCAATGAAGAGGTTGTAGAGGATATGATCGGGGACATAATGTTTAACTTCCGGGCTTTGATTGGAGCAATTAAAAGGTAAACACGCAGTTGTTAAGAGGTCAGCGGGGGTCAGAGAACATGTAGGATGTCACATATTTACACGCAAATAAAAATAGGGTATAAATACAAGACAAAGGTTGTAAACAAAGCTGTGATCCTTAAAAAAAGACAAAGTGAAATACACATCAACTTCTTTGTTTTTGGTGGGGGAGGTACGTATGTATAACTATGGCTTAAGGAGGGTTACCTCTTAATTAGTATGTATCTACTTGGATGTCCCGGAGACGCCGTGTACTAGGCACAAGTATCAGCGTTTCTGAGGTTATTCCTCAGGGCGAAATGTGGGAGGTCCCAGCATGACCGCCGAAACGTTTCCATCTGTACATCTCCAGAATACGGCTAGTTAGTTAGTGCCTTATTTTACGTGGCGAGACTCGGGCCATCAGGCCCGCTCTTCCGTCTGACAACGCAAATTTCACTACGCTCCTTTCAGCAACTAGCGGAGAAAGAAGGTATTATCTCGGGCGACGAAACAGGCGATTTGAATTTAGCTCAGAGGCGTCATTTAGGCTTGAGGATCTTGTACATGCAAGTAAATCTACTAACATGGGACAGCCGGCTTTACTTCCTCACCAAGGAAGGTGTACGAAGAATTTTTTCGCCCTTAAAAATCCACGGGTCTGAACCCGCGAACTTCGGTATGACAGTCCGGTACGCTAACCGTTACACCATCGAATCCGCATCAATACGGCGTCTGAAACCAGGACGAGGCGTCTCCCAGTTAGCATTTTTTCTATTGACTCCGGCCGTGGAAGCCTACGCTCTCATTTGTAACTCAAAACTACATCAAGACTACGGAAATCAAACAATCTCTTCCCGACCACCTCTTCATCCCTGCTCTTTGACCAGTCTGTTAACTGCAATGCCACAACCAGAGTCATGATATCCTCGGTCAGCGGCGCATCCAGGGAGGGGGGAGCACAGGGGCTATTGCGCCCCCCCTAAAAGGCCCAGAGAAAAAATAATTAAAATGAGGAAAGCGCAGAAAAATTTTTAAAAAATTTGTTACCACCCTTTATTTTGCAAAATTGATTTCAATATTGATCACAATTATGTAATAATTATTTAAAAATAATATCATATATACACTTCAGAAATAATATGGAATATAATAGCAAATATGTTTATTACTTAACAAAAATATATGATCTCCCTCCCCCCAATGATCGGCTGGATCCCACCCTGACTTCGGCGGTCTGGGAAGTGCTACTTTTGAAGCAAATTGCGACAGCATTGCGACGGTCCTTAGCAGCCTTTCAACGACCTCCATCCACAATCTCCCAGTACGTCGCGTCGCGCGAGCGTTGCTCGGAGAAGCGCTGGGCGCCCCGGACAGTAATGGTCCACTCTGCATACAATCTGCAGCGCTGCTCGCACGGCCTTCAGAGGGCGCGGGCGCGCGCAGCAGAAAGTGACGCGCATTGCGGGGGAGACGCATCAGATTCGCAGCGCCTCCAAAGGGGCTGCCTCCGTCTGTGCGCGCAGGCAGGCAGGCGATCCTCGCCGCGCAGAATGGAGCCTGCCTCCGCGAGGAGATGCTATCGGTGCTGCGCGGCCGCGAGCTCCATTCACAGGGCAGCGCGGAGCGGCGCCGCGGCCCTGCCGCGCCTTTGATGCCACGCGCACTGGCTTCATCCAATTCTTCTTCTTCTTCTTCCTCATCATGATCATCTATCGTATTCTTCTTATTCGTCATATTCTTCCCCTTCATCATCATCATATTCTTCATCATATTGTGGCATATCATATTCTTCAACATCATATTCTCCACTATTAGCACATTCTTCTCCATCAAATTCTGCATCGTCTTCTCGTAACCTCTTCCTGCGACTCCTGCTCCTTCATTCTCTCTGCTTTTCCTTCTGTGTTGATCTTCTCGTCTTTCACGTCATATATATGAGGTGACAAACAGTTGTCAGAGAATAGTTCTAGTTTTCTGAGGATAATCATGAATGATGATTTTAGTGATTGAATTGCTTCCTTCTTTTAGATTCCCTTCTGTGCCTGTTTTATTTTCAGCTAGTAAGTTTATTGGTACTTCGACTTCATTCACAATTCAATAAAGAGGTAAGACATCATTTTCAAGTTTAAAGACAACCTATTTCTTAGCAGCGCAATCTACAGATTTCATCACTTTCAAAATTCTTCCTATCACTATATTTCAGTCGTTTCCATGTGTAATCTCTCAATACGGGAACGAGAGGCCTCGATTTCTTCCCTGCAATTTCCTCGGCGATCTGATCTGGCGACAGAGTCGTCGTCGTCGTCTGTTCTGTGGGTCATTTGCAGACGTCACCAATACGGATGCAAGTCGTTGAATTGCAGACGCGCGTTACTCGACCCCTCCACCTGGCTGCCCTTAGAGTCCCTAGACACAAAGAGTAGCGCATTCCATTGTTTCACCGAACCCGCCATTTTATGTCCAGTTGTCGGAAAAGTGGAACTCTGTAGTATTGTGTATGTTGTGAAACGTAAATCTACCCCAAACCAATATTAATATTCTTGAAAATCTTCATTATGTCACTAATTGTTATAATTTCCCTTCAGTTCCTGATTGGTGCCTGAAGGGATTGTCGGGTGAGTGGATATTAAATGGCGATGGTTGCCTTACTCTCTGTATCCAGGGACTCTAGCTGCCCTGGGCACCAGCGGCAGCGACAGCACCACACGCTAGGTGGAGTTCAGCTGCGTTACGATGATTCTAGCTGCCGGAGGCTCGGATCGGTATTATTCCGTGATTTCTCTGATCGGCACCAGGCGAATGTCTGAGCAGAACCCTAACAAAGGAGCCATGAACCGCGCGCGATCATTCCTTCCTCTTCCTTGTCCTATTGTCACTCCATACTTACACACGCACTTACATACGTTACACTACCACACACTTCAGGAGACCAGTCGGTTGCTCAGAGTTTGTCTCGACTGGAGCGGTGCTTTCCTGTGGAAGACACCTGATTGGGGAAATGCCAAAAGTCTACATGTAGGTCAGCGCCTACAAGACAACGATCACCGCCGCCACCTCCCACGAAAAAAAAAGCATTAAGTAAAAAACATGCGACGGCGCCAGCGGTAGCGGCCAGCGCCTCGCGCCTCGGAATTGCGCAGCCCCTTCGCCCGGCGGCTGCTCTTGCAAAGCACCCACTCCTTAGGGATGCGACGTCGATGTTTTCAAAATGAAAATGTATCTATAAAATCAACCCTGCATTTAACATAGATTTTTTGAAGCTAACGTTTATTTAATATCGATGTTTTTGTTCAATGTTCCTACAAGTGTTTGATATTGTGTAGACGAACAAAGTCCATGGTAACAATATCCTATTTTTCCGATCCCCAGTAGCCGAGATCGCTAAAGCAGTAGTGTCGCGGCGTTCTCGGACCGAAGGTTCATGGCTTCGATTCCCGCCTTGGGCATGGTTGTATTTGTGTTCGTCCTTTCATCCCATGTCATCACCGTATCATATCATCTTCACAGTTACAATAACGTTAAACCCAATAGTGGTTGCTAATGATTTAGATGTTGATGCGACCTTCAATAACAAACAAAAAATGTCTTATTTTGATTTTCAGATCTCCAGAAATTGAAAAATCTTCACACTGTGACGAAGAGTGAAAAATAAATTAAATCCAGTTTTCGTCAAAAACAAGCCTGCATTGAATTACCGAATCTGATAATCCAAATTTCATTAATTGTCCTGACGATTTTCTAGTTTCGTTTAATCTCAATTATAATTAATAAACGATATCACTTTCAGCTTAAATCCCCTCCCGCGTGAAGATCAATGCTTATACTAATCCAGTTTTACAAACACCAATAGTTAAAAACATCCACGGTTTGGATCGATGATTTTTATTAACGTCGATGTTTTAATTTTGAGCGTCTATCTTTCGAAACATCGAATTTTGCTGGAGATATCGCATCGCAGCAGCCGTCTCCTTGCGCGCGTGATTTGTCCCGTCTCCGCCAACGACGCCACCGTCGCCTATTCAGGCGCTGCGCGACACGGCAGATACGCGCGGATGCCAAGGAGGAGAAGCCACAAAGACAACAGAAAAGGAGAACTTGCAAGCGACAAAAATGCGAAGAAAGACAAAAAGCAAGAAAAATGCTAGACAAGCTATTGAAACTCCTAGCTCAATTGAATGTTCTATTATTACCATTTTGCCTCCTCTATTGAGAATCTTACATACTTGGTGACGGAGCAAAATGTATTGTGATTAGTTGAAGTAGATTTTATTTTATTACTTTAAAATTCATCAAAAAAAAAGCCACTTGGGTGACAGCATAGCATCCGCCATGCGCGCAATCCATTTTTATGAGATCAAAAGTTGCCGAAGTCATCCCTATGTTCACTACGTCCACATTGCCCTGAAGGCAAACGGTAATAACATCTGAAACATTTTTAATCATTTTATAATTGCTCTGGAGAGCCAATAGCCATTCTCTAAAAATCACTGTAAATATGACAGAAAAAAGAAATAGAAAAAGACTCAAAAGAAAAAAAAACTCAATGAAATATCCAGGTTCGTGGGACTAACAAAAATGAGAGAGAATGGTAAAACGTATGCATGAGACTTTAAAGAAATGCCAAATTGAGTAAAGATGACGAACGAATAGAAAATTAATAAACGCAAAAGTTGTATGGAAACCATAAACTAATCTAAAAACTCATACGATGAACGAATAACACAGAGCAAAGAGAAAAATAGAGAGCAGATCGAGGACATTGACCGGCTTGAGTGGCTCAAGGCATCAATTGATGTCACTCCAGTGCCACTGAAAGGAGGTCCTAGGGTTGCACTCCGACGATGACGGGAATTTTTTTAAACTAGATAGTCATTTTGCATTCAGCAGCGGTCTAGAGTAGCGGGTGGCTACTCAGATTGGCAGTTTTCTGTGGTTTCCCGATGAATATCAGACGAATGCCGGAGGAGTGCCGTAACAAACACGGCACGGACCGCGCGCGATCTTACCTTTCTCCCCCTTTCCTATCCTCACCGCCTACTTACACACACACACACACACACACACACACTCACATCAGCACACTACCACACACGTCGGGACACCAGACGGAGCTTAGAGCTTTTCCCGGATGGCGTTGTGCACTGCTGTTCGGAGATACCTTGTTAGAAGCCCCCGCTGGCCGACTTGTAGGTTGGCGGCAGATCTCAGCATCCAGCGCGGTAAGGTCACTACCGCCTCTCGCGATAAAAAAAACTAAACACCATACACTTACGGGACTAATGAACTTAGCAGTTGATGCACCCAGAATCACCAATCAATCGATCAATGAATCAACTGGAGGGCATGAGGGGGCAGCCCACGAGCCGCAAATTCTATTCTCAGCAGGACGGCACATCGCGAAGACGCGTCGTAAATTGCGACTGTTCGTCCGCATCTCGTGGCGGCGTCGGCGCCTTGTCAACGTCCGACAACGACGACGACCAAGACGGCGGCGGCGGCGGCGGCACCGGACAGCGCCTAGCCACAATTGCATGGGGCGGCGGCGGTGGCGTGCGCCTCTCTGAATAGGCGGAGAAGGGGCGGAGGAGGACGCATTTGTCGCGAGAGCGCGCTCGCGCTCTCGCTTGCGCGCCGCGGACACCGAAAAGGAAAACGTCTTAATACGCGAGGAGGCGGCGGCGGCGGCAGCGGCGACCGCAGGGCAGAGGCGGGAGCGGACGTGTATGCAAAGGACCCCGGGCGAGCTACACGCGGCGCTGCCCGGCGCACAGTGGGGAGCGGCCGCGGGTCGAGGGAGCCAACATTCTCCGTACTCCCCGCACAGCCTCGTCGCAAGTATCAACTTTCGTGTTGTTTGATTGATTGATTGATTCGTGATTCCGAGCGAATCAATTGAAAAAGTCATTTGTTCCGGAAGTGTAGTGCGTGCTTATTATCCAGCTGGATTGCGAATTCTGGCGTCGCTCTACAGGACACTAAGCGGGGTTTTTCCCAACCAGTTATCTCTCACTAGCAGGGCACCGCCTCAACCGGAGCACACAAGCTCCCGACTGGTCGCCCGAGATGCGTGGTAGTGAAGTGAGTAAAAGTGTGTCTGTAAGTAAGAGGTGAAGATAGGACAAGGAAGAGGAAGGAAAGATCTCGCGCGGATTTTGTCCCGTTTGTACTGCTTCAGCATTTGCCTAATGCTGATCGGAAAAAAATCACGGAAATCTATCGATCAGCGTAGCCGGCCGCAAGAATTACTCTCGAGACAGCAGTGGAATTCGATCTAGCTATGAAACTAGTGTCGAAACACCTGTCACTGTTGGGACTCGAACCCAACCACAGGTATTGCAGTGACATCATTTGATTACCTGGATAATCTAAGCCGGTTTCATTCTAGGGTTGACAAACATTAAAGCGTTCAGGTGTGATAGTGGTTTCTGACATTTTGGATGGATCATAATTATTAACATTTATGTAGAAGAGGGCGGGGAGCTCTGTTACAGTGTAGGTGATTTCAAAAGCGGGTAACAAATTCCAGGAACCCCACGTTCGTATGTTGACTTGCATGTTGCTTCTCGCAAGAAGTATAAATGCGAAAACACCCTTAACACATCGCACAATCCTGCCAAACGAGAAACGTCATTTCCCATTATTTACATCCAAGAACATTAAGTCACCTCTTTGTCTAGCTGTCCAAGCGCCTCTTTCCTCGTCTCATCGCAGGCGAATTTTCATTCACTACTTTCTGTCAACGTTTATTGAGGACGGTCCCAGTGTGCGGTGTGAGCCTAGCAACAGGCGGGGACAGCGAGACGGCCGCCGTGCGAATACCGAAACAGGCTTACGAACGCGCCCAGCGCTCGGCCGGAAACACGGGTCGGTACTATATACAGGGCTAATTACCACATAATATATAACCGAACATTTACGCGTTGCTCTTGTAAACTGGAACAGGAAGACAAATAAAAGACGACGCGCGCGACCGGCCGCGGCCCGCGCCCGCCGTAATGCGTTAGAGTGGTTCGCCAAATCGACCGCTCGCGCCGTTAAAAGCCGGGCGGCGGCGGCGGCAGCTGTGGCGGCGGCGGCGGTGGCGGCGGGTGGCGGCGGTGGCGGCGGCGGCGGCGGCGGGGGCAGCGGCCGCGGAGGCGGCAACGGCAGGCGCTCGTGAGGCCGTGATGGAGCCAACTCAGAAGCCGACCAAACGGCAACACATATGTTGCTGAATGCCCTCGCCTCTCTGGGGCTGACTAGCTTAGGTTGCTCAGGGCATCAACTGATTTCACTGGAGTGTCTCTGACCGGAAGGATCCTAGGATTCGAGTTCCGACTGTGGTAGGACTTTCGACACTGGCTACATAGCTGGGTCGAGTTAAGCCACTGGAGGAGAAATCTAGCGGCAGACTCAGATATGTAGTTTTCTGT
The DNA here is from genome assembly GCA_031308135.1 of Acheta domesticus. Classification (NCBI taxonomy): domain Eukaryota; kingdom Metazoa; phylum Arthropoda; class Insecta; order Orthoptera; family Gryllidae; genus Acheta; species Acheta domesticus. The sequence goes on along the minus strand of JAHLJT010000631.1, from coordinate 75,218,329 downwards.
AATTTGCGATCAACACCAAGCGACTGGCGATGCAGTACCCTAACAAACGGGACACGGACTGCGCGTGATCCTCTTCCTGGTCCTATCCTTTTCCCTTACCTACACACACTTACATTTACTTGCAATATCATAAATGTCGGGAGATTAGAGCTTGTCCTGTCTGGGGCGGTTCCCCTCTGGTAGGAAATATCTGGTCGAAGAAAAGCCCGCTCGTTGACTTGTAGGTCTGCGCCGGACCTCACATCCAGCAGGGGAGATCATCACCACCTTCCGAGGAAAAACCTGCACTACGCCTCATCAGTTGACCTCGACAGTTGGCGATCCCGGATACACGAAATAATCTGTAGGCCTGACGTCTCTTGGCCTCGACGTAGGCTGTGTTAGGGACTTTTCAGCCATCATACCGTAACCTTCTTCAGGGATAAAATGAGCTAGGATGATCGGCGCTGGTGTTTACGAGTCGTGTATTAGCCGGTAGCAATTGAAAATAACGGTGAATTCAGTGATTCAATGAGGTGGAGGTGGTCATTAGATGATAATAAGATGAGGTAGGGCTGGATGTGCCTATTCGGACAAATAAAGAGGTCTACTGAAGCAAAACTGAATGTAGAAGGGTCATTACGTACGGAAAAGAGGAGCTATTTGTTGGGGGGTCGACATCATTTGTTAGAGGAAGCCATAACATTTGAAAAAAACGTAGGATTGAGGAGGTACAAGTTGGACATTTGTGCAACAGTACTGTCGTAGTAAAGAATTAAGTTACATGAAATATTAGTATGAAAATATGGCTTTAAAAGTTATAATTTTAAAGGAGTGTTACGACATCTAAATGAAAAGATATAATAACTGATCTCTTAATTTGTAAGTAGAGTGATGAAACCGAAACACTCATGGCAGATTGGAAGAGGGAAAGCCAAAAAACTAAGATTGATTAAAAAATAAATGTAGTACACAGTGAAATAAGACTCTAATTAAGCAAGAATATATCTTAAGAATTTGCCTAAAATTCATTTTGACCTCCTCAAGTTTCATAAGGAGTGACCGAAGTTTTCAAATCTAAATCATACAGGTAGAAACTTGGACAAGAGCTGGACACGTCACCACTCGACCACGTCGTAGCGTTGAAATCTCGAAACTGTGGAGATGATGAAGTAGCAGGTAACTTGCGAATACCAGTCACTCCACTAAATCCGTGAAATACGAGCCGCAACAAGATGCAATAAAGATGACAATAAACCCAAAAGAAACATATTCGGCTAACACACGGGTTGCGCGTAGATCGCAGCATTTAGGTGCAAGTGCGCTTGGCAAGTTGCGGTTCGGGTCCTTCTGTTTAACGCGGTGAGCGGCAGCGAGTTCGGCAACGGCAGAACGGTTGCGGAGTGGGAGGGAGGGGGAGGCGGCGCGGAGTGGGAGTGGGAGAGGGAGGGGAGGGGGAGGGGGAGGGGGAGGGGAGGGGCTTCCGAACGCTAATTGCCGCGGGAGCGCGAGGAATCTGCCCGCCGTGGGAGGTTTCACGGCGGCGGCGGCAGCGCAACACTGTGGTCTGGAGTGGCGCGCAAATGGTCAATACTCTTGCTGAACGGCGCGCAAAAAAAAACTTCCACTGCGCATGCGCTATGATCACTAGGGAGCGGATTTCTATGATTTTGCGTATGTTTCTCCATTGCTTCAGGGCATAGCTAAGAGTAATTTCTTGACATTTGTTTAGATTTGGATGCTTTGTAGACCAATTTGTTAGTGCATGTTTGTGCATTTATGATCGATTTTTCCTGTTGGGGCGTATTCGTGTAACTATGGGAGCATATTTTGCATATTTCGTTAAAATATCGAAAACGTTTCATAATTTCGTAGAATCTATTTGTGAGCGTTCATTGCGTAGAAAAGCTTGTCAAAATTTTCTTTTTTTTTCTGTTATTATAGATGATAAAGTACTTGTGCAAATGTAGGATATTTCTTGATATCATAGAAAACGTGAAAGAAGACCTAGTATAATGTAGGTACTTCACTAAAGTGCATATTTACTTCTATTATTTCTCCCGAGATGTATGTTACGTGATATTATTTTTGCACACTTTTTTTTTTTCATTCCAAGCATTATTCTCCTCAATTTAATCAAGAAACGTTTATACAGAAAATGAAATATTGTTAATTTTATTTGCATATTAAAGTCCATATTTCACCATTTTTAGGTCATAAATGCATATTTTAAAAAGCATATTGCAAGAACTTTTAGGGCATAAAATTCCGCTTCCTAAAGATCATCATTACCGGCAGAGCCCTTAAGTCTCGGCAGCCGTCGGGTAACTTACTCTCCGTCGTTGAATGTGGTGTCGCTACGTGTTCGGTAACAGTGGAAGTTGATGCATTTCCAGCACGATCTCCATGCGAATCGCGTGATGCAGTTGCAGAGCCCAGTCGCTCTCACGCCCACTTAGCGATTCGTCAACTCTTTGACGGCTGATCGGATGGAAAGCTAATGCAGTTTTTCGCGGAATATGTAATATAACAACGGATTTAATCTATTTTAATAGAAAATTTGCATAGTGGCGTGTTTCGAAGGACTGATTCGATTATGAAGAATTGCGTCAGAAAAATAAAACTGGCTTGTTTGTTTTCTTCTTCTGAATATTCTATGTGCGAAAACGAGAAGATCCAACCCATTAGAAATGAAAAATTCCGTGTTCCGCTGGTGAGAGATACCCGACTGGGGAATACTCGGGAAGCCGACGTGCAGGTCGGCGCCGGATCTCGCCGTCCAGTGGAGGCAGATTACCGCCACCTACCGCAACAGCAACATGCACTTTGAGTACGTGAGTAATAACCTTGCCAGTTGAGACGCCCGGAAACATCAATCCACAAATTTCCACCCCACAGTCCGGCAGCGAACTTTGGTTTTTGTCGGGAAAGGGGAGGGGAGGGTCATCCGACGTCAAGATACATTATCACGCCTCCTGCGCACTCCACCGTGCCCACGACCGCCGCCGCCAGCGCCGCCAGAGTTGGAGGGGCGAGGCGGGGCGGTGCAGGGCGGGGCGGGGCAAGGCGGGTCGGGGGAGGGCGGGGCAGGGCGGGGGAGGGCGGGGCGGGGCAGGGCGGGGCAGGGCGGAGCGGGGCGGGGCAGGGCGGGGCAGGGCGGGCGGGGCGGGGCAGGGCGGGGCAGGGCGGGGAAGGGCAGGACGGGGCTGGGCGGGGTGGGTCGGGGTGGAGCGGGGCGGAGCGGGACGGGGTGGCACGGGGTGGGGCGGGACGGGAGGGGGAGGGGCAGAGCGGGGCGGGGCAGGGCGGGCGGGGCGGGGCGGGGCAGGGCGGGGCAGGGCGGGACGTGGCTGGGTGGGGTGGGGCGGTGTGGAGCGGTGCGGGCCGTGACGGGGCGGCACGGGGCGGGGCGGGACGGGAGGGGGCGGGGCGGAGCGGGACGGCGGCGAGCGGACACAGTGGTGGCCCTGATGCATGCACCTGCGTCGCTGCGGTATGCGGCCGTGGAACGCAGGGCGCACGCGGCGCTGCACGCCTCCGGGCGACTCGCGTTTCGCCGCCGCGCGGCTTTGTTTGCCACGCTTTATGTCGCGGCGACGGAATGTAGGGTCCGGCCGCCACGGCCCCTGTTTGTCTTTCCATTATCAACTGTATGCTTTTTTTCTTTGCTCAATATTCTCCATTCGTAGCGTTGGCCACAGAGCGCTGATAAGGGATGCTTTCCTGGCCTTGTGAAGTGAGAAATGACGAATTTAAGTAAAAATATGTGGAACACAGTCGTTTCTCTTTGCCTCCCATGCTGTAATCTATAGGTAAATGCAATCGTGCCATGTGAAGGAGTTGTGTCACCACCTTAAGAACTCTGTTATCGAGGACACCTAGCTGCTAGACAGCGTCTAGGGTCGTGGGAACTCCTGGGGACAGCAGGTTAGATCCTTCGTGCAACAGATGCTTCGTGCTTTTCTCTTCCATCTGCTTGCTGCGTTTGATGGTGCAATAACAGTTGCAGAAGAAAGCGAAGTGTCGTGTGGAAACTGTAGTTTATTGTCATATGCCTCTATAATCTATGTGGTGTTATGTCCCATATGAGTAAATTACGAAAAGTGTTAGATAATGAATGTGACATTATATCATTCATATTGTAATGTTTCTAGTTCTTCCTGATCGATTAGAACTACAATTGTATCAATATCTGTGGTGATCATCGCACCAATATTTTTTACATAATCATTTTTACGTAATTAATCAAACTAATAAATAATATAAATAATGACCACAAACAATTGAATAAAGGCTTCACATAGTAATGGGACAACACAGGTTGTCTGCAATGACGTTTGAAGATTTCTTTTGAACCTAACTATTATTATGTACTCCACATGCACTCAAATGAATTCAGTGACACTGCAAAATGTGCTCAAGATCAAACGTATGCCAGCTGAAACAGCCATAGAAAGAATTTGCTGATACATAAAAGCTACCTTAGTCCTCCAAGATTAGTTGGACACTATCGTAAGCCATTACTAGCTTTTAGATACTAACGCATATCTCCTCCATCAAATGACATTCTTCTCAAAAGTAAAGCCGGACAGACACTTCCCTATAACGATCCCCATCGTGCGAAAATCGCTGTGGGCGAGCGTCTACAAAAAATTCAGACACGCTACTTCTCTCGCGGCGTCAGTTTTGAATCGGATTTTCGGCGAGCGTGTACAAGCTTCGCTTTTCTCGTTAAGCGGTTTTTGGCGATTCCATCGTCGATTGGGATTCCGGCGTTCCAGCCCGCCCGACCGGGGCATGCCTGCGGCGCGGCGCGGGGCGGCGATGTGCGGCGTCGAGGGCATTCCTGGCTACGCTGACTGAGGATCGGATGCGCTTGCCAGCAACGGGGGCGCGCGTCGTGGGAATGGCACCGGGGCCACGTTTGCTACGAGCCGCTATTCCAGGCTGTGAAACTTACGCTTCCAAAACAATTCAATACTATTTATTTCCTTCAGTTGTATAAACCGAGTGTCATTTGCGCACCAGACTCAAGGAGCATGTGAATAATCTAAAAATATCTCCTCATTCCCAATACGTAATTTCGAAATTTGTTTACTTGTTTAAGCATAATATTGATGGGATAAAGTAAACATTTTAGACAGGGGAAACAACGATGACAAAATTTCGTAATTTCGGAAATGCGGTGAGTAAAAAGGAAGTTGCTCTCCTGAATGAATAAGTAGAATCTGAATTACTTAGTAATAGTTATGAGCCCTTATTGGATTAGTTTAATTCATCCTCAAATTATTTTTTACTTGGTGGTTGCAATTATATCAGTGCATACGTTTAATTATCCATTTATCAATGATTGTAAATATTTGATTGTATAATTTTTTGTATTAGCTTCATATGGGCACCCTTAAATTTCCCCCAATGAAAGTTGTTATGGAGATTATTCTTTTCCAACACAATTTCACTTTAATTTCGTGTACATTTTTACAAACCCATACCTCTAATCGGAATTCGTGTCGTGATTCTCTCTAGCAACGTCTTCTTCAGGAGACTAAGTATAAAACAGAAATTCTTATATGCTTAGTTACAATAAGCATGTAATGCATTGTAACTAAGCATATAAGAATTTTTGTTTTATGGTTAGACACCTGAAGAAGAAGAAAAATGCTCTTCAAAACGTGAAGAGAAATAAATTTCCAAATTTAAAATATGGCCTTTTATTAACCTTTTGATTATCAAACTACAGTATTAGACTGTCTAAAATGAAACTGGATTAAGAAATCTCATTGAAACCTAACTTTCCAAAGCCTTTTTGCCCTATGTTAACTTATTAATCTTCAATACCTCTGCAACGTTACAGAATGACTCACAAAAATGTGCAACCCATCTACTAAAATGTATTATATTTAAAACAACGTATTAATATTTGCGTCAATACACTTTTTTTTTAATTTCTGCAACGTTACACCGGAAGCGGGGAGGCCAGGTGAACGGGCGCGGTGTCGACGCCCCGGAGAGGAGTCAGTTTGTTGCACAGAAGCTGCCGTTATCGTCGGAATGAACGATTATACCAGTTAGAGAGGTTTGATCGGAAATTTGTGGAAACTGTGAAGGGAAGCGATATATTCGGTAGCCTGTATGCGATAAGCTTGAAGTTCAATTACTTGCAAAGTGAATAAAACGCTTCATTTGATTTAACACTCTCGTTGCACTGATGCTGCGATTATCGTACGGAAGAAACATGTACCAGTCGGAGATGTCGAGAAGGGAAGTGATATATTCTTGGGCAACACGAAACGGGCCCAAAGTTAAAGTGATTATTTAATTTGGTTTCGAACTGTTCTTGCTCAGATTTTTCCGTTATTGTTAGTAAGATATGTGAACTGGTCAAAGATGTTTGATCGAAATTTAACTGAAAGCATGAAGGGAAGTTACTTATTCAGGGGCTAACAAGAAACGAGCCTGATGTGCCATAATTTACGAAACGATAGAAAACTTATTTTGCTTGATATATTCGGATAATATTCCTATTCAGAAAGTGCACATTTTTGTTCCTCCATTTGAAGATCTTGACATGAAAGTCTTGTTGTTGCCCTTTCATAGCTCAGAAGACAGATGAAATACCATGGAGAATTGTGTTTTGATAATGAGATACAATATTGGCAGAAGGACTGCATGAGCAATAAAAGGCACGAGCCGTTCGGCACCACACCTACATGCGAAATGCGTTTATTTATTCTTCCACATTAAAAATCACTGCGGTTTCCAAAGAGTAGCGAGAGTATGCCGAAGTGAATGCAATAAAGTAACTAGGACGGTATTCGGAGAATAGAACTGATGTGTTGGCGTCGTTCACTATATCACTTCAAGGACATAGAGGGCATGAATGTAGTTCTAAAATTACAATTACAAATTCCTAGTACATTTATACAATTTGCAAGTACATGGGCTTGGCAGTGCCACTTGATGGCCGACTGGCTTAAACAGATCCCTCAGGGCAGCGCTGGAAGTCGTGGGAAAGGACGGTGGCGAAATCCGACGGGATGCTGACAGTCGAAGTAACTCCTCGATGAGGCGGAAATCAATTTTACGTCGTTTAAAAAGAATCTAACATTTTCCTGCTTACTCTGTAGCATTTAAGGTTTACTGAGACTTGCTGAAAATATAAGGCTGTAAGAATGAAATGGCCTCTTAATTTTCCAGAAGAAAATGTGTATTTTCACGCACACAGCATAAATACTACTACTACTACTACCACTAAACAAGTATTTAAGAAGATAAGTAGTAATTACAGACTGAAAAAGCAAGAATTTGCGTTTTCGTGCCTCAGTTCTGCTTTTCGATTTGGAGCATTTTCCCGCTTGGTAGTGTCTGGAACTAAGCTTCCAACTTATCATAATAATATTAATTACGACACTTATTCTCTACCAGATTCCATGGAAGGGAGGCTATTTTAAAACGTTTCGTTCATGGCGATTCCTCTCGTATATTACCGTCATTGTGGCTTCACGCGTTGGCACCTCCCGCAGGCGACCGTCCGTGCCGGACACACAGGTGGTGGTTATTCTCCGCATACAAGGCGTACGCCTTACAGGAGCATCTGGGCGTCGCTGAAAGGCATACCAATGCATGGGAACGCGCGACGAAGCGTATCTCTCTTCGCGAGGAGCGAAGCATTTTTAAGGAACAAACGAGGAGCTTTGCCAAAGGTGTGGACGGGGCGCCCAGGCATTCGCGCTGCACCCGAGCACGCCAGGCCTCCGGTGCAGCGGATTGCAACATGCAACGCTGCACTTCTGCTTCGATGCAGGGAGCGTCTCCTCGCATCACGTCTGCCAACGACTTCACAAAATACTACGGTTTTCCTTGTTATCAAGAAGCTTCTGACCCGCTTAGGTTGCTCAGGGCATCAATTGATGTCACTGCAGTGCCTCTGACAGGGAGGTCCTAGGATTCGAGTCTCGACAGTTGGCAGGATTTTCGACACTGTACGGCGATTTTCTTAACTCTGTCCCTGACAGGAATCAGCTCTTGACGCTTTCATCCATTCGAGAGCTTGAACGACACCAAAATGACGTCACTGTAGCGACATTTAAGCTCCCGATTGGGTGGTAGCAAACATCTGATTCCTGTCAGGACAGAGTTAGGAAAATCGCGGTTATAGCTAGATGTAGAGGTCGAATTTAGACGCTGTCTGAATTACGATACAATTTAGAATTATGTGACAGTCAATTGAATTAAGTTACTTGTAGGCATCGCTCTAGCCGCTTCTTCAGACTTAACGCTATTTATGATAGCGACTGAGACAGTGTGGGAGTGGCTTTATTATTTTTCTATTATCAGACCATCAGTTGTGTATTCGGGATTGTAGGGAGATGGGCAGAAATATTGTAAAAATGAAGATCCTGATATGAATAATGGCAGCACCGAGTTACAGCAGAATCACAAGAAATGATGGGATCTGCTCAGCTCGGCCGGCGGGCTTCGCCGTACGTCCCGCGCAGTGGCCAGCGAGCGCGGAGGGAGAGTGGGAGGGCGGGAGGGCGGGAGGGCGAGCGCAGGTGCGCGTGCGGCGGTGGGCGTGGCGAGGGCGGGCCGTGGGACTCCCCGGGCGCGGCGGCGCGATGCGGTGCACCGCCCGCGGGGAAGGCGGGCTGGCAGTGCGCGCGACGAATATGCCAGCGGCTGCCGGAGAATCCGCGTTCCCGACAGCGGCGGTGGCGGTGGCGGTGGCGGTGGCGGTGGTGGTGGCGGTGGCGGTGGCGGTTGGGGGTGGCGGTGGCGGTTGGGGGTGGCGGTGGCGGTTGGGGGTGGCGGTGGTGGTGGCTGGCGGTGGCGGCGGCTGTGGCAGAGGCGGCGGCTGTGGTGGTGGTGGTGTTTGTGGCGGCGGCGGTGGCGGCGATGGCAACGGCGGCGGCGGCGACGGCGGCGGCGGCGGCGGCGGTGGCGGTGGCGGCGGCGGCGGTGCGAGGGCGCGCACGGAATTCGCAGCTCCGTATGGGAACGGCGCGCGGCCGCCCTCTCCCACAATACCCCTCCCCCCCACCCGTCCTCTCCAGCCGGCCACCGCCTCCGCCTAGGCCATTAGCCCAAGAAGAGCCACAGTTAAGCACGTGGTGCTCTGCATTCACATACGCAGGAGAACTCTACGTGTGATGAATTAAATCTTTTATATATAGTGGCCCACGGAATTTCATCGCATTTGTTTCAGAATATACGGATTTATTTTGAAAAAGAATAAAAGAAAAGTGTGTGAAACTAATGGTAACATCAAGGGAAAAAATAGACATTTGGAATACACCAAGAGGTCGCAAACCGCATCCCGATACCTCAATCGGTTTCGAAGATATTCGCTGTGGCCATTTAGATGGCCACCCATGTTATAAAACTCTGTGTAGAAGAGTGACATTATATTTACAACGATATAAAATGATCATTCAAAATAATAAATCACTAAAATAATCATTAATAAATATCCCAAATAATGGAAATATATCCTTGTTTAAAACATATTTTATAAAGTACTGAGTCGGCCCTCTTCTTATCATTGATAAAGGTTCAAAAGGCATTATTTTTTAATATTACCTCATAAATCAAACGAGGAGTTTTTTCCCGATACTAGTAATTTGAATTTTCACTGCTAGGATTTTTTTTATTATTTTTGTGAAAAGTGTTCGTGTATTATTTACAAAGAGAAGATAATTCAACCTTCCTATCATCCCAGATTACCACCTTTGTTCCCAAGCGACAATATGTTTTGTCTTAATTTTTTCGAGTCAACTCCTGCAGCCAAAGCGAAGGGCACGGGATACAAAATATCCGGTACTAACATTTGTTTTTGAAATTTGATCTGGCGTGCTGTGCAATTCATCGCTTTAATCTTGTTGCTGCTAATAAACAATGTGCTTCAACATCTCGCGTACGTATTCCCGTTCGAAAGGTTGTCTGGATATGGTAGAACTGCCATATTGAATCGGTTCTTATTCTTTGCCGAGCATTAGCGGCAGTATTGTGTCACTGAGTTCATGCAGGAAACAATAGGTTTATAACGGATGTTTTCAAGGCATGTGCCATGTTGAACAACGGAAGACATGGTACATTTGTCCTTGCAGAGATGTTATAGTTCACGGCCCATATAACGTCACTGGCAATCGACAGCGTGCGATAGGTAGTGATTTGTTACAAGCTGTAGCTCGAATTCCAATTACGGATCGACCTTCGGGGTCTGTCGAGCAGGCGCGTCAGTAACACTCACGTGCCTTTAAAATTAGACCTTCAAGATTTCAAAATTTCTGAAGTGTTGTATGTGGGTGTTTAACTATGAAGGAAACTCTTTAATTTTATGACGAGTTGCAGAATAAATATTATTGCCTTCCATTTTTCAGTAGTCATATCAAAAGGATATTTCGTTACAGTTGAAAATATTTAACGACTCCGACTTTTAAATTAGTAGACATTATTGTAAATACTCAAGCAAATAATAATAGGATATACTACACTAAATTAAAATATATATGGAACAAGTTAATTATGTCAGCTTCAGATTACAGTAAAATTTTAATATTTTAGTCAATCATGAGGAGCATTGACTATATCATTCACTTAATTTTGGGTGTATAAAAGCGAAGCTTGCGAACAATTTTTAACCTTATTATTCAAAATCTTCTCCTCAACAACCGGGAACCATCCATCCTGAGGTTAAAGAAATAGTGTTTTGTGTTAACATGGGCCGGAAAGCAGCACCACAAAATTCCCATTCAATTAAAATAATTAACAACCACAAAAGAAGTCAAAGTAGAGTGACAAGCACTCTTGAAGAAAACAACTTCCCACCAGGAAAAAATATTTCAGAAAGACTACCCTTGCGCGATTTGTTGAGTGCCCAATCAACTTAATATTAATAAATAAACCCTTTGCGAATATTCCACAGTGCACAAAAAAGCTTGTAATGTAGAAACATAACCGCAAATCACTTCAAAAAGTGGCTTTGCATATCTGTAAAGCGGTGCATCGAAGGGTTAAATCTTTCTATATAGTATTCCGCAGCTCAATTTTTTGAGGACTTGTTTTCATTGTTGAGAACTCTTCTTAGTACATTTTCGGAAGTCTGTTGCGCGGCTCATTTTACTCCACTTGCAGGTGCGCTTACGTGCTGCCCCGGCGGCAGGTCACCCTTCCTCGCACAAGCGGTTAACAAATGGCGGCGTCACCCGAGCCCGTGTTCTTGAATTGCGCCCACACGCCCCGCGCGTCCACAGCGGGCGGTGCTGCAGAGGGCGGGGGCGGAGGCGGGGGCGGGGGCGGGAGGAGCTACCGTGTTGCGTTGCGGGAAGCCTCAGAAGGACATCAGCGCACGCGGCGGCGGAGGCGTGGGGCGGGCCGGGAGCGCTACCGCTGCGGCCGGCGAGAGCGAACCCGGGGCTTCGGTCGAGCCGCCGCTCCCCCCCCCCTTCCCATCTACGCCGCCTGCGGCGTCAACCCACTCACCTACAGTCCTTGCTATTGCGAAATATTTCTGTTACGTATTGAAGCTGTGTTCAGTACTGAAACAAAAAGTTAAATATCTATATTTTTATTTAGTAAAACGATCGAATTCAAATGGTGCCTCTTATGTGAGAAAAAAACGTTAGGAAATAGTGTTGAGCGCATGAAAAAACGTTGGCTCAATAAACTAACCCTTGTTTTCTCCAAAGTAAGATATTTGACTTAAGAACTTTTACCCCGTGACCACACAGTTCGTAAGTTTAATACCTAGAATAAATCATTAACACTTCCCACAATACAACAAGTATGTGTATGTATTTGGTATTTTCGATCTATTGTTACACTTTGACAACTAGCTAACAGTGTCCCCCAAGTCTGGACCTTGGTAATTCCCTCGCTTAGGGGGTAAGAGACACATTATGTCGAACATTATCGTATTCCCTTCTTCGTAACAAATTCTGCCTGCCGGAGCATTTCTTCGTCTTACAGCAACAGAAACTGAGACGAATTTTAAATCACGCTACAACACACACAAAACAACATATGCATGTAAATCGTAAATGCAATTCTTGAGCAAGTTTTCATTTTCACTTTGTTTGAAAAATGCGCAAATACGTTTTCCTATTCCCTATTTTATCAAATACCTCTTGGACGTCAAAACACGGATAACGTTAAATATTAAATAGCATATGAGTATCACGTAAATGTCAGAAGAATTATTTTACCAATTTTTACTTTCTCGCATACTACTTAACTATTAGAGAGAAAATTACGTAATGCTTGATCGAATATCAGCGACTTTTGGCAGAAAACTTTGTATATAAGGTCGCTGATACCAAAAATTTAATATTTTTTGTTCATGTAAGTAGTAAATTCCTTCGTCTAACTTGTGTAGTCGCAATCCGCCTTCTACAGGTTCTTGATACCGAAGAATTGATTTACTTCTGGCCCGTCTGTCTATCTGTATGTCTGTCTGTATGTCTGTCTGTATATCTCTTTGTCTGTCTATATGCCTGTCTGTATGTCTGTCTATATGTCTTTATATCTGTCTGTGTCTGACAGTGACTATGTCTGTCTGTGTCCGTCTGTCCATCTGTCCGCCTGTCCACCTGTCCGTCAGTCTGTCTGTGTGTGTGTGTCTGTCTGTCTGACCTTCCGTCCGTTCGTCCGTTCGTCTGATAACAACACTAGCGGCTAAACTGTAGATAGGATTTTCACCAAAACTAATATTCCATGATCGATCTGACTGATGTCATCGCCCCTTGAATAAGAAACGGATATTTTTAATTTTAGGGGCGTAATTTATACGAAGCCTCAACGACATTTTCTCAAAAATCGCTTGTTCTGTAAAATTTCTTCTCAGATACATTGAAGTACATGTAAAAATGTGGTACGTGTTGTGTTCTCAGAATTTTTGAGAATTGTAGAAGTGTAATTTTTTTTCGGAGTCTTCCAATAAGTACAATATTGAAGTGCGATCTTTTTCATCAATGAAATCAATTATTCAAAATTATATATTTAAATAAGATCATACATAATTTCCAAAATATGAGTAGTTTTCGCGTTATTTTTCGTTAAATAAAGCAAACTTCAAAAGCAGAGTTTCTCAAAAACGGCTCCAATTTTTTCTTTAAAATGTTTGAAAGGAGACAAAAGCACTGAATGTCATGACATAAACATTATTTCCATGTAACCTTTTAATTTTTCAAAAATTTTTCAAATATAGTTTCAAGCATGATAATTTTACCCTTACAAATAATGCGAAAGAAGCAACACAAGCTTGTTTCTTTGTATAGAATATCAGCCCATAATATATATGTCCACTTCTTATCAATCGCCTTGTTGCTTAGCAGTATTAACGAATTGACAAAATTACACTTATCACAACAATTAAAAATGTCGGCATTTCATTCGCACCCCTAAGATTCACTTTCTGTACAAGCGACGTAAAGACCTATCGTGAGGACCGATTTAAAACGCTTTGCTGGGCCGACTGCGGCGCTGCGCCGCCCTGAGCGGGGGCCGCGCTCACACACGCTGCCGGGAGATGCGACGGGCGATTGGCGCGCTATTGCTTTATTATTTATTTTCAGCCCCAGTCTTAATCCATCAGGGCGATAAGCATCATCACAGCCGCTGCCGCGCGCTCATTGCCGCGTATTTAACCTGGCCCATCAGCAGCTGCGATAGCCGGCGCGGGGTGGCCATTCGTTCTCTCCACCCCGCGCGCGCACGGGGGGCGCCATGCTTTATGGACACGGGCGGGCGGGACGAGCAGGGAAGGAAGAGTGCGGCGGTCTGGGCGGGGCGGGAAGTGCATGTTGGGGCCGGGCAACGAGAGCGGGGCGGTCTGGGCGGAGCAGGTTGCAGGGCGGAGCAGGTTGGAGGGCGGGGCAGGTTGGAGGGCGGGGCAGGTTGGAGGGCGGGGCAGGTTGGAGGGCGGGGCAGGTTGGAGGGCGGGGCAGGTTGGAGGGCGGGGCAGATTGGAGAGTGGGGCAGGTTGGAGGGCGGGGCAGGTTGGAGAGTGAGGCAGGTTGGAGGGCGGGGCAGGTGGGAGGGCGGGGCAGGTTGGAGAGCGAGGCAGGTTGGAAGACGGGGCAGGTTGGAGGACGGAGCAGGTTGGAGGGCGGGACAGGTTGGAGGGCGGGGCAGGAGGGAAGGGCGGGGCAGGTTGGAGGGCGGGGCGGGAAGTGCAGGTTGGGACCGGGCGGGGCGGGCGAGACGAAGCGGGCAGAACGAGCCGGGCGGGGCGATCTGGGAGGGGCGAGCCGGGAGGGGCCAACCGGGTGGAGTGAGCAGGGAGGGACAAGTCGGGCGGGGGAAACTGGATTGGACAAGCAAGACGGAGAGGGTCGGGGCGAATGGGGCGGGGCGGATGGAGCGAGGCAGAGCAGGAGGGCGTGGCGGGACGGGCGGGTTTGGGGCGAGCGTGGTTGGCGGGGCGAGCGTGTCTGCGCTGGCGGGCGGGGCGGGGACGAACGAATTGGACGGAATTGGGAGGACGGAAAGATAGGAAGGGAGGGTGGGGATGCGGGAGTGCAAGATAGAGAATGTGCGTAAGCGATTTAGGAGTATAGCGGAAGGACGGGACGGTGGGGAAGTTTGAAAACGGGTGGCAGTCCGGACGAACGAGTGGCAGGCAGAGTAGACAGTAACAAAAGCGACAGGACGTGACCTGACCTCGACGGGGGGGAGGACGAGGGTGGAAGAGCGAGTGAGGGCAAAGGAGAGGAGAGGTGCTGCGGGAGGACGACCGTGTGAGCCAAAAACCAACACCGAGGGGCAGTTTGGGTAAGAAGGACCAATGATGTCAGTTTCACGACGCTCAAGACGTTCTTTTGTTTATCTATTTTGCTTCTAGAGTTCAAGAGTTTGAAATTCTGGAGTTGTGATGGAATGCGGTTCAAAAGAGGTACCAAATCCTGACGCAAATTGGCACTGCTCTGCGGATGTTCCTCATGAAGAGGGAATTTGAATCTCGATATTCCCTGATTGAAAGGTAACATTCCGTAGAGAGCGATATCAAACGTGCGAGAGCATTACGTATTCATGAATGAAAATAAGGCAGAAAGTACGATAAAATGACAGGAACATCGAACTTAAACCATGTAAAATTGAAATAGTAAAGAAATGGTACTGTGGATCCTTGAAAGTCTCACGGAGAGAGCTGTGACAAAAAAATTGTGATGAGATGTTTCAGAGGAAATGGAAATGTTGGTGGCATGGTGGTAAGGATTGCGTTAAACAAATCATCAGGAAAGAAATCTGTGAGGGGGTATGGAGCTGGAGATGAAGCATTGTCGGAGGTTAACAACGTGTTGCGCATCTTCACACATCAGGCGCGGAACATCGGGTCAGGTAAGCGGGAAGACGTGTCGGCCGCAATGTGGAACAAGGCGTCTTCCAAGACGCAACGAAGAGGCCGAGCGCTTCGGACGAATTACGGAGCCTTCGGGAGCGAACAGGAATCTAGTTCCACATGAAAGAATAAACAACGATGAAGCTCAAGACTGAAAGCAGATCATTCGAGGTCAATGGAGTCCATCTGCATTGAGAGAGTTCTGTCTGGAAGCAATGCGTTCTCTGTAATGAAAGTCACACATGACGTGTTTCGTACTGAAATTTCATGAGGCACAAGCAGCTTAGAGTTGTATAGATTTTATGACTTGCTCCTTCGGACATATTCGTAAAATTCAACCTTGTACGCAGAAAACAGCAGAAACGAAGTCTTTCAAAAATTCAATTTTCTCCTGCACTGAATACGAAATATGACACGTTCAATTTATTTTCAATGCTATTCTTAGTCCTATTTTATTAGAGGTATCTAATAATAATTATGAAGTTAACTTGTTTTGCTTTTCTTCAAACGTATTGTTAACACGAAATAAACAAGAACAAAGTTGGGTAATATTTAATGAGTAAAAGTGCGACATGGGATGAGAAGTAAAGGAAATGGGTCGGAGCATGTGCGGTTGAGAGAGCATGTGGAGGCAGATGGGATGTCAAAAGACGTGCGTCGTTAATTTCGGGGAGACGGATCTTATCTCCTTAGGAAACAGCGTTAAAGAAACAACGCCAATTATCGAAATGCAAAATATGGCACCACCTGGTCTGATGGAATTTGAGTTCGTTGGAGAGAAACGAAAAAGGGCGTCACCTCCGGTCGGAAGTGCAATGAAAGACTGCCCACGAGGCATTTCGTGTCCGTGCCTTCGTGTTCTGAATTAGACGCTCGCTACGATATTGTCTTCAAAAGCTAATCAAACCTGCACGCTTTCAAAAGGGAGTTTACAGATTTATTCAAGTTGAAGAAAGGACTATACTACAAACCTCACCTGACGGTGGCAGGATTTTGGACCCTAGCTACATAGCTAAGCCGAGTTCAGCCTCTATCTGAATGAGAATTCTAGCGGCCAGTTGCTCTGATCGGTAGTTTCTCCGATTAGCACCAGGTGAATACAGCCGCAGTTCACTAAAAAACGCGACATGGATTGCGCCCGACATTTCCTTCCTCTTGTATGATTTACGTTGTATAATACGGGATACCACTTTTTAAAATTTTGTATATTAATGCTACACAAGCCTTCCTATTAGCCTCCCACTGCTGAGTTTTTCCTGAGCCTATATCCGCCTCCGCCGGTAGGGTCGATGGCGCTATGCTCAAAGAAACCAGACGAATCAGGGCGCGTCGTGCGCCAGTTGCGTGGAATGGGCCGAGAGATGAACAGAGTGTGTAATTACACTCACATATATACCCAAGTATTTGACAAACTCCACTCGGACGGCAGTAAATCGCCATTACATCGATATCAATCACGGAGGAGGAAGAGGCGCTCGTAATAACCTGGGCGGGGACGGCCAAGGTGGGGTGGATGGGGATCGTGTTCGGAGAGGAGGGGAGCAGATGGTGAGGGCAGGGAAGGTGAGGAGGAGGAGGAAGAGGCGCTCGTAATAACCTGGGCGGGGACGGCCAAGGTGGGGTGGATGGGGATCGCGTTCGGAGAGGAGGGGAGCAGATGGTGAGGGCAGGGAAGGTAAGGAGGAGGAGGAAGAGGCGCTCGTAATAACCTGGGCGGGGCCGGCCAAGGTGGGGTGGATGGGGATCGCGTTCGGAGAGGAGGGGAGCAGATGGTGAGGGCAGGGAAGGTAAGGAGGAGGAGGAAGAGGCGCTCGTAATAACCTGGGCGGGGACGGCCAAGGTGGGGTGGATGGGGATCGCGTTCGGAGAGGAGGGGAGCAGATGGTGAGGGCAGGGAAGGTAAGGAGGAGGAGGAAGAGGCGCTCGTAATAACCTGGGCGGGGACGGCCAAGGTGGGGTGGATGGGGATCGCGTTCGGAGAGGAGGGGAGCAGATGGTGAGGACAGGGAAGGTAAGGAGGAGGAGGAAGAGGCGCTCGTAATAACCTGGGCGGGGACGGCCAAGGTGGGGTGGATGGGGATCGCGTTCGGAGAGGAGGGGAGCAGATGGTGAGGGCAGGGAAGGTAAGGAGGAGGAGGAAGAGGCGCTCGTAATAACCTGGGCGGGGACGGCCAAGGTGGGGTGGATGGGGATCGTGTTCGGAGAGGAGGGGAGCAGATGGTGAGGGCAGGGAAGGTGAGGAGGAGGAGGAAGAGGCGCTCGTAATAACCTGGGCGGGGACGGCCAAGGTGAGGTGGATGGGGATCGCGTTCGGAGAGGAGGGGAGCAGATGGTGAGGGCAGGGAAGGTAAGGAGGAGGAGGAAGAGGCGCTCGTAATAACCTGGGCGGGGACGGCCAAGGTGGGGTGGATGGGGATCGCGTTCGGAGAGGAGGGGAGCAGATAGTGAGGACAGAGAAGGTAAGGAGGAGGAGGAAGAGGCGCTCGTAATAACCTGGGCGGGGACGGCCAAGGTGGGGTGGATGGGAATCGCGTTCGGAGAGGAGGGGAGCAGATGGTGAGGGCAGGGAAGGTAAGGAGGAGGAGGAAGAGGCGCTCGTAATAACCTGGGCGGGGACGGCCAAGGTGGGGTGGATGGGGATCGCGTTCGGAGAGGAGGGGAGCAGATGGTGAGGACAGAGAAGGTAAGGAGGAGGAGGAAGAGGCGCTCGTAATAACCTGGGCGGGGACGGCCAAGGTGGGGTGGATGGGGATCACGTTCGGAGAGGAGGGGAGCAGATGGTGAGGGCAGGGAAGGTGAGGGATTGAAATAGGGGGACGTGGGTAGAACGGGGAGGTCTGGCAAGCTGGTAGTGGTACAGGGCAAGGACGGAGAAGATCGGGGGAGTTGGAGTGAAGAGAAAGAAAAATGACAGGACGGGAGCCGCTTGGGAGGCAGACGAGAGAGGCGGGAGTCAGGGTTCTGCATCAAAAAGAGATCAATTGGATTTGGGCAGGAAGACAGGCAAAGATATACTATCTGCTACATAAGATAGGTTATCTGCTACGTAAATGAAGTTAGAATGAAAGGGAGTAATTTACACTACAGTGATAAAAATATAAGAAACAAAATCCTTGCGAGAAAAAAAACTTAAGGAAATCTAAATGTACATCTAAATGATAAGGGAGGAATGGAACTGAATTCGTGGTTCGCAAAGCAACCACTGGTAAGATCATACTGGACTGCTGAGTAGAGGAGATATGGTCGGAAAAATCTGAAAATAATCGGCAGAGAGGGTTGGTGACTCGGAGAACTTCTGTGGACCTCCATTTCCCACCCGCCACACTACTTCATCTTTTCGCTCTAACGACATGGGTATCTGCGAGATTGTCAAACTTTGTAGAATTTCTTATCTTCTAGCTGGAATGTAACTCAAGCTCTATTCTATCTGTGGGCTGAGCATCACACTCTGATATTTATTCGCTTTGCTACCCTCTTTGCGGATGAATTGCCTCGAGTTCCCACCCGCCGGTACATTTTTGCTCTAACTACATGGGTATCTCCGAGAATGTCACACCATGTGAAATTTCCATTATTCCTCGTAGAATGGAACCCAAGTCCTATTCCACCTGTGGGCTGAGCATCGCACTTTGATGTTTCTTCGCTGGCTACTCTAGTTGGTGAAGAATTCAATGGGCCTGAAGTTCCTACCCACCCCTCTACTGCACCCGTTCGTTCTAAGGACGTGGGTACCTCCGAAAATGTCAAACCTTGTGGAGTTTCCTATCCTCCGCATAGAATGGAACCCAAGTCCTATTCCATCTGTGGGTTTATCATCGCACTCTGATGTTTCTTCGCTGGCTACTCTCGTTGCTGAAGAATTCAATGGGCCTCCAGTTCCCGTCCACCCTTCTATTGCAACCGATCGCTCAAACAATATGGGTGCCTCCGAGAATATCAAACCTTGTGGAGTTTCCTATCCTCCGCATAGAATGGAACCCAAGCACTCTTCTACCTGTGGGCTGAGCATCGCGCTCTGATGTTTCTTCGCTGGCTACTCTCGTTGCGGTGCCCCACGTCACCTCAACTCTGCGGCGGCGGAGAACGCCGAGCGCAAACCTCCATGTCGTATATCTAAAGATATTTAATGGGAGCATTTTACTATTCCTCGTGTGCAATCTGAGGCTCTCCGCGAATGAAATATGGTGACGCACAAAACGCTCCGCAAATGCGGAGGCAAAACGCAGGCTGCAGCCACGTAAACGCTACCTGCGCTCGCCAACGCGCAGCGAGAAAGCATCCAACGCCGGCTTTTCGTTTTGCAGGAATTGAGGTTGTTTTGCAATTGAGTGCTCTCCGAGGATAACCTCCACGGCGGTTTTGTAACACACGAAGAAAATAGGGAGAGGGGAAAGGAGGGAAGATTGTAGAAGCAAAAATGTTTTATGGGGAGTAACATGTCCGTAGCTCCTTACGTGTGTTGCGAGAACGAAGGTCGGTTGTAAAGGAAAAGTGAATTAATAGCGGATTTCTTAAAGAAGCTTTTACAAGTTATCTTTCATTACAGAAGAAATAATGTACCGTCAAATTGCGCGAGACTGTGGCGTACAGAGGGAGAATGTGCCAGTCCCCATTTCTTGAGATTTACTTTCTTGAGATCCGACTGCCAGGTATAGAAATTTTACTGTTTCCCACTGCCTCAAAGAGGGAGAATGACGATCCTGAAAAATCACAATCTAAAGAAGTAATGCATCGCTTTTACAATTGCCGAGTTGTATATGTCTATAAGTAGTGAGTATTTGCTGTATCAAGAATTGTTGATATTGTTTTCTTTGCTGGGCTTAAGACATTGCTAAATGTGACCAAGTAAGTTTATACCACAATGGCTATATATTAGGAAAATACACCGACAGAGGTATTTATTTGTCTTATGAGGCTTTTGTGTTTGTGTTATGATTACAACTACAACATCTGACGGGATGCGTGCCTCAGCTTAGAATGTATTCTTTCTGTGTATTATGCCTACAAATTATCATACCGGCTACTATTATCCACATCACAGAGAAACACGTAGGAAACATTCCTAGAAAAAGAAGATCTGCTTTGATATCACGAGGTTCAAATCAAAACAAGGATCAGATGTTTTAGAAATCAAATTATCATCAGATGTCAAAGATCTTATCAAAGATGTCGAAGAAACGTCATACGAAGAGAGTAAAGAATCTTTGGGTTCAGTTGAGAGTATTTTGGAATATTACCCGTCATGTACCAGTGTAGACGATAATGTACAGCTTGAATATCACCCTGAGGTAAGTGATCATCTGACCCTTGATTACAGTTGCCACTTTTTCCCAGACAAATGCTATCAGATTTGAGCTGAGGTTAGGACTGCAGCATTGCAGAATGAGAGGAACCATTGGTTACGGCAGTCCAGAACTTCTGAGGTACTACATGAAATTTGGTGTATCAGATATCAGATGAAGAGAACGATTCTTCCATCTAAAGAGAATTTTAAAATATGTCATGTATTCTGTGGATGTGAAACGTTAGTTCTGAAATTTTGTAAATGTATGTGGATGGAAAATGATTGGTCGTCTTAGTTCCGTCGATTCCGATTATCAAGTCACATTATACAAAAACCTCACGACTTAACGGATGATTTCAGTAATAATATTTTTTTGATTATTTGAAGATGAAGCTCACAGTTCTGAGGGACTGATTTTACTTTCCAGTACCGAGTAAGTTTTATTCTATCATTCTTTACATTTTTTTAAGGTTCCCCTAATTCGAGCCAAAGGTCTATGTGAGAGGTAATAAAATAAATGATGTTCATGATATAATACACAATATACTGAAATAATAGTAGAATGATAAGTAAAGGAAACGAAATAATTCTTGGGAAAGATTTCCGTCTAACAAAAGTCCTACGTGGAACGTCCAGGATATGAAACCTCAGAGCTAGCGCTCTCACTCGCAGGCTGTGAGTAGGCCTTATACACAAACGAGATTTCGTCAAGGCTCGGCCCGAACAATCCTAGCCTTGAGGAATTTTCCAACGTGTGTGGCGGTTTCCTCGAGGCCGCGGAGGAGGTGAGAGGCCGAAAAATCCCGAAACACATTCAAAACTCTTTGGCCTTGAGGTCCGATTTCCTCGATCTCTTGATTACAAGTGTGGTTGATGCTCAGATGTTCTTGAGGATTTCTTGTCATTAGTCATGATTTGCAAATTTTTGACATAATTCATCCAAATGCTAGGGAATAACTTTGCTTGTGGCAAATTAGTTTTAAAGATTATCATTATCGAAATAGAAAGGACAGAACTACTGTGTTGACCTGAAAAAATCTCGTAAGTCATTTTATTGGAGGACTTCCTTCAGGAAAAACCCTCCATATGTGGGCAATGGTTCGCCGACCTGGAGGGCCGAGGTGACTAGAGCATGTGCCGACTCAGCTCCTCAGTTGGAACGGTCACGGGTTCGAGTCCCACCTTGAGCATGGTTGTCGGACTATTGTCTTTCATGTACGTGTGTTGTCGTGTTAGACCTTGGGAGTCTGCTGGCCGCAGACCGAGGGGCCCACAAGTATGTGTCCATTGTAATGGGTAATGTGCGTCCTCATAATGGACATAGTGGGTGAAAACCCAAATAGTGGAAATCGGCATCATCTGAAGCTGGAAAAAGCTTCCGAAAAAAAATGAGTGAGCAAGGATTCCGTAGGGGAAATCCCCATGGAAATGCCACTTTTTCCTTCAGGATTTCCTGTACGTGTATGACTAACTTAACGTTCGACCACCATCTCCGTTGCATTCCCCAACCTCCTCCGCCAGTCCACCATTAAGCACCGGGCAAGACCAAAGCCCGGGTGGCCCTCCGCCAGCACACGTGGCCCGAAATCCCAGAGGTAGCGCGCTCGCTCAGTCTGCCTCACGTTCGCCCACCACCTCCGTGGCGTTCCCCAAGGTCCTCCGCCCCTCCGCCATAAAGCGCCGCGCAAGACCAAAAGCCCGGGTGGCCCTCCGCCACCGCACGTGGTGGCCCTCTGCGCTGACACCTTGGCGAGCGCCCACGCAACCCCTCTCCAGCGCCACCTGCACCCAGAGACCCCGACCCCGCGACCCCGCCCCCTCCGGCCGCGCCGGCGCCTCCGCACTGCGCGCGCGCGCCTAGAGCACCCTCACCCCCCACCCTCCTCGCGCCAGACAATGCGACGTTTATTGCGCAGAAGTAAGCGAGCCTCCCCTCCTAATGTGAAAACTATGTCGGCTGTCGTTTTATTATGGCAATAAATACGGTGCGGGCGCAACGCGGGCGCCTGGAGCGGCGGCGGTGGCGGCGGCGGCGGCGGCGGTGGATGAGGGACGCGAAGCGAGCGGATCGTGGGATCGACTCCCGCCCTCGACGTTGCCGCCGCCGCCGCCGCCTGCACCCGCTTCCACTACGGTTGCCACACCCGAAACATATTCAGAGTCGTTACTGCAACTGAAGATATACGAGGGTCGTTTCCTAAGTCACGGCGATCGGGGTATATCTTCTGAAAACGTGGCAGCATGACGTGTCCGGTACGTACGGGACGGTTGAAAATGTGTCATACTACTGAATAGACCTGTAGATTGCGTCGTCAAGCGTGATGATATGCCGAAATTTAACGAGAAAGTCACTGACCTTACTCAATGCTCCAAAACGATAATGCGGCGGAAAGTCTTCCTTACGTATTTACACAATTTGAATACGCCTAAAATATCTTGTAGATTAATACGACTTTGGTTCCCACCACTTTAATTTATGTTCGATTCAAACAGAAAATGAAATACTAATTGCTAAGTTTCGAAGAAATTCACTTTCAATAGTTGACATGGATGGATATATGAGATGAGCGTGGTTCCTAAGACTGATACATCATAAACTAAGCGATGGTTGGAATGGCCTTTAAAAAAGTGGTGAATCCGTCGTGAAATAAAACACACCAAAAAAGACGGTTACATGGGATAAGGACGAAAAATCGTAAAAATTAATCATTAATAATATCCTTTTCGCTGAAATAACGCCAAATAACACGATAGGCCATAAATTCTAAATGAATACTGTTGTCATCTAATATTGACATCTGTCTTAGTTTAGAGTGCACAGCCATTATGAAGAAGGGGTACTATCATCTATTGCAAAGTATGCTGCTACCTCAGAAATCTAAGAATGATTAAAACGGTGATCTTCATAGATGCGCACAGAGAGGAGCTAGGAGGGCCGTGCCCTCCAGAAATTTTGTAAGGGGCTTTGTAGTTTTATGCAATAATTATTTTATTTCCTTAAATAGTTATAAAGTTATAGGGGCCCCGTAGCCTTACATAATAAAATATTTTCTTTCTTTAAATAGTTATCATTTCATTCTACTTGTAGTATGATTTATTTAGTAGTAAAATTCGCCAAGGAAAATTCCGCCTATGGCGATCATGGAAACAAGCATGAAGATGATTTTAAAATGGTTCATACAGATTCAAATAAGATCATGCTGGATCTGTTCATCATTCTTCATAAAAAACACCCTTTTTGCAACTGAAGGAATTTGTCCTCTTTATATTTATAGGTAATGACTGTTAAAGAATTTTTACATTATATACCATGAACTGTACCCATAACTGAAGAATGGTGTAGTCATTATGTAGTAGAGTTTATATTTTCGGAAGTACAAAAAGAAATTTCACTGTAGTTTTATCAGTTTTTAAGTACACTATAATTAGTTTTCGATCGCATGATTATCTTCATTGCAATCTGTGGCGTCTGGGGATTCTGTTTTTCTGTCTAGCCCCTCGCCGCCACAAATTGCATTAATGTTGGCCGAAATGCGTCCGAGGAAGCTTTACGGCATGTTGAAAAATATTGATTAAACTGCACAAGAGATTTCATTTTCTACTTGCCAGTTATTATCCTGATAAAAATTGATAATTCTTTTGAAAGACGTCATATTGTTCTGTATTTGCAGGTTGGCAGCATCAAGAGGATGGAGAACAACTTCCAGTTCCGGTTCATTAGTATGCACTCTCTACCCTGAGACAATCTCTACCCTGAGACTTGTCGCTTTAGTTTGTCTGAATGACAGTCTCCCTGATCTATCTATTGACCAGATCGTCACAATCCGTTGTTCTTGGCAGCCGCTTGGCTATTCGGGATACTACAGACAGTACACACAAGAAGTCTTTATAATGAAAAATCCAAGAATTGCTCTGAGAGCTCAGGAATTGTTTGTAAAGGATGGTCACATGTCAAGATTATTTGCACCAAAACTTGTAGTTTCCTCACCTTCAAGGAAACATTAATTTTTCTTAAAGAATAAACAAGATTAAACAGTTTTTAGGTGTTTGTTGACAAACTAGTCTAATGACATTAGCCTCTCACATTCTTTATTAAACAGAATAAAATTTTTTCTTGTAAAATATATCTGGAACGTGTGTTACGTTAATATGTCTTAAACCAAACATTGTTGTAAATGGTACAAGGCAATTTCTTGGAATTTTTATTTTGGATGAATCTGAACTTCAGAAGCAAACAGAAAATTAAGGAGTTTGATAATCTTCATATCATGTTAGCATTGGCATACTCTATTAAGAATATTCCCTGGAATGAACCCGCTCAAAATAATTGTTTATTTTTTATTATCTCTTAATTCCCAAAGTAATGTACTCCAGTTGCTTACGCGAAAAACACGTCCGAAGATCAGTTGGACCAATTCTTAGTAATACTGATCTGTTAGTGGTCTAGAATTCCATATCGTTTTAATATTGTTGTCGTCACCATATTAGGTATATCTTTGCACACATCTTGGGAATGTTCCCTAATTTGGATAAATTTTTGTTTTATTTCATTCCCAAGCTTTCAATAAATATTCAATTAAAACAAAATATTTACCAAAATAATCATTAATCTTATAATTTTAATAAATAATATTTTAATTTCCTTTGTTACCGGTAAAGAGAATTTTAAAAAAAGCGAATTGAAAGAATACAATCCATCCAAATCTGTCAGAGTCACCTGAAGAACATTTTTCGAAACCATTTTGTCCAATGTTAGAAGTGGAAAATATAAAATAATCCATTTCTGCTTCCTAAGCCTGCCCAAACGTTCAATCGAGGCAACCGATGGAACGATTCAATCAAGGTAAGCTGGTGTGATCCAATTTCGTCAACTCGTCCAAGAATGTAAAATAGCTAATCCTGCACCTGCGAAGAATCGTCTCCTATATTGTTTCAGTTGTATGCCTTCCCTTTGTGACTCTCACACGCAACCAGTCTTTATAAATGAGGTCTCTAAAGAGAGAGAATTTCACGGAGACGTGACGAATTGTATTTTAACTTTAAAAATATGAAAGATTTGTTTAAAAATCGCATCTAAATATTCATGTAAAATTCAATACGCAACGCACGTCAGGATTTTAAAATCTATATCGTTCAATAACTCCTAAACAAAGAGTTCTTAAAAACTAAAAGTTTGAGACCAAACGTTCCTCACACCGTAATCTACAGGATGAGATCTTTTTGAACATTCTAATACATGTTTGCTGATTCGACTCTTCTAGATTTTACCTCACCTGTTCAGAGCCTGTGGAATCTGCAACAGTATGTGATATTTCTAATTACTTGATATTCTATGCGATTGAATTACACGGGTGTACATCTCTGCTCGATAATAAAGTTAAATAAGAATAGTTTGTATTTACAAGGGTGTATTATATTATCAATTACAAGGTGTCGTAAAAGAACAAGTGATGGAGGATAAGAAAGTCTTGACGAAAAATATATATTACAGGCTTAATATGGAAATGGAAAAATAATAAAAAAAAGTGGGGTACAGCATACGAGAGTTCTCGCACGGGTACGCTAGTTCACTGTATTTTCAATTCGTTGTTTATGAGTATGCAACTATTTAATTTCACAATAAATAACCACGTAATCTGCCCTATGATCCGTCACTGCCTCTGGTCTGGACGCCATTCCGTGTTGATGTTCGGACACCTCATTCAGCAGCGGAATGATCGCCCTCCGTGCAGACGTACGTGCGAAGGCGAGGCCCTTGTTTGTGTGAAGAAGGAAGCTGTGGAAGCAATTCACGTCTCTCAAAGAAGTTATTGCATCTCGAACAGTTGCTGCATCTCCAACAGGCGTGGCTCGCATATGCAGCAGCATCCATTCCAAACGAGTAGGTTAACAATGGTCACAAAGAAAATATTACAGTGAGAGGCATGCGATTGTAATTTTTCGGAAAAACAAATTAAGTTTATTAATAATACACAACAGAGAGTACTTCCTATTATTCCATTTATCTACACAATTTCTACAGTCTGTGTCACGAATACAATATGAAGTAGACTGTGGTTCGATAAAAAAGAAACGAAACATTTATAACCACATGGATTGATAGAGAGAACGAGAGTTAAAGTATATAATCCTAAAGCCAGGGTAAAAAATTGGTAAAGGTCTTACTACTCAACATTACATTGCGTCCATCGAATTTCTACTGTCGGGATAGGGAGATAGAGATTGTTAAAGAGAAGTGCAGAATCTTCTTCTAAAAAAAGACAACACTTGATTATAATTGACTATGTTTAAAAGAAATGCCTGAAATGGGCATTTCCCATTCCTGAGTATATATTTCTGTTAATAAACCAAATCTTTAACCACCGAGAAAGTGGGTTTAACTTCTGTTAAATGTGTGTCAATTGTATAACTGTTCAAAATTCCTTAACGCACGAGAGTAATTTGCATTCTATTGTCATTAAATTGTCTAATTGGTTAAAAATAGAAACTGAATTTGTGGAACGTAAATGGAATAAGTTAAGTTTAACATATTAAACTGTAATATTCACACAATTATCTTGGAAGACAATTATTAACGATATCGTAAAATTCAATCATATTGAAATTGTTTTATCAACATTTGTTTTGCCTTTCACTGAAATAAGATACTCTACAAATAAAAAGACAAACCTTTATCAAACATTTTACAAAATTATGATATGAAAAATATTATTTTCCACTTATACAATGTTTACAGCAGGATGTTGGCATCAAATTACATACTTTTCATTCAAGGAATGCACCACAACAATTTACAAATGTTTTCTTAGCCACTACAATTACACTGCGTTCAGTTGTATTTTTATGTCGAATGAAAATTTCCTTCAGCGAAAATTATGATTCAAGAAACTCAAGCTTTTATCTCCAAGGAGAGAAAACACTGAAATTTTCTCCGGCCAGTAACCATCACGGCATGACTGCGTGGCAACCACAGAAGACGGCTTCAGTGCTCGGGGTTTAGAGTTCGTCGTTACTGGAAAATTTACGATTGCTGTCGAGCGTTCGTCTCTAGAACACGTACTCATTCGCTGTTGTTTGATTTTTATTTGTTTTCACTAATGATTTGTGGCCCTTCGTGCTCATTTCTATTTTATGCCCGAATCGTTGACTTTGAGCGAATTTTAATAAGCACACTGCTGTAATTAATGTGCACTGTGGTAATATATACTAGCTTGAGCATACAAGACTTTAAAGTAAACAATAATCTGTAGACTTTTAGGATGGGGGGGGATAAATGTACGTAAGTGTATTTTTGTGTGAGAGAGAGTATGTGTGTGTGTGTGTGTGTCAGAGAGAATGAGTGAGTGAGAGAGAGAGAGAGAGAAAGCAAAGGAGTGAGAGCGAGCGATTGTGTGTGTGTGTGTGTGTGTGTGTGTGTGTGAGAGAGAGAGAGAGAGAGAGAGAGAGAGAGAGAGAGAGAGAGAGAAAGAGAAAAAGAGGGGGTACACTAGCGTGTCAGTGGGTATGTTTCCTAAGACAAAACTGAGAGCAAGTATTTCTTAGTTAAACTTCGACCACTCATTAAAATAAAATATAAAGTAGATGAATATTGCTTTGCCTCACTGACATACATTATCACTAAAAACTTTATTATCGTGGAAAATATCTTAGGAAATTTTTAAACAGTTAATTCAGGATTGAGGAAAAGAAAAAAGTCATGATTTCTATTTACGATGTCCATATAACCAATGATCTTTACCGTTGGAAATCTATTGTCATTTCGGTTATGAATCTCGTTACAGTCCTCACGTCCGTATGCCAGAAGGTAGGTCTATCGCCACGAGTACACACAGTAGCGATCAAAGCATTACTTGGGCGATAGAGATGTAAAACTTTTGCTCAGAGGAGTCCTTTATTCTTGATCTTTTTTCACAATGTGGACAAGGGCCAACCAGAATTATGTCTCATTCCAGGAATGGCGTATGAAGGATTTTTACTTGAAATAAAGAATTTCGGCAAACCCGGGAATAACAGTCCAATAAGCTGACAGTTACATTACGTCGTTATTCAAGGATGTCATGATAATTATATGATACGTGCTCTCTGAAATTTTCTGAAAAATTTATGAATATAACCTATCACATGTTATCAATTTTTGGTTCCACATCAAGACATTAAACCGCGTTTCGCCTTCCATGCTTGTATTTCTTCCTATATAATCCCCCCTTTAATTCCTATTCTTAACTTTCAATACTACACTATCCTTGGAGTATTAGTCTTGAAAATGGTATAGAGAAAAAAAGAGATAATTTTAAAGGTAAAAGGACAGATATGATTTATTGTACAACGATGTAATATCACATGTCTTATGAATGTGCAGTTTAAAATGTAGGGAAATAATTATCGCAATTAGTGTGTCCTAAATAAGTCAGTCGGCGGGCGCATCACTGCACAAGATGAACCGCGGTATTCGTTGCTGCCGCCGCTGGTAATGTTCCTATAACCACGGCAATTAGCCTTCCGTCTCGTGGGCGCATCTGATGGTCCACGGCGGACTCTGCTGATTCACGGATTCCACCCAAAAGCGCATGACGCAAAGACGTGTGTGAGTCATTGCGCAGCCTATCCGGCTTGAGCCAAAGAGCTTCGTGCACCACTTTGCGTCACAATATTTGAGGGAATTTTAAATGCAGCCAGATACCGAAACAATCATCATCTTGTTACAAGCCACTGAAACAGATATACGAAGCATTTCTTTTAAACATTGCATCTTTTATTTCAACAATATTTTCATCGTGTTTTTTTGGGGTTGGTCAGCGTTGAGAATTGTAATTTTATATCACTTTCAAAATGTTTCTCAACTCCTCTCACTTGCCGCGCAGCATGGCGGCCAGCGTCTGACTTGACTTTACAAAGGAAGTTCCAGTGTTGTGGTCACGTGGTTCTAGTGCTTCGCAGAACGAGCAAAAGTCGGTGCGCGGAGCAACCATGTCTTTTCGTCATGCAAAAGCTCTAACAAAATGGCGGACGGAACAAGAAGCGACGCTACGACGCGGAGGGGAAAACAAAGCGAAGACGAGCTCCGAATTGTGGTCTTGTTTTCAAGAAGAAATACACTCCACTTGCGATTATCCTGTTATGTAACCGGCACTCCGGATTCTGTGAGGTAACCATAGAAAAACAATCATATTGCGCTGGGCAAAACCTTTCAATGATTCCAAAAATATTGGGACGTTACCGAATTAAAGAATAATAGGATTCTATCGTCAAAGATCCTTCGGCTCTTGACATTACCATTCTCGATAGCATTAAGAGATAACGTTAAAAGGTATTCGAGGTTGTCTCGGTCTCAATTATTCATTGCGAATGTACAAAAGTAGGAATGCAGCCAATATTTGGTAATAAAGTTAATAATTTCTGTAGACCACAAGCAAACAAATCGTAATTTCATTATTATCCCGACATTCTTTATTCAATTACGAGCATCTGTAGTAACATTAAGATACCGTGATGAGCAGAGTACTGAGGAGTGACCGATACCGGATTTACTGCAGCGAAGTGCTATAAATACTGTTGATGCGTTGTACAAGAAAGGAGTTGTGATGCTTACCAAAATAGATTTCGCAGGCTGTCGGGTCAGATCGATGGTTTTAATAATTAAAAAGATTTCCAGGCAAATCCCGAAGCAGCACACTGTACAACACAACTTATGGACCGCAATCCAGACTGAGACTGCCTGAAAAAAAGGTGTGCATGGTGATACCGCTACATACACAACGCAAGCTGAAACATCTTTATAAATCCGCTCCTACATCGCCTTCCACTACAATTTCTAAATTGATTTCTGTATCGACTACAATACGGTTTTCCAACTCGAAAACTACAGTGACTTCTACATCAACTTCTATATCGATAACCAAATCGAAATGTACTTTATCTAATTATTCATCTCTTACATGTACCCCTACAGCGACTGCTAAATGAATCCTACAAGTACTCTACCGCAATTCCTACACGAAGCACCGCGTCCAATCACATCTTCACTGCCAGCGCCACTTTGATCTACATCGCCAGAGCTTCGGAGCCGAACTCGTCACGGGGAGCGTCACTCAACAGCAATTACCGCAGGCAGCGCCACTGCCCGCCACGACACGCGGCCCTGACGGGGATAGGCGGCTCCAATTGATTTACAAATCGCTACAGGAACGCGCACATTGTATTTTAATTCCGATCGTCGCGCGAAATGAACGCGGCGTCGTTAAATACGGCAGTAAACGACCTGCGGGGGCGGGGCAAGGCAGTGGCGAAAGGGGCCCTTGGCGACTGCAAATGAGAGACCCTCCCCTCCGTTTTCATTGATAGTACCTCTGATATGTTACTAGGGTATGCATTCTTAATTTATACATTAACATAACTTTAAAAAATGTTAATGCAAGATTTTATTTTATTACATTTTTTAAGCGCTCGAAAAGTGTTTTAAAAGGTACTTTTTGTTCAATAATTATAGAAGTTAGAGAATTATAAAAATTATAGCGTTGTTACGATATAAAATATATTAACTTTTCGCTTTGGTTTAAGCTGTCATTGAATTTGATCGTTACATTTATAAGTCCTAAAAGGAAAAAAAATATCATGTCTTCGGGGCCCCTGTCCATCGGGGCCCTAGGCAGTAGCCTAGTACTGCCTATTGGTTAATCCACCACTGGGGCAATGAACCGTGGAGAGGTAATTGCCTATACTGCCTACTGGTTAATCCACCACCGAGATATTGAGTCGTGGAGGTGGAGGCGACCTTCATTGAGGCAGCCGATGCCTCTGTCAGCGATCGTTGTCCGTCCATTAACACGAGACAGAAGCAGCGGTTAAGAAAAAATTGTGATACCTCTATGCGTACATGACTGGCACACGATATCAACGTTGCATCAAAGAATTGATTAGATATGAAATACAATAAGACCATTTTAACGTTGCTTCACAGAGTCTTATCAGAGTTTCTGTAAAGAAACTATAAATAGCTTTTATTCATATTTATTGTCCGTAAATTTTTAAAGTAAGAATTTTTTTATTCTAAGAAGAAAAGACATGTTTTCAAGAATGCGAGAAGGAGAGGAAAGAACCCGCAAAGAAAGAATAAATTGATTAAATTTATGTGTGCAGTACGTTAGGAAAATAATTTCCTTTCTAAATATGAAGAAGTATATGAACTAGACTGATTCATGGAAGGAATGTTGAGAGGATTCTTCCAAAATTGGTCATTGGATACTGCAAGGTAGACACAAAATTTAATACTGCACAAACTATGTTAAGGGCTCGGGTCTAGATACTCCTATGCCACATTTTCGATTGATTGATTGATTGCTTGTTGGTGATTCCGGGCGCATCAACTACTGAGGTCGTTAGTCCCATGAGTGCAGCACATGTTTTATCGGGATATGGCGGTGATCATTCCCCACTAGATGGCGAGATCCGGCGCCGACCTACTGACGAATAGCGGGGTTTTCCCCAACCAGGTATCTCTCACCAGCGAGGCACCGCCCCAGCCGGGACAAGCTCTAAGCCCTCGGCCGGTCTCTCGGCATATGTGGTATTGTATTGCGTGTGTGTAAGGAGTTGTTAGTGTGTGTGTAAGGAGTGAGAATAGGACAAGGAAGAGGAAGGGAAGATAGCGTACGGTCCGTGACAATTTGTTAGGGTACTGCTCCGGCATTCGCTTAGGGTTGATGTGAGATACGACAACTACCGATAAGAGCAGCCGGGCCGCTAAAATTCTTCTCCAGGCAGCAACTGAATTCGACATTGGCTCACAAACTGGCGTCGAAAATCCTGCCACCGCTGGGACTCGAACCTCGGACCTCACGGTCAGAGGCACTGCAGGCAGTGTCATCAGTTGATCCACTGAGCCGCCTCTCTCATTCACATTTTTGAGAAAATTAAGATAATCGTCAGAACATACTCGGCGTATAAAGTATTATATCTCGTGCGAGTATTGTGATACTGGTGTAGCAAAGCACGTTGAACTACGGACACATTTCATCTTCACTATGTGAGAAGGAATATCGAATTGAAACGTTTGCCTTCTAGAGCCAATCATTTAGTTGTTATAATACGTTAAATTTGCATTTTTAGGGTTACACATTTATATTTTTCCATTTGTAGGCCACAATTAAGAAAACACATACTTTTGGTAGAAAGAAAAATACCAACGAACAGTTTATGGGTTTAGAAGAAATTTTTCCCAATTCTTTCACGAAAGTTTTTAAAAGTTTGTTATTTATTTGTTGTGGGCATTACATTATTTATTTTGTGTTTTGAAAGATTGTATGTGCCACGATCATATTACATCAACTCTGTTATTTGAATCACAGTCGAAGAGATCATGAGAACGTCAGAGTAGTCGAATAAATAAGTTCAAGTATCTTTAACAGTCAGCATTAATTTACAGTATGTAATATTGGTTGATTTTGTAACAATGTTGCTCAATATCTGCGTGTCATAGTTACAAATGTACATTTCTAAATATACAACCCTTATGCAACTTTATTAC
Organism: Acheta domesticus; assembly: GCA_031308135.1. Lineage (NCBI taxonomy): Eukaryota > Metazoa > Arthropoda > Insecta > Orthoptera > Gryllidae > Acheta > Acheta domesticus. The sequence continues at coordinate 75,185,206 of JAHLJT010000631.1, read as the reverse complement.
CTCATCAAAAATGATAACGCATTAACAAAGTATGCCTTTCATAAGTCTGCCTTTCATAAGTCACAATAAAATATCGGAGGGTCGTTCAAGAACCATCCATAAGAGGTAGGATTTTACACTCGTATGCCCCGCTGCGCAAAGTGCTTCTTAGTGTCAGAGATTGTTCAGAAGGAAATTGCACCTCACTGGAAGTAATGTTCTATTGCAATGACCGGAGAGTCTGAACTACACCGACACATTGATAGTCGACGTTTGTCAAGGTGACTGGTAGTTGAATACAAGTATGTATTCGCGTCACGTACTTTACACATTCCTTGCACTTCAATTAAAGCTTTCACAACAGATTACACGTAAAATGCTAAATATGGCCGATATTTTAATAATACTACGAGCTATCATTGCCATTATGTATTTTAATATCAGAGAACTTTATGAAGAAGAAAATTAATGATCGCTCCGCGGCGTTGCTTTCCATGCGTACAACTGATGTACTCAATAATTCCAGAACGCACTTGAATCGAATACTTGCTCTTTTTGAATCATTGTTCAGTGCAAACCCTTTTAAATTTTATATCCCGTCACTTCACTATCCTCACATGGAATAAGGCTGTGATAAAGGATTATTGGAAAAGGTGAATTCATGACCGTGGACATTCACATTTTGTTTATAGAATTCCGCGTATTTTTATATTTGTGAATTTATGGAATTAATATGCGTCTTTTTCTGCCCTTGCAAAGCTGGTTCACCTGACCAACCAGCTGAATTGGAGGGGAACCTAGCCCTGTATTAACTCGTGCGTTGTCCATCTCTGTGCATTTCGATTTGAGGAAGGTCGCGGAATGGCGGCCGAACCGATGGCATCTGTGCCTATACTGCGATTTTTCTAAGAGCGACTCTCAAGGAAACTCAAATCCCATCTTCGCGATGGAATATGTCACGACATTTCGCGTCTTTCTCAGTCGTTCCGCTAGATTTCGCACGATCGCGACCGTATGAAGCAGTGCTTGCGACCATGCGACTTTTACCGGCAAGACCGAGAAAAGACGCGAAATGCCGTGACATATTCCATCGCGAAGATGGGATTTGAGTTTCCTTGAGAGTCGCTCTTAGAAAAATCGCAGTATAAGACGCGGTGTTTCCCGTATAGTGAACTAGCTACTGTTTGGTATGAAGATTGCGGCCTCGTCCCATACGCCTCCCGTCGAGCTCCAGTAGAGTTGCCATGGGAACCATTCGTCTCGTCTGGTCTCATTTCTCACAGACATTAGCAACTCTATCTGACTTTGCTCCCTCTGCCATGGGTAGCTCATCTGCCTAGATGCAGCATTACATTAGCAAATATCTTACGTACACACGCAAAACGTAACTCCACAAGTTCAAGAGCACAGTAAACTATTACAGTGACAGTTTTAGTTGGGCTGGAGTTTGCTAGCAGCTGTTTTCACGAGTTGTCTGTGCACAGCAGGGTGACCCGAGATTAAACAAGCTGAGCGTGATCGTGAGATCTACCGTAAATTTATCCCGAGCTACTAGTAGCTAGTGATCGACTGTTTGGCGATGTATACTCAAAACGAAAGGTTCCATCGCCTGTTTCTTGATGTTTTTGTGATCGGCCGTTAATGATCGCTTGAAAATGTTTAATGAATATTTGAACATTCTACATTGGTGACGACAAACTTCTGGCACGCACTATCTTAATGTCAGCGTTGGCTGCATGATTAGATTCGGAAGAATGCTAGGCGTGCAAATTTGGCTCCAAACGAGTCATGTGGTCGTCGATTGTTGTTATATTCCTCAATCTGACCCTCAGCTTCAACTTAGTTCGGGCAATCCTGGGATGAATGACTTGATGGATAGATGTTTACAACACCCAAGAAGATATGACAATATTAGATTGACAATGAAGAAATGGGGAATCACCGTCTTTGTCTCTCACAAATGCCACAATGTTCCGAACCTGGATTTGAACCCCTTCAGCTACACCACTACCAGTCTCCTCCTTGTTTGTTAGCGTGTTAAACCAGTCAGCCTGATATTTGTGTTCACAGACCTAAAAGCATATAGGAAACAAATTTCAAAACTACACCAAAACTCTCCCTTATTTTCTACCATTTGACTGTAGTCGCAGGGACTAATGAGAGCAGATTCTGACGCAAAGTCCGCCGTGCTTTGGCCACCTCTTTCCCAAGGACGCATGCTTTCCCTGGTGGGTCCCGTGCGCGTCGAGGGAGGCGAGGGGGGGATTCGCGACGTGTGCGCTAACACGCCCCCCACGAGGCCCGCGCGTGCAAGCCAGCGGGGAACCGCTCCCAGCCGGAATCGCTCCAAGCTCCCGACTCGTCCTCCGACGTGCGGGAGCGTGAAGTGCTGAGGCCGTGGTCAGGGGCGAATGTTACGCATAGGCACAGGATGCACGTGCCTACAGCGGCACAATTTTAGGGGCGGCCAAAATTAGAGACCAAAATTGTGTCAAAGGAGCCTCTTTTTTGTAGCGTGGGATTTTTCTTTGTTTTTTATTTGTATTCTATGAGTTTTTGAACGAAATGTTTAAATACTCGAGAATTTAATCTATTAACAAGCTGATAATACTTACTGATTTATGACTTATGATATATCAAAATGAGCGATGATTACATTTTCAGACGTCATTCAATTAAGATTTAATTATAATTATCAAAAAGGAGTCTTCATGTTACGTCGTGAAAATTATTCACATTATAAATTTTAGAAATTATACTTCATTAAATACATGTAATTTTGATAAGCTGTTTGAAAACGTTTTATTTCGTTCACATTTTCTAGTGTTAAATGTAGACATCTAAGCAATTTTAAGAATGAAAGGCAGAAAAACGGTAGAACAATAAATATAAAATATATGAATATATAATGGACATAAATAAATATGCATAACTACAAAAATAAAAACATGATGAATTTGTTATTTCTAAACTTCAAAATATAAGATTTAAAAATTAATTGATTTCTCGTAGAAAAAATTGAAAACGTGTAAATTGTTAATTAAATTATATTTAATTTTAGTCATAAATATGTGTCCAATTTTTGAACATACATTATATTTGTTATTAGATATAACTTTTTCCCTGAGTTATCTGGAAAGAAAGAGAAATGGAAAAAAAGTCAGCAATTTTCGCGTGCCGACAGGTGACAAAATTGTTAATCCGCTTCTGGCAATAGTGGCTCCTGCGAGTCCTTTGCATGCTCTGAGCAGAGGTTCCGAGAGCGCTGCCGGCGCTAAGAGCAGCGAATCAGCAATTGGCCCCACCCCTCTCCCGCTACCGGCTGAAATTGTACAATGTAACAACTATTGTCGCTGCATCGTCTGGCTCGGATAGCCTACGGTTAGAGTGCCGACCGTGGAGAATTTCAGACACTACCTAGTAGGCACTAGAGTTCAGAGGTGAGCAGTAGAGCGCATTGTAGGCTGCCAGGCCGTGAGGCCTCATGTTGCGCTCTGTCAAAACAGCGCGGACGCTGAGGATGTTGAAGCTCTCGATTCACAACCCAACTTTCATCATTTAAAATCGATAGTACTCTGGGTGCAAGACGTGATGGCGTATTTTCGTAATTTCACATTAATACAAAAATTCCAATTCCAAAATTACAAAGAATGATATACCTTACAAAGTAAAATATTAGCTTTCACAACAGGAATATGAAATTATGTGCTTCACGTAGTGCTGGCACCTTGGTCTAGGACTCTTGGATATCTGAAATCTGAGACCAGTTGATTGTGTTGTGGGTTCGAGTCACGCACTGAACATGCGTGTCCCTGATGGTGTGTATTATTCATACAGGAGAACTCTGGGTCTCACGATCTCAGTTTCAAATTCGGGAATGCCCAAATCTCACGTTGACTCCCAAATCATGATATTATGCGTTAGACGCTCGCATAATCGAGGAAAAGCAAATTGAATTGGATTGGAAAAAAAGAAACCTGGCTTCGAATATTATTCGGAATATTTTGACAAGCGCATGGGTAGTCTTGAAAACACTTTTGCGGTACAGGTACTCCTAAAACGTGTATTTCCGTCAAAATATCGATTTTGATTTTTTGCAACATTTTTTTGCAACATTGCATTCTGTATATTCTGTAAACAAGAAAATACAACGTAGCTCGATTTTAACCTACTGAACATCGTCACATCGCCACTTGTCGGGTTTTTCCTCGTGTTGGCCTCCCCCTCCCACTACCCCTCTGAGTCAACCTCTACGCTCTCCTCCACCTCCACGACCACCTTCTCCTCTACGTCAATCTCTAAGTCCACCTCCACGTCCACGACCACCTCCACCTGCAACTCCAACTTAACGTGGACTTAACGTGGACTTAACGTGAACTTAACATCCACATTCACTTCCACGTCATCTTCACATCCATCTCCACCTCCACATCCGCCTCCGCCTCGACCTCCACCTCCACATCCGCCTCCACTTCCACATCCGCCTCCATCTACACCTCCACCTCCAACTACACTTCCACATCCACCTCCATCTGCAACTCCACGTCCACCTCCACGTCAACATTTACGTCATGTTCATCTCCACCTCCACCTCCACATCCACCTCCACATCCACATTCACCTCCATTCCACGTTTACATCCACCTCCATATACACCTCCACATCCATCTCCATCTGCAACTCCACGTCCACCTCCACGTCAACATTTACGTCATGTTCATCTCCACCTACACCTCTGGTGTGGGAGCGCTCCGCGAGGGCGGGTGCGAGGTTGGAAGTGAGCAAAGCGACGACTCGCCTTCAGCCAGGATCTCACGCTCACGCGACTCAGCCCGCCTACGAGGAAGCGCTGCAGCGATAAGTGCATTCCCAAATAAACGCAAAATTGCGCTAACCAGGAGTAAATATGGTGCTGTATACCATAATGTACCCCGCAGTATTTTTTTTTGTGTGTTGTGGCATGACTGAAATTCCGTCACTCAGTTTTCCTTATACACTTTGCTATTTGGAAATCTCATGGAGTGTTCATTAGCTGTACAATGTCTGATGAAGAGTTTTATTGCCTTGCATTTAAGGTTTTCTAATTCGCATAACTTTTCAAAGGCAAGTAATTATAGACATTTACTGCTCTCAATAAAATTGACGGCGAGACACAAATGCTCTGTCAAGTTCAGAAAGTCTCGTAAATGTTTTTACATTTGTTCCTTAAATTAATATGCAATATTGTGTACACGTTATATGTAATTAAGTTGTTAACCAGAGACGCAGACGAGAAAAAGTAACTTGGGTAAAATGAGAGAGAATAAATATAATCAGACAGGCTACAACGCCAGTTTGGAAACACAGTAGATTTCCGAGAACATCTCCTCGATGTCCTTTTAGGTCAAACAAACGAGTCGCACAAAAAGAGAGTCGTAAAGCACCCGCGGTTTGCACGTACTGCTTGCCCGGATTCTTGAACACAGAAACACTCGTCCCGTCCCGAGCGACACATTGTGGCTGGCGCGAGATTTATTCCGCGGGACCGAGTGGCTCAGGGCGCAGCGCGCTGACTTCGCATTCGGGAGGCCCGAGTTCAGTACCCGTGCCCGCCATCCTGACCAGGGTTCTCGTGGTGGTTTCCTTTAGTCGTCCAGGTGAATGCTGGGATGGTTCTATTGAAAGGCCATGACTGGTTGAGCGGAGTGGCTCAGGGCGCAGCGCGCTGACTTCGCATTCGGGAGGCCCGAGTTCAGTACCCGTGCCCGCCATCCTGACCAGGGTTCTCGTGGTGGTTTCCTTTAGTCGTCCAGGTGAATGCTGGGATGGTTCTATTGAAAGGCCATGACTGGTTGAGCGGAGTGGCTCAGGGCGCAGCGCGCTGACTTCGCATTCGGGAGGCCCGAGTTCAGTACCCGTGCCCGCCATCCTGACCAGGGTTCTCGTGGTGGTTTCCTTTAGTCGTCCAGGTGAATGCTGGGATGGTTCTATTGAAAGGCCATGACTGGTTGAGCGGAGTGGCTCAGGGCGCAGCGCGCTGACTTCGCATTCGGGAGGCCCGAGTTCAGTACCCGTGCCCGCCATCCTGACCAGGGTTCTCGTGGTGGTTTCCTTTAGTCGACCAGGTGAATGCTGGGATGGTTCTATTGAAAGGCCATGACTGGTTGAGCGGAGTGGCTCAGGGCGCAGCGCGCTGACTTCGCATTCGGGAGGCCCGAGTTCAGTACCCGTGCCCGCCATCCTGACCAGGGTTCTCGTGGTGGTTTCCTTTAGTCGTCCAGGTGAATGCTGGGATGGTTCTATTGAAAGGCCATGACTGGTTGAGCGGAGTGGCTCAGGGCGCAGCGCGCTGACTTCGCATTCGGGAGGCCCGAGTTCAGTACCCGTGTCCGCCATCCTGACCAGGGTTCTCGTGGTGGTTTCCTTTAGTCGTCCAGGTGAATGCTGGGATGGTTCTATTGAAAGGCCATGACTGGTTGAGCGGAGTGGCTCAGGGCGCAGCGCGCTGACTTCGCATTCGGGAGGCCCGAGTTCAGTACCCGTGCCCGCCATCCTGACCAGGGTTCTCGTGGTGGTTTCCTTTAGTCGTCCAGGTGAATGCTGGGATGGTTCTATTGAAAGGCCATGACTGGTTGAGCGGAGTGGCTCAGGGCGCAGCGCGCTGACTTCGCATTCGGGAGGCCCGAGTTCAGTACCCGTGCCCGCCATCCTGACCAGGGTTCTCGTGGTGGTTTCCCTTAGTCGTCCAGGTGAATGCTGGGATGGTTCTATTGAAAGGCCACGACCAGTTGAGCGGAGTGGCTCAGGGCGCAGCGCGCTGACTTCGCATTCGGGAGGCCCGAGTTCTGTACCCGTGCCCGCCATCCTGACCAGGGTTCTCGTGGTGGTTTCCCTTAGTCGTTCAGGTGAATGCTGGGATGGTTCTATTGAAAGGCCATGACTGGTTGAGCGGAGTGGCTCAGGGCGCAGCGCGCTGACTTCGCATTCGGGAGGCCCGAGTTCAGTACCCGTGCCCGCCATCCTGACCAGAGTTCTCGTGGTGGTTTCCTTTAGTCGTCCAGGTCAATGCTGGGATGGTTCTATTGAAAGGCCATGACTGGTTGAGCGGAGTGGCTCAGGGCGCAGCGCGCTGACTTCGCATTCGGGAGGCCCGAGTTCAGTACCCGTGCCCGCCATCCTGACCAGGGTTCTCGTGGTGGTTTCCCTTAGTCGTCCAGGTGAATGCTGGGATGGTTCTATTGAAAGGCCACGACCAGTTGAGCGGAGTGGCTCAGGGCGCAGCGCGCTGACTTCGCATTCGGGAGGCCCGAGTTCAGTACCCGTGCCCGCCATCCTGACCAGGGTTCTCGTGGTGGTTTCCTTTAGTCGTACCAGGTGAATGCTGGGATGGTTCTATTGAAAGGCCATGACTGGTTGAGCGGAGTGGCTCAGGGCGCAGCGCGCTGACTTCGCATTCGGGAGGCCCGAGTTCAGTACCCGTGCCCGCCATCCTGACCAGGGTTCTCGTGGTGGTTTCCTTTAGTCGTCCAGGTGAATGCTGGGATGGTTCTATTGAAAGGCCATGACTGGTTGAGCGGAGTGGCTCAGGGCGCAGCGCGCTGACTTCGCATTCGGGAGGCCCGAGTTCAGTACCCGTGTCCGCCATCCTGACCAGGGTTCTCGTGGTGGTTTCCTTTAGTCGTCCAGGTGAATGCTGGGATGGTTCTATTGAAAGGCCATGACTGGTTGAGCGGAGTGGCTCAGGGCGCAGCGCGCTGACTTCGCATTCGGGAGGCCCGAGTTCAGTACCCGTGCCCGCCATCCTGACCAGGGTTCTCGTGGTGGTTTCCTTTAGTCGTCCAGGTGAATGCTGGGATGGTTCTATTGAAAGGCCATGACTGGTTGAGCGGAGTGGCTCAGGGCGCAGCGCGCTGACTTCGCATTCGGGAGGCCCGAGTTCAGTACCCGTGCCCGCCATCCTGACCAGGGTTCTCGTGGTGGTTTCCCTTAGTCGTCCAGGTGAATGCTGGGATGGTTCTATTGAAAGGCCACGACCAGTTGAGCGGAGTGGCTCAGGGCGCAGCGCGCTGACTTCGCATTCGGGAGGCCCGAGTTCTGTACCCGTGCCCGCCATCCTGACCAGGGTTCTCGTGGTGGTTTCCCTTAGTCGTTCAGGTGAATGCTGGGATGGTTCTATTGAAAGGCCACGACCGGTTGAGCGGAGTGGCTCAGGGCGCAGCGCGCTGACTTCGCATTCGGGAGGCCCGAGTTCTGTACCCGTGCCCGCCATCCTGACCAGGGTTCTCGTGGTGGTTTCCCTTAGTCGTTCAGGTGAATGCTGGGATGGTTCTATTGAAAGGCCATGACTGGTTGAGCGGAGTGGCTCAGGGCGCAGCGCGCTGACTTCGCATTCGGGAGGCCCGAGTTCAGTACCCGTGCCCGCCATCCTGACCAGGGTTCTCGTGGTGGTTTCCTTTAGTCGTCCAGGTGAATGCTGGGATGGTTCTATTGAAAGGCCATGACTGGTTGAGCGGAGTGGCTCAGGGCGCAGCGCGCTGACTTCGCATTCGGGAGGCCCGAGTTCAGTACCCGTGCCCGCCATCCTGACCAGGGTTCTCGTGGTGGTTTCCTTTAGTCGTCCAGGTGAATGCTGGGATGGTTCTATTGAAAGGCCATGACTGGTTGAGCGGAGTGGCTCAGGGCGCAGCGCGCTGACTTCGCATTCGGGAGGCCCGAGTTCAGTACCCGTGCCCCGCCATCCTGACCAGGGTTCTCGTGGTGGTTTCCCTTAGTCGTTCAGGTGAATGCTGGGATGGTTCTATTGAAAGGCCATGACATGGTTGAGCGGAGTGGCTCAGGGCGCAGCGCGCTGACTTCGCATTCGGGAGGCCCGAGTTCATGTACCCGTGCCCGCCATCCTGACCAGGGTTCTCGTGGTGGTTTCCTTTAGTCGTCCAGGTGAATGCTGGGATGGTTCTATTGAAAGGCCATGACTGGTTGAGCGGAGTGGCTCAGGGCGCAGCGCGCTGACTTCGCATTCGGGAGGCCCGAGTTCAGTACCCGTGCCCGCCATCCTGACCAGGGTTCTCGTGGTGGTTTCCTTTAGTCGTCCAGGTGAATGCTGGGATGGTTCTATTGAAAGGCCATGACTGGTTGAGCGGAGTGGCTCAGGGCGCAGCGCGCTGACTTCGCATTCGGGAGGCCCGAGTTCAGTACCCGTGCCCGCCATCCTGACCAGGGTTCTCGTGGTGGTTTCCCTTAGTCGTCCAGGTGAATGCTGGGATGGTTCTATTGAAAGGCCACGACAGGTTGAGCGGAGTGGCTCAGGGCGCAGCGCGCTGACTTCGCATTCGGGAGGCCCGAGTTCTGTACCCGTGCCCGCCATCCTGACCAGGGTTCTCGTGGTGGTTTTCCCTTAGTCGTCAGGTGAATGCTGGGATGGTTCTATTGAAAGGCCACGACCGGTTGAGCGGAGTGGCTCAGGGCGCAGCGCGCTGACTTCGCATTCGGGAGGCCCGAGTTCTGTACCCGTGCCCGCCATCCTGACCAGGGTTCTCGTGGTGGTTTCCCTTAGTCGTTCAGGTGAATGCTGGGATGGTTCTATTGAAAGGCCATGACTGGTTGAGCGGAGTGGCTCAGGGCGCAGCGCGCTGACTTCGCATTCGGGAGGCCCGAGTTCAGTACCCGTGCCCGCCATCCTGACCAGGGTTCTCGTGGTGGTTTCCTTTAGTCGTCCAGGTGAATGCTGGGATGGTTCTATTGAAAGGCCATGACTGGTTGAGCGGAGTGGCTCAGGCGCAGCGCGCTGACTTCGCATTCGGGAGGCCCGAGTTCAGTACCCGTGCCCGCCATCCTGACCAGGGTTCTCGGTGGTGGTTTCCTTTAGTCGTCCAGGTGAATGCTGGGATGGTTCTATTGAAAGGCCATGACTGGTTGAGCGGAGTGGCTCAGGGCGCAGCGCGCTGACTTCGCATTCGGGAGGCCCGAGTTCAGTACCCGTGCCCGCCATCCTGACCAGGGTTCTCGTGGTGGTTTCCCTTAGTCGTCCAGGTGAATGCTGGATGGTTCTATTGAAAGGCCACGACCAGGTTGAGCGGAGTGGCTCAGGGCGCAGCGCGCTGACTTCGCATTCGGGAGGCCCGAGTTCTGTACCCGTGCCCGCCATCCTGACCAGGGTTCTCGTGGTGGTTTCCCTTAGTCGTTCAGGTGAATGCTGGGATGGTTCTATTGAAAGGCCATGACTGGTTGAGCGGAGTGGCTCAGGGCGCAGCGCGCTGACTTCGCATTCGGGAGGCCCGAGTTCAGTACCCGTGCCCGCCATCCTGACCAGAGTTCTCGTGGTGGTTTCCTTTAGTCGTCCAGGTCAATGCTGGGATGGTTCTATTGAAAGGCCATGACTGGTTGAGCGGAGTGGCTCAGGGCGCAGCGCGCTGACTTCGCATTCGGGAGGCCCGAGTTCAGTACCCGTGCCCGCCATCCTGACAGGGTTCTCGTGGTGGTTTCCCTTAGTCGTCCAGGTGAATGCTGGGATGGTTCTATTGAAAGGCCACGACCAGTTGAGCGGAGTGGCTCAGGGCGCAGCGCGCTGACTTCGCATTCGGGAGGCCCGAGTTCTGTACACGTGCCCGCCATCCTGACCAGGGTTCTCGTGGTGGTTTCCCTTAGTCGTTCAGGTGAATGCTGGGATGGTTCTATTGAAAGGCCACGACCGGTTGAGCGGAGTGGCTCAGGGCGCAGCGCGCTGACTTCGCATTCGGGAGGCCCGAGTTCTGTACCCGTGCCCGCCATCCTGACCAGGGTTCTCGTGGTGGTTTCCCTTAGTCGTTCAGGTGAATGCTGGGATGGTTCTATTGAAAGGCCATGACTGGTTGAGCGGAGCGGCTCAGGGCGCAGCGCGCTGACTTCGCATTCGGGAGGCCCGAGTTCAGTACCCGTGCCCGCCATCCTGACCAGGGTTCTCGTGGTGGTTTCCTTTAGTCGTCCAGGTGAATGCTGGGATGGTTCTATTGAAAGGCCATGACTGGTTGAGCGGAGTGGCTCAGGGCGCAGCGCGCTGACTTCGCATTCGGGAGGCCCGAGTTCAGTACCCGTGCCCGCCATCCTGACCAGGGTTCTCGTGGTGGTTTCCTTTAGTCGTCCAGGTGAATGCTGGGATGGTTCTATTGAAAGGCCATGACTGGTTGAGCGGAGTGGCTCAGGGCGCAGCGCGCTGACTTCGCATTCGGGAGGCCCGAGTTCAGTACCCGTGCCCGCCATCCTGACCAGGGTTCTCGTGGTGGTTTCCCTTAGTCGTCCAGGTGAATGCTGGGATGGTTCTATTGAAAGGCCACGACCAGTTGAGCGGAGTGGCTCAGGGCGCAGCGCGCTGACTTCGCATTCGGGAGGCCCGAGTTCTGTACACGTGCCCGCCATCCTGACCAGGGTTCTCGTGGTGGTTTCCCTTAGTCGTTCAGGTGAATGCTGGGATGGTTCTATTGAAAGGCCACGACCGGTTGAGCGGAGTGGCTCAGGGCGCAGCGCGCTGACTTCGCATTCGGGAGGCCCGAGTTCTGTACCCGTGCCCGCCATCCTGACCAGGGTTCTCGTGGTGGTTTCCCTTAGTCGTTCAGGTGAATGCTGGGATGGTTCTATTGAAAGGCCATGACTGGTTGAGCGGAGTGGCTCAGGGCGCAGCGCGCTGACTTCGCATTCGGGAGGCCCGAGTTCAGTACCCGTGTCCGCCATCCTGACCAGGGTTCTCGTGGTGGTTTCCTTTAGTCGTCCAGGTGAATGCTGGGATGGTTCTATTGAAAGGCCATGACTGGTTGAGCGGAGTGGCTCAGGGCGCAGCGCGCTGACTTCGCATTCGGGAGGCCCGAGTTCAGTACCCGTGCCCGCCATCCTGACCAGGGTTCTCGTGGTGGTTTCCTTTAGTCGTCCAGGTGAATGCTGGGATGGTTCTATTGAAAGGCCATGACTGGTTGAGCGGAGTGGCTCAGGGCGCAGCGCGCTGACTTCGCATTCGGGAGGCCCGAGTTCAGTACCCGTGCCCGCCATCCTGACCAGGGTTCTCGTGGTGGTTTCCCTTAGTCGTCCAGGTGAATGCTGGGATGGTTCTATTGAAAGGCCACGACCAGTTGAGCGGAGTGGCTCAGGGCGCAGCGCGCTGACTTCGCATTCGGGAGGCCCGAGTTCTGTACCCGTGCCCGCCATCCTGACCAGGGTTCTCGTGGTGGTTTCCCTTAGTCGTTCAGGTGAATGCTGGGATGGTTCTATTGAAAGGCCATGACTGGTTGAGCGGAGTGGCTCAGGGCGCAGCGCGCTGACTTCGCATTCGGGAGGCCCGAGTTCAGTACCCGTGCCCGCCATCCTGACCAGAGTTCTCGTGGTGGTTTCCTTTAGTCGTCCAGGTCAATGCTGGGATGGTTCTATTGAAAGGCCATGACTGGTTGAGCGGAGTGGCTCAGGGCGCAGCGCGCTGACTTCGCATTCGGGAGGCCCGAGTTCAGTACCCGTGCCCGCCATCCTGACCAGGGTTCTCGTGGTGGTTTCCCTTAGTCGTCCAGGTGAATGCTGGGATGGTTCTATTGAAAGGCCACGACCAGTTGAGCGGAGTGGCTCAGGGCGCAGCGCGCTGACTTCGCATTCGGGAGGCCCGAGTTCTGTACCCGTGCCCGCCATCCTGACCAGGGTTCTCGTGGTGGTTTCCCTTAGTCGTTCAGGTGAATGCTGGGATGGTTCTATTGAAAGGCCATGACTGGTTGAGCGGAGTGGCTCAGGGCGCAGCGCGCTGACTTCGCATTCGGGAGGCCCGAGTTCAGTACCCGTGCCCGCCATCCTGACCAGAGTTCTCGTGGTGGTTTCCTTTAGTCGTCCAGGTCAATGCTGGGATGGTTCTATTGAAAGGCCATGACTGGTTGAGCGGAGTGGCTCAGGGCGCAGCGCGCTGACTTCGCATTCGGGAGGCCCGAGTTCAGTACCCGTGCCCGCCATCCTGACCAGGGTTCTCGTGGTGGTTTCCCTTAGTCGTCCAGGTGAATGCTGGGATGGTTCTATTGAAAGGCCACGACCAGTTGGGCGGAGTGGCTCAGGGCGCAGCGCGCTGACTTCGCATTCGGGAGGCCCGAGTTCTGTACACGTGCCCGCCATCCTGACCAGGGTTCTCGTGGTGGTTTCCCTTAGTCGTTCAGGTGAATGCTGGGATGGTTCTATTGAAAGGCCACGACCGGTTGAGCGGAGTGGCTCAGGGCGCAGCGCGCTGACTTCGCATTCGGGAGGCCCGAGTTCTGTACCCGTGCCCGCCATCCTGACCAGGGTTCTCGTGGTGGTTTCCCTTAGTCGTTCAGGTGAATGCTGGGATGGTTCTATTGAAAGGTCACAACCGGTTGAGCGGAGTGGCTCAGGGCGCAGCGCGCTGACTTCGCATTCGGGAGGCCCGAGTTCAGTACCCGTGCCCGCCATCCTGACCAGGGTTCTCGTGGTGGTTTCCCTTAGTCGTCCAGGTGAATGCTGGGATGGTTCTATTGAAAGGCCATGACTGGTTGAGCGGAGTGGCTCAGGGCGCAGCGCGCTGACTTCGCATTCGGGAGGCCCGAGTTCAGTACCCGTGCCCGCCATCCTGACCAGGGTTCTCGTGGTGGTTTCCCTTAGTCGTCCAGGTGAATGCTGGGATGGTTCTATTGAAAGGACACGACCGGTTGAGCGGAGTGGCTCAGGACGCAGCGCGCTGACTTCCCATTCGGGAGGCCCGAGTTCAGTACCCGTGCCCGCCATCCTGACCAGGGTTCTCGTGATGACCCTTAGCGGTCCAGGTGAATGCTGGGATGGTTCTATTTAAAAGCGATACAAATATTATGGGGTGTGGCGGCGCGGTGGATCACCCGCGAGCCGGCGATGGGCGATGGGGGTGATAGGGGCGATCGGAAGCTATCAGGAGAGGTCAGAGGGATGTAAAGGATGGGCGCATGCGCACACTACCAGTCACTGTCACAGGCACTCGGATTCGCAGGCTGCCTTGTTGAACATGAAGGTGAATGTGATGTTTAGCACGAAATTGCCATGTATTCGATCTTCTTCTCTGTATCTAAAATTAGTAATTTAATCGTCCTCCATAATTTTTAGCACCCATTCATTGTGTGTTTTGGTTTGCTCACTGCTCACGTTCAGTTACACTAATTTAAATACTAAAATGTCTCACTAATTTTAAATAATCTTCCAATTAAGAATGAGAGAGTATTTCTCAAGAATGATATATTACTTACTTCCACCAGTAGCACCACCATCGCCGTCACTACTACCGCTACTACTATTACTACTACTACTTCTACTAGCACACCTACGTCTAATAACACCACTAACGCCACCCCTACAACCACCACCACCTCCATTCTTGCCGATAGTACTACCACCACCACCACTACCACTATTACTACTCTTAATATGCCATATATTTTTCATTTACGAGAGGCACACTGTAGTCTATTTGTTTCCCTAATTAAATTAAGTTCTTTCATTCATTCTTCCTTTTATACATATTTCATTTTTTCTCTCTTTAATTGCCCTTTATTAACGATCTCCGTCTCAGTATTATGTTACGGACAACGCATTTAACAGCAAAAAAGTGCCTGCGAAAAGTGTAACAACAATAAATTTCCTAAAAGAAAAACACTTATATCACGAATCTTATTTCACTTATATCAAGCTTCGAATAATGCAATTTTCCCACCAGGAGGTTGACGACCGTATAGAGTAGATGCGTGTGCGGAGCTATTTTGGAAAATTTGCACATGACAAATACTCTTGTAGATGTGGAGTAGAAGTCGATTTGCCTCTGTCTTCTTTGCTAAAATTATTTCTGCGTTCTCTTGCTCTAGATATAAACATCACTAGCGCCCGGGTTGTTTTCGGGGAATATCAAGTTTTTATTTCAAATACAGTGAAAGATGTAAAAGTGGAAAAGCTGGATACAGTTTTAGACAATTACTGGTAGGCTCAACGTACAACTCTTAATTTTATGAAATATTTAATTCTTCTAAATCAAAGACCAAATTTCAAACTCCGATCTTTCTCGAACAATTAGCTAGATCCACCAATCTCCCACACTAATAGGTCCATCCTTGAAATCGTGGGCTTTGAGCCCGGTGAAGAATTGTCTCTTCTCAACTCCTCAATCTCCCGACCTGACCCCGCCCCGACTTCTCAACCCCTCACTTGCCCCTCCACGCTCAGCCCTCTCAACCACCCACATGCCCCTCCCCTCCCCGCCCTCTAAACCCCCACTTACCCCTCCCCGGCCCAACCTCTCAATCCCCCACTTGCCCCTCCACGCCCCACCCTCTCAACCCCACACTTGCCCCTCCACGCCCCACCCTCTCAACCCCACACTTGCCCCTCCACGCCCCACCCTCTCAACCCCACACTTGCCCCTCCACGCCCCACCCTCTCAACCCCACACTTGCCCCTCCACGCCCCACCCTCTCAACCCCACACTTGCCCTTCCCCGCCCCGCCCTCTCAACCTCCCACTTGCCCCTCCACGTCCCACCCTCTCAACTCCACACTTACCCCTCCACGCCACACCCTCTCAACCCTACACTTGCCCCTCCACGCCCCACCCTCTCAACCCCACACTTGCCCCATCCACGCCCCACCCTCTCAACTCCCCACTTGCCCTTCCCCGCCCCGCCCTCTCAACCCACCACTTGCCCCTCCACGCCACACCCTCTCAACCCCCCACTTGCCCCTCCACGCCCCGCGCGTGGCGCCGCAGCCATAGCAACCCGTCGCGCGCGCGTACAAATAATTTTCTTTACGGCTGATCCAGCGGTGCCGGGTAACGCCTATATAAAGTTCTTCGGCAATACGACCCCGCTGGGGCAGGCGGGCGAGCGGGCGGGCGGGCGAGCCGGCCAAGAACCAGTTACAGCGCGACCTCGAAGCTCGCTCTTCGCTTCTGACAAGTGATCTAATTGGCAGGGCCGCGTTATTTATTGAATTCTGCTCTCTGCCCGGCGCTGCCCCGCCGCCGCCGCCTCCTGAAAATCCCGGCGGGGACGTTATAAATTTCTCTCATGGCGCTGCGTCTTTCGAGCGTCCTCGGGAGACGCGCGCGCGGTTTAGCGCTGCCGCCCGCCAGCCGGCGAGGGCGAAGCGAGGGCGAAGCCAGGGCGAAGCGAGGGCGAAGCGACGGCGAAGCGAGGGCGAAGCGAGGGCGAAGCGAGGGCGAAGCGAGGGCGAAGCGAGGGCGAAGCGAGGGCGAAGCGAGGGCGAAGCGAGGGCGAAGCGAGGGCGAAGCGAGGGCGAAGCGAGGGCGAGGGCGAGGGCGCGCTTAGCGGTGGAGGCCGAGCGGTAGAGAGAGTTTGGAGCCAGAGGTTGAACTGAGAAGTACGGCTAGAGCAGTGGTGTCAAGATCTACTGGTGGCAGTGGCACGCGTCGTAGCACCGTAGCATGCCACGAGCTTCTCCGCGCTACTAACGCTGGGAAAGGAAACTATTAATAACCTCGCCATTTTACAATAGGGATGGCATTGTCTCTGGTGGCGGAGTCCCGCTCGTGGCATCGATCTTGACAATGCTGAGCTAGGGAAACGGGTATCCTCGCACCTGTGAATAGTTGAAGGCAGAGAGAAGGGAGATCTGTTGCATGCGATGAAATGGATTGATTGGTTGATTTATTTGAGTTTCAAGGCGCGTCAACTGCTAAGGTTATTAGTCCCGTGAGTGAAGTGCATATTTTCATCGTGGGATGTGGCGGTAATCTTCCCTAGCTGGATGTCGAGATCCGGCGTCGGACTACCCGGGGTTTCCCAAAAAAGATATGTCCCACCAGTGGGGTGCCGCCTCAGCCGGACAAGCTGAATGTTCTAGACTGGGCATGTGTGGTAGTGTAGCGCATGTAAGTATGTTTGTGTATGTGTAAATAAAGGATGAGACTAGGATAAGGAAGAGGAAGGAAAGATTGCGCGCGGTCCATGGCCCTTTCGTTTGGGTGCTTCTCCGGCAATCGCCTGATGTTGATCGAAGAAACTACGGAAAGCTTTTGATGAGAACAGTTGGCTACTAGAATTCTACCTAGATGTCAGGCGCGACGGACGGGGAATATGGAGAAAAAGCGATAGAAAGATTTTGGAGGTGACGAAAATTTGATGGTGGCGGAATGCTGGTGTTGGTGTCGGCCAACCAACAACATTATTAGTGAGAACGATTGGAGTATATCCAGAGAAGGGGACAATTTCCGGAGAAGCTAAACTATGGATAAAACCGCGTTGGTAGTAGGGAGTTAGAAGCTAGAATTAGTTTCAGATGTGGTGACGAGGGAAAGTATTCTCGAGTAACTTCAAGTTAAAAGAAATCAATGCCGTGTTTCCAAGCATCATTTAGTAAATTGTCTTTTGCTTTTATGTTGTATTTCTCCAATTTATTTCGCCCCTTTAACCTCAATTCCAAGCTCAGTGACAGAAAATCGACAGGAATGAATCGCGATCGCAATACCGATGTCAGAAAGGTACGCTTGAAGCTAGAAGAGCTACTAGGAATTTTCCGAAGATACTAATGTCCAATATACGTTATATCTTTCTTGGAACCTGTATTTATAAATAACTTTATTAAACAAAAACTCATAGCAATCATCTTCTTCCACTAGCCGACCGCTGAAATCGCAGGGTTTGAGAAGGAACAGTTGCCCTTCTGATTCATCTGAGGGAAAGGAACTTGCAAACCTTCTGTAATGAAAATACTAATAATAATCCTATTTAAATGTTTAAACATTAATTTCATATTACGTTTACGGAGCTGAAAGTACATTAGACCGCCCCCTAATGAGATTCCATGTTGCACCATGTGCGGCACCGATCAAGAGACGGCGAGCGGGCGGCCCGAAGTTATCTGCACGCCGCATCTTGCTCTGTTCTGCGCCTAATTAAATCGTAGAGGCCTCACTGGGGAGGAGGGCAGCATCGTGTGGTAAAGGCCAATGCCCGTTCACAATTTCTGCCCAAACCTAAGCGACTCTTCTCTAACGGTTCACCAAAGACTTCTCACCCCAAATTAGCATTCAATTAGAAAGCTAATCGCACCTATTATTCGAATTGGAATATACGAAGAACTTTTTCATTTAACTTTCTGATTCATGTTAAGCTGACTAACTGTATTTCTGACTTCAGACAAATCATTTAAAAAGAAAGAAATAAGATACTTCTTGGGAAAGAACTATACTCAATGCCTTCCCGCCAATGAATGTATCTCCCAATAATGTATTATCATTTACTTTATTCATATTTTTATTTTATAATCGGTTTCCAAAAGTGTAATAACAGATATTTTTGTACTTAAACATAGGCTAACTTAACCACAAGTAAAATAATATGAAATACTTTTAAGAACCAAGTAAAATGTGTATTATTAATTTCCTATGAGGAAAGAAATCCGACGGAAACAATGCAACCTCTGGTCAAGTGGAAGGTAATCATGGTTTTGTTATATAATCAGCAACTCGGAAAAAGTTTAGGTTAGGAATAATAATTTTTGTCTTAATCCTGCTCTACGGTTAGAATACCGTGTAGATTAAGGTCAATATTCCCGCAAGTGCAGTGCATGCTTTTATTACAGGCGGTGGCGATAGTCTTCCATCGCTGGACGATGAGATCTGGTCCACTTGCACTCCAACCGAATATCTCCGACCAGCGGGTCTCCGCCGCTGACAGCCAAGACAAGCTCTAAGCTCCCGGTATGGGTAGTAGTGTAGGACATCTGAGTATAAGCGTAAGTAAGGGATGAGGACAGGACAATGAAGAGGAAGGAAAAATTCTCACGCGGTCCGTGGCCCGTTTGTAAGTTGCGCTCCGTGATTTTGATCGTAGAAACTTCTGAAAACCAACGAGACCATCCGATCACTGAGTTTCTCCACTGTAGAGCAAAATAGATTATTGTTTGCAGCTGGATTCGACCCAGCTGAGAAGGCAGTGTCGATACTCGAACCTAGGGCTTGTCGGCCAGAGGTATTGCAGTGACGTCAGTTGATGCCCTGACTGCGGCGTCGTGGCAACGCTTTCAAGCGGGCGGCATGCCTAAGCCGGAAGCTATGATGGAAGGGCGCAATAAAGAGACGCCAGAAGGTGGTTGCACCAGGAAAAAAACCCACGCAAACATAACTGTTGAGAAACGTTAGTGTCGAGTCTGAGATGATTGTGCAAGACCCCTGGAATTGGCTAGCCATCGGGCCTGGGGACGTCGACAGCATGGCGCCGGGTGGGGGAGAGATGGGTGTATACAAGGCGGGCGCCGTCTGCGCTCGCGGATATTCGTTGAGCTTCGTTGTTAGCCGAAGGGCTTAGTGAGATCTCCAGTGCACTCAAGCACGCGGTTTCCGCGGCGGAGGCCGGTTTGGCGCCAGGCCATGTAGGTACGTTGGTTACCGGGGACTTAAGATCCGATAGCATCGCATCACGTGTTGTTACCTGTTTTAGGGCAGTGGCACTGGGCCGTAGGCCTAGGGACGGTCGCGGGGTAAGGGGAAGAAAAAGGTTGCCGGGGGTTTAATCAGTATTTGTATATTTCCTTACATCTTATGTTACTTTGTAAATAAATGTAAATATTTTTATCTTCAACGCAGTTGTTTGTGTCATTTATTCCAGTACGTCACATGAGCCACCTCAGCCGCTCGAGCAGTTGACATTCCGGGAGCGCAAAGATGGCGGCTGGCAGAGACGGAGGCCGTGGGGCGCCTGCGTGGCCGGTCGCGCCGTCCCGGAAAGGGAGGTCCAGCGATGACGAATCGCCCGGGCAGCGGCGGTGGCGGCGCTGGACCCCACGACCACATTCCACTCACACTCGGAAGCTGCAATATCGCGCCTCCTCGACAGATGGCATTCTGCACGATCAAGATAGTCTCGGAGGGAAGACAACATTGGAAACAGGAAATAGTCTCGGGTTCTATACATAACGGGTTTATGAAATTCTGACACTTTCGTACTTCAAATTCCCAGCGTTCTAGGATTTATTCTACGGAAATTTATTCTGTAAGAAATTGGAGAATTCTATTTATCTATTGGAGAGTAAATATTTTTCTCAATATTGTTTTTATGAAATTCTGACTCTTCTGTATTTTAAATTCCCAGCGTTCTAGGATTTATTCTACGGAAATTTATTCTATAAGAAAGTGGAGAAATCTAATCTATTGGAGAAATCTATTTATCTATCTAAATATTTTTCTCAATATGTTTTTTCTATTGGAAATGGAATTGGAAGTGAGAAGAATTTACTACTACCTCTCTTCGACCCCGCACTCAAGTAATTGTTTCAGCTATGACACGTTCCAAATAAGGAGAAGCATTCAAGTAGTCTACGTTAGAGAAAATCGCGCTTAAAGGTTGGGAAAAGCGACTTGTACGGCTACAAGAATGCAGAGAGAAGAAGTAAAGACTTCCAGAGACCAAAAGAACAACGGACGGAAACGGGAAAAAGCACTTAGGTAAATAGCGGCAGCGGCATGGAAGCGGTCAGTTACGGCGTTCTCGCTTCATTCGCACGCCGGGCGATGCTGAGGTAGCCACTGACAAATCGAGCTCACTTCCAGCAGGTTCAGCGGCAGCTAATGACAAATGTTCAATTGGAACGGAACTATCTGCCGATGACTCATACCAAACGAATCGGCTTCCCGCGGATGAAGGATGACGTCCCTGCGCCGGGTGAATTGGCCAGCGGTTTCCCCGCGGGGCTGCGCGGCGGGGGGCGACTGGGGGCGGGGGAATGGACAGAAGTGGCTTCAGAGACAAGAAGAAAGGAGTTGAGAAGGTGGAAATGGCTTTGGTGAGTGGAAGGAAATGGAGAACAGAAGTGGCTTAGGAGAAAAGATGAAAGGAGTTGAGAAGGTGAAAAAGGTTCAGGCAAGTTGAAGGAAACGGAGAACAGAAGTGGCTTAGGAGAAAAGATGAAAGGAGTTGAGAAGATGGAAATGGCTCAGGGTAGTGAAAGGAAACGGAGAATAAGAGTTGTGGAGAGAAATGGAATTGGGCCGGAACAAACAGATTACAGAAAGAAGAAAAGGGGATGATGGGAAAGAGAAAGAAGTAAGTGTAGGCAGATCACACAAGCTGTCTATGCGTGAATATGCAGGTTCCATATATGATAGGAGAGACTGGGGTACATGTAGCTTCGACAGAAAATACTTGAGACGAAAGGAAGAAATAACTGTAAACGTCAGTTCTTACGAGACAACTCTTTTGCTTAGGACATGTTTAACGTATGAAACACAAACAATAGTAAAACAGAACTATGAGATAAATAAAGGGAAATTGAAGGCTCAGGTCCTAAAAGTTACTGAAAAAAATAACTGAGTGAAAATTTGAGAGACATGCCAAGGCTAACAAAATCCGTAAAGCGTGGTAAAAATGGTGGGTTGATAAATATCAGCTGTTGAAAGAGACGTGAAGAGAAAGTAACAGAAGAAGATGATGGTGAAGAAGGAGGAGAAAGAGGGGGTAGAGGAAGATATGTAGGAGAACGAGGAGATGTGGAGATGTAGTATGTAAAGTATAAGACTATGTACGTGATCAATGTGAAGTTGGCCGGATAGAGAGAACGAGAAGTTCGAAAAATGAAAACGATGGGGGTTTAGGGATTGATGTAGCTTCAAAAACAGTGGTAACGTTTGTCTCGAATTGAGAAGTGAAGGAGACAGGTAAGGAAGGATAGAGATGGAGGAGGGGCTGGAAGTGGAGGAGAGAGTTAGATGTGGAGGAAGGGACTGATGGTGAAAGAGGGGGCTGGAGGGGGAGGAGGCGGTTGGAGATGGAGGGGGTGGCTAGAGGTGGAGGAGAGGGCTTGAAGTGGAGGAGAGAGTTGGAGGTGGAGGGGGTTGGAGGTGGAGGGGGACTGGAGGGGGTTGGAGGTGGAGGAGGAGGGTGGAAGTGGAGGAGGAGGCTGGAGGTGGAGGAGGGAGCTAAACGTGGAGGAAGAGGCGGGAGCGAGGCGTTATTGATGAGGCGCGATGTTATCGCCGGGGTCAAGCAAACCGCGGGCGGCGGGCGGCCTGGGGGCGGCGCGGGGGCGGGCTGCGCGCAGCTGGGCGCCCCACCGCCGCCGCCGCCGCCGCCGCGGACGCCTCCTGCCGGAACGGCGTGCATCCGGCGTCCGCTCCTTGGGACCCCCCGCGGTCCTCCCCCCTGCCCCTCCTCAATTCCTCTTCTCCATCGCTCAGCCCCACCCCACCCTCGTCCCTCTCCTCCTCCTCCTCCTATCTTGGGTCTCGAGTTACCCCCTGCGCTTACTATTCGCTTTTGAACTCGATCTTCATCCGAGCCACGCCCCCGCATTCAGCGCGCCACGCCCATCCATTCAGGTCTCTCTTCTTGTTACTCAGCCCAAGGTCGCACTTTCAATGCACATCAATGGCCAGCGAATTTTCCGCCGAAATAATCGCCACCACATAACAATGAGTTCAGATTAGTTTACTCGCGCCAAACGATATATGCAAATTCATTTTCAAGCATTCAGTATAGTGTACTTAAAAAGTGATCGTTTTGAATATATCTGCAACTCAAGTATCACAATTAATTTCTCCAAAAATACGCAAATTTTGAAGGGAATGACTGCATTCGCTGAGAATGAATGACGTTCTGAATATTCAATATCTGCAGGATCCCATCTGAGAAAATTTTAACATTTTCCCGCCAAGGACATGCACCATTTTCCTAAAGAGGAATTGCCCATTTCACGTAGATGGTCGGAGGTGTCTGTCCAGTAGCAATGAGTCTGTTTTAAGTGCGAGGCATGATATAGGGGGATACATATACCGATCATAAATCATTCTGTCACCGATATATCTTTTATAAATTATTACCAGTCCTCAGATATACGCTTACTGCACGCCAACTTACAGGGACGAGATGCGGATGATTATCATAATATTTACAACACGATAATGATAAAGTCGATGTGATATTTTTGCGTCGAGGGAATCAATGTGATGCACCTAAGCGCCCATCAGAATTCCTTATGATTAAAATACAGAATTTTTACAGTCACTATTTTAATTGTCACTTGCGGTTTAGCTCATTTGACAGCGTGCTCACTCTTCATGATGTGTTAAATTTCTGGTCGGGAAAAATTTTATTGTGCGGTTTCCTTGCAATGCCCCAGTACATGTTGCTGTGCGACGATGAGAAAACTCACTACTGAGGTGGAGAAGATCAGAATATGGCGTAGGGATGACTTCGTGCTAACCACATGTACCCCTTAACTCATGGCCGCGAAGCCGGGACGCTACTGGTAGGCCATGACCCGTACGCGGCTGTCGGGTCAAGTACAGACAATTTTAATTGTGATATTCACTAAAATGCAGAAAATAGAGTTAAATAGATCATTATAATTCTATGAAACAAAAATAATCGAATAATCAGCTAATATCGGGGTAAGAGAAGTTTCTATTTTCATTTCTCAATTTTACCGTTGCTGGAGTTCCGCTCCTTTACAAGAACTTCCGTTCTTGGAGATTGTTACAATATTTTACATTCGTATTTTTTCAATTTTGGCGCCTGTCCTCTAATGGACAATTATAAGTCCTTCTTGGGCAAATCTCGTGCATTTGTTACGTGCGCTGGAGATTTTGGCTATTTTCCTTCGAATTCACTGCGTTAAGAAGAGAAAACCGCCAAAAAATGGAACAATTAAAATCACTCCAATTATACTTCATAACGCCGCTAGAGCGCAGCTCTGACAAAGTAATGATGGCTGTATTGATATAAATACTAGGAAGACCCCAGCGTTTGCTAAAATCTTTTTTGAAGCAAGAAATAGTAGTTGAAAAGAACGCAGAGAGAAGATCTCGCCTAGTATCAAGAGTTTGTTATTCATCATACAAAATCAGTGCATTATTGACAATATTGACCCGTGATGTAGTGTGTCCCTCCTGAAGATGGCACAGCAAAACAGTTGAAGCCACGAGAGCTACCGATGACCTATCTGCGGCAAGTGAAAATGTGCAATTAGTGAGGCGCGACAAACAGGTGACATAGGATTGCTTTTGATAATATTCAGGGTTTGAAACCAGATTCTAGTGCTTGTATACGCCGGTAACTTAATTATGTTCCGGGAAAATATCATTTGTGTCATATAATTTCCGATGATTCAGAACGCAGCGGCGCACATTCACTTTACAAATACGGAAAACAGTAACACATTATATACTGTTCTTACTGTTACTGTACTGCTACCTTACACGTTACTGTTCTTTCAAAAACTCCTAAGAATGATTTCGTAGCCTTAAAAGTGGCAGGTTTCAGTTATCACATTAATATGCAGAAAAAACTACATGTCGAATAACAGAATGGGTATGTTTTGCTTGCAATACTCATATTCAATTCACTAAAATATGTGTTATAGGAATACATTAGTGATTGACATATGATGCAAGATGGATGTGTTAAGACGATGGCTACGTCCCGGGCTACTTATTTTAAATGAATTGCTAGAAACTGATGAGTTCTGTCATTCAAATATTTGCACGTAAAGCAATTTTGCGCTGAGAAATTTCGTATATTCTGCGAGAGGATTAGAATAGAACGCCCGAGGTACTTCACGTCTCGGCGGGATGTTTGGGCGCTGGAACAAAAGGTTGCGGGTTCGAGGCGAAACGCCCGCTCGCGGCCCGCCGCCCGCCCGTCCCCTTGATTTACGGGCGAACCCCCTCCGCGATCGACCCCGCTACATAAATATGGAGTGCAACCCGCACTTAATTTAATGCCTCGCCGGTAATTATTGGAGCGGTGTTGAGTCCCGCGAAAACGGGACTCGCGGAGACGAGTCAGCGCAGGCGAGGCGCTTCGCTAGGCGCGAGCGGGGGCGGAGACGGGGATGAAAGCCTAGCAGGAAGGGAAGAGAGGAGGCCTGGGCAGCAAAGGCAATGTGACTAGGGCGGGATGGAGACGAAGACACAGGAGAAGGTTGATGGGGCGATGGGGCGATGGGGCGATGGGGCGATGGGGCGATGGGGCGATGGGGCGATGGGGCGATGGGGCGAGGGGGCGAGGGGGCGAGGGGGCGAGGGGCGAGGGGCGAGGGGAGCGAGGGGAGCGAGGGGAGCGAGGGGAGCGAGGGGAGCGAGGGGAGCGAGGGGGCGAGTGGCGAGGGGCGAGGGGAGCGAGGGGCGCGAGGGAGAAGTCCAGACGGTGAGATTAGAACAGAAGAGCATGTCAGGGAAAGTGAAGACGGAAACGGCAGTGATGTACTCCCAGATGAACTCAGAGATGAAGAAGAAAGAGGCGAAGAAGACAGCTAGAAATGGACGACATGAAAGGCAAAAAGAACATAAGAAGCCAAGAAAAATGAGGTGGAGACGGAAATCGCAAGAGAGACCAATTTGTGGAGTGAAACTGAAGGTGGAGATCACCAGGAGGAGGTAGAAAAGACAAATCGGAGGAGGAAGAGCGAGGTAGGGTCCGCGTGAAGGGGGAGGCGGAAGACGTGACGAAGCGGAATGGCAAAGCGGAATGGCCAAGCTGAACAAATGTGAACGTGCAGGCTAGGCACGTACTGGGGGAGTCTCAGAGGTGGCGGGGGTGTGGAGGATGGAGGGGTGAGAAGGAGGCGGCGCTCCCAGCGCTGCAACCGAGGGACCACCAGGGTGAAGCCCACGAGATGCGATCAAGCTGTTCAGAACTGTGGGCTGACAGCATGTTAATCGCATGGTCGATAATAGTAGTGTGCTCCAAGGACGAGTAAACTTGGGAAACTGATGGAAACTACTGTTGAGATGAAGCAGCATGTGTTTCAGGGATGGAAGAAGAAAACTATTGCAAACTGAGTCACTGCGGATAAACGTTAATTGATAAGGGAATAAAGAAGTGAAAAATGATCAACTACGTTGAGTAATACATATAAGCATCACAAGAATTTAGTGTTGAATAACGATCTGCTGAGTACGTGGATTGAAAAAGTTTGTGAACTGAACAGCTACTAAATGACAATGATAAACCAGATGGGGAATACCTGGACAAGCGGAACGAAGACAAGAACAGAGCGGAACAAGAGAACATGCGGTTTGTCTCCAGGCTTTTAGCTCTTGCTGTAACTAGCGCGGAAATGTTCATGGGATTAAGCCCCACACAAATCTGAGATGCAAACGCCATCAGAGAAAAACTGCAAGGAAATCGTGAATCAAAGTTTGATGGCGAAGGAATCAAAGCTTGATGAGAGTTTAGCTTACATGCCCATGGAAGCGTCGCGTCAGAGGAAGACGAAGGTGGTAGTTGCCAGGGAGTGAGCGAGAGGTGAAAGTCCAAATTCAGTTCTTTCGAAAAGCATCATGCGAGGATGTGCGACAGTAAAGATGCTGCGAAGGGTAACGGCAGTGAGTGCGATGCGATGAGCGAGACTGAAGGTGATTTTACACTAATTTTATTAGTTTTACGGGGGTGCGAACAGATAAGGTCTTAGATCCCGTAAGTGTAGTGACTGTTTTTATCACGGGCAGTGGCGGCGATCCGCTGACAATCTACCCGTCGTGTTCAGCATTCGCCTGGTGTTGATCGTAGAAACCAAGGAAAACTACCTACCAGGGCAGCCAGCCGCTAGTATTTTTCTCCAGATAGCTGCTGAGTCGTTATCTAGCTAATGTCGAAAATCCTGCTACTATCGGATCTAGAATCCCAGAGCCTTCTGGTCAGAGGCACCGCACTGACATCAATTGATGCCCTGAGCCACTTGAGCCGGATTCTACCCTAGAGCGTGTGCGCGGACCGAGCAAATCACCACCGGATCCGCCCACACCGTTCGCGTTGTAGGCTGCTCTGGCCTTCGCGAACTGAGTGCGTCACCAGGGTTCGCCGTTTGGGGTGAGCCGACGGCTGTCGGTCTATCAAGTGAATGTCCGGCGCGTCCGTAGTTAACGCGCACAACTCGAACCCTCGCTGCGGGGAGGACGTCAAACCACACCCACCCACAAGCACAGGCGGGGAGGGCTTGCGCTCTGGAGCGGCAGGGGACAGGCGCCAGAAGAAGGGCACTAGAGCACGGGAATCAAAGGACGGGCACCAGAGGACAGGCGCCAGAGAATGGGCGCGAGAAGTCGGGCGCCAGAGGACAGGCGATGGAGGACGGGCGCGGCGCGCGGCGGCGAGCGCGGGGCGTGACGACGCGCGAGGACGCGAGAGGGAGGGCGGCCAGACGCACCCTGGGAAAAGTGATTCTGTGATAATGGCGAGTTTCCTTTCGGGGCGTCCTCGGCCCCGGCCGTGCGCTGGCCGCCGCCGCCGCCGCCGCCGCCGCCCCGCGCACCCTCGCCCTCGCCGCTTGGCCATTCATCATAATTTTCTCCCCGGCCGGGCTGTCGCTACAGCCAACGGTAATTTGGAAATGAAGATGCATTACAACTTGAGGTACACCACGCAGGAATGTGGCCTTGGAATGTGCGGCGGCCCGCGGGCGCGCTCCGAGGACGCGTCGCGCCGCCGCCCCCGCCGCCCCCCGCCCCTCCCCCCTCGACGAGACAGCGGGGCGCGGCCGAGCATCGAAGCCAGACACGCTCGCGGAACGATGCAAGGTTACTGCTCAACTATCCATACTATTGTGTCCGCGGATAGCTTTTGAGGGGTTGCAAAGTGCGTGGTTTGAGAGGCCTCCGGTGGGCAGGATATACCGACCTGATGTTGCCCTCACTTCCCATCATTGTGCTGCTGGAGTATTGTCCTCGTGATC
Organism: Acheta domesticus; assembly: GCA_031308135.1. Taxonomy (NCBI): domain Eukaryota; kingdom Metazoa; phylum Arthropoda; class Insecta; order Orthoptera; family Gryllidae; genus Acheta; species Acheta domesticus. The sequence goes on along the minus strand of JAHLJT010000631.1, from coordinate 75,157,601 downwards.
CAATGATTTACTACTTCAGGATGTGTAAATCGTGAAATTTCAATACACATTCTAAAGTAAATCTTAACTTTTCGAACTTTAACTCACACGCTCGTATTGTAACCTTGAGGAAACCACGTTTCGTTTATACATTCATTAATGATTTTAAGATTGCAATTAAATAATGAAGATAGTTCATGATAATTTATCTTGTACTACGTTTCGAATGTATTCACATTCGTGGTTCACGAGAGTTAAGCAATCGGAATATCAAGTTTCACGACTGGCGATGAAAGTTAGGCAACGAATCTTCCAAAGACGTGTTTCAGGAAGATGAATTAATATATCCATTGTTACTGCATCGTGTATCATAACTCAACCAATATAAAATTTCACCAGCTCTTACGAAGTATCCCATACGATTCCACTGGGAGACGTACGCGCAGTGCCTCGTTCGACGCGTTGGCCTTCCCGCGTCTCCCACTTCAACGCCGCAGAGCGACGCGTCTGTTGGCGGAGGACCACTAAGCAGGTAATTCAAAGCCTAATGAATAGCGCCATCAAGCGATGATGTTTATACGCAAGCTCCGGGATCGTCTCGCGGGCTGGGCTTCTGGACGCGCGAACATAACCCCTCGCCCGAGAGGGCACGTCGTCGACGTCATGCCGTTGGACGGAAGTTGCACGCTCCGTGGCGTGACGTCATCGCCGCGCGCGGCAGAACTCGTTTTTCTGCGATGAAGGACTTCCCTCCTCCGGAGTATTCTCTTTTACTCATCCGCGAAGATCCAGGCGAGGCGATAAAAGGCTGTGTAATTGTTTCCCAATGGATGCTGAGAATTATAGGCAGAACAATTCAAGACGACTCGAGGATAAAGTTGATGTCGCTTTGTGGGAAAAGATTGTATTCATTGTTTTAGCTTAATTGTACTTTATACAAACGAATAATTGTTGTATGAAGAGGGCAGCCGTTCACACAAGAATTGTAAGACTTAATGTGGCAACAGACAGCTCTTTATTGCCGTATTAAAAACGTGCCACGTACTTGTCATTAACGATGGTAGAATAATATGGTAGAAAGTAATAAAAGTCACAGGCGAAGGAGACAGGTAGCGGATAAATGGAGAAATGAGGGGAAATGAAGGTATATTATAGAAGTATATGTAAAACCGTATAGTGAAATAATAAAATTTAGAGAAAGCTAAGAAATGGAACAGAATCAGCTTGTATAAATCAGGTAGTAAGATAGGGATACCCTCGCCAATGCTTTTTAATATATATACGGACGTGATCATTAAAAAATAGTTGATGACTTTAAATGAGGTTTTTAAGATTAATAATGTCGAGATCCCAACATTACTTTTTGCCGACGACCAGCTTATCATAGGAAAATCTGAACATGAAACTCAAATAGCAGTTCACAAGTTAACTCAGATTGCTAATGAATATGGAATGAAGATCTCACCAAATAAAACAAAAGTGATGGCATTTAAGGGACTTGAACCTTTAAGAGCAAAGATAGTTATAGATGGCCAAATAATTGAACAAATTAGTGAATTTAAATCTCTCGGATATCATTTTAATTATATAAAATCTAGATCTGTGGAAATAAAATTGAACAACTTCACTTACTTCTGTGGAACATTACAACGAACTCTAAAGCATAATGTGCAAAAAGAAACTCTGCTTAGATTTTACAAAGTTATTGCCTTGTCATTACTGCTTTATGGAAGCGAGAGCTGGACATTAACATCAGATCAGGTGCGAAGAATTGAATCTGCAGAAATGAGATTTCTTCGTTTTGTGGAAGGATATTCACTATTAAATCACAAAAAAGTGTAGATATCAGAGAAGAATTAAATATTGAGCCAGTTGTAGAAATTATGAAGAAATATCGAAAAAAATGGAAAGATCATGTCCTGAGAATGCCACAACAAAAGCTAAGTAAAATAATCCTTCAATTTGCACCAAAAGGAAAAAGACGTGTAGGAAAATCCTTAAAGAGAGGGCATGAACAATGAGACGGAACAGATCAAACGGTCTAATCCCTGCTGTCGAAGATGATGATGTAAAACCGTAAGGTTTTAAAGATAGAAAATGCTATTTTTTTAATTTTTCAACTACAGCCTAGGCATAAAAAATCTGAAGAAAAAATTTCACAAAATTTAAAATTTGTTTTGAGAGGAAGAAGAGTTTTGAGAGGAAGGGGAGTTTTCGTGCCTGTTTTCAAGTTATAGGACACGGAATTACTTTTTGTTAATTTTTTGTCTAAAAATTTGTTTGGTTTGAATTTGGCGCCGAGAAAATATCAAAAGATGTTTTTAATAGTCTTAATTATTTTGTTATTTTTCGTTTTTTCAATTAGAAAAATGAGTGTCAAGTTGTCGAAAAAATTAAAATAACACAGTTTTGGATGGAGAGGGATAGGCGATGGTGGGAGGTAGGTTAAGAAGCCTTTCAAAAGTTTTATTTTTACGTAAGTCAAAATTTAACTATTAATATTTCATTTGATTTTCGGAAACTTTTACCACCTTATCCTTTGTTGACAAATATACAATATTTGCGAAAATGAATATTTGACATTTGCACAGGATACGCAATGCAAATAATTATAAATATTTTGAAGCTACCATACCCTGCAAATTCAGTTGTGTTGGAATAAGTCAACCTCATTAGATTGCAAGTTGCGGTTTCTTCAGCTAAACGTCCACAAAGATGAAGCGAACAATATTCGCCGACATTTTGCCAATGTGTCTTGCGTTGCGATTAAAACCCGTTCTAGGGTATGCGCTCGGCAACGTTGAAAGCACTTCTCGGAGCGGATGTCGTCGCCGCGAGAGCGTAGAGCAGGTGAGGCGGCGTGCCGGGGCACATTCCGCTCCGCGAGGCGCGGGTTCGAGCCCCGACGCGGTGGTCGGAGTGCCGCCACATCAACGCACGCGTAGCCGCTGGCGTTGGTGCTGCCCTCGCCGCTATGCTTTCTTTGAGAGCGTAGACTTCCGCGGCAGGAGTCAGTACTTACATGGTTATCCGGGAGACGCCGCGTCCAAGGCACAGGTGCCAACGTTTCGGTCCCAGTTTCTCTCCTTCTGTCTGCCAATTGGTCAGATGATCATCCGACCAATTGGCAGACAGGAGGAGAGAAACTAAACCCGTGCGCAATCCATCTCCGCGCAATAACTACGCCCTGATGAAGGTCGCAGAATGGTGATCAAAACGTTGGCACCGGTGCCTTGGACGCGGCGTCTACCGGATAGCCATGTAAATACTACGCTTTCTTTGGTTCCCGCAGGGTTTTGTCAAAATTCCTGTGACGAAAAAGCAATATAACCGGAAAATAAGCTTTGCTAGCGTTGCGTTTTATAAGTCAGTACTATATACCTATCGTTCTTTTAGGGGAGGGTGTCGTGGCAAAATTGCTACCACGTAGCTGGGTCCCGTGCTCGATCCCTAGTCAATATATGAATGTGAAATGTGTCAGTTCATGGAACAACCTATTTTATTTCCCTGCCGGAAGAAGGTATACGACGGATATTTTTGGCTCTTAAAAATCCATAGTTTCGATTTCCGTCCCCTTCACTTTATCATTCTTATGGCTACCATCTACTCATCAGTTAACCACTCTTAGGCTTTTATGATCTCCGCTGCTTAAGATTCCCTAAACGTGAATAAATTAAATTAAATAAAAATAATTTTTATATATTTGACAGTAATAACTTTTATATAATTAACGGTAATAATTTTTTCAATTAATTTCGAGTTTTCATTACACAATACACTCTTTTGAAACAATGCACATCTGTATGTCTACAAATAATTCAAATGTATAAATGTGACTAGAGGAAAGAAAATGCGGAAAAATTAATAAATTTAAACGAAAACAAAAGTTAATCTCATAAAATATAGAACATGAGTAAATAAAATGAAGTAAAAAATCCCAACAGGTGTTAAAATTGAAAAAATGAGACTTCAAAATGTGTGGAATGAAATAAATATGCCAATAAAAATATTGTGGCAAATACGCTTCTCTCTCAAATGTGTGCTTTCATTTATCTAACTAAAATTCTGAATATGAATTGTCTCAATCGTAAATTACAACCAATTTCTACAAATTCCATTAACACAAAGGAAAAGATAAACAAACAAGCCAGCATTCCCAGATCAAGGAATAGAGCCAGGTTCGAGGAATGTAATACTTCAACATACCATGTTCGGAAATGAACACACTGCAAATCCTGTAGCTTACGTACAAGAACTAGTCGGACGGTCGCCTATACAGAAACCTACACGTTCTCTTGTGCATCTTTACGAATATACAGAGCTCGTTATGTCTTCATCTTCCGCTTATCTCCACGAAGATTTAACTCTTCGGTTGACAATGTACTATTTCTCCGCAGCCATTGGCCGTTGGCTCGCCGATGTCTTCTCTCTGATATTTCATGTATATGTTCTTACTCGAAAGAAATCCTGTGTAAATAGCTCACAATGCGCGTTCGATTTTCTTTTGCATCGCCACTTTCGTAAATGATGGGGATGTTCCTCAGGGGTGGGAAACAACCTTGTGCTGAAAGCGCGTCCATAGAATGGTTCAAACGCCTAGCTTTTCTGCAACGCCTAGCTTTTCATGTGTGTTCGCAATTCAACTTGGGTTACGTGGAATCTGACCAACAGACCAACTGATTCGTAATTGGTTCTCATAATAGTTATCCACCAATGCAATATCCACCCCAATCCTCGAATATAGTCTTGTTACATTTAGTTGTTAGTAATATGTGTTTATCTTGGAATGAGTACATCGAATTAAACAATTAATGCTATTTGTCAATGAGTTTAGCCATTAAAAAATGCGCCGGTGGACAAAAGCAATCTCGGGATTCTTGAACCATTTTGACTCAAAAGAATTCCCCATCGTTAATCATTATTAACATCACTCAAATGAAAATAATTAGGTCTGCCCTACACTCTCCAACCTTAAAAAAATATTTATAAAAAGTAATTACTATTCCTAAAGTATTTGAATAATAAAAAAAATACATCAAGAGCAGGTTCTTTAATTAAATCGACGAATATCGAATATTTCCTTCTTCATTGAAGTTTTCTACTTTTTCTAGTAAATGAATTGATGAAATGGCTCTCATTTTTTATGTATGAAAAAGAGAAAAATAAACGACAGGCATAGGGAAAGAAAAAAATCATGAGAAAAACGAAGATAGAGAGGATTTCGATCAATTGAAAAGACGAAGATTGGTTGATTTGGATTATTTGAATTTAAGGGCTCAGCAATGAACAGCTCATGTCGTTTGTTCATAATTTAGAGAACAGTTTTCGTTTCAAAGTTGGAAAATTTTGTTTCACTGGAGAGGTCATTTGGTGAAATTCCGTAGCAGTGGTGGGGACAGAGGTCGCAACACACCTGGCAACCCTGACTGGCGCAGCGTACAGTGCGGCTTATCAGGCGATCACCGGCGCTCACACAACTCCCTATGCTCATCGCGTCTTTCTTCCTTCCACCGTCCACCCGCAAGCGGTTGCAGACGTCCTCCGCACAACTCGATACCGAGTTCAATGCAAAATGGAAAATAAAACATCTCTTTCTACTTTCTCGCTACGGCGTAGAGAGAAAGTTATGTAATGCTGCGCGAAAAAAAGGGCGAATTTTCGGCAGAAAAACTCTTATTGCTTGGCCTTGGTAACGAAAAAGTGGATAAATCCAGTTGTTAAATTTAGAAAAAAATTCTCTAGCACGTGATGCAGCCAGAATTCATGTTTTATGGGTCGTTGATACCGAAAAATTGAATAACGGCGAAATGTTTCTGTCCGGCCGGGTGTGTGAAGGACGTTTAAGAGAATGGTGCAAGTCTAATTTTCGTTAAAAACTGAATTTTCGAAATTTGCAAAAATTTAAATTTTTTTCGGCGTCTTCCTACAACAACAATAATGAAGAGAGAGATTTTTTCTTAATGAAAACTGTTCCTTAAATATAGATTTTGAAATAAGGTCATGTCCAATTTTTCGAAAATTTGAGAACTTGCGTGAAAGTACGGGCGAGAAACCACGTGTTGTTTTAGCACCATTAGTTTCAATCTTCTTCGCTTTCTCATGAGACTAGGGTAAGGGTCTAGCTAAATCAATCGATAAATCAATATCGGGTGGAAAACTTTCATCCGAAGGGAATGTTGTGAGAGTTACGAGTGTTACGAACGGGAAATTCGAACTAGGGTTTAAAAACTCTTAATTCTGGAACGTACATTTTGAATGGCCTTAGGATGAAATTTTCTTTACAAAGAAAATGTTTTTTCTGTAGCCCTAACTTTACCGCAGCCTTTAGCCATTGGCCTTTCCTTCTAGAGTTTTTCCTCAAACTCTGTTTTGCTCTAGCTTTTAGTTTCGTTGTGGTTAGAGAGGAGAGCAGTGTACGGAGTTATTTGCGTTTGGAGAAGTTCCTTGTGTTCAATTTTGTAAGCAGTTTTTTGCATGATAATTTCCTTATAATTGGCGCTGAGTAGAAAACTCCGGTTAAAGTGACGGTTTTGCAGCCGCACTGCAGCACCCACGAAAATATACGACGTATTTTCACTAACTTCAACTAGTGGTGCTAAAACAGCACGTTCTTTCTCGCCCGTATTTTTACGTAAATTTACGCGAAAAGTATTCAAATTTTCGAAAAAATGAATTTTGCAATTTTCGAAAAGTTAGAGCTTTTAACGAACATGAGACCTGCACCATTCTTTTAAACGTCATTCATAGTTCCCCAAAACAAAATTTAATAAAAAACGATGAACCAATCTAAACGTTTGACAGTCAAACATTTAGAGTCGTTAAAGTCATGAAGTGAGGTTGGTTGTCACAGGCCTACGGTAGGTTAGCACTAGCTTAGGGTAGGTTGGGACACTATTTCCATGACAGTGTGTAGTGTTAAATCAAAGACAAAATAAATCATTTGTCAAAGTTTTATTTACAGCAATGAACACAAATTATCACCGGTATTGCAGCGACACATTGACAACAGCAAAATGCAATCTTGGTAGTTTCAAAATTAAATATCTGCATATTTAACGCTCTTTAATAAAAAAATGCTTAAATTGCAATAGACGAGCGAAGTAAAGTTGCAGGTTTAAGATTCAAATAAAGAAACTATTTTATTTGTAAATATTTGACTGTCAAACATTTACAGGGGCGGATCTAGCCGATTATTTTGATGGGGGAGGGCCATTAAAGGTTTTTTAAAAATAATAAACATATTTATTATGTATTGTATATTATTTTGGTAGTGTATATATGATAATTTACAATGATATTGTTTAAATAATTACATAATTTTAATATGAATAAATATTTAAACCAATTGTGCCGTTTAAAGGAAGATAAGAAACCCTAACAAAACCCTAGGCCTTTGGGGGGGTCCATGGCCCCCATGGACCCCCTGGATCCGCCTTTAGAGTCGTCAAAGACATCAAGTGCGTTTAGAAGTTATGGGGGTGGCTCACAGTTAGTAGGACAACCTGTATACGAGTTGTTGTTTTTTTGCATCATCGTCAGTCATTGATTGATACTAAAGTTATTTCCGTTACTTCCGCCACGCCACTCCCACTCTCCGTGGGTTGAAGCGCCAGCAAACGCGGGGGGGGGGGGGCCGCGGGCACCGCGTGAGGTCGAGGCGTTGGGGGCGGCGGCGGCGGGGCTGGGGGCGGGGGCCGTAGCTCAAGCGGCGCGCGGAGCAGCGGAAAGCAAGACCCGCAGCAGCAAGGTATTATTATATTATCGCCTGATTATTTTTATATTATTTCAACTCGTAAAATGGCGCGCCGGTGGCGTAAAGAGGCCGTAACTCAGCCGCCGCGCCCTATCTGATGATGGCGACCGGCTCCGCACCGGCGCGCTGCACTGCCGCTCGGCGCGCTGGGGAAAGCTCAGGGTTGGGTGGTCGACGCCCGCGTGGAAAAATAATTTAGATTTTTCAAAATATTATATTCTAATCCTCATTGCAACAATAGTTATAACCAGTGTTTGATTTATAAAATTTTAGGTCCTGGAACGCATCCAAAATTAGTTATTCATTTAAGGGAAATAGTTGTATATTTATAACATAATTTAATAATTATAAATAACACTTAATTAAATTAGTAACAATGGTAGCACTTGCTCAATGTGAATGGAATGATAATATGAAATACAAAATTAGAGTTTATAATGTTACCTATACAGAGTTAGAGTTAGAGTTTATAATGTTACCTATACAGAGTACCTATTAGAGTTTATAATATACCTATTCTAATAATTTTATTATGCTCGTAGAAATGATACAGTTAAGTGTAAAATTATTTAATTTTGAGTTTAAGAAAGTTCATCGAACTAAAACTTGAATTAGCCAAGTCCTCTGCTTTCCCCCCTATTTTTTTCCCGAGGTGCCGATATGCCGCGCCGTTCTGTCGCGTTCCGCTAGAAATCAACCCCTGGTTATTAGTACTACATACTCTATTGTTGTATACAATAGTGTTGTAAATAGAGTTGTGCACAATACTTATAACTAATAAAATAAATGCATGATATGAATGATAAAAGTGACATTGTTTTTTGCGATTAGAAAATGTTGGGACACGAGTCCGAAAGGCCGAATGGCCCAATTCTATGAGTAAAGTGAAATCACTTTTACCGCATGTATTATATACAATATTTTACACATCGTGACTGACTTTCATTTCATTTTAAATTCAAAAATACAAATCCGTTAGTGATATATTATGTCAGAAGTAACTGATGCGATCAGACGAAAGTATTTTGTGTTGTTTGTTGCATACACAGATTTATGTGAATACTTGAGAATCGTCTCACTTTCTGCAATAGTGCTAAAATTGAGCACGCTAAGAATGCCATTAAAGAACATCTTTTACTAGTGGGTGTTTCAAAATATAATATTAAAAATTGTATGATTAGGAATAAGGGTTGGAGAAATTTCCGACATTTCATTTCTCTCTCAAAAGAAATGAAATTCCCCTGAAAGCAATACGTGTCAAATATGATTCCGATGTCTAACATAACGCAATTATCTATATGCACGGGTATATCAATTACTGAAAATAACATTTGTGAAATATGTTATGAATTTTTCTTAATCATTTGAAATACATTATGAAATAGATTATGATTTTTTCTTATTCATAATGCCGTTCAAAAATAACATTTGTGAATATGTTGTTATTCAAACAATTTATCCCGAAATTCATAAATGACAATAATGATTAAAGGACCTTTAAAATTTATATTAGGTACAAAAACAAATGCCTAAAGTAATGACATATTTTTCAATTAAAAAAAGGTTTCGTGATATCATTAAACAAGAAACATACAATTGTAACAAATTCACACGTAAATATGTAGATATTTCGTGCATAATTTTACCCTTACTCGAGAAATGCTAGTGGAGAGAATTGAAAGCATAGAAAAATTTCACATATCATTTTGTGAAAGAATTAGAGCGTTTTATTTCAAAAATAGGACAATTATGTATTTCTATGGCGAAGTAAACTTCTAGCATAAAATTCTTCGAACAGGAAGCCACTCTGCCTGTTCCATTAATTTACAGCTTGGAAAAGAATCCCTAAAGCAGCTGTAATGGCTATAAAACTCTGCGTCTACATTTATCTTTCTTAAATTTTAGCCTGGAAGGACAAGCAGACTGTCAGGTTATTTAAAATAAAGAAATAACACAACAAAAATAATTTACTGCCGAGGTTGATATGTTACCGAGCTTTTCATACCGTCATACAACTGCTAGTCCCTACTGTTATACTTCGCTGATGTTCAAAATTGTCACTAGTTACTAAGCGTTCATAATTGTCACTGGTTATTACTGCTCTTTAAACATTTCTCTTAAAAATGTCTTTTGGAAATCCCTAACGAGTTTATGGGTGTTACTAAAATGTATCCATTAATCCTCGTGGTAACTTCTCGACCTTCTCACGCACGAAAGTTCAGCGCCACCATCCCCCTCCCCACAAGTCCTCCTCATACACACAAACACACACACGCGCGCGCGCTCACGCACTCGCAACGCACAACCGCACGTCCCGGCCTGCGTCCGTGCCTGCGTCTCTGCGGCTTACTCACCCGCCTCACAGAATATTAATTACCAATGCGGTCGCAAAGCGGCAGAATTACGATGATTGCGAAGGAATTCTTCCCCTGCCCCGCGCACCGTCGCTCGCGCGTCTTCCCTTTGTTTCGCGCGAAAACAATACGCAGTACTTCACAGCGCAATGTCATTAGCCTTAATAAACTTATCTGATTACTTTACTGCGGCGCTGGAGACCCCCGGACGGCCTTCCTAATGACAGACTATCGGGCGCGGAGAAAAAGGTCAAGATTGATGTTGCATTTATCTTGGGCGTGTTGGTACCGAATCACGGCGGTGCGCATGCGTGAAAGAAAACTCGAGGGGGCAGCGCATAAAAAAAAAAAACGTTAAAGAAAAGAACACAGCAGCTCTCTAGCGTCCGCGCCAGCAAAACGACGCCTCCGACGCCAACAACAATCTCTGCGTAAGATGGAAACAAAGTGCAAGAATGAAAAAAGGACATAGAAGGCGGAATTGGGAATCGTGCATAAAGCGAGTCCGGAGGTGGGGAGGGACGGTGGGGGAGGGGAAGGGGGGGAGCGGGGCGTGATGTCTGCGCGGCGGTGGGGCCGGCGCGGCGGCTGGCACCGGAGCGGCAACCGGCGCGACAACGGGGTCGATGAGAGCGGAGGGGACGGTGAGTCTGCCGTGGCGGCGGAGGTGTGGGAGATGAGGGCGGCGGGCAGTGGCGTTACTTTCGGGCCCGCAAGGCCCGCAATGCGAGCGGGCCCAGGTAAAACAGGCCCCACTTTTAGGCTTTTTTTACTTCTGTATGAAATATTAATTACTTGATACTTTCTCTGATACTTCGCGATAGTTGATACAATTTATTTACCTTTGAAATTTATCTTCCAGAAGAGCGATTTCTTTCCACTTCAGTAGATTATATAACTCTGTTTCTGAATTAACAAAGGTAAGCAATTCATTTAGGTTTGATAACAGTCTTAATTTCATAAAATTAAATAATTAATGCAGATTTTTCTACTATTGGTTATTAATCATACACTGATGAATTTGACTTTGTTAAAGGATATATTTTTATTTAACGTACTTTTTATTTAAGTTGCTTGTGTTTGCTACTTGTGTTTATTTTATGAAGGGGGGCCGGCTAAAAATTTTGCGGGCGGGCTCCCACACATTTCGCTACGTTACTGGCGTCAGGAATGGTGAGTCTTCCGTGGCGGCAGAGGCAATGACGACTCCGGAGGAAACGGGGGCGTTGCGATGGAAGCAGCTGATGGAACTGAAGTGGTAACAGGTCGAAGAGCGTGTCATGATACGAGCATGAGTCCGGCAGCAGCGTCGGCGACTGATAATGTTGGGATGTATCTACAGGTGAGTTCAGTAAGCGCCGGTTTTCGAAGAATAGAAACGAACCTTGAACCGTTGTGAAAATGGTGAATTTTGGGTAGGGATAGGTGATGATAATAATCGCAATAGCAGTGATATTTGGCATGGGTGGCAGTGTTATGGTGGTATTGATAAGAATGTGTGATGGTTTTAAGGTGGTGGTGAAAAGGAAGCAAACTAAGAAAGAGTCAACACAAATCTGCCAAGGGAGTGACTATACTGCGAGTAATATTTCTGCCGACTTGACAGCTCCAGGCTGACAGGGGTGAGGGGGTTTCGTGATCCAATCAGAGGCTTCAAATTTTGATGATGTCACTACAGAGTTGCCGACGTTTACTGTACTTACGGCGTCTCCATCTGCTTTGCGCGTGTTATGCAAAAATGTTTCGTTATTCCTTGTTTTGGCAGGATTATAGTGTAAGGCACTGCGATAAAATTGTGTAACAGAATTTCATCAAAATAAACTAGTGACATTATTACAATTCTACCAAAAATACAATGAGCTAGACGTGTATGCCTCAACAGCAGATCTGACGCAAGAACGAACACGTGTTTGCCGCCCGAGTAAGTGGCAACATCGCTCTCCCCCACACCCCTCACACCCAGCTGTCAAGTCGGCAGAACTTTTTCTTCGCAGTGTAGAGTATCGGATTGAGTGATTATTTCGTGTTTCCGGACGCGTTACGAGCTATTAGTCTCGAAAGTGTAGTGCATGTTTTATCACGGGAGATGACGGTGAGATCCACTGGATGGTGACGGCCCCGGCCTACGCGTCGGCTTTCGGGGTTTTCCCCAGTCAGGTATCCCCCACCAGTGCGGAACCACCCTAGCCGCGACAAGCTCTCAGCCCCGGACTGGTCTCTCGAAATGTGTGATAGTGTGTAAGTATTTAAGTGTGTAAGTATGTGCTGAAGATAGGGCAAGGAAGGGGAAGGAATGATTGCGCGCGGTCTCGAATCTAGCTATTAGGGAGTTTTTGCCACCTCGAACAATAAGTACTATCGATCTTCTGCTCATGCGCAGTTCAATTTTCGCATCACTTTAGTTCATCTGCGCACGCGCAGAAGATTGATAGTACGTAATGTTCGAGGTGGCAAAAAACTCCCTAGTGTCTAAAATCCTGCCAACGTCGGGTCTCGAACTCTAGGACCGGGGCACTGCAGTGACATCACTTGATGCCACCTCAGCCGTCTCACAGTAGCAGAGATGGTAGTAGCGCGGCAAGTAGAAAAGCGGGAAGGAGTGTGGCGAGGAGGGAAGCGACGAGGTGGCCGGCGGAGGAGTGAAGATCAATGGTGGCGTGGCGCTCAGTGGAGAGGAGCGTTTGTGGGGGAGGGAACGAGTTGCAGGGAAGGGGGCGTAGTGCCGAGAGCGCCTCTGGCGGAGGCCACCGCCAACGACAGGGTCGCCTCCGTCACCAGGAAGAGATTTCGCTGCAGCTACTCACATTTTCTCCAGAGCGCTCGTGCAAGAGAGCATTCGGCGAATGGGCATTGGTGGACAATCCGCAACGCATCTGTTTCCTGACGTATCGATCGTGCACGAGCCAGGAGCGTTTTGTCTTGACCCTTAAAACATTTCTTTTAAACGCCTTAAAGAAAATTTTCAATCCGCAATCTAAACAAAGAGCATACATTCTGGACCTTCTTTTATATAGGAGTGTATGATTTTGAATTTATTTTAGTAGCTGTTATTTCTTATTACACGGGTATCAAGGAAGTCATATGAATCCTAAATATACTTTATTTAATGCCGAGGAAAATATGTTGGTAATTATACATTAAAACGGTATAAAAGTGGCAAAAAAGGCACCATGATCAGAAAACGAACATTACTTTATATACTTCTACTTTCTCACCTTACTTCATAAGAAGAGAAAACGCCGGAAAACGGCGAATTTCCGACAGAAAAACTCTTATTGCCGGTTTCTGGTAGCAAAAACGTAGATGAATGTTGTTTATATATGTAGTAAATTACTTCTTCTAACGCGTTTTGTAAAAAGAATACAAGTTTTTGGGATTCTTGATACCGAAAAATCGATTGACGGCGAAACATCTGTTCGTCGGTGGCCGATGCTAACGCCTAAATCGGTCAGCTGATTTTCTCCAAAATTTATATTCCTCCATAGGTTTTAGGGAACTCGATGCCCTGCGAATTTGACTTTAGGGGCTACTTTACACGAAGCCTCAATTACATTCTTAAAATTTTCTCAAACATGGCTCCAAATTTTTTTTTAACAAAGTTCGTCTCCGGTTGGCGTAAAGGACGGTTAAATAACGGCTCAGGTCTCATTTTCGTTCAAATATCGGACATTTCGTAAATTGCAAAAGTTCAACTTTTTCGGCATTTCTTTGAGTTGCAGGATCTCTTTCCCTATGTAGTAGAATGATGAATAAAAGCACCAAAAAAGAAAGGATATTAACATTGGAAAAATATACATTTTCACTTTCAAGTTATAGAAAACAAGCTTTCAAGTTATAGTATTTACATAGAACCACATATTTTGCTTTTCTAGTATTGCTAACAAAATAGCAATTGACAACCTCGGCTCTACTTCTACCAAAGCTAAAAAAAAAGAAGAGCTCTAGACAACACGCGCATAGTGATGGCACGTTTATATCCAGAAATAAAACAAGGGTCCATCCCGGCATTTCCTCAATAGATGAGAGAAACTGAGTGTAAATTCTGATCGCGATGGTATCATTGACTCAGAAAATATAATACATTACTTGCCAATGGTATATTTAGTATTTTTAAAATTATGCAGTAAAATGTTAACTAATGCATTATTTGTCACTGTTAATATAAATATTTTTTCATTTTCATGAAGAGCATAGTCTCTAATTGTATAGCAAGAGTTCTGCACCAGAAATATTTAATGGGGCACTTAAACTTGTGTATCGATTTCAATTGTTTAGTGACTGACATATTGATAAGAATGAAAATTATGAACCATTAAGCGAAAATCATTACGAAAATTTCAATAATCGGAAATACAATTAATCATACGAATGCATATAGTTGGAATGTGTATTATAGTTAATTATATGAATGGACTATTTTTTATTGTTCAATTTAAATATTTTTATTGAAATAATATGATTGATACTGGTAACACACAGTTACCACTCTTACCTCAATACTTGAGAATATTTTTTTTAAAAGTTTCAAGGAAAAAGAAACGTCAAGGAGTGAGGCAATTTTTTCATCGAGTAACAGCATCTAAAAGTTTTTTATCTGTACTTTACACCCGATATATGAAATATAGCTGAACATAAAGTACTCCACGGGCCTCAAGTCAAACCGAAAGGCCATATCCAATATGATAGATGGCGAAATTTCCTCGTTACTTCCCAGACACGACATCTGGCACCGACACAAACGTCCGCGAACACTACTCACAAGCAAAACAGAAAAGACTCGAAAATATATGGAACGTCAAAGGTCGTCATAGCATGTCACGCGTCCTGATCTCCCTCCTCTGCTTAGCTTTTATACACGACGAACGATTCAAGGTCTATTAGCCGGTTGCACCACGACTTACGCCGCGCCATCGCCGCCCCGACAGCGCGGCACCGCGACCGACCGCCGACGACAAACGCGACCCACCCGCCGTAAATACATCGCGCGGCTGACAAGGATTTGCTCTGAGAGAACGCGCAGGCACGGGCACGCGCGCGCGAACGCAAAATGAGAAATCCCGGCCGATTCAATCCTAGAAACGCAACGCAGTCCGCGCTCACAATGGTGGGCGTGCCGACGCGCTTTATAGAAACCTCGCTGTGCGGGGCGCGTTCAATAATTGCGGCATTCCTGGGGGTGCGGAGTCGGCGGAGGCGGCCTATTTAGCGGCGAGCCGCAGCGCGGGGCGCGTTCACAAAGCCGTAGGGCGCGGGGAACTTCTACGAACATGTCGTCCGCGGCGGAGGTTCTCTAATGTTACAATAATTCGCTTCCTTCTTTGGAGCCGCCGCTGATGCCGGGTGGGGGGTGGGGGGACGGAGGGGGCAACGGCGAGGGGGGGCGGGGGGTTGACGCAGGGCGACGGGCCATCGAAGGCAACCGCCGCACCGGCGCTGCCTCATCCGCACCTGAGTTCATAATTAAACGCGTCGACCGGCTGCCATTCCTAGTGTGGAATTCAATGCACATCTCGCCCTGTCCGCCGGCGGCGGTGGCGGAGGCGGCGGCAACGCGCAGGAGGCAACGCGCAAAAGGCCGGACTGCGCGCCGGTGCACCGCCGCCTGGGCTCGCGTCGCCGCCGCCGCAGTCGCAGTCTGGCTGATGCATTCACTGCGGGTGACAGCTCTAGGAACAGGATAATTCCCATGTCGCCGGCTGGCCGTCCGCCCGCCCGCCCGCCCGCCCGGCCAGTTCTGGTTCGCGGGGCGCTTGCTTTGCTCCCAGGCCGCCCCGCCCCCTTCCCGCCCCCGCCCCACTCGCAGGCCGGCCTGCACCACCTCGCCCCGCGCTCCGTCGCCGGCGGCTGCGGCGGCGGCGAGGTCCGCGGAGCTTATCTCCGTCGAGATACCCGCCCGGCCGGCCGGCGCGCCGCCCGCCCATCTGCTAATTAGGCGCCGCATGTCCACAATTTGCCACTTTTGTCGTTTTTTGCGTCAAGAAACGAAACTAAGAGCCGCCTTTCTCTTCTCTTTATTCAGGAACGCGCGACCTGTTTGCCTGCGTCCCGGGCTCCACGCGAAATATGCACGCCGCCTGAGGAACAGACCTCTCGAATGGCGATGCGGTCGGTATTCATTTGCCGTGATCTTATGCGCTAACTCGAGATGTTTGTTTCCCCTTTTCTTTCGTACAAACTGCCTATCCCTGCCTCCCTCTGATCCTATCATTTTTCTTCCTCCCTCCTTTCTTCACCCTCCTTTTCCCTCATTCTTACAATCTTCTTCTCCTCGTAACGTTTCCTCAAACTCTCTCTATTTCCTTCATTGACGCTCTTCTCTTTCTCCTTACCTCTCTCTTTTTTCCATTGCCTTCCTCCATTCGCCATACTTTCCTTTCTACTTTCTCTCTCACCCATTCTTTCTTTCTATTTCTGAAACTTCACTCACTCTTTCGCTCTCCCTTTCTCTCTTGTTCTCTCTCTCTTTTTCTCCTTCATTCTCTCTCTCTGTCCTTTTGTCTCTGTTTTGCTTCTTCTCTCTTTCTCGTTTCGTCTTTCTCCTTCTTTCTCGTTTCGCCTCTCTCCTTGCATCTCTCTTTCGTGCTTCATCTATCTCTCTTTCTTGTCAGTCTCTCTCTTTCTTGCTCCGTCTCGCTTTTCCTTGCTCCGTCTCTCCGTTTTCCTCTCTCCTCATAGCTCTCTTGTTCTATGTGCATTTCTTGGTCTGCCTCTGCCCAATGCACTTTCTTGATCTGCCTTTGTATCTATCTAAATGTGTCTCGTCAGTTCTGTCTCTCCAGTTCTGTTCCTACCAGATCTATCTCCCTCAATCTGTCTCCATCTTGAGGGAAAAGTGAGTGAAGGTTTTGAAGAATTGCAGGAGCGCAAATCGATATCATCTGCGGAACGACCACTTTTTGCGACTTTATTATCGTTTCTGGGATCGAGAGCTCGCAAGAGCGAAGCGCCAGTTTCCTCCACGTCTCTTCACAGAATTCCGAGGGCAACAAAAGGTGGGAGAATTGCTTCTTCTGCTTCGCATTCTCCGTGGGAGGCAAGGGCCGGACATAATGTGAGGCTCCCCTTCCCCCCCTCCGCGCCGCGACGCCGAGAGGTCAATTGCATTAGTCTGCGCCTCAGAGTGGGTACATTCTCTGATCAGACATGTTGCGGGCCTTTATACAGTATTATTGTACTGCATCTCCACAACACCAGGTCAAATCGAGAAACTGTCTTGAACCGTAAGTCTTAAAACTTTCAAATTCAGTTCATGTTTACTTATGATTTAAAAATCAAAACACGATAAAATAGTCGTTTTATTTTACAGTCATATACTTTTACGATTTCTTGAGTTCTAATTTAAATATATTTCCCAACAATGTCAAGGCTAAATAAGTACGTAGTTTTCTCTCAGAAGTGAAATGGAATGAGTATAGAGTTCAAGCGTGTCAGCCTCTTAGATCATAAGCATCATAAGCGTAGTGCATGTTGTATCCTGTGTGGTGGTATTCTTCCTCCGCTGGTACGTAAGATTCGACGCCGAACTACACGCCTGGTTGTTTTCTCCATTATGGAATCCCTTCCGGCGGGACACAGCGAATCAAGATTTAAACTCCCGATTGCTCGCCCGATATGAGTGATAGTGAGTTACTTTTTTTTTGCAGCTTCGTTTCGAAGTGTAAACAGGATTATAAATTCTACTTATTTTATTCTACACTGTACAATAGATTTTTTGACAACGATATTGCCCAGTGTGTAATTTATTTGCATTTTCGTTTGATTAGCATGTCAACTTCCCAGACATAACAATATCTAAAAGAATCGTACTTACAAAATTGGGTAAACACATCTTTACATAGCGATCACTGGTCATCTTCACTCGGTGCTATTACCAAAAAACTGATTTGAGGGGAGCCCGATAAAATAACATTTAACATTCAACATAGAACATTCAAGTCATCGAACATTCAACATTTAACGTAAAGACATAATTTCTTCATTAATGTTAATTTTTATATCCAGGAGACGTGAAAGATCTTGATATCATTCATGTGCTATGACGTTTTGTGTAATAAGTGTAAAGTTAGTACACTTTAGAGCTCGACAAATGATATTACAATAAATTTTATATGATTACAAGAAACGGAGTAGAATTTCTTATCGGGTGAGTGCTATATAACTCTGATTTGTCTGTCTACCTGGCGACTACGAGTTACGGCTTGCATAAAAACTAATTAATACAAAGTTTCAAATCCACTTTATTTTATTTAAAGGGCATGCAGTGCTCCTTAGGACAGCAGGAACAATCGTTAACATTCTGTAAGGAAAATTTAGAAAGATCTTTTGGAACAATGATACTAGAACATTTTATATGTTAACTCATTAAATGCATAGAGAATGCATAAAAATAAGTAATACACGTTAATCGCCATTAATTCCATGGAATTTATTCTCTCTTTCATTGAGATAACAGCGCTCCATATCTTCGAGTGAACAGAAAAGTGAACATTTCACAAGTTGTCATTTTTGAGTTAAGATAAGAAAATGTGTTCAGAAGTTATTTGAAATATACTCGTAAGAATTGTTTAAAAGAAGTTAACAAGACCGGCTTTTAGATTAACGTTTTGTCTCTGGCAGCAAAATAAACGTTTTTTCTCAGAATAAAAACGTTCTTCTTGGGAAATGAAAATTGTTTTAGATGAATATTTTCTGGTAATAAGATGACTTTTCTTGTGCACCGACAATATGATGTTGCTCGAGAACTACATTTTGTACTCGCCTACAGCGAGAGTTGATTGATTGATTGGTGATTCCGAGAGTGTCAACTGCTAAGATTGTTACTCTCGTAAGTGCAGTGCATGTTTTTATCGCGGGAGATAGCGGCGATGTTCCCTCGCTGAATGGCGAGCCCCGGTGCCGTCCTACTAGTCGGTTAGCGGCTAGTTCTCCCACAACCAGGTATCTCCCAGAGGGGTACAACCCCAACCGGGATAAACTCTAAGCTCTTGACAGATCTCCTGGCATATGCAGTAGAGCACACCAGTTTGTGTGTAAGTACGTGACATGGGTAGGACAAAGAAGAGGAAGAAATGATCGCGCGCGATGTATGACCCGTTTCTTAGGGTACTACTCTGTTATTCGCCAGGTGTTGATCGGAGAAATTTCGGAAAAACTACCCTATCAGAGCAGCCGGCCGCTAGAATTCTCCAAATAGTGGCTGAATTTGACCTAGCTATCTAGCTAGGTTGAAAATCCTGCCACTGTCAACCCTACGACCTCTCGATCAGAGATACTAAAGTGACATCAATTAATAACCTGAGCCACCTAAGCCGGTACGAGAATCGAAACACCTTACTGGTGCTACCAGCTACCCTCCTCTTCTGCTTCCCCTCCGACGAAGAAATTTTCCCAATTCCACTCCTCCAACAGGCGGGCATCCGCTGGCACAGGCTGCTCTCCAATGGTCACGATGCCCTTAGCGGCTCTTTCGGGAGGCGATGAGTAATTCGAGAGACTCTGCTTGTGTGATGAGCAATGTAAACGCTATGCTCATGTCACGGTATTTTCGGCGGCGTTCAAGTAATTATTCACAAACGAAGAAACTTTGAAAACTTCGTGCTAAGCTTACTTTATTGATGAGCGATGTGTAAATGATGA
Organism: Acheta domesticus; assembly: GCA_031308135.1. Taxonomy (NCBI): domain Eukaryota; kingdom Metazoa; phylum Arthropoda; class Insecta; order Orthoptera; family Gryllidae; genus Acheta; species Acheta domesticus. Next base: position 75,137,879 of record JAHLJT010000631.1, on the reverse strand, counting down.
AAACAAGCACGAACACAAGAGTAACGATTTGCGATGGATAATTGACCTGCATTGATTCTTATTGAAAGTTTTCTTTCTTCCAAGAAAAAACATAAGATGAAAGTAAACCAATGTTCAATGATCGGTTAGATCACTAAAGATTGAATTCAAACTGTAGCAAATTGTTTCGAAGTTTAGAAATTTCGATGGTGATTGCAAATATTTTGAAATTTAGATCTCATCATTTATACACGTCTTGGAAAATCACGGTTGTCAATCGGAATGAGAAGTTGTCTCTTACCAGAGATTTGAATAGGCAGGGCATTATTTATTAATTGCCCTCAAACTTGTCGATAAGTTGACTCCAAAAGTATTGGTTTAGTGGTGAAATGTCGTTGGCATTTAAAATTAATGTATTGTTGGCAATGACAACACCTTTGATCATTCTAATTGACTCCAAAAGTGTCCAAGTGTAAGAATAGAGAAACACTTTGCGACTCGCTTTTGCCAATTCGTAAGATCGCGTATTTGAAAGTCACTGTTTGTGCAACTTCCAAAGTGTTCAGTTGCGATGGATCCTGTATTATGGTATTCAATGTCGGGGATCCCTCATATATGTTAATACCTAGAGTATGACTCTGGGAAGGACAAAATTGCAGTGAAGTTAAAGTGTCTGAAATAATGAATAACATTCGTAAATACTTCAGAACATGTCTTCAATAATACGCGTGCTTATTGGATACGTCGACTAGAGCCAGGACATCTAATGGTTGGCAAGAATCTCTGACACTGTTTAGGATGGAAATCATATACCGGAACCATAGGTCGAAGAAAGCACATAGGACCAGATGGAATTTTCATACTGAACAACTGTATCTTCTGATAGCAAATAATTGTCAGATCACTATCAACATGGTATATATTGTTTGAACCTTCAAAGAATTTTGCATAGTTAAGGAAAATAGTGTGCAGTTGAGGAATGATCGCGTCATATGTTTGAGAGTAACTTATTGAGAGTTTTGAATCACCTACGGAAAGGTTGTTGGCGTAAATTGGCTGAGAGATATCCAAGTCCGCTCAGCATGGAAAGGAATGTTAAAGGCTTCTCTAAAGGGGACTAAGAGTAAGAGATCGTTTAATTATTGATTTGGGTGGTTATTACTATGAAGTGTCGCCAAATTAAATACGAAAAGATCCATAATAAGCAAAAGAGTCACTTAATAGATAGTTTAGAAGTGTGAACCCATCGTATAGCTGTTACTGTGCATATCGTAAACCTCTGGAAGCCGTGGATGAAACCCCATTCGATACATCTGCAGTTCTGGTAAGAGAAGCAGATTCACAGCGAGTTTCTTCAGAGTTCTCCGGTCTCTTCTACCTCTCATTCCACAACCATCATTGAAACCACATCATCATCCCCCATCCATCAAAACGACTGACTGAAGAAACGGCCAGAGAGGCTACGAACTCCGCAGCAAAACGACGCACGAGAGACGCGCGAGTTGAAAAGGGCTGCGAGGCTCCGCGGCTCTGTCCTCGCAGCGCGCGCCACTCCGCGTGAAGGAGTCGCTGCCGGTGCTGCCGCTGCCGCCAAGAGCTCTCCAGAGGACACCACTAGATGCTCGTTAATCTTCGTCAGGCGCGGCGGGCGGCGGGCGCGGCGGCGGGCGGGCGACGGCGGCGGCGGCGGCGGCACAGCGCGAGGTGACTTACTCGTGTCTTCATCCTCGCCGGACCGCGCCCGCCCCACCACCGCCACCGCCGCCCTCTCCTCCCCCGCCGCGCAGTGATATTTAATAACCTCCGGGAGGCGGCGGGGGCGGAGTGACGGATCGGCGCGCCGCCGCCGTTGCGAAAGGGCGCCGCGTGACGCGCCAAGTCTGCGAGCGGGGTGGGGAGGGGGAGGGGCGGGGAAAGCACGGGGGTGGGGAGGGGGGCGAATAAAAGGCGTCGCAAAAGAAACAAGACGAACAAAAGAATAAACACGAGTGGGAAAGGGTCCTCCGCTCAGAGGCGCCGCCGGGGTCGAGGCCGCGGGGCCAAGAGGCGAGTGCAGGGACTGCGCTCGGGAGGCGAAGGGCAGCGCGAGAGGCGCGCCAGCTCGCGGCAAGTGGATGCAGGTTGAAGGGGGGGAGGTGGATGATGGGCAGGTGGCGACGGTGGCTAGAGACAAGTCGGCAAGCACTGTACCGCGGGGCAGTTAGATCGATTGATTTGTGATACCGGGCGCGTCAACGGCTAAGGCCATTCGTCCCATAAGTGTAGTGTATGATGTTATCGCGGGAGGTGGCGGAGATTCCCCCCCCCCGCTGAATGGCTAGATCCGGTACCGACCTACCGTCGGCTTGCGGCGTTTTCCCCAAACAGCCCAGTTTTCAGTTTCCTCCCAGTTTCCCCACCAGCGGGAGACCGACCTAGCCGAGAAACGCCCTAAGCACCCGACTGGTCTCGCGACATGTGAGGCAGTGTAGTACATGTCTGTGTGTGTATGTAAAGGTTAAGGATAGGACAAGGAAGAGGAAGGAAAGATCGCGCGCGGTCCGTGGCCCGTTTGTTAGGGTTCTGTTTCGGTATTCGCTGATGTTGATCGCAGAAACCACAACTACTGACCAGAGCAGCCGGACCGCTAGAATTCTAATCCAGACTGTGGCTGAATTCGACCTAGCCTTGTAGCTATTGTTGAATATCCGGCCACTGCCGGGAGTCAACTCCTAGGACCTCCCGGTCAATGGCGCTGCATTTAGGGCATTGGCATTTAGGGCATGGGCATTTAGAACGCAATGCAGATGAAAGAGTTCAGAAAACGATTGAGGTTTAGGGGAAGGCAATGAACGAGCGAAACAAAAATTGTGTGAAATGGAATTAACAGCTTCAACATTTTGGCGAGGAACGACAGTTAATGGATGTCGGAGTGTTGGTTGTAAACTCCAGAAGCTGTTTCTGGAGGGTTGTGGAACAGCAAAGCAGAGGTAGGCGGCGAAAGTTGCTCTGAATCAAGCGACCCCTAGCAAAAGGAGATGTAGACGGAATGATGATGAACCATGGTCAATCCAGTCCAGAAAGGCAAATCAGCGAGCAAAACGCAGAAAAAAGAGGAAAGGCCAATTTCATATTGCTTTAAGCATGGAACCCTATGGAATGACAAATGCATTTCTCCACTGAATTCCAGTTGAGAGAAGTGGAATAATTCCTTCATCCGCTGGACGCCACATAGGTGGTGAGGAAAGAGGCTTTATTAACTTTATCCGGAGAATCCATTATCTCTGACTCCATGCCCTTATCTTAAATGATGAATGACATTGATGCCTAGAGGAACACGTTGATGAGAATGTTAACGAGCCATTGCTAAAATTGGAGGCAAGGATATGAAAGAACCTTTAGAGACCTTGCCATAACCGACGTTGTCCACTACTATTCTCAAAGGATGGACCAGAATACGAAACCCAGACTCCGAGATAGATGAGCAGTCTGACGAATACACCACGAGTCAATAATGCTAGGGACGTGATACGTAGCAAACAAGTAATTATTAATAATTTTGTTGTATATTCTATGGCATGTACGAGTATGTAATTGCGTTTTGATTGCGTTGATGTTTTGGATCTCCTACTACGTTACATTTCTAATACGATGTTTGTTCAAAGACAATTACTGGAGTCAGGAGGAAAAAGTTCTAATCCTCATTAAAAAATACAAAAAAGGTCTTAGAATGGTCTTAGAATGTCCCTTAAAACGAAATTAAAATTAAAGCGTTGTACAAACGTGGTAATTCAATAACAATATATGTGGAGAAATCAGCAGGAAGTCCATACAGAATTTAGTCACATCTAAATTTACAAGAGCTTATGTTTCCTTTGGACGACAAAAATTACAGACATGTGCTAGCACTTGTGCTCCCAAACCGCGTTAGTTACTACTAGCTAGACAGACTACTTCAGCTTCCGGGCCAATGACCCCCATCTTGTCAGGTTTTTGTCAAGTTTCCATGATCCAAACAAATGCTGAGACGAGTTACTATTTTGTTAGAAATACACAAAAATCAAATCTGCAGTTGGTTTACCAATGAAAATAAGTTTTCTAAAACTCGGGAGCGAAAATGTATTCAAATGTTTCTAACCTCACTTTTTAAAAACTTTTTCCATCATTCAACTATGTTTAGTTAAAATGTTGGGAAGAGATTCTGGAACTCAAGAAAACTTCCGCAGATGTTACATCTCACCCATACGTCACATACAATTTTTACAGTTCTTTGAAATAAACAAAATAAATTAATGAAAAATCCCATAAATCAAATAAATACCATAAACCAAATAAATCACACGGTTTGAAATAAATCAAATCAAATTAAAACAAATCAAGTTCATCGTGATCCACCGAGGGAAGCAACGTGCAATTGCAGTATTGTTCAAGTTTGCAGCTTTAACTCGAGGACATTTAATAAACGACGGCAGCAGCAGGGATGCGCCGAGAGGACGACGCGTCGCGTCGCGACGTCTCCGCCGCGCCGTCCCGGATCCGCGCGCCAGGTGACGGCTGCTTTCGGGCGACGTTGCCGCAGCGATGCGTCTTGCTCTTCTGAGCTGAACGTTATCTCGCCTGGACTATCGTCTGCGTGGACGGAATGCCGAGAATGGTTGTAAACCTTCGCGGAATGTACTGCCCGTCGTGTCACACAACAGAGTGGAAAATATGTATTTATATGAGAATGAGTATATTCAACTCGGGTGATTTATTGTACGTGCTCCCTTTCTAGGCAAGTACATTTTAGGGAAAATTTGTGTGGAATTTAGATTTTTTCCATTTTGGGACAAGAATGAAAATTTGGTTCAATTTACTTAATCGTCGTAGTAACATTTAATGTATTTTTTAAATTATTCAGAAATTAATATTTTTTGCCCCCAGAGTTACCAGTTAGATGAGAAGTGACAGGAAATAATTTTGTGCGGAAAACAATATCAATACACAGTGCGTATAGATAAAATCAGCAACTGGTTTCTTCCGTATCAATCCCTACATAAGGCAAAAAAAAAAACCCTTTTGATTCGTAAGCAAATCTTCTTCGTATTCTGGTCATGGGACCGTAATACGTTAAGCAATTTTGCTTTTGAGAAAATTTTCATGGTCGTTTGCTTCAAATGTTTCCTAAATTGGTAAATCGCATTTTCCAGTTAAAAAATCATATCTATACTCCACTAATGTAAAAAACATGTCCTTCCTTTTTACTCTCATGTTGCCTTATGATGAATGATACAGTTTTAAGATTTCAGAAGTCATCTCGGCAATAAAAGATGTATAAAATGAAGATCTTTACTTCAACCAGAAGAAGTTCAAAGAAAAATTGGCTCAAACGATTTCAGTCCTCCAGCAATCGCAGGAAAGCGCTGCCTTTGATGTTGGCAACGCTGCACCGGGGTTCCCGGGTGAGATGAAGAATCAGCGGTAGCGTGGAATGTGACTTCAGTTGCCGAGACAAGTGGCGTGCTATATGTTTTCCTCACGTTTTGTGAAATGGCTGCGGGAGTTATTGGCAAACGCTGGCCGGGCTTGAAGTAGCCGACAGTAGCACAGAATGAATCGACTGATGAGCGCGACTTCGTTATCATTTGAGGATTAAGCACATTTAGCTGCCCATTCTTTGGAGGAAACAGTAAATGAGCAGTGTGGCAGATTCTCAAAGAAACTCCACTGTTTACCGAAACAGAAGTTTTCAATAAAATTCAAATCGACATCATGTGCGAATTTCTGTTAATCGTTCGCTTAACAGTTTCCCTTTCAGGCCTTTGCTCTCAAATTACTTCAGCCGATGGAATGTGGAATTGTCAGTGAAACCTTCGTGAAATGTAATACGTGTTCTGGTGTAATCGAGACGGGGTCGTGTGAATCTGAAGAAATTTTTTTTTGGAAAAATTCCTGTCCCAAAAGTTCCGCAATAAAATGGCTACTTGGCTCACGCCAGAACGTGTGAAAAGAATTACAAAAGGCTTCCTTGATAGAAAAGTGATTTAATAAAAATTGTTTGGAGATTTTAATACCATCTTAAACTTGGAGAGTTTTTTGAAGGAACTTGAAAGTTATTTTAAAGGGCATGCTACACGGGCTGTCTTAGTTGATATATCACGATTTATAGCAATTACATAATCAGGAGTCTTTCCAGGTGTATGCCAAAAATCGTTTTTCCATTGAACAGATAATGTCACATAATTCCTTCAATATTCAGCACTTGTATCTGACATTAACATCATGGAAATTTTCGAATGTTGCTTTTGATATATTGTTACTCAAATAAAAACTTTTTTGTAGTAGGTGCTGATAATTTCAAATATTGTTTCAAAATAAATATATTTGTCTAAATTATTCAAAACAAATGTCACTCCGAATGGGAATCGAACGTGAGTCTCTGGTTTATGTCCAGTTGCTTCGATGAAACAGTAAAACATAAATTGGGTATTCATTTTGTTCAATAAACACTGCTGTCATTGAATAATTCTCGTATTAGATGTCAAAAGCTCTTTGCCCAATGATAGTCATTATGAATCAACTTTATTATAGAACAGGTGTTTGGTCAGTGGCAAGATTACAAACTAAGCATTGAGACTTACTCAATCATTGGTCATCGTTCTGTTAAATGTGTCAAATTGTGTGACGAAACAACACTCTTGCATGCCCACTCCAATTTTCAAAAATCAGAAGAAAATCAGAATACTGATGCTCCCGAAGGGGACAAGTGTTAAGTATTAAGCCAATAAGAAATAAGAACAGACACAGATTTTATATTATTTAATTAATATTCTTCATACTCGTGCATTAGTTCTTTCATTAAATCGTCGTTTCATAATACAATAAGCGTCACGCATCAAAAATGAAAAATATTAAATGGATGAAGATATTGATTCTTATATAGAATAAATGTGGGTATCAATAGTAATATAGTACCAAGGAAAAGGATAAAGGACTGAAACTGCTAACAAATCTTTCAATTTTGAAACGTTATAAATATTGACGTGTTTCATATTCAAAACGTCTGTAGATGAACAAAATAAACGACATCTGGTCGTGACTGTTCGGCTCGTTATATACTCGTAGATTGTTATTAGTGTATCTCCCTCGCGCGACATTTGAAGAGTCTTGCTGTTGTACATGATTTTTAAGAATGGGCGGTGAGATGGAAAGTCCATGGCCCAGTGGGAGCAACAACATGGCCGTCGTGGTTCATTTGCGTGTACAACATGGCTGGCACTAAGGGCGACTGATATCCATCTGCCTCCTGGCCCCATTCAGCCTCATTCCAGCGCAACTTGCTTTCATTCCCTCCTACGATCGAAAGGAATTACGTGACGTGGCACACAGAAAGAATAGCGATACTATATGAATGTACGCTTAACAAAGCATGAAGTGAAAGAAGTAACGATAAAGTACAATTATTACGCTCTTGTGCCTCGATTGTGAGTTCGTACGTGCGAGAGGGACTTACAGAATTATGAGACACCGTAATGCACACGGAAAGGTTATTTTAATAAACACGGGAACCACAATGTATCATTCCACCCAACGTCTGCTTTGGTTTCTCTTGTCAAAACTCCAGTAGACTGTTTCACCCTTGACATCAGATTTCAAGGTAAGCAGAAAATGCAGATTGTACCTATAAATACTAACGTATTTATTATTCGTTACAGCTCCAGCAATAATAAGCTTGAGTATTCTCTCCATCACCATCCCTCGGGCATATTTCACAAAGGTACAACAAATTTCACACTGATTTGCATATTCTGCGAAAGCAAGACTCGACCACGATTGAATTTTACAAAAGAAAAACTAGTAAAAAAGAGATGAATGGAATATAGCATGCAGCCATCAAATAGAAGGTCAACTCATTGAAATAATATACAATAGATTAAGGTTGCACGACAACTGGAGTACTAATGACACGAGAATTATGTTACAAAGTGACTAAGAGGAAAATGGGACGTAACAATTACGTGTAAATACATACTTCATGAATTATTTTAAAATAGATACACAAACGTTGAAAAAAATGACATCAGAAGTCTGACAAACACAATTTCTGAGAAAAACACCTATTTATATTAAAATGAACTATTCAGAATAGTGAACTGCGGAAAACTTTATTAAACACCATGCAATTGCCTTCGATTTTGCGCAGTTGTTAACAATAGCGGATTATTATTGTTTGTCTCCACCTACCAGCGAGGTAACATGTTAGAAGATCTTATATAAACAACCAGAATGGTTCCTCAGGTCGTGGAGACTAGACTGAAGGCTTTTTCGTTCCACGGAATGTGGGTTTTACACAGTAAGATACTAGTAATAACTTCATAGTGTTTAGATAAGTTAATAAGACTTGGATGTAACTTGTGAATTTGTAAGAAGTTTGTAATTAAATTGATACATTTTATTGAGAAAGACTATTATTTCTCATAAAAAGCGGCGATTGACAGGAAGTAGATATATATATGACTCCCTGACGGGAAGTATCTATGATTTCTGACGATTGAGACGTTACGCAGTATATAAATGGCTAAATGAGATGGTGACAGCTGGGTCTAGAGTTCATGATTCCGTAGAGTAAATAATGCCACTGAACAAAGAATTTTAGGAATTCCAAACCTTCGCCTCCATAACTGTGCTGTAGATTTCGTACTGAATCACAGACTAAGTGAAATAATTCTTTTACATTCCGAATTTTACTTCATCATATATGCTAAGTATTGATTGATGTCAACCTCCATTCAGTGCGAAAGGAATATACGGGCGATTTCCTTTTGTACATCTAGGAAAACACTTTCATTTGTATCATAGAACCAGATTCCGAGTGGCCTACATGAAACGGTGAATAAGCTAATTTATGTTGGTGGTAATAATGATGGAGCTAAAGACATAGCTAGCAACTGTGGAAAAAGAAGTAAGGAAAAACGGAAGATGCTGAAGAAAACCCACTAGAAACCCTATGATCAATATTGCACACTAGATGCGACGGGGTTTTGAACCAGGAACTCAAAGGTGGACGTGAAGCAGCCGGCTGCAGTGTTGGGAACCGCGGTGCTGCGTTGGGTCTATTTAGTAGTCTGTATCTTCAACAGAATCATCTGGGAATTCAACTAGACAGACAACGGAGCTCAAAGGTAAATGTATCAAGTTGGAACTTTAATTCTGACCAATACACTAATACATTCATGAAATTTTTGAATGCTGTTGCGTAAAATTGGAGGCGAGGGTTTTAACGACACGACGACAAAACTAAAACTAATACAAACGATATCTCTACGGCATAGTACTTGCCCAATGATTCCGCATTGTTGAGCAAAACTTTTTGAAAATCGTGAACAGTTTAGAAGTTATGAGGGTGTGGGCCATAGTTGGCGGAACTGTTGACAACCAACCGATAGCTGTATGTACTCCACTACGTTTTAAAGCAGAATTCGTGAAGACTTTTGTTAAAATATTTGATTTATTGAAGAGTTACGAGATCAATTATTTGTTGTTCTTGAGCAGTATGTCTGCTTTTCGGGAAACCATCCTGTGGCCGCTCTGCAACATGTTTCCTGCTGCAGGTCATTAGTATGGGATCTGATGATGCAAAGGCCAGTTCAACGACCGTCTCCCGTGGCACCTGGAGCCGCGGAGTCTGGTCGAGGAGGGTCAACGGCGGCGGCGGCGGCGGCGGCGGCGGCGGGCCGGCGGCGGCCGGCGGGCGGCCGACGCAGATGAGCCGAGAATCCGGGCCCCGCACCAAAAATCTCTTCTTAACCTTAAACGGCCTCCGCCAGCGCTCGCAGCGCTACCCTTGGAAAGTCGGCTCCTGGAGTGTCGCAGGGACCAACAGGGAGTCGCCTGCGGCTAAAACTCGACTTGCGACATTCTCTCTTCATTGCTCATACGTCACACGTAAGAGCAAATGATGGGAGGAAAACTTTGCGTCTGTCAAACAAAGTAGATTTTGCAAGGGAATTAATAATCCTATTGCTACTGCGACTATATCGAGCTATATCGAGCTTAAGAATCAATGTCTCGAACCCCAAATAACGAAATTTTAGAGCAGTCCAAAATGATTATTCTCCCATAAACTTTAAATATAAACTTATATATATTATTTTACGATTGTCAACGATAAAACTCTATTTTTGTTTGTTTCGACTCCATCATTTAACAATTTTTAATAGTTACTGTGTTTTTCGTTCTTTAAAGTTGTATTCTTGGGAAAACTGAACATTACTTTTAAATGTACAGAAGTTGAAATTATTAAAAAAGGGAATTAATAATTAGCATTCGTTTAAGGGGAGGCATCTGTGAAAATAGAATTTCTGAAAGGAATTTTATTTCAAATCTCAAAATTTTACCACATAATGAATACATTAATAGTAACAATTCTACCAAGATATTTGCATTTTATAAAAAAGATTTTTAAAAAAAGTTTTTTTATATTTTTGCAACTTTTGTTAAAAAACGCTCTAATTGGTCCAAATATTTGTAGATCACTTTAATATTTTAACCACACTAACTTCATTTGTAGAAGAAAAGTTGCTTATATTACATAAATTATATTTACAGTTTTTATTTAAAAAATTGTGAATGTTTGAAAAGCAAATATGCTGATTTTTTCCCTTACTTCTATGTACTTAAACACAGAAGTAAAACTAAATCAATCTGGGCACTGTGAAAAGCAAATTTTATTCTTTATTAATATACTAAGCTACTGTAAAAATTTTAACAGTATATTTGAAAAATTGTTGTGCAAGGGATGTTTTAAATACTGTTATTTGCTAAAAAAAACTAATTCGTGGAAAAATGATTTAAAGATGTACATGCATTTTGTGGCTCTGAATCACCTTAAAAACTACCAGCAACCTAAATGGGGACTTCAGCTATCTTTTTGAATGTGTTTATTTCTAATTTTGGATAATTTAAGTTTTTTCCTGCTAGATTTCACACAGATGGTTTACTAGCTTCAACAATGCGTTTGAGTCTACATAGATCTCTCTTTACAGTTATCTTCTGTGATGTTTCACTATCCTATAATTGAATCTTGAACATTTTGAGTAATTTGGCATCCCATGTTTAAACTAATAGATAGCTTCTGTGATACATATATTCCATTTTTTTAAAACAAATATTTCTTTTGGACAAATGAACCAAAACACACCGTGGAGTGATTCATTAGCATTTTGGCTCTTTCCTCCAGTGCAGCTTTCTAATGTTTCATCAAAATCAAATCTTCTGTACATAGGAGTAATTTTACAACTTCTGAACATAGAACAGTTTTCATATTATTTTCATGACTAGGTATTTCTTCTCCATTTTATCCTATAAAAAATTGAAACAACTACGACCTAACCTATAACTATTTCACCAAAAATTACACTTGTAGCGAAAAGATTGAATAAATACTGAAAGAAACTCGAAGTAACTAAAAACTGTTATAAAATAAAAATCACAAAACGCTAATGAAACTTCTACAAGAATACTAACATTACGAAACAAGGAGGAATAACACCAGGACACTTTATTCAAGAATGACACTCACTGTAACAATATAATGTTTGCCTCACTAATTTCCAGCATTCAGATGATTTTCAAGGACTCTACAACAAGTTCCTTAAAAAAAACACCGGGAAATTCAAATATTATTCTACTAATATTAGGAAAATAACACTTAATGTGCAGAAAGGGGGCGTGGCACATAGCGCGCCATGGGCATTTAAATCATCATTTCGGGCATTTAAATGCATCTCAGACGAATCTGACTCGGCCACAATAATCTATCAAGTGCAATCTTATTTATAGCGATGAAAAACAAAAAATGAAGTTTTCAAGAAATTTCATCAAATTTCACAGATGCCTCCCCTTAAGTGGAGAATAATCGTATCATA